>CM077526.1:1214197-2654405 GCA_039654895.1 Mongoloraphidia duomilia
AGACACACAGAATTTTCTGTGAATCAAATGACTATGACTCAATATATCTTGAACCATTAACCAGTTAAAATTGTAGAGTAGTTGTAACAAACTTGCTGGAACACGTGCAGAATTTTTCTATTTTTTTCAATTCCTTCGAAAATCGCTGATGAAGAATCCGTGCCGAATGGACCAATGTTTACTCCAAATGGTGGATTTTAAATAAGGACCACCTGTGGTTTTACTTCTAACAGGAAGAAGATTTTTACAGAAAAATGATGACACGTATTTTTAAAAACACAAGTATAATTTAATATAAACGTTACAACCTTATTACAAACCAGTTAACATTTTAACATAAAACATATAGTTTCACATATTCAATTTTTTAGATCAAAGTGAAAAAATAACAAATTGTTTTTTTTAATAACAACAACTACAGCCTACTTTTATTAAATTAGATAGCAACGCAAAAGTAATTTTTAACAAATAAAATAATTAATTGTAGCAGGCCAATTGTGACCGAACAAATTATAAAAGCTAATATACTATTATAGAGTTTACAACCCACGCTTTTATACTTATGAACCTAAATTATTAAATAAGTATTATTTTTTCCTTTTTAAAACATTTCAATAAAAGCTTTTTTTTACTAATATTTTATTTATGTATGGATTAAAATTGTTGAAATACGTATAATATAGGTCAAAGATAGGTTAAATTAACCGCCCTTAGGTATTATTCCAGTTACAGTATTGTTGACAACACGTTATCCGTAGGTTTTTCAGACTTTTTTTCCTTGCTAAGCTACGGCGGAAATATGCTGCCAGAATGTATACTTGAATACGAGGGCAGGAATAAAATAATACAGTATATACTTTGAACTTGGCAGCTTTTCATGCACTGGCAACGTTTGGAAAAACACATTACTAAATTTCATATCAGTTATTGAGCGTCGTATAAACAAATCAAATTGAACTTTCTTATCGAATTGTAGCAAATAGTTTATTGATTGGTTTTGTCAACAACTACGTAAAATAAAAAATGGTTTTGGAAAAAGGAAAATTATCATGTTTGTCAAGAAATTATATTAATATGCGTAAATAGTAGGTACATAGAAAAACTATTTTAAGCTTGTTTTAGACGGAAACAATTTCAAATGTTTGTTATGAAATATGTACCTAATAAATATTCATGATAGGTTGCAGAAAGCATTGTCAAAAAAATTGTGATTTGACAATGATCTTAAATTGTAAACATATAATTACAGTTTTTATACATACAGTTTAATGTCGTTGTGAAACTTTCTGTAATGTAATCGTATAATGTGTTTTTGTAATCAAAATGCACTTTTTAATTGATTTTTTAGTTTTGAGTTGTTCTTCAAGATGCCACAATTAACTCAGAAACTGATCTATGTTGACATTTTTTTTTGCTTTAAATCACTTTAGGGAATACACCTCTGAAATTTGGCAAATTTCTCGTGAAACACCCTGTATATAAAAACATTCTCTAGTGATTTATAAAATTTTTTTTATGTTACCTATTTGAAAAGTCACTGTAAAATAAATCTCAGATTTATTTAAAAATATATAACCTTTAAAGTTTAAAGTCTAGCTCTTAGAGAAAAGTTTTTTAAAAATAAATTTTAATAATCTTTTTCAAAAGAATTTATTGAAACTGCCATTAAAAATTTTTAATATATTTTACTATGAACAGAAGTTGACTAAAAAGTTTAATATATCAAAAACACCTGGTATAAAAAAGGAGACAAAAAGTGGTAAATAAGTTAGCTGTCATCTGTTGGTAGCATTGCGAAGACAAACATGTTTTTGTGCGCTGTACGGATTTAAAATGAGGAAAAATATGCGAAAAAGAAAATATTTTTGCGTACTAAAACAATCATAAATCATATAAAATAAATTATGCCCCCCAAAGAAACTTTTTAATCAAAATTTTAAATGTAGGTAGGTATAGTATAAAGTGAACCACATTAACGTACGAAATTCTTTGATTTCTTACGCTTTTTTAAACTTATCTCGATATATTGATATATCAAGTAAATATACTGGATGGTCCAAAGTGAATTTACCTTTTGGATTCAAATTTTAATAATTGTTTAAAACGTGTACACCTGTCAGCATCAATAGCAAGTGAAGTATCTGCCATTATTTAACAGCTAAATCGCAATTTTTGTATTTATTTAATTTTTTATTCCTTAATAATGGATAAATGAACTATGAAGAATGACTAAAACGCAACCCGTTAATCTCTAGACTAGAGACCGTACTTGTCACTAGCCACTTACCACTTGCCATTAGCCACTTGCCGCACTACCCACTTGCTCGATTTTCTTAAAATGTCACGATATGTGAGGGAAACCAGAGTTACAAAAATCGGACACGAATGGTGCCGTTAGTTGATCCCAGCAATTTGATACCACGACATTTGATCCCACGACAACTGATTCCAACGACATTGGATCCCAACGACAATTGATCCCAAAAAATTGTCTATAAACTAACAGAGTCTGATAAGTAATAAAGTTATTAAATTTTATTAATTTAATCGAGGGAAATTTGTTTGAATTAAATTTGTAGACATTATGATATATTTGTAATTACATTGATATTCGAATTCACTTGCCACTAGCCACTTGTCACTAGCGCCATCTGACGAATAAAAATATGATATCCCTCAATTCAAAGTTTTGGAGCATCCGTAATTTTTCTTTTTAATAAAGTCATTTATACGCCGTGAAAATTTAAAATTGAAGTTGACATATCTTGTAGATTTCATTTTAAAGTTTTTTGTTTTCATAAGATCGATTCCTTGCGTAGTGAAATTGATACCGAAGAGTACAGTGTCTTCAATAAATCTTGTATTCACGTAATAGTTTTTAATTTTTGTACAAGGGCTTTGTAAATTTTAATATAAGTATTCTTTAATTTATTTATTGTGGATTATAGACGCGTCGACAACTTAGGTCATTAGCGTCTTAAATACAACAAATATACATATATCACTTAAAACTAAATAACATCACAAAACATCCATGAGCAGAGGTGGAATTCGAACCCACGACAGTCTGATTCAGAGGCCGCGACGCTACCAACTGAGCCATACTGACCTCATTAGTATTCTTAAAAGAGTGAAATGCAACCACTGACTCTTTGATTTTTTCACAACGCCGCTATTGAAAATTCGATACTGTTACATGCATGTAAAGCATCTATACAGGGTGAGTTCGACCACCCGTATCAGTCGTTTTTTTCGAAAACGGTTAGTCGTAGAGAGTTGTGTCAAAAATTTGTATTATAAAAGCCCTAATAAAGAATCGAATGGTGATAATTTTTTTTTCCGGGAAGGTCGGCTTCCCTGTTAGTTTGCTCCAGGATGTCCAGAACTCCGGAATTGTAAATGTAACGATAGGTCGAAAGTGGTATTGTTGAAAAGATCTTTAAAAAATAAGCAAGTTTTGTAGGAAATTTTTTTTTATTACTGCCACCCCTGTAAATTTCTATAAGTATAAATATAAATTATTATATGTTCAAAACTCCGGAATTTTAGAAAGCACGATAGGTTGAAAGTGGTGCTGTTGAAAAGCTCTTTAAAAAACAGGCAAGTTTTGTGGGAAAAATTATTTAATTACTGCCACCCCTGTTAAGTAACAATCGTTTGAAATTATTAAATCAAAATTTCATAATAACGATCGAAGTCGGCATTAAAAATCTAGCAACCTTAGACATTGTCACAAGTGTTCAAACTGTCTTCCATTTACTCTTTAATACATACTACTGAGCTCTTCTGGTTATACTGTGAGTGTACAGCTTCTTCAGTGTTTAATGATCGATAGATAGGTAACTAGATTTTAAATGAGGGCTTTTAAAAAGTTCGTTATGACATTTTAATTTAGTAATTTCAAACAAATATTACTTAACAGGGGTGGCAGTAATAAAAAAAAATTTCCTACAAAACTTGCTTATTTTTTAAAGATCTTTTTAACAATACCACTTTCGACCTATCGTTACATTTATAATTCCGGAGTTCTGGACAATCTGGAGCAAACTAATAGGGAAGCCGACCTTCCCGGAAAAAAAAATTATCACCATTCGATTCTTTATTAGGGCTTTTATAATACAAATTTTTGACACAACTCTCTACGACTAACCGTTTTCGAAAAAAACGACTGATACGGGTGGTCGAACTCACCCTGTATAATAGGTAGGTATTCAAATTCATTACACCATTGAATATGAATCTAATGCTCTGCTACCTACTAGAGCTAAGTTTTTAACCGAAAGCGTTATAAGTAATATCATCGAACAGTAGGTACAATAATTTTAATGTAACTAAAAGCTCCATTTCGAAGAGCTTCTGTTTGAGGTTTATGTGAAACCTACGTAATTCTGTTCAAACATAATAATGGAGGATTATTATTCTGTGTCAAATATAAAGGACTTTTTTAATTAAAAACTTCATATTATCTCCGCGCACACGTCAGAATATCTGTTTTCTGTAAAAAGCCCGTGTTAGATAGAAATATTTTTAAATCAATGTTAACAAAATTAATATAGAAAATAGAAACTCTACTTGCGGTTTTGTTGATTATATTTTGATGTTCGATGGCTTCGGCCGTAAAAATGGACACAGACTCCGAAGGCTGCTGATCAAAAAACCGGCCAAGTGCGAGTCAGACTCGCGCATCGAGGGTTCCGTACAAAAAATAAAGAGTTAGGTAGGGGTAAAAAATTAACAGATTTAATTATTTAAGTTTGTTTTTAAAAATTCACTTATTAGCTTCTACCGACAGCGAAAAAGAATACTTTAATAAATAAAACACACAAAACTGGTTATAGCTGTCCAACTTTATTTTTTAATACTACGTTTCGATCTGTTATAAGAGACCCTTTTCAAGTACTACTGACTATAGTCAGACCGAAACGTAGTATTAAAAATAAAGTTGGACTATAGCCAGCTTTGTGTGTTTTATTTATTAAAGTATTGTTTTTAAAAAGTTTTTTTTATTTATATTTTACTTTGTTCTTTTTAGTGTTTCAAAATTTTTCCGTATCGAATTTTATAAAATTAATTTTTAAAGTAAAAAATTCCAAAATGTTTACATTATAAAAAAGCAGTCATGTGGGGAGACCACATTTATAACCAAAAACTATGTTACGCTCATATGGTCTCCCCACCTAGTAGTGACGCCACTGGTAAGAGTGCAAAACTCAAAATCTATAAATTAGCTAAGAACTTCAATAAATTATTATGTCCAAAAACCACGTAAATTATATACTTTCGGCGATTTCGGGTTAAAAGCGTTTATAGGATTATGGCAAAATTTTTCACTTGCATCATGGTTTCATAAAACCGCACCCTATAGTTTTTATTATTTTGATGTCAAAATGGATTCCGTCTTAAACGGGCTTTAACTCACAAACGATATTAAATTGTAAATGCACCTTCATATTACAGGGAGGTTTGCCAAAATAGTTGTACTAAATTTAGCTTTGGGTCATTGCCCGAGATTTAGAGTTTTATATATTTCTTAAAAGGCTAACCTTCAACTGGCTGATCGCGATAGCTCTCTATAAAATTCTGCTTTTTTTATTTATTTTTTTGTAACTGGAAAGGTACCTACCCTGTGCTTTTTCCGTTTTCAAGTTAATTTTTGATGTGAAACACTTATGTCGGGCAGTGAACAGCCGCGTGAGGGGAAATATGCAACGAAATGTTTGGTCCGCTCCTTCGCTGCTGTTCTCCCCACCACTGCGGTACTCTCTCTCTCTCGGCTTCCGCGCGCTCGGGCAACCGCGTGTGTTACAGTGCAGTATATAGGATTACGTCAGCATAACAGTTAGTTGCTGCTTTTGAAAAAATATATACTACTACATAGAGAATACCACCGAGTTCAATAACGTTTTCTTTGATGTTTCACATCTGTCGGGGGTCCCGAGACCCGCACCCTTTTTTATTTTAAAAATCGCTGTAGCGGTCTGAAACTCCTTATAATATCTCTAAATCTTTTAGGGCTCCGTGCCGCAGAATGACATAACGGAACCCTTACAGGATCACTTTGTTGTTCGTCTGTCTATCTGTCCGTCAAGACCCTTTTTCTTAGTAACAGCTTGAGGTATAAAGTTAAAATTAATAACCTGGCTAGTCGCGTATCGGATCTCGGTTGGAAGTCGGGCTTGGGGCTAGTATAGTGACTGGCCCGCTTAAGGTATGAGTCATGCACTTATACAGGCAGTGTGTATCCATGTAAAGCATACGCGTCCCATGCGTACAAACTGTGCCTGTATATAAGTGCATGAGTCACTCCATAAATTTCTGTACAACAGTATAATAAACAGTGTATTTATTATTCTCGTAATACAATTACTAGATCAGTAAATAATATTGTATGTGACAGTAAATAATGCAGTAATAAAGGATTTTATTTATTTTGTCATAAAACACGACTTTTAGCTCACCGGCTTCCGGCATTGAAACTAGAATTTTTACGTACCTAGTTTCCAATAGCATTAAAATGATTTATCGTGCCGTTAAATTTTCTGTTTTATAGTTGAACGAACGAATGTACCTACAACTAAATGGACTTTATTTTATAAATAGGCGATAGTGTGCCAATGAAAATATTTTTATTGTAAAAGAAAACTCAATAATCCTCTATTATTAAAAGAAACAAGTTTTAATCAATAAATTAAACAACTGTAAATTGCAGATACCTCAAATCGAATTGTCAATAGAGTTGTTGTGAAAAATAACATGCATTTGCTCGGAACGAAACACACGATTGCAACGCGTGTGGATTGCTGCCCTCGTTAGTGAGATAAGTATTGAATTCAACATACAAACTTTTCAATAATAAAAAACTTTTTAACAAAAAAAAACCTCCTTCAAAAAGGCACTGAAAAGAGGAAAATAATGAAATTTTGAGGTCTGTGCCAATTTAATAAAATATGAAGTCGATTAAAAAGTATAGTATAGTGATTAATATCTTCTTTTTAACCAACTTCATATTTTATTAAATTGGCACAGACCTCAAAATTTCATTATTTTCCTCTTTTTAGTGGTTTTTTGAAGGAGGTTTTGTTAAAAAGTTTTTTATTTTTTACTTTTTAGTGTCAAAAAATGACATTTACCTTAAAAGAATCACACGCCGTAACTCACTTTTATTAAACCGACTTTCTTACGCTGTAGATATGTCAAAAAGTGACATTTACCTTAAAGAATCACACGCCCTTACTCACTTTTATTAAAATCAGCCGAACTACTGAACCGATTTTAATGAAATTTCTATGGGACCAATCTGAAAGTATATCTTTTCAAATAAAAAAAATTTCAAAATCGGTTTATAAATGACTGAGTTATGAGGTAACAAACATAAAAAAAAATACAACCGAATTGAGAACCACCTCTTTTTTTCGAAGTCTGTTATAAATAAGCAAATATATGTTTGATCGTTTCTTTTTTTTTTATTAACCCTTAAGAGGGTGAAAAGTGGAATTGTTAAATAATTTTTTTTCCGAAACTGTTCGAGTTAGAAATACGAAATTTGACTTAAATATTCATTATTAAAATCGAAGAGATGGAAATCCGTATCCTAAGGGGTGAAAACCTTAATGATGGACTGCACGCTGTATCTCCGAAGTTGCTCAAGTTAAAAACGTGTAAAGCTCGATTTAAATTATCCGGTCAAACATGGCACGGGAACGTAGCGTTTCCGGCAAGACAAACATTTTTACATGCATTTCAAATACGAGTATTGACACGTGTCTGAACGGACGGGATCCGCTAAGTATAAATATTCGTATTTGAAATGCGTATAAAAATGTTTGTCTTGCTACGTTCCCGCGCCGTGTCTGACCGGATAATATAAATCGACCTTGACTAATCATAAATTCATAGCACCCGGGCGAATCCGTATGGGACCGCTATTTATAAGCAATCTTACCCTAGCACTTGCTCTTCTAAGTTGCGTAGGTTAATTCCTTGCTCTCGTTTTTTATTGAACCGACTGGATATATGAACTAATCATTAATCCTGTTAGGCTTGACAATGACCGAGCGTGTAGCAATGCTGTTGTTTACATGGCGTTGCTATGATTCCTCTATTACAAGTCCCAGCTCCCGGGTTCTAGCCCGAGAGCTGGTAAAAGTGTCAATTGGATTTTCAATTTATTATTAAAAAAAATAATGAATTGAAAATATGATTTGGTGCTAGGCCAAAATAATCTTAGCTGTTGGTGGTCTTTAAAACACACATTAATCCTGTTTTATAAAAAATCTAGAATAAGCCTTTTTATGTTTATCAAAGGAATAGATTATACAGGATGTAACACAGAAAACCGAACATAGGAAAAAGTACACAGTATAAATTAGTTAAGATCAGAGATTGCTTTGCCCTCTATTCATGTAAAAAAACCATGATAATTAATTTAGTTAAGTTAGCCATGTGTATTCTATCTTTGTCACGCTACTCATTTTGCTTATGTTTTCCTTTTTGCACTCATTATACTTTTCTATGTATTCAATCCTGTAATACACCCTGTATAAAGTATGTAATATGGCGAATCGCAGTGTCTGTTTTCATGTAAAAGTATTTTCGAAAATTGCCAATGCAAAACTGTATTAACGCTTCCAAAGTTTGAACACATATTTTATACTTATGTATGTATTTATATTTGCTACAAAGTTTTTCTTTCTTATTTTCTATGCAACTCAAGTCTAAAGGTATAAACTTTTCGGAAAAAATGTCCATTCTCTTCTTCTATAATATTCTTTCAACATGTGACTTACATATTTTATATTGAAGAATTTAAGGTGCTAGCTGAGTCTGGAAATATGTACTATGTCTTGTACGGCTGTCAGAACCGTACGCGGTCTTTCAAATATACAAAAAATCACTTGAAAAAAAAGACGCTTGTAGTACGAAACTGTGTCTCTGACAAGTGACATTTTACATCATTTGTAGTTTTTTTTTTGTTTATATAAAGTACTTTTAAAAGTTCAAATGTCACGATTGTTAAAGAAATTTGTCTTTTTAGATGTTTTTGTAACGCAGTTTCCTTCAATGCAAACGACTTTTTATTATGTCACTAGAAAGAGCCCCATCTAACTTAAATAATGCCGTTGGATTTTTTGTCCAGCACTTAAAGAACCCCTATATGAGGATGAAATGAAGTGGTCTGTCTGTAATATTAAAATAACTGCCTTTTTTAAGCTTTAAAGCTTTAAAGCGTTAAAACTTACCACGAGCCCGACTTCGCTTCGCAGGGGGAGAGCTTCTCGCGGGAGTGGATAATAAAAAATACTTCGCTTCGCAGGGGGAGAATTTCTCGCGGGCGGGGGATAATAAATAACAATATACTAAATATATGTGAGCGGATCCACGGGTGACCGCTATTAAATCATCATTTCATACTACCCGGGCGAAGCCGGACGGGTTTCCGCTAGTAGTATTATATAACACAAATGATACCTACGTGTGTGAATAATAATTGAAGCAGAATGTAATCAGTTATTTGTCAGTAACAATAGAAAATCATTGAGACATGAAAAACTAAATATTATCCTGTATAATCCTACACAAATATTATCCTTTTCAATTAATTGCTAGGTCTAATTTCGTATTTAACTACCAGGCGCTCAGTTCTCATATAAAAGTAAATTTCCCATAGGAAAGTATTGAATAGTCTCGTAGGAATTCTTAATCCATTATGTGCTGACGGTACCGCATTTTCTAACCTCTTATTCAGCTTTGAAATGTGCTGCCTTTGTGAAGAACTATAAATTAAACCATTTAATAAAATGTAGCAGAGCTGAGCCGATTACACAAAAAAAGTAATTGAGTACGCTTACAGTTACTTTACAATAAAATGTAATTTATTATTAGAGCTACATTCATTTTTAAATGTTATTAATTACTATTACAATTACATTCGTTCTTAAATGTAATTAATTACAATAAATTATAGTTACATTCTTTTTTAAATGTAATTAATTACAATTACAGTCATATTCGTTTTTAAATGTAATTATTATTACAATTACAGTTACATTCGTTTTCAGAAGTAATTAATTACAGTTGCAATTACTAAGAAAAGTAATTGGTAACTATAATTAATTACTTTTGCGCAGTTATAGGCCCAGTTTTGAATTGTAGATTATTTTTCTCATAAAAGCAAGCCATACGCTAATGTATTAGTGCGAACCTGCTAATTACTGATTAGAAATGTTTGTTTATAAATTAATTTACTTACGTAGTGGCAGGATCTCGCAACCCACGTAACAACACCCAACGGCCTCAATCAACTTCACCAAATGCCACAAGTTTCGCGTTATACTATGCGAAACACTTGCTCACCATTATCACTAATTATCTATACCAGTGGTAGTCATCAATAATAAAAAAGGCATGTTGCGTAGGGGTATCGCTGCTGCTTTATACGCAGTAGGTCGCTGATTCGAAACCGGACGGCACCATTAATTTTAGTTTCTTTTTTAAACTATTTCATATTCCACTTGATAAATATTTATATTTTTCTCTATTTTGATTTACACATTTTTTCTATTAATTTTTTATTTTTATATTTTACTATCATACAGTGCCAAACTCAGCGAGGTGTGCAATTTTAGCTATGCAGAGTTTAAACCACGTATAAATTATTATATAGGTACTACTTTCAGTAATTTCGGGTTGAAAGCGTTTAGGGTTATGGCAAAAAGTTTCACTTGTACCGTGGTTTCATAAAACCTCTTCCTGAGGGCAGTATAGCCTAGTGGTTAGTATGCTTGGCGCCGCAACCTCTAGACTGGACTGCCGTGGGTTCGAATCCCACCTGCGCTCATGGATGTTTTGTGATGTTATTTAGTTTTAAGTTAGTTGTTATTTAGTGTAGTTGAAAACGCTAATGACCTTAGATGTCAACGCGTCTATAATCTACAATAAATAAAAAATAAAACCTCTTCCTAGTTTTTTTTTAATAAATGAGCTTTCATCTGTTAAACTTTGTCTGTGAGCTTGATTCACTATTTTTAAGCGGTTTTATTTAGTTTGACCCCGTATATTTGTTTGTCTGTTTGTTTACATATTTGTTTCAAATCTTGCGACCGATTTTTCACTCAGTTCCCGTTATCCGATTGAGTTGAAATTTTGCACACATGTGTAGCTCCGATGATAATATAATATTATGGTAACTAGTTGACCGGCTGGGTGTAAATCGTACATTTGAATTTTCACCCACTTCCCGTGATCCGATTGAGTTGAAATTTTGCAATTTTGCACACATGTGTAGCTCCGGTGACAATACAATATTATGGTAACTGGCTGACCGAACCGGCTCCCGTCCGGGTGCAAATCGCATTTTTGAATTTTCACAGGCAAAAGATCTTGCTCCGGTAACGTTTCAGTGGATCGGATAAATGTAATAAAATTAGACTAAGCAAATAAAGCACACTAAAAAATTAAAAATAAAAAGAGCTAAAAAACGTTCAAGTTAAACGGCTTTATAAATGTACAAAAAAGAAAAAAATAATATTTAATTCGTGACTGTGATAAATGATCATACAGTTTACAACCCACGCTTTTATGCTTATGGTACCCTAAATATTATTGTTTCTTTTTAGTACATTGATAAAACCGTTTAGCTTAAAAGTTTTTTTACCTATTTTTTTCTATTATTATTTCAACATCTATATGATAGAGTCAATAGATTTCGTGATATTCGATTTCTTTCATGAAGAAACAAATTAATCAACGAAGTAATTTTAATTATATATAAGATTCTTTTCAACACCTTCGAAAAAATATTCAATGGTATCGTTTTCACAAGAAATATTTTTTCGTTCGTTATTTTCCTCTCCTTTTCAAGGATAATCAATCATTTTTAATAGAAATAAAAAAAATGACTGACACGCATTTTCTGTCTTCATCGACTCAACCTACATAACGGTACATCGTGTTCTAAATTGTTTACCAATAAACAATTTAATATCATGTCAACATTGTATCGTTTATAAAACGATATCGTCTTTACCTACTTGCTCTGAACCAGCTCATGTCAAACAATATTTTAAAATTAAATTTTTTTTATTAAAAATAAGTTGTAATTTGTCAAACTCCGTGAACGGCGTTCGACATTAGAGCCAATATATTTCTGGCAGTAAGACAAAATGGCTCATGACGACTTTGACGTAGAGCTACGTCTTTCCCAACGGTATTTAGAGAGATATAGGGGAATTTTGTTTGACGAAAAATAAACGTGATGAAGAAAACTTGACGGAAATGTATGACGAACGGTTTTTTGCTTATAATTGAAGTCAGATCGGTTCGAAACCTGTTTTAAACTAAAGAAAAGGAATTTTACATAGATTTCGTATAAGTATAAGAATGTGTCAAACCGTTTTTTAATAGACATTTATACACAATTAAAATTTTTTATATCGATTTATCTACTAATATCTGGATGATCGAGCTTTGCTCGGATGAGTTCAAAAAAAATAGTACTTAAATTTCCCATTTCATCAAAATCGTTAGTCGTTTTTAAGAAAAAAAATTACATACCTATAAGTAGATAATATTATTATACGTCAGTATACGTCATACTACATATAACGTATGTACCTACATATTTTCAAATAATTACTGATTATTTTAATAAGTTAAAGATTGACTGTCAGAGTAATTTGACATAAATAATGAAAATAGTTTGTTTTATAACGTTAAAAAAACTGTTTTTTTAAAATGATAAAATCGATAAGAAAACGAATTTTTCCAGGGATGAGACATAGCTAGATTGATTTTTTGCCCCCCAAAACCCCTTTTCAGTCAATTTCATCCAAATCGTTAGGGCCGTTTTCGAAAAAATATTTATATTGGTACATAGGTACATATATACAAGATTTGCTCGTTTAATAAAATAGGGATATCATAGGCCAGGTGTTTCTTTATGCGGCTATATCCTCTTAAACTACTAGACCGATTTTCCACGATACAATCGACTTCTATGCCAAATTTCATTAAAATTCCTTCAGCCGTTTAAACATGATTGAAAGTCAAACATTCAAGCAAATATACTTTCAAATATTTTATTTTATTAGTAAGATATATATCGACGTTGGTGCAGGTGGCTATAAAAATAATATAATTTTCTTTTTGTGTTTCACATTTTCTTCCCTGCACACTTATGTATAAATTTATATTTTTGGAAACACCCTTTACTTCAACCAGTTTGTGGTGGGAGCGACGGATCAATTCTCTGTTAGTGGAAACACTAGAATGTTGTAAAATAATTTTTTATAGATTTTGTAATGTTGTTAAGTCTCTATCTTTCTGTTTCAATGAACATCGCCCGCTCACAACGCTACATTGTTGTTTTTCTGCATTTCCACCATTTCCGGGAATTTCAACGGATGCACATTATTTTGGTTTATTATTTATTACGACTAATTTACATTCGCCGACTTCATGTAAACATACTTGGAATTATTTTGCGTGAATATTTCATTAAAGCTAGACTTTATTAAGACTCACATTTTATAAATTCTGTCCAGAGAATATGGGAACTTCTTTTTGACCGCCTTCCCTCAAAAAATCTATCTCAGGTTGAGGTGATTTCTTCAGATCTCGCATGAGACGCGAAACGCTAGGAGTATAGCGATTCGATGATAATTGGTGTGAACCATACGTCACTTTTGACTTTTATTAAAATAAAATTTGAGGGCAAATTTCGAGATTATTCGCCATTCTAACGATGTGAACAAGCTATTTAAATTGTTTTTTTACATAAATTGATTAGCCACAATATTTACAGACGTAACAAAATATGAATTTTGTAACAATGGTTGGTTTTTATAATCAAATTTTCCATTTTTATGAATTCTGTATTTCCGAAAAAGTGAGAATTGACACTAGGAACTTTGTACGCCTAATAACGGAAAATCGAACCGATCGTTATATTTCAAATTAGGTACACTTATAGAACTCGACTCGCTGAATTCAAAAATTCAACGAAAACATTTGTACCATTTTTCGTTTTTGAGTTACGGGCGCTAATCTCTGAAAACTTTAAACGTGCGTAGTTTCTAAACTAAACGAGCTGGAGGACTTTTGTTTAACTTTTTGAATTCAACTGGTCTTTTTCTATAGGTATACTTAATTCGAAAAAGATCGGAGAGATTTTCCAAAATAGCCCAAAAAATTGGTAAGGCCTTAGATAATTTTTGGACATTTTTGGAAAATGTTCCAGATCTTTTTCAAATTAAATACACTAATGTAAACCGATGCGCTGATTTCAAAAAGTCGAACGAAACCGTGATGCCATTTTTCGTTTAGAAGTTACGGGCGATAAACCCTGAAAAGTGGGAGAAAATTTAAAACACGCCTAATTTCTAAACCAAAAAAGATAGACCAGTTTTCGTTGCATTTTTGAGTTCAGCGTGTCTTTTTATATAAGCCTATCAAATTTCAAAAAGATCTGACCGCTATTAGTACATAAATTCACAAGTCTAAGGTTTTGAACTATTCATACCTTTAATCCCTGTAAGTAGGCTAGCATTAGGTACAGCGGCGTTTGTTGGAATGCCTGCAACACAGGCGATTAAAATTCTCTGAGTTTAAGGGTCAATTTCGTATTCAAGCGTCGTTCTGATGATGTTGACAGGCTATTTGAATTGTTTTTTTAGAAAAATTTATTAGATGCAATATCTATAGACGTAGACAAACATGAATTTTGTGACGATTGTTCGTTTTTATAATCAAATTTTCCTTTTTTATGAATTTTGTATTTTCGAAAAACCGAAAATTGACACTGGGAACATTGTACGCTTAATAACGGAAAATCGAACCGATCGTTATATTTAAAATTAAGTACACTTATAGAAATCGACTCGCTGAATTCAAAAATTCTTCGAAAACATTAGTGTCGTTTTTCGTTTTGGAGTTATGGGCGTTAATCTCTGAAAATTTTAAACGTGCGTAGTTTCTAAATTAAACGAGATAGACGATTTTTGTTTGACTTTTTGAATTCAGCTGGTCTTTTTCTATAGGTATACTCAATTTGAAAAAGATCTGATAAATTTTCCAAAATAGCCGGAAAATAACCTAAGTAGCCTTGGGAGTTTTTTGCGTTTTTTTGGTAAATGTTTCCGATTCTTTTTAAGTCTAGTACACTAATAGAAACCGACACGCTGAATTAAAATAATCGAAGAAAACTTTAGTGCCATTTTTTGTTTAGATGTTACGGACATTTTTCTTCGACAACTCGGTGAAAACTTAAACCAGAGATTGCAAATGGAGAGAAATTTTACATTTTAATAATTTGCCATTTTGTTGACAAAACTATGATAATAGGAATAATTAAAAATAACAAATGCTTTTCTGCATACTTTAAGGTAGGTACATAGTAACTAGAAAATATGATTTTGAACAAAAATATAACAGTTTAATAGTATATTGTGTAACTAGTGTGCTAAATACATCTTTATACGTCAGGCGCGATATTTTCAGCACGAGTAGTAGGAGAGCGCTCACGAGCCTTGGCGAGTGAGCATCGAGAGCCGAATACGAGTACTGATGTTTTTAGCACGAGTAGTAGGCGAGCGCACACGAGCCTTGGCGAGTGTGCATCGCGAGCCGCATACGAGTGCTGAACATATCGCGCCTGCCGCATAAAGATTTAGCACACGCGTTGCACACTATACTTTATATAACACATGCATGGTTTTAGACTTTAATTGAATTAAAAAAAAAAAAAAAAAAAACAGTTACATAATGGTTCATTATGTAACTAGTTACATAATGGTTCATTATGCAACTGTTTTTTCATTATAGCACTGAAAAGCGTTGCATAATGGATCATTATGTAACTAGTTACATAATGAACCATTATAGCACTGAAAAGCGTTACATAATGGTCACTAGTCAATAAACGGCTATTTAAGGTTCGCAAATCATAAAATTAAGCAAAATCGCAGGATAGTGGACAAAATAATTTGATTTATTAAATGAAATGTACGACGTTTCGTCTATAGATTTAGACTTTTTCAAGTACAATCATAATGATTGTACTTGAAAAAGTCTAAATCTATAGACGAAACGTCGTACATTTCATTTAATAAATCAAATTATTTTGTCCACTATCCTGCGATTTTGCTTAATTTTATTATAATCACGATGGACACGATTTCTAATATAAAAGTTCGCAAATCAGATAGGAAAAAACACTAAAAGCGTGCATGTGTTATATAAAAGTATTTAAATGTAATGAAAATTATAATCTAATTTTTTCCAGAGTTTTTTAATTTATTTTTCTCAAGTGTTTTTTTTTCAAACAGTTCAAATATATTCTGTTTGCATTCTAAATTG
Source organism: Mongoloraphidia duomilia (assembly GCA_039654895.1). NCBI lineage: Eukaryota > Metazoa > Arthropoda > Insecta > Raphidioptera > Raphidiidae > Mongoloraphidia > Mongoloraphidia duomilia. Next base: position 1,230,551 of record CM077526.1, read on the forward strand.
TGTTTATTATAAGCTTGAAAAGAGCTTTTTTAAGTGGCGCTTTCATCCTATATCTATAACATCTTCCCAGTTTTCATACTCTAATCTGTGAAGAAATAGTCAAATGAATTACATTTAAATAAAAAACTCGGGTCGCAGTGTCAAACCGTGCCGACAATATAGTGTATCTACTAAGACCTAAAAATAGCGTTGGGAGAGCGGTAACCGTTTTTAGGCGAGGGGATTTGAGATGAAACGTGCAGGGGGTAACTTCCGGTAAAGAATACTCTTAAATAAAATTATTATGTAAGAAATTAATATTATTATAGAATCAAATCAATAAAAATTGCATGAATTTGCAATGGAATATGATGAATGGTTTAATAATAAATAAAATTTGGACATGCTAACTGTTTTACGCAACAAAGGCCAACGAATCATATATTATAAAGAAAGGGTGTGGGACTCGGGACCCCCGACAGATGTGAAACATCAAAGAAAACGTTATTGAACTCGGTGGTATTCTCTATGTAGTAGTATATATTTTTCAAAAGCAGCAAATAACTATTATGCTGACGTAATTCTATATACTGCACTGTAACACACGCGGTTGCGGCGTTTGAGCACGCCTGAGCCAGAAACGCAACTAAATAGACAACGAAATATCTATATTATATTAATAATAATAAATTCTCGGGAACTTGGATAAAAATAAGTTGATGCTAAATTTTAAAAATTTGCAACGTTTCGTTGGTTTATTTGTGATTAAGTCGTCACTACGTCTGACACGTTATTCATTAAATAATTTTTTATTTATTCATTATTATTGAAAATTGTTCGACAAGCTATTGGGAAAGATATCTTTGCATGTAATAATTTATCTGGTCTTATATTATTTTTAAAGACTTGGTAGTAGTATGAACCAAAATATTTCAACGAGGATGCTAACCTCAAATATTGCCTGAAGAAGTTGGAAAATAAACCAACGAAACGTTGCAAATTTTGAAAATTTAGCATCAACTTATTTTTATCCAAGTTCCCGAGAATTTATTATTATTAATATTAAATCAACATGGATGCGACTCAACACATGGATTTATCTATATTATATACCTAATCGTGTATACATATACTTTTGCTTTACAGTACGTTCGTATGTTTACTCTCTCTCTCTCTTCCCGTGCCCGAGCGCGCGGAAGTCGAGAGAGAGAGAGTGTCGCAGCGAAGGAGCGGACCATAAATGTCGTTGCATATTTCCCCTCACGCGGCTGTTCACAGCCCGACATAAGATGTTTCACATCAAAAAAATGGAATATGCAAAGCAATTTGGCATGTGTTACGATTAATAATAATCGAAGTTACGCGATATCCCTTACATAAATTTAATAGGAAAACTTTATTATTAATATTATTCGTAATGTATTGTATAACAACTTCGTGTTTTTAAAGGGTAGCTTTGACCTCATCAAATTAGGAAATACAATATGTGTGGCTTATAATTACATAATATGTTAACGATGGAGTCCGGAATGGAGCTACTTGCATGAGATTTTTCATCACATTTTTAGAGTTTCGAACTTCGTATGGAATCCTATTACCCTGCCTACGATGTCTGTCCGTCTGTCACAGGGCTCCCTCTTACAAACGGTAAGAGGTAGCTAGTTGAAATTTTCAGATTGTTTGTTGTTGCGACCTGAATTATGTCAAATAATAATTAGAATTAAATAATCAATTAATTTTAATAAATTAATGTAACACTACTCGGCGGACTGAACTCCCCGTACCCCGCGTCTACCTTTCATAGAAAGTAGTGGGGCGCGCGTGTCATCGTTTGTGCTTTGCGCAAGCGCGGCCAGTGTCGCATAAGAAGTATTCACATCAAAAGAGGACAGTATAGCCTAGCGGTTAGCGTGCTTAGTGCCGCAACCTCTGGACTGGACTGCCGTGGGTTCGAATCCCACCTGCGCTCATGGATGTTTTGTGATGTTGTTTAGTTTTAAGATATTTGTTATTTAGTGTAGTTGAAAGACGCTAATAACCTGAGATGTCGACGCGTCTATAATCTACAATAAATAAATAAATTCACTTCAAAAAATTACATAAATACAGTTTTTGAAGCTTGTTGTTACTTGGGGCCCTGCCACTAACATATATATTATTTTGTATGGAATGAATTACAGACGTGGGGATTTAGGTTATGTAACAGAATAACACGAAGGGTAAAATATTTAATGAAGTAAGATTATACTTTTAATTAATTCTTCAATAATAATCATGTATTCATTGCGAAATTACAAAACAGACAGATTCTTAATGAATCATCTAATGGCAAATTCTTCTGAAAAGCTTTATTTAGAATTTTAAGGATTCTTACTTAAATTAAAGAAGTCTGGCAACTTTGTTAAATTTAATGTAGCTAACTAAACCGAAATCTGAGAATTCATACTATTTCAAGATATTAAATATGTGGGGTGTAACAAAAAGTTAACTAAGAATGGAAACATTTTCTTTTATTCGTGATTACTGATTAGTAATTATTTTTGCCATACGCCATATAAAATAACTAATACTAAGAAAAAAATATATGAGCACTGTGGTTGGAAAAAAACAAAAATAAAGATAGTTACTTCTTACCACAACAGTTTTATTGATGGATGTACATTTCGAAAGCTATGCTTTCATCTTCAGCAAACACTATACATCATAGTGTTTGCTGAAGATGAAATCATAGCTTTCGAAATGTACATCTATCAATAAAACTGTTGTGGTAAGAAGTAACTATCTTTATTTTTGTTAATACTAAGAAGTATTAGAAATACCTTGTATTTTGGTGTCCGTCTTGTGACTTCATGTGTTGCCACTCCTAACACTCTAATAATAAAATAACTGCTTTACTTGCATGTATGTGAAGTGACTTTTGACAGGCCGGTGGACGCTAATGACCTCAGTTGTCGAGCGTCTATAATTCACAATTCATTCATTCAGACAGGCCGGTGTGGAGGAACGTTTATTTCCTGCACTATAGTGTGGGAAAGCAAACCATTTCTATGGTGATTTATTTATTCGCCTTGATCCACCCGCTATTTAGATAAATTATAAATTGAAAAATCGTTCAATTTTTATCGCATAACATCGCCCCACAATTCATGTGTGCGAATTTCGAAACACCCGGTATATATTATAGTACTTACTGTAGATTAGACACCAGGATTGATGAAGTGTTTTTCAAACACTGGAATTTAGATGAATTATTTATGTTTTTTTAAGAAATCAAGAAAAGAGCAAATATTGCAGCACTTCTTTTAAGAACAAGTTTCCCTGTGTTTTGTTTTTAAATAACCAATCGTAACTTCAGATCCTTCAGAAATAAACTGCATAGTTTTTTTATTACAGAAATGTTTTTTACAGTAGGTACGTGCGTCGTGAATTGAAAGTGCATCATTTGTCATTACATTTATACTTGTTCTCGGGGACGAAAGTTGGCTCTCTCACGCCAGTGATGTAAAATAAAAGTCGCGCATTCATACAGATCAAAATTAGTAAAGTGTTTCAGTCCCTTGGAAAATTCTTTTCGGATCGAAAGTAAGCGAACGTGGCTCCATCCTACGCGATGATTGTTCTTATTCCAATCGTACGTTTTAGTCCCTTGGGAAATTCTTTTCGGGACGTGGAACCATCCTACGCGATGATTGTTCTTATTCCAATCGTACATTTTAGTCCCTTGGGAAATTCTTTTCGGGTCGAAAGTAAGCGAACGTGGCTCCATCCAACGCGATGATTGTTCTTATTCCAATCGTATTATTCTTGTTTCTAGGTGTGGATATTTGGTGATGTTTGGTGCAGCGTCTGGTTGGCTGTTGACGTATGGATGTGTACAGCAAGTATCCTGAATCTCTGTGCCATTTCCCTGGATCGGTACGTAGCCGTTACCCGTCCAGTTACTTATCCAAGCATCATGTCATCCAAGAGGGCTAAGATGCTCATTGCTGGCCTCTGGGTACTGTCGTTTGTCATCTGTTTTCCACCTCTCGTTGGATGGAAAGACGATAAGGTATTTATATTTTGACTTTATCTTAAATAGACGATAATATTTTTTTTGCAGTTGAACGATTTAAATTAGTTGGCGATCATGACTAGTTGTTATAATGATGTAAAATATTTTTTTCACAACGCCGCTATGGAAAATTCGATTTTCGATGTCTGTTTACCGGGTTAAAACTGACAGTTTCAACCCTAGGGATGAACATTTTCTCTCTGTTTTTAACGTTGTTAATTGAAATGGATAAAGCAATTTAGTTGCGCCAACTTCAAATCGCATATAATAATACTCGAACAAGTCAAATTGACAGACATAACTCCACATAAATTTCACATGAATCTGACAGATCTAATATTTTTGCGGCTGTATTGCGCGCCGAAATTGCACGTACCTCAAATTGAATTGTCTTAATAGGGTTGTTGTGAAAAATAATATGCATTACTCGGAACGAAACACGTGTGATATGCTGCCCTCATTCGCTTCAAACTAGTTGCAAACACTGTGTTTCGTCCCTTGTAATACAATTTATACTATTAGTTGATATACTTAGTGCTTATACATTCCAATTTCCGAAACGTTTTTTCAAAATTAAATTACTAGTGCTTGATTTTTGGAGTACTTGTATAATGTATACCCAATTTTTGAGACAATCAGTATCTTGCAATATTATGTTTGGTATATTATATTATAGGTAATACATATAGACAAATTCGGAGGGGAGTCCCTCAGGGCAGTATTTTGGGACCTGTCCTCTTCATAATTTTTATTAATGATTTGCCATTTGCAGTAAAAGATAAGCTTTTTCTATTCGCAGATGACACTGCCGTCATATGCGAGGGAAGAGATGAAGTGCTTTTACTAAATCAAATTAAAACTACCACAGAATTGTTAAACACATGGTTTGAGGAAAATAGTTTGAAAATAAACAGATCTAAAACAGAAATAATAAAATTCGGTAATTACTGCCAAATTCCTCAAAAAATGAATTTGTTGGGTTCAGAAGTATTATTAGCAAAACATGTAAGATTTCTAGGGATATATATTGACTGTGGTTTGAACTGGAAGTCACACATAGAACAATTACTATCTAAACTATGCAGAGCAATATACTTAATAAGATACCTAAAAAGAGTTGTAAATTTTGATACACTTCTCAGTATCTACTATGCTTACTTCCATTCAAACTTACAGTTTGCCATTATATTTTGGGGCAATTCCACGCTCTCAAAAAAAGTATTCTTACTTCAAAAGAAATGTATCCGAATCATAGCGGGGGTGGCACCTCGACATAGCTGTCGAGAGTTATTTAAAAAATTCAAAATTCTCACCGTTTACGACATTTTTATTTTAGAATGCGTACTTTTTGTAGAAAACAATTCATCTCTTTTTAACGAGAATAATTTTGATCATAACTACTCGACAAGAAACAAAAATAATTTTAAAACGGTAGCATCTTGGCTGACTGTAGTTCAGAGAGGTGTCCGCAACGCTATGATTCGGATACATAATAAAGTACCTGAAAATATAAAAGCAGGGTTTAATCTGAAAAAGAAATTAAAAGAACTCTTAGTCAAAGAAACAAATTATGACCTAAAAAATTATCTAGGATAATAATATGATACACGCTGTTGTACTGACTTCTCCTATACATGTATATTATGTCTTTGGAGTAATAAAATTATTATTATTATTATAATAATATTACATAACATTATAGACTAGTTATCAAAGTTTGTGAGGCCTTATTAATAAACAAATATTAACTAATTAGTTTCCAGCGAGTGAAGATATATATTATCTATAGTTTGTAATTTCTAGACATTATCAGACACCTGTGACTCAAGAGTTTTATGTTGTCTCACAAGTTATAATGACGATAGCGATGAGGTACTGATGGTATGTAGCGACCCCAAAATGGTCCACTAAATAACCTTTAATAACATTTACTAATTTAATGACGTTTTCTAATATTCATTTGTGGTTTTTAAAAGTTTTTGGATTAACTTTAACTTAACTTTTATCTCGGGTTGTAAAACGTTAGTTTGAAAATTAACTTAGATTGTAACTATTTAAATTATAAATTCTATAGAATTATCGCTAGGCACTTGGTAGAACATGATTGAATAAAAATTAATAAACAAACACTTGAAAAGTTCTACACATTTATTAATCTCAACGATCGTTTCGGGTTCCTAACCCATCATCAGGAGTTTACATTAAAACTAGTAAGTAGTTAGTAGTTTTAGTGTAAACTCCTGATGATGGGTTAGGAACCCGAAACGATCGTTGAGATTAATAAATGTGTAGAATTTTTCAAGCGTTTTTTTTATTAATTTTTATTTAAATTATTATAATTTTCAGAAGCGTACGAATAATCTGAGGTCGTTGTCAATTTATTTTTATGATTACAAACACTTTAATACAAAATGTTATAAGTATACAGTGTCGGGAACTCCTATTATAAAAGTGCTGTATCCCCTTCATCCTCTTTTTCTTTACAAACTATAATTGCCAAAAAATGTCTTTCCAAGCCTACTTGTGTCCAAACTTTCTTCTTATGGAAAAACAATGTTAAACATTTACAAGTAAATCGTATGTATACATCCAAATGGGACACCCTGTATACTTTACATGTATGATATAATGTCAAGTAAAGATAGCTATTGTGGATTTTAGACGCTCGATCAAATAATTAATTAGAATTAATGTGTGTGGGTATGTGTGTGTGGGGCAGTCTTCAGAAATATAATAATCCAAAGTTAAAGATTTTGCCATCTTTAACGTTATCTGCAGAATTTAATACGGAAAATATTTCAAAGGCGATATCTAATATAACTAATGGATTCTTGCATCCCTTTTAACTCTTGAATTACTTTCAAATGATTAAGAAACGATCGAAGTGTATACACAGGGTGTTTCAGAAAAGCTAACATAAACAATGATAACTGCAGCGAACGAGCGAAGCCGAACCGGGGCTCTAGTGACTATAAAATAATTACGCGTTGCAGGTATATCAATATTCCTATATTATTAAACGAGCAAATCTTGTATATATGTACCTATATATAAATATTTTCTCGAAAACGGCTTTAACGATTTTGATCAAATTTACCGAAAAGGGGTTTCGGGGGGGCAAAAAATCGATCTAGCTAGGTCTCATCCCTGGAAAAATTCGTTTTCTTATTGATTTTATCATTTTAAAAAACAGTTTTTTTAACGTTATAAAACAGTGTCGTATGGTGAGTAGGCTTTGGAAAAAACAAACTATTTTCATTATTTATGTCAAATTACTCTGACAGTCAATCTTTAACTTATTAAAATAATCAGTAATTATTTGAAAATATGTAGGTACATACGTTATGTAGTATGACGTATAATAATATTATCTACTTATAGGTATGTAATTTTTTTTCTTAAAAACGACTAACGATTTTGATGAAATGAGAACTTTAAGTACTATTTTTTTTTAACTCATCCGAGCAAAGCTTGATCATCCAGATATTGATTGATAAACAATAACAATATATCATTATCTTTATTAAATGGATTTGTCATTGAATGTTATTATGTTTGCCATCAACAAATTTTCCAATAAATTTTCACAGAAAAAGGATGTGCAAAAGAAAAGACGGATTACGAATGCAGATGAAATTGTCGGATTACATATAATCCAGACCGGATGTTACAGAGTTATACTCTGAGCTCAATAAGTAGGTCATGGTTTTTATAAAAAATACTTTTTATTATACATATAATATATTTACCTGCAAAAGAGTACATAAGAAGATTAATAAGAGGATTAAAAAAATATAGAATACATGTACTCTCACATTGTAAAATATAAAACAGCTTAACGCTTTTTATTATTTTATACTAGCCAGCTTACGCCCTGCATTTCCCGTGCTACTTGAAACTGGCCAATGGCAAAATAAAGTACCAGCGATTTAATTCTGCACTAAGAACTTATATAATAAATGAATGCATTCATTTATATTGTATTTAGTTGCGTTCCCCGTGTTAAAATTTGTATCTTATTTGTATATTTGGTTATAATCTACCTTAAATTATGCTTGTTCCAAATTAATTTTACCGTGATATTTGATAGGAATTCTATCTTGTCTTGGTGTTATTAAAAAATTCACAGATTTCGCAATCCTTGCAACCATCGAGGACATTGGAAATGATAACAGCATATATGAAACATAATTAACTGTTTATTATACACACAATATTTATCAATGCACTGTTTAGTTTTGTCAGGAATAACCCTATTATTCTTCTGTTATATATACGCGTTCACTTTTGCTTGATTACTTAACTTTTAAATGGATTTTTCTACAATATTTATTAACATTTGCTCAAAAATAACACCGCAGATCGTCACAAATACCTCTCAATTAACTAGACATGATATAAAACACATTTCGAAAAAATTGCACTTGTTCAATTTTGCATGATTGCTCCTCACTTGATCGCGACACCGTTGTCTTTTGGCCTTGAACGAAAACTCGTAACTCTGCCCCCATATACGAACATAAACATTTCCAATGTTAAAATGGATACTTCATCGTTGTTTTCATCTGTTGTGTTTACTTTAAATGTTGAGTTGTCTGTTGTCTAGCAGTGGTGTTGGAATATTGACTCTCGCATGTAGTGGTATTTCAGTAACATAATGTTTTAAAGGAAGAAAGTCGATCGTTTGAAAATGTGTCACTGTGTGAGTAATGTCAACTCAGTCCGCTGCGATACTGGAAAGTTTAGGGTTAAAATCCCTACGGTGACATAGGTTTGAATGAGTGAATTTTTCCTGATTACAGCGTTGTGTTACGTCATTGTTTTTCACAGCAGGTGTTTGCATATACTGTTTGCAGTCATTATGCATTCATTTATTATGTATTTAGTTGCGTTCCCCGTGTTAAAATTTGTATCTTATTTGTAAGAACTTATAATAAATTTCGTCTGATGTCGTTAGTATGTAGTTTGTAGTTAACACTAACTGTTAAGCCAGGCTTCGTCCGAGGAGATTTTGGTTTGACAACAAAATATTAATTATTTTTTTCGTTCCAAAACCCTTACCTAAGTGCCGCTATTTTAATAGAAGATTGTACATCTAGATGCATAATGGGGTATATTACTGACGAGTGGTGAGAGTATGTAAAAACGAGCGATAGCACGAGTCATAACACCATTGTCTATTGCGCATGAGAAATATATGGTATTTTTTGCTATAACCATTACAAAATACTTACTTTTCACTTCATTTTCAAAAAAATTTGTACAGTTTATTTGCGTTGCCATCTTTACTTTTACAGTAACCCGTGAAGTTCGTGAGTATGTAATCGCAGGCGAATAGAGCGAATAAACATAAGTTGTTATGGCAACCGTTTACGTACCGCATTTAATATATGCACCTCTGCCTATTAAATGACCCAAACTGGGCGCGGTATATATGCATCAATAGTAGCTATTTTGTAGCGGGTATGGGGCTTGAGAATGGCCGAGAGTGTAGCAGTGCTGTTGTTTACATGGCGTTGCTATGGTTCCTCTATTACAAGTCCTCAGTTCCCGGGTTCTAGCCGGAGAGCTGGTAAAAGTGTCAATTGGATTTTCAATTTATTATTAAAAAAAAATATTGAATTGAAAATATAAATTGGTGCTAGGTCGAAATAACCTTAGCTATTTGTGGTCTTTAAAACACAATTTAATTTAATTTGTAGTGGGTATGGCAAAAAACAGGGTGTGGGTCTCGGGACCCCCGACAGATGTGAAACATCAAAGAAAACGTTATTGAACTCGGTGGTATTCTGTATGTAGTATAGTATATATTTTTACTTCCCACCTCTACTATGGTAGGGAAGTAATGGATTCAGTCCGAAAACAATATTTCGAGATTTTAACAGATTTTCACGTTTTGAGACCCTAGCAATCGTTTAAGATCATTTTCTGACTGATGTCTGTATGTGTGTGTGTATGTGTGTATGTGTGTATGTGTGTATGTGTGTGTGTGTATGTGGTCAATTTTTCGCCTTCGATATCTTAAGAACGGAACAACATACGGGCATGCCGATTGTTCTATTGTGTTTATCAGCCTTTAACTTAGATCTGATTAGATTTTGAGTCAAATCGGTTCAGTGGATCCTGAGATATTCAAAAAAACGTCCTCAATGTCACGTATTAACATAGGTAAAAAAAAATATAAATGAATTCTAGATGTTATAATATGAAAAAAATGTAAATATTTTTTTTCTCTAAAATGTATAGTTTTCGAGAAAAAAAATATTTTACTAAAAAAAATAAAAATTGTACGTAAATCAAGGTAACCATGATTTTTGCTATATTAAGCTAGCCATCAATAGATCACCAAACAAAAAAGAGGGCCATGCTTTTTTCAAAGAATAAAAATTAAATTGTGTTTTAAAGACCACCAACAGCTAAGGTTATTTGGGCCTAGTCAAAGAATAAAAAAAAGAGTGTTTATTTTTTGCAAATATTTACTAGGTGGGAAGTATAGGACTGGTCATCAGTCGAATTTTTTCAAAAGCAGCAACTAACTGTTATGCTGACGTAATCCTATATACTGCACTGTAACACACGCGGTTGTCTTCCCGTGTCCGAGCGCGCGGAAGCCGAGAAAGAGAGAGAGAGTGCCGCAGTGGTAGGGACAACAGCAGCGAAGGAGCGGACCAAGCATTTCGTTGAATATTTCCCCTCACGCGGCTGTTCACAGCCCGACATAAGATGTTTCACATCAAAAATTGTATCCAGGCGCCAAATTTTCCCAATCTGGCAACACTGTATTTGAAACACTAAACAAAGTTCAGTTAACAGCAGCGTATCTTGCAAAATCTTGTTTTCTTTGAATAAAACGATTTTCATCTGTAAATTAAATCAAGCTTTCGCCCGCTTTAATCAAATATAAATGTTTATATTAGGAATGAATAAGTCTAAAGTGTTCTTATAAATTCAACGAGCTGGTGTATTCGCTGAACATTTCCTCCTTAGAGAGAACCGTGTGTCAGTGAAATTTGTGACAAGGAGTATTCGCTGTGAGCAGATGCATGGAGGGGATTTCAGAGTGACTGTTAGCGCACAACGGATAAATAGAGAATCATTCGATAGTACGGTACTACTGTCGAACAGAGAAGGCCGAGTTAGGTACTAAATTATTGATGTGAAACATCTTATGTCGGGCTGTGAACAGCCGCGTGAGGGGAAATATGCAATGAAATTTATGGTCCGCCCCTTCGCTGCTGTTCTCCCCACCACTGCAGCACTCTCTCTCTCTCTCTCTCGGCTTCCGCGCGCTCGGGCACGGGACCGCGTGTGTTACAGTGCAGTATATAGGATTACGTCAGCATAACAGTTAGTTGCTGCTTTTGAAAAAATTCGACTGATGACCAGTCCTATACTTCCCACCTAGTAAATATTTGCAAAAAATAAACACTCTTTTTTTTATTCTTTGACTAGGCCCAAATAACCTTAGCTGTTGGTGGTCTTTAAAACACAATTTAATTTTTATTCTTTGAAAAAAGCATGGCCCTCTTTTTTGTTTGGTGATCTATTGATGGCTAGCTTAATATAGCAAAAATCATGGTTACCTTGATTTACGTACAATTTTTATTTTTTTTAGTAAAATATTTTTTTTCTCGAAAACTATACATTTTAGAGAAAAAAAATATTTACATTTTTTTCATATTATAACATCTAGAATTCATTTATATTTTTTTTTACCTATGTTAATACGTGACATTGAGGACGTTTTTTTGAATATCTCAGGATCCACTGAACCGATTTGACTCAAAATCTAATCAGATCTAAGTTAAAGGCTGATAAACACAATAGAACAATCGGCATGCCCGTATGTTGTTCCGTTCTTAAGATATCGAAGGCGAAAAATTGACCACATACACACACACATACACACATACACACATACACACATACACACACACATACAGACATCAGTCAGAAAATGATCTTAAACGATTGCTAGGGTCTCAAAACGTGAAAATCTGTTAAAATCTCGAAATATTGTTTTCGGACTGAATCCATTACTTCCCTACCATAGTAGAGGTGGGAAGTAAAAATATATACTACTACATAGAGAATACCACCGAGTTCAATAACGTTTTCTTTGATGTTTTACATCTGTCGGGGGTCCCGAGACCCACACCCTTTTTTTATCTAACTCGCCCTTCTCTATGGTAACTGCTAAGCATAAATACGTCATAGTAAATAATAAAATATAAAATGGGCCGTGAAAGTGACACTTCTTATAAAAATAAAGTTTGAATGCAGTGCCGAACTTAAAGACCCAGGGCCCCTAGGCACTTGGCATTTGCCCCCCCCCCCATCTCGAAGCAATTTTGGAAATTTAGCGAATTAAATGCATTAGTACAGAATATATAATTTTTAATCGACTTTAATTAATCAAATCACAATACAGAAGATCTGTAAGGTAGTTTACGGTATTATAATTAACCAAGAAATTATTAGTCCTATCCGTAAATAATATTTTCGATAAGTAAAGCCGTTTGATGAGGCAAGCCAAGCTTTTGAGCATATATGAAGGTTCCGCCACTGGGGCCCCTAGGCTGGCTAGACATCTGTACAAAAGTTATTAACGAAGTTATGGAGGGCAGTATAGCCTAGTGGATAGCGTATTTGGCATCGCAGCCTCTAGAGTAGACTGTCGTGGGTTCGAATCCCACCTGCGCTCATGGATGTTTTGTGATGTTATTTAGTTTTAAGAAAGTTGTTATTTAGTGTAGTTGAAAGACGCTAATGACCTCAGATGTCGACAACAAATAAAATTTAAACAAAGTTATGTATGAGGTACTAATGTTAACACAAAAAAGCACGCCGATGATGCATTCATCCTGTATAATATGTATCCAGAACTCTGGAAGATGAGTCAGGAATAATTAATATATTATATGCTTCTTACTTAACATTATCAAGACAAATTAAATTTGTGTACAACGTCAAAGCTCTTTTACATTTGCTACAAAAACTGAATAACAGAGTTATGCTATTATATTCTACTGACGTGTATATTGTATGTAATCTTACTATCCTGTTTTACCATTGTAAAGTGGGGAATGGTACTAGTTTAGGTCAAAATTCACTTATCAAATTTTTTCGTTTTAAAGTCCCCTGAATCCAAAAAACGTATTTTTGGAAAAAGTCTGTTCATCTGTTAGTATAGAATCCTGCAAAAATGTCCTTTCTTATAAAGAGAACCGCATCAAAATCGGTTCATCCATTGAAGAACTATGACGACATAAAACATATACGAACCAAACACAATATAGACAACAAACCTTTTTTGTTAATCGAAGGTTAAAAAGGGGTTGCGCACCATCTTTTGGGGAGTAACGATGAGAGGTTACAATTTTTATAAAAGTGTATTGTTGTCAGGAAAATACTTGTACGTAAAATTTCACTAGCTCTATTTTAAATCAGTGAAACTTGAAATAAAGAAAAAGGTTAAATAAAAGTTTATAAAAACGTAAACATGTTTATTCTAACATATTTGTATAAACTTTACAATATTATTTTTTATGTGACTGGAGGCGTTATTTTTATATTTATATTTGGTTTTGAAAATAAGTACCTATACAGGATACGAAAATGGAATTTAAATTTTTATAAAGGATCTAGCAGCCCGGTTCGGCTTCGCCCGGGTGCTATGAATTTATGATTTATAGAAGTCCGCCCATCTTCGATAATAAAGATTAAAAACCCGCTCCTCCGCCATATGTACACGTTCTTCCACCATGCTTGGTAGTCCAGCGGTCCCGCCCGGCTTCGTCCGGGTGTTAAAATTTATCGCTTGTCGATCGTAGAGCTTCGATTCGGTGGCCGGTATTTAGCGCATGTCACTGAGAAGTGGGGGACCACACACTGCCGCACTGCGGTTGCTTAATTTATAGAATTCGAATTTATAGAATGCGATTTTCATAACAGTTATAAAAATTAATAGTAATACAGGAGTTTATACATTAATGTATGAACTCCTGATGATGGGTTAGAAACCCGAAACGATCGTTGAGATGAATAAATGTGTAAAATTTTTCAAGTGTTTGTTTATTAATTTTTATTCAATCATGTTCTACCAAGTGCCTAGCGATAATTCTATAGAATTTATAGTAATACAGGATGCTTCAGGGTCCTCAAGACCTCCGAGCCCGAGGGCAACTGCCCACTTTGCCCCTCTCCCTGGTAAGTTACGCCACTGACATAAAATAAGCTAGGCACGAGGCGCCACGTGGCTGTGCGTAATACCAAACTGGCACACAAATCTCTTTTGATTTACATTCAGTAAAATATGTTGTAACCACGTACACATGCGTTGCGCTGCATTGTTTAGATTAACAATACTTTCTCATAGAATATAGTGAGAGAAATTTAGTTCGGAGGATACGTTGTCACCCGAAGTTCTTCACTTGTCCTGAAAAACATAACTTTCTGAGACGCGCGGCATGGTAACGATCAGTATCGAAGGTGGAAGATTTGTGAAAGTTTGAATAATAAATGACAATCACGTACTGGTTCATAAAAAAAAATGTTTGTGCCTCACCCACATAAGCGCACGATCAAAGTTTACATTTTTGCTTTTCCCCTCTCAGAATTTTTTAAATTAATAACTAATTATTATTAATAAAATCCATTGATATCATAACATCTATACATATTTATAAATATCCAAAGCCTGTTTACAATACGCTGAATCAATTCCCGTTGCCCAAAACCATTTATTTTTTTTAGTTTCGGAGATATGAGCGTTTTTAAAATTTTATTTTTTTGCTATAAAATCGCCGTGATCTGCTAAATATTAAGCATACTTAGACAAAAACACGCTGAATCAATTCCCGTTGCCAAAAACAATTTATCTTTTTTAGTTTCGGAAATATGAGCGTTTTTAAAATTTTATTTTTTTGCTATAAATTCGCCCTGATCTGCTAAATATTAAGCATACTTATAGACAAAAACACGCTGAATCAATTCCCGTTGCCAAAAACAATTTATCTCTTTTAGTTTCGGAAATATGAGCGTTTTTAAAATTTTAATTTTTTGCTATAAATTCGCCCTGATCTGCTTAATATTTAACCCTATTCTACTATTTATGGTTTAATCACTGTTCTTACATAACCATGTGATTACAAAATTTATAAACACTGTTTGACATCGCTAATGTTTAACATGCTACTATTTAGTCACTTTGCTTAGCAGAATAAGAAACGAACAAAAGCGAATAGCCATAGTGCTTATCTTGCTAAGCACTTGGTAACCACCTACTATCGTTAGTAGAATACCTGAATAAGTTAGTGATGAGCGATTGTAAGATGTTTTTACAATCGAAACAATTGCAGTCGTTCATAATAACAATCGAGTCCCCAATCGACTCGGAGTTTGATTTTATAATCGAAATGTTCGATTGTTCAAGTCGATTATTTGCCAGCGAATGAGAATACATATAATCGCGATTCAAGGTTATATGCTATAGTCGATTGAAGTCTGACGTTCACGCTATTCGTTCATCGTTGATTCACTGTTCACACTGTTCAGTCGGTCTCAGAGCACTCGATTACTGCACAATTGACTATCCATCGACTCGACCACAGTTGTTGAGTGATGAACGATTATATATTATGTGGCTCTCGACAGTGTACATCGTCTGTACGATTCAGTACTATGCAACTCGGTCTCGGTGAACTATGAAACAACAACAATCGAGTCCAAGTGAAAACCATCGAGAGCCATCGAGATGTTTGAACAATCGAGACAATCGACTAAAATATCTCGTAATCGCCCATCACTAGAATAAGCATACATTTTCAGCGAGTAGTGTGTGTGCGCTTGCGTATCTGACGATCTACAAGCAACTGAATTGCGCAACCGTGATACAAAAAGTTGCATGGCGTGTGCGTTGGCTCTATAATTGATAAATTTATACTCAGTGGTATTATATTTTTTGTTTTTGTTTGTTTGTTGGAAAAAAATTGAAACTCAATAAAATAAAATCCGCACAAACATCTGCGACTTTTCCATTAAAGTTTTATTATCCGTACAACGCTAAACACCACTTTCTGTAAATTATTAAGCACAATTCGGATCTGTTTTCACGTCGTTTCTTTTTTTTTTCTTTTCTAAGCGGTGAACAGGTGTTACGAACACACACGTCATGCGAAATACGAGATTTTGTGGCAATTGTTTCTTTCTAATATCTTTTGTTTCTAATATAAAATCTTCTTTTTAGTGCTTTATCAACAAACCGAATTAAAAGTTAGTTTATTTAATATCTATTTTTAAGGCCGCCAACAGCTAGGATTATTTGGGTCTAGCTCCAATTCGTATTATGTTCAATTTAATAAAGTTAATAAATTGAAAATCCTTACCAATTCTCGAATTAAAACTTGAGAACTGGGGCTTGTAATAAAAAGTTAGTAGCTTATTATGAGGCTAAACTAGTTTTTTCATAAAATTTTTCTTTTGAAATTCTACAGAGTGGTCCAATTTATATTATCATCAAAATTTCACCAGCCGATAATTTATCGACAATTGTGGTTTTGTCTAATAAATATGGTCAAGTTTTGCTTCCTTTTTGATGTACAGGGTGTAGAAGAAAATAAATTATTTTAAATAATTTGGTATTTAAAACAATAATAACAAAAGTTAGCCTTCTAAAATTCTGTATAGATAATTTTTTTTGTAGTTTCTACTAATAGCGGTTGCAATTATGTTATTTAGAGCACAGATGCGTGCGTGTTTCCTCAAAAATACTTTATTTTATGATAGGTACGCCACTGGTACATCAAAAAGGAAACAAAACTCGACCATATTTTAATAGACAAACCGCTTTTAATTTTTGATATTTGGGGATTTACGATCTAGTGTCGGAAATTTGCGATCTGGTATCGAGGATTTGCGATCTACAGTGCTATTATTACATGTTATAATGCAAAATATAAATAAATAAATAACTATAGGCGAGAAGTTTCTACACTGTTTTTTTTTTCTTTTTAGTAGATACAGTTTAATAAAACTTTATTTTAAAAAAATTACAAGCTTTTTATAAATATATACTTCTGTCTTTTAAGGTCATCATTATTATTTTATTAAAAGCCCTCAGCTTAATTTGAATTTACATGACAAGAAAAAATAATCAGCTTCAACACTGTCTTAGAATTTAATTTCAGCTAGAGAATGTTCCAAGTGAAACAATAGGATTTTTTAAAATTCAACGTCTGACATTTTATAAAAATTTTAATCTTCTTGTCTGAGATGACGCAAGCTTAACGCTCCAGCTTCCTCGACAAATAAAAATTAATATTATACAGTATTATTTAGTGTAACTGTCTTGTAGAATTGTCTATAATACATCTATACCTACACAGTATAAAAACGTGTTTATCTGTATCGCGGGTGGGCTTGAGAATAGCCGAGAGTGTAGCAATGCTGTTGTTTACATGGCGTTGCTATGGTTCTTCTATTACAAGTCCCCAGTTCCCGGGTTCTAGCCCGAGAGCTGGTAAAAGTGACAATTGGATTTTCAATTTATTATAAAAAAAAATGAATTGAAAATATTAATTGGTGCTAGGCCCAAATAACCTTAGCTGTTGGTGGTCTTTAAAACACAATTTAACAATTTTGTATCGCGGGTACAGACAGAATTGATGCGTGAATAACTAAAATCAAATCTTCGTAAAATATAAGAGATAAAATAATTGTAATTTTAATATTTTGAGGAAATTTAATGAAAAGGGGTTTTGGGGGGCGAAAAATCGATCTAGCTATTCTCAGGAAAAATTCATTTTCTTATAGTGTAAGCTTGCTCTGGATACTTATGTATAGATGCGATAATATATCCATGTATTTTATTAATAGACAATAATTATTTATTAATTTTAAAAATGCTGAGACTTAAAAAGCAAAAATGTAAATCTTTGACAGTGCGCTTAAGTGAGTGAGGCACATATCCTTTTTCTTTTAATCTTTTAGGGTATTGACTGGTATTTTGTATATAGAAACTTTTTTCGAGTATCTTCTTCAGCATATCATCAATGGTATCCTTACCATCTCGGCAATTTTAAAATCTTTTGTTCAACACCCGCAAGAAATAAATCATTTCGTGGCCCTGCTGAGCGTGGGCGAAATAATGAGTTCCCTGATTGTTGACGTGCAGAGTGGGCGAAATAGCATTTCGCCCACACTCATTACGGGGAATGTTTACGCAATCAATCAGGGCAGAGTGGGCGAAATCCCATTTCGCCCACTAATGGGCGAAATAGCTTTTCGCCCACGCTCATTACGGGGAACGTTTACGCAATCAATCAGGTCACCCATTATTTCGCCCACGCTCAGCAGAGCCACGAAATGACATATTTCTTGCGGTAATCGAACAAAATATTGTGTGCGACTATTGGTCGAAAGAGGAGATTCCACTCGTGTGTTTTACCGCACTCGCTACGCTCATGCGGCAAAATCCACACTCGAGGAATCTCCTCTTTCTCCCACTAGTCGCACAATATACTATTGTCATTTTCACTCATAATGATTGCGGCAAACTCTATTATTCAGTTGTGTTTTAATTTGATTAGAGTACGCGTGGGAGTTGTTTTTGAGTTGACAATTATTTTTCCAGGAAGAGAACGATGAAGAGGGTACTTCGAACAACAACAACATCAACTCAAGTACCGTTCCCAGCATCGTCGAGAATCCGCCGTGTCCGTGGACATGCGAACTGACGAATGAAGCCGGTTACGTAGTGTACTCGGCACTCGGCTCTTTCTACATACCTATGTTTGTGATGTTGTTTTTCTATTGGAGAATATATAAAGCGGCTGTCAGAACTACCAGAGCAATTAACCAAGGCTTCAGAACTACCAAAGGTTTGTAAATGCTAATTATATACACAGAATTTATCAAACAGAGATTGTTCTAAGAAATACGGAAAATCGGATTTCTAATTCCGGTGAAATCTGTAAAGTAAATTGTTTCGCATGGCTTTTGTTCACATAATAGATGTTGTGTGGGCAGCGTATTTGCCCTAGTAGTCTCTAGTACCTACCTAATGGAGCCGTTCCGATAAATTAAAATTTACCTCAGAACATAAATAGCTATAGAAGTGGCATATCAGAGCTTATTGGTATGTACAACTGAAACTAATCGAGACTCGGGAAGAATTGGAAATATCATAAAATATTTTTTATGACTGTTGATGAGATATACACCTTATTTTTCATAAGCGTTTTGGAATCTTTATTGTAATGTTACGGATCACTCTGTATATAAACGGCAGGCAAGAGTTATGAGAAAGGGGTGCTTACTGAACAACTGGTACCTGCGCGAAAGTTCTAGAGAAAGCGAGAACGCACTAGGCTTACGGCACGCAGCATATATAAACAACTGTCAGTCAACGGTGAGTCATGATCAGTCAATGGAGAATACTGAGCGACAAATAGTGCGTCTGATATAAATACAGTGAATATAAATATTTGAAACATAAATAACTAGAAATAAATAGTCCTGGTATATATAGTTGATACTTACGAATTATTGTATATAGTTGTTTTGTTTTGCTTTGTAATTACTGTTTAGTTATTGTTGATTGTTAGAATTGACTTTTCGTTGTTGCGTTCATTATCATTGTGATTTTAATTATTGTAAATAAATATTTATTCCGCCAACTCAGAAAACAGTTTTGTAACAGTAACACCCAGGCACACAACACGACTTAAAGTGTAATTAACACTATGGAATACAAGCAACGAATGACCTGACAGGGCGTACTTTAGTGTGTAGCTGTGGCTTCACAAACGACGTGATATTATGCTACTTCTATAGCTGTCTCTGTTCTGCATACCTTGCGCATAGTACACGTTAGATTTTATTTATTTATTGTAAAAAAACTATGTTAAACGCATGTATGTACAGTTTAAAAAAAAAACGTTTCAGTTGGTGATTTATTTTTTGAGCAGGGTCGATTTAAAATTCTACGCTGCTTTTCTTATGAATAAATATCTGTGGTCACAATCTAATATCATTCATAAAAATATATGAGCACTGTGGTTGGAATAAAAACAAAAATAAAGATAGTTACTTCTTACCACAACAGTTTTATTGATGGATGTACATTTCGAAAGCTATGCTTTCATCTTCAGTAAACACTATACATGTATAGTGTTTCGAAAGCTATGTTTTCATCTTCTGCAAGCACTATACATGTAAATACGGTAAATATTAACAATAAGATAAATCATCACTTTGATTAATTTCCTAAACCGTAACTAAATACGTAAGAATATCAGACGACAATATCGCCATGATATTTATATAGAAGGCTGTATAGGAAAAATGTAAATGCACCGCCGCGGGATTCGAACCCAGAACTCCCGATTTCGCGTCAGGAAAGTTTCCACTTACTACACAGTGCCCGACAGTGAACATTTAATCTTTCCTATGGAATTAATCAAAGTGATAATTTATCTTATTATCTTTATTTTTGTTTTTAAGATCATTCACTTTGTCAAATCAGATTCTCTGACAATGCTTTCTGTAACCCAGTATTAGACAAGCAATCGCTATACCAGAATTAGTCTCTACAAGAGAAATGATACTTCAAGCGAAGAGAGTTATTATTACGGTATTATATTATAATTGTCCCGAACCAAGATTGATTGAAGCAAGACAAATAACAAGTTATGATTGAACAGTGAGATGGATGAGATTAGGAATGCGGCTGTCGAAGGCGTGTTTGCGCTATTGATATCTTAAAGGCGCCTAAAGGGAATGTAACAAGGGAATGTCCTTTGCAAACAATTTGTTTGAAGTCGACATCTATAAAGGACACAACTACAAATAAGAAATTTGAGTAACTTTTCGAATTTTCCTAATTAACCACCTCGACATCTTCCTGAACACAGCCAGCGATGTAGCTTAGTGGTACAGCACTAGACTCGCATTGGGAAGATACTGGGTTCGAATCCCGGCGGGGGCAGATGTGGCTAGGACTTTTTCCTACTGCCTTACGCCGAGAAACGGTAATTCCTGTACCGGCCATCTTGTTTGAGGTTTTCCATGGTTTCCCTCAATAATTCCAGATGAATATCGAGATGGTTCCTTATTCAAGGCCATGGCCGATTACCTGTCAAACTCCTATGCTCCCAAAGTTGCCTACCTTATCCTAATTTCCTATATAATTCCTCCATTCGCACATTGCTAATAAAAAAAAGTTGAAGTTTAAAATATGTGGTAAAATGGAAAATAGTAATGGTGCGAATGGCGTCTGTTATGACATAATGTCGAGAAACGGACGTTAAACGCATTATTATTATTATTATTATTATTATTATTATTATTATTATTATTATTATTATTATCTTCCTGAACACAGCGGCGTCGAAATTATTCAAATCGGTCAACCCCTCAAGAAGTTAAGGCTGAACAAACATAAAAAAGCTATATGTATCGAATTGATAGCCTCCGTTTTTGAAGTCGGTTAAAAATCCTTTAATCTTAAATATACTTTAAAAATCGTACCGGAAATCGAACATAATCTGAGTATAGTATGCATACCTACATAGAAAAAATGGTACAGTGAATTTTTTAAACAATTTTTCATAGCAACGGTTGACTATAATGAGCCATTTTCCTGAGAGTAGTTCCTTCAATTATCCGCGAGAGGCAGCACTTGTGGTAGGCACAAACATTATTTATTCCCCATTAGTTAATTATTAGTTAATTATTTAATTAATTTAATGATAATAATAATATTTTAATAATTGGGTTATACTACTAAAATGACACGACACTAATGGGGAATAAATAATGTTTGTACCTACCACAAGTGTTGCCTCTCGTGGATAATTTAAAGAATTACTCTCAGGAAAATGACTCAATGTTATTTTCCCTATGTTACCTTTTCTAAGAAACACCCTGTATAATTATTATGTTGAAACTGAAACAAAACGAAGAGCACTTAATCTCCAATAGAGATTATAGAGAATAATTGACATAAGAGTGATCGAGTAATTTATTGTTAGGTTAGATGTTATTGGGAATTAATGGAACAAGTTATTTATGTGAAGGATTATTTATATAAATAAGTAGATACGTAGAGGATACTCGGGAAGAGAAAGGCTGGCAAATGTGTGTTAATTGTCTGTAAAGACAAATGAACTGAGAATTAAACTAATAGTTAATCCAATTACATTTAAAGTTCAAGGCAAGTTTTTGGTATGATGTAGAAAACTGGACGGTCTTCAATAAATAAACTATCATGGTTGTATTCTTATAATCAATAATTGCATTTGTACACAGAGGGTTTCGTTCAAGCAGCTATTATATTTCACAAGTCTCAGAAACATCTGGACTGATATTAATTAAACATAGGGTAAATGCGGGAGAGATGCCGCGGTAGGAGAGACGCCGCATGGCTATTAACTTACCTATTTACCATTAATGGATGGTGCTACAAGTACGTATGTACGTTGATCTTATCTTGACAAGATAAGATGAACGAACATACATACTTGTAGCACCATCCATTGGTAAATAGGTAAGTTAATAGCCATGCGGCGTCTCTCCTACCGCGGCATCTCTCCAGCATTTACCCTAATAAAGGGTCCGGCAATCGTTACCGGTAGATTTGAGTAGCCTATGAAATGAAAAATAATTGACGTACGACTGTCAATTGCCCGTAATTGTTAAACTTATTTTATGCAGTTTGTCCAGTTATGGGTCATTTTCCAGTAAATCAGCGTGCTTTCGTTGTTGAAAATTTTATTCGAACACAGAACATTGTGTAGAATCAATTTTAGACGTGAATTTGAAGTTGCTAGGCATGCGGAAGAATACCAAAAAGGGACACAATTTTGAATTGGGTGGGTCAGTTCCGAGTGCATGGTAGCGTCCATGCACACTTCAAGATCTGAAAAATGAAATTCGAGATGAAATTAGAAATATTGGACCTGATTTATTACGAAGAGTAATGGAAAACTTTCTAGAAAGATGCCAAGAATGTTTAAACTTTAAACTGCAATGGCGCTCACTTAAGAGCTGTTATTTTCAAAAAATACCGTAAATTAATAAATTGCAGATACCGAAATTAAAAATAAAGTCGTTGTTATTTCTCACATTTCAACAAGAACCATATACGAGGTGGTTTAAAACCACCAGTACTGATTGCCGAACCCTGTATGTCATTAGTTGGAATAGTGAAGACTAAATATCTACCAAATTTCAAGGTTCTAGGTCAGGGGTCGGCAACCTTTTGAGACGGAAGAGCCAAAAGTTACAATTTACAAAATTTCCCAGTTTTTAAAGAGCCACTAACATTTTTATTTCAATATTATGATATTTGATTAGGATTAGGATTAGGACCGTTGACGACACAGTGCACCAATAACTAAACAAACAGAACAGTGTTGCCACATTTAAAAAATGTCAGCTATCCGTATACTCTCTACTCCACCTATTCTCACTGTTCTCTGTTGAGTGTTTTTATCCTGTTTAAAGTTTTTTTTGCAGTATAATATTTTTTACGAGTTTTGAAAATAAAATTAATATTTGCGCATGGAACTGGAGAGCCGCATGTTGACATCATAAGAGCCGCATGCGGCTCGCGAGCCGCAGGTTGCCGCCCCTGTTCTAGGTCAAATGATTTGAAAATGCAAAATTTTTAGTTCCTTAAAAAACTCTAAATTACAGTTTTGGTCTACAAAATTTAAAGAAAACCAATTCTCCATGCTAATCGACCATGTTCTAGAGTAAATAAAAAATAAACTTTTGGAACGTTTCGTTTTTACCAAAACTGTTTGTACAACTTTCTGATCAGTGGTGGCGCGTGCAGATTTATTTAAATAGAAAAACCGATCAAATACGGAGGTTCCTTACAAGAATAAAAGTAATGAGTTAGGTAGGGGTAAAACATTAACAGATTTATTTATTTAAGCTTGTTGTAAAAACATTTTTTTTTTGTTATATTTTATTTTGTTCTTTTTAGTGTTTTCAATTTTTCCGTATCTAAAACTAAATTAATTTTTAAAATATAAATTATATCTTAACAGAACATTTGATGAATAAAAAAAGGATGTGGGTCTCGGGATCCCCGACAGATGTGAAACATCAAAGAAAACGTTATTGAACTCGATGGTATTCTCTATGTAGTAGTATAATACATTACATGTACTGTAAGATTAAGACAGAGCCTCGCCTCGTGTCATATTTATACGCACTCTCAAAAGCAGCAACTAACTGTTATGCTGACGTAATCCTATATACTGCACTGTAACACACGCGGTTGCCGAGCGCGCGGAAGCCGAGAGAGAGAGAGAGCCGCAGTGGTGAGGAGAACAGCAGCGAAGGAGCGGACCACGAATGTCGTTGCATATTTTCCCTCACGCGGCTGTTCACAGCCCGACATAAGATGTTTCACATCAAAAACAAAAATATTGCGATCCGAAACCGGGAATTGGACCGGGTAAAGCAACTAAAAATTATAATTTGAGCTATAATAATGTCTTTCTTATCTTAGCTGAAACTTATCGGGAACATATCGGAAATGGTAGAATTCTGGATGTTTTATTTAAATAAACTTTTATTTCGATAGGAAATGGGATAGAGCTATGCCTACATTAATTTAATATGTTAAACGCAACATGTTCAAACATGGTATGTAGATAAACGAAAAAAAAAACCGTTATAGGACATTAACAAAAAAAAAAAACGTTGCCGTTTTCTGCTTCGTATTGTTTCAAGGAAAGAAGGCTGCATCTATCTTTCCTACCCTGACGAACCACTACTGGTTTCTATACTAAAGTTCTACGTTTTTTTCCCAGGCTTTCCCGGCCTCGTGTTTTGTCATGCATGCAATACGGGCTTTTCACTAACTCACTTCGTTCTATTGATTCAGACTGGCTATATTTTTATTTTCAATTTACTATACTCCTTTAACTGAAATGTTTGACTGTTTCGTTATTTTTAATTAAGAGTCTCATTATTTTTGTATAAATGTCAAAATTTAACAACGTATATAAAAAAGACAATCTTTTTAAACTGCATTTTATATTTAAGTTTAAGCTAAAAATGAATTTTAAATACTTTGACTACCTATCAATATTAAAACTATAAGACTATAAAACTATAAAACTATAGAAATGAAACTAAACTGTCTTTCTGCGTGGGCGGAATAAGTATTTATTTACAAGAATTAACAATTTATAACAATGAACGCAACAATAACAACTATATGTCAATTCTAATAATCAGCACAATAGTAATTCTTAAGCAAAGTGAAACACTTCAATAACACTGAACAATAACTATTTATATACTGTATTTATGTTAATTGGTATATGATAAAATCCATCGATTTAAAACCCCTTATATTTATGTTCGCAATTCAACTCGACACTGATTCACGACTGACTGCCTGACTCCCTCGTACTTCGCTTATATAGTTCGAGCAGCTTGGCCCAACACGCTCGCGCGCTTTCCAGAATATTCCGGTGGCTATTCGTATCTTCGATATCATTCCACGCCTCACCACTGTGACCTTTCATTCTCGCCGCTTCTATTGTAGTTAGCGGCGTAACATCTTGGGGTTTGCTACAGAAATAAATCTACGTCTTCGGTTGCGGTACAGTCGTAACTACTGTGCCCTTTATCATTTTTTCACAATAAGTTCCTAAAAATACTTTTATTTGAATGATTTTTTTTAAACGTTAGTATCAATAATAACTCTAGACTATTTTTGGTACTAATCTGATCAGTGGTTATGAAATTAAACAAGAAATTGAATTTTAAAGTAATGTGCACAGTTGTATTTGATATCTAATTAATTACAGAATTAAAACACAAAAAATTCGTTGATACGAAGAAAGATATTTAATTATATTGTAATTAATGTAATCATTCGTGTGCTGTTTGATAAAATGTTAACTCGGACAAATTTTTCATCATTTAACTTTAATAACGCCACATAAAATTCAAGCAAATCGAATTTCGTATTAATAATGAAATTAAAAATGTAACCCTATTAATTTCATGCTTCATTATTCGCGAGTAATCGATCGCGAACATTTATACAGTGTGTCACAGAAATTAAACTTGTCATGTTCACGCTGCGTTTGTAATCGTTTTAAAAACAACGATAAACAAAAATTAAGTTACTGGCATATAGAATTGCAAACTTTATAGAAAAATCCTATATTTTAAGTTTGGATACCGCAGTGGTAGTGTAGGTACTAATCAAAATCGATCCTACCGTCTATTTCTCGGTTTCTGGTATGATTTTTAACGCTAAAAGTACTTCTTAACCGATTTCAAAAAATAGAAGGTTCTATATTCGGGACCTGTATTTGTGACCCGATTTTGATGATTATTAATTTATTTAATAAGGCATACTTCCAGGGTGGTCCCATATAAATTTTACTCAAATCGATTCAGTAGTTCGAAAGATTTTATGAAAAAGTTGGTAACGGACTCATAATGAAAAAAAATCCGTTACAGATTCACAGATTGACAGACGTACAGACAAAGTGAGTGTATATAGGCGCTTCTAGCTTTGCTTAGATCGCGCCTTAAAACGGAACCCTTATATGATCACTTTGTTGTCCTTCTGTTTGTCTGTCTGTCTGTCCGTCAAGACCCTTTTCCTCAGGAACGGCTACACAGGTATCAAATTGAACTGAGTGCAAAAAAAATATTAAATACAGTGTGTAACATAAATGAATTTTGTTGCCAGGTTCACGCGGTGTCGGTAACCGTTTCGAAGAGCAGCGGTTGACGCTACGTATTCACCGTGGACGAGGTTCTGTGATGCAACATCATGGGTCACCGCATAGCAATTGTAGCAACAGTACGACGACAACTACGGCAGGCAGTGCAGCGGCGTCGCCTGCGTCGTCACGATCTCATCGACAAGCGGCACACGAACGCATCAAAATAAGCGTAAGTTACGCGTCCAACGAGCATCTGCCATCGGCAACATCCAACTGCAACTCGCAAGTTGCTACGCCGACGTCGCCAAACCCAGCCGGTCAGCCACTGTATACTGTTCATTACACGACCAGCAATGGTAAAGAAACCACGCAAACGGGACTCTATAGAGATCATCATCTGAGAGTCAACCATAATCACAGGTCGAGGAACACCAGAAGATCAAGTAGTTGCGACAGCAGCACCATCGAACGTGATCTGAGTCCTTCGCCCGAAAGTGGAGGCAACAAACCGAAAATAATATCTAGAAGAATGGGCAAGAGGAACATCAAAGCTCAAGTGAAACGGTTTCGTATGGAAACCAAAGCTGCGAAGACACTGGGAATTATTGTTGGTGGTTTTATCTTTTGCTGGTTACCATTTTTCACCATGTATTTAGTGCGGGCGTTTTGTGTCGATTGTATTCATCCGTTAGTATTTTCCATTTTGTTTTGGCTAGGTTATTGTAACAGTGCAATAAATCCGTTGATATATGCGTTGTTTTCGAAAGATTTCCGGTTTGCGTTCAAGCGTATTATTTGTAGATGTTTGTGTAATAGAAGGACTAGAACAGCCGGAAGTTCGAGAAGAGGAAGTGACGGGTCACAAATGGTTGGTAGACAATTTAGATCGCCGAGTTATAATACACAACAAGTCACAAATAGTTTGGGTGAAGATAGTGATCCTGGGGGTGATCCATCGGATTCAAGGTGACCAGCACTGCATCGCAGGAAAGCGATACGATATCATCATACCAGCATATTGTTGTTAGTTAAATTTGCGCAAACTCTAATTATGTGTTTGTAAAACAAATTGTTTATTGTAACACTGTCGATTGTTGTTGACGTATTTCAACTGTCTTCCAATATAAATAACAAGAGACTTCTAATTATTCGTCTCTACTATTTTAGTATTTGAACAAATTTATCTGTTCCAATATTGTCATGTCTTTATACAGGTAATGCCGGATTTAGGATTGTAGAGACACCTAGGCAGCCGAATCAGAGTATATTTTTGTGTGTGAGAGAAAAGAAATGATATTAGCACCGCCTAG
This sequence comes from Mongoloraphidia duomilia, assembly GCA_039654895.1. NCBI lineage: Eukaryota > Metazoa > Arthropoda > Insecta > Raphidioptera > Raphidiidae > Mongoloraphidia > Mongoloraphidia duomilia. The sequence goes on from CM077526.1 coordinate 1,258,606, forward strand.
GAGAGGTTTTTTAACAGCGTTTAATGACGCTATAAATGTAGGAGGAATAAATACTTGCCTGATAACTGAGACCTGACTGACCTCCAAGGGGCCTAACGAAAATTTTGGTCTCTTTTTAAAAACACTTATTTTTAGTGTATTTGCCATATGGCACATACACTATTGGCGTCGGTCGGATGGTGGGACCTAGGGGTCGGACCAAAATTTCTCGACGTTTCATAGCCTCCTGAACACTTTGGCACCATTTTTAAAAATGTTTATATTTATATGTATGTATATATATATATTTATATATATATTTATATATATATGTGTGTACACGATAACTCTCGACAGACTTAATCGATTGAAACGAAATTTGGTACACACATTGGAACCCATCACCGCAAGAAGCCTATTTAAAATGGGCCCGATCGGACCATTTTCAGGGTTGTATTTAGGGGTTCCAAAAAGTTTTTGGGCCCAAAAATACCGAAAAATTTGTCAGAATCGTTTCAAAATTGAAATTTAACTCTTTAGTAAAGATTAAAATGTGCTGCTAAAATTTTAATAAAATCGGCCCGACAGGACCGGACTTTCAAATTTTATGAAAACACTAGTTTGTTGATACGGATTTACTTAGATATGGAAGGGTGTATTTAATTGGGTGTATTGATGAAATCCATGTCTAATATTGAAATTTAGAAAAATTTAATTATTTTAAGGGCTGTATTAAGGGGTTAAATTTTTTATTTTGTCAAAAAACAAACTTAAGTTTACATAATAATGCCACAATGCCTGTATTAGCAAATACACTATATTGTCGGCAGGGTTTTGGCACTGCGACCCGAGTTTTTTTTATCTTGTAATTAACTTTCAAATGTCCATTATAAGAATACAAACATACTGTAGATTTTAGTATTGACGACTTCACTTTTTAACGCGTTATTTTTTATGAACCTTGAAATTGCTATTTACCTTAGGGTCCCAACATCCTTCAATCCGGACCTGTCTCTACGGAAATACAGAATGATCAAGAATAAAATTGTAAAAACTATTTGATTATTCTAAATGGAAAATTAAATGTATTTTCTTAAGTATAATTTTCCTAGTTGTATTTTCATCCAAGTATTATGACTGTTTTTATTTAATTAATGTACTTTCTTTTATTTTTATATCGTATTAACCCTTTCACGACTAATATTGTTTTGCACAGTTATCTTAAACACGTAGGGTATGAAAGGGTTACGTAAACATTTTAACAGTCGACAGTGTATGCTGTTAGTTCATCCAGAAGATAATTTATTTTCAACTGTAAAAAAATATTTTGTAGATAACTTTAAACTAATAAATTCAAGAGACCTATCCTGTAAAATATTTTCTATAATTAACCATAGTGAAAATTAATTAATAACGTGTAACAAAATTGTTTATAAAAAGTCGAGCGCTTACTAAGTGCCCCCTATAAAAACCCGATGATAATTGATATACCGCCTATCCTATATTTCCGATGTATGATCCAAATCATAGTTTTGGCTATTGTCTTCTATTCGCCTCACTTATCTTGCAATGCCGGACCCCCTTAATCCCGGGCCTTCAAGCTAGAACCAGCTGTAAGACCCCCCCCTCTTTTGGGGGATATGTGAGGGTTCGACTTTACAGAAAATATAACGTCAATTTTCAGGACAGATCTCCACAAAGTGTTATTCTTACTCATCGAAGTATACAGAACTGAACTGCTTCTGTTAGTCAGGGTTGCGCGAGTCTAATGGTGCAGAAAGAGAAGGCGATATAAAGTTCGTCTTCGTTCAACAATAACACCTAGTGATGGTACAAAGCCAATAAGAAAACGTCAGAAAGAGACATATTATATTCCTTAACTTTCCTGCGCGTTAGGATGCGCAGTGGTATACTAGCAGTCCAGTTCTGTACGTCGATATTCTTTCTTACTGAATGGACTGTAGATAAATTAGGATAAACTATAAATACTTTCGTGGCACAAATTAAAATAAATTAATAGATTTATACGGCTGAATTGCAATTGAAAATTTTTCGTTGGAAAGCAGCCAATTATATTATTGATTCGAAACATATTGGAAAAAATCATTTTACCAGCCATAGTCACAGTCAGGATTCTGAAATGTTTGATTAGTAATCTTGTTACGGTTGAGTAAATGTAAGCTCATTCCGCCGCGAAAGTGGAAAGGTTCAGGTTAGAATCCTGACTGTGACATTGGTTGGTAAAATGATTTTTTTCAATATGTTTCGATTCAATTATATAATTGGCTGCTTTCCAATGAAAAATTTACAAATTAAAATGATCTCATTATAAATTAACACAATTGACGTAAATATAAAGTTAATAATTGGGGTTAATACACTTACTATTTTAACATAAAATAATTACTATGTAATTTTATGTTATGTTTGTACGTATTTAATACTTACATAAGACAAGCATTACAGTCGTCTCTCTCAGATCGCACCAAATGTGTAATTTCGAAACGCATGCATGTACCGGAACCTCGTCTCCTATTTTTTGTACAAAATAATTTTAGCCATGGGGCCGTCCCGCATTTTTTTATTTCATCATCAGAGAGTTTCAAACATTATTTCAGATATCAGGAGGGAAGCTACCTCCCCCCTGTGTACGCCTATGTAAAGATAATCAACAAGGTCAAACAAATGAACGCCTAGGCCTAATTCACACCGGTTTCTCAATGTCGTTTAATGTTTCATGTTTTACTGCGTGACGTCGTAGACCTCGCGCAGCGAAAGATGAAGCCACCGCGTCATAGTAACGTGAATGCATTGCGCCCGCCTTCTAGCTTGCTATTGGCTGTTTTGGAGATCCATGAGCGTCAAGTGTTTTCTAGAGGTGAAGTTTTAAAACCCAATGTGCACGGCACTGTCTGCGGGCAGGCGTTCACTAGCATATTATTGATGACGTGCCTGGCTTCATCTCTCACCGCGGGCACTGTAATACTGCTGTAAGTGGAGTAAGAATGCGTCACGTCAGATGCTAAAAGTAACTTTTATAAACATGTAATTTTAATTATGATTTTCGTTTGTCTAATCTTTAGAATGTATGTTAAACTGTAAATATCTTATATCAAAAGCGGGACGGCCTTATTATTTGCTGACTGAATTTTTATTAAGTTTAAAAAACGTCAGTTACTGCTGTGTACATAATATTATGATATGTAAACTAAATCCGCTTGCAGGACTTAGAAATTCAAATAATTTTAAGGTAAATAAGTAATAAACCTATAAAATAAAATTATTGTATTCGTCACATTCGACCCATAGATTCTCCATTATGATAGTTGTACGGACATGTAACAGATGTACGACGTAAAAATATGTAATTTTAATTATTTATTTAATAATTTAAAATTAACACGTATTGTAAAGCGATCAAGTTCTAAATTCTAATCATATTTATTGGTCACTTTGGCATGTGTTTTCGCTAAGCATGTTTTGACAAATATGCATTTTTCGAAAATTAGGTTCTGACAGCGGATTTTTTCTTCAAATAAGGCAGAATGTTAGTGAGTCTGAACGCTCATAGTGCCTAGGGGCGCACAGGTTCATAAAGCGACACTACCTAGTCCTTTTCACACATTTTTCTCTACAACAAATGTTGAATAAACTTGATTACAAAAAAAATGTAGATATTTTAGAAACATGTTTAATTTATAGTGTTTCATTGGTTTTATTTAAAAAAAAAAGGGTATGGGTGTCGGGACCCCCGACAGATGTAAAACATCAAAGAAAACGTTATTGAAGTCGGTGGTATTCTCTATGTAGTAGTATATATTTTTTCAAAAGCAGCAACTAACTGTTATGCTGACGTAATCCTATATACTGCACTGTAACACACGCGGTTGCGGCGTTTGAGCACGCCTGAGCCAGAAACGCAACTAAATACACAGCGAAGTATCTATATTACATACCTACACGTGTATACATATACTTTTGCTTTACAGTACGTTCGTATGTATACTCTCTCTCTCTCTTCCCGTGCCCGAGCGCGCGGAAGCCGAGAGAGAGAGTGTGTCGCAGTGGTGGGGAGAACAGCAGCGAAGGAGCGGACCAGAAATTTCGTTGCATATTTCCCCTCACGCGGCTGTTCACTGCCCGACATAAGATGTTTCACATCGAAAACGTTTAATATTATACAATTAGTTTTCTAGTGATTACATAATAATAATGTATACATTCTGGTCTTCTGGTGCTCCGAAAGTTCATATTCGTCCTTGATTTAGTGCAATCTGAAAGCGGACGCTGTCTCGTATTTTAAAATATAATACTTACCTAAGACAAGTATTATGTATATCATGTAAAATACCTACTATAAATTATTAGTAAATTAATATTGTAAATGTCCGAATTACGATATACAAATTTTTGAGAAAAAAAAACTTCTGGAAGAAAAAAAAAACATGCTCTTATCATTACGGCTGTGTAATTAGCCAAATAATGTTTAGTCATTTTTTGCATTGTTGTATCAGTGACTAGTGAGTACATTCTTGCATTATTTATTTATTTATATTTTTATTTATTTATTTATTTATTGATCTGTTCGTATAAATAAATAAAAACATACTATAATTTTTTTTACTTAACTAATTTTCGTAATTTTATTTTAAATTAATAGTTTTAATAATCATCTCATGATGATGCTAACATGGTTAGCAAAACGTGTGTCGATACGGGTGAATCAGGGCAAATAAGCATAAATCACTATGAAAATAGTTTTGCTTTCCCACACTAGTGTGGGAAAGATACGTTCCCGCTCACCGGCCTGTTACAAGTTGCTTTACATGCATACATATCCATGGTTGTAAAGCAGCTATTTTATATGGGGTATGGCAAAAAATATAAAACTAATCCAAATTCTAAAATTATGATTGCTATTGCATATCGTACAAAATATTCTATTGGTAAAATGTAACAAGAATTCTAGGGCCAATAAAATTATTATTGTCATGTGGCTCCTCTACAGGCGCGGGCCCCTGTACGTGAGCACCGACGCGCACATGTGATCGTCCCTGTCCAATAAAAAAATTTTTCTACGTATTGATAATTTATTTTCATTGATACAATAATGCTTTTAGTTAAATATTACTTATAAATAAAACTGAAGAAAATGTTTTTCAACTCATTGTAATTTATTGTATAAAATTATGTAATAACATTATAAACAATTAATAAAACAAGTGCTTTCTTGTTGTATTGATGTTTGGAAAAAACAAGAAAGCTTCTGAAATCTTATGTAACATGTTTTATTTTCTGTATTTCTTTCAGAGAAATTGTCGATAGTAGCAGAACTTCGATTATCGGTGTTAGGCAGGCTTTGGAAAAACGTGAATTACTGATAAACAAAGTTAATGAGCCGAAATGTTACAATTACCACAAAACACCAAACCATAACAAACACTCTCGACGTACGTTTCGCCAACCAAGTTGGCATCATCAGGAGATGATTAAAACTAAAGACTAAACAAAAATTACTGCCTTTTGTTATGGTTTGGTGTTTTGTGGTAATTGTAACATTTCGTATCTTTACACCAAAGGTTCCACCATTTTTTAAAGTTAATGAGAATTGTCTTGGAACTCGAAAAATACAGCTTTTACAAAATATGTATAGCCAGCGGCCCGGCCTGGCTTCGCCCGGGTGCTACGAATTTATGATTTATTATCTCCCCCGCGAGAAATTCTTCCCCTGCGAAACGAAGTCGAGTTGGTGGTGTTTATAATATTAGTGGGATTCCGTCTATACGCTAAAATACAAAAAAATTTCAAAGTAACGTTTTGTTACTATCCGACAAGAACTATCCCCCCGCGAGAAATTTATCAAAATGATAATAATAATAATAATAATGCGTTTAACGTCCGTTTCTCGACATTATGTCAATTTATCAAAATAAAATATAGCCTATATCACTCAGGGATCGTGTAGCTTTCTATTAGTGAAAGAATTTTTAGAATCGGTTCAGTAGTTCCAGAGATAAGAATTTATGATTTATTACCTCCCCCCAGCGATAAATTCTCCCCCTGGAAGTTGTCTGTCATTGTTGTCGCCTCGCGTACTTGTAGGATTGCGGAACAATGTAAGACAGTATAACCACAGTATAATACAGTACATTCACTGTACTGTCGGCACTTTGATGTTTGTACTACAATTTCTTTGACCTTGAGACAGCCAATCACAGCCGTGTTTGGAGCAAGCGACGTCCGTTTCTTCCTTTCAATACATGTACTGTAACAGGACCGTATTAGAAAAATGTTTTTAAATGCTGCAGTTGTGTTTCCGTTGGGTAATAGAACAAAAATGATTGCATTTTGTGACTTTTATTAAAAATAACACATACAAAGAACGAAAGATCTATCAAAAATGATTGTTGTGAAACAATTACAACAAACAAATCAATTGTTGCTTCTAAACTTACATATGATTATAATATGGGATGTTAAACAATTTGGCCAGATGTGACAAAATTATTGTTTATGCGATAAACTGACGCGGCGCTAAACTGCTGGCGGTAAATTGCCGGCGACAAACTTCCCACCTACGTAAAACATGTATATTTTGACAGCGTTGTAAAAAAGAATGTTAAGAGTTTCTGATACACTTTAAAGCTGCACAACGATTTACTATACTCATTTTGAGTATCACACAGACTTTGTCTTGGGGTTGTTTATAAAATGGACACAAAGTACGCACAAATAAACATTAAATAATATAAACACAATAAGTATTATGAAGCAAAAAAAAATATAATACAGCACTGTGCGGATTTGCTCGTCGTCCTACGGTCGCACTGACTAGTATGTAGGAAGCGCCAATAAGAAAATACTGTGGGCGTGCCTGAACGCTCTGCAAGCTAACACAATCTGCGCAGCTCGTCTGACTGATTTAGGCACTAACGGTAGAGTAATCTTACTGGCTTATTCTCTAAACTGTGGTATAACTATATAGGCTGATTCAGAAATAGAGGCGAAAAAAAATTCCGCAAACCTTAATAGACTTGAATAATTACTGTCCTAAAATATGAAAGAAATCGGAAGGTTCATTTTCAAAAAAAAAAAATTAAAAAGTTTTTAATTATTAGGAGACTCTTTTCTCTTGTACTTGTTAATTATGATAATTAAAAATTAGTAATGTTACCTTCCTTGGCAAGACTTTTAAATTTTATTAATAAAAACTTTATTAATTATTATTAAAAAGTTTTATTTGAAAAATTGTGGTGAATTAAATTTCATAGTTTTTACCCAAGGACTAACTAAATACAAATCTGTATTACTTATTATGTAGCTGTTATAAAATTTAGATAAAATGCATAATTTTATAATCAGTTATTACCGAATGCTCTGCCGTGATGTTCATAAAACAGTATGGGCTATGGCACATTAAATTACAAATATTGAATAAAAAACAGACATTGTTTTATTATACAGTGAGGCTGGCGGAATACGTAGACGGTATGATAAAGTCGTGTTCCTGAAGTGTATATTTTTTAATAAACATATTGTGTTAGTTTGTGAATTTCATTGTTTAATAAAGTTTCGAAAGTTTTGTATATATTTTGTATAATTTTGCGTTCGTTTTTGAAATAATACAACCGAGTTGGTCAAGAATTTGGAAAATGTTTTCACTTTGGATTTTCGAGGCAATCATTTAATAATAATGGTGAGTACCTACCTATGTTTTCTTCTTAATACAATAATTATTATCTGCCGTTTGAACAAAAAATTATCAGTAATTTTACTATGGATTTTAACAAAAAACATTAAACAATAAATATCAATGAATCGGTTGTGATTTTCTCCGCTAATGCAATTCTTATTTTCTCGCGTTTGGACAATAAAATTAGAAATGGTTTCATTAAGCAGCTACACATCGATATTTTGTGTTGTATCTACCTTAAAACAGACGCTAATGACCTCTGTCGTCGAGCGTCTATAATTCACAATTCATTCATTCTACCTTAAATGCGTCGGGATAGGGCTCGTTCCGGTTACTATAAAATTAATTTTTAAACCATGCTAACCTTTCTTAGAATTTATTACACCCACGTTTTTTTCTGTATCTACTTCTGAATCATCCTGTAGAGTGACTGGACGGCAAAAGTAAAAAAAAACTCTGAAAGGTGAACATGTTTATCAAAAGGTTTTTCGTCTACAAGTCGATAAATGTACATATTTTAGAGGGTTCAGTTCAAAAATGTGCCAGAGGCCAAGTCTGCTTTATCCATTAAAATCAATAATATAGGCACGACACCTCTTAAGACTATCGAAGTTTACAATTTTTCATGTGAAACATCTTATGTCGGGCTGTGAACAGCCGCGTGAGGGGAAATATGCAACGAAATGTTTGGTCCGCTCCTTCGCTGCTGTTCTCCCCACCACTGCGGCACTCTCTCTCTCTCTCTCTCTCTCGGCTTCCACGCGCTCGGGCACGGGGAGACAAACGCGTGTGTTACAGTGTAGTATATAGGATTACGTCAGCATAACAGTTAGTTGCTGCTTTTGAAAAAATATATACTACTACATAGAGAATACTACCGAGTTCAATAACGTTTTCTTTGATGTTTCACATCTGTCGGGGGTCCCGAAACCCACACCCTTTTTTTTAATAAATGTTAAAAAGATAAATATGATAGAAAAGAAGGAGAAAATTAATTTGAAAATCATGTTACGATATTTTTTACTCGTTATGGTTAAACTAGAATTAGCAAAGTAACTGTTTGTAGCTTGACATTTTTAGCAGTAAAATAAGACTGTTCGTTTAGTCAAAAAATTGTTTAACTGTTTTTTTTTCAATTTTTCATTCGACTCCCTTAAAATTTAACGCTCTCAAAATCGTTACCACATCGGTACCACCTGTATAAAAGACAGAAAATTACGAACATTTAAAATAAAATCCTTTTATTTACATTTTAGTTTTACAGATTTATTATAAAAATAACGAGATATTTTATTGCCAATTTTGTCCTGTAATTTTAAAAAAATTTGAAATATTTCTATACTGTTAATAATCATTTATTTTAGTACTAAAGGCATTTACACGGGTAGAGTAACGAGGCAAGTACTTGATAGAGTAGAGTAACTCTACCCGTATAAACGGTCAATAGAGTAGAGTGTGTAGTAGGTGGTAGAGTAGAGTTACTAGCAACATGTGGCAAAGTAACTCTACTCCACTACCACCACTCTACTTGCTACTTTACTCTACCCGCAACTATACCCGTGTAAATGAGCCTTAACTACGCGTTATAGAACCGTTGATTGACTTATATTATTATAAAAAAACCGGTCAAGTGCGAGTCGGACTCACGTGGAGAGAGTTTCGTACTATTCCGTTTCCCGTGGGAATTTAAAAACTCAGTTCGCTTAAGGTTTTCCTGTAAACTATGAGAGAGGTCCTATATTCCCTATTTTTTTCAAAGTTTTAGACTCAGTAGTTTCGGAAATGGGGGGGGATGTTCCATTTTCGTATATTTTTTAATATCTTTTAAACTATGCGTTTTAAAATTATAAAAAAATATATTTGTATTTCTCATAACGAGTCCTTTCATTTGATACATCACATGATGCACTTGAATTTTTTTTTTAATTTTCTAATTTGCCCCCTAAAATTAACCCCTAATATCAGAATTCGTTTATTTACGCTATACGCTCGTGATTGGGTCACCTAAATTTCAACTTTTTTCGTCCAGTAGATTTGGGGAAAATAAGCTGCGACAGACAGACAGACAGACAGACAGACACGAAAGTAATTCTATAGGGTTTTCGTTTTGTTATCGGATGTACGGAACCCTAAAAAATTATAACCGATAAAAAAATGGAACAATAAATATCAGAAAAATCTGTCAGACAAAAAAATAACCAAATTATTTTAAAAATAGCTAAGTATTCTTATAAATAAAATATAACAGAATTATCCCCCCGGATCTTTCATCATTGGAATTCCTAATGGCAGGGTTTATTAGTAGGATAAAGAACTTATTACAGTATCTCATCAAAATATTATTTTGCCTTAGGTAGACACTTACGAAAATCCGTCACTACCTTTTAGACATTTTACGTCTACCTGAGAGTTGAGACATTGAAAAAAAAAACGAGGATGTAATATTTTACATTTTAATAAATCACAGTATTTATCTCTGCATAAAATAACTTTTTATAAAAAAATTCAACCTCATTCAAAATAAAACCACTAAAAAGAGGAAAATAATAAAATTTTAATTACCTAAACTTTTTTTGTATCTACTTTTATTAAATTAGTGCCGACCTCAAAATTACATTATTTTCCACTTTTTCTTGTTTTTTTTTTACTTTTTAGTGGCTTTACAATACGTAGTTTGCACGTTCTTTCTTGATATTTGATTACTAAACTAGAAAAAAAACTACAGAACCAATTTAAGTAAAATTTACGTGAGACCACCCTGAAGGTATGCCCTATTAAATAAAAAAATAATCATCAAAATCGGTTTACAAATGCAGGAAATATGAGTAACATACATTTAAAAAAATTATAGTCGACTTGAGAACCTCCACCTTTTTTGTAGTCTGTTAAAAACAATGGTCACTCACTTTAGTTCAACTAAAGTAGTTTCGGGTAAATAATGACCGGTATTTAACTTATGTTTGTGCAACACACTTTTCTGTTTAAAACTACTAAAACAAATTTCGCATTTGAACATTCTACCGGCGTAGTGTATTGTTTTATGTTCATTCATAGCACCCTTTTGTCTAAAACTTTTATGACAAATATCGCAAGTAAACAGCCGAACATCGTTATGTATCGTCATGTGTTCGTTCAAATGTCCTTTTTGAGTGAATCCTTTGGGGCACAATTCGCACTTGTAAGGTCTTTCACCCGTGTGGAGTCTTCTGTGAGTGATCAGGTGGCTCCGCTGAACAAAAGTTTTGTCACAATCACTGCATTTAAAAGGACGTTCACCTCGATGGATTTTTAAATGGCCGCACAAATGACTTTTTTGAGTAAATCCTTTATGACAAATCATACATACAAAAGGACGTGCACCAAGATGAATTTTCTCGTGGTTAACTAAATTACATTTCTTGGAAAATGTTTTTCCACAGTAAGTACAATTATGAGGTTTTCCATCGCTGTGCGTTGAAAGATGTATTTGCAAACAATAATTATTCATAAATCGTTTTTCACACATTGAACATGTGTAAGGGTTTTCGTCGTCGTGCATTTTTTCGTGCTGCACTAAGTCAGTTTTTAAAGTGAAGGTTTTGTCACAATATTTACAGTTCAATGTAGCTTTTGGAGAATCTGGACTTTCATATTGTGGAGGTGTTTTTCCGGTTGTATTCGCGTAATTTTCCCATTTGATTTCGTAGTTTTGTGGTAGTTCTTCCTGTTTTATGAACACTTCGTTCTGCTCTTGTTTTATAAAAATGATCGGTTCATTTTCTGTTTTTATTGGACGATTGTTTTTGTTTTCATTTTCGTCATTTGTTTTCCAACTGTTACGTTTATCTAAGTATTGTCGAAGGACGCTGTCAGATTTTTCACACAGACGAGGAAATTGATAATAATTTATCAGTTTTTCCACGCATTGGTTGCATATTAGTGATGGTAAACCATCCAATGGGTAAATCTGTAAAAATAACAATAAAAATTACTTTAAATTCACAATAAAAACATTATATTTGTGTTGAATATTTACATTGACTGACGAACATTCCATTATGGCACATGCTAAAGTTGATTTTAAATCAAATTTTACACCATCACTAAATAAATCCGAAAATCGCCCTTCCGAAGTTAAACATATTCTACAAATTTTATTTAAGTCAATACTTGACCAGGGCAGTTCACTCATTTTGCATTTTATTTAATTTTTCTAGCACAATATTAATTAACACGTATTATAATTTTTATTCAGGAGGATGGTAGAACCAACTTCAATTTACTAGGAAAACTTAAAATTATTTAATGATTTAAAACGAAAGATGAAAATGAATTTTATGAAAAATTGGAAACTATTCTATTTCTTCCTTAAAATATTATATCGTTTTTCAAAAAAATAATAATGTAGGTAGGTAATATCTTTTATAAAATCAGTTGGTTACAATGTTTTCCCCTGTTTGTTACGTCACAAGTTGGTACTATAAACAAGCGTCACCGTTCCATCGGTTCCAAAAATGTATGACAACTGAAATAGCCGCAGTTTTGAAAATTTCCATAATAATATTATATATTTATAACTTTGAGGAAATAAATTTGTAGGTTACATATAATGCATAAAAGTATTCTATTAATATAAAAATATTTATTTTTAATTTAATATTAAAAAAACTCGGAACTCGGGTCACAGTGCTAAGCCCTGTCGACAAAATAGTGTATCTGCCCATATTATTATGCATTGTGACTTTTAGCAGTGCTTTTAGTGACGGGGCAAACACAAAAGTGGGTGTTGGCAAAATAAAGTTGCGCAATGCCTCTAATATGAAAAATTAGCTGTTCTACCCGGATTCGCCCGAGTGAAGTTTAGAATGACAGAGTTTAACTCATTCTGTATAGTGTCTCTAAAAACCCACCCTCTCGGCGTTTACCTTGTCGAGTAGTTTTTCCGAAACACCGTCAATGTACAGCTTAAGGCGGGACATTTGAATTAGGGCCTCGAGCATATTTCTAAAAATTCTAATTATTGTATTATTGTGATACCGAGGCCCCCCGGGTCGCGAGTTCGTATGCGGTGGCCCACTTCGCCTATGCCTCGCAACGCCACTGGTGGCTTTATTCTGTGAACTTAGGTTGTTTACAGGGTGAATGTACCGTGGAATTTGTTCCTGACTATCAATGTACACAGCGTGGTATGTTGAGTTGCATGCATCACAGGCGATTAAAATTATACGTGTTTCAGGGCCAATTTCGTATTCAAGGTTCGTTCTGATGATGTTGACAGGCTATTTGAACTGTTTTTTTAGAAAAATTTATTAGATACAATATCTACAGACGTAGACAAATATGAATTTTGTGACGATTGTCCGTTTTTATAATCAAATTTTGCTTTTTTATGAATTTTGTATTTTCGAAAAACTGAAAAATGACACTGGGAACTTTGTACATCTAATAACGGAAAATCGAACCGATCGTTATATTTCAAATTAAGTACACTTATAGAACTCGACTCGCTGAATTCAAAAATTCTACGAAGACATTTGTATCATTTTTCGTTTTGGAGTTATGGACATTAATCTCTGAAAATTTTAAACGTGCGTAGTTTCTAGACTAAATGAGTTAGATGATTTTTGTTTGACTTTTTGAATTCAGCTGGTCTTTTGCTATAGGTATACTTAATTCGAAAAAGATCGGAGAGATTTTCCAAAATAGCCCGAAAAAGTACCGCATAGCTTAGATAATTTTTGCACGTTTTTGGAAAATGTTTCAGATCTTTTTAAAATTGAGTACACTAATATAAACCGACGCGCTGATTTCAAAAAGTCGAACGAAACCGTGATGCCATTTTTCGTTTAGAAGTTACGGGCGATAAACTCTGAAAAGTGGGAGAAAATTTAAAACACGCCTAATTTCTAAACCAAAAAAGATAGACAAGTTTTCGTTGCATTTTTGAGTTCAGCGTGTCTTTTTCTATAAGCCTACCAAATTTCAAAAAGGTCTGACCGCTATTAGTACATAAATTCACAAGTTTAAGGTTTTGAAATATTCATACCTTTAATCCCTGTAAGCAGGCCAGCAATGAGAACAGCGGCGTATGTTGGGATGCCTGCAACACAGGCGTTTAAAATTTTCCAAGTTTAAGGGTTAATTTCGTATTCAAGGTTCGTTCTGATGATCTGTCATTTTAAAAAAAATTATTAGATACAATATCTACAGACGTAGACAAATATGAATTTTGTGACGATTGACCGTTTTTATAATCAAATTTTGCTTTTTTATGAATTTTGTATTTTTGAAAAACTGAAAATTGACACTGGAAACATTGTACGCCTAATAACGGAAAATCGAACCGATCGTTATATTTAAAATTAGGTACACTTATAGAACTCGACTCGCTGAATTCAAAAATTCTACGAAGAAATTTGTATCGTTTTTTGTTTTGGAGTTATGGGCATTAATCTCTGAAAATTTTAAACGTGCGTAGTTTCTAAACTAAAAAAGATTTTTATTTGCATTTTTGACCTCAGCGTGTCTTTTTCTATGAGTGTTCCAATTTTAAAAAGATCTGTCCGCAATTGGCACATAAATTCTCAAGTCGAATGTTTAAAAGTTTTCTGTACTCTAATATCTGTAAACTGACTATCCTTGTGCATGCATCACAGGCGATTAAAATGAATTATTATTATAATTAATAATATGCATGGCAAATACACTAACAAAGAATAAAACTTCAGTAATAATATTACAATGCAATTATTAAATTTGAAATGAACATTCATTTACATTATTGTTTTATTTAAAATTATATTTTCAGTCTTTTAACAATAAAATTCTAAACTTAATATTACTAGTAAAATATAGGTAACATGGAAATAAAAAATATTACTATATATACAATTCAATAACAACTTTTTACAAATAAATTACTATTTTAAAACTAATTTAATTCAGATTAAAAGAAACCGATTTCTACTAAATTACGTATAATAGACATTTTTTACATAAAATTACGTAATTGGTGTCTTCTAATCTAAAATTATTCACTTAATACCGCAGGAAATTATAATATTGTTTTTGGGATTGTCATTTTAATAAAGGCAGGACGTTAAATTCTAATCGTTAGAAATTAATGACTAGTCTTTTTAATTTCTACACAGTCTAAGCTATCAGAATCATCTTTTCCTTCTAATTCTCTTTGAATTTCCTCTAAATCTTTTCCTTTCGTCTCAGGAACTACAGTAAGTACAAAAATAGTACCAATGACGCAAATAATGCCAAAAGTAGCAAAAGTTAACGCAGATCCCATAGACATAACCATAGTTGAGAATAGGTTCGTTACCGTAAAAGCGAGAATCCAATTGAAAGATGCCGCGATTGAACTGGCAGGTCCTTTAATATTTGACGGAAATATTTCGCCCAAAATTAACCACGGGATTGGTCCGAAACCAAGTGAGAAAACAACAATGAATAGAGCTAAACTGACTAACGGTACCCATGAATAGTCGGTAACGTCAAAGCATGTTTGCAAGTAAAAGAATGATGCAAGGGTTAATAAGCACACAGCCATGATGAAGTCGGATATCAGTAGAAGGACTCGACGACCTGCGCGATCTACAAGGATCGTTGAAATGTAGGTGGCGATAACCTGAAAAGTAATAAATAAATTGTTAACTTTACATCAAGAGCAATTATATGCAAATGGTACAAAATTATATTCTAATCGAAATAAATGAACGCTATGCTACGTTAAAATAGATTTCGAAAGATCATCAAATGCCACAAACAGACAAGTTATTGATGTGATCACTGATCATGATAGCAAAAAACTACGAAGTAATTTACTCTGAACTTAAAAGAGTTTCATTAAAATCGGTCCAGCCGTTCTCGTGTGATTCTAATACAAACAGACAAACGGACGAAAACTCTGAAAATATGTTAAGAAAATCTCTTTTGTCATAGAAAATACCCAAAAAAATCCGAAAGAAAACGAAGCTGCTGTCAGGGGTTCTGATAGATACTGATTTGATATATTATTGACGATTAAATATTGGAATGGAAATTACCTGAACAACTCCAACAACAATGGTACACATTTCAGGTGATAACGTACTTCCGGAAGCATCGAAAATGGAAGAAGTGTAAAAAATAACAGCATTAATTCCGCTTAATTGTTGGAAGACCATCAAACCTAACGAAATGATCATGGCTTTGATTGTAGCTTTTGATTGTATTAAATCACCGAAGGAAAAAGTTGTTTCGTTATCTTCTCTGATTCTCTCCCTAATTTGTGTCATTTCATCGTTGATATCGTATCTTTGTCCTCGGAAGAATTGTAACGCCCTTCTGGCTTCGGATTGTTTGTTACTTTTACTCAAGTACACCGGTGATTCAGGCATAAACGAAAATAGAAGGAAAAATGCTATCGGTAC
Organism: Mongoloraphidia duomilia; assembly: GCA_039654895.1. Lineage (NCBI taxonomy): Eukaryota > Metazoa > Arthropoda > Insecta > Raphidioptera > Raphidiidae > Mongoloraphidia > Mongoloraphidia duomilia. Next base: position 1,274,680 of record CM077526.1, read on the forward strand.
TGTTGCTAATATATATGCTAAATACTGGAAGTTGTTGATCATCCCTGTAAAATAATTAAATCATACTGTTAGTGTAACTTGCCGCAGTAGTTAAATCAATTAAAATGTAAAGTTCATTAGCGATTTTAATTTTACTTTTTCTGTTATTCAAATATAATAACATAATTGAATATGCATAGAATTTTTTCATTAGGATTTACAAACTCTAATTTAATTATAAATTAAGGATAAAAATATATGAGCGCTGTGGCTGGAATAAAAACAAAAATAAAGATTTCGAAGTTGCTATATTTAAATAGAGCAATTTGATCCTTGAAAACAGTTTTAAGAATTGTTGGAAATGAGAACTTCCGTGGCACAAAGGATCAATAAAAAGCAATACTGATTTTATTAAATTTGCATTTTACTAACGTTTCGGTATTCTTTATACCATCTTCAGAGCATTTGACTCTGAAGATGGTATAAAGAATACCGAAACGTTAGTAAAATGCAAATTTAATAAAATCAGTATTGCTTTTTATTGATCCTTTGTGCCACGGAAGTTCTCATTTCCAACAATTCTTAAAAATAAAGATAGTTACTTCTTACCACAACAGTTTTATTGATGGATGTACATTTCAAAAGCTATGCTTTCATCTTCCCCAAACACTATACATCAATGTACATCATGTATAGTGTTTGCTGAAGATGAAAGTATAGCTTTCGAAATGTACATCCATCAATAAAATTGTTGTGGTAAGAAGTAACTATCTTTATTTTTGTGTTTATAAACTAAGGAATATATAATAATAGTTTTTTTATACGGCTGAAATGCAATTGAAAGATTTTTTCGTTGGAGAGCAGCCAATTATATAATTTTCACTACATGCGAGCGTCAATTCTCGCTCGCATGTAGTGAAAATCCATTGATTCTGAAGCATATAAGGAGAATATTAGTTTAGCAATCTTGTCACGATTGAGTATTGTAAGCTCATTCCGCCGCGAAAGTGGAAAGGTTCAGGCTAGAATCCTGATTGTGACCACTGGTTGGTAAAATGATTTTTTCATATATGTTTCGAAACAATTATATAATTGGCTGCTCTCCAACGAAAAAATCTTTCTAAGGAATATATGTTTAGTATTTTGAGTGCCAATGGTATAATGTTATTGAAATTCTGGCTCTATCTTTCTTTACGCTACGGGTACGAGAAAGATAGAACAATAAGGGCATTTACATTTTACAGGTAGTCAGGCATGGTCCATCTACCTGTCTTCCAACAATAAGTTGGAATGCTTGCCACTAGATATCAGTACTATCAATGTAAATTTTGAATGGCTATGACCTACATAAACTAGTTCACTAGATTTCTAATAGATGTCTCTGAATCAATTATTGTTGAACTTACTAACCAGCTATGAAAGTGAATAAAATTCCAAGAGTGATTTGTAGCTGGAAGAATGATCCTAAAGTTCCTCTTACTTTCGGCTCAGCTAATTCTCCAACGTACATTGGAGTAGCTACACAAATAGCTCCTACAGCTAAACCAGCTAAAATTCGACTGAAGTATAAGCCCCAAACACATTTGCTGCAACAATGGAAACATACAATTAATTATAAGTTCTTTAGTAAATCTTGATTATTTATTGGCAATCGTTCTTTAATAATTAACGTGATTAATAAGTTAAAATAATATTAATGACTTCCAATCAGGCATACGTTTTAAGTACGCCTATATATATAATAATGAATTCAGCTTTTTATTTATGTAGTGCAAATATTAAGTAGGCGGCGACATATTTTTTTATTTCCGGGTGTTTTTAGTTTCAAAACACGATTTTATGAATATTTAAATTAATTTTGATGTTTTTTTTATTACACTAAATCCAAATAAAGAAACTCGATATCAGAAATTTACGCTTATTTTTTTAAGAGAAAATTATCCTTCAGAAAAATTATTTTAACTACCTGAAAGCGATTAAAATCCATGATATGAATAGAGGAATAGCCGTGCAAAGGATGAGACGTTTTCTTCCGAATCTCTCGGCTAATTTTCCTGAAGGAATAGCACCTGCCACTGCTCCTAGAGTGAGAAGAGAGCCGATCCAAGATGTTTGGTGTGAGGAAATACCGAGAACTGGTGATTCTTCTGATAATAGTAGTGGTAAAGCTGGCGATGTCCATGATAAGCAAGTACCGGCCGCAAATGCACCCAAAGTCGCTGAAAAAAATTACAATCGTTAAGAAAAACAATTTTGTTTGTTTGCAGCGGATAATCTCAAGAACTACTGAACTGATTTGAAAAATCCTTTAACTGTTTAAAAGCCTACTTCTTCCGAGTGACATAGAATATAATAGGTACATATTATTAAGCTACGACAAAATAGGGGTGAGCAGTGAAAACTTTAAAGCAAATCGGCATTTTTGCACCCGATTTCTGAACTAAATTGAATATTCTACATATTTTAAATCTATATTATATTAGGCCAGGCGTTTTTTTGTGCGGCTATCTCTTCCTAAATTACTGGACTGATTTTGATGATTGAGGTATCATTTGAAAGAGCCCGAAGTATAGATGTGAATTAAGGTCTCAGAATTGCGCTAAGTGGATTTTAAGAGTTGAAAATCGGTTTTCGAAAAATCTATTTTTAACGTTACAAAATATATGTATTATAAAATATATTTAAATAAACTTATAACACCCTTTTTTTGTCGGGGATTAAAAATATCGCCATCGTAATCAGCGTACAAATTATTGCTTTGTGACTGTTTATTTAACCAGAATCATGCACTTGATTAGTTTTCTGTGACGTCAAAATGCCGTAGATTTACGTACATGATAATATTTGGATCACGCAAATGCATTTTTTGTACAAAGTATTAATATTGCATTATTTTTCCACAATTTACTGACAATTGCCACCTAAGGAATATTTTTGTATACTATTTAAATTTCATTATCAATGTTAAGAAATATAAATTAAATATTTTAATTTAGTCATTCATTAAATATCATATGTGTAACATTCAATTAACGCGTGATATTAAAAAAAAGGAACTGGGCTGTTTTATGCGTTTTACATTAAAACATTTTAATTATGCTTTGATATCAGTAATGATTACATTTATTACAAATTGTTTTATTTTATGAAATAAAATAGTCAGCCAGTGACTCTTTTATAAAGATTAAAGAGGTCAGACGATGTGATTGTTAAGCTTTATTTTCTCCGATTTTTCATTGAACCAGATTTTTATGTAGGATTAATAATTGGAAGATCTTGACCTGCCAGTAGAATAAAAAAAAACAAACAATATTGTTGATCGTTTGTTGAGAAATTATTAAAAAAAGAAGTTGACGGAAAATGAAAAAAAGGTTATACGTTTGTTTAGCAAATTCAAATAAAGCACTAATCGTTTATGACTTCAGTTGTCGATCGTCTGTAATCTCTCTGTCTCTCTCTGAAGCACTTTTGGAAATTAAAATTCATGATAATAGAAAATGAAGCAAGAAATGAAATAAGAAAATCGCTAATAAAATATAATATTTTTTTATTGCAAAATAGTTTCAGAATAGCTATATATTGTAAATTGTATAACAAGTCAGTCTGAACATTTAAAATTAACATAAAAAAATCGTTTCTCAATCAATTTAATTTTTTATTTATAGATAAGAGCAGATTTCTATTGCCTATTGTTTGTCAGATTGTCAAAGAACTTAGGTGCTAAAAAATTGGGGCGATATTTTGGCCATCATTTTTAAATTTTAAAATTATAATATCACTGCCTCTATTAAAGCTAGCGGGAAAAGCTGCTAAAATTTTCCAAGAATATATTTGTACAATTTATTATAACTTCGCTGCTTATTTTATTTAATTAATTAGTAACCTGCAGGTATAAACTAAAATATCCTTATAAAAATATATATGAGCACTGTGGTTGGAATAAAAACAAAATAAAATATAATTACTTCTTACCACAACAGTTTTATTGATGGATGTACATTTCGAAAGCTAAGCTTTCATCTTCAGCGAACACTACATGAATGAAATAATACAAAACGGGTATTATTGTATTATTTCATTCATGTAGTGTTCGCTGAAGATGAAAGCTTAGCTTTCGAAATGTACATCCATCAATAAAACTGTTGTGGTAAGAAGTAACTTTATTTTATTTTGTTTTTAAAATATCCTTACCTAATCCTGCTGCTAAATATTGCGGAAATTTTCTAGCTTCAGTAGTGTCATTTTCCCCATAAATAGTTAAAACTGCACGTGAATTTTCTTCTTTAAGTATTTTTGCCATTTTCCAATAAAATGTAAATATTTCACATCCACACAAGAAATTGAAACCAAAATAATAAAAAAATTAGAAAATATATTTTTTTTATAAATAATTAAAGGAACCTTTGTAAAGCTACTATAGCAATACAAAAGGCGTACTATTCAATTTCATAAGTGTTCCAGCTTTTATATTTTATGTTACAAGTTACAGTAGCAGTGATTAATGGGGGTCTGTTTGGGTCAGTGCCTTATCTGAGACGAGCCTCCAAACGCCCCGAAGCCGCCCCGAGGCCCGACGTTATAGCGCGACATGGCACGATAAGAAACTTATGTCTATGAAATGTCTTTGATATTTTACACAGCACTAGACGAAAGTTAGGAATAGTAGATTGTATATCTAGTTGCGCAATGACGTATATTACTGACGAGTAAGTGACCTTATGTTAAAACGAGCGATAACGAGCCGTAACAGTCACACGAGTCATAATATCATTACGCACGAGATATATATTTTTCAGATGTTAAGAATCTGTTTTAATTAAAAAACAGAAAATGTGGTGATCCTGATGAAATTAGAGATAAAACGACTCGAATGTGGCTTAAAGATCCTTAAACCACATTCGAGTCGTTTTATCTCTATATATTTTTTGCCAAACCCACTATAAAATAGCTGCTTTTTACTTCATTTTCAGTAAAAAAATAAAAATATATATGAGCACTATGGTTGGAATAAAAACAAAATAAAATATAGTTACTTCTTACCACAACATCCACAAGGATGTACATTTCGAAAGCTAAGCTTTCATCTTCAGCTTGTGGTAAGAAGTAACTATATTTTATTTTGTTTTCAATTTCAGTATTTTCTTAAATTTTTGACAGTTTATTTGTATCGCCAGCTTCACTTCTATAGTAGGCCGAGAGTAGCTGTCAGTAGGTAATAGCGGGTGGATCAGAGCAAGTAGATATAAATCACTATAGAAATGGTTTGCTTTCCCACACTAGTGTGGGAAAGATGCATGTAAAGCAACTATTTTATAGTTGAATATGGCAAAAAATGATGTATGTATTTATGACTAAAATATAATTTTACAATAACGAATAGGTATTATAATTATTGAATTGACTCCAAAATTTTTGTTGACTGATATATTAAGAAATTTACATACAATATTTCAACGATAAAACTTGGGGTCAGAGTTCGCGTTGTTTTAAAATTAAACAAATGAAATATTTCTTTTATAAAATTGTCTGCTTGAATAGATTCTTTTTTTTTATTTAAAGAAAAAAGCGTATCGATTACATGTATAATATTATGTACAAAGATAATTTTTGTAAATTGTTGAGAGTGAAAATGGTCAACAGAGAACATAATATTTTGATTGCAAGCTGCTTTAATAAAAATTATTGCTTTGGAGTTCGTTTTTTTAGTTTATTTATACACAATATTATTTGGAATTTCCCAAACTAAACTGTTTTTAAGAAAAGTAAATAAATGCATTTCAGAAATATTTCATATTTACCGATTTAGAATTTTTTGCTGTCTTTACTTTTCCTACTAGGAATTGATAGTATTTTTTTTAATAGTTAATTTATTTTCTGCTTTCCCCCAGGGGAACATTGGAATGTAGTTGTTCTCGCAATTGCATTCCGATGTTCTTTGGGAATTGGCGTTCCCAGGAGCCCGACCTCGTACCAGTCGGTTTGTGTATGCCGGCTGGCAGATTGTAACACACAAATGGATTATTAATTGTTGTGTTGAAGACGCTAATGACCTGAGTTTTCGACGCGTCTATAATCTACAATAATAATACTAATAATAATATTTTCTCCTTGATGCAATCTTCTCGATCCTAGTCTAGTCAGTTTTTAGTTTCCATGGGAAAATTTTATTAATTATTTGGTAATTTAGTCTGATGTAATTGTTTTTTCTCTGATTAAAATTTTTCAAGAATTAGATAAGACATTATTGTTTTGCAAGTGAGTTTTAAAATTTTGTTTTCAAATCTTACTAAAAATATAATAAGTCTAAAAGTGCTTGATCTATGACAAGTTTTGGGTTTTTGAATGATTTACTGTAATAATATTTATCATGTTATTGGACAAAATTAAAAATCGGCCACACTGAACATCAGAGCCGAAGATTTAAAAATAAAACCAAGACATGTTTGTAAATGAGCGGAATATGTTTAAAAATCGAAAATTAACCCTTTAGTAATATGTGTCTCTATTTTTTTTTAATCGAACAGACAGGGTCGCGGACTTACAACATTTGTGAAATCAGTAATGTTTGCGGATAGTGCATATAATAACAATATTTTCTATTTGTCTTGACCATACACAGCTGTATACAAAAATAGTTACTTACTTAGCAGTTTGATGGCAGATATTATATTAGACTGATGAAATTTTTACCAAATATTTAAACTTGAGAAAAAATTATTCACTTGTAAGGACGTAATAAGGGGTTAATAATTTAATTTTTTCAAAAAACAAATTTAAGCCATAATGATTTTTAAATACTGCACGGTGCAAATATCTACACTATTTTGTTAGAAGGATCTGACACTGCAATCATTGTTGAAGTGAAAACTTCCTTAGGCGCGTTAGGCACTTTTTGCCTGGTTACAAATAACCGTAAGAATTCGCAACCTGACCGTAAGAATTCGCAACATACTTATATCATAAAAACGGCCGTCTACACACTTCCACTCATAGTGCAGTGGTTACGTCTTTGCGTTCTATACATAGGAACCTGGGTTCGAGACCTGATGGCAGTGTAGAATTTTTGGCGTTTTTTTTTCTAAATTCTACATGATATTTATTTACATATTTTTTTATTTTTGTTATAATCTTTCTTTGACAATAATTATAACTTTTTTGAAACCAAGATGGAATTAATTAAAAATACAATTTTAGTATTTTTGTTTTATATTATTAAAAGATGTTATTTCATTGAAGTCTGGTTTATTAATATTTTAAATAAAAATGTACATTCAATCATATATTCTAAATTATATAATTATTCTATAGTTAGGTAATTAATTGAAATACTAAAGGCAGATATACAACAATTTTTAGTTCATAAATGCGCTATAATCAAAAATTAGAAAATCTGAAGTTTTCACTTCTGTCGTGTGGTCATAAGGATATAAGCACACACCCATTTTTTTATTTTTTATAAAGATGTAAAATTTCTGCTTGCCGTTTTTATTTATTTTAAACCAAAGCTTCTTTGAACAATCTGTTATTTATTAACGACTATATAAACGGAATACCACTGGAAGAGTCCGTTAAAAACGATCATGTAATCTTCAATAAAATGACCATTGGACGGTAATTGTTCAATTTACGTCAAGAAATGTGAACTTGTAATCGAAAATATAAACACAGAATGAGACATGTGTTCATAAACACATTATATTTTATACAGAATGTCTTTAAACGTCCAGTCCTTAAAGAAAAACCGTGTGTTTATAAAAAAAATTCTCTCAAAAAGTAACAAACTCTACTCTCGCTGATAATCGTAACTGCAACCGAAGTACAACTTGATACATGTTTAACATAAATAATATTAATTGCTTGTGTTAAAAAATTCTACTTCAGGATCGTTTTTTTTCATAAATTATTTTTGCTACAGTGTTCCTTATAATTTTCATTGAAAGTACTAACTACGTTCGGGAATTTTTTCAGATTTTTTGCATTGATAATTTAGAAATTAGAAGGGGGGATGCTTTGACAACGATTTCGTAAGAAAATATCTCGTGATTGAAGGATTAAAATGAAAAGTCCTTCTACCAATACTAGACTTTTATTGTTATTTTTGTCTTCACAGAAATACAGTCTGTATATTTTCAATAATCCGGGGGCAATGTCTATTTTTTTGTTTGTAAATAGAGCGATATATAATATGCTTGTAAATGTTTTTTCTCAGTCACAAAATAGGGCGCGTATTTGACACGACGATCAAAGTCTTAAATCTATTTATAAATTGCACAAAAAATGTTTGCAAACAGCGAATACAACAATCAAAAATTCTATTTATAGGTGCTATAAAAAGGCGTTATTTTTGTTTACCTTTGAAACACAATAACAACGTTTTTTGTGCCTTTGAATATACAGATTGTATCAAATTAAACCTGTGTATAGGGCATTCTGTGTGTAAGACAGAGATTGATACATAAGGCAATAAGTAAGAATGAGATAAATGATCGCTAATAGGATGTTACGTGGTTACTGTAAATAAATATGTAATACCGAACAACTGTCATCGTTGTTTTCTGAAATTATTGATAAAATGGCAATTTATACTGTTCGGGAAAAATTCAAATAATTAAATGGTTGCATGGTGGTAATTCAACCGCCGACATAATAAAATTATTTGTAGCTGCCTTTGAAAATAGCATAGAAGGAGCGGAAAAACAAAGATTATGCTATTAGGTTGCATAAATTTTATTTATTCACAGTAACCACGTAATATCCTATTAGCGATCATTTATCTCATTCTTACTTATTGCTTTATGCATCAATCTCTGTCTTACACACAGAATGCCCTATGCACAGGTTTAATTTGATACAATCTGTATTATAGTCTTAACTATGACCGTCACACAAAGTCTCCAACGGTGAACCCTGGCGTCATGAACTTTACAGTTTGTTGAACTTGGCAAATTTGGATGAATGTGACTTATTTTCAGCTCGCTACGTCGTTCCGTTCTTGATTTTACTTTAGAGTAAGGTAGCCCGACTATATTATATTTTTACGCTCTGTGCGAAGCTGGTTGGGCAGTTAGTAAACTATATTTCGTTTGAACTGATTAATCAATAAATTATTTTAAAAAACGGCCAAATGCGTGTCGGAAACGTACATCGAGAAAATTGTTAAACAATATTATGAAGTATTAGAAATACCTTGTATTATGTCCGTCTTGTGAATTTACACTACGCGTTTCAGCAACGAGTTGCCATCTTCAGGTGTGGTTAATTATTTTTTAAAAAACACGTGCACATTGAGTATTCGTAACACTGTATAATATTACGAATACTCAATGTGTGTTTTTAAAAAAATAATTAACCACACCTGAAGATGGCAACTCGTTGCTGAAACGCGTAGTGTAAATTCACAAGAAGTCAAAAGACAGACATAATACAAGGTATTTCTAATACTTCATAATATTCATATAGTGACTTGGAGACCCAACACACTAAAAATGTATTAAATTGTTAAACGTTTAGGTGTTTTGTAGTTATTTTTAATATTTTGTATCACTTTTCATGGGCACTAAATTTAAAACAACAACTTAAATTTGGTTAGGTATTAGACGGTAACAAGTGTTTCCAAAATTTTTGTCTGTCACATTACGTGAAAACGGTTGAACAGGCTGATGAGTTAAGATAAATTATTGCTGTCTGTCAAAACCAACACTGATACGAGCGAAGCCGCGGGTACAAGCTAGTCAATCATATCAATATATGGTCAGTTTTGACAGTCATCATGAAAATTGTTATTCACGATTGACCGTCTATGATCCCCTTTATACTTAGATGGCTAATTACAAAACTGCATACAGAATTTTATAGTTTTTATGTAACCGAAACTTGATTTTTCTTGTTTAGTCAAAAATGTTGCAATAAAAGCAGGCAGTTCAGCGATAATATTATATCATGTAGTTATGTTCTCAAGAATTTATACTTTTTAAACTGACGTTTTCATGTACACTTCGTGTATTTTTGAAAATAATATTCTATTCTAATTCTAATGAATAGGTTAAACTTTATGAAAGTGAATATTTTTTTAACCGAATTAGCGTAAATTTAGTTTCGTGTTTTTAAACTAATTATTTAGTCAATTAATGTGAACAATTTAAACAATATATTTAACGTGAATATTAGTTTATGCTGAATTTGTGTAAATAATTTCTGTTTTTCATTTTTATTAGGTAATTTTTGAAGTGTTGTGTAATTATTCAACTGTATCCAGTTTGTCGTCTTCCATTTCTTTCACGGCTGCAAATTTTGGAGGTACGCTACAGTGAAGATATTCAAAGGTAGGTACGAATATTTTTTTAGCATTTGATTTGACCAACCATATCTGTATTAATTAAGCAATGTAGACAACCCGACTTTTCAAAAAATCCTGATTATCGAAAATGTAATTATGTCATAAAATTCATTCGGTCGGCATCTTTACAACGATTAAAGATTTGAATTACTTAACTGAGAATACACTATTTATAAACGTTTATTAAAAAAATGATTAATATTGTAAAACACTAAGAAATGTATAGGTAAAAGTTACTTGTAGTTGTGATACAGATGATATTATTTACTTCCTATTAATTTTTATAATCCACTTATCTAGTATAAGGCAAAAGAAAAGAAAACCAAATATAGTTCTTAATTAATATTAGTTAAATGAATAATTGAATATAAACTTTCGATGACTTAATTATGAAGTACTACCAATAATATAATTTAAATTTTGTCTATCTAGATTCTATAGATTATCGTATTTTTGAATATCAAATGCTTAACAAACTTCACTCATGTTTCGCAATACACAATTTTTAACTACGAATGGACATTTAAAAAGAAGCAGCGCTTAAATCATTTTTGGACCCGTGCAAACATAAAATTTTTAAATTTGAAAAGTACTCCAATATAGGCTGTCTCTTAGGGACTTGGTATATCCTATAAAACAGTAATAGAATCCTTGTCTATAATTTCAATCACTTGTGTTATTTTTTATTTTTAGGTATTTTGTACTATACAGAGTGTATCACAGAATTGAGAACATAGGAAACACACTGCAGTGAAAATAATTAAGGATCTGTGATGGCTTTGCCCTCTTTTCATGTAAAAAACCATGATAATTAATTTAGTTAAGTTTGCCATGTGTATTCTATTTTTGTCACGCTACTCATTTTGCTTATGTTTTCCTTGTTGCACTCATTACTTTTCTATGTATTCATTCCTATGATACACCCTGTATGAGTTGGGCAAATATGTTCCCAGAATAGTTGTCTATCTATCTATTTGTCAATCTATCTATCTGTATATTACTCAAGAACAGCTAACCGATTTTAATGAAACCATATCAATTGCTACCTAAACATAAAATATAGCTACGGATTTTTATCTCTATGCTCGGGTTAAGGATGACGTTTTATCAAAATCGACAGCAAGCGAAATCGCGAGAAAAGTATATTACAAAAAATTCGCTCCGCAATTTTGATTTTCGGTAATGCCGCTGAATTTTGCATTCTTATAATAAAAATAAAATCGTATTATTATTTAGATGATCTGCTGATAATGACTCATCTAGTCATCAGCAATTTATTAATTGATCCTATTTACTATGTGCATAAATTTGCATGTATAATAAAAGATGCATTGATTATCTTTTTCTTCAGAGTCAGTAATCTAATTATCACCCAATTATAATTTGTGTAACGGCAGTTTGTTGTTTCCATCAATGAATTATAATTTACGTCAATAAACTATCGTAGTATTTACATTTTTTTTTGTTGGTACGTCATAACAATTGTTTATCTTTTTAAAGTTTTCGTAACTGTTCTGATTTGAATACTTACCTACTATTCAATAGTTGATCACTATTTTAGCGACGATTAATAAGAGGTTATTGCTTTCGTTTTAAAGTTTTCAGTTTAATAAAAAATATCTGGATGACCGAGCTTTGCTCGGATGAGTTCAATAAAAATAGTACTTGCTGTGAGATATTGATTTTGTATTATTTTCTCAGAATATTATTCCGAAACGAATCACTGTCAGAGTAATTTGACATAAATAATGTAAATAGTTTGTGATTTCCAAAGCCTCCTCACCATACGACACTGTTTTATAACGTTAAAAAAACTGTTTTTTAAAATGATAAAATCGATAAGAAAACGAATTTTTCCAGGGAGGAGACCTAGTTAGATCGATTTTTTGTCCCCCGAAACCCCTTTTCGGTAAATTTGATCAAAATCGTTAGAGCCGTTTTCGAGGAAATATTCATATAGGTACTATGGTACATATATACAAGATTTGCTTGTTTAATAATATAGGGATACATTTTCTACCGGTATATGAACGTCCGAGCAAAACCGGGTAAATAGGATCCTATATTTTAAGTTGGGTTGCCAATTAACAATATACCTACACCGAAATGCCTTCAAAATCGAGTCGTGCCAGTACAAGCAGCCAGTAAATTTTTAAATCGGTTCAGTAGTTCCTGAGGTTACCTACGACAAACAAACACATATTTGCTCTTTAAAATATTATAAATTCTATAGAATTATCGCTAGGCACTTGGTAGAACATGATTTAATAAAAATTAATAAACAAACACTTGAAAAATTCGACACATTTATTCATCTCAAAGATCGTTTCGGGCTTCTAACCCATCATCAGGAGTTTACTTTAAAACTGAGTTTTAAAGTAAACTCCTGATGGTGGGTTAGAAGCCCGAAACGATCGTTGAGATGAATAAATGTGTAGAATTTTTCAAGTGTTTGTTTATTAATTTTTATTTAAAATATTAGTAGGGAAAGACGAGGCTGGAAGTTTTGGGAATTCCAATGGGTATAGCTAAAATCCTATATTTGGCAGTTACGGTCACCACCCGGTATGTATAGAAATTTTCTTTTAACCGGATGCATTAAATTACAGAATAATAACTACACCATTGTTTGATCTGTAGCTGCAGTAAAATACTGCAAAAATGATTAGCAATTATTGATATTTATAGGCGGTAATCACGATAAATATTTCAGGTGGGTGGGCAACGACGTGACAGAAGGTACGGTTGTGGCATACGCGTTAGAGGAGGTCAGGTATTGGCTTATTTCAATTTTAAAACAGAGACCTTTACATATTAAGGTGCACAGTTGTAGGCATTACTTGAAATCATACGTTGTAAGGTTGTTAATACATTAACACTATATATATCAAGGACATGCACTTCGCGATATAAAATAATTACACCTGTGGTATTCAAAATATCAAGTTTAAAAACATACCGTAGCTTTGGATACCTCCGAAGGGTAAACCGTTGGCGAAAATTTGTATACCTAATACCTTCTCTTGAAAAAATATAATTCATAAAATATAAATAAAATATAAAAATCATAATTCCGATTTCTTCTTAATACCTCAATTTATGCTCTAAATACCCCACAATACCTCTTGCAATAGTTATACCTTTATTGATATTACACCTGTCTCTCCTCACGGGCATGAACTTATACCAATATTACCTAATTAACTAACATAATATTAGCTGTCTAACACAACATAACCTCATCATTTCATTTCTGATGTAGATTAGAGCATGTGCAAATTTTATTTATTCCCGCCAATTCACTTCTAATACCTTTTATTTCCTCTTAATTCACTTTCAATTACACCTAATAATTCCTTTAAGTATCATTAAAATACCTTAATTCCTTCTTAATTCCCCTAACTTGTACACTGTTTCCCTTCAGCGGAATCCGAATCTTTTATCCAAAATAATATATTCCTGTCTTCTGATATAAAAAATTAATAGCAACAGCTCTTTTCAAAAGACGGGTAAATTTTTTTATTTTCCTGAAGAGATTGAGAAACTATGAAAAAATCTCAACCAAGGTATTCGGTCGCGTGGTTATATAGTATCAGAGCCGATCGTCAGATTTCCTATTGTTTGTGTGAATTGTGAGTTTGCATTGCAGGGATAGACAAATAGGGGGCCACAATTATTATTGTTTTATTTCGCCAGGAATTGAGAAATTAAGGCTACTAAGGGATTGCCGCAGGGGCAGGATGAACTCTGACCGGAAGTTACGCCAGTGTCCCATGATCCGGTAGAAAAAATAATTGTGGCTCCCTCTCCACTACTCACACAGAGAAATTTGTATTTGATACATAGGAAATCTAACGGTGGCCTCTGTCTATTAGAATCAGGCGCAGATTAGAGTTGTGACATACCTAGGCGCTAAAATAGATTCCGTCCCTTTTTTGAGTTATGATTGCCTATCGGCCTGTACCTATATTTTTAACAAATATCATGAAAATCATATACAATTGTTTCTAAGAGTTTTACATGATTGCACTCTATTCTTATCACTTTCATTTTCCGCCCTTCCGAAATGTGTCACCCTAGGCTCTAGCCTACTTAGCCAATTGGTAAATTTGCCCCTGGTTAGAATCCAGATCTTCAGATTCCAAGGCAAACACCTTGTCCCTATCATTACAGTACGGTCGTCTGCGGTTATCAAGATGTTATTTTGAGGACAGTCGTGGTCCAGTGGTTAGCGTCGCTGCCTCTGAATCAGACTGTCGTGGGTTCGAATCCCACTTCCGCTCATGGATGTTTTGTGATGTCATTTAGTTTTAAGTGTGTTGTTATTTAATGTATAATAATAATAATAATTTATTACTTCCATAAAAAAAATACATTGATATATCTCAAAAATATTATACAGAAATGAAAGTATATAGGTTCCTTCCAAGGAAATCAAGACGCTAATGACCTAAGTTGTCGACGTGTCTACAATTTACAATAAATAAATAAAGATGTTATTTAATAGTTTTGATACTACTGATGAACTGGACATTTTGACGCATTGAAGTATTATGGTAAATAATAATGACGAAATTACAGTTATATGTTAAGTCAGTCTGTAAAAATTTGCATATATTCAAAAATTCGACGTTTGGCACAGATGTGGAGCGTCGATAAATCGATATAATAATATTATACGTATCTGGCTTGATTAGGTCGTACGCCAAATATTATGCAGTATTAATTTGTAAATGCATTTTTATATTGTGTTCGATTGACATCTGATTAAAATATAGTTTATAAACTAGGCCGTCGCTAGATCGGGGGCGATCGCCCCGGGCGCCAAGCAAAAGAAGGCTCACTAGTATGAGATAAAAATTATAGATCAAATTTTAACGGGCATAAATAAATAAAAAATGCGCAAAATTTCTTAACATTAATGTAAGACATTCGCAAAAAATTTTCTGTGATTTTATGTTTCTTGTAGGATAATGTTTATTAGAAAAATATTTATCTGCAGAATTTTTTTTTATTCACAACATAGCATTGGTCAAAATGTAAATTATTATCATGATTGACGGAGAGTAGGGGGAGTTAGTGTTTGCCCCAGACGCTTAATTACGACACGACGGGCCTGCAAATAGATTTATGCCAAAGTCAAGTAGTACTATTCATTTTCAAAATTAATTTACAAACTGAAAATATCTAAATATTTACGTATTATTTTGCAATAAGAAAAAATAATTTGATTACAAAAAAAAGGAACTACTGAACCTATTTAAATAAAAATTATATGGGACCATTCCGTAAATATTCTGAATCCAATGGCGTCAAAATTATTAAAATCGGTCAATCCTTCGAGAAATTATGGCTGAACAAACAAAAAAAAATTTAGGTACATGTCGGGTTTATAGCCTTTTTTTGAGGTCGGTTAAAAATTAGTCAAAATTTTCTTAAGCAAATTTTTTTTCAAAATAATAATACCTTCCCTACTTTAATGAGTAAAATGAACATAAAATTTAGAAAAATCGAAAAATGTATGAATAATATTTTTGTCAGATTATTTTTTTGTCAACGTTAAAAATATTTTCAAAATCAATTCATCAACAAAGCAAAACATTTAGTGCTTCGGAATTATTTAAATATAGGTAGTGCAAAAATAGATTCGTTATAACAATGAGTTGTTAATAATAAAATCAGCATACTATTTTTAATTTGACTTTTTGACCTCTAAATTTTTGTTCACTTCTTTTGTTTTGTAGCGTCTTTCTTTTATTGTATTTTTGTCCACTTATAATATTATACTTATAAGTATCCTTTGGAGTTTGTTGTAAACACTTGATAGTAAAGGATGGAAATATAATCAATGCATAAAAGTGTAATGAGTGAAAAACACTATTGGTTTAGAAGGTATCTTTGTAAATTATTGTTTACTAGCGGTCCCGTCCGGCTTCGCCCGGGTGCTAAGAATTTATGATTTATTATCACCCTCCGCCCGCGAAAAACTCTCCCCCTGCGAAGCGATGTTTTTAATATTAGTATGATTCCGCCAATACGCTAAAATGCAAAATAATATCGCACAGGAATTATCCCTCCCATAATGTATCAAAATAAAATATAGCCTGTAGCACTCAGGAAGAGTGTAGCTTTCTATTAGTGAAAGAATTTTTAGAATCGGTTCAGTAGTTCTTGATATTATCCGCGTATAGATTTCTGAAGAAAGACTTAAACTCGTACTAAAGAATTTTTATTTGCAAAAAAATTGTCCATGTTGGGCTAAAATTAGAAAATAAAATTTGTTTGCAGATATTAGTTATCATTTTTTATACAAAAAGTAATATTATTCAATAATATTTATTGGCATTCATAAAAAAATAATCATAAATTATAAAAATTTACTAGTATAAACAAAATTTAATTAATTTTCTAGGAATAAATTTTTTTTATCATTAAAATTTTATGTAGGTAAAGTTCAAATCACTTATCAAAGTTTTTGAATAAAAAATATCAATATTTTATTTTAAAACTTGGGCAGATTCGTTGTAATCAATTTAGAAAGAAATATAATAAGTATGGAAAGTTGAAGGAAAAACTTGGGAAAAACACAATATATTATGTCGCGTATTAAATTAACTCGGTTCGACTCAGAGACTGGAGAAATGACCGTTAAAAGACAAGAAATTTAAATCAGAAACAGACAAAGACATCAAAGATAGACCTAAGTTGTCGACGCGTCTATAATCTACAATAAATAAATCAAAGATAGATACAGTAAGAATAGTGACAAGAGTCTGTAGAGATCAAGTAAAGAGGAGCCCCGAATAACCGCTAAATACCTTTTGCAACTAGCCTTTGAAAGGAGTGGCGGTTGAAAAATTGACAACTATCAGGAAAGATGCGCGATCAATTTTTATTTATTTATTTATTGTTGATTATAGACGCGTCGACATCTAAGGTCATTAGCGTCTGTCAACTACACTAAATAACAACTAACTTAAAACTAAATAACATCACAAAACATCCATGAGCGCAAGTGGGATTCGAACCCACGGCAGTCCAGTCTAGAGGTTGCGGTGCCAAACATGCTAACCACTAGGCTATACTGCCCTCATGCGCGATCAAGAAATAAGGTTAATCTGTTAGAGAATGGCAGATAATTAATCGGAGACGTTTTTATTTGGAGCGTTCCACAGCCAACCAAAGTTTTAAATACGAAGTTATAATAATGCTTTTAGAAACATTGCTGCTGAGTTGCAGAAAGCATTGTCAGAAAACCGGATTTGAAAATGACCTTAGATTGTGGCCACACATATTTCTTCAAAAAAAAAAGCATTGTAGAATTTTAAATCGATCCTGCTCAAAAAATAATTGATCGATTGAAACGATATATTTTGTTTTAAATTGTGCAAGTATGCATCTATTTAAAATAGTTTTTTAATTCTCACTTCGAGACAACATACGCTAATGACCTCTGTTGTCGAGCGTCTATAATTCACTCGAGACAACATTTTTTTGTGCATTTTGATCAAAATTTAACTTGACAGGGGATATTTTTCTATGTCGATCAATAATTTGTATTTATGTGAGTACAATCTAATGTTTTACATGACAGGGAGTTTTCCAACGATACTAGACTGCCTCTGAATGTATAAAAACTGTAATTATATGATCATAATTCTAAGGTCATTGTTAAATCTGATGTTCTGACAATGCTTTCTGCAACCCAGCACGAATGTTGCACTTTGCAGTGCAGCATTTTTACGGTTACGGTATGACTGATTTTCTTATTGTTAACACAATGACCATAGTCTGTCATGTAGGACGTTAAATAACAAACAAAGCAATATTACAACAAAGTGGTGGCCAGTTAAGTAGGGAACACAAACGCAGTGACCACACCTAACATACAGTAAACAAGAACATAGAATCATCGCCGAAGGCTACAATCGCTTTTTATAACACGTCGAATACAAAACCAGCTATAAATAAATTACAATTATTATGCTACATGAATTTGACGTAAAATGTTCTGTTTTATTTTATAATTAAATTTGATACTTCATAAATAAATAGAGCCGGTCAATACAACGTCTTAATCGCATATTTCAGTTTGTTTTTACAATTGGCTAAACTGGTTTAAGAATGATTTAGATTATTTTTTTGGTTCAACAGATTAATTGAAAGCTGTAAAAATGTTAAGTTTTTTGGTAATTTGTTGATTTATATTTCCTAATTTAAATTCTTAATGGTCACATTTATATTACAATAATATTTATAATAATAATATAATAAGAATAAAAAACTAACACTATTAAAATGTAATAGTCAGCGACAAACAAGCTATTACCATTATTATTATTATGCGTATTCAAATACAGGATAATTGAGTAATTGTAGTGGATAACAATATTATTTAGTTAATAATAATCAAACGATTTAAACCCCTATAACAGAATATCGGACAGCTAAGCTATATTTAAGAAAAAAATCAAATGCCATCGGGGTTTATAATATTAGTAAGTATTCCACCAATAAGCTAAAATGCAAAATAATTGCGGAGGTACGTTTTGTTACTATCCCACGAAGAACTATACATTTTTCCGGGATGAAAATTACCCTATGGAAATAGAGTACTTTCCTATTCCAGGACCTAAAGTAACTCTATATCATGAAAATCCGTTCAGTCGTTACGAAGCTGAGTAATGACAAACATACACACAAACTTTAACATTTATAATATTAGTCCCCCCAGGGGGGACATTGGAATGTGGTTGCTATCGAAAATTGCATTCCAATGTTCTTTTGGAATTAGCGCTCCCAGGGACCGGAGCTCGTACCAGTCGGTTTATGTATGCCGGTTGGCGGATTCTAATACACAAATGGATTATGTGTTTGTTGTGTTGAAGACGCTAATGACCTGAGTTGTCGACGCGTCTATAATCTACAATTAATTAATTAATTAATATAATATTAGTAGAGATTAGAAAATTACTAAGAATATGTTTAATATTTTTGCCCCTCTGGAATATTTTCTAGCAACGCCCATGAATTCGAATGCAACTATAAAATCGGAATTGCAGTTGCAGCTATAAATATTATAAAATTTTATGACTTGATAATTTAACAAAAAAATACAGATTTATTTTTTTACTGTCGACTGTAGTTAATTGCTAATTTCTTAAAGAAATATTCTCTTTCATTTATTCAAATAATGAAAAATATTACATCATGATTAATTGTTAATAAATGATTAATATACCTTTTTATCAACACGATCAATTTAACGTCATACTAATAAATCTATTAAGAAAATTATTATTTCTACTTTCTGTAATTTTATTTTTAAATATGGATTTTAAATCTAAAGGACGTGTGATTTTTTATTGTTTGACATTTTTTGTTATATATATGTTAAGAGACAACCTTGAAGTAACTGACGCATGAAAATTGTCGATTTACCATATTTGATTTCTTTTTTTTAGTAAATTAAATGTTTTATTTTTTATTAAGCATTGAACATTCCGATAAAATATGAAAATAAAAATTTTGTGAAATTTTGGATAGCTACTTGCTTTAAAGTAACCGTTTGTGGTTTAGTTTTTTCAAATAATAAGATTTATTGAAATATTTTTTCATGTAATTTCTGCAAAGTATTGCATAATATAAAAGATTTTTATATATTAATAGAGCAATAATTCTTTTTAACCAGACTATTAAAATTAATAAATCAATAAATTATTTATTAAATTGCAATTTATATATTCACTTAAAAGGATGTTTTGAAGCGGATACATATTAATATTTTTATAGTTCTTGATTTAAAATTTATTTTTCCTTTATTTATTTTAATCCATTTAATTTTTTTTCATGTGTAGAATCAATTCTGAAAAAATCGTATCTGTCTAAATGTGGTTATTTTGTATGACAATTATCCATTATTTTCGGGTTTTATTCTAAAAGTAGGGCCAATAAAAATATTTTTTACTATAATATTAATTAATAATACATCAGCATTGACAGGATTGACATTCTTCTGTTGCAATCATTAACCCATTATTTACCATTGTCAAGAAAAGCATCTGGACGTTTTGAGATTCCGAATCTACTGTTTTTAGAGAGATATCTTGTGTGTGTGTGTGTACGTTCGTTCGTTCGTGTGTTGGTGAACTTTTTTTCGGGTCGCACATCTAATTTCATTCGCCACATATTTATATAATGAACACCTGACTAGGTTTGCAGGAAATTTCAATTAGCGTTTTTACTTCCCACCTCTACTATGGTAGGGAAATAATGGATTTAGTCCGAAAAAAATATTTCGAGATTTTAATAGATTTTCACGTTTTGAGACCCTAGCAATCGTTTAAGATCATTTTCTGACTGATGTCTGTATGTATGTGTGTGTGTGTGTGTGTGTGTGTATGTGTGTGGTCAATTTTTCGCCTTCGATATCTTAAGAACGGAACAACATACAGGCATGCCGATTGTTCTATTGTGTTTATCAGCCTTTAACTTAGATCTGATTAGATTTTGAGTCAAATCGGTTCAGTGGATCCTGAGATATTAAAAAAAACGTCCTCAATGTCACGTATTAACATAGGTAAAAAAAAATATAAATGAATTCTAGATGTTATAATATGAAAAAAATGTAAATATTTTTTTTCTCTAAAATGTATAGTTTTCGAGAAAAAAAATATTTTACGAAAAAAAATAAAAATTGTACGTAAATCAAGGTAACCATGATTTTTGCTATATTAAGTTAGCCATCAGTAGATCACCAAACAAAAAAGAGGGCCATGCTTTTTTCAAAGAATAAAAATTAAATTGTGTTTTAAAGACCACCAACAGCTAAGGTTATTTGGGCCCAGTCAAAGAATAAAAAAAAAAAGTGTTTATTTTTTGCAAATATTTACTAGGTGGGAAGTATAGGACTGGTCATCAGTGGAATTTTTTTTGTAATCTCTAACGGCACCAAATGGAAAGTTAGCAGTGTGGTTTTACCCACACACCAACATCAAGCCTCTTTTTTAAAAATATCCTATTGGAAAATGTTTGTGTACGTTTATGAGCAAGTAATACGATTCTAATGCATTCGAACCCGCAAAAAATGTATCATTGTCTTATGCAAGAAATAGCGGTTTCAAATAATATTATATGATATACCTAGGTACTCGTGTGATATATAAAAGCTACCAGGAGCTGCAACAGGTTGTGAAAACTCGTACGATGAAATTTTTTTATAAAACTATTGATATATGTGTCTATTTTTGTTACATTTGGAATTTCTGATCCTATTTTTAGAAGTTTGCTTCATAAATGCTAGTTTTAAATTTATTCCTTGAAAAATAATGATAATTCTTTACTGATCGGCTTTTACATTACATCCAAATGATCCCTGACTGTTGTACCGTTGTGATAATATTATTCTAAATTTTTGTTACATTTGGAATTTCTGATCCTATTTTTAGAAGTTTGCTTCATAAATGCTAGTTTTAAATTTATTCCTTGAAAAATAATGATAATTCTTTACTGATCGGCTTTTACATTACATCCAAATGATCCCTGACTGTTGTACCGTTGTGATAATATTATTCTAAATTTTTGTTACATTTGGAATTTCTGATCCTATTTTTAGAAGTTTGCTTCATAAATGCTAATTTTAAATTTATTCCTTGAAAAATAATGATAATTCTTTATTGATCAGCTTTTACATTACATCCAAATGAAACCCTGACTGTTGTACCGTTGTATTCTAAATTACATTATGACGTTTAAAATCTCAATCAACAAAGTATACTGATATTTTTAAATGAATGCATGAATTGTAGATTATAGACGCTCGACAACATAGGTCATTAGCGTTAAATGAATGCATAACTATTAACTACTGCATCAGTATATATGAAACACCCATTTGACAATGATGTAACATAATGCTGTAGTCAGGAAACATTCATTATTTCAAACCTGTGTCACCGTAGGGATTCTAACCCTAAACTCTTCACTATCGCGGCGGACTGAGTTGACAATTACTCACACAGTGACACATTTTCAAACGATCAAGTCTTTCCCTTTAAAGCATTCTGTCAAATTATGTCAAATGGGTGTTTCATATAATATACTGATGCAGTCGTTATGCATTCATTTAATTGTGTATTTAGTCACGATGTCTCGTGTTAAACTTGTATATACTGATATTATAGTGACAACATTCTGACGTTGTTACGAAGAGTGCCGGAAGGTTAGTGAAAATATGCAAATATTTTTATATCAGTATTGCATCTTAGTGTATTGCCACTGGGAAAAAAATTCTTATTCTTCCTTCAATCATCATCAATATCGTGGATCGCAATTTTATTCTACACCAACTAGAGTTTAGTTACTTAACCGTTTAGTAATTTTTGCTTATTTTGTGGCGAAGAACACATCCCTACAATGCCACCTTGAAAATTTGAAATCAGGCATTTACTTGTATTATTGGAGACCATAATATAAAAAAAACTTTTTAACAAAAAAAAATCCTCCTTCAAAAAACCACTAAAAGAGGAAAATAATGAAATTTTGAGATCTGTGCCAATTTAATAAAATATGAAGTCGGTTAAAAAGTATAGTACCTATAGTGATTAATATCTTCTTTTTAACCAACTTCATATTTTTTTAAGACCTCAAAATTTCATTATTTTCCTCTTTTTAGTGGTTTTTTGAAGGAGGTTTTTTTTTCTTAAAAAGTTTTTTATTTTTTACTTTTTAGTGTCAAAAAGTGACATTTACATTAAAAGAATCACACGCCGTTACTCACTTTTATTAAACCGACTTTCTTACGCTGTCTGATATGTCAAAAAGTGACATTTACCTTAAAGAATCACACACCGTTACTCACTTTTATTAAAATCAGCCGAACTACTGAACCCATTTTGATGAAATTTCTCCAATCTGAAAGTATATCCTTTCAAATAAAAAAAAATTCAAAATCGGTTTATAAATAACTGAGTTATGAGGTAACAAACATAAAAAAAAATACAACCGAATTGAGAACCACCTCCTTTTTTTGAAGTCGATTAAAAAGTATCTGAAAAGAACAATCGCAATCGCCTATTCCAGGAAATATGACTGGTCGCTGCAATCAAACACAAGAGAAATCGGTTACTAATGGGTTAAATGGATCACATATTTTACGCGCAAAAACTATACCTTTACCATATAGACCTTGATGAAGTCAAGACAACCAGGAAAACATTTTGATTTAGTCAGTGTATTATTATATTCATATTGGTTTACGTGTCCAAGTATTGGTACATCTGAGAGTAAGCTAATTGGGCTATCTTAAAGATGACAAACCATATTTTGGGCTTGAGAATAACCGAGAGTGTAGCGGCGCTGTTGATTACATGGCGTTGCTATGGTTCCTCTATTACAAGTCCCCAGTTCTCGGGTTCTAGCCCGAGAGCTGGTAAAAGTGTCAATTGAATTTTCAATTTATTATTAAAAAAAAAAAAAAAAATAATGAATTGAAAATATGAATTGATGCTTGCCCAAATAACCTTAGCTGTTGGTGGCCTTTAAAACACAATCAACAAACCATATTTGTTTGACCACCGGATCTTATCATATTATTGATTTCAGAAAAATTTCATGCTCACAGAAGAGGACAGTGTGATGTAACGGTTAGCGTAGCCGACCTTTGGATCACATTGTCGTGGGTTCGTATTCCACTTCCGCTGATAGATGTTTTGAGATGTAATTTAGTTTTAAGGGAGTTGTTATTTAATGTAATTAAGACGGTAATGACGTAAGTTGTCGACGCTTCTATAATCTACAATAAATTAAATTAAATAAATCATGTTCACAGAAATACGTGATTATTGTACCTGGAAATATTCTTCCTTGGTCAAAATATCGACGTACAATCGAATATAAAAACTGAGTATGTCTGTATCGCGAGTACAGACAGATGACTTGAAAATCGTTAAACACAAATAATTGTATTCGTTGTCATGGAAAGAAATACATCTACTTTAATCTTATAAAATCGAATATTCGTAAAATATAATAGTGGTATCCAATACCTATAATATATTTTCATTATTATGAAAAAATATTAAAAGCCCTCGGGATTCGAACCTGTGTTTTGTTTTACATGTTAACACTTCAGACTATTTCCGTTACATCTAATATTTCTAAAATACCACCCCGGTATGAGACAATAGACGTTATTCACGTTAAAATATTTTTTTTATACGCTAACTTTTTTTACTACTTAATTTAAAGATTTTAGATTATCTTCAAAACTTATTAGTTCTACAGTACAATAGAAGGTTCAAAGTTTTGTACAATATATATTGCAGGATATTACAGTTCCCAATTTT
The DNA here is from genome assembly GCA_039654895.1 of Mongoloraphidia duomilia. Taxonomy (NCBI): domain Eukaryota; kingdom Metazoa; phylum Arthropoda; class Insecta; order Raphidioptera; family Raphidiidae; genus Mongoloraphidia; species Mongoloraphidia duomilia. Next base: position 1,299,340 of record CM077526.1, read on the forward strand.
TACGCAATTTTTGGATAAATATTCCTAAATAAACATCTTTTAAAGGATTCCTCATTTAAACAAAAATCTTGTTAATTTTACCATAACATTACAAAACAACTAAATGTGGAAAATTATTATGAAAGCAATTTACTAAATTTAACGCAAGAAAAAAGTAGTTAAAATTTTGAGAAGCAGTGCCGTTTTATTCAAGTCTTGAACTATCATTAGCATAATCATTCTTCAATTCTGGCTAGTCAAAACGTAGTTTCAGAAAAAGTTATCAAATTATTTCCTATCGACGCTAAAAATCCTTTGACAATAATTTTGAGTTCACGCGTTGTGCGTTTATGACATTATTTGATTTTAAATACTACTGTAATATGAACTAAAATATTATTATCATACTTTTACTTCAGTCCTGGCTGTTTCTCAAACACAGATTTAAAAAAAAAATTGAATCATTTTCAGATCCTTTAACACTAATTATTGTTTTCATCGTCGATTTTGATTAATATTTTAATATCGTAAAATATTTTTTATTAACTTATTGTGCTTCCATTCCTGATTATTTCTCAAAATATAAGTATATTCCAAAAGAATTCGTCGAATTATTTTAATATTTTGTGCGGACAACAATTTTTGGTTTCCGCGTTTTCTTGCATTATAATGCTACTGTTTTTTATGTCACTAACACAGAAGAAGCAATAGTTTTTTATCCATGCAGTGTATTGAATGCTGAAAATATCGTTTACCCAATTCACCGCGATCTGTCCGATATATCAAATAATCGGTAGCCACTGCAAACTCGTTCTTCGCGCCGCAATACATATGTGTGTGTGTGTGTGTGTTGTGTAGTATTATAAGATTGTTAACCGTATTCATGGTTAAGGGTGATATGTGTCTCGCCTGCCGCAGGGCGTCAGACATAACCGGCTCCAGTGCGAGAGAAAGGGACCTTGCCCCGCCCGCACTGAAGGCATTTAGGAGGTTCTGACTATAAAAGCCCACCGATGGTTCCAGTAAATCACAGTTGCTCTACAGTCCTAGTGTTTAGGAGGTACAACTCATACAAACAATTTAACATCATGAAGGTTCTGGTAAGTATTTGTGAGTGAAATCAACATGGATTAAAGTGATTAAGTGTTTGATATATATATATTTTTATTTTCTGCAGGTTGTGGTCTCTTGTTTTCTGGCGGCGGCTTCGGCAGGTTTCCTTGGAGCATCTCCATATGCTGCCCATTACGCTGCTGCACCAGCTGTAGCATATGCTGCTCCAGCACCAATCTATGCCGGACCTCAACATCTTCCAGTCATTGGACCCAACGGCGTGCCACTCGAAGAACCAGCTAATGTAGCCGCCCGCGCTGCCCACGCTCACTCCCATATTGAAGCTAAAGCTCGCAATGGTGATTTGGCCGTCGTTGCCCCAGCTGTAGCTGCCTATGCCGCCGCACCAGCTTTGGCCTATGCCGCCCCAGCACACATCTATGCTGGTCCCCAACACCTCCCAGTCATCGGACCCAACGGCGTACCACTCGAAGAACCAGCTAATGTAGCCGCCCGCGCTGCCCACGCTCACTCCCATATTGAAGCTAAAGCTCGCAATGGTGATTTGGCCGTCGTTGCCCCAGGAGTAGCCGCTTACGCCGCCGCACCAGCTTTGGCTTATGCCGCCCCAGCACACCACATCTATGCCGGTCCCCAACACCTTCCAGTCATCGGACCCAATGGTGTACCACTCGAATCGCCAGTGAATGTAGCCGCCCGTGCTGCCCATGCCGCCGCTCATGTCGAAGCTAAAGTACGCAACGGTGACCTCGCTGTTCTTGGCCGCAAAAAACGTGGTATCATCGCCGGAGTTCATGCCGCCCCAGCCTTAGCTTATGCCGCCCCAGCACACATCTATGCCGGTCCTCAACATCTCCCAGTCATCGGAGCCAACGGTGTTCCTTTGGACACACCTGAAGTTGTTGCCGCCAGGGCTCAACATGCCGTAGCCAAGGCTGTCGCTCAAACCGGCGAACTTGTCCACCACGGAGTTCCAGCCGTACATGCTTTAGCTGCTCCGGCCATTGCTTCCTATGCCGCTGCTCCAGCTTTGGCTTATGCTGCCCCAGCACACATCTATGCTGGTCCCCAACATCTCCCAGTCATCGGACCCAACGGTGTACCACTTGAACCGCCAGCAAATGTAGCTGCCCGTGCTGCCCATGCCCATGCCTATGTTGAAGCTCATGCTCGCAATGGTGACTTGGCCGTAGCTGCCTACGCTGCTCCAGCTGTCCACGCCTACGCCGCTCCAGCTGTCCACGCCTACGCCGCACCAGCCATAGCTCATGCTTACGCTGCCCCAGCTGGCATCGTAACGCATGCCGGTGGTGTTCCATTGGACACCCCTGAAGTAGCTGCCGCCAAAGCAGCACATATCCAAGCTCACATCAACGTTAAGGCTGCTCACGGACTTATCTAAATAGAAAATCGTAACCAATTTTTAGTTAAGATAGGCGGTTGCAATTGACCCACCGAATCTTCATCTCTAGAGGGCTGTCCAGTCCGCAGTACACTTTAGTCGTACTGCGTCTCTATTTAATTACCTTATAACGACTTTTGGCTAACTCTTCAGGTGAAATCAATTGCAACATTTTTACAATTGTATAAATATGTATCTAGGATATTTTAATTTTATTGAATTTTGTAAAAAAATGTTGTATAAAGCAATAAATAAATTATATACGCATCTTTAAAATAACACTTTTTACTTTTTATTATGACTGTACCACAATGCTATATCTACTGAAAAACACCAAACAATTCATGGTTCCTCTATTACAAGTCCCTAGTTCCCGGGTTCTAGCCCGAGAGCTGGTAAAAGTGTCAATTGGATTTTCAATTTATTATTAAAAAATTCGACTGATGACCAGTCCTATACTTCCCACCTAGTAAATATTTGCAAAAAATAAACACTCTTTTTTTTATTCTTTGACTAGGCCCAAATAACCTTAGCTGTTGGTGGTCTTTAAAACACAATTTAATTTTTATTCTTTGAAAAAAGCATGGCCCTCTTTTTTGTTTGGTGATCTATTGATGGCTAGCTTAATATAGCAAAAATCATGGTTACCTTGATTTACGTACAATTTTTATTTTTTTTAGTAAAATATTTTTTTTCTCGAAAACTATACATTTTAGAGAAAAAAAATATTTACATTTTTTTCATATTATAACATCTAGAATTCATTTATATTTTTTTTTACCTATGTTAATACGTGACATTGAGGACGTTTTTTTGAATATCTCAGGATCCACTGAACCGATTTGACTCAAAATCTAATCAGATCTAAGTTAAAGGCTGATAAACACAATAGAACAATCGGCATGCCCGTATGTTGTTCCGTTCTTAAGATATCGAAGGCGAAAAATTGACCACATACACACACACATACACACATACACACATACACACATACACACACACATACAGACATCAGTCAGAAAATGATCTTAAACGATTGCTAGGGTCTCAAAACGTGAAAATCTGTTAAAATCTCGAAATATTGTTTTCGGACTGAATCCATTACTTCCCTACCATAGTAGAGGTGGGAAGTAAAAAAAAAATAATGAATTGAAAATATGAATTGGTGCTAGGCCCAAATAACCTTAGCTGTTGGTGGTTTTTAAAACACACACACCAAACAATTCAATAAAAATTTGAAACAATAACTAAAAAACAAAATTAAATAATGATGAATTTTATTTTCAATATTACATTGATATAAATAATTAGATATAATAAATAAAATATCGTATCTTATAATCTTTATAAAATTATTTATATTATAATATTATTCATGAAATTGTTCCTCACACTTATTTGAGTCAAAAAAAAAAAGGATAAAAATGAATCTTATAAATATTTTTCTTCCCTTAAAAATATTTTTATAAATTTAAACTATACCAAATGATTTTTAATGAGTCAGTCAGTTAATATTTTTTGAATAAAAATTAATAAACAAACACTTGAAAAATTCTACACATTTATTTATCTCAACGATCGTTTCGGGTTTCTAACCCATCTTCTGGAGTTTAAAAAACCCGAAACGATCGTTGAGATAAATAAAGGTGTAGAATTTTTCAAGTGTTTGTTTATTAATTTTTATTCAATCATGTTCTACCAAGTGCCTAGCGATAATTCTATAGAATTTATAATATTTTTTGATCGATTTAAAATTTTCCAGTGTTTTTCGTACACAGAAATATGCACCATCATACTATATAATTATTGACAGCATAGATTTTTTGATTTTTGATAACACATTGTGCTTAAAATGTGTACAATTCAATTTAATTTATTTTCTTATATTTATTGGTTTTCTATTATTTTTCATTTAATCGTTGTCAATGTCCATAGCTTTAAATTCGACGTAAACATTTATATCCACCTTTAAAGTATTTAAGCGTGTCATACTTATGCTGCAATTAACCCTTTCGCAGAAAGGGTTAAGCATTTTATCGTTTTAAGAACGACTAAATAGTTGAATCAAATCAAATTCCATATTCTGCCTAAATATTTGTTTTTGACATTTTTCCCGGTTCCATTTTTTGTGCAAAACAAAACAGCGACAGAGAAACATATTATGCATCTCTACATCACATATGCACATGTTTTTGAAGTTATACTTCTTTAGCGAGGGTTATAGTGAATCGGAAAAACAAAACATAAACCGACATATTTATAATTTTAAAAATTAATCTTTTGACAAATTGGTTGAGGCTTTCGCGGCCAGTTGATGAGCTGGTGTTGTCCTGATTCGGGTCTATAGGCCGTCGTTGGTTGGAATTGCTTCCTAACGTTTCGCTAGCACGAGTGGCGAGCTTCTTCAGAGGTTCTTCCATCCAGCATCGGAGATGGAAGGACCTCTGAAGAAGCTCGCCACTTGCGTGCTAGCGAAACGTTAGGAAGCAATTCCAACCAACGACGGCCTACAGACCCGAATCAGGACAACACCAGCTAAACTTTTGACGTTTTAAAATAGTGTAATATTGTAAGCAGGCTTTGGATACTTATGTATAGATGTTATCCATGATTATTTATTTTTAAAAATAACGAATTGAAAAAATGATATGTCGAAATTAAAAACAAGTAACTAATTAAAAATGTCAAAAACTTAAACGGAAAGTGTTTTAATGAAGAAGTATAACTTCGACCGTGCGCTTATGAGGGTGAGGCACACACAATTAAATTTTTAATGTGGATATAAATAAACAAAACTCTTTCATTAAAAGTAAAACCGTTACGATTCATTTAAATTCGAGACGCGTTTTAAAGCTTCCTGATACGCAGCTTCGTGTGCAATTTTAGCAGCAACAACTTCCGGCGTTTCGGTGGGTCCTTGCTCTTGCGTCGGTGCAACCGGAATATTGGAAGCTGCAATTCGGAAACCATTTACATCATCAGCGATGTAATTGACCGTTTGGAAGATTCCATTAGCATCGACATACGAATATCCGCCTTTGATTACACCATCCAAAGTTTTTACTTCCACTTTTGAGCTCATCGGATTGGAATATCCAAAGGAATATTGTCCTCTGTCATCTTGGGAATGATATTGACTAGAAGAGTGCGGTACCAACGAATTATATATAATTCCAGACGCAATGGGATGATATACAAACGGGGAAAAGTTTACAGGAACGACGTAACTCCTGGCTGGTGCCAAACCTTTAATAGGCGTCGAAACTGAATACCCATGCGCAGTTGGAACGTCTGGTGGAGCCCTTGCCAGTATTTCATTGGTGCGTTTGACTTCTTCGAATGTTTTCAAATGTTCAGCGCGCGCTCTTTCTACTTCCGGCGTGTCTGTTACAGGTTGTGGAAGATCAGTCGGTGCTTTTGGAAGATTTGATGCATAAACTTGAAAGCCATTTTGTGCATCGGCTGTGTATTGAACGTTCTGGATGATGCCGTTGGAATCGACGTAGGAATAACCACCTCGTGTTATTCCGTCTGATGTTTTGATTTCCTTTTTCGAACTAAAATCGGACGAATATCCGTAACTATATTGACCTTGGTCGTCTTGACTATGGTATTGATTTTGAATCGGAATCTGGTGGCCTGTTGTTGTAAATAGTTGATAGGGTATCATGTTGTACAGAAGGCTTGTTGGTTTGCCGAGGATGAGTGACGATAACTGAAGAACTATCTGGAATAAATAATTTTGATCTTATATAGCTCTGAAAAAGATTATAAAAAAGTTAAAATAGTAGAGTGTATATCAAGTGGCGTAAAAGAAATTAAAAAAAAAATAAATAACGAAAAGTAAAAAAAATTCTGCAAAAAATTTTATGTATTGGCTATTGGCTTCTCTCAGTAGAAAAGGTATTATTTTTATGGTTCCGCACCTCAGAATGAGGAGGTTCGGAGGGAGATAATTTCTCGCGGGGGGGAGTAAAATGTATAGCTCCTGTAGAATAGTAACAAAACGCATTTTAGCGTATGGGCAGAATCCTACTAATATTATAAACACCACCAGCCTGGCTTCGCTTCGCAGGGAGAGAATTTCTCGCGGGGGAGGGGGATAAACCATAAATTCATAGCACTCGGGCGATGCCGGATCGGGCTGCTAGTATACCATACATTGATTATTAATAATTTTCATTACTGATTCCATTTTAATTCTAAGTTTATAAATATTCATCACTGGATACTTCATCTAAATAATTAATAACATGGTATAGACAATTAGATTATGCTAATGACAGCATCATTATGCTATAGCGATTTCTTTATTACGAAGGTCGTGCAGCGCCAATATTGGCGAACTAACAGTTGGAATTATTAACAACTATTAGATGCATTAATTATTTCCACGTATGATTTATTACACATGTGGGGTGTGCAGAAATAAAACACACACGTCGAAACAAATGAGGCATGATTGATTTACGGTTTTGGTAGTTATTAATTGATTTCTGTCGAATTCCTCGCTCATCGGAACGCCTACTTTGATCTGTTCAAGCAACGACCTTGTCTATTCATTCATTGATAGAATATGTAGGTATATATTTTATCAAATCGAAGTTATTGTTATTATTGATTAAAAAATCGTTCTTTATTCTGGGCCATGTTATGTGTTGTTATACAAACATTAACTCAGAACTCCACAAGTGGGAAATGGTCTTAATAGTTAAAATTCTTTCGTAATGAAGTAATGAAAGAAGATATTTTGACTTTCAACTCTTTAAACTTGGAAACGTCTTAAAATTTTAGCTGACAAATTTAAGAAGACTCTTGAATGATGATAAAGAAACGTTCACTTTTTTTATTATAAAATAAAATGTATAGTTACATATATAAAATGGATGAATACAAAACAAATTAATGTAAAATTAGTAACCACGCATGCGCAATGTGTTTTATGGGATCTACGCGATGTGCAGGCGATACCTGTTTGCGACGTCATTGTCTCTTTGTGTGCCTATTACCAGATTAATTAATCGCTGGCTACAAATGGACCATCGATAATCTATGTAATCGGTCTTCTCATTTCTTACAGTGAAGGCCGCATATGTCAAAATCAAATGTCAGAGAGAGAGAGATAGACGATATTCTCGTAATATTTTTAAATATTTTTGTGATTTGTTTTTACTTTCCATAACAAGATTTTAAAGAAAAAAATATGGTTTTAGTACCTATATTATAATTTTTACTTTGTTCTTGTGTGCCGCGACACGTGCCTTTTTTATTATACGTTACTACTAAGTCAGTGCTAGGGTAGGAATTAGCGATAGTATGATAAATATAAATGTACTTACAATTAATTTTAACGCCATGATTTGAAGCGCTTCTTCACTATTTTACATATGACAAATGAAAACACTTGAAGAACTCGCAAGAATAACAATGTTTTGTTTCGCGTGTTTGTTGTTTCAACAATCGTCAATAGGGCGTCATTGCGTCGGTTTATATAGGTACATTGTTTAATAGCGTCGCCCATTAATTGATTCGCGATTAACGACCTTTTGTCAAGCTTCCTTAGAGGCGCTGCGATGAGTTCAAAGATGGACCTTCATTACGTGTGCTCACATGTACTACGTCCGCACTGTTCATCTACCAGAAAATTGCTTTTGATGTCTTCGTACTGATCATAAAATATGCGGGCTTTAAACTTAGTGATTCTTCTTCTTGGCCATCTTGTTTGTCTATTACCCTCTGAGCATGGCCCGAGGCTAATCCATGCCCCTATCCTAACATCCCTACGTTTTGTCCCTCTTGTGTCCAGCTGCCATTTATGTTGTGTTTTATCGCGTCGCTTATATGGTTTTTAATTATCAAACTTTCAAACCCGCACTGGCTAATTTCTGGACAAAGCAAAGGCTATTCTGTAAAAAAAAAACAACTTTGTGATTGGATTTTTTTTAATTTACCAACATCTAGGGCAGGTATGGCGAACCTTTTTACATCTACGTGCCAATTTTTTTTTTTTAAATGTTTGACGTGGTCATGACGTGTCAACAAGAAATTTAGTGAACAAAAAAAAATGGGTATGTGCTTATGACCACACGACAGCAGTGAAAACTTGATTGTATGCAAAACATATATAATATTATATTTATTTTTTATTGTAAATTATAGACGCGTCGACAACTTAAGTCATAGCGTCTTTTATAATATTATAATAATACGTAATAATAAAAACGTAATTCTTGAAACGATGCACTCCTTGTTAGACAGTAAAGCGTGGTCACTGACCCGAGCGCGCTTGATGTCGAGTTGAGCCGAGTAAACCCGATTCAACGTCACCGACCCGAGCGTGACGGTTCACTTTCGTTCACTATTCAGAAGAATTTTCATTTCAAAAAAAAAATAGTCAAACGTAGATGAAAAGAATTATATATGAATATGATAGTCTCTATTGGAAGAAAAATACAGTGTAATTCGCATGTGAACTACTGTGTTGATACCAAGGCCGTAGAGAGAGAAAAACTTGGTGGGGGGGAAGGTTGTGAGTCCCACCTCTCACTACTACGTTTTCTAGGTTCCATCATTAATTTTTAAAAATATAGGCGGCGTGTTTACTCTGCCCTCAAAGAATTCGGTGGAGGGTGAACCCTGGTGATTCTAACCTTTGTTGATTAGTGTGTATTACGCTGCATCTTTTTGTTGTTGAAATTAATAAAAGGTGTAGTCGGAATTCGGAAAGCATTGTGGGTGATCTAAACTTCCGAGAAACAGACAGCACCGCACCCGATCCGACTGATATGCGTATTCAGTAGTTTCCTTATAAAGGAGTCAGTGAAAAATCATCTCAGCTTCCACCACAAAACTTACCCTGCCATATACGTGTATCAGTTTTTGTGTTTCTTTACGTTTTGTTCATCTACGAACCATCCTCAATAAGTTGCAATTTCTTATTAACATTGGAAGTTACTGCGTAATGGGTCCGAAAATCGAAATTAAAATGTATAACAAATTTTTATGTTTCAAGGTCACTACACTATTTTTAGCACGATGTCTGTGTAGTGATATGTCGCTGTGTGTGTACGTACGTACGTATGTGTCCATTTCTTTCTAAGACGAAATCTCGAGAATGAAAAATGATATAGATTACAATGTGGTTATTATGTGGTTATTATTCACAGAGCCTGAAGAAGTCTAAAATATAGACGAAACGTTGCGAATTAAAACTTTAACTGAGTTTCAATCAACCCACGGTCCAAGTTCCCATTAATCTCTTATAGATATAGACTACGTTAGGGTGCCAATCGACGCGTATTAACGTAGGAATATGATCTGATATAAAAGGGGTTTGGAAATGTTCAGTAATATAAAAAAGCCATGTAGGTACCAAAAGAAAAATTTAGTAAAATTATACGGTTTTGACAAATTTTTCTAAAATTTTCTTTTGGTACATGGCTTTTTTAAATGACTAAACAGTTCCAACCCAGCGGGCTCTTCTTAGTAGATATATTCTCACACGATGGCTCTGCGTCCCGTCTAGCTCGCCGACTATGGCCCAAAGCGCTTACGGGGCTCATTCAAGGATTTGGAGATAGTGTTGTGGTCGCTCCTCGTAAAAGGTGTAATCTAAAGTCTAAACTGCCGATACAATGCTGCAAAATATAAATTTCAATGTCGTATTGTTTGAGATTTATTTATTTATTGATACTTTTTCAACGTTTTACTGCCAGTCGATTTGTTTTTGAAAATCACAGACGTGCAAAAATGCAATATCGAACTGTGAAAACATTGACTCCTTTTCTTGAGATGCGGTGGTTTGAATTATTTTCTCACAAAAGAAAACAGAGAAGAAATATTTAGACTGGGTGTCTCAGTTTTTCAACTTGGAATATCTAAAATATAAATATATTCTGACAGTGACATGTAAATTTATTTACTTAATTATTTATGGTTCTGATATTTAAAAAAAAGGGTGTGGGTCTCGAAACCCCCGACAGATGTGAAATATCAAAGAAAACGTTATTGTACTCGGTAGTATTCTCTTTATACCTAGTAGTATATATTTTTTCGAAAGCAGCAACTAACAGTTATGCTGACGTAATCCTATATACTGCACTGTAACACACGCGGTTCCAGTGCCCGAGCGCGCGGAAGCCGAGAGAGAGAGAGAGAGTGCCGCAGTGGTGGAGAGAACAGCAGCGAAGGAGCGGACCATAAATTTCGTTGCATATTTCCCCTCACGCGGCTGTTCACAGCCCGACATAAGATGTTTCACATCAAAAATTAATGGAAATGTTATATTTTTAATGTCAAAACTATAGAAATTACAATTCGTGGAGTCCTCACTTCTTAGAGAAAGACTTGACAGGAATGTCCTTTCTATAATTAGCATGTTTTTAGAGAAATCTATTTGTAGGTAAAAATGCAGAGTTATTTTTACGTGTACCTACATGGAAAATGATGCCATCAACCGCAACAATTTGTCTTTGATGTCCAAGTCTGCAAGCTTTCACGGCCGGCATTGTTCCAAGTATTCATGGTTTCCGGGCTTGTAGGCCGTGGTCCGGTGGTATTTCTACCTGACATTCTCAAAGGCGATGTGACAGTGGTCGACCGCTGCCACATCGCCTTTGAGAATGTCTACCGCAGTTGTAGACGAAACGTCAGCTAGAAATACCACCGGACCACGGCGTACAAGCCCGGAAACCATGAAGACCTGGAATTTGTCTTTGATTCATATACATATTAAACCAGTTATATTAAGGATCTTTATCAAAAATAGTTTATTATAGAAGCAATCAGAATTAGTTGAAACAAAAAATTAGCGTATTTTGGAGAAACCAACTTTTTAATATCCTGTTCTTCCACTAAGTTACAGTTAGTGTTGCCGCCTAGACAAGACTTTCAAAGTCTTGTCTTGTCTTGAAATATCAAGACAAGACTTCACTTAAGTCTTGTCTTGTCTAATATCAAGACTGGTTATTTTCAAGAGTCTAGATTAGTAGTAGTAGGTAAAGTAAACCTTTACATACTACTACTTAGTTTATCAAGACTCTTGAAAATTGTCTAGAGTTTTGGCAAAAGTCTTGATCTAGATAAAGCAAGTCTTGTCTTGAAAATTTCTAGACAAGACTTTTGCAAGTCTTGAAAATCTAGACAAGACAAGAGTCTAGAAAGTCTAGATCTAGACGGCAACACTAGTCTTTATAATAGATAATAAGTGAATAAATACTCTCATTAATAATTTATTATTAGTTATATGCTTAGATTTTGTTTTCTGTAAGACGGTCCTGAATCAGTGAATAGAATGAGTTACGAGTTCTGTGCATAGAGCAATGCAGTTTTCTGCATGTTGCATGTCTCACCTCGGATGTGGAAAACTAGACGCGTGAATCAATTGAGTCAAGGCTCGTTTGCATTGACTTCAATACGAATTGTGGTCGGACATTGTAAACCATCCTTTCTGTTCATCTGACCTTTCAGTTACAAAAAAAATATGTTGAAAAATTTTTTTAGAAAGACTATACCTACGTATTGAAAACATGCACCCATTATCTTTCCTGAAAAAATACATAACATGACAAATATAAATAGGTTATTCCCGAAAAAATTCTTTCTTATTTTATATCAAACTAGCAGCCCTGTCCGGCTTCGCCCGGGTGCTAAGAAAGCCCGGGTGCAATACACTACTCACTCGCTTCTCTCGTTCGCTTGATCATTATAATTACATTACTCACTCGCTTCGCTCGTTCGCTATATATACAGTGTGTCCACAGACTCATCCTCAACATGGGGATCTCCGTTGTTATGGGAGATAGAGATTTGGTTAAATGAGACAAAATGTGCAGAATCTCCAATACTACTACCCTGCGTAGTCAAACTTTCCATATTTTGCTTGGTTCGCGACCGACAGTTGAAAAACGAGATTTACCAATTTTCGTTTTTTGTTTATAACTCGCTTATTAAGTAAGTTAGAAAAAAAATATTTTCACTTTCTTAAGACCCTTTTTTATGAAGAATTCAAATCTCTTTTCATATTTTTATTTGCTTTTATAGTTTTGGAGATACTTGTATTAACTTTGTTTTTTTAAACACACGTCAAAGATGGCCATGACACCATTCGAAAGAGATTTTTTTTCTCTTAAATTTGATATGAGGGTTGATGGATTTATTTTCAAAAATAACAGAGTTATACGTAAAACACTGATTTTTAATAGTAGGCTATGCTAAATTAATTGATAAAACAACAGAAGGCTTAGCAAACAGTTGAAATTCGCGTTGGCTTAGTAAACGGCTGCTTTGTTTTAGCTGGCAAAGTGTAGTTTGTTGCTAATTTGTCAGTTTACTGAGTGATTTATTAAATTTACTTTTGTTATCATGGAACCATTTTGTAACAATGAAAAATTTGATATGTAATTTTGTTACATTCTTATGTCACAAAAATTCGACCAGAGCTGCAGAAATGTACTTCGATCAGTATCCAGAACGAAGACAACCTCATTCGTTTATTTACAGAAACTTACGAATAAATTTAATAAACTATGGATCATTTAAAAAGCCGCTTACTAAATCAACGCGAATAAGTGAAGAAGACAAAACTACTGTTTTACGATCAATTGTTAAAAATCGCTTATTTTTCACTGTTACAAAATGGTTCCATGATAACAAAAGTAAATTTAATAAATCACTTAGTAAACTGACAAATTAGCAACAAACTACACTTTGCCAGCTAAAACAAAGCAGCCGTTTACTAAGCCAACGCGAATTTCAACTGTTTGCTAAGCCTTCTGTTGTTTTATCAATTAATTTAGCATAGCCTATACTATTAAAAATCAGTGTTTTACGTATAACTCTGTTATTTTTGAAAATATCCATCAACCCTCATATTAAATTAAAGAGAAAAAAAATCTCTTTCGAATGGTGTCATGGCCATCTTTAACGTGTATTTAAAAAAACAAAGTTAATACAAGTATCTCTAAAACTATAAAAGTAAATAAAGATATGAAAAGAGATTTGAATTCTCCATAAAAAAGGGCCTTAAGAAAGTGAAAATATTTTTTTTCTAACTTACTTAATAAGCGAGTTATAAACAAAAAACGAAAATGGGTAAATCTCGTTTTTCTACTGTCGGTCGCGAACCAAGCAAAATATGGAAAGTTTGACTACGCAGGGTAGTAGTACTGGAGATTCTGCACATTTTGTCTCATTTAACCAAATCTCTATCTCCCATAACAACGGAGATCCCCATGTTGAGGATGAGTCTGTGGACACACTGTATAAACCTTCCGTGAAAAATTATCTAACTGATGGTGAAAACCACATCAAAATAGTTGCGTGGTTTAGGAGGAATTAGCGGTTAAACATACAGACACGAAAAGCGACTTCAATTAATTATACTATGTAGAGAAGATGATTGTGTACATAGAATAAATTTCTTTACTATTTTCCATGATTACTTGTTTCACATATACGAGTTAAGAGTTAAGTGGGAGCCTAAAGGAAGCCTATACTTTTGTCTCCCTCTTTTGCCGCTAATGACAGTTAATAGTTATGTCAAAAAACAGAATATGTTAAATGCATTAGGTACTATTATCATATTTCTGTAAACAAAGGTAATTGGTTTGATATTTTGAAATTACAGAAACTTCATATTTTGATTAATTTTCATTGTTGAGCTATAAAGTTATTATTGTTAATTATTATTATTGCATGTTTAGCCACAAGCTATTATAGAAATCTAACAGTATTATTATACGCGCGATACCAAGGTGAACTAATAAAACAATGTGATACGCCTTTATAAAAGCATACGTAATCCGATGCACTGCAATGCAGCGCGAGCAGGTTTTAACCATTGACTTAGCGTATGGACTACACACAAAGTTTTGCACAAAAAATGAGTTAGCTGTTGGCTACTCCCCCCAGGGACATTGGGATGTAGTTGTTATCGCAATTGCATTTCAATGTTCTTTCCTAGGGACCCGAGCTCGCACCAGTCGGTTTGTGTATGCCGGCTGGCGGATTTTTAACCGACTTCAAAAAAAGGAGGTTTCTCAATTCGACCGTATATATTTTTTATGTTTTATGTTTTATGTGTGTTCTCAAATAACTTCGTCGTTTATGAACCGATTTTGAAAAATTTTTTTTTTATTTGAAAGGGTATACTTTCAGATTGGTCCCATAGAAATTTCATAAAAATCGGATCAGTAGTTCGGCTGATTTTAATAAAAGTGAGTAACGGCGTGTGATTCTTTAAGGTAAATGTTACTTTTTGACACTAAAAAGTAAAAAATAAAAATTTTTTTAACAAAAAAAAACCTCCTTCAAAAAGGCACTAAAAAGAGGAAAATAATGAAATTTTGAGGTTTGTGCCAATTAAAATATGAAGTCGGTTAAAAAGTATAGTATAGTGATTAATATCTTCTTTTTAACCAACATCATATTTTAATTGGCACAGACCTCAAAATTTCATTATTTTCCTCTTTTTAGTGGCTTTTTGAAGGAGGTTTTTTTTTGTTGAAAAGTTTTTATTGACTATTGCTCTGCCCCATTTAGTAGAAGCACAATGATATATATTGTAGCATGTTCTGTCTTTCCCTGATATATACACAATAGAGAAAGTCTCATCAAATTCGGTTAGGTAGTTCTGGAGTTAACGCGGAACAATTATTAACAAACAAACTAACAAACAGACTGACAAACATTCTGTAACTGTACATCTGACTCAAAATTTCATTTAAAATTGAGAATTTTTTTACTAACCGGGGGTTACATCTCTTTTTTAAGAAAAACCACCCCCACCTAGATTTTGGAGTATAGTTTCCAAACGGACAATGAAAAAACATGGGTAAAATATTTGCCAATAATTTTTATTTTGAAATGTTCCATTTATGTTCAAGTTTTTTTTTCGCTCTAATTTTGTGCACATTTTTAGTTCACGGCTTGGATCGGGAATGTGCAGTCCATCCTTTAAGTCAATTGGTTTGCCAATTTGCTTTTTGGACTCAGGTTTTTGTGCCTTCCGGCTATTCAACCGCATTCAAGTTTTCAACTCTTCTCTGTACATAAATAAAAACTGCATTGTTTCGGTCATTTGTAGCGAAGTTTTGTTTGTTTTGCCGATGACTGATTTATATCTGTTGTGGCAAGAAAAGTTCGAAAATAAATACTTACAGATAGATATTAAATTTAATATAATTTATATACAGACTGTCTCTAAAACATACTGCAACGCTTTGCAGTAGATTTATATAGAGATATATTAGACTGACTGAACTTAATTTATTAACCGACTTCAAAAAAAGGAGGTGGTTCTCAATTCGGTTGTGTTTTTTTTTTAATTTATTTATTTTCTTTTTGTTTGTTACCTCAGAACTCCGTCATTTATAAACCGATTGGGAAATTTTTTTTTATTTGAAAGAATATCTATAAGTATATACAAAAGTGCATACCCTCTCGGAAGTAGGGCGTTTCAAAATTTATTTTCTTTATATTGGGAGAACCGTTTTAGATACGACCTACGATTTCTAAATTAGTTTGTTGCTCATGAAAAGCTAAAATCCTACGAAATTTCAAGCAAAGCGGCACACTGAAAAAAGACCACAGCACTCTTGATACTAACAGCACAATTTTTTTTACTTAAATCTAAAATTGAGCACACATGGCAATAGGAAATTTAAAAATCAATAGATTTTGTCTCTTATAATTTTTGGTACGGCGGTAAAAACCAAATACGAACAAGTTTGATTTTCCTCAAAACACGTTAACTAAGTCCACTTAAAATCAAAAACGTTCAATTTTTTTGAAGCCAAACACAGCGCAGTAAATTAGCAAAAAAAGTTTTAGTTATTTATTATTTTATTTTGATATTTTGTAAGACGATGATTTTAAGTTGATTCTCACTCAAAAATGGCATTAGTTTAAGAAGTGCCACTTCCCGATCAAAATTTCTTTAATTATATTAATTAGGCGACGTTTCGACATGTCCTCATCAGGCCTTTATCAAAACAATTACATTTATTTTATTAAAAATAAATATACATTTTTTTTATTAAAAATAAATATCTTCAAAATCAAATAATTATTGGTTCAAAGAGTGATATTCTTATTTTTTCGATTTATTATAACTACATTTATTATATTCTCATCTAAAATATTTATTCTCAACTTGATCGCGTATCAGTCGTTCACAGAAAAGTAATTCAGTTTGATATTTTCTCTCCGCAAGACACGGAGACTTCAATAACCGATAAGGCTGTATCGTTTGATAGACTGTAGTGATTATAGACGTTTAACAGCTGATATCATCAGCGTTTTGCATCGTTTGAGATTTAATGTTTAGTTATAATAGTAGATTGTGTATCTAGGGCGTAATTAACCGACATTAAAAAAGGAGAAGGTTCTATATTCGGGACATTATGTTACACGAGCGACAGCGAGTTTAACGTTCACACAAGTCAAAATAGCATTGCGCCTTAGATACACACTGTATGTTTTAATCGTACATCCTATAAATTTGCGACATTTGTCCGAATAATTCTATAACCGTTGTGGCTATCCGATTTGTCCCAAGCTTTCTAAAACTTGATTTATTTATTGTAGATTACAGACGCGTCGACAACTCAGGTCATTAGCGTCTTCAACACAACAAATTATCCATTTGTGTATTAGAATCCGCCAGCCGGCATATACAAACCGACTGGTACGAGCTCGAGTCCCTGGGAGTGCAAATTCCCAAAGAACATTGGAATGCAATTTGCGATGGCAATCACATTCCGAAGTCCCCCCTGGGGGGAATAACCGTTGTAGATAGTAGCTATCCGAATTGTCCCAAGCTTTCTAGAACTTGACCAACAATATTACGGCTATCTGAATTTTCCGAAGTGTTCTAGAACCAAGTCTTCATGGTTTCCGGGCTTGTAGGCCGTGGTCCGGTGGTATTTCTACCTGACGTTTCGTCTACAACTGCGGTAGACATTCTCAAAGGCGTTGTGGCAGCGGTCGACGTGTCCTACAAGCCCGGAAACCATGAAGACTTGGAACAATGCCGGCCATGAAAGCTTGCACACTTGTTCCAGAACCGTTCTATAGGACTTAACCAACAACATTACTGTTATGTGTTGTGTATATCGGCAG
Source organism: Mongoloraphidia duomilia (assembly GCA_039654895.1). Lineage (NCBI taxonomy): Eukaryota > Metazoa > Arthropoda > Insecta > Raphidioptera > Raphidiidae > Mongoloraphidia > Mongoloraphidia duomilia. The sequence goes on from CM077526.1 coordinate 1,316,915, forward strand.
TTTTGATCGACATAACATAACTCTTGTAACAATAGCAGTACATACATATGCACTTGTCATGTTACTTTGTTGCACTGGTGTCGATATGAGTTGCGGTATCCCGTGCAATAATGATCTATAAACAATATAATCGATACACAGCTTGCTATTGATCTACATGCATACATTATTATTATTACTCGAAGGCGGACATAATAATATTATTATATCTCTATAATACAGATCCTGACTAAAGTAGCAAAAACATCAATTAATTATGGATTTTTCTGCGCCAAACAATAATTATGTGTTTCACAACGCCGCTATTGAAAATTCGATTTTCGGTACCTGTTTAGCGGATTGAAACTGAGAATTTCAACCCTATAAGGGATGAATATTTTCAGTTGTCGGTTTTCGGTATTTTCTAGCGTTGTTAACAGGGAGATAGAGCGATTGAGTTGTCCCAACTTCAATCCGCATATAATATTCGAAAACGTCAAAATCACAGTCAAAGCCACATAAATTCATATTTTTGCGGTTTTTTTGCGCGCCCAAATTGCAAGTACCTCAAATCGGATTGTCAATAGAGTTGTTGTGAAAAATAATATGCAATTACTCGGAACGAAACAGCGTTTGCAACGAGTGTGATTATCCGATATATTGTGAGAGGGCAGTATAGCCTAGTGCTTAGCATGCTTGACGCCGCAACCTCTAGACTGGACTGCCGTGGGTTCGAAACCCACCTGCACTCATGAATGTTTTGTGATGTTATTTAGTGTAGTTGAAAGAGGCTAATGATCTTAGATGTCGACGCGTCTATAATCTACAATAAATAAATCTATATTGTGATATTTACATAATTATGCGCTATAATAATGTTTATTCTTATTGAGTATATTATTTTTAAATATAAACTTTTCTTTACTTTTAATCCATTCGTTATTACGGTCCTGACATCTAGAAATATGTCCACACCGTTAAAGAATGTTAAGGTATTCATACATTGCGGAGAGATTGAAGCGGAACGACGAAGATTAAATCTATAAAATTACGCAGTGTTAATGTTTACAAATTATTTATTGGATTTTTAATTTAGTATTAAGTTTTTTTCTGTTATCGTTACGTAAAATAGTTATTCGAATAACTGTAGGAAACACTTAAATGTTTTATGAAAATTTCTTGAGATAAGAAATTTCTACAGAGTTTTAATTTTTGAAGATACAAGATTTTTGAATCAATCATTTCAGAAATTTTAAATTCTAGCAGACTGATTTTAATTATCCAAGAATGTTGCTGGAACCTTTGGTGTGAATATAAGAAAAAACTGAATTAATCACAAACACCAAACCATAGTAATTTTATACTCGACGTACGTTTCGCCAACCAAGTTGGCATCATCAGGAGATGATTAAAACTCAATTTAATCATCTCCTGATGATGCCAACTTGGTTGGCGAAACGTACGTCGAGTATTAAATTACTATGGTTTTTGTGGTTAATTCTGTTTTTATTTTGATTTTAATTAGATAATAAAACTGATCCATTTGTGATTTGTTGAAATACTTTAATGTATTTACTGAACTGTATTAAAATGGTTAAACAGTTTTTTTCACAAACAAAAATTTGATGCGAAATCTCAGACCACTTTTTTATGTAAAACTGTAATTTTTACACAACTGTGCTTAATAATGTGTAAAAAATGTACAAACAGGTATTTAAATTTAATGATTCGTAAAAAAACAATGCAATATTTTTTAAAAAGACACAGATTTTATTGGTAATATTTTTTTGTGATTTTATAACATGTTCGTAATTTAAAAAAGTACTAATATAGTAAAATATAATAATAATAATATATAAAAAATCACTATAGTTATTTACAAATAATTAGAGTTGCAATTAAAACAAAAGGATACAAAGAAGATTGCTTTAGTAGAAGAAGAAGAAAAAAAAGAGGAGGCAGTGTCGTCATAGATACAATGAACATAGTGCTTGAAACGGTTTCGTGCAAGAGAGAGAGAGAGAGAATAGAGGAAACTGAGGATCTGGTCTCGGTGGGTGTTAATTGCAACCTCCTGAGATGATGGTAGAATTGGAAGTGGTGATGAAACGTTGGCAGGTGTTTTTAAATTGACTCTCCTAATAGTAGAGTCCATGCGACGACTTAGCAGCAAGATGTGCTTGCAAATGGGCTGCTTTGGCTGCGGCTACTTCCGGTGTGTCGAGTGGGACTCCGTTATGTCCAATGGCTGGAACATGGCCTACGGCGTACGGAGATCCATACAAGTGAGCGCCGTAAGGGGCGGCGTAATGAACACCGGCGTATCCTAAATCGGCGTGGTTGCGTGCGTTAGCTTCGGCGTGAGCTGCGAAATGGGCTGACTTAGCGGCTACTACTTCCGGAGTTTCGAGTGGCTGACCGTCATGAGTAAGAGCTGGATAAGCGTGTCCGACACCATAGATTCCGATTGGACCAACTGGACCGACGGCGATGGCACCGTGAGAGGCGGCGGCATGGGCAGCAGCATGTGCAGCACGAGCGGCAACATTTTCGGGCAATTCTAGTGGGACACCATGTGGTCCAATGACTGGAATATGATGTGCTCCAGCGAAGATTCCACGACGTCTACGGTAATGAAGATAACCTGCACCGCTGTGGGCAGCAGCTTCGGCGTGAGCGGCAGCATGGAGAGCACGTGCAGCTACATTCGCTGGTGGTTCGAGTGGGACGCCATGTGGACCGATAACAGTGGCGGCATGACCAGCATGGACACCATGAAGACCAAGACCAAGACCAAGACCGTGAGCACCATAGACACCTCCGAGTGGACCTAAGACAGCTAAATCACCATTGCGAGCTTTGGCTTCGACGTGAGCGGCGGCGTGTGCGGCGCGAGCGGCTACATTTTCGGGTAATTCGAGTGGGACACCGTGGGGTCCGATGACTGGAGCATAACCAAGATGGCCACCGGCGTATGGACCGACGACACCACCCAAGTACAATCCTGCGCTACCGTGAGAAGCTGCGGCATGAGCTGCAGCGTGAGCTGCACGAGCTGCTACGTTCGCTGGAGGTTCAAGTGGTACGCCATTCGGGCCAATTACTGGAATGTGTTGGGGTCCAGCGTAGTGGGCTCCATAACCTAGATGGCCAACTGCAGCGTAGGCATGTGGACCCAAATAGCCAGCCGATGCAACGGCGCACAAACAAGAAACCAAAGCCTGTAAAATGAAAATAAATGTTAACAATGAAGATTATTACATAAAGACACAAGTAATTGATGCATTTAGTTTCATTTTGAGAAATGCAACTCGAAAAAAGTTAATCGTTTCTGAGAAACACCTATGGTTTTGAATGATAAAAAGTTTCACAGAATTAAGAAAGTTTTGGCAGACGTTGCAATTTGAAAAATTCTATTTTAAAAACACACAAGACAAGTAAATTATTTCCGAGAAAATAAGTCCCGATTGGTAAAAATTCCTGATTTTTTTTGTATCTTTTGAACTTGAAATATTCAAAAAAAAAACTCTGCACATAAGTGAGACAGTTTTAGTGATTTTTGAATTGTAAACAAATTTTGACTTTGAAAAAAATCGTATATTGCAAAGCTAGTACCGTTGTTGATACATACCAGAACCTTCATGTTGGAAATTGTGTGTAGTTGAAGTTGTACCTCCTAGAATTGTTCTAGGACTGTAAAGCAACTGTGCCTTGTTGAGGATTCGCCGTACATTTATATAGTCATGTCACATAACAACAACGCCTTAAGATCGGGCGGGGCAAGGTCCCCTTTCTCTTTATTTCAGGTGCAAGAGGTGCGCGTCGGCCCCTCCGGCTATTAAATGTTAAAACATCGCTGTCACCCTTGGTGCATTCATGAGTGGTGGACGACGAGGCCTCACGTAACACCCAGTATATTGGTATACGTGTTACACACACTGTAACTAATTTAATGTCATTGTTACGTCGACCGATCGACAATCATGTTACGTTCTCTGTGATACTCGACTCGGCTACTCTTTCGTTTCAAGTTCGACACTCGAAACGTACGAGAAATAAGCAGTCGACTTTTAAAAGACGCTTTTCATTAGTAGTGTTTCGATAGTTTATTTTTGTTTTTTATTCGGAATTATTTAGTATTAAACGAGTTTAACACAGAATAAGTATTTGAGAAAATAATATTTAAGGCACGCTTTATAGTATTTTGATAAAAAATAAGGGATTTGAATAACTGTGGATAACGATATTAAATAGTTTATAATAATCAAACGATTTAAACCCCTAATATTCACATATTCACTTAAATATCAGATCTGATACTCGGTTATTCTCATTTTGTTATTCACTAATTATTGTTAAGTGAATAAGTTGTGAATATTACCAATTTAGTATTTTGATTGTTTAAAGTCTAAATTATTTAGTGTTCTTCAATCGATTTAGACACTAAAAATAAACATTATAGCATTATTAGGGTAAATAGACGTTTTTATTTTTTAGTATTTCAGCGGTTTAAATTAGAAATGGTTTAGTAGATATTATTCAATCAAGTATGATACTAAAAAATAATTATTATCGGTTGAATACTTCGATACTTCTGCTTGGATTTTGGAATTATTTAGGGTCAATCGAGGGTCAATGTAACAAATTCGACAATAACATTACAAAGTGAAAAATTATGGTTAAAAATAGTTTATAGGTAGTTCTTTTCTGTCTTAATTCGAAATTATTGTTTCAAGTTTGCGATAATTCAAATCATTATAGCTTAAGTGATTTTAAATGCCGGCGTCGCAATATTAGTGCTTTGATAGTGTATTTTTTGCTTTTATGACTTGGTTCTGTTATTTTAGCGTAATGTAACATTAGTGATATAATAAAAATAAACAAACACTTGAAAAATTCTACACATTTATTCATCTCAACGATCGTTTCGGGTTCCTAACCCATCATCAGGAGTTTACATTAAAACTAAAATCTAAAAAGTCCTGATGATGGGTTAGGAACCCGAAACGATCGTTGAGATGAATAAATGTGTAGAATTTTTCAAGTGTTTGTTTATTAATTTTTATTCAATCATGTTCTACCAAGTTCCTATAGCGATAATTCTATAGAATTTATATTAGTGATATAATGAAGGTTATTAATTTAATGTCTGTTTGAAATATTTATAATAAAATAAAAATATAAAAAAAGCAAATTACTAATATTAAACGATTTTTTTTTGTCAATTTTCCCATATTTAATTGTATTATTTTCAAGTGTCAAGTACAATATGTTCTTCTAATTCAATAATTATTATTATCCTTGTACAAAATTGACAGTCAATTTCCTGCTGTTTTTGTTTATCATAAAACATTGCACTAGTTTCTGCGCTGTACCAAGTTTTTTACTGCTTTTTGCATATTTGCATATTTTTCGTCAGATAATAATAGCTAAGTGAATTCATAATAGCATCCATATTAATTTAAATACATTTAAATAATTGAACCTTGACGTTACAAAGAGGAGGTGTTCCATGTTTATTAATTTGGTATCGATGAAATTTATGAAATTATAAAAATTTGGGCGGAGGTTCAGTAGAATTAGGTAATGTTTATAAATAACCGTTTTGCATTCTATGTATACTTAGATTTTTAATTACATATTATATAGACGGAAGAATCGAAACTAATTACAATAAATTTAAGAATCTGCAGGGTGTAAGAACATTTACAATTTATTTTGTAGTAGGCTATTGAATGAATTGCGAATTATAGACGCTCGACAACAGAGGTCATTAGCGTCTGTTAGTAGGCTATTATAAATATGTAGTGGATTACATAAAAAAAATAGTAAAGTGAATTTTTTAAACAATTTCCAATAGCAACGGTTAAGAGCTCGAAACCTTTTAAATAATAAATAAAAAAACAAAGCATCTTACAAATTTACATTAGATCTTATAGCCTATAAAAAATGTGTTTTAAAGACCACCAACAGCTAAGGTTATTTGGGCCTAGCACCAATTCATATTTTCATTTCATTATTTTTTTTAATAATAAATTGAAAATCCTATCGACACTTTTACCAGCTCTCGGGTTAGAACCCGGGAACTGGGGACTTATAATAGAGGAACCATAGCAACGCCATGTAAGCAACAGCATTGCTACACGCACAGCCATTTTTAAGCCCTTGTAACTACAACATGTAAGTGTTCTCAATGCTATTTTCCCTATGTTTGGTAAAGCCCTTTACACCCTGTATATCAAATTATCTTTATTTATTGAGGCCGTACCCCATTTGGCAGATCCCAATATTTATAATTTTTTTGTTATTCGGCAATTTTTTTTAATTTGTTTGAAATTCCTCTGATACACAATAATTTGTTTATCTGAAAATTTGAAATCAATAACTTATTTGATCCTTTTTTTATAATTAAGCAATAATTATTGTCGGATGATTAATTCATCGCGCTATTTCTCAAAGTCACACATTAATCTTTCACGTTTTTTTAGTTTACACATAATTATTCGCAATTATGTAGATAGCTGTGTAATTATTGTTTTAATCATTTTTTTTAATGTTAAGCAAGACAGTTGATATAATCAAGTTCAGCTTGTCACAATCTAGTTTATCTGATACAAATACTAGGGTCGTTTGAAAAGTTACTCGGGCTTGAGAATGGTCAAGCGTGTAGCAATGCTGTTGTTTACATGGCGTTGCTATGGTTCCTCTATTACAAGTCCCCAGTTCCCGGTTTCTAGCCCGAGAGCTGGTAAAAGTGTCAATTGGATTTTCAATTTATTATTAAAAAAAAAATTGAAAATATGAATTGGTGCTAGGCTCAAATAACCTTAGCTGTTGGTGGTCTTTAAAACACAATTTTTTGAAAAGTTAACTCAACAAGTGAACTCAGATTTAATGGCAAATATCTATAGGTAGGTACAATAAAATGTTTACAGTTTAGAAACTCCAAAACTGAAACGTTAGTAAACTAAAATTTGTTAGACTGAGGATTGAGAATCAAAATACTGAAATTCAGTAATTAATTAAATTTATATTTATCGTGATTTAAACTTCGATAAAAGTAGCAACAGTCATTAAAAGTTCATAAGATTCTCGAGGGCAGTATAGCCTAGTGGTTAGCGTGCTTAGTGCCGCAACCTCTGGACTGGACTGCCGTGGGTTCGAATCCCACCTGCGCTTATGGATGTTTTGTGATGTTATTTAGTTTTAACTCGGTTTTAAGTAAGTTGTTATTTAGTGTAGTTGAAAGACGCTAATGACCTAAGATGTCGACGTGTCTATAATCTATAATAAATAAATAAACATGAGATTCTCTATTTCCAAAACGTTTTTCAAACCGTAGTAGCGGTAACACGTTCGCATGCCACCATGAAGAGCCGAGTTCAAATCCAACTGGCGATACTTAATTGTGTGTTTTTTTTATAATGTAAACATTTTGGAATTTTTCAATTTAAAAATTAATTTAATTGATACGGAAAAAATTTAATTTAATTAATTGTAGATTATAGACGCGTCGACAACTCAGGTCATTAGTATCTTCAACATAACAAATAATCCATTTGTGTATTAGAATCCGCCAGCCGGCATACACAAACCGACTGGTACGAGCTCGGGTCCCTGGGAGCGCTAATTCCCAAAGAACATTGGAATGCAATTTGCGATAGCAACCACATTCCAATGTCCCTCCTGGGGGGGAGGGAATTTAAAACACTAAAAAGAATAAAATAAAATATACGTAAAAAATAACTTTTTTAAAACAAGCTTAAATAATTAAATCTGTTAATGTTTTATCCCCACCCTACTCCTTATTGTTTGTACGGAGCCCTCGAAGCGCGAGTTTGACTCGCACTTGGCCTGGTTTTGTCATATAAGCTCGATAATTTATATTGTTTATACTCTAAAGTAACAGAAGAACTATTGTTAAAATATAAACTCCTTTAGAGTGAAAGTACAGTGGCATAATATTATTGCATAAGCAATTTTGTAGACAATTTCAAACAACACAAAAATCATTGCGAATGCAAATTTTGAAAACGATATCTAAATGCAGTAATTTTCTGAAATTGTGTTTTTAAGACCACCAACAGCTAAGATTATTTGGGCCTAGCACCAATTCATATTTTCAATTCATTATTTTTTTTTTTTTAATAATAAATTGAAAATCCAACTGACACTTTTACCAGCTCTCGGGTTAGAACCCGGGAGCTGGGGACTTGTAATAGAGGAACCATAACAACGCCATGTAAACAACAGCATTGCTACACGCTCGGCCATTCTCAAGCCCAGTAATTTCCTGTACCAGTATATAACAGCCCAACATTTTTTTTGTTAAAAACTCTATTTGAAAATGTTGATCATATTTTGTCAGGAAGGAAATTTCTATTCTTTCTCGTTGATATCCTTCATTTTTAATTTATTCTGTACTTTCCTTAAGGTCACAAACAAAAAATTATATTTGATAATTTAGGTTTATAATTATAAAAGCATGGGTCGTGACTAATAAACTATCATAAAATTTCGACTGACGCAGTAATAATCCTAAATTATTAAAAAATATTTTTTCTTTTTCTATATTTCAATGAAGCTTGTTTAAAAAATATTTTTTAATAATTTATTAATAATGTAGAGCTTATTTCAATTTTATTGAAAAAATCACCCGGAGCCCAGATTTCCCTGAGTCCATGTGGATCCACGTACTTGGCGTCAAAATAAAATGTGTGTTCATTTTCAGAAAACCTCGCTGATGCCCGGAGGTAGATTTCAGCTTGAAATGCAAACTATTTATGCACATGATCTATAACACGCCCTTTGCGATCAGGAACTGCATATGCAGCGTCTGATGGCCGCAAGCAATTTAATTGCATTTAATGCTATTATTATCATATTTTCCCTTGATCCTTGAATATTGACACAAATAATTAATGTAAATAGAAGGATAAATATACTTGTTTTGTTATAAAAGCTACGCCCACGTACGATTTTGTATATAGATTAACTTAATTAACCTTTCCTTAACCAATTGTAGGTGGATACATTTATTTTCTTTCATCCTATGCTCATTTCTGAGTTTATTTCGTTAAAAACTTAACAAAATATGTTTTTCTAGTTTTTTAATGATAAACTTGAGACAATTCAATTGCCATATTTTTTAGCAGTTGATTATTTAAAGATTAATTAACATTTCGCTTGATTGGAATTAAAGGGTTTTATGTTACAATTTTTCAGAAACTGAGATTTTCTTGTGCCTATGTCTCGCCTACTCTATCGATGATATCTCTATGAAAAAAATAAATCATAACATATTAGAATAAAGATATCCGTGGTGATTTTCTGTCAAAAATTACCTCTGTTTCCGAAAATACGGCATATTAAGCTACTTGATTGACCACAGAATTTTATCAGATCTAAAATTCGAAAAATTGTTGTGGAAAGTCAATGAAAATTTTTTACGCATAAATTAAAAAGCGATATTTTCTTACCAAATAAAAATAAATATGAAATAATTTTTTATGCTGTATGAACAGACATATTATGTGCATATATTGATATTATGCAGTTACAGATAAATGCATAAAATGCACTTTTACAAATAAATGATTATTTTGACCTGCTATAACTTTTTAATTTTAATTAAAAAACAAAGTCTCCACGCTCCACGAGTTGGCAATTCTTATATTGAGCATTAAAATTAATTATGACAATTAATTAAAATTACGACAAGTATTCCATTAATCAATTAACAGTTTTATTAATATTTTTTATTGTACAAATACAAGATTATTTTAATTATTAAAAATTATACGAATAATAATCATTTCAAAAACTGCTGTGATTCAACTACTTTCTAAATCATTTTTTTCCTTTTGAAGACCATCAATGCCTGCGATCATTTATCTGGATTCTTTTACTAAATGTTACTCGCGTCTTCGCTCACGTGAATGTCGATTTTGCCTACAGATTTTGTCCCAAAATGATGTCTTACCCAGTTCCTGGGTTCTAGCCCGAGAGCTGGTAAAAATTGGATTTTCAATTTATTATTAAAAAAAAATAATGAATTGAAAATATGAATTGGTGCTAGGCCCAAATAACCTTAGCTGTTGGTGGTCTTTAAAACACAATTTAAAATGATGCCTTACACTCTTACCAGTGTAATCAAAAGAAATTTTTCATGCTATATGTGGAAAATCAGCGAAATTTAAGTTCCTTTTGTGCGTACTTTATTAGTACAAAAATCAATTTATTTATCTATCTACTTACTGGCGCCTCCCCCAAGTCTTTTTTGCTATAGTAACTTGGTGTTATGTCACGGAGGTGTGGACGCTTGTTGCGGTTAATTCGCAGGTTTACTATTTCTAAAGCGTATACTATAACCGTGATAGCCCTTCCTTGGTCAGTTATAAAACTAATATTTTGAGGTTATATGTAGCTGTCATCGTATTCAAACATATGAATGTTTATGCTTCTTTTGAGAGTACCGGAGAATAATTGTTTTTTTTTCTTTCTTTTAAGGTTTTTCCAATGTAAGCTGCATGTGACTTAAGGAAGAAACAGGAACACTTGAAAAGGTAATAAAATAAAAATGATATATATTTTTTTATTATAGAATTTATTGGCTTTTGTTGATAAAAATATGTCACATGATCAAGGTCCTCCCTGGCCTTACGTCACATTGTCAAATATTGGCGACTCATCGATTATACCTTGTACGCGTGAGGTATATTATGCGAATGGTTTTTTTTACTTTTACATGTACGGAGTATACGGGGAAATTTTGTGATCATGCAAAAATTCAATTTTGAGTTCGTGAATGTATACGTTTTCAAGTTCCCTGAACTCAAAAAGGTTATTTAAAAAAAAACTTTTTAACAAAAAAAAAAAACCTCCTTCAAAAAGCCACTAAAAAGAGGAAAATAATGAAATTTTGAGGTCTGCGCCAATTTAATAAAATATAAGTCGGTTAAAAAGTATAGTGCCTATCGTGATTAATATCTTCTTTTTAACCAACTTCATATTTTATTAAATTGGCGCAGACCTCAAAATTTCATTATTTTCCTCTTTTTAGTGGCTTTTTGAAGGAGGTTTTTTTTGTTAAAAAGTTTTTTATTGCTATAGTAACTTGGTGTTTGTCACGCGGATGTGTGGACGCTTGTTGCAGTAAATTCGCAGGTTTACTATTTCTAGAGCGTATGCTATAACCGGGATAACTCTTCCTTGGTCAGTTATAAAACTAATATTTTGAGGTTATATGTAGCTGTCATCTTATTCGAATATATGAATGTTTATGCTTCTTTTTAGAGTACCGGAGACTAATTGTTTTTTTTCTTTCTTTTAAGGTTTTTCCAATGTAAGCTGCACGTGACTTAAGGAAGAAACAGGAACACTTGAAAAGGTAATAAAATAAAAATGATATATATTTTTTTATTATAGAATTTATTGGCTTTTGTTGATTAAAATATGTCACATGATCAAGGTCCCCCCTGGCCTTACGTCACATTGTCAAATTTTGGCGACTCATCGCTTACCTTGTACGCGTAAGGTATATTATGCGAATGGTTTTTTTTTACTTTTACATGTACGGAGTATACGGGGAAATTTTGTGATCATGCAAAAATTCAGTTTTGAGTTCGTGAATGTATACGTTTTCAAGTTCCCCGAACTCAAAAAGGTTATTTAAAAAAAAACTTTTTAACAAAAAAAAACCTCCTTCAAAAAGCCACTAAAAAGAGGAAAATAATGAAATTTTGAGGTCTGCGCCAATTTAATAAAATATGAAGTCGGTTAAAAAGTATAGTACCTATCGTGATTAATATCTTCTTTTTAACCAACTTCATATTTTATTAAATTGGCGCAGACCTCAAAATTTCATTAGTTTTTATTTTTTACTTTTTAGTGTCAAAAAGTGACATTTACCTTAAGGAATCACACGCCGTTACTAACTTTTATTAAAATCAGCCGAACTACTGAACCGATTTTGATGAAATTTCTATGGAACCAATCTGAAAGTATATCCTTTCAAATAAAGAAAAAATTTCCAAATCGGTTTATAAATGACGGAGTTCTGAGTTAACAAACAAAAAAAAATACAACCGAATTGACAACCACCTCCTTTTTTTGAAGTCGGTAAAAAAGGGTATATGCCTCACCCACATAAGCGCACGGTCGAAGTTATATTTTATACATTTACATCTTTGATTTTCTCATCTCAGCATTTTTAAAATTAATAAATAATTATTATTAATAAAATCCATGGATATCATAACATCTATATTATATAAGTATCCAAATTACACTATTTTGAAACATCAAAAAAATGATTTTTAAAATTATAAAATCAATAAGAAAACGAATTTTTCCTGGGATGAAACCTAGCTAGATCGAATGTTTGCCCCCCAAAACCCCTTTTCAGTAAATTTCATTCAAAGTGTTAGAGTCGCTTTATTCCTGTCAGCGTTTGATTAATTTTTGAGTTAGGTAATTTTTTACTCAAGGTCATTTCAGTTGACTATCCACGTTAAAGAAGTATAACTTCAAAAATGTCCTATTAATCATTGGGTCGATTTCATTAAAATTTTGCATGCATGTTCAGGACAGCAACACCTCTAGATGAAGAGGGCGGTGTGGTGGTAACCTTTGGATCACACTGCCGTGGGTTCGAATCCCACCTCCGCTCATGGATGTTTTGTGATGTCATTTAGTTTTAAGGATGTTGTTATTTAATGTAACTAAGACGCTAATGACCTAAGTTGTCGACGCGTCTATAATCTACAATAAATAAATAAATAAATAAAACCTCTAGATGAAATTGAAAAACCGATTCTGGCTTCGATATACCTACTGTATGCACTAGAGGACAGAGTGGTGTAACGGTTAGCGTAGCGGCCTTTGGATCACACTGTCGTGGGTTCGAATCCCACCTCCGCTCATGGATGTTTTGTGATGTCATTTAGTTTTAAGGATGTTGTTATTTAATGTAACTAAGACGCTAATGACCTAAGTTGTAGACGCGTCTATAATCTACAATAAATAAATAAATAAATAAATAAATAAAACCTCTAGATGAAATTGAAAAACCAATTCTGGCTTCGATATACCTACTGTATGCACTACATGGGAAAGTCAACTCGATTTGTGCCGGATCGTTTATTTCCTGTATTGTAATTTTTGGAGAATCATCGATAGTTTGCGCATGCATTGCACATTCCACAGTTGTGATACAAGGCGTGAACATTGTGTTTAGGAGGAGTACATTAGTGCCCTTATTTGCAAATGTAACGCGAGTTGTGAATCAACCAACTGGAAACTGTTACTTCACTGCATTCGGAATATCATAATAATCTGTGGGTGTGTTAAATTGTATCAACGCCGACCGTTTATAAATAGTATAAGATCGAATCTCGCCCTGAAAACACGAAAAAATCATTAAAAATCAACACCTATCTATTAATTTAACACGTTTTGTGATCTGAGAATTCACGTCTGATTTAATGAGACACTAAAAATAATTGAAAGTGTTTTGTTTAAATGATTTAATGGCGGTTTTTTAGTGAGAACGATACTGATATTGGTTTTGAATTATGGCTGGTGTACCAAGCCTACATGCTATTGATATTTTTACTTGTTTTAAGGAAATTTTTATGGATAGTAGAATTCAAAACCGTAAACACAAAGACATGTGCTAAAATTATGTAACATTGAATAAAATTCTTGCGTAGAGATTGTAGATTATAGATGCTTGATAACTGAGATCATTAGCGTATGTTACACCTAGTTGTTTTAAAGAGACGGCGGTATTGCTTAGTTTGCATAAAAAATGCCGATCATTCAACTACTTGAATTAGCGGATAATAGCAGTCAATAACTTCCAAGTCTTCATAGTTTCCGGGCTTAGTAGGCCGTGGTCCGGTGGTATTTCTACCTGACGTTTCGTCTACAACTGCGGTAGACATTCTCAAAGACGATGTGGCAGCGGTCGAAGTGTCCTCCTTGGCGGCTCACAGGTCAGTGTGTCAGTGGCTGGTGTCCTCCCTTCTTTTATGCCTAGTACCAGTGTGTTCTCTGTTCGGTCGTAGTCCGTCTCTCTGTAATTGGTTAACTGCGCAGTGTGTAGTGGTGGGGGTGACACACTGACCTGTGAGCCGCCAAGGAGGACACTTCGGCCGCTGCCACATCGCCTTTGAGAATGTCTACCGCAGTTGTAGACGAAACGTCAGGTAGAAATACCACCGGACCACGGCCTACAAGCCCGGAAACCATGAAGACTTGGAAAAATGCCAACCGTGAAAGCTTGCACACCCAGTTAATAACTTGTTTCGTCAATTTAATATATATCTTCTCAATAAGAGTTAATCCCAGAAATTGTTTGTTATGCTATTTTTTTCACAACCGTGTGAGTAGCGAAATATGGTAAAGCTCTGGACTCACATTCTGAATAGGTTCGAATCCAGAACGGGGGCAGATGTGACTAGGAATTTTTCCTACAGTTTCTCTCCAAGAAACAGTAATTCTTGTACCGACCATCTTGTTGAGGCTTCCCTCAATAATTTCAAATAAATATCGAGATGGTTCCTTTTATAAGGCCATGGACGCTTACTTGTCAATCTCCTAATTCACAAAGCTAAATATTTACCTTAACCCAATAATTTCCCATAATATCTCCACTCGCACATTACTAATAACTAAGTTTGAGTTTAAAAATGTAGATAATAACTGGAAAGAAAGACAATAATGGTGCGAGTGGCGTCTGTTATGATTTAATGTCGAAAAATTAACGTTAACCGCATTATTTGATTTTCTACAATTTTTTAACCGAATCTACTATAAAATGGTAATAGGAGCAGTATATCGTTTAAAAATTACGATTATGTCTGTTTTCCCTAAATTATCATTAATTATGTAATTCGTATTTTTGATTGAATATGTGAAGCTATTTTGCAACTCATTATGCACTGGTAATCGTTACAACAATATTGTAGTAACAGTTAATCATTTATGAGATGTTATCGGAAACACATAAAATCGAACTGGATATATATTATATGGTTCAGTTTTTGATGCGTGGAAATCATTGTAGGGTAAAATTTACTCGGCTTATTTATTTAAATATGTAACAAGTGCGTTTATTGCATTTAATTATGTTCAAATGAAAGTGGATGACCTCAGAAATGATATAATTATAATTTTATATAAAATGACGATGTAAATTTTTTTCAAGAGTCATTAATAATTATTATATTATTTGAATTAACATAGCGTCGGCTGAGAATGAGATACAAACTGATGCAGCTCAATAATCTTAATATGAAGTATTGGTAAATGAACTGAGGGCACCGCCATAGTCTAGGAACTAAAGGTACGTGCATTACGCAGCTGGGATTCTAGATGGTAGCGTAGATCATAGCAGGGCTTGCTTAAATTAATGCATTGTTATATATGCGAGCGTACACAACGAAGCAGTGAGTGTAGCAGGTATAAGCGCTGATACAAGAGCTGGTAGATTCAAGAATGTATCTCACCATTCTTTCAGCGCGCTGACTACTACAATCAACGTGTATTTAAAATATAACACTTTGTAGCAGAAGAACACAAATATTCGTCTTCGCTATCTGACATTTCAAACGCGATTTAAGTTTGTATCAAAGCTTCGTTGTGCAAACCTATAAGCGCTTATAATTTCAGCCACCATGCTACCATGTAGAATCCCAGCTGCGTACTGCACGTACCTTAACGCAGTCGAGGGATCATTTATGAAATAATTATATACCCCAAGGTTATTGCAGCCAGGGTTAATGGAGCTTATGACAAATTTATTATTTTTTAGTGTTCCGTACCAAAATTGGAGAAACGGAACACTTATGACCTCACTCCGGTGTCTGTCCGTCTGTCTGTCACAAGCTTCAAACGGTACAAGCTAGAGACTCGAAATTTGGCATAGTTAAAGCTTGTTATGGCCCAATGCTGTGGTTTAGATATGAATAAATAATTCTGATAATTACGGGTAATAATGAAGGGTCAAACAGGTTATGAAAAAATGAAAAAACATTCAACCCCATCTATAATGAAAGCTAGTGACCGATAGAAAACAGTAATATTAAGAAAATATTCAGTTAAATTTGCTTAAGAAAAAAAATTAAAAACCACGAAATTCGCTTGTCTCTCCCCATTTATTTCTACAGTATTAATCGGAAAAATCGGAAATAAATTTCGTAAGTGTATCATAACGTCAACATTGATTAAAAGTATAGACAACATTATAAAATTTAGTATATTTCGAAGAAATTACATATTGAAATGTGCATATCTTACAAGGTTATTATTCAACATGCGAACTCAAGATTTTTAAATTGCCAATGGAAATATAGCTTAAGAAATAATAATAATTTAAATAAGACAGGAGAAAAAAATCACAGAGAAAATATAAGATTCGACATATGCACGGACGTATACAGGGGGGCAGGGGGGACAACTGCCCCCTTTGGGATCTGGGACAATGGATTAAAATGTGAAAATTCATTAAGCTTATTTCACACTAATTTAATTTCTCGTTATTGAACCTGAAAATTCCCCGAATTGCAAATATTTGGACTATCATTTATGACTTTATTGCAGTATGATAACCGGATTTTCATTGATTACTCTCATAACCATTGCCCCCCCCCTGAATAAAATTCTGCGTGCGCCCTTGGGAAGATGAAATGTCTTTTGACAGCTGAACTGATAGGAAATGCATTCATAGAATAAAGATTCCAATAAGAATATTTTTGAAAACATTTTTAAATTTAGATAATGGGAACCTTTTAATATTCGAATATTCAAGTATTGTTTTTATCATTTAATATTCAGTTTTGTTAATTAATGTTTTGCTAGTAAAATATTTATAGCTGTAATATTTATGTTTGTTTATTTATTATTCTTAAGTACAGGGTAGACATTTTTATAATAATAATGTTTTTAGAATTTATGTTAACTTAAATTTATCAAAAATCATTATGACAATTATAAAAATTAAATAAAATTCATGATAATCTAGACCAGGGAACAATAATAAACGATTTAGAATTGAGTTGAGAAAATTTTTATTCTCAAAAATGTTTTGAAATTTTGAAAATGTTTTTTTCTTTTTATTATTCAGTTTAAAACTCAATTCCCGCCATCCAGGAAGCATATTTTAAAGCCCTAGTCCAAAAAATTTTGTACACCCCTGCAATAAATTATTAATTATTATACTGATAGAAAAAATATAATAAGTAATTACTAAGTTAAAATTTAGGTTTTTGATAGGTATTTATGTTTGACTTTGGAAAAACGGGTAGGTTATCCAAAATTTGTTTTACAATTTCTAGAGAATTTGAACTCCTAAAGCTCCTAAAGTTATTATGAACGAAATAGGTACAGAAATGCGATAAAAATCTTCTTTTTACAAACAATGAAATTTAATAGGCCTGTGAATTAGTATAACCAACTACAAAGTACAAACGTCAACAACCTGTTTAAAATGTTGTAAAATTGTCTTGTAAAAATTTATTACACATAAATGAGTTTTTAAATTTTATAGCTTCATTGATTTTGTGGTCGGTTATTTCTCCTTTTGTATATTTAAATAATAGTTTTGATCGACGCAATTTACATTTGCAAATAACAAATAAATGAGGTTATGTCAGTTGACATTCAGTCAAATGAATATAAAACATAATATTTCCCTATTTGCACTCGCATAAAATTTATAACTGTTAATTTTAATTGTTTTTTAATTGTTTTTCCTCCTTTAATGAGTTGGATATTCTACGTAATTATTTAAATATATCGAGTTATCCGGAAGGAGTTTGAACAAAAAAATATTTTTCTAGAAACGATATTATATCAGTAATTATAAGAGCAGATGTAAGGAAATGTGTAAATCTATATAATCTATATATTATTATATATTTAAATCCCGTGTCACGATGTTCGTTCATCCGATTTTAATGAAATTTTGTAAATGTGTATTGTTTACTCCAACTTGAGATATAGGACAGTTTTTACCCTGATAAGTGACCCTAAATATTTTTTATTGCGAATATAATGATTTTTTTATAGGACAAAGGGTCGTAATAGGCTATAATAACTGGAGCGAGCGAGCGAAGCGAGAGAGTATTGCAGGTATTAATAAATCATACTTTCATAGCACCGGGAGCGAATGAGTGAAGCTAGTGAGTAATGTATCATAAATTCATAGCACCCGGGCCAAGCCGGACCGGGCTGCTAGTTATTATATAAAAATGAATCTTTGTTTGTTTGTCCCGTATGCGTTTTTATAGCATTCATCCGATTGCTATGAAATTTTGGTATGTTGCTGTGCTCACTATACCGGGAAGATTTCTGTAGGTTTATAAATTCTTAGCACCCGGGCGAAGCCGGGCGGTACCGCTAGATAACCGTGCATGGTGGGAGTCCGTGTATATATGGTGGAGGGGCGGATGTTTAATCTTTATTATCGATTAGAGGTGGTACCTCTATAAATCATAAAGTCATAGAACTCGGGCAAAGCCGGACCGGGTCGCTAGTATTTAATAAATAGTAGATTGTATTTCTAGTGTCGTAACGAGTAGTGACAGTATGCAAAAACGAGCGAGAGCGATATATTAGTTTTCTGAGAGAAGTATTGTGTTGTGGAGACAAATGGGTCAAGTTTGTAAATAACAGCCAGAAGTCAAACGGTACCTGTTATTGTATGCACAGTAATTTTAGGTATCGCGACTATTTTTTTAACACTTTGTAATTCAAGTCTAGGTATTTCATTAAACACATTCCCGCGGTCTAGCGAAAGTAGGCGACCTCACCGAACAATACTTATTATTATTATACGTGTTTGTATTAACTCACTTGCGTTAAATCTTTATTAAAAACAACAACAAAATATTTACAGTAAATTATATTTAAACGAGCCCTTCCCACAAACTGGCATCTCGGTAATTCTTTAGCTCTGGAGAGATTTTTTTATTTTTATATAGTCACTAGCTACGCCAGTGCAGATTTAATTTGCTAATATAATTTTTAGTAGGTAAAGAAAAAAAATAATTTTTAGTGTTCCCTATATCCGATGAAAAAACGGAATCCTTATGGGATATTTCTCAGTATCGTGTCTGTCTGTCTGTCTGTCCGTTTGCCCGTCTTTCACAGCTTATTTTCTCCAAATCTACTAAACGAAAAAATGGAAATTTGGTTAATATATAGAGTTAGGTGACCCAATCACGGACGTAGGTATAGCGTAAATAAGCGAATTCTGATTTTAAGGGGGAATTAGAAAGTTAAAATAAAAAAAAAATTTATGTGAGGTATCAAATGAAAGGGTTCGTAATGAGAAATACAAATATATTTATTTTATAATTTTAAGATGCATAGTTTAAAAGATATTAATGAAAATGATATACGAAAATCGAGAATTCTCCCCCTTTATCTCTGAAAGTACTGAGCCAAAAATTTTGAAAAAAATACGGAATATAGGACCTCACTTATAGTTTACAGGAAAACCTAAACGAAAATCTTAAAACTTTAAATTTCTACGGGAAACGGAATAGTATACGGAATCCTCCCCACACTTGACCGTTTTTTCAAGGCGGTTCAATTTTCCATATAAAGTTTTATTTTTCAATGAGCCATTTTTCCTGATAGTAGTTCCTTCAATTATCCACGTGAGGCAGCACTTGTGGTAGGTACAAACATTATTTATTCACCATTACTGTCGTGTCATTTTAGTGGTATTCCTAACTTAATTATTTAATTAATTTCATAATAATAATAATTTAATAATTAAGTTATACCACTAAAATAACACAACACTAATGAGGAATAAATAATATGTTTGTATCTACCACAAGTGCTGCCTCTCGTGGATAATTGAAAGAATTACTCTCAGGAAAATGGCTCATTCTTAATAGGCTACTGGTTCGTTTATCGATGGTATTCCGTCCGTCCGTTGCGTCTTAGCACAACTCATTTATCATGCAAATGCCCACTTTAAGGTCACATTCATAAATAAGTAACAACATAAATCGATTGACTTTTATGATTTTTATTGCTTTATTTAAAAATATAATATAAAAATCCCTTACAATAATAATTACATCGCAGCGATTACGAATTCTTAAAATAATTGAGCTAGGTAATGTTTACATTTATAACAATGTAGATAAAAAACGTTGAAGAAACAGATCTGAGAGACAAAAGAAATTAATCAAGATTGAAAGTAAAATGGCGCTGTTAAAACAATTGTCAGAGAGGTATTTAATAAACACCGGCGGCTATTTTAGCATTAACGTGAGCTTGGAAATGTACAGCTTTAGCAGCAGCAACTTCCGGTGTATCAGCTGGTACTCCGACACCTGCGGTTGTGTAAGCTACAGCAGGGTAAGCGGAGTAAGCTACGGCCGGTGCTACGACTACGTCACCGTTGCGGGCTTTAGCTTCAACATGGGCTGCTGCGTGGGCTGCACGGGCTGCCTGGTTTTCGGCTGGTTCAACTGGTACACCTGAAAGATTTTTTAAGAATCATATTTTTATTCCTGAAAATTATAGCATCGATGAAGATTTAATTTTCAAATAAAAACGCTATTTTTCACTAGAAACTAGAATGCAGCGCACTGTAAGAAATGAGAAGGCCGATTATATAGATTATCGATGGTCCATTTGTAGCCAGCGATTAATCTGAAATTAGGCACACAAAGAGACAATGGCGTCGCAAATAGGTATCGCCTGCACATCGCGTAGAATCCATAAAAACACATTGCGCATGCGTGCTTACTAGTCTTAAATTAATTTGTTTTGTATTCATCCATTTTATATATGTAACTATACATTTTATTTTGTAATTTTTACACACTTTTTTGGAATATTACACAAATTATGTAATTTTAATTTACTTTATGTAAAAATCACAAATTTGTTTAACTTTACAGTAAAAGCCCAAGTTTTTATGAAGTTTCCTGTGTAAAAATAAATAATAATGTAAAATCAATTAGAAAATCGAGCGAATTCTACTTTAACTTTCAAAGTATTTTTACATCCATTTTTTACAGTGCGTTTCATATAAGCTATATAAGCCTTTTTTGGGAAGGTTTTTGATAAAAGTTTACTTGATGAAGGTATCGAAGACATACCAGGCCACGAGTGGTTACTTTCCCACCGAAAACTGTTTAAAATTATAAAAGCTGTCACTTGACGGCTACTAGATGAGAAAAAATCGTTAATAATCTGTAAACGTCAAGTGACAGCTTTCAAAATTTTAAACAGCTTTTGGGGCCCTGGCAGATCTTTGATATCTTCATCAAGGAAGGTAGAAATACCATTCTATATGAAGTTTCAAGCTTTTATCAAAAATTTGCCCAAAAAAGTTCACTGGCTCTTAGTATATAGCTGTTAATTAATAAGAGATTAAATTATAAGAGGGCTTGACAGTTCCTAAATTTATGGGATCGCAGTTGTTTAAACGGCATCCGTGGTGGTGAAAAGCGAAACATTTTGGTGAACTTTAAAAATTGACAGGTTATGTATGAGAAAATATGAACCACACCAAAAGGAATATTTAAATTAAAGGAAGTTTACATTATTATCCCCAATAATCTAGAAGTAATAATTATTAATTAATTCAACAATGAATTTTTAATCCACAAGGCATCCACAAGGCAGTGAATAGTATTTCTTAACATATCAGTCAGCATATTATGCCATCATGATTGTTAAACGTCAAACGATTGTTATAAGATATACAAGGAAAAATCAGAAGTCACTGTCGGGACTTGAACCCGAAATTCCCAGTTTCCGGCTGGTTGAGTTGCCACTTACTCACACAGTGCCCCGAAAGTGAAATCTGTTCCTTCCCCATGTAGAAGTATCATATTTTACCATTAGCGCCGATGACGGGAATGTGTTGTGCTCCAGCATAAAACGCGTGACCAGCAGCGTAGACATTCGGGGCACCGACAACAACAGCTGCATCACCGTTCCGCGCTACTGCTTCAACATGTGCAGCTGCGTGAGCTGCTCTAGCTGCTTGATTAGCTGCTGGTTCAACTGGTACTCCATTGGCTCCAATGACCGGAACGTGTTGCGCGCCGGCATAAGTCACAGCTGGGACGGTAGCGTAAGAATAAGGACTGTAGTAGGTGGAGGCGAATCCTCGACGTCTGCGAACGAGCACACCATTGCGGACTTTGGCTTCAATATGAGCTGCTGCATGGGCGGCACGTGCGGCTACATTTTCTGCTGGTTCGAGTGGCACGCCGTTGACTCCGATTGCTAAAATAGGTTAAAAATGATTTTATTCAACTGGAATTTCTATAGTGTCGATAAGTTTGTGAGGTCATGACTGATGATACCAAAAAGCGACATGATAGAGAAAGAACAATATAGAGCATAATCAACAACTTCCAAGTCTCCATGGTTTCCGGGTTTGTAGGCCGTGGTCCGGTGGTATTTCTACCTGACGTTTCGTTTACAACTGCGGTAGACATTCTTAAAGGCGATGTGGCAGCGATCGAAGTGTCCAATGACTAATTGTACAAGGACGGAATACGACCGAGTAGAGAACTCACCCCCACCACTATACACTACACAATTAACCAATTACGGAGAGATGGACTACGACCGAACAGAGAACACACTGGTACTGAGCATAAAAGAAGGAAGGACACCAGTCACTGACACACTGATCTGTGAACCGCCTTCGACCGCTGCCACATCGCCTTTGAGAATGTCTACCGCAGTTGTAGACGAAATGTAAGGTAGAAATACCACCGGACCACGACCTACAATCCCGGAAACCATGAAGACTTGGAATAATGCCGGCCGTGAAAGCTTGCACACCTAGATAATCAACAACTGTCCAAAACTTATCTAATAAATGGATAAAATCATTAAAAACTCACCTGTTCCATAGTATGGGTAAGAATAACCATAGGCGGTATTATAAACTGAATAAGGCGCAGCGTAACTTACTGCAACGCCCAAGTTACGAGCCTTAGCTTCAGCGTGAGCTTTAAAATGGGCAGCTTTGGCAGCTACAACTTCCGGAGTTTCGGCTACCCCAGATGCAGTTACTACAGTGGCTGCTGGATAAGCGGCATAAGCGACAGCTGGACCGACGACTGTTACGTCGCCGTTGCGTGCTTTGGCTTCAACGTGAGCAGCTGCATGGGCCGCACGGGCTGCTTGATTCGCTGGAGGTTCAACTGGAACACCGTTAGCTCCAATAACTGGAACGTGCTGTGTGTATGCGGCGTAACCGACAGTTGCGACTGGATGAGCGGTATAAGCGACAGCTGGACCGACAACAACGTCACCGTTACGGGCGGTAGCTTCGACGTGAGCTGCGGCATGTGCGGCACGAGCTACCTGGTTTGCGGCTGGTTCAACTGGGACGCCATTGGCGCCGATTACGGGTACGTGTTGTGCACCGGTGTAACCTGTGTAGCCTACATAGCCTGTTGTGTAAGCAACGGCGGCTGGGGAATGGACGAAGCCGGCCGAAGCTGCGGCGATGACGCACGAAACCAAAATCTGAAAAATAGCGTTGTTTGAGAATTATTATGTGCTTCTTGGTTTGATTTTTTAACAAGCTTTTATTTAACAAAATTAAGAAAAATCGCAGGATAGTGGACAAAATATTTGATTTATTAAATGTACAACGTTTCGTCTATAGATTTAGACTTTTTCAAGACTTGCAATGCATGTTAGTTTGTTTAGGTCAAATCTTGCAAGTCAATTTTGAACGACTTCCAAGTATCCGATCGATTTGAAATTTTGTACACATATGTATTCCCGATGACAATACATGAATTAATCGTTTTTAGAAATAAATTCAACCCCTAAAGGGTTCAAACGGGGATGTAGGTTTTTTTTTTACTAATCAACGCCCAGGCCACATCACTGAAGCTAGAAACTTGAAATTTGGACAGTTGGTTCCTTTTCTGACGTAAACATCCAATAAGAAAGGATTTCTCGAAATTCAACCTCTGCGGGTGTCAAAGGGGGGTGAACTTTTGAAAGACTAGAATGAACAAAATAAATATTAGTAAAAAAAAATTTTTAGAGACAAGCTTTTATTTAAATGCACTAAAAAGGAAAAAATTATTTTTAATTATTAAAAATTATTTTTTTCCTTTTTAGTGCATTTCAATAAAAGAACGTCTCTAAAACTGTTATCGTGCACATAGCCAGAGTTGCTGACCACACGTAATTAAATAAAAAAATAAAAAAAAAAATGTCTCTAAAAAGTTTTTTTACTATTACTTATTTTTTAATTTATTTTCTCGGATTCATTGCTAGCCGAGTCCACTAAATTTGTATTTAATAAAGGAAAAATTAACTGCATCTACTTAATAGGTGTAGACGATTTCTTTAGTGTAACCAGAGAATTTGGGTTCGTATCCGGACAGTGAAAGTCAATTTTGTTCTTTATTTATTAAACAAACTACTGCAACTAACAAATTTATATTATAAATGAATAACGATTCAATCGTTGTTACGCCATGCCCAAAAAAACAACGGAAAAATAATTTAAAGAGATCAATTCATAAATAAAATAATGTTTATATTATAATGAAAGAATTGTCCAACCCAACTGGTTTATCTGTTATGTTTAAGTAATTTTAATTATACTAATTACCAAAATAAATGTGACACCTTTTTTGTAGTATATGTGTTTAGTGTAAATGAACAACTCGATCCTTCTAGCGATACGCTATTACATATTATCATACAACATAACTTACTAGTGGTACCTTTGCTTGTAGACTCTATAGTTTGATAATATCACCCGTGTACTGTTTGAAATCGTTAAAATTGTTTATAATGACTACGTTACTTGCTGATCATTTTTATCGATACACTTTTATCAAACATATATCGATATATTACCTTGTTATCTAGTTATCTAGTTGGATTAAAAGTATTAGGAATAGAAAATTGAGGAGAAATACGGTCCTAGTAAGCGTATTCTTTGTCGAGCGTCTATAATTCACAATTCATTCATGTAAGCGTATTCTTGGAAAGAGCTGACTGCATTATGTGTGTGTTTTTAAAGACCACCAACAGCTAAGGTTATTTGGGCCTAGCACCAATTCATATTTTCAATTCATTATATTTTTTTTAATAATAAATTGAAAATCCTATTGACACTTTTACCAGCTCGTCGGGCTAGAACCCGGGAGATGGGGACTTGTAATAGAGGAACCATAGCAACGCCATGTAAACAACAGCACTGCTACACGCTCAGCTATTCTCAAGCCCTGACCATTGGCTTACTAGGAAGTTTCTTTAAACAAAGGTAATATCTGCTTCTATTGCAGTGTTTTATGTGATTTGCTAGCAGCACGCCTGCTTAAATATTTGATGTCATTTTTTGTCGATAGATTTGACCATGAATTTGTTACATGAACATTATATCACAAAGGTATTTTCACTTTATTTATTTCCCTATTAATTATTTATAACAATTATTTCGTATGATTACATATTTAATTTATTTTTATAAACAATTTATGTCATAATATTTATTTACAAGGTAGATTAATGCTTCTAGTGTTAATATTTCAACTACTAAAATACAATTTGTATACCTATTTTGGTTAGACATTTAAAAATTAATTCCATAATACCATTTGTCCCAATGACCATGCAAAAAACACTTGTAGTTACTTAAAACTTGAAACGGTGTAGAAATGATTGATGTATGTTAAGAATAAATAGGAATAATTCAATTTTCATTTGTCTAAACTATAACAACGCCCCAAAGATCTCGGATAACTAGTTTACTAAAATTTTTCTATCTTTGCCACAAAAACTTTAAAGTAAATAATCATTAAATTTAAACCACTAACTAGATGCAAAGCTCAGGAATTTCCCAAAGATGTCTCCTAACGCCCATTTTCACTAGACTCCGAAAAAGTTAAATACGCCAAAGTCTATCAATTATATAAATCTTCATAAATAGCTACCAATATTTGTTGCCCTTGAATTTTTTTATGAACCTAAGTATTTTTAGACGAGCCTGCATAGCTTCCATCACCAATTATTTAATGTTTTATTTTGACTTACCAGAACCCTCATGATGATGTCTACCTCCAGTTATTAGGACTGTAGAAGAACAAACTGTCATCTGTTTGTGTCGCATCCCTTTATATACCGTATCTGTGTCCGAGGTTTTCGATGATTATATTATAATATTATATACCTATATAGCGATAATACGTCTTGTTTATTGATTGTATTGATGGCTCTATAAAGCCCACAAGCCCGGGCGTGGCGGACAAGGTCCCCTTCTTTTAGGTATCGTCTCACACATCATAAACGTCTCTTTGTCTTCTAGCAATAATTAATTAAGTCGCCTGTGACATTTAAACAACTGATTTAATTCAGTTGGAGATGTTTGATCCAACAATCGTTTTGATCTTATTGTTGAGACATCAACGTTTCACGGTAGAAAATTGGAATTTTTAATAGTAATAATGCTTAAATTGCGTTATTTTTGGAGGGATTTTATTTTGTGAATATTTTTTGTTAGTTTTTGAGCATGTTGTGTTAAGTGTGTGTGTAGAATTTCAACAAATTTTTATTTATGTTTTCTTTTAACCATTTTTAATATATTTAGGCATTTAATTGTGATAATTATTAATTAATTCAACAATGAATTTTTAATCCACAAGGCATCCACTAGGTAGTGAATAGTATTTCTTAACATATCAGTCAGCATATTAAGCCATCATGATTGTTAAACGTCAAACGATTGTTATAAGATATGTAAGGAAAAATCAGAATATATCTTGACTGAACAATCGTATTGACGTTTAACAGTCATGATGGCATAATATGCTGACTGATATGTTAAGAAATACTATTCACTACCTAGTGGATGCCTTGTGGATTAAAAATTCATTGTTGAATTAATTAATAATTATTATATTGTTGTTCACAATTAGGCCTAACTTATATATTGTTATTTATTTAATTGTGATGTTATAATGAGTTGAAAAACTGCTTTAAGCAGTAAGTTCTATTGATGAATACAAAAAGCTTTAAGAGCGTGCTTTAAGTTGATATTATGAATGCATATTTTTGTTTTTATAAACAAATTAACTGTTTGTTATGGAAGCATTTAGACGTTGAGGGATTTTGTGACATAATTAGCTGTAAGGGAAAAAGTATAAATGAGATGAGAATATTGTTTAAAATATATTTATTATCATATAATTAATTATACTTTACAACTTAGGGAAAAGGGATTAAGCAAATATTCTCATTTTTATATATTTCTAGCTTTTTCATTAAATAACCTGAAACTCTCGCGTCATTTCAGTATTTAAGGAAAATTTTTAAAATTATTAAATTTTTAGCGGCATTTTTGGCGGATGATTTATTAGCTCACCGACAAACTTTGACAGATAAGTAAATGAATGCATAATGACTGCAAACAGTATATGAAAACACCTGTTGTAAAGAACAATGACGTAACACAATGCTGTAATCAGGAAAAATTCATTCATTCAAACAGTAAGTCGATCGTTTGAAAATGTCTCACTGTGTGAGCAATGTCAACTCAGTCCGCCGCGATAGTGGAAAGTTTAGGGTTAAAATCCCTACGGTGACATAGGTTTGAATTAATGAATTTTTCCTGATGACAGCATTGTGTTATGTCATTGTTATTTACAACAGGTGTTTTCATATACTGTTTGCAGTCATTATGCATTCATTTAATTATGTATTTGTTCACGACGTCCGTGTTAAAATTTGTATTTTTTGACAGATAAGGTTCATGTAGATTCTAGCCTTCTAGGTAATTGAAAAAAAATAGAAGAAAACAACGAAGATTTAACCCCAATAAGTGAAATGGGACATGTTAATACGCATTTTTTATATTAGATGAGCTTTCGTCTGTCAACGTTTGTCAGTCAGCTAATAAATCACCCTGTATTTATAATTTTCAGTAGAATATTTAAAAAATGTGTTTATTTAATAAAATTAATATGCATTTATTTTTCTTATCTTGTCGAATCTGAATACCAAATTAGTTGTTTCGAAATATAAAGCTTTATGGTAACTTCAAGTCTTACAACAAATTTTATAAAAATAAATTCGTCAAAAGCTTTTGAAATATTGGCGCCATATTTAATTTAAAAACAACAATACAAAGAATATTAATTGTTAACTGAAAAAAATTGAACAAAAAAACCATAACATTATGTAATTTGTTGTTTGAAGACCTGTTTATTAATCATATACGTGGTATAAATTTGTTGGTCGATCCGCTAGAAATGAAAAAAAAACAGAATAACGTTCTTCACATGGGTGTGGTCATTGGTATGCTAAATTTGTGACACCCTATTCTTAATCACTGATACGAATATTTATTGTCTCAATTAAATATGCATAATATGTTTTTAATTGGAGAAGGGACGGAGATTTTTACCGTTTTGGCCAGAGAATACCAGTTACGATGAAAACAGTATATTGAGTACAGACATGAGTCAAAACAAAAAAAAAATTTAAACTTAAATAAAATATCTAAGAATAATGCCCATATTCATAGTTAACCCTTAAGGTAAGTGATAAGGGTCCCTTCGCTGAGGGTCACTTAAGTGCTGAGGGCACCTTATTCAAAGGAGCGTTTCATAGTCATTTCCTTGAGTGAGGGAAGAATTATAGTAAACCTCCATGATTTTTTCCTTTAGAACAGTTGGTCATACTGCAGACCGATTGTGTTTAGTTGTCATTTTTGATATAAATGCGTGTTTTTCATGTGTTTTACTGTTTTTACTTAAGGGACATACTATCCACCCTTAAGGTGAGGGTGATGTAAGGGCCCTTACAGACGTCAATTTTGACTATGAAACGCATATTCGATTTGAGGGTATGAGTAAGTGTCCCTTACTACTTAAGGGTTAACTATGAATACGGCCGTAAGAGTTTTCTATAACCAGAGATAAGTATTAACTATTTAACTGGACTGGTTACTGTATTACAATCGAATAGTTAACTGTATGGTAATTGGCATTCTTGTTAATTAGTATCTGTCAATTGAACACGTTAATTTGCATAATTCGTAAGCTTCCAATTGAATGTCAGCTATTTAATTAAACATATGAATAATCAACATTCTTTAAATCATTGTAAATGAGGCCATTTCTTTGCAAATTATTTGTTTTCAGTAATATATTTTATTATGTAAATTATTATGTATCCGAATTAGCTAATTATAATAATCGGAACTATTTAAGAATTACAATTATCCACCGTCTTTCTTCTTGGCCAACTTGCAATATTTAACCCTTAATATTCCTATGCTCTGTATCTTTTGCGTTCCCGTCAAATAATATTTTGCTTAATTTTACGTCACTCATATTTTCCCTTATTAATTTTTCTTTTCAATTTATACAAACATAAAGCTAAGTGTCCACTTGAGAGAAAATCTCGAGAGAAAGTCCCGAGATTAGTCTCAAGGTGTTGTCCATTTGAGATCACTTTCGCTCTCGAGACAGTTGTTTGAACTCGACAGAGACTCCAATCTCGTGACAAGGAAAATTTTGTGTCGACTTGAGAGTCAACTCGCAGTCAATCGCAAGTTTTTTATTTTTATCTTTTTATTTTTTTTTCGGAATTTTTTTTTATTTTTTGAATGGCTGAACAGATTTGAATGAAATTTATACTAGTTATAGATAATATTGGAAGGTATTTGTAAAAAAATAACTATATAATCTGATCACAGAAACATGAAAAAAATGCATGAATATTTCTAGATTTTTTTTTACCCTTTTAAAGTTCTGACAACTACGAAAATATTTTTGTAAAATGTTGGGATAGCTTTTTACCACAAATATTTTTTTCAAAACGATCAAATGGGTACGCGATACCTAAAAAAATAATATGTTTTTTTTTGTATTTTATTAAATTATGATACATTGAGGATAAAGTTGAAACTCATTGAAAAAGCAGATTGAATTTTTGGGTGCGTGAAGTTAGCTCGGGAAAAAAATTTTTGTTTAAAAAAAATTAGAGGGGGTAAAACGAAATCAATCGGGGGGGAAATGAAATCAATTGGAGGGAAAATGTGGTCTAGCGATGGACAATTGATTGAGCAGTTTCCCCCCCCCAGCTCGGATTTTTTCCGGGCTAACTTTACGCACCTAAAAATTCAATCCGCTATTTCAATGAGTTTCAACTTTATACTCAGTGTATTATAATTTAATAAAATAAAAAAAAAACATTTTGAGAAATTATAATATTTATTGCGAATAAATATTAACTTCAGTCACTTGAAAAAGTCTCAGGTCTTCCAACATTGACGGAAGACTTGAGACTAGGTCACGAGAGCGGGAATGAGCATGTCTACTTGTGACACGGGCAGTCTCTGATTGCACCTGCTTGTCTCCGAGACTGGTCTCAGGCCCTTATCCATTTGTGAGTCTAGTCTCGAGACTACTCTCGAGACTGTTTTGTCTCAAGTGGACACTTAGAATAAGTACTGCACACTTCGCAACACCAGCGCCTGCAGGTCAATAAAATGGATAATTATTTTTTATAGAACTTTGCAATTCTTTTTTGTCAATAATATTGTGCGTTTATGAACCAGTCGATGTAATAAACTTATTAATTAAGAATATTATTAAACTGAGATCTGCAATTTTGAATGTCAAGGATATTGACAAGTTTCAAGTCTTCTTTGATTTTTACGGTTATCCGTCAATGTGGGTTGGGTTAAGTCAGTAAGTTATTTGCAATAATATGTTTATTTTGTTGATATTACGCTAATTATACCTTGAATGCAATTTTTACTTCCCACCTCTACTATGGTAGGGAAGTAATGGATTCAGTCCGAAAACAATATTTCGAGATTTTAAAAGATTTTCACGTTTTGAGACCCTAGCAATCGTTTAAGATCATTTTCTGACTGATGTCTGTATGTGTGTGTGTATGTGTGTATGTGTGTATGTGTGTATGTGTGTGTGTATGTGGTCAATTTTTCGCCTTCGATATCTTAAGAACGGAACAACATACGGGCATGCCGATTGTTCTATTGTGTTTATCAGCCTTTAACTTAGATCTGATTAGATTTTGAGTCAAATCGGTTCAGTGGATCCTGAGATATTCAAAAAAACGTCCTCAATGTCACGTATTAACATAGGTAAAAAAAAATATAAATGAATTCTAGATGTTATAATATGAAAAAAATGTAAATATTTTTTTTCTCTAAAATGTATAGTTTTCGAGAAAAAAAATATTTTACTAAAAAAAATAAAAATTGTACGTAAATCAAGGTAACCATGATTTTTGCTATATTAAGCTAGCCATCAATAGATCACCAAACAAAAAAGAGGGCCATGCTTTTTTCAAAGAATAAAAATTAAATTGTGTTTTAAAGACCACCAACAGCTAAGGTTATTTGGGCCTAGTCAAAGAATAAAAAAAAGAGTGTTTATTTTTTGCAAATATTTACTAGGTGGGAAGTATAGGACTGGTCATCAGTCGAATTTTTTTCTGTTAATAAAGGTTAATCTTTTTTTTAAGTAAGTACATTAAGATTCTTGTTGATATGTTACTAACATATGAATATTTTAATCTTTCTTCTAAAATATTCAAGTTTTCGGCGTTTTAAAATTTATACCAATTCCTTATTGAGGATGTCAAATGGCAGTGAACGTGTTAATTGAAATTATGCGTATGTTTGCCATTTATCACAGCGTTGTCAGTTTCAATTGTAATACTGCCACTACAATATGTCACATTCATTTGATTGAGTTATTATTGCCAATTATTGATCTGAATAATTAGCTCACCTATAATTAAAATAATAAGTTTATTTATTATAGATTATAGGCGCATCGACATCTCAGGTCATACCGTCTTTCAACTACACTAAATAACAAGTAACTTAAAACTAAATAACATCACAAAACATCTATGAGCGCAGGTGGGATTCGAACCAACGACAGTCTAGTCTAGAGGCTGCGGAACCAAATACGCTTTCCACTAGGCACTTGAATGAGCCATTTTCCTGAGAGTAGTTCTTTCAGTTATCCACGAGAGGCAACACTTGTGGGAGGTACAAACATTATTTATTCCCCATTAGTGTCGTGTCATTTTAGTGGCATAACTTAATTATTAAATTATTATTATTATTAAATTAATTAAATAATTAATAAGTTATACCACTAAAATGACACGACACTAATGGGGATTAAAGAATGTTTGTACCTACCACAAGTGCTGCCTCTGGTGGATAATTGAAGGAATTCTACTCTCAGGAAAATGGCTCATTATTTAAACTTTAATACCGTTTTAACATATCAGTTGTGCGTTTATTTTGACGTAATGTTGAGAAACGGAAGTTCTACGCATTATTATTATTAAGTCGATTTTTATCTTGTTTTTTCATATTTTCTGTCAAAAAACTGTGTTTTAACAACAATTTAATTAGTACAAAGTTCTTTTACTAAAATCTGGATTCTTCCAGTTCTGTGTATTTCTTAAAAATCTACGCAGTCGGATTTCTATAATTAATATAAAACATATATTAATAAAATGATAAATATTGTTATTTTATTTATCCTTGTACATCACACTAATTTTTTGTTCTTAATCAGCTAACGAAAAAAAAATAGATAATAAAATAAAACATGCATTTTTGTTTTAATCGCTATAAAATTAAACAATGTTGTATAATAGAATGAAGATAATTATAGATACAAAATATAATAATGCATGGTACGGGCACCGCCGCACCGCGAATCTTGCTCAATTGCATCGACCGCGCATTATTCCATCCATAGACTACCCTTTCTGATTTTTTTTGAGCGAAATGGATGCTGGGATATCGTAGGGTCGTTAAGGACATATCGACCTTCGTTCATCAATAGACGACCCTTTCTTTGAATGAGTACGGGGAAAATAAAAAAAGGGTGTGGGTCTCGGGACCCCCGACAGATCTGAAACATCAAAGAAAACGTTATTTTACTCGTTGGTATTCTCTATATGTAGTAGTATATATTTTTTCAAAAGCAGCAGCTAACTGTTATGCTGACGTAATCCTATATACTGCACTGTAACACACGCGGTTGTCTTCCCGTGCCCGAGCGCGCGGAAGCCGAGAGAGAGAGAGAGTGCCGCAGTGGTGGGGAGAACAGCAGCGAAGTAGCGGACCATAAATTTCGTTGCATATTTCCCCTCACACGGCTGTTCACATCCCGACATAAGATGTTTCACATCAAAAACTGGGGGCAAATAGCGTCGGGATAGCCATAACCGTTTTTAAGCGAGGGGAAAGGATTTGAGATGAAGAGTGCAGGGGGTGTTTGTAGGTATCTAATGCTCTAAAGGCTTAAGTATAAGAAATTCCTGATGTTTATTGAAGAATGACAACATAAGCGATACTATTGACCCTTACATCGATCACCTGCTAGTTATAAGATTGATGGATTGGTGAAATAATTTGCAATCACTTAAACCAACCTTGAGTGTCGTTTGTTAACAATGGTTAAAACATTGATATTGACTGTTGAAATTATCTTGCGATATAATAGTCGACTTATTTGTCATTGCATTCCATGTCAGTTATTATAAATGCGAAATTCGATGTTGAAATATTTAAATTAATTTTTTTTTCGGAGATTATAAAACTTATCACTTTCTTTTAATTTCAAATATGATTTTCAAGTTGGTAAAAGTGCAGTTAAAGAGAGTCACAATTAGTGTATAGTAGATTGTATATCTAGATACGTAATGAGACATATTACTGACGAGTGTAAACGAATGCCAGCGAGTTTTAACCACGCGAGTCATAATATCATCGGTAGCACAACATTAAATTTAATCGATCTTTGGGTATCATGCGTGATACTCGAACAGAGACTGTTGTTTACATGGCGTTGCTATGGTTCCTCTATTACAAATCCCCAGTTCCCGGGTTCTAGCCCTGAGCTGGTAAAAGTGTCAATTGGATTTTCAATTTATTATTAAAAAAAAATAATGAATTGAAAATATGAATTGGTGCTAGGCCCAAATAACCTTAGCTGTTGGTGGTCTTTAAAACACAATTTTTAATTTTCGAACAGAGACAATTATAATTTTATTTATATGAAAGATAATTTATGTATGCACTTTTTATAATAATTAATTTATTAATTAAGAAGTAATTGTTTCTATGGTTCCTCTATTACAAGTCCCCAGTTCCCGGGTTCTAGGCCGAGAGCTGGTAAAAGTGTCAATTGGATTTTCAATTTATTATTAGAAAAAAAAAATAATGAATTGAAAGTATGAATTGGTGCTAGGCCCAAATAACCTTAGCTGTTGGTGGTCTTTAAAACACAAAAGAAGTAAGTTTATGCAAATATTTATCAAAATATAACATTTTTTGTGGAGCTACTTAAAAGTTATGTAACTGATATGTCAACATCTGAAATTAAATATCATAGAAGACCAAATACAGCTTACGGTAGATCCAGTTATGTCAACAAAAAGAATTACAAATCTGACGATAGAATTAATAACCGTTGTACAAATCACACATTATTATTTACAAGACGATAATATCTCTTCGAATAAATACTACCTCAAGGTCACAACCTTCGCCGTGGTGTCTTAAAACGACCGCACCCAAAGAAAATATCTCACTCTCGCCAATTCTATTGCCTATGAAGTCTTTTCTGTCTAATTTTTGTACAAATAACTGGATCGATCGATCGTCGATTCGATTGACGTAAGATATAAATTATTGAAGACAGAGATGTAAAAAGTTTCCACGGTTTATTGTTAAGTTGCCGGTTTGATCTTTGATATAAATTATACGGAAATATTTCAACTCAAGTAAATTTTCTGTGGTTATATCGCTTTTCTCATATTATTTTTAAAGGTCACCAACTTCTAGGGTCATCTGGGACCAGTTCCTATTCATAATAATTAAAAACTCGAGTGAATGAAGGTGATATGTCACAAAATTACAATTTTAAGATAATCACAATATAAATATTTGTAGTTGCATTGAATACTAAGAACATGCCACATTGATCCACGTTTCTAATTCAGCATTGATGCTCTGAGGATGGTGCAATGAGCACCAAAACGTAAGCTTATAAATGCAAATTTAATCATCAGTATTGCAAATTTTATTTGATCCTTTTGCCACTGAGTTTTTCTCTCCTAATTTCTACATCACCTACGGATCACCATTTCTCTATATCATAGAGTTCTTCAACATTGCTAATTCCACTTAAATTTAAAAAAAGAATTTTAAAGGTTGTAAACGTGTAAATAGACATAAAAACTTGACGAATCTAATGACACCTCATTTATTAAAGTCCATCCACCCGCTTGGATGTTACGAGGGAATAAAGAATCCCGCATGCATAAAAAGACAATATCACCAGAAATCAAACCATACTGTATAATAATTAATTATCTTTTTATTAATATAATCCTTATGAAGGATTCTTTCATTGAAATTTAGAAATTTTAATTTTTATGATGATTCTAAAAATAAACCTTTTAAACGAGAAATTTAATGATGCCTTTATAACGGAATTATGACATCTCAGATGATGTCATAAATTACTGTAGCAGCTCTATATATTTTGTTCTGTTTTGCAAAAAAAACGTGTTAAGGCCATCTACTTTAGAAAATAAACAGTTCTTTACACACAACGTAACATTTCTAAAACGTGATTCTGTCTAAATTCTAAATTACCTTTTCAATATTGTAAATTATGCCAATCATCGTGAATTGATGAAAGTAGGATGTCCAAAAATGCATTAAGATTTGGTAATCAAGCCTGGTTGAAGGCAAATCAAATAATAAAAGTGCATTTTTTGTAATAGCGAATTGTAAATCTTATAAACAATTACATGATTTAAAAATTTTGTGCAACGATTTTGAAATATTTAAATAGGTATAAGTTTCTGAAACGTTTTGTGGTTTCTGCACCATAAAAAACTTGGTTTGTAATTCGATGTTATTTCCTTTTACCTCAAATGTAATCAGAACTTATAAAGCCTTTTTAATGCAGAAGTAAGCTATAAGAATTATTACAATCTTGGATTTTATGATTCCGGGAGTTACTTCCTGCACTCTTCACCTCAAATCCTTTCCGCTCGCCTGAAAACGGTTCCAGCTCTCACGACGCTATTTTTAAAGATAAAGGGTTAGGGTAAACGCTAAATGAAGGACCAAGAATCACACTACAGATCCTATAGGCGAATTTTTTGAAAAAAAGTTTCGGGCTACGTGTAAAATATTACATATCTAGTTTTTAAAAAGTTGCAAGTTTTTCCAGAATAGTGGGATTGTTGATTCTTCGTTCTTTATTAAATAGATCAATCAGGTATCCGGATTGTTTGCTAAATTGGAGTTTAACCATAATTTAAAATTAACTGGGCTTAAATCGTTCCGTTCAATAAAAAAATTATTTTGCACGTGTAGTTTATAACCAGTACAGTGGCGCCCCGGGCCTCCGACGGGCTGTCGGAGGCCCGGGGCGGCAGAACTAAATGAGGCTCCCGTTCTGCTTAGAAATTGATGTATTTGTAGTGTAAATTTCGTAAAAAAATGAATAATATAGATGTAATGGCTAACCAAAAAAAATCAAATATTTATAATAAACGACCTACCTACGTTTATATTTTGTATACGTACGGGGTCTCCAACTCCAAACTGCCTCTTACTTACTAAACATATTTTGGCCTTGTTTGGGATTTGATTAAGAATTACTTCTCGAGGTTTGGAGGCCCTCCAGGATCAGAGGCCCGGGGCGAGCTGTCCCCTCCACCCCCCCCCCTCTGTCCGCCATCAGAGAGAAGAAGGCTTTTAAATAGTCAAAGAATTTTTCAAATCGGTTCACTAGAACAAATAAATTATTTATGATGGTACAGATAGAGATAACGAATTAATATGCATAACTGAGTTGTTACATAATAAAATTGTTGCATAAATATTCGGCACGCGACAGTTTTCAACCTTGACCAAGAAAGTTGTTCCGCCAGATGAAAGTGAAAAGATGTTCTAGCTGTAATGTATTCTTCAAAGTTGTATATACAGGCAATATTACTATATCTAGTGTTGTATAACGGTGATTCATTGCATTGATTGGATGAGTACGACGACTCCATTCTCATTTGCATTTTATTAAGTAGCATCTTTTTTGTTAACAACTTTTTTGTTACAAAAATTTAAATTGAATTATGTGCATGACAAATTGTATTATCTCTACAGCGAAGTTGTAGAAAAAAGTTTATTGGTATAGTGACTAATGGCATTCGTTTTTAATTAAAACTTTGATTTTAATTATTAACACGTTTGGAGGACTAGCTAAAATAGCTGGGATGTTATTTTTTATTTGACGTCAAGTCTGTTACTGACCCCTAGTTTGCAGGTTATGCTCTGAAAAAAGTAATAATGAAGATGAGATTAAGTATTCCTTAGCTAAAGTTGTATCAAGTCACATAAATAAAGTTTAGATATTTTTTAGGTGCTATAATAAAAAAAGTGAATTTTTGAATTTTTTATTTTTGCCGATGGCTGATTTATTTTAACAGACAGTCAAATTTAGTTTGCACTTTCTTAATGCATTTTTTTAATACCAATTTAGTGGTATTAAAGAATTCAGAATTTCAGAATTTTGTATTCAGAATTTTGAAAAATAAAAAAAAATTGAAAATTCACTGTTTTTATAAAACATCAATGAGCAGAGGTGGTATTCGAATCCCCGACAGTCTGACCTATAATAGGCCAGCACGCTGGCCATTACACCACACTGTCCTCTTGAAAATAGTTAATTATTAAAATCAAAAGGGCAACTTCTTTATAATAATTATACCGCGTAGGTAATTGATATCTGAAGTACGTAGACAGATTGTGTTTCTGGAAGGTCATGGCAGTTCAGTGAATTTAACATAACTTTTTATTTACGCATCGATTCTTTGGTTTCACTGACACTGACTTACCTTGTGTTTGCGCACTTTTAACTGTACAAACATATAATCATCACATAGTTGTTCCATATTTTGGATTTTATAAGTTACGAACTAAACCGTAAAAATTTACTGTTTGAGTATCATAAAATTATGACAAGAAACGAAAATGCATGTAAAGATTTTCGTCAAATGGAAAAAATTCGAGGAAAAATTGATGCAAATTGATTCGAACCTCTTATTTACTCAACGATCATTTCGGAATGTTATTTCTCTTTAACGTCGCCAGGGACCTAGTGCTCATTAGAAATAATAAAATTGTCTCATTATTCGAAGAATTGTAGATTATAGACGCTCGACAACAGAGGTCATTAGCGACATTGTTCGAGGGCTTGAGAATAGCCGAGCGTGTAGCAATGCTGTTGTTTACATGGCGTTGCTATGGTTCTTCTATTACAAGTCCCCAGTTCCCGGGTTCTAGCCCGAGAGCTGGTGTCAACTGGATTTTCAATTTATTATTAAAAAAAAAAATAATTAATTGAAAATATGAATTGGTGCTAGGCCCAAATAACCTTAGCTGTTGGTGGTCTTTAAAACACACAATTTTTTGACATTATTCGAAAACTTGATGCGAATTTCTAAAACCTCCTTCAAAAAAGCGTCTGAAAAATTAGGAAAATACTAGCTGCCCGTCCCGGCTTCGCTCGGATGGTATGAAATTATGATTTAATAGCGGTCACCCATTACTCCGCTCACGTATATTTAGTATAGCTGACCCGGCAAACGTTGTTTAGCCATATACGTTATTTCCAGGAATAATTACATTACTCACTCGCTTCGCTCGTTCGTTTGAATTTTATTGATACACTACTCACTTGCTTCGCTCGTTCGCTTGAATATTATAAATACACTACTCACTCGCTTCGCTCGTTCGCTTGAATATTATAAATACACTACTCACTCGCTTCGCTCGTTCGTTTGAATTTTATTGATACACTACTCACTTGCTTCGCTCGTTCGCTTGAATATTATAAATACACTACTCACTCGCTTCGCTCGTTCGCTTGAATATTATAAATACACTACTCACTCGCTTCGCTCGTTCGTTTGAATTTTATTAATACACTACTCACTCGCTTCGCTCGTTCGCTTGAATATTATAAATACACTACTCACTCGCTTCGCTCGTTCGCTTGAATATTATAATTGCATTACTCACTCGCTTCGCTCGTTCGCTTGAATATTAAAATACACTACTCACTCGCTTCGCTCGTTCGCTTGAATTTTATTTATACACTACTCACTCGCTTCGCTCGTTCGCTTGAATATTATAAATACACCACTCACTCGCTTCGCTCGTTCGCTTGAATATTATAATTACATTACTCACTCGCTTCGCTCGTTCGTTTGAACGCGATTAAAAATCAGGGGTTTATCGTATAAGGGTGAAAATTTAGAGTTGTATGTATTTTTCAATGCTGAATCATGAAAAAATTAAAACAAAAAATTTTGTCAAAAAAATAAAAAAAAAATGTTTGGGGTGGACCACCCTTAACATTTAGGAGGATGTTGTGCTGTTTACTGAGTGAGCTGACGACATCTGGTGGTGCGGAGGTAGACTGGTGGTGGGGGGAGACCGATGGTGGGGATAATCAAGTTGAACATTAATAAATTGCTATTATTTATTAAACAATTGCACTTATGAACATAAAAAATAGATAAAAACCTATTCGCAGACCTAATAAATATATATACGAAATTTCATTAAAATCGGTCCAGCCGTTTCGGAGGAGTTTAAGGACAAACACTGCGACAGAAGAATTTTATATATATAGATAACATTTTGAGATCGGCGCCAATTTGATTGCTAAAACTTTTTATATACCTATCTACTTTTATTTCATTAAATTGGCGTCGACCTCAAAATTTTTTTATTTTCCTCTTTTTCAGTGGCTTTTGTATTAAAGAATCATGACAGAACTATTGAGAATTGTTTTTTCCTTTGCGATATTTTTTGTGGTTCTTTAACTTAATACGTTTGACAATTTGGAAGACTATAACCTTTTGCAGTCAATTGTTATTATTTAATTAATTACTTATGTAAACATAAAATTATAACATAGTTAACA
This sequence comes from Mongoloraphidia duomilia, assembly GCA_039654895.1. Classification (NCBI taxonomy): domain Eukaryota; kingdom Metazoa; phylum Arthropoda; class Insecta; order Raphidioptera; family Raphidiidae; genus Mongoloraphidia; species Mongoloraphidia duomilia. The sequence goes on from CM077526.1 coordinate 1,356,943, forward strand.
TTACTAATTATATTTTATTCGCTGAATATTGATCTATGATAACATTTTAACATTTTTCAACTGAAATATCACAACTTCACGATTCAGAAGCGTGCGCCGATTAATTAGTTATAAAACGTCTTTTTTTTTTTGGAAAAAAGCTACTGATTATCCATTGACCTAGATAAAAAATTATCATTATTTTAAAGGTAAGATTACTGATCCATAAAAACGCTCGAGACAAATTTGATTTCTGTTTATAATTTCAATGAATTTTTATTTTGATTTTTATATATAAATTGTTCTTTTTTTTGTTAAAGTATACAAGAGACAAAAAACGATTACAGATTTGTGGCGTCGCTAATATTTCAATAAAAAAACATGTCTTTAAAAGATGACAGTTCATATTAAAGTTGATTTTACTTTCAGTATTTGACACCAGGTTTATAAAAATAATTTAAAAAAAGGGTGTGGGTCTCAGGACCCCCGACAGATGTGAAACATCAAAGAAAACGTTATTGAACTCGGTGGTATTCTCTATGTAGTAGTATATATTTTTTCAAAAGCAGCAACTAACTGTTATGCTGACGTAATCCTATATACTGCACTGTAACACCGCGTGTGTTACAGTGCACGCCTGAGCCAAGAGAGAGATAGTGCCGCAGAGGTGGGGAGAACAGCAGCGAAGGAGCGGACCAAACATTTCGTTGTATATTTCCCCTCACGCGGCTGTTCACAGCCCGACATAAGATGTTTCACATCAAAAATCTCACGTCCTTCGAGGTATTTGAAACAATCATAAAATAAAAATATTATTAAAAAAATCTAAAAACCTGATTACGGCTATACCTACAAAAGTTTCCTAAAATAAAAAGTTATCGGATAAAATGATATTAGAGTTTAAGGGGAGGGCAGTGTAGCGTAGTGGATAGCGTAATTGGTTCCGCAGCCTCTAGACTAGACTGTCGTGGATTCGATTCCCACCTGCGCTCATAGATGTTTTGTGATGTTATTTAGTTTTAAGAAAGTTGTTATTTAGTGTAGTTGAAAGACGCTAATGACCTGAGATGTCGACGCATCTATAATCTACAATAAATAAAATTAAGTTTAAGTGTGTTAGTAGTGAGATGACACGTTTTTTGCCCGACTATTTTTCATATTGGAAGCTTGTTTTGTACTTTTGTGTCAGTCGTAGACGGGTGTTTTATTTTTTTTTTTTTGTTTAATTCAATCACCTCTTAAATGATCTAAGCGTGGTAAAATAAAGAAGCGTATCGGGATGAAAAGGACACCCGTCTCATTTTGTAATAACCGGTAGGTAAGAAACAGAACATAAAATAACATAATATTATTATTACAAGAACTCCAGTGACAAAATGTAACGGTATTTTCAACTACGTTCGTACAGACGTTGGACCAAAATTACACATTTTCGATTAATTTAATTGTAGATTATAGACGTGTCGACAACTCAGGTCATTAACGTCTTCAACACAACAAATAATCCAAGTGTGTATTAGAATCCGCCAGCCGGCATACGCAAACCGACTGATACGAGCTCGGGTCCCTGGGAGCGCTAATTCCCAAAGAACATTGGAATGCAATTTGCGATTGCAACCACATTCCAATGTCCCCCCTGGAGGGAACAAGGAGGAGGTTCTATATTCGACACCAAAGTTTATTTTTTATGTATATATGTTCACTGATTTTGATGATTATTGTTTTATTTAATAGAGCATAGCTTCGGGGTGATCCCATACAAATTTTTCTTAAATCGGTTCAGTAGTTCGACTAATTTTAATAAAAGATAGGTCCGATGTTTCGGAGAATTAATTATCTGTTTGTAAAATAATAAAGCAACAAATAAATCTGTGTAAGAATAATAATATGAGTGACCACGCCTACAAGGAAAAAAACTTGAGATCCTGCTCTCAGTGTTTCTCTGTTGCCATACCAGGTGACAGCGCGATTCAAGGTTGCATATTTGTCTCTTTGTGCGACTTCAAAAGTGAAATGGATCTTAGTTTTATTATTAGTAACAAATTGTATAATTGTGATTAGATTTCCGTTATTTTTTCAACTTTTTCAATTCAAATGTCCCGTTTTACATTCATTGCAATTATAATAACGTTTAAACTCACAAATTATATGCATGTATCTAATAAAACAGTAACGGGGTTGTCTTTGTACATGAACAGTAGATTGAATACAGTGCCGGTGCGCCCTGGGCGAGATTTCTACGGCGCCCTCTATCTGCTCCGACCGAATACTGCATTCCATTTCTAGTGTTGCCATCATAACAATTTTGTAGCTAGATTTAGGGAATTTACTAGTACGTAGGACTCGCTCAATGAACAAGCGGCAGGCGCCCCTTCAAATCTGGCGCCCTGGGTGGTCGCCCAACCGCGCCCTACCCTAACGCCGCTACTGATTGTATATCTAGTTGCGTAATGATATTACTGACGAGTAGTGACACGAGTCATAATATCATCACGTACGAGATATAGATGGTATTTTTTGCCATAGCCACTATAAAATATCTGTTTCGCACTTTACTTTCAGTATTTTAAAAAAAATGTTGACATGTTTTTATTTTTGTCGCAAACTTCAGTTCTATAGTAGGCCGAGAGTAGCTGTCAGTATAGGTAATGGCGGGCGGATCAGGCGAATAAACATAAATCACTATGGAAATGGATTGCTTTTCCACACTAGTGTGGGAAAGATACGTTCCCGTACATCGGTCTGTCTGTATTTTAAAGACCACCAACAGCTAAGGTTATTTGGGCCTAGCACCAATTGATATTTTCAATTCATTATTTTTTTTTTTAATATTAAATTGAAAACCCAATTGACACTTTTACCAGCTCTCGGGCTAGAACCCGGGAACTGGGGACTTGTAATAGAGAAACCATAGCAACGCCATGTAAACAACAGCACTGCTACATGCTCGGCTATTTTCAAGCCCCATCGGCCTGTCAAAAGTCACTTTACCATAGGTACATGCATGTAAAGCACTTATTTTATAGCAGATATGGCAAAAATATTTTTTCAAAATTATAATTGCGGTGGATAAATATTATCGATATGGAGGCCAAAATAGAAACTTTTACACAAATACAAATATATAAAATGTACTTATATAATTTTCTTTCAAAAATTGCAAAGACAAAAATTGTTCAGGCTTATTTTTGACAAAAATCACGTTCATAAAGACAAGATAAATTTAATAAACACCGTACACTTGGGGGTCAAATAACATAATATTTGTGAAACGCCTAACAAAAATGATCGATTATTAATTTTTATTATAGTAATTATTATTATCAGCCTTGATCCTATCAAAAATTAAAACGATGACATCATTTCGACATATTTTTTAAAATAGGAAATAGAACAAAATATGCAAAGAAAAAGTATTACATTAAATCTATATTTAATAATATTGTGTTTAATCTTTTAAGTTGGGTCATGGTCCATGAAATTGACAAGCGATTAATCAATTAATTGTTAAATTGTTAATATTATATAACAAAAAAATCAGGAAAACGGTTTATTGAACTCGAATATCGTTTTTTTTTTTCATCCACAAAGCACGCTAATGACCTCAGTTGTTGAGCGTCTATAATCTACAACGTAGTTTTGTTTTTATTTATTTATTGTAGATTATAGACGCATCGACATCTCAGGTCATTAGCGTCTTTCAACTACACTAAATAACAACTAACTTAAAACTAAATAACATCACAAAACATCCATGAGCGCAGGTGGGATTCGAACCCACGGCAGTCTAGTTTAGAGGTTGCGGAACCAAATACGCTTTCCACTAGGCTACACTGCCCTCTAACGTAGTTTTGACTTTCTAATGTAGTATGGGGGCTTATAAAAAGAAATAATACGACTGTTTTTATACAATTTTTTGCTGGGAATAAAATGAAAACTTTTAAGGTTACTGACATTTAACGAGCCACGTGCCAGCGGATCAGTCATAGAATTTATCAGTGATTTTATTTTTAAAAAAAACAAACTGTCTTATCATAGACTTATCGTATCTGCAGCCTTTGACATCAACACTACACAAAGGCTTGAGAATAGCCGAGCGTACGTTTTTGGAAAATGTTCCAGATCTTTTTCAAATTAAGTACACTAATATAAACCGATCCGCTGATTTCAAAAAGTCGAACGAAACCGTAATGCCATTTTTAGTTTAGAAGTTACGGGCGATAAACCCTGAAAAGTGGGAGAAAATTTAAAACACGCCTAATTTTTAAACCAAAAAAGATAGGCAAGTTTTCGTTGCATTTTTGAGTTCAGCGTATCTTTTTCTATAAGCCTACCAAATTTCAAAAAGATCTGACCGCTATTAGTACATAAATTCACAAGTCAAAGGTTTTGAACTATTCATACCTTTAATCCCTGTAAGCAGGCTAGCACTGTGTAGAGCGTTGTATGTTGGATTGCCTACAACACAGGCGATTAAAATTTTCCGAGTTTAAGGGTCCATTTCGTATTCAAGCGTCGTTCTGATGATGTTGACAGGTTAATTGAATTGTCTTTTTAGAAAAATTTGTTAGATACAATATCTACAGACGTAGTCAAATATGAATTTTGTAACGATTGTCCGTTTTTATAATCAAATTTAGCTTTTTTGTGAATTTTGTATTTTCGAAAAACTGAAAATTGACACTGGGAACATTGTACGCTTAATAACGGAAAATCGAACCGATCGTTATATTTCAAATTAGGTACACTTATAGAACTCGACTCGCTGGAATCAAAAATTCTACGAAAACATTAGTGTTGTTTTTCGTTTTTGAGTTACGGGCGTTAATCTCTGAAAACTTTAAACGTGCGTAGTTTCTAAACTAAACGAGTTAGAGGATTTTTACTTTTTGAATTCAGCTGGTCTTTTTCTATAGGTAAACTTAATTCGAAAAAGATCGGAGAGATTTTCCAAAATAGCCCGAAAAAGTACCCAGTGTACAGGCTTAGATAATTTTTGGACGTTTTTGGAAAATGTTCCAGATCTTTTTCAAATTAAGTACACTAATATCAACCGATCCGCTGATTTCAAAAAGTCGAACGAAACCGTGATGCCATTTTTAGTTTAGAAGTTACGGGCGATAAACCCTGAGTAGTGGGAGAAAATTTAAAACACGCCTAATTTCTAAACCAAAAAAGATAGACAAGTTTTCGTTGCATTTTTGAGTTCAGCGTGTCTTTTTCTATAAGCCTACCAAATTTCAAAAAGATCTGACCGCTATTAGCACATAAATTCACAAGTCAAAGGTTTTGAACTATTCATACCTTTAATTACTGTAAGCAGGCTAGCACTGTGTAGAGCGGTGTATGTTGGATTGCCTACAACACAGGCGATTAAAATTTTCCGAGTTTAAGGGTCAATTTCGCATTCAAGCGTCGTTCTGATGATGTTGACAGGCTATTTGAATTGTTTTTTTAGAAAAATTTATTAGATACAATATCTGCAGACGTAGACAAATATGAATTTTGTAACGATTGTCCGTTTTTATAATCAAATTTTGCTTTTTTATGAATTTTGTATTTTCGAAAAACTGAAAATTGACACTAGGAACATTGTTCGCTTAATAACGGAAAATCGAACCGATCGTTATATTTCAAATTAGATACACTTATAGTTTTGGTAAAACACCGTCATAGTTCAGCCATTTTCTACAAAATATTTACAAACTATATACATAAACCTTCCTCAGAGACAAAGACAGACAGCAACTTTGTTTTATAACTATTTAGAGATTAGAGATTATCGACTTCTGTTCTTCTATATAGGATAAATAATTTTGGTGCATTAAAAAGCTGATATTTATGACAACATTCTCACTCATTACATTACCAAACCCGCTATTAAAACTACCAATGTCATTTAGTGGTAATTTACGTACGTATGGACTGTGCAAAGTATTGTTTAGAACACCTATTATAGATCTTTTGAAAAGGCACAATAATTAAAAAAAAAGTTTGTTTTGTCTAACTACAGGATTTTATTGATAAATAACAAAATAAAAATCTTTCTTATTAACAATACTACAAGATAAAGTCTTAACTGCAAGTTTATTTTAAAGAAATCAAAATTATAACAGGAATTTTTGCAAATAAAGCTGCGTTTACATAGTCAATGAACTACAGGCGTAGTTTACATTTCTAAATAACGTTTGAGTATCACACCTGTAGAACTTTTGTGGCCCAAAATCATGCTCATAGGTCAAGAAAAATTTGTTTGTATTAGTTGTGGCCTTCGAAAACGTGAACCATGCTTGTCGTTTATGACTCCTGTAAACGCAAAATTTATTTCCTACAATACCTATAGTAGAGTGCCCGCGGTGAGAGATGAAGCCAGGCACGTCATCAATAATATGCTAGTGAACGCCTGCTTGCCCGCAGACAATGCCGTGTACACAAAACTGCACATTGGGTTTTATGACGTTAGGTACAATTTTGGCAAACTGCTATTCATGACAATAAACAGCCAATAGCAAGCTAGAAGGCGGGCGCAATGCATTCGCGTTACTATGATGCGGTGGCTTCATCTTTCGCCACGCGAGGTCTAACTAAAAATGAATGTTCAGATCTGTAAGTTATAAATAATATACACCAGGTTCTATTCTATCAGTCTTTAGCTGTAATCTATGATATTTTCTATGACTATATTTACAAGTTTCAATTAAATTTAAATAATCACATCGATTCAGTAGGTTGTTTCGATTTCAAAATATTTACAAAATACGAACTTATTAATTAATATTTTTTCCTTCATGTTTAACTCGTCGTCGGAGTTTATCATCTTGTTTTGGAGAAATCACCTCACTGCAAAGATTGTTCTTTCTTTAATTCGAATTTTCATTTGACAACACAAAAAAGCGACATTTATAGTCCGTCACCGAAACACAACGATTGTTTAAACCTATTGTCCTTTATATCACTCGTCAATTGTGTCCTTAAAAGCACTTTGTTGTAATACCCACTACCAAATAGCTACTTTCCATACATGTATACCAGCTTGTATTGGGTTATTTAATAGGCAGGCGTGCCGAAAATTTGTTCAGTACATAAACTAGTTCGGTAAGTAAACGGTTGCCATAGCAACTTCTGTTTATTCGCTCTATCCGCCTGCTATTACATACTCACGGCCTGCTGTAAATGTAAAGATGGCGACGCAAATGGGGTGTCAAATTTTTTTGGAAATACTGAAAATGAGGTGAAAAGTAAAAAAAAATTGTGTTTTAAAGACCACCAACAGCTAAGGTTATTTGGGCCTAGCACCAATTCATATTTTCAATTCCTTATTTTTTTTTTAATAATAAATTGAAAATCCAATTGACACTTTTACCAGCTCTCGGGTTAGAACCCGGGAACTGGGGACTTGTAATAGAGGAACCATAGCAACGCCATGTAAACAACAGCACTGCTACACGCTCGGCTATTCTCAAGCCCTAGGTGAAAAGTAAGTTTTTTTGTAGTGGGCATGGCAAAAAATACCATATATGTATATTTCTCGTGCGTAATCGTATTATGACTCGTGTGACGCTGTGGCTACTGTCACAACTCGTTAGTAATAAACCCCATTACGACACCAGAAATACAATCTACTATTTAACGCTGAATTTTAATGGTTTCCATGGTAATTCAGTGTTAAAAGTTGTTTTATCTTTTAAATGTACTTTGAAAGTCGTACCAAAATGGCTTTAAGTCTTATAAAAGACATCACGGTTTCAATTGATTGCAGGGCAACTTTCGTGACAATTTAATGTGCTCTGAGAATTTTCCCATAAAAATATGGCCATCGCGTCGTCCCATCAACCGTACCCTATATATAAAATCTTGAACTACAAAATAAATATTTGCTTAATTTAATTTGTAAATAATAATACTATATTTTTAATCAGTTGAGATTCTGACTGAATGAACATTATAACAATCTTCAACATCACAATATTATAACTAATTTTTCACAAACACAACATTTTGAGACACAACACAGCAACAGAACTATTTTCTTCACATGTTTAGTACCTTTCTTTACTCTCACTGCCATCTCTTATTTTTATCGAATCGCGTTTTTCAGTTGTCGGGGTTTCTGTTTTCACGCTGAACTGTCGCGCTTTTCCGGGAAACAAACGGCTCACTTTCAGAGCGAGCGGATGCAATAAATGTTCGTCGTACAGATCGTGCTCTGTCGAGCCGGTAAAATAGGAAACTGTCCAGCCGATAATAACAGTTATCATTGTTCCAACTAGAGCATAGTACATGTATGTCACCGAGTAAAGTTGAGTCAAAACGTCACTGTAACAAATGAACAATATTATTTAAAAACAGATAAATAAAAATCAATGAACTTTTTCACTTCATAGCATTTTAACACTTCGTTCCATTATTCCAGACCCACCAGAAGTTACTCCCTGCATCTCAAATCCTTTCCCCTGGCCTAAAAATGGTACAGCTCATTCGACGCTATTTTTAAGGGCCAAGACAGACACGGCGGTTTTAACCGAAGCGTTTACAGAATCGGTTCCCAAGTCGATAGGTCGTGTAATATAACATAATAATGTAAAACACACACAGCTGTGCCGTTCGGTGCGTTTCGTGTGGCGGTTTTGAAACAGCTGTGTGTGTATTACACTATTATGCTATATTAAGAGCCCGTTTCCCCTGGTTTTCTCAAAGCAATACAGTGGTCTGCGTCAAATGAGCAAAAGGCGCTTTTTCGCAGTTTGTAACTTAAAATTTGTTTTAGACATCAGCGTATGATTATGTGGGGTTAAATGTTTGCGGTTTTATATTGTAACAAAACTGTTTTCTTACGTGGGTGGAATAAATTATTTATTTATAACAATTAAAAATGTAACAAAACTAGTTAACAATAAGATGTAACAATTATATCTCTATTCTAACAGTCAACACTGTTTATATAATAATATGATTCTATAATCGCCAGCAGCGTAACATCTGGGGTTTTGCTACAATATTTTACGTCTTGAGTTATCGAATGAACCAAAACTTTTTTTTACATATGACATGGCCCACCTGGGATCATCCGTAGCTACGTCCATGTTTGAACTACAGAAACGATTTTGGAAATCGAATAAATATTAAAATGCGCCAATTTCATATTAATAATTACGTTACACGATTCACGGATAACAAAATATTACAATGAATAAAGCAACAGATAACATTTATAACAAAAGCATACAAATCTCAACAATCAATAATTAACCGTTCGATTGTAAACTGTTTTAATTAAATCTATACTAATTATCGTTTTTGTACTAATCATTTTTGCCGTCGTTTGATTTAATTTATTCAGTCGTCAAATAATTTGCTTTACACACAAAAACAATAATTCATTCGAAATAGTAGGCCTATATATTGTTCATTTATCTCAATTACTTACATGCCATGCATTTATAATTATGTAGGTAATAAAATTGGAATTAATAATGTGATTTATTTAGAAATTATCAACATGATTATTATACAGAGTGACCCATAGCTTATTGTGTCAATTAATGATAATGAGCCATGTAAAAACCTTATTGATATATGAAAGAACTTTAAGAAGAGACTAGACACGAGCTATGACCGCAAAGACATACTTTTTATAAACTATCTCTCTCTTTGATGCAAAATGAACCAAGTTAATATGATCTCTCGCTCTTTGATACAGAACATCAGCGAATCAACAACAGGTTACTATCTCGTATTAAAGAGTATGCTGAACCGCGGGAACGTAGAAAAATTTGCCCCTAATTTTTTCGTATCTACACGTAGGGAGGATGAAATAGTAGGAGTGGGGGTAGTGGAACTCGAAAGCAATGTGCAGAAAGAGATGGCGCATGAAACGCTGAAGGAAATAACGTTTTAATGTAACTGTATAATATGTTATATTCATTTTCAAGATAGAGTGACCTGTGTGCGTGATCAGCTCGTGTCCCTTTGTTTCTTGAGTTGTGATTGATCGGTTCGGGTCGGGTCGGGTCGTTTTAAATTACTCAAAATGAATAGACTAATATAGTCAGAGATGAGTCTTCATTTATTGAAACATGACGCTATTCTGAACGAAATCAACTTATAATATAACAAAAAATTAACCATTCCTGAAGATAGCAACTCGTTGCTGAAACGCGTCGTGTTAACAACACATGAAGTCACAAGACGGACACCAAAATACAAGGTATTTCTAATACTTCTTATTATTAACAAAAGTTAGTTTTAAATAATAATTTACTTACGTTGGTGCTGTATGTGTGCTATTGACAACTTCAAACACGTTAAGTTCAGTATCGTTAAAATTATCCCAGTCGATCAGAACAGGTCTTGGCGGCCAAACATGATCGGGCATTTTGATATGTTCGTTGTAGCTGTCGTTATGGCATCCTGCGGCTGAAAGTGGCAAGTTCTGTAGCGGTGGTTTGTCGACAGTCAATCCTCCAAAAGTGATCCACAGAGTGACTGCGTGTCCTAGGATCATTCCGGTTGCGGCACCCTTCCAATTGGCACACGGTACCAGCATTGCAAGAACAAACACACCCAACAAGGGTCCGCTGGTTGCTGACGTCATCAACATGGACGATTCGATGACGCCCGATAATAAACCGACTCCGAAACTGATGCCCATGATCATTAAACCGTAAAACGTTCCAATCATCTTGATTACAAACAACTGATGACTGTCCTTGAATGATTTAAATACCCCTATGTGACTGACAAAGTCCTCCCAAGTTACCGTAGCCAGTGAGTTGAGATTTGATACCAGTAAACTGAAAGCAAACAACAAAAATTGATGTGATATTATTGAGCGCAATAAAACAAATGATTGTTGACAGATTGTCATGTGTTATTAGACCGCAAAACAAAAGTGCAACGCGGTCACGTCTTGTGTAATGGTGCACCGAAATTGCTCTAATGGACAGAGTAATTCAATTTTTTTTTTTGAAATAACTAATCATATTATCAATTATCCTTTCGGCGTTTCCATTATTTTTTGACGCGGTTCATTTATGACAAATGTAATCCTGTTATTTGGTTTGCTTTGAACAGTTCAATTCGTTACCCATCTAGAGAACTATACAACTGACCAATGGCGTTCAAGAATTTTTATTTTTTCTAATAGTGTACAATATATGTGTAGTGTACCTATAATGTTGAATTTTTGTAAAAAATTAATATTGTAACAAAACTGTTTTCTTACATGGGTGGAATAAATTGTTTATTTACAATAATTAAAAATGTAACAAAAATAGATAACAATAAAATGTAACAATTATATCTCAATTCTAACAGTCAACACTGTTTATATAACAATAACACGAACAGTAATTCTTAAACGAACTGAAGCGCTTTAATAACACCGAACAATGTATATTATGCTGTATTTATTTCCAATCGACACTGTCACACGACTCTCGTTGTTCTGTTGTTCTGCTCCTGCTTATATAGAGCTAGCAGCTTGACCCCCCTACGCTCGCGCGCTTTCCAGAACATTCTGGTGGTTACCTGTGTCTTCGATATCATGCCACGCCTGACCATTGTTACTTATTCTCGATGATTCTATTGTCGCCAGCGGCGTAACATCTGGGGTTTTGCTACAATATTATATGTCAACATGTTTTCATTTTCCTATCAATATTAATTGTTTTATTTTTTAATAAACGGTTTACAAAAAATCAGTTACTGAAACTGTTTGAGATAAACCGATTTCGAAACTTGAACTAAGGCTGGACTGCAAGGCTCGAAACTGCTAATTCGATTTTGATAGAACTGTAACTGAAACCGGAACTACTATTTTGCATTTGAGTCGAACAGGAAGTGAAACTGGAATTGTTATTTCATTTCAGTCCTTCGGTCCCAGGTTACTGGTTATGTGACGTCACTGAACTGTGAACGCTGTTCAAAATCTCTACTGTTTGTGTTTTATTAGGAACATTCGGTTTTTATGGACTCCACTTTTATCTTTTCCTACAAGATATCGTCAATTGATGGAACTAAATTGCGAAATACTTTTCAACGAGAATGATCGAAATTGAATTATATTACTTCTCATTTTTCAGAAAATATGTGACCGTCACCGCATTTTTGTTCATCTAACACAACTGCTTTTAACTGTTAGTAATTAATTATCAATCAATTACTATTTGAAATAGGGAATATTATAAAATTTTAGTGCTCTAAATTTTTCGAAATATAGTTGCTTTTCTTTTTTATTACCTCTTTTCAAACATTAATAACTGAACGTGCGTTTATCATATACAGTATAACCCCAATAGATATTCTAAATTATAGACACTCGACAACAGAGATCTTAAGCGACTGATAGAACCTCGATCATTTTATTATCCGTCTATGACCTGTTTTTTTTTTTACTTCCCAATGGAAGTTATTATAATGAGTTCGATTGCGGATGAAAAATTTTGACATATCTGGACGTTTCATTTGTATAAAGTTCTGCGCATTTTCAAAATATGGTTACGTATTTGAAAAGACGGTCGGTCACCATCAAGTTCAAATTTATTAATAGGTAGTTTAAGACCACATTGTGGTATTACTCGTTAATACATAATAAAATACATAAATAGTATATTACGTAAATTACGACTATTTAGCAAACCTTGACATCTGCGGTCCAAATAAAAAGTTACTTCTAAACTTTTAATTGCTGACCACTTTTGGAATCTAATGGGAAATTATGAAGAAACAAATATAAAAGAAGTCCCGACGGTGACATAGGTTAAAATGAATTTTTATTGTGTTGCATTTTAACGTTACTTCATTCGATGGGTGTTCCTAACACTAAATGATGACTTAAGCATTTATTTGTATTTAATAAGTTCGTGTACATGTGTCGCACAGGTCCACTGGTTTGCGTCGGGCCGAATGGCTCGCCGGAATCCAGGGTACTGCGTTCACTTAACACCGTACACACTAGTGACGATGCTGGAGGCTATCGTTACACTTTGACCATATGAACATTATTTAAATTTTTTAAAATTTGTTTACCTTAAAGCTCCGTTGAATAAACTGGCCATGAAAAGTCCCAGAAGCCCTGGAAGATAATAAAATTGATCTTCAACGAAAAATGGAACAATTTCGTCAATTTTCTTAATGTAACCCGTTGTCAATGGATCACATTCTGAGTAAACAGCGTAGATCACCATTCCAGCGATCCAAGAAAGACTGAATAAAACTGTTATTATAGGCATATTCCACAATAACGTTCTGAAATAGAAAAACAGAAATGAACATTTTAATTCAAATTCTTTGGAGAGAATAAAATTTGAAAATCAAGAGGCCTATTAATTTGTTATTTCATCCAGATTCGAAAATGATATAAATCACCAAAATTATTTTTTGGAATAAAAGATATTGCGAATTTAATTGAAAAGAATCTAATTTTTAAATAATTATTAACTATTCGAATCCTATTCAATTTTATGGCCGGGGACAAGCGTTTTAAACATTTTAAATATCTCGAAAGCCGGTTAATTATTATTGTAGATTATAGACGCGTTGACAACTTAGGTCATTAGCGTCTTCAACACAATAATTATTAATAATCCATTTGTGTATTAGAATGCGCCAGCCGGCATACACAAACCGACTGGTACGAGCTCGCCAATTTCCAAAGAACATTGGAATGCAATTGCGTTAACAACTACATTCCAATGTTCCCCTTAGACTTTTATAACAAACTCCCAGAATCAATCAAGGTTAGCACTAGCATAAATATCTTTAAAACCGTTTAAAATACTTTTTAATAAATGTTTGCCCATATGACTGTTCTTTTCAATTACTGTATTTTATTGTATTAACCTGTATTACGTTTTGTATTTTTATGACTTTCGCATCCACTTTGGCTACGCGAAGAAATAAACACTCTATCTATCTATTACCGGTTAAAGTCTTACATAAGGTCTATTTGCAACACCCTATATATTTCAAAAATAGATTTATATTAATTTTTTATCGAGTTTTTTGAATTTAAAGATAAATACGCATGTATATTATACAATGACATAGTGTTTACATTCATAGATAGCTTTTAATCTAAGTCAAACCTCACTGGGACTTTAAAATGGGACGTTCCCCACTAGAAGGATATTAAAAGTAAATAAGTAAAATGCCATACACTCACTTTCTAACGCTTTTCTCTGACTTCATACTACAGTACCGTTGAACGAAGTTTTGTTGACATCCGAAAATTGACAGTGACATGAATAGCTGTCCCACGAGAGCCGATGTTGTTGTCACACGCAGGGTTGGATCCATGTTAAAACTAAAAATGCAAAAAAAACACATTATTTTAAATTGAATTATTCTTCAAATTATAACGAGAAATCTATATACGGTTTTTAATATAAACATAAGAAATATTAATGTTGTTATAAAATAATAGCTCTCGCAGTTAATAGATCTGTGGTCATCGTTGCATATATAGGAAGAATTAAATGTACGCTGTTGGGCACTGTGTAGTGACTGGAAACTTTCCCGACGCGAAATTGGGAGTTCTGGGTTCGATTCCCGGCGGTGCATTTACATTTTTCCTATGTAGCCTTCTATATAAATATCATGGCGATAATTCGTCTGATATTCTTATGTTAATTTCACTAATATAGTGAATTTAGTTACGGTATAGGTGTCTAATCATATTGATTGTATGTTTGAATTATTCTTATCCTCGATTAGGGTTGCTCAAAACAGTTCCAAAACGGGCCTACGAATTTTGTCCGGCTACAATATAGGATCTTTCCACGTATCTGTGTTGTGTTGTGTTTTAAAGACCACCAACAGCTAAGGTTATTTGGGCCTAGCACCAATTCATATTTTTAATTCATTTTTTTTTTAATAATAAATTGAAAATCCAATTGACACTTTTACCAGCTCTCGGGCTAGAACCCGGGAATTGGGGACTTGTAATAGAGGAACTATAGCAACGCCATGTTTTCCGCGTATCAAAATTTGATAATTTTGGACAGTGTGTGTTATTCCTCATACATAAACAAATAATGGTAACCAACTTTTTCGTTCTTATATCCTTCCTCTTAGTTGAAAATAAGAATTGAAAAAATGTATTCATTTTAAACGGTTGAGCTTAGCCGCCATATGATGACGTCAAAGCCAGACTTTGCGCCAGATACACTTCCGAGCATAGATAAAGAGAGATATGTCTGTAGAAAGAGAGGTATTATCTTCCTCGTCAGTCGTGATAAACTCCTAACAGTCTAAATGAATTGTAGATTATAGACGCTCGACAACAGTCTCCTAACAGTCGGCCTATCAACTGTACAATATGACAGATCTTTCTTTATCTATGGATCAGTGGGCGTGATATCACAGAAGGCTGACTGTGTGACGTATTTTCGTAGCTGTATGATTCTATGTTTAAAATTACATTGAATTTTTTCCTGTAGAAAAAGCTTCCAAAAATTCTCTAAGAAATTGTTTTATTAAATATTTGCAACGTACATTCCATTTATAAAAAAAAAGCGAGACAACCTCATTACTGAGCAAAAAGACGGACAAATAAACAAACAAACAGAACTGTACCAAGTTTAAACAGTCAAATACAATATTCCAGATTATTTGCTAGATGATATTTTATTTGAATGCAGGGTTAAAATTGTGTGTGTTTTAAAGACCACCAACAGCTAAGGTTATTTGGGCCTAGCACCAATTCATATTTTCAATTCATTATTTTTTTTTTAATAATAAATTGAAAATCCAATTGACACCACTACTTGACCAGCTCTCGGGCTAGAACTCGGGAACTGGGGACTTGTTATAGAGGAACCTTAGCAACGCCATGTAAACCACAGCATTGCTACACTCTCAGCTATTCTCAAGCCCAGCAGGGTTAAAAAAACTTACTTGAGGAAGTTGAGTCGGCCCTGTTCTTTGTTAATTGTGTACACATTTTCAAAACCTCCGGCTTCGATACAACCCTGTATGATGATGATAACACTGACAATGATCATTGTCAGCCCTTGTACAACATCTGCCAAAATGGCTGCCTTGAGGCCACCCTGAAAAAAAAATGTGGAGTAAATACATATTTGAAAACAGAAATGAAGACTGTGTTTATTTTTATAAATTATGTAGGTCATGTTATATTTGGGATCAGTGATATGGGAAAAAAATTGTTCTGTATTTGTTTAATTATTATTTGTCTTCTTGAAATGATGACCTAATTTATTTATCATAACAAAATCGTCTAGAAATACGGCTGTTTGCTACATTTATGGATCAAAAAGATACGAGAAAAATCTTATTTTTATTTTTGAAGCAAAACTTCTTAAGATACGTGCAGTATAGAGCTGGGATTCTAGATTGGCATCCCCCACAATTTTTTGAAGCAAAACTTCTTAGGCGGCACTGCCTCGACGATTTGGAGAGTGTAATGCTAGATGCAACGATAAAGTTGGACAAAAATGTGTGACTAAAATAATAATTAATAGACATTTGTTCAGAATAATGTGAAACTGGAGATTTAATAGTCTGATCTCTAGGTCCCGCCATGCGACCAACACCAATAAGTGTATGTGCCATATGAGTAAATAAATAAATAAATATTATTATAGGTATTGGCTGAAACACTAATAATTATTTACACTGTGTTGTTATGTTGTTTTAAGATGACAACTTAGATTCTCTAAATGTTGTATGCATAGGTAATAAAAATTTAAATATTTGTTAAATTCTATAATTAGAACTTCAAATATGCATTTTTGTAAATTAAGAAAGGCTAAAAATATTGTAACATCGCAGCTGTTTATTTCAATAATATTTACTTCATTGAAATTATTTTTAGATTTACCTAATTAGTTTTGGTAACGGTTGATATTATCACTAAATAACCATTAAGTTATTTATAGATAACATTTGAAATAACTTATCGCTTATCATGGTTATCAGATATCATTTAATCATTACTATTATTATATTTATAGGTTTTTATAAATTATCTGATAATATTTAAAATGCACAGTAACACATGCAGGGTTGTACTTTTCACAAAATATTAAAATTCAATAAAAAATGTACCCACATTTTTAAAATTATTTAGTGGTTATTATCAAAAGATCAGTAATTTGGTCAAGTCGAACAATGTTTGCTTTTTAGTGTTTATGCAAGTACACTATTTGCCTATCTATATATTTTCATAATATATAAAAACAAATGTCCTGACTGACTGACTGACTGACTCACCAATGCATAGCCCAAACCCTTGACCTGGAAACATGAAATTTTAGGAGTCTCTTCCCCGTATGACGTAAGCACTCATTAAGAACGGTTATTCCGAAATTCGACTCCTAAAGGGGTGAAAAGGGTGTGTTAAAAAATAGGCTTTTTTCCGAAACTACTTGAGTTAAAAACACGAAATTTGACAGGAGCGTTTTTTGTTAAAATCGGGGAGATACGTGCTATATGAATTTTTTTATTCGCGTCCTAAGGAGTGAAAATGGTAGTTTGCGTGTCTTAGTCAGAAACGTGATCTCAGGAAATAAATAATGTTCAACGGTTTTTCGAAAAAGGTATTTTCAAGCGACTTAATTGCCAAATTGCGCGACCAAAAAGGAGTACGGAGCAAGTGAGGTTGACATGTTTTTTTCTGGGGTTACATAGAGATAGTCTGAATCAACTTCCCTTCTAGAATTTTGATAGGAGAAAAACACCAATCCCTATATTATTAAATGAACAAATCTTGTATATATGTATCTATGTATCTATGTACCTATGTACCTATAAATATTTTCTCGAAAACGGCCCAAACGATTTGGATGAAATTTAACTGTAAAGGGGTTTTGGGGGGCAAAAAATCGATCTAGCTAAGTGTCATCCCGAGAAAAATTGGTTTTCTTATCGATTTTATCATTTTAAAAAACAGTTTTTTTAACGTTATAAAACAGTGTCGTATGGTGAGTAGGCTTTGGAAAAAACAAACTATTTTCATTATTTATGTCAAATTACTCTGACAGTCAATCTTTAACTTATTAAAATAATCAGTAATTATTTGAAAATATGTAGGTACATATTATGTTATGTAGTATGACGTATAATAATATTATCTACTTATAGGTATGTAATTTTTTTCTTAAAAACGACTAACGATTTTGATGAAATGGGAACTTTAAGTACTATTTTTTTTGAACTCATCCGAGCAAAGCTCGGTCATCCAGATATTGAGTTATTAAACGAAAGGGTTACTTAGAAAGGGAGACATAACTCTATTAATAAAAAATATTTTTGTCTTTGAAAAATAAAGATGGATATATGAAGCTAAATTATGTGTACGTCGACTTTTAAATTGCAGTTTTAAAGATTCATTGTTTGACAAACTTTTAATATGACAGTTTGAATAATGATAAGGACTAAGTCTTTACTTTCGTAAGGAAGGATAAATGAATGAGCGATGGCAGCATTATTTCATTAAAGCAGTCTATTAGATAAGGAATGTCATTTAAAAATTACCCTATAATGAATAATTCGCTTCTCAGATTCATAACTCGTCTTATAGTATGTCACAAAAGTACATTGCCGTTCGACGAAGTACGTCATTTCTTATTAAAATATTTTAGTGGCTAACAATTATTTATCGAAATAAATGTCATCATGTTTTGAAACATCTTATATAATAAAATCGCGACACAGTGCCAGGGGTGGCCATAATGAGATATTGATTTTGTATTATTTTCTCAGAATATTATTCCGAAACGATTCACTGTCAGAGTATTTTGATATAAATAATAGAAGTAGTTTGTTTTTTCTCCAAAGCCTACTCACCATACGACACTGTTTTATAACGTCAAAAATGATAAAATCGATGGGAAAATGAATTTTTCCAGGGACGAGACCTAGCTAGATCGATTTTTTGCCCCCAGAAACCCCTTTTCGGTAAATTTGATCAAAATCGTTAGAGCCGTTTTCGAGAAAAAATTTATATATATACAAGATTAGCTCGTTTAATAATATAGAATATCTGGGTGCCGAGCTTTGCTCGGATGAGTTCAATAAAAATAGTACTTGTATGCTGTGAGATATTATTTTCTCAGAATATTATTCCGAAACGAATTTATTTCTGAAACATAATTTAAAATAATTGTTTCTGTTAAATATTTTAACTACCTATGTGTATTTTTAATCGTAAAAACTAAGTATCAACTTGAATCAAGCATTTTTTCCTGTAAATATTATTTAGGTCGCCATTTGCAAATCTACCGCCGTTATTGTTTTGATGACTGAAGAACTCGCAAAAACCGATTTTCATAGATTGAATATCTTGTAAAAATGTTCGAATCAGATGAAATTTTGCTCGCCCGTTGCCATTTTAACAATCCAATTTTAAGCATTGATACCAAATATCAACTTTATCGAAGTACTTTTTCTCTGTGATGTCATGCCAGTAAATTTCAAATATTTTTTTTGCATAGGTACCTACTAAAAAACTCACAAAAATCGATTCTTTTAATAACAAACGTCAGACTATAACCTGCGCAAAACTTTTTTTGCATGTATCTTCACCATAGTTTTTAAAAATCGATGTGTTTTTACACAGACCCGCGGCGCCAGAAGTGCGGCCCTTCGGGCCGCCGTTTTGTTATTATTTACATATTGTGCAAGACACGTCTTATATTAGTGTTCAATTACAATTTTAACACTTGTGATATATTATATAAAATCTATGTAAAAATGGACTTCGAATCAATCTGACTTTAATTGAGCGAGTTATAATAAATAAAAAACACCTTTTTTTTAATTGCTCCCCTCTGGAACCAAAATTCCTACCTAGATCGATTTCTCGCCCCGAAAAATCCCCATTCTGTAAATTTTATCAGAATCGTTAGTCGTTTTTGAGAAAAAAAGGTCTAGGTAAGATTATACGTCATACTACATTTAACGTACTTACCTATACATATTTTATATAGGTAATATAAAAATAACATACCTATTTATTTAAATTTTATCTAAAACTACTTACATAATTATGTTTAGATTTTATTGTTGCTATTTTTTTACTTTTCAAATAATTACTGATTATTTTAATAAGTTAAAGATTGACTGTCAGATTTGACATAAATAATGAAAATAGTTTGTTTTTTCCAAAGCCTACTCACAATACGACACTGTTTTATGACGTTAAAAAAACTGTTTTTTAAAATTATAAAATCGATAAGAAAACGAATTTTTCCAGGGATGAGACCTAGCTAAATCGATTTTTTGCCCCCCGAAACCCATTTTCGGTAAATTTGATCAAAATCGTTAGAGCCGTTTTCGAGAAAATATTTATATAGATACATAGAAACATATATACAAGATTTACTCGTTTAATAATATAGGGATAGATAGATAGATATAAACTTTATTCTGTTAATACTGTATATACAGTGTAGAATGCGTCAGTATAAAAGTATACAGTTTAAAACTTATGATTAAAAAATTCCTCGACAGAGTAGAAAGTTTTCTGTAATAATATAAATTTTAATTTTTGTTTAAATTTGGCGACAGGTAAATTTTTGATCTCTTGGGGCAACTTATTAAACACTTTCAACATGGACATTGACAGGACCTTTGTTGACCGTAGTCAACGAGGTGTAATCAAGTCTATAGTTAGTACCTGTTCGAGTGCTGTATGTATGATTTGGAATATTTCCTGAGAAGAGATTAAAATTAAATTTAACAAAGCTTGCACATTCTAGCACATAAAGATCGTGAATTGTTAAGATATTAAGTTTCTTAAAGAGTGGACGTCAGTGTGTTCTAGGAGGAACTTTACAGATTGCTCTAATGCAGCGCTTTTGTACAATAAAAATAGGGTAATCTATGACTTTGTTCAGTGGTAATCAAGTTGGCCACCCTTGATATATTTTATAGTTTTGAAGCACCCAGTAGATCTTCTCTCCGTCTTTAAATTATTATTCTTTGAGTAGTTTTCCATGATGCATTCTAACTTATCTTTGTAGGATAATTAATGATAGTTTTTATAAAAAGCATTCAATTACAGTCATTAGACCTTTGATGACATTTTTTTTTCAAAATTCATTATAAATTACCGATGCCGATCATGTGTAAAGATGACAGAATAATTATATTATTTTCAATGTGCTAGCAACATTTAAAACTAATTAAGTTAAAAAAAAACTTATTAAGTTACAAATGTTAACCCTTAACTCCCGATGTCGGTCTACGAAACCCTAACTTATTTTTATTATTGCAATAACTCAGAGCTGTAATTCTAATGAACTTTTACAATTTTGGTGTTTTTATTTTGTGATTGCAAAGGGTATATTTCTATGGTTGTTTTAAAAAGATCAAATTTGGTTGGGTAGATTTTTTGTCATTCATTTTTTTTTTATAAATTACTAGCGGCTTGATTCGGCTTCGTCCGGTTGCTATGAATGAATGATTTATTATCTCCCCGTGAGAAATCGCCCCCTGCGAAGCGAAGTCGGGCTGGTGACGTTTATAATATTAGTAGTATTCCGCAAAACTTTAACGTGAAACTGGGTACCTATTGTGTAACTCATTTCTAGTGATATCACTAAAGTGAGATTGTTCACGCGAATATGCATTTTTCGCACTAGTGAAATAGAACCATTTAACGTGAATTTATTCGCCTCGAATTTGTCAGTGAAACGTGAAATATTTCACCGTGCACTGACAAATTCGATGGCGAATAAATTCACGTTAAATGGTTCTATTTCACTAGTGCGAAAAATGCATATTCGCGTGAACAATCTCACTTTAGTGATATCACTAGAAATGAGTTACACAATAGGTACCCTGAACCTCTAGAAAAATCATAATACCCTAGCAAATTGCTATAGATATATTTGACATAACATAAACATAAATATTTTTCGATTATGAAAATTTTGAACTTACCATGATAGTGAAAACAATACTGATGGCTGTAATACCGCAAATGGATGCCCAATAGGGCAGTCCAATGACTGTGTTGAGGGCAACGCAAGGTGTAAAGACTGTCACCCCTAAATTGAGCAATGAACGAACTATGTATGTACCCGATGCCAGGCACCTAACTAATCGCGACTTAAATCGCAAATCTAAATACTGATATACTGAAGTTATACCTGAAACAAATAATAAATTAGCATTAAAATCTTTAATCTCAGTGGAAATTCGAGTACCTAATGGAGGTATTAATTAGATGATCACTTACCTAAATTATAATAAACAGGAACAAATACATAACATACAATAGGATATGCTAGAAGCATTCCATAGAGAGTCTCCCACATTGCACTACCTCTATAGAACAATTCTGACGGGTAACCTGAAACAAATATTAAAAATTCATTTTAAGTGTGTGCGTTACAGTATTTCGAGAAGTTGGTAGGATTTCGAACATGTTAGTAACTTTTGAAAGAGTTAAATTTCTATCCAGGTGTGCAAGCTTTCACGGCCGGCATTGTTCCAAGTCTTCATGGTTTCCGGGCTTGTAGGTCGTGGTCCGGTGGTATTTCTACCTGACGTTTCGTCTACAACTGCGGTAGACATTCTCAAAGGAATACGACCGAGTAGAGAACTCACCCCCACCACTACACACAGCGCAGTTGACCAATTACAGAGAGACGCGCTACGACCGAACAGAGAACACACTGGTACTAGGCATAAAAGAAGGGAGGACACCAGTCACTGACACACTGACCTGTGAGCCGCCAAGGAGGACAGTTCGACCGCTGCCACATCGTCTTTGAGAATGTCTACCGCAGTTATAGACGAAACGTCAGGTAGAAATACCACTGGACCACGGCCTACAAGCCCGGAAACCATGAAGACTTGGAAGTTAAATTTCTGCACGCCTAATGTTTCTCTAGCCATTGATTCAAGCAGAACGTGGAATCAAAAAGTGACAATAGTAAGAGGCAAAATGGTGACATTTGGGAGTGGGAACTGGAGAGGCGGCGTTTAATAAATCATTTAATATTTACCTAAAAACGATCGGACGCCAAGCGTACCCCTAGCTATTGACAACATCATAGCTGCCATTGAAACACTTCCAGCGGATCCGAACACGTAGTCGGCTTTGGTTTTCTCTTTTGGCCCGGAGAACTTGCTGTAAACTGCAACGAGAGTGCTGGCCAAAATGAAAAGCACGAAGACGACATAGTCGTAAACCATGGAACCCTGGTCCATAGCCATGATTGTAGAGTTTATTTAAATTAGACCACGTCTTGAAAAATTTTTATAATCTGCAATTAATTAGTTGAATGAATTTTCATGTCTTAGAATATTACGGTTATAACATTTTCTTTTACTGAGTAAAATAATCACGTTTATTAGCAGTTTATTTAATAAAATGTCTTTAAATTTAATTAAGTGTAAACCGAATAAAAAAACTATTGATTTTAAATTGCATAACGTGCATAGATAAATTAACAACCAAGAATTTTATAATCGATGGTGACGCATAAAAAAGACTTTTTTTGGGTAGGGAAATCTGTGACTTTTGAACGTTACTAAAAAATTGGGAGGGCAGTATAGCCTAGTGGTTAGCATGCTTGGCGCCGCAACCTCTAGACTGGACTGCCGTGGGTTCGAATCCCACCTGCGCTCATGGATGTTTTGTGATGTTATTTAGTGTAGTTGAAAGACGCTAATGACCTTAGATGTCGACGCGTCTATAATCTACAATAAATAAATAAAACTAAAAAATTGTTTCCAATATTAGAAAAAAGATTAGATGCTCCTAGTGATAGATTTAATTAATTTAATTACTAGAAAAAAAGAAACTACTGGACCGATTTAAATAAAAAAATATAGGACCATTTCGCAAACATTCTGAACGCAACGGCGTCGAAATTATTCAAATCTGTCAACCCTTCAAAAAGTTAGGGCTGAACAAACATAACCAGGTACACAAAAATCGCCTATGTTGCGTCTTTAGTGAAATTTGTTGTATAAGCTTTAATGGGGTTATCTTCAAAAATAATAGAGAGTCATGTTTGGGACACCCTGTATTATATATGCAATGTCAATTATGCTATTTTTAAAATTATATGTAATCAGAAAATAGCCTACCTTTTATATACACAAAATTAATTCGAGGGATTTTTATAGCAATTATATATAATTGCGTATTATTTTAAATAAAATCTTTGGACCGAAATAATAACCGTCCCAGTAATTGTTTTCTAGTTCTTTAAACGGATATTTGACGAGAAATATCTTTTTATTAAAATGTAATATTATAATATCATTTCATAATATTCTAGTTATATTATTTGAAAGCTATTATAAATGAACTAATATACAGGGTCAGCTATAATTAAGAGTAATAATGTTGTAAATTTATTTAGAAATTTATTTTTTGTCATACCCACTATAAAATAGTGTATGGATGCACGGAATGGGTCAGTTAACAGACAGGTGTGTTGAAAGTGTTTTCAAAACACTCTAGTTTGGTAAGTAAATATTTTCCATAGTGATTTATGTTTATTCGCTCTGATCCACCCGCTATAACCTACTCATGGCCTGCTATAAATGCACAAATTTTAAAGAATTTATCTATGATTGATTTTAAGACAAAACCTTCATATAAGCGATGGCGGCATTAGAGGGTGGGCCGGGTGGTTCTTGGCCCACCCCTTGACTCACCCTGGAATAATCCCCAATCCCTAGTTTAAATACGTTTATAACTCTCAAAATTTCAACAATTTTTCTTGTCAATTTTATAGCAAGTAATCTGGGTTAAAATTTTGACGAGCATTGAAATTTTGGGAACAAATGTTATTGGCCCACCTTCAGAAAACTATGCCCACCCTAACAAAAAATCCTAGCGCCGTCACTGCATATTAGTATGGGTCCGCAATGGCTCTGAAATTTCTTATAAAATGTTGTTTTAAACATAGTTTTAATTGTGACTGTTCCTGTAGATTCATCTGCGATAATGCAAATTCTAAAAATATTATTAGATAGTTTATTATATTAGATCAATGAACTCCTATGATATTTACAAATTACGGATTATAATATTATTACTATTATGTTTTCAAAATTACATTTTTAAATTGTGTTTTAAAGACCACCAACAGCTAAGGTTATTTGGGCCTAGCACCAATTCATATTTTCAATTCATTATTTTTTTTTTTTTAATAATAAATTGAAAATCCAATTGACACTTTTACCAGCTCTCGGGCTAGAACTTGGGAACTGGGGACTTGTAATAGAGGAACCATAGCAACGCCATGTAAACAACAGCATTGCTACACGCTCGGCTATTCTCAAGCTCAAATTACATTTTTATACAGTGAATTTCACTTACGACACAACATAAGCAAGTTTTGTTTACCTAATTTGTACCGGTAGTTATGGAAAATATTAATACATTAGAGCAGTGGTTCCCAAAGTTGACTGGACCGCGACCCACCTAATAATAACTTCCAAATGCGGGACTCACTTCTTGACTGTCATAGAGAAAAAAGAGGCAAAACTATGTGAATAAAGAACTGTTCAAATAAGAAAAAGAAACATTCAGTTACAATCGAACATTTTTTACTTAATTAAATACGTGCAGGCCGGCCGGTCGATGTATCGTCCTACTAGTGGGTCGCGACCCATAGTTTTGAAAATGCTGCATTAGAAAAAATCGTTTCAAATGCAACATCCATTGAACAAAAACATACATCACTATTAATATTTTAATAAAAAAAAATGAATTAGGCACAGCTAATTATTTTAAAATAAAATATTGTTGGTTAAATGTTGCATTGCAAATGAAACGATCAATATTTTAATAAAGAAAAAAATTGAGCGTCTATAATTTACAATTCATTCAAGAAAAAAAGAATTAGTTACAGATAATTTTTTTTAATTAAAATATTGTTGGTCATTACTGTTAGTGATGTAAGAGTTTTTGTTCAGTGAATGTTGCATTGTAGATGAAACGATCAATATATTAATAAAAAAAAATAAATTAGGTACAGCTAATTTTTTAAATTGAACTATTGTTGGTCATTACTGTTAGTGATGTAAGAGTTTTTGTTCAGTGAATGTTGCATTGTAGATGAAACGATCAATATTTTAATAAAAAAAATTTTGGAGCATACAAGTAATTCAAGAATTACAAGGCGCGATATTCATGTAGGTACTGTGTGTAAACGGTTTTATTGAACATGGGGAAAATAACACTGAGAAGATTTATAATTTTGTAGTAGGCTATGAGCCATAAGACCTAATATAAATATGTATTGGATTACATAGAAAAAATAGTACAGTGAATTTTTTAAACAATTTTCCATAGCAACGGTTGACTATTAAGCGTTACTCGGAACCGGCTAAATAAAAAAGTCATGATGTCTCGTAAGACACCCGACAGAAGCTATGCTTTTTACGCATTGTATATAAAACCGAATTTATCAAAGATATAAATAATACAATTAAAAAGTTATTATTTGATCGCCATTTTGAAATCTGACGCCATTTTATTTTTTTGTGTCTTATTAAATTCTCAAATATCAATTTTCAAAAGGATCGGATAATTTTTACAAAGAAATAAATACCTATGACCGCCATTTTGAAATATGACATCATTTTATTTTTTTGTGTCCTATAAAACTTGCAAATATTAATTTTCAAAAAGATCGGATAATTTTTACAAAAAAGTACATATGGCCGCCATTTTGAAATCTGACGTCATTTTATTTTTTTGTGTCTTATGAAACTCTCAAATATCAATTTTCAAAAGGATCGGATAATTTTTACAAAGGAGTACTACATATTTCCGCCATTTTGAAATATGACGTCATTTTATTTTTTGTGTCCTATAAAACTCGCATATATCAATTTTCAAAGGGATCGGATAATTTTTACAAAAAAGTACATATTATGGCCGCCATTTTGAAATCTGACGCCATTTTATTTTTTTATGTCCTATGAAACTTTCAAATACTGATTTTCAAAAGGATCGGATAATTTTTACAAAAAAGTATATATGGCCGCCATTTTGAAATCTGACGTCATTTTATTTTTTTGTGACCTATGAAACTCTCAAATATCAATTTTCAAAATGATCGGATAATTTTTACAAAAAAGTATATATGGCCGCCATTTTGAAATCTGACGTCATTTTATTTTTTTGTGACCTATGAAACTCTCAAATATCAATTTTCAAAATGATCGGATATTTTTTACAAAAAAGTACATACGGCCGCCATTTTGAAATCTGACGTCATTTTATTTTTTTGTGTCCTATAAAACTCTCAAATATTAATTTTCAAAAGGATCTAATAATTTTTAGTGTGCTTTATTTCCTTAGTCTGATTTTATTACATTTATCCGAAACGTTACCGGAGAAAGACCTTTTGCCTGTGAAAATTCAAAAGTACGATTTGCACCCGGACGAAACTCGGGCCGGTCAGCTGGTTACCATAATATTGTATTGTCACCGGAGCTACACATGTGTGCAAAATTTCAACTCAATCGGATCATGGGAAGTGGGTGAAAATTCAAAAGTACGATTTACACCCGGACGAAAGCCGGGCCGG
The DNA here is from genome assembly GCA_039654895.1 of Mongoloraphidia duomilia. NCBI lineage: Eukaryota > Metazoa > Arthropoda > Insecta > Raphidioptera > Raphidiidae > Mongoloraphidia > Mongoloraphidia duomilia. Next base: position 1,384,455 of record CM077526.1, read on the forward strand.
TCAGCTAGTTACCATAATATTGTATTATCACCGGAGCTACATATGTGTGCAAAATTTCAACTCAATCGGATCACGGGAAGTGGGTGAAAATTCAGAAGTACGATTTACACCCGGACGAAAGCCGGGCCGGTCAGCTAGTTACCATAATATTGTATTGTCACCGGAGCTACACATGTGTGCAAAATTTCAACTCAATCGATCGCAAGATTTGTAACAAATATACGGGATCAAGTTAAATAAAACCACCGTTTAAAAAACAAAGCATCTACTACCTACTTATTTTTGCGTGATGCCAGAACATACGTTTTTATTTGAGAATCAGTTCGGTTGCTTTTGCGTGATGCCAGAATATTTTAAAACTCGCAGTCGCATAAGAAGTTATTTACTTGAAAAAAAAATCATGTAAATCGGATCAGTGGTTCTCGAGTTATAAGCGTACAAAGGGACATAGAGACAGAGAAAGTCAAATTGTTCGGGAAGGTATGATGAACGTCGAGAAATTTTGGTCCGATCCGATCGACGTCAATAATTAGTTACACGTCATTTTAACTCAGTAGGCCAGGGTTTTTAAACTTAAATTCAAACATCAGCAGTCAAAAAATTGAATAACTATATTGAAAAAATGCAATATAAGACAGAGCATACGCTATTTTCCAATATCCATATCACACTGTGCAACAGACAAGGACAACCGAAACAAGTTCGCGATTTATTAGATAAAGTCGCATTTATTTAGTTTAATAATCATATAAATCTGTATAAAAAAACTGTTTTGACACAATATTATACATGAAATCTATCTAAAATTTTCTGCTCTTTCGTTTAAGACAGGTTTCGAATCGATCTGACTTAAATTGAGCAAACTATAAGCAAAAAACACCGTTTTTTCTAATTTGCTCCCCTCTGGGGCCAAAATTCAAAAATCGGGCGACGTTAGGATCAAATAGACCCCGAGAGGAATCGAACAAAAAAAAGTTTTTTAAAATCGGTTAACCCGTTTGGGCTGTACGACTGATACAAAAAATCCGTTACAGGTTGACAGATTCACAGATTGACAGATTCACAGACGTACAGACAAAGCGAGTGTATATAGGCGCTTCTAGCTTCGCTAAGATCGCGCCTAAAAAATGAATTAGGTACAGATAATTTTTTTAAATTAAAGAATTGTTATAAATGAATTGTAATTATAGACGCTCGACAAATGAGGTCATTAGTGTCTAAAATATTGTCGGTCATTATTGTTAGTGATGTAATGAGTTTTTTTTCAGTGAATCATTGTAAATCAAACGATTTTCTCTAATGCATTAATGTTTTCCATAACTACTAGGTATTTGAAATTCACTGTAATATCCTCTATAGGTACCTATAACATGTGAGCGTGTGATAACTATACAAGTACTTAATAACTTTGGTACATATAATATATTCAAATCCAACCCTATTAACGGACATCATTGGATCATTTTTAAGGGTTGCATTTAGGGGTTGAATTTATTTTAAGCCCTAAATTGAAAAAAGTTCTGAATTTATTTCAAAATCTAAGTTGACCCTTTAGTATAGATAAAATACGTCCCTAAAATTTTTATGCGTGCCAGTGCCGAATATATTGAAAAATATAATAATTTTCAGGAATGTAATCAGGGATTAAATTTTTTATTTTGTCAAAAATTAAATCTAAATTCACGCAATAATACATTTCAAAATTGGAAGCCGCAATATAGGGCAGCTAAGTATGTCGGCCCGAGTTTTTTTTTTAAATATTTTTATCCTTATAAAATTTAAAATATCAAATTATGCCTGAGCAGTTTGGTGGCTTCCAATAAATAAAAAAAAAATCCGTGACAATTTTTTTTTTTAATTGTCATATTTGAACTATAATAACCAGAAAATACTTCTAATGCAAGCGATATATCGAATTTTGCTGTCTTCCAGGTATTGACATATTTTAAAAACTCGGGTCGCAGTGCCAAACCCTGCCGACAATATAGTGTATTTGCTAATGCAGGGCTTGTGGCTTTATTATGTAAACTTAAGTTTGTTTTTGGACAAAATAAAAAATTTAACCCCTTAATACATCCCTTAAAATAATATTTTTTTTCTTAATTTCAATAATATTATCAATGCAACCTTTGTACCAAATTAAATACACCCTTCAGTAAGTAAATCACTATCCGCAAACCAGTGTTTTCATAAAATTTTTGTAAGTCCGGCCCTGTTGGCCGATTTTATTAAAATTTTAACAGCACATTTTAATCTTTACTAAAGGGTTAAATTTCAATTTTGAAACGATTCTGAGAATTTTTTCGGTATTTTTGGGCCCAAAAACTTTTTTCAACCCCTAAATACAACCCTTAAAATAGTCCGATCGGGCCCATTTTAAATAGGCTTCGTGCGGTAATGGGTTCCAATGTGTGTACCAAATTTCGTTTCAATCGATTAAGTCTGTCGAGAGTTATCGTGTACACACATATATATATAAATATATATATATATAAATATATATATATATATATAAATATATACATACATATATATATAAACATTATTAAAAATGGTGCCAAAGTGTTCAGGAGGTTATGAAACGTCGAGAAATTTTGGTCCGAGCCCTAGGTCCCGCCATCCGACCGACGCCAATAGTGTATGTGCCATATTATGGCAAATACACTAATAAAGTTATTAATTTAATAACATAAATTTAAAATTCACAAAATAGATATTCATTGTAAATTTTCGTTTTTAAAAATGTGTACGTTTTCCGAGACAATATATGAAAATGAAATTTATCTCTTAAAACAGTTGAAAATATGTAAATCACAAAAAATGACCCAGTAACTGAATTAATTAATATGTATTTAAGTTATCAATGAATTTAAAAACAAAACATGAATGCATGTTGTAATTATATTAATTATATTAATTGATATTTTAATTGCAATATACAATACTTAAAAATGAATTAAAACTTACAAATGTTTTTATCTATCCAGTTTGTTGTTATGTTCAGAGCACACTAGATAATTCTTAAAAGTTCATTAGTTCAAAAGTAAACTATTAATTATAATTATAAACAACAACGAAGAACTTTTATATAATATCATTGACAATTCACAAGCACATTTCTTAACCAAGTCAAGTATCGAACAATATAAAACACGTTACTATCAGTTACTGCTTTATATTACTAGATATATATAACATGTATGTAAAATGAAAATAGAAATGATGAGTCTTACTCAGTAAGTTTTGCTTATAAACCTGCCTTACTTTAAAAATTTAAATCCTCGGATTGGCTTTATTTGTCTACTCTGTCAGACATGGTAAGTTCATAGCAAATAGATATTTTCTGTCCTTGTTTGACTTATGTACAAATAATGAAAACCGGCCGGTAAATGCTGATATGCATGCAGTGTTGTTGTTTGTTTAGCATTGGCGTAGAATGTGGGAGAAAAGTTGTTATTTTCAAAGTAAAGGTGGCCGCTCTTGTGTATGGCATTGAAATGTTTGCGAATTAGTGATTGAAGGTCCAAAAATGGATTTAGAAATTTTTTGCCATACCCACTACAAAATAGTTACTTTCGATGTATGTAGGTATAGCGGCCTTTAATCATGAGTCATTTAACAGGCAAGTGGGCGGAAAGTGTTTTTTTTAAATAGTTATTTTTGGACGCATCAACATCGAAGGTCATTAGCGTTCGAAACTATAAATTATTAATCTACTAAAACTATATGAGCGTATACAATCCTGTTTTGTCGAGCGTCTATAATTCACAATTAGTTCATTCATACAATCCTGTTGAGTGGAGGAACAATAGTATGCGATTAATTCCGTGTTTCTGTATCTTCAAATATATTACTTACCGCACTAGGGCGGTAAGTGAATGGTTACCATAGCAACGTCTGTCATATGACATATTAACATGTGACTATTTCTTGTTTTATTGTTTGTATAATTATTCTGACTTATCCCATTCAATTTTTTTTTTTTTGGAGCAATAGTCTAATAATAAGAAGAAGAAGAATCAGGGCTTGAGAATAGCCGAGGGTGTAGCAATGCTGTTGTTTACATGGCGTTGCTCTGGTTCCTCTATTACAAGTCCCCAGTTTCCGAGTTCTAGCCCGACAGCTGGTAAAAGTGTCAATTGGATTTTCAATTTATTATTAAAAAAAATATGAATTGGTGCTAGGCTCAAATAACCTTAGCTGTTGGTGGTCACACAAAAAAGAAGAATCGATTACTTTTTCTGTTTGCGTCATGTGACTATGGATTCCGAAACGTAAGTCCGTTCTGTTCAGATTATTGACTCTCAATCAACTTCGTAATGTATTCGATCTGGCCTCTGGTTTGAAGATCAAGCCTCGTTTTATTGTGATAATAAAAATAAAGGTCATTATCGTTTGGCAACCTTTAATATCATTGCTCAGGTACAGTTCATTACCATAAGAATTTTTATGAACTTTAATTGAAGTCATGTTCATTTAATTAAATTGAGTGATACGCATCTGAATGAAGAAAATTGGTGATTCATATTTTATAAGTCTAACCAATGATTTTCTAATTAATTGTTATCGCCAAAGACATTAAGACGAATTCTATGTTCTGACCTTGAACATCTATATTAAATTAATCAGATTTCTGAGAACTAATTTTCGAACTTTGCTATTATCTTGAGATTAAATAATACACTACTGTTATTATCCTTGCTTTTATATCCGTTTTATTTTTTTCCGGAATAGATTTTTCAAAACAGAATAAAAATGGCGAACCAAGGCAAGCAATATGCAATGAAATAGTTAGTGCAGTATTTTACGGTTTTCAAGGGAAATTTGTTTATACAATAGTGGTATTAATAATATAGAACCCAGCGATGTAGCTTAGTGGTACAGCACTAGACGCGCATTGGGGAGGTACTGGGTTCGAATCCTGGCGGGGGCAGATGTGGCTAGGACTTTTTCCTACTGCCTCACGCCGAGAAACGGTAATTCATGTACCGGCCATCTTGTTTGAGGTTTTCCATGGTTTCCCTCAATAATTCCAGATGAATATCGAGATGGTTCTTCCTTATTCAAGGCCATGGCCGATTACCTGTCAAACTCCTATGCTCCCAAAGTTGCCTACCTTATCCTAATGTCCTATAATTCCCCTCCATTCGCACATTGCTATTAATTAAGTTGAAGTAAAAAAATGTATAAAACGCAAAGTGGTAAAAATGGAAAATAGTAATGGTGCGAATGGCGTCTGTTATGACATAATGTCGAGAAACGGACGTTAAACGCATTATTATTATTATTAATAATATAGCATCGAACAATAAAAAATTATAGTAATATTATTGATCGTCACGTTTTTATTAACGTTCATAATATCAAATTCGAATGTATTATGATGGAATTTTTTCATAAAAGAAATTAGTAGATACTATTACATTGGCGTAATTAGGGATTTTTACCACGGGGGAGCCATGGCTCTTTCAATCTGAGAACTGAAAATAATTATTATGAGATATTGTCAGTAATTTAATAATCATTAAATTCCATATTAAAAAAAACAGTAAAAGTTGCTTGTCTTGTGAAGTTTTCATTTTGAGTGGCTATTTTTTAAGTATATTAGATGAAAATACAAAATTACAGAATATGGCGCTTGGATCAAGTTTTAGGTACCCCCAAACGCCCGAACAGTCAGCACCCCGGGCGGCTGCCCGACCCTTCCTCCACCCTGATTGTCTATTATATTTATTTTATGTTTTTTATTCTTATTACTTTCAATAGTTTGTAATAATTTTAAGTCGACTTTCTTTATTCTTACCTGAAGCACTCTGAGCTACGTACCGTAATTATTCTAAAGGGGGCTCGTCAGCTTCCAAGGGGGGCCTGGCCCCCCTTGGCCACCCTCTAGCTACGCCAATGGATACCAATTTGATACTTAATTTTGCGTCACGTCGCGTCGTATAAAAATCAAAATTACAAATTTTTATGGATCATATTTATTTTGCATTCATTATAGTTTTTAGGGTTCCGTACCTCCGCATGGAACCCTATGATGTCTGTTCATCCGTCCGTCCGTCTGTAAAAGTTAAGTGTTATTTAGTGTAGTTGAAAGACGCTAATGACCTTAGATGTCGACGCGTCTATAATCTACAATAAATAAATAAATCTATTTGCAATCCATATCAGAGTGAAATTAAAAAAAGTGTATTGTTATCTAATGGACCGACTTCATTGAAAGTTACTAGTCAAACATTTATGCTACGCTACTGATACTTTGATAAACTTATAACACTACTGTCAACATAAAAATACAAATTTTGTTGATATGGTAATTATGGTGCATTTATCATTATTGGCCGACATTTGCCATGCCGTCTGGAGTTTAAAGCTGGCATAAACAGACAGACCGACAAACTAAAATTCTGGACATATTTCTCTCCTTCAAAAAAAAGAAATTGCAAAGGTCCTATTACTATTTGAAATATTAGTCTTGATATACAAGCGCGTTGAATTATTACTTTTCGAAACAATGGAACAAAAATTTGGAATTCTAACACCCTTGTACCTCAGTAAAGAAGCGTCTACCAGATACAAGTTCAGAAGAACTTCTCGTATCATTTAACATTTTAATGATGAATCATTTGACGCATGTTTTTTGAAATACCCTGTATACACATTATATGTTAAGTTTCATAGATTCCTGCTTATTGTACTGGTATAATATTTAATTATAATCTTGATAAATAGATTTTTTCAGTAATATGAGATACTGGGAAATTTGTTTACGTAAATTTGATTGAGTTTTAATACTGTTTCATAATTAAATAGTACAGAGGTTTGGTACACTGCACTCATATGTTTCAAAGTGCCTCCGTATAAATAAAATCGATTACCAGTAGGTTCATAGGAATTATTACAAAAATTTAATTAAATATTTTGATATTAATAATGTAAAATTACCACTTATAATTTTACGGTCCCCATTATTTAGTATTAATTTTTCATGTAGATATTAAGAGAGTTTGCAAAAGTTTTTCGAAATATTACAATTTTAAAACGCTCGAAAACTGAAGTCATTAGCAGTGTATATTAGAACAAAAGTAATTAAAAAAAGGGTGTGGGTTCTGGCGCCCCCGACAGATGTGAAACATCAAAGAAAACGTTATTCAACTCGGTGGTATTATCTATGTAGTAGTATATATTTTTTCAAAAGCAGCAACTAACTATGCTGACGTAATCCTATATACTGCACTGTAACACCGCGTGTGTTACAGTGCACGCCTGAGCCAAGAGAGAGAGTGCCGCAGTGGTGGGGACACCAGCAGCGAAGGAGCGGACCAAACATTTCGTTGCAATTTCCCCTCACGCGGCTGTTCACAGCCCGACATAAGATGTTTCACATCAATAATATGAAAAAATACAACCAAATTGAGAACCACCTCCTTTTTTTGAAGTCGGTTAAAAAAACTAAAGAAAGTTTTAAGTTAGGATTTATAGGCTTAAGGACAAAATGTAGATTTCCCTTAATAATTGTTTTCTTATACAAATAATCACTAAATAAATATATGCAAAAGGCTCTTTAAGCGTGCTAAACACATGTTTTACTGCAGATTTTTTTTGGAATTTATGGTGGCAAATAAATATCAATTGTGTTTTCTTTACAAAAACATATTTCGTACACGTTTTTTGTGTCATGGTTAGTCAACTGGGTAAATATTTTTTTGTTTAAATTTTTCATCCCAAGACAAACTGTGCACTTGTCGTATTAAGTTAAAATTCATACCCCAAAAAAACGAGAGCCGATTTTTGTGATTATTGTTTGGGGTCGATCATAAACTTTTGCTGGGTTAATTGAAGATAGTAGACGTACGAGTGGTGTCTGTTATGACATATTGTTTAGAGACAGTCATTGCAAAAGCATGATTATCATAGTACAGTCATACTAGTTGAAGTTGTTCTCTGCATTTTTAAACAATAGCTTAAGTATTTAATTAACAAATCTCATAGATTTTGTGATCTCTTTTCTTTGTCAGTCATTTCTGACGCAAGTTGTTCAGAGGTTTGTTAGTTTTATTTGGAAGACCAGTTCGTCATTGAGGATATCTGCATTGCGGGGACTCAAGTTCATTTGCGACAAACTTTTATCAGACATATTTACCTGGAAATGACTAACAGTCAGAATAAAAACTGTGGTTCAGAAACCGTACATAAAATAAAAGCAGATAAACTGAATATACATAAAAATTTATACATTGATTATTCTGGAACCAAATAGATTTTATTTCAATGGTAATAACTGATAGCTGTTCGTATGGAATTGTTTTTATTAATTATCTCTTCTTATTATCAGGTTTCAAATTACTTTACGGTTAAATCAGACTACTGGAATGCTATTGTTTAATGAATACCGTAAATATTTCTTGATTTTTAATTTTTGTAAAGAAACAAAATACTTGTGCTGTTTTATAATGCGTGTATTATTATTATTGTAGATTATAGACGCGTCGACAACTCAGGTCATTAGCGTCTTAAAAATGCGTGTCAGGTCACATGAGTTCGTATTGTTTTTTACGCACGAGTTTGAAAAACATTTTACTAATTAAAATGAATTTCAAACAGTATTAACAGTCATTTTAATACCAATAATAATTTATACCTATATACAGGGTGTTTCTTTAACAATGGAAATCCGTTAACTGGAGATACTACGCGTTAAATAACGAGAACGACCGCTGACTTGAACATGTCTTATCAAAATGTTGATGGGGTAAGAACAAATTTATGTTCTTACTTTAATAAATAAATCACAATAAATTCAGTTGAACAAGATCTCAATGAAATAAGTTTTCTCAATATTATAATTAATTCCAAATCAAATTTTTTGTTGTTATCAACAAACTTCAATTTTTTAGCGTAACTAAGAAAATATAATTTTGACAAATTCATATCGAGAACGTGTGTTATTATAACAAACAAGTTTGCTATATTGGTTTCGGATACAGGGTGTTGAAAGTTAAAATTTTATTTTCTTTTTTTTCATTATTAAGAAAATTCTTATGTCATCAACTTGTAAATGGGCAGTTCTATGTTTTTTGGTACGACAAAAAAGGATTTGTAACTATTTTAATGTTGTGCTCACAGGATTATAAAAGTAATATTACAGATTACGGATTTCCCATTGACACCCAATTCGTTTGATATTAAGTTTATTTATAGAAAAAATAACGCTGAATCGACTCCAACAACCCGCACTTTTAGTTTCAAAGATATAAACAGCATCTGAGAGATTTTTGAGTTTTCTTAAAAATGCCAAAAGTAAGAAGACCCCCTTTGTACAAATTTGCGAAATTTTTGAAAAATAAATTCGACCCGATTCGTTTGATATTAAGTCTATTTATAGAAAAAATAACGCTAAATTGACTCCAACAACACGCACTTTTAGTTTCAAAGATATAAACAGTATCTGAGAGATTTTTGAGTTTTCTTAAAAATGCCAAAAGTAAGAAGACCCCCCTCTTTGAACAAATTTGCGAAATTTTTGAAAAATAAATTCGACCCGATTCGTTTGATATTAAGTTTATTTATAGAAAAAATAACGTTGAATCGACTCCAACAACCCGCACTTTTAGTTTCAAAGATATAAAACAGCATCTGAGAGATTTTTGAGTTTTCTTAAAAATGCCAAAAGTAAGAAGACTCTTTGTACAAATTTGCGAAATTTTTGAAAAATAAATTCGACCCGAATCGTTTGATATTAAGTCTATTTATAGAAAAAATAACGCTAAATTGACTCCAACAACACGCACTTTTAGTTTCAAAGATATAAGCAGCATCTGAGATAAAATAACATTGAGAACATTTACAATTTTGCAGTAAGTCATGGTCCATAACCTAATGTAAATATGTAGTGCATTACGTAGAAAAAATTGTACAGTGAATTTTTTAAACAATTTTCCATAGCAACGGTTGATACATATTTACATTAGGTCTTATGGCCCATAGCTTACTACAAAATTGTAAATATACTCAATGTTATTTTCCCTATGTTACCTTTTCTAAGAAACACCCTGTATATTCTTATTTCAAGCAAACTGTGTTTTCAGTTATTTTACATCGATCTTTAAATATATTATTTTCAAACAAAAATTGATTGAATAATTTATGTTCCAGTCATTTGCATTTTAAATAAGTTCAACTCTGATTTAACGTTCTGCTTTTTAATGGTACTTATTACAAAATGTTTTAATGTGGCGGAACTTTAAAGAGCTAAATTAATTGGAGAATTGGAACCATAGCAAATTCCTCTTCATTCAATATTAATTAATGCAAATGATCTGTCAATATATTCTATTTATAAAATTGCAAATTAAGAAAGAATAACAACAGTCTGTTGTCATTCTTTTTAATTTTCATTTTTTTTTAAATATCCGTTGTCAACAGATATGTTTTTTTTTAAATTAGGCATACTTTTACAAGGCTACCATGCAGCCAAGGTTATTTGGGAATAATCTACCGCCAAGTCTAGCACTTCCAAGGTTACCTTTTCTGGAAACGATTCGGCGCAGTTTTAAACCCTCGTAACTTCGGTCTGAATAATACTTTAGATAAAAAATAAAATATATATGAGCACTGTGGTTGGAATAAAAACAAAATAAAATATAGTTACTTCTTGTAGTGTTCGCTGAAGATGAAAGCTTAGCTTTCGAAATGTACATCCATCAATAAAACTGTTGTGGTAAGAAGTAACTACATTTTATTTGATTTTTAATACTTTAGATCTCAAATTTTCACGATAATTGGTTCTTAGAATAGAACCTGGGAACTAGGGGCTTGTAATAGATGAACCATTCTCAAGTCCTGCCTTTATTAGGCATACTAATTGAAGAAATTCGACCAGTAAATAAAAACATGTGAGTAATTGTTCTATTTATGTAACCCGACCGCTAGGGACGCTAGTAACAGCTTCAAAGAGAAATAATATTATGTAACTATAATATGAACATTTTTAAGAAACAAACAAGAAGAGAGTGTGGTGTAACGGTTAGCGTAGCGGCCTTTGGATCACACTGTCGGGGGTTCGAATCCCACCTCCGTTCATGAGTGTTTTGTGATGTAATTTAGTTTTAAGTTAGTTGTTATTTAATGTAATTAAGACACTAATGACCTAAGTTGTCGACGCGTCTATAATCTACAATAAATAAATATAAAAATTTTAAGCAAAATGACGGGTGTAGCACGGACTTATATCTTTTACTACGGTTTTTGAGGTACTGTTTAATGAATAAAAATAACTAAAATCTGTAAAAAAAATTTTTTTTGAAAAAAACCCAACTGAGAAAGAAGCAATTCAAACTAAAAAAAATTCGACTGATGACCAGTCCTATACTTCCCACCTAGTAAATATTTGCAAAAAATAAACACTCTTTTTTTTATTCTTTGACTAGGCCCAAATAACCTTAGCTGTTGGTGGTCTTTAAAACACAATTTAATTTTTATTCTTTGAAAAAAGCATGGCCCTCTTTTTTGTTTGGTGATCTATTGATGGCTAGCTTAATATAGCAAAAATCATGGTTACCTTGATTTACGTACAATTTTTATTTTTTTTAGTAAAATATTTTTTTTCTCGAAAACTATACATTTTAGAGAAAAAAAATATTTACATTTTTTTCATATTATAACATCTAGAATTCATTTATATTTTTTTTTACCTATGTTAATACGTGACATTGAGGACGTTTTTTTGAATATCTCAGGATCCACTGAACCGATTTGACTCAAAATCTAATCAGATCTAAGTTAAAGGCTGATAAACACAATAGAACAATCGGCATGCCCGTATGTTGTTCCGTTCTTAAGATATCGAAGGCGAAAAATTGACCACATACACACACACATACACACATACACACATACACACATACACACACACATACAGACATCAGTCAGAAAATGATCTTAAACGATTGCTAGGGTCTCAAAACGTGAAAATCTTTTAAAATCTCGAAATATTGTTTTCGGACTGAATCCATTACTTCCCTACCATAGTAGAGGTGGGAAGTAAAAATAGATAACTAAACAAGATTTTTGCTCGTATGTGCCTACCAAATTTCGTTAAAATCTATTCAATCTTTCGAGTTTCGAAAGTTTCAAAAATGTTGCCAAATTGTTCAGGATGAATTGAATTGAATTGTGAATTATAGACGCTCGACAACAAGGGTCATTAGCGTCTGTTGTTCAGGATGATGTGAAATATCGAAAAATGTTAGTTCCGTCCCTAGGTCCTACCGTCCGACCGGCGCCAATAGTGTATGTGCCATTTGGCAAATACACTAATAAACTAATTAAAAACAAAATCAAAATCAATGTGAAGGCTATCCGTGTTATGAATATCGGTTTAAGAGTGCGTCATTCACAATGTCAGTGATAATTATAAATGCTTATGATCTCAGGTAGGTACAATAATTACATTTTAAAAACACACTGGTAAATAGGAACTTAATTAAGTTTATAGTTGCATTATGTTGATGTACTTTGAACAGATGCAGAATCCCTGCCTCTTTTCATCTTATTATTTTTCTCTTTTTAGTGGCTTTTTGAAGGAGGTTCTATTTTTTTATAAGTTTTTTTTTATTTTTTACTTTTTAGTGACTTGGCAATACGCCACTGACTGCTTTCTTGATATTTGATTACTAAACTTAAAAAAAACTACTAAACCGATTTCAGTAAAATTTATGTGAGACTACCCTGAAGGTATGTGCTATTCATTAGAAAAAGAATCATTAAAATCGGTTCACAAATGCAGAAGATATGAGGTAACATAAGTCAAAAATTAATTTGATTATTAAAAAAAAGAAACTGCATAACCGATTTAAATAAACATTATATATTCTGAACCCAACAGCGCCGAAATTTTTTTTATCGGTCAACCTCTCGAGAAGTTAAGGCTGAACAAACATAAAAAAATATACGTTTAAAAATTGATAACCTCTGTTTTTTTGAAGTTAGTCAAAAATTTAATTTGGTTAAAATTGAACATATAAGTCTTTTTTTTAACTACAAAGGTGATGTCACCTCTTAAATTGACAACTTGAAAATTTTAAACATTCAAATTAAAACTAATCATTTGTTTTTCCTTTGTATGCACTAAACCGGAATTCTATTTTTACAAAACATATTTAATTAATATTTTTTACACGTTTGACTGTATTGGAAAAATCAATACTTATTACCTACTGCTTTTAAATATTTGCTTTATAATTAACATATAAGGAGAATATTAATTTAGCAATCATATCACGGTTGAGTATTGTAAGCTCATTCCGCCGCGAAAGTGGAAAGGTTCAGGTTAGAATCCTGACTGTGACCACTGGTTGGTAAAATGATTTTTTCAATATGTTTCGAAACAATTATATAATTGGCTGCTTTCCAACGAAAAATTTTTCAATTGCTTTTCAGCCGTATAAAACTATTATTTATATTAATATTTATATTATATTATTCAACACATGCACGCTTTTAGTATTTTTCGTGTCTGTAAGGCGGATCTTAAATGACCGTTTATCGACTGCTGACGTACAACAAATTGCTAAGTTGCAGAAAAGACAAAGGAGAAAAAAACTATTTACCCATTTTACAGTACGCCACTGGCTCATGCAAATACAATATAATTATGCAAAAAAAAATGGAGAAAGGATTAGTGTATAATATTATGTATGTGCTTCAAAATTACACATCTAGTTCGATCCGAAAGAGATGACTGTAATTATTGTATAAAATTGATGTCTGATCTTTGTCAGGTTGTGGTTTTATTTATAAACCTCATTGACGTCATGTAAATATAATATTCACACGTTAGGTTAGGGAAACAGGTAGTAGTGTAGTTTGTTGTTTTCGTCGATTCAACGATTATTTTTTTCTTTTTTTATCACCAAGTTATCAATCCAAACAGGTTTTATATTTTATGTATACTGTCTATATGCAAATGGTTGTTTGCAATATCTGCAGTGTGTCCCAGGATAAATGTGACAAGAGGGGTAATAACAAAATATTTTTGAATTTCGAAATGGCATTCGGGCATTCAGTCCTGCTTGATATAAAACTAAGGTATACCAAAAACGAGTTGATTCGGCCTTCTACAAGGTGTTTTATAAGAAAAGTTGTAAAAATGTGAAAAAAATCCACTAAGGAAAGAAAAATATCGTGTAAAATAAAGGATCATCTACGATTTATTTAATTAACATTTTTTTTTGGATATTTTTGAAATTTGGTATGGGGTTATAAAATTGCATTCTAAACAACTTTTCTTAGTTTCTTATTTCTTCTTTTGAAAAATAAAGGAACTATATTCTTGGTGATTTTTAGGTGATTTTAACAACTTTGCTTATAAAACACCTTGTAAAAGACCGAATTAACTCATTTTTGGTATACCATAGTTTTACGTCAAACAGGACTTTATACCCAAATGCCATTCCGAAATTCGAATTTTTTTATTTATTACACCTCAATTTTTACATCTATTCCGGGACACACTGTATATACAGTGAATTTCATTTGAGACGCAACATATAGGCAAATTTTGTTTACCTGGGAGTAATGGAAAACATTAACGCATCGTTTCACTTAAAATGCACGGCAGTGTGTCAGCCAAGTTCGGTAACACTGAATGTGCGTATATTTACACGAAACATTTCGACCTCACCATAACTCAAAAAATACGGGCTTGAGAATGGCCGAGCGTGTAGCAATGCTGTTGTTTACATGGCGTTGCTATGGTTCCTCTATTACAAGTCTCCAGTTCCCGGGTTTTAGCCCGAGAGTGTAAAAGTGTCAATTGGATTTTCAATTTATTATTAAAAAAAAAATAATAGATTGAAAATATGAATTGATGCTAGGCCCAAATAACCTTAGCTGTTGGTGGTCTTTAAAACACAATTTAAAATTTTTAACTCAAAAAATATTAAACCTGCACCCTTTCAATTTTGCTAGTCTAATAAGGCTCTCTTGAACACTTAGAATGCCAAATTTCATTAATGAAACCTATTATAGTTCTTGAGTTATTATGGTTTGAAAAATGCTATTTTTATCATTCACTCACTGACTCACTCATCAAAAACCTAAACCACTTCTAGGTGACTTAGAAACTTGAAATTGGGAATCAAGGTAAATCATTAGGCATATACAAAGGAAAAATCTGAAAACTACAAATTATTAAATTTAAGCATTAATTATATTAAGTAATATGCAAATTATGTGGTTGAGGTGCCGTGATTAATAGTTGCGCTTCCACCACATTTATCTATATTTTAAAATAGCAGCGATTTTAGTGACAGCTTTCCAAACTAAAAATTTTTTACTATTTCTGACTTCTAGTGGGCAATTGCTAAATTAAAAAAAAAAACAATGCTATACTATCCCTGAACAATATAGGCTATATTTAATTTTGATAAATTTCTCGCAAGAGGGGATAATTTCTGTGGGATGGTAACAAAACGCAACTCTAAAATTCTTTTGCATTTTAGCGTATAGGCGGAATGCTACTAATATTATATCTTATCCCAAAAAATATTTTTACGATTTTCTCACAACTTTAAATTGTGTAAACAATAATAATACCTGACGTTGTTTATAAAAGTGTAATAACATTATGACATAATACCTCTGTAAATGTTTGCTTAAACGCTGGGGACGCTAGACAGTTCTAGGCCAATCACGCGGTGTGCATAATTTTTTTGACTTAACAGTAAATAGTTATGTTTGACAGCCACTGTGGGGTCGCATTTGAAGTCTAGATAATGAGGACGTTTACACGATAATTTTTTAGCATATACAGTATAGCTTCGTTTATCCATTTTAAACCAACTGACTATTTGTACCCCCAGTTCTTATAGGTTCTAATTCGAAAATTGAGTTTTCAGTTTATTATTAAAAAAATCGGCCAAGTTTGTGTCGAACCACGCCCAGTGAAGAGTTCCGTAGTCGGGAAGAACATATCCGCCATGTTGGATTTTTAATGATTTTTGATTTGTCTCGTAATTATCACCTTAAACACTATCTATTTTTCAAATTGCAAAGGTCAAGCTCCAGCGGAAGTACCCTAGAATTTATTTCGAGTCAGTATCCGACATGTTGGATTTTCATTTATTTTCGATTTTTCTCGTAATTATCACCTTAAGCACTATTTATGTTTCAAACTGTGAAGGTCAAGCTCGAGTGGAAGTAGCCTAGAATTTATTTCGAGTCAGAATCCGACATGTTGGATTTTTTATACGCCATGTTGAATTTTTAATGATTTTTGATTTTTCTCGTACAGTCGCGGGGTAAAAGCTAGTAGAACATATGTAGAAACTCAGACGTTTTATTTATTTAAATATTTGACCTGTGACAAGGTCAGATACGTAATGATACAATAATTAAAGTATCTAGTCAAAATAAAATAACTGGTAAACGGTTTATTTGTGTAAATGTTGAATTTTTTTGCAAATATTTGCAACATATTGCAAGAATGCAAATAAATTGAAGTAAATAATACATGGATTAAGCCGCGAAGGAAACAATTCCTTGAGTCTTTCAAAATATTTCCATCATGCAAAAATGATATATTGAATAAAACATACAAATATTAGTACTTGAAAATGCTAATATGTCATCTTAGAGCCGGCAAATATTTGCTCTGAAAAGCTACAATCAAACAGTATTAATATCTAACAATTCACCTAAACTACAACATCCATTAACGGTGCTTATGTAAATATTTAATTTTATTCTTTTAATGCACTTATTACAAAAAGTAGGTACTCTGTGCTGCTCGGGTAGAACGTTGGCGGTTACGACTCGTGTGCCACCCTCGCTTCTCTTGGGCGGCAAACTCCACAAACGCCAACTTTCTGCACTAGTAACACAACGTATTTACTGTTACGTTTACAATTGAATTGTAGATTATAGACGCTCGACAACAGAGGTCATTAGCGTCTAGTGTTACGTTTACAAGTAGACGAAACTTTTAATCTGAATTAAAAATATTTACCGCAAAAATATTATCAAGTAGGAAGTGTTTGGTAGTCAGATATCACAATTCATACATCATTTGTTATTGAAACAAAAGTATGTTTACAAAAGTTTTTTGTTTCTTTGACGTATTTTCAGATTTAGTCGTTTGTGAATCATTTTATTGAAATGTTTAATTATCCGGAATGATAATAACTAATAAGGTTGATTGAGAACTTGAGACGATATCTTGTTCGACATCACATACAAAAAGTTTAGATCGTTTTTAGACTATTGAGAAGATTGACTGGAATGGAATTCAGTTTTGGTTTATTAATTGACGTTAAGATTTATAAGAATTGGTCGACAATGTTTGTGTATACATCGACCAAAAAACTTTTCAAAATTAGAATCTGTACTTTAACCCTAAATTCAAAAATAAGGTCGGAAGCATGTAAATAGCGAATGTCTGTTTTTCGTCTTCACTTCTTTGCGTTAATGGTATATTACAAAAGACCTCAGAACACAGATACTTATAGAAACAGTATATCACGTCGCTTGTGAAGTCACAACAAGTACGACCTGTCAGGCACATTATGATCATTCGATCATTAAGAATCGACCTCGATCATTAAGATTCGACCTCGATCATTAAGAATCGACTTCGAACATTAAGATTCGACCTCGATCATTAAGAATCGACTTCGAACATTAAGATTCGACCTCGATCATTAAGAATCGACCTCGATCATTAAGAATCGACCTCGATCATTAAGAATCGACCTCGATCATTAAGAATCGACCTCGATCATTAAGAATCGAGCTCGATCATTAAGAATCGACCTCGATCATTAAGAATCGACCTCGATCTTTAAGAATCGACCTCAATCATAAAGAATCGTCCTCAATCATTAAGAATCGACCTCGATCATTAAGAATCGACCTCGATCATTAAGAATCGACCTCGATCATTAAGAATCGACCTCGATCATTAAGAATCGACCTCGATCATTAAGAATCGACCTCAATTATTAAGAATCGAGCTCGATCATTAAGAATCGAGCTCGATCATTAAGAATCGATCTCGATCATTAAGAATCGTCCTCGATCATTAAGAATCGACCTCGATAATAATTTAAGAATCGACCTCGATCATTAAGAATCGAGCTCGATCATTAACCCTTAACCACTGGCGTGTATTTAGTTACATTATCACTGACATACGTCTATGTGACGTATATTTTTTTTAAACGCCCCTTATCAGTTATTGTATTATAATGTAATTATGTAATTTTTTGTTTATTTATTGTTTCGCCCTCTTAAGCCAAAAAATATTTTCAACTGTCTCAATGAATATTTTCTAAAAATTTATTTTTGAAATTACGTTGCAAACTTTTTCTGGTGAATGTGTATTGTTATGTTCTACAAATATATATTTTGTTTGTTTACAGTTGTGGATTGATGGCGATTCCTAGGTCGCTAACCCAAAGTTATGCGGTAATGAAACAAGGACATCTCGTTTGCAGAAAAATAAAACTACACAAAAAAAGGTAAATGAAAATTCACAAGTTTTATTTACTAGACAATAAAAAAACATTGTCATAAAATATTTATGAGAATTCTATGTGTTGGTAAAACATTATTTTATCAATGGAATCTTATCATAATAATATCATGTTGACTTTATTTTCACAGAAATGTCAGCCATCGCGCTCGAAGACAAAGACATTTAAAGTTTGGCAACAAAACTAAAGTTTATACAAGTCTAAAGTTCA
Organism: Mongoloraphidia duomilia; assembly: GCA_039654895.1. Taxonomy (NCBI): domain Eukaryota; kingdom Metazoa; phylum Arthropoda; class Insecta; order Raphidioptera; family Raphidiidae; genus Mongoloraphidia; species Mongoloraphidia duomilia. The sequence goes on from CM077526.1 coordinate 1,403,198, forward strand.
CATTTTTTCTTACATTTCATTTATTTAAATATAGATTTTTATTTAGTGGCTACTTCAGAGAATATTTCTTAGAGATACAAACGACCCCCGTATAACACGGTACTTCTACAACACGATTTTGCTCTAACGTGATCAGACAAACGCGGCAATCATTGTGAGGTCGATTCTTAATGATCGAGGTCGATTCTTAATGATCGAGGTCGATTCTCAATGATCGAGGTCGATTCTCAATGGTCGAGGTCGATTCTCAATGATCGAGGTCGATTCTTAATGACCGAGGTCGATTCTAAATGATCGAGGTCGATTCTTAATGATCGAGGTCGATTCTTAATGATCGAGGTCGATTCTTAATAATCGAGGTCGATTTTTAATGATCGAGGTCGATTCTTAATGATCGAGGTCGATTCTTAATGGTCGAGGTCGATTCTTAATGATCGAGGTCGATTCTTAATGGTCGAGGTCGATTCTTAATGATCGAGGTCGATTCTTAATAATCGAGGTCGATTTTTAATGATCGAGGTCGATTCTTAATGATCGAGGTCGATTCTTAATAGTCGAGGTCGATTCTTAATGATCGAGGTCGATTCTTAAAATCGAGGTCGATTTTTAATGATCGAGGTCGATTCTTAATGATCGAGGTCGATTCTTAATGGTCGAGGTCGATTCTTAATGATCGAGGTCGATTCTTAATGATCGAGGTCGATTCTAAATGATCGAGGTCGATTCTTAATGATCGAGGTCGATTCTTAATGATCGAGGTCGATTCTTAATAATCGAGGTCGATTTTTAATGATCGAGGTCGATTCTTAATGATCGAGGTCGATTCTTAATGGTCGAGGTCGATTCTTAATGATCGAGGTCGATTCTTAATGGTCGAGGTCGATTCTTAATGGTCGAGGTCGATTCTTAATGATCGAGGTCGATTCTTAATAATCGAGGTCGATTTTTAATGATCGAGGTCGATTCTTAATGATCGAGGTCGATTCTTAATGGTCGAGGTCGATTCTTAATGATCGAGGTCGATTCTTAAAATCGAGGTCGATTTTTAATGATCGAGGTCGATTCTTAATGATCGAGGTCGATTCTTAATGGTCGAGGTCGATTCTTAATGATCGAGGTCGATTCTTAATGGTCGAGGTCGATTCTTAATGATCGAGGTCGATTCTTAATGGTCGAGGTCGATTCTTAATGGTCGAGGTCGATTCTAAATGATCGAGGTCGATTCTTAATGATCGAGGTCGATTCTTAATGATCGAGGTCGATTCTTAATAATCGAGGTCGATTTTTAATGATCGAGGTCGATTCTTAATGATCGAGGTCGATTCTTAATGGTCGAGGTCGATTCTTAATGATCGAGGTCGATTCTTAATGGTCGAGGTCGATTCTTAATGGTCGAGGTCGATTCTTAATGGTCGAGGTCGATTCTAAATGATCGAGGTCGATTCTTAATGATCGAGGTCGATTCTTAATGATCGAGGTCGATTCTTAATAATCGAGGTCGATTTTTAATGATCGAGGTCGATTCTTAATGATCGAGGTCGATTCTTAATGGTCGAGGTCGATTCTTAATGATCGAGGTCGATTCTTAATGGTCGAGGTCGATTCTTAATGATCGAGGTCGATTCTTAATGGTCGAGGTCGATTCTTAATGGTCGAGGTCGATTCTTAATAATCGAGGTCGATTCTTAATGGTCGAGGTCGATTCTTAATGATCGAGGTCGAATCTTAATGATCGAGGTCGATTCTTAATGGTCGAGGTCGATTCATAATGGTCGAGGTCGATTCTTAATGATCGAGGTCGATTCTTAATGGTCGAGGTCGATTCTTAATGATCGAGGTCGATTCTTAATGGTCGAGGTCGATTCTTAATGATCGAGGTCGATTCTTAATGGTCGAGGTCGATTCTTAATGATCGAGGTCGATTCTTAATGGTCGAGGTCGATTCTTAATGATCGAGGTCGATTCTTAATGGTCGAGGTCGATTCTTAATGGTCGAGGTCGATTCTTAAAATCGAGGTCGATTTTTAATGATCGAGGTCGATTCTTAATGATCGAGGTCGATTCTTAATGGTCGAGGTCGATTCTTAAAATCGAGGTCGATTTTTAATGATCGAGGTCGATTCTTAATGATCGAGGTCAATTCTTAATAATCGAGGTCGATTCTTAAAATCGAGGTCGATTTTTAATGATCGAGGTCGATTCTTAATGATCGAGGTCGATTCTTAATGGTCGAGGTCGATTCTTAATGATCGAGGTCGATTCTTAATGGTCGAGGTCGATTCTTAATGATCGAAGTCGATTCTTAATGGTCGAGGTCGATTCTTAATGATCGAGGTCGATTCTTAATAATCGAGGTTGATTTTTAATGATCGAGGTCGATTCTTAATGATCGAGGTCGATTCTTAATGGTCGAGGTCGATTCTTAAAATCGAGGTCGATTTTTAATGATCGAGGTCGATTCTTAATGATCGAGGTCGATTCTTAATGGTCGAGGTCGATTCTTAATGATCGAGGTCGATTCTTAATGATCGAGGTCGATTCTTAATGGTCGAGGTCGATTCTTAATGATCGAGGTCGATTCTTAAAATCGAGGTCGATTTTTAATGATCGAGGTCGATTCTTAATGATCGAGGTCGATTCTTAATGGTCGAGGTCGATTCTTAATGATCGAGGTCGATTCTTAATGATCGACGTCGATTCTTAAAATCGAGGTCGATTTTTAATGATCGAGGTCGATTCTTAATGATCGAGGTCGATTCTTAATGGTCGAGGTCGATTCTTAATGATCGAGGTCGATTCTTAATAATCGAGGTCGATTCTTAAAATCGAGGTCGATTTTTAATGATCGAGGTCGATTCTTAATGATCGAGGTCGATTCTTAATGGTCGAGGTCGATTCTTAAAATCGAGGTCGATTTTTAATGATCGAGGTCGATTCTTAATGATCGAGGTCGATTCTTAATGGTCGAGGTCGATTCTTAAAATCGAGGTCGATTTTTAATGATCGAGGTCGATTCTTAATGATCGAGGTCGATTCTTAATGGTCGAGGTCGATTCTTAATGATCGAGGTCGATTCTTAATGATCGAGGTCGATTCTTAAAATCGAGGTCGATTTTTAATGATCGAGGTCGATTCTTAATGATCGAGGTCGATTCTTAATGGTCGAGGTCGATTCTTAATGATCGAGGTCGATTCTTAATGATCGAGGTCGATTCTTAAAATCGAGGTCGATTTTTAATGATCGAGGTCGATTCTTAATGATCGAGGTCAATTCTTAATGGTCGAGGTCGATTCTTAATGATCGAGGTCGATTCTTAATAATCGAGGTCGATTTTTAATGATCGAGGTCGATTCTTAATGATCGAGGTCGATTCTTAACGGTCGAGGTCGATTCTTAATGATCGAGGTCGATTCTTAAAATCGAGGTCGATTTTTAATGATCGAGGTCGATTCTTAATGATCGAGGTCGATTCTTAATGGTCGAGGTCGATTCTTAAAATCGAGGTCGATTTTTAATGATCGAGGTCGATTCTTAATGATCGAGGTCGATTCTTAATGATCGAGGTCGATTCTTAATGGTCGAGGTCGATTCTTAATGATCGAGGTCGATTCTTAAAATCGAGGTCGATTTTTAATGATCGAGGTCGATTCTTAATGATCGAGGTCGATTCTTAATGGTCGAGGTCGATTCTTAATGATCGAGGTCGATTCTTAATGATCGAGGTCGATTCTTAAAATCGAGGTCGATTTTTAATGATCGAGGTCGATTCTTAATGATCGAGGTCGATTCTTAATGGTCGAGGTCGATTCTTAATGATCGAGGTCGATTCTTAATAATCGAGGTCGATTTTTAATGATCGAGGTCGATTCTTAATGATCGAGGTCGATTCTTAATGGTCGAGGTCGATTCTTAATGATCGAGGTCGATTCTTAAAATCGAGGTCGATTTTTAATGATCGAGGTCGATTCTTAATGATCGAGGTCGATTCGTAATGGTCGAGGTCGATTCTTAATGATCGAGGTCGATTCTTAATGATCGAGGTCGATTCTTAATGGTCGAGGTCGATTCTTAATGATCGAGGTCGATTCTTAATAATCGAGGTCGATTTTTAATGATCGAGGTCAATTCTTAATGATCGAGGTCGATTCTTAATGGTCGAGGTCGATTCTTAATGATCGAGGTCGATTCTTAAAATCGAGGTCGATTTTTAATGATCGAGGTCGATTCTTAATGATCGAGGTCGATTCTTAATGATCGAGGTCGATTCTTAATAATCGAGGTCGATTTTTAATGATCGAGGTCGATTCTTAATGATCGAGGTCGATTCTTAATGGTCGAGGTCGATTCTTAATGATCGAGGTCGATTCTTAATGGTCGAGGTCGATTCTTAATGATCGAGGTCGATTCTTAATGGTCGAGGTCGATTCTTAATGATCGAGGTCGATTCTTAATGGTCGAGGTCGATTCTTAATGATCGAGGTCGATTCTTAATAATCGAGGTCGATTTTTAATGATCGAGGTCGCTTCTTAATGATCGAGGTCGATTCTTAATAATCGAGGTCGATTTTTAATGATCGAGGTCGATTCTTAATGATCGAGGTCGATTCTTAATGGTCGAGGTCGATTCTTAATGATCGAGGTCGATTCTTAAAATCGAGGTCGATTTTTAATGATCGAGGTCGATTCTTAATGATCGAGGTCGATTCTTAATGATCGAGGTCGATTCTTAATGGTCGAGGTCGATTCTTAATGATCGAGGTCGATTCTTAATGATCGAGGTCGATTCTTAATAATCGAGGTCGATTTTTAATGATTGAGGTCGATTCTTAATGATCGAGGTCGATTCTTAATGGTCGAGGTCGATTCTTAATGATCGAGGTCGATTCTTAATGATCGAGGTCGATTCTTAAATCTGGCGTTTACTCGACACTCCGACATCGGTAATCTATCCGGAACCTGTTGTAATCCGGCGTATTTACGTTAATTTCCTGGATCTTTTTAATAACTCGGCATATCCGGTAAAATTGAAAATTTGAATTAACACTAGTCCCAGATAACCTGATAGTTGGCGGTCGTAAATATTTTTTTATTAAACCCTTCTTTACTCACTGAATTTGATCGACGCGCCCATTTAAGGGTTAACACAAGACACAAGATATTTTTTATGGTGTGGTGTTAAATTTAAGGTCATAATAATATCCTCCCAGAGCTGTGATGTAAGAAATCACTTACCGTTTAAAAAATAATATTTTTGACGTCATACGCGCTTGTTATAATAATGTATGCTGCTGCGACATTGATAATTATGATAATGAAGACATTACAATAAACTCGTCCGCGCGTTTCCTCCCAAACACTCGTCTATAAATAAAAAATAAACAGTTTTTAATAGAAAATTTATTTTAACATTCCGTCGTCTTTCTTAAATGTATTTCATTCACAGTTCACAGAGGGCAGTATAGCCTAGTGGTTAGCATGCTTGGCGCCGCAACCTCTAGACTGGACTGCCGTGGGTTCGAATCCTACCTGCGCTCATGGATGTTTTGTGATGTTATTTAGTTTTAAGTTAGTTGTTATTTAGTGTAGTTGAAAGACGCTAATGACCTTAGATGTCGACTCGTCTATAATCTACAATAAATAAATAAATTCACAGTTCACGAAATTATTTTAAAAGATCTTCATCTGCACTTAGTCACTAAATTTGAATATTTTTTCATCACTAATTTATTTGTTAGTTTATACAAACACTTTCAATTAAAAATTGACGTCGTGATTTAAATGAGGAAAAAAATAGATGACAATCACAGTTTCGGCTGTCACTTGTCATATTTTTTGTTTCAACAACTTTTAATATAATTTATGTTTTAGCACTGTAAAAATGCGGTCCATAAACTATATTTTTTAGGTGGTGACATCTGCATCTTTGCTTAGCAGCTGATTTACAACTGCTGGCCGGTACCTATAAGTTTAAGATGTGTGGTGGTGATATTCCTGATATACGTGTAATTTACACTTACGCAAACTTGCTGTCATTTTGCCAATTCATTCATGTGACAATTATGTTCCTGAAGCCGTGAGGCAAAATGGCAAATGTCAAATACTTGTAAACTTGTTTCAACGTTAAGACAAATTTATAATCTACTCAGTAGATCACTAAGAATCGACCATATTGATCACTAAGAATCGACCATATTGATCACTAAGAATCGACCATATTGATCACTAAGAATCGACTACTCTTGCTTAAAATTAAGTGAACTTTAAATCTTCCATTATACAGGTGCGAAACGAGGATGTGAATATTTTCAGAACAGTACTATAAGAACAATTTTAGGAATACATTAAAAAAAAATAAAACTTGCCATTTTTACCAAAATTATTATTTCTAAAAAATTAAGTTTTTTAAGTGGGCCCATGGTATTCAACACATTATTCGATTCGTCTACGAAAACTACTCATTACTGCTGCGTCCCCATTGCGTTTGCCTGTATGTTCGTGATTTACTTGAGAAAACCGCTGAATCGATTTCAATTTGGTTTTAACATATTCCACACCTAATTACATATTCTAACAGAAACATGAAGGTTTTATTTTATTTTATGAGCCATCCGGATTTGCCTGTGTTTCTGACTGTGTATTCGGTACAAAGGAAATCCAACGGTCGGCTCTGGGACTATAAGCAACTTTACCTTGTGACTACAGGTTTATATATGTAACTTTTATACAGCGGACAAAACCTTGCTCTATTATTAATCTTTTTTAGTCTAGCAGAAGGCTAGACAATATTTTTGTTTTTAAAAGACAAAAAGCTTTGATTTTGTCCAATTTCAGTAATAAGTGATTTAAAATAATTTAATATGGAATTTTGAAATAAAAAAAATTCCAACCAATTGAGCGATGGGACCGTTCCAACTTTACAACTTTAGTGTTGCCTAATCCTTAAACTAGAACTAAGCAAATTTCTTTGAATGTCCGATCGACTTCCATTTTGGCTTCAGGAGCATTCAGAATTGTTTCTTTATAATATAAAGAAACAAAAAAGAAATATGTTGCTAATTGTTTTAATATAGTAATAGGTATAAACAATTACCAACAATTATTTTTTTTATTTCTAAGAGGATACTTTTCCAATCGAAGTCATGGGTGCAAGAATCAGACAGCTTCTCGCGAAGTGACGCAACTTTGATGTAAATGGCAGCTATGAGGGAGGATATGATATGGAAGTTATGGTTTTCAATCTCAATATGTTGGTTACAATTAGGCATAATGTTCACGTCCAGTAAATATAAATCAAAATAGAAGTATGTGGACAACAACAAAACAATTAAACTATTGTTGAAACCGCGACTAAACATTGCATTTTCAACAATAGTTTAATTGTTTTGTTGTTGTCCACATACCCGTTAACCTCCATTGGTTACAATATTTATTTTATTTATTTATTGTAGATTATAGACGCGTCGACATCTAAGGTCATTAGCGTCTTTCAACTACACTAAATAACAACTAACTTAAAACTAAATAACATCACAAAACATTCATGAGCGCAGGTGGGATTCGAACCCACGGCAGTCCAGTCTAGAGGTTGCGGCACCAAGCATGCTAACCACTAGGCCAGGGGTCGGCATCCTGCGGCTCTTATGATGTCAAGATGCAGTTCTTTAGTTCCATGCGCAAATATTAATAATTATATTATTTTATTTTCAAAACTTATAAAAAATATTATACTGCAAGAAAAACTTTAAACAGGATAAAAACACTCAACAGAGAACAGTGAGAATAAGTGGAGTAGAGAGTATACGGACAGCTGACATTTTTTAAATGTGGCAACACTGTTCTGTTTGTTTAGTTATTGGTGCACTGTGTCGTCAACGGTCGCAGTCATAATATTGAAAAAACTCGGGTCGCAGTGCCAAAACCCTGCCGACAATATAGTGTATTTGCTAATACTGGCATTGTGGCTTTATTATGTGAACTTAAGTTTGTTTTTGAACAAAATAAAAAATTTAACCCCTTAATACATCCCTTAAAATAATATTTTTTTTCTTAATTTCAATATTTTTATCAATGCAACCTCGGTACCAAATTAAATACACCCTTCAGTAAGTAAAACACTATCCGCAAACTAGTGTTTTCATAAAATTTGTAAGTCCGGTCCTGTCGGGCTGATTTTATTAAAATTTTAGCAGCACATTTTAATCGTTACTAAAAGGTTAAATTTCAATTTTGAAATGATTCTGAGAATTTTTTCGACATTTTCGGGCCCAAAAACATTTTTCAACCCCTAAAAACCACCCTTAAAATGGTCCGATCGGGCCCATTTTAAATAGGCTTCGTGCGGTGATGGATTTCAACGTGCCTACCAAATTTCGTCAAAATCAATTAACTCTTTCGAAAGTTATTGCCCGCACACACACACACACACACACACATATATATATAAATATATATATACATAAATAAATAGTTCAGGAGGCTATGAAACGTCGAGAAATGTTGGTCCGACCCCTAGGTTCCGCCATCCGACCGACGCCAATAGTGTATGTGCCATATGGCAAATACACTAATAAAAATGTTAGTGGTTCTTTAAAAACTGGGAAATTTTGTAAATTGCAACTTTTGGCTCTTCCATCTCAAAAGGTTGCCGACCTCCGCACTAGGCTATACTGTCCTCTGGTTACAATATTTCGAAACAGAATATGTTATACGATATAGAACTTTATAGATATAATATGATAATAACATACATACGTAGTGGGGGCGTCACGACGTCATGTTGAATGGTCGTTTGAATAATGAAGCTGGAACACTTTATGTTTACTAATAACAGGGACGCCGATGATCGGGTTGGGGGAGAACGTTTCGGTGTTTGAATTCACGTCTGTGTCAATTAATTTGTATGTGTGTGAAACGAAACGGTGATGTTATGCCAGCTGTCACGCTATTGTATTTACCATAAACATATCCTAGGCTACACCGACTCTGCCGGTTGCATTGCCACATATTCGCCTGCTGCACGTCCTGCTATACATGATGCTAAACCGGAGAAGGTGAGCTCTGACGCCGCCTGACGCCACGTTCAACTCCTCATCGCCTACCGCAGGTGTAGGATGGGAGCTAAAGGTAATAATAATAATAAAAATTCGACTGATGACCAGTCCTATACTTCCCACCTAGTAAATATTTGCAAAAAATAAACACTCTTTTTTTTTATTCTTTGACTAGGCCCAAATAACCTTAGCTGTTGGTGGTCTTTAAAACACAATTTAATTTTTATTCTTTGAAGAAAGCATGGCCCTCTTTTTTGTTTGGTGATCTACTGATGGCTAACTTAATATAACAAAAATCATGGTTACCTTGATTTACGTACAATTTTTATTTTTTTTAGTAAAATATTTTTTTTCTCGAAAACTATACATTTTAGAGAAAAAAAATATTTACATTTTTTTCATATTATAACATCTATAATTCATTTATATTTTTTTTTACCTATGTTAATACGTGACATTGAGGTCGTTTTTTTGAATATATCAGGATCCACTGAACCGATTTGACTCAAAATCTAATCAGATCTAAGTTAAAGGCTGATAAACACAATAGAACAATCGGCATGCCCGTATGTTGTTCCGTTCTTAAGATATCAAAGGCGAAAAATTGACCACATACACACACACATACACACACACATACACACACACACACACACACACACACACACACACACACACACACACACACACATACAGACATCAGTCGGAAAATGATTTTAAACGATTGCTAGGGTCTCAAAACGTGAAAATCTGTTAAAATCTCGAAATATTGTTTTCGGACTGAATCCATTACTTCCCTACCATAGTAGAGGTGGGAAGTAATAAATTCCTTTATTAGGGTTCGGACAAGCCAAAGTGACTATCTCGTCCGCCCTCTACTAAACAATTGACAATAATAAAAAAATAATACAAGTATACAGATAGCGATTAATATAATAAAAAATATCATTTTAAAAAACATTTTAAAATATTAGCTTAAAACTTTTTAAAATTAACATATTAAAAACACCAATACGGATAAAACAACATATTAAAATAGTACTCAGTAAAAATGACATAGTAAAACATAATAAACTCTTTTAACCTGTACGTGCAATACGCAAATGGGATTCTAGATGGTAGCGTAGATCATAGCAGGGCTTGCTTAAATTAATGCATTGTTATATATGCTAGCGTACACAACGAAGCAGTGAGTGTAGCAGGTATAAGCGCTGTTACACGAGCTGCTAGATACAAGAATGTATCTCACCATTCTTTCAGCGCGCTGACAACTACAGTCAACGTGTGACAACTGTCAAATGGCCGTAACAAGTTTCGCAATGGATGTGACTAGTTTAATAAGTGAAATTTTGCCAGTTTTTATTTAATTTGTTTTGAGTTTTTTCTAAGACGTATTTAAAAGTGTTAGGTTTCAAAATATTCAAAAAACCGGTTTAGGTAAAATTTTAATTCTTGGTATAAATGATGAAATACGCCATATTTAGAGCGTTTTCTATTAATAGGGTGGACATGATAGCTCCTACCCAAATTTGCATTTAAAATATACCACTTTGTAGCAGAAGAACACAAATATTCGTCTTCGCTATCTGACATTTCAAACGCGACTTAAGCTTGTATCAATGCTAGTATCAAAGCTTCGTTGTGCAAACCTATGAGCGCTTATAATTTCAACGACCATCTACCATACATGCTACCATCTAGAATCCCAGCTGCGTACTGCACGTACCTTAAGGATGCAAACAATTGCTCTGAAAAACATCGATACGTCGACATCGACGATGTTCTTAATTTGAAGATCGATGATTACCCATCGCTCTGAAAACATCGATACATCGATGACCGATGTTTTCTGCTAGTGAACAGTGGGACTTATTTCGCAAAATTCTGCAACTTTTGGAATCTATCGATATTAATGTCCCAATTAATAAAAAAATACTAAATGAAATTTTCAATATTTGGTACCAGTCTCTAGACTAGACTGTCGTGGGTTCGAATCCCATTTGCGCTCATGAATGTTTTGTGATGTTATTTAGTTTTAAGTTAGTTGTTATTTAATGTAATTTAAGACGCTAGTGACCTAAGTTGTCGACGCGTCTATAATCTACAATAGATAAATAAAAAATAACTTTTTAACAAAAAAAAAAACCTCCTTCAAAAAGCCACTAAAAAGAGGAAAATAATGAAATTTTGAGGTCTGCGCCAATTTAATAAAATATGAAGTCGATTAAAAAGTATAGTATAGTGATTAATATCTTAACCAACTTCATATTTTATTAAATTGGCGCAGACCTCAAAATTTCATTATTTTCCTCTTTTTAGTGGCTTTTTGAATTGTTAAAAAGTTTTTTATTTTTTACTTTTTAGTGTCAAAAAGTGACATTTACCTTAAAGGAATCACACGTCGTTACTCACTTTTATTAAACCGACTTTCTTACGCTGTCTGATGTGTCAAAAAGTGACATTTACCTTAAAGAATCACACGCCGTTACTCACTTTTATTAAAATCAGCCGAACTACTGAACCGATTTTGATGAAATTTCTATGGGACCAATCTGAAAGTATATCCTTTCAAATAAAAAAAAAATTTCCAAATCGATTTATAAATGAAGGAGTTCTGAGGTAACAAACATAAAAAAAAAATACAACCGAATTGAGAACCACCTCCTTTTTTTGAAGTCGGTTGATAAAGACAATTCCTACGGCAGTCGAAAAAACAGTGCCATCTATGGCCTCGGGATGTCAACGGTGTAGCAACAATTGGTCACATTATTTAACAAATAGTTCTGCAATAATACATTCCTGCCAATTTTTGTTCCGTTTATAATATCATGGGCGTGCTCGAATTCCAGATAGGTACATTTCCACTCCTGTGACCATAGCATAGTACTCGCTTCATCTGCTATTGACAGTATTTGTATCAAATGAAAGATTTATTGGTATAGGTACTTCAGTACAGTGAAATAACATCACGAAAATGTTAGCAGTGTCGTCCCAAAATATTGAAAGATTAATAGAATCACAATAATATCATACATTGTCGGGGGAAGGGGGTAGAGAGTAACGGAATTTTTTGAAGAGTTCTTAGTTCCGTCTTATGAAAGATAGGGGGGAGTGCGTAATTTTTAACGCTTTGCGCTAACTTTTCCGCAGTCGCATAAAAAAATTCTTAGAATCATTTTCCATTTAAATTACCGAGAATCATGCCAAGATAAATTTCAAACAAATAGATTAGGTACTAACTGTTTCAGCCATTTATATTTTGTACAAAAGCGTTATAGGTACCTTAAAAATAATCTGGATTTATTTTCAAAAATTTCACGCGCTCATATAACACAAGACGGAATGCTCTGGAAGTTCCGGTGCATCGTCTCTCAAAGTAGCAAACCTGCGTTGTTCTGTTGCGTACATCAGCTATAATGGGTTGCCAGACCAAGTTCGACATTAAAAATTGCAATATTCCGCGGAAATACTTTCTTCTAGAATAGTGTCCACTGTGTTATACTATGTGTAATATTATGTATTTTTACTTCCCACCTCTACTATGGTAGGGAAGTAATGGATTTAGTCCGAAAAAAATATTTCGAGATTTTAACAGAACTTCACGTTTTGAGACCCTAGCAATCGTTTAAGATCATTTTCTGACTGATGTCTGTATGTGTGTGTGTGTGTATGTGTATGTGTGTGTGTATGTGTGTGTGTGTGTATGTGTGTATGTGTGTATGTGGTCAATTTTTCGCCTTCGATATCTTAAGAACGGAACAACATACGGGCATGCCGATTGTTCTATTGTGTTTATCAGCCTTTAACTTAGATCTGATTAGATTTTGAGTCAAATCGGTTCAGTGGATCCTGAGATATTCAAAAAAACGTTCTCAATGTCACGTATTAACATAGGTAAAAAAAAATATAAATGAATTCTAGATGTTATAATATGAAAAAAATGTAAATATTTTTTTTCTCTAAAATGTATAGTTTTCGAGAAAAAAAATATTTTACTAAAAAAAATAAAAATTGTACGTAAATCAAGGTAACCATGATTTTTGCTATATTAAGCTAGCCATCGGTAGATCACCAAACAAAAAAGAGGGCCATGCTTTTTTCAAAGAATAAAAATTAAATTGTGTTTTAAAGACCACCAACAGCTAAGGTTATTTGGGCCTAGTCAAAGAATAAAAAAAAAGAGTGTTTATTTTTTGCAAATATTTAGATACTAGGTGGGAAGTAATAGGACTGGTCATCAGTCGAATTTTTTTATGTTGACTTGTCCACACTTTTGTGTATTATTTGACCAATAAGATTATGATCATAATATTAAACGGTAGAGTGGTCCTTTAAATAAGATGTATTGAATGTTTCACGTTGATTTTTACAGATATATGCGAGATCTGTGGTTCTACGACTGCCTTGGAACTCGACGCAACCCTCCGTCGCTCATCACCTGGACCCAGTGCAATGACGAAGAATACTCGCAGCCATGTAAACTGCAGCACTTTGTCTGAAGACTGAAAATATTTTCTATAATAACATCTTTGAACTTCTTATTTTCATTTTAATTATGTTATATAATTTCCTCAATATAATACTATTTTACTTGATGTTTTAAAGGAATATTTTATTTTCCGGTTCGAAGTTCTTGTACCTGTCTCAAAGAAAATTGGGAATCATTAAGGTAAAATACTTATTATTTAATAAAAAAATCATTAATGTTTTAATGGATTTATTATTATTTTTATAATTGTTGTAATATAGATATATCAAGGAAAATTGATTTTTTTTATTTTTATACATTCATAATATTATGTCTAGAAAGTATTTATATATTGTTATATATAATAATATAGTACAGTTTTATGTATAGACGCATTACATAATTATATATGTATATTATTAACAGGAGATTTATCTAAAATGATGGATAGATATTTTTAACAATATATTACGATTTTTTTACACATTAAAATAGCGTAAATTATTATATCAAAAATCACGCCACATTTTTATTATGAACAGAAAAATAATTTGAAAATTTTAAAAGTAGGTATTTGTTTTGTGAATATTTGAATATAATAATTTTATATGCTTTTAAAATATAAAGCAACAAATTTCAAAAATGACACGGGCTCAAAGTGTCAAGAATGAAGTTTGGGCGTAAAGATATATTTTTTATTTTTTGAGTTTGGTCAACACGATCATTTTATTAGTTGCAAAATTGTTGTAAATGTTAAAAATTGTATTTCGAATAGATTTTAAATAATTACAATTTTGGGACTTTATAGCACCATAGTTTCGTTGCAAAGTTTTTAGAACTATTTACATAATTATAGAAAAAAATATAAATTTATTAAATAACATAGATTATTTTTATATTAAGGTACTTCTTCACAAAATAATACAAAGTTTTAATAAATTTATTTACAATATGGAGTAACTAATTTGTTTTATTTTAAACCTATATAACTTCATAACAAACAGTAAATTTAATGATTCAAGATCACTGCCATTTTTTTCAAATTTGAAACTGTACACACAAAGAATTATTACAAGTCGATAGAAAGTTAAAACGATTTATAGAATTCTTTTTTCTACTACAAATATATTTTTAAAAAATATTACTTTGGGCGAGAAAATAAATTTCCATTCGGAGTACCAGTAGGCAGTCTATGAAAAATAAGTTTGTTCTTTGCTTACTTACTAAAGTTTAGTAAAAAACGAAGATTATTGACCACGCAGTTTTAAAAATACAATAATAAAAAAAAGTACTAAAAAGATCTGAATTTTTAATATCACTCGACGTGTTACACTGTCGTGTGACCAAATACATAATTACGTGTGTGTGTGTGAGTGTATGTGGTAAGTAGTTAGGTAGTAGGTACAGTATCGTTTAAAAGTTTTAAGTCTCTACCGTTCTAGAGTTGATATAGATTCAACACTTTTGGCGTTGGCAATACCAAAGCAATTATTCCCTTCTACTTTAAAAGTTGTACCAGAAATCAAGTAATCTCTGGATGTCACTTTCTATTGTGTGAATTTGCCTTTTGGTTAAACCGAAAAGAAATTACGCGAATTAATGCATTAGTGATCAAAAACTACCCTAAATGGAATTGTTCGACTCATATTATAATCTATATTCATAATATACAGGGTGTATCACAGGAAACCGAACATAGGGAAAAGTACACAGTACAAATTAGTTAAGATCAGAGATTGCTTTGCCCTCTATTCATGTAAAAACCATGATAATTAATTTAGTTAAGTTAGCCATATATATTCTATCTTTGTCACGCTACTCATTTTGCTTGTTTTCCTTATTGCACTCATTACTTTTCTATGTATTCAATCCTGTGATACACCCTGTATACCTATCTATGACCGAAAATATGATAATTTTGGATTAAATTTTAGATTAGAAATTTCAAATTTGAAAAGATCGTTTATCTTAAAGTGATTCGACATTTTAAATGAGTATTTAAATGTTTCTATACTTATTTTAAAATGATTTCTACAGTATTATTTCAATATTTTAAAATATTGGCATTTTGAATTTTTAGACAATATTCTTCTAATAGGACTACCCATTTCGATCCGTCGACTAATATATTATTTAATAACCTTAGAACTATTAAAATATTATATTGAAAAACTTTTCTAATTTAAACACAACGAACATTACAGTAAGTATTTTAAATATAAAAATATCGAAATGAAAAAAAATATAACTATTGACGATTTTTATTATTAGATGAATCTACAGGTAAACGTCCCATAGATAGTGGCAAAATTCTGGTTTATAACAATGTTTTATTATCTCTGGCGAATAAATTTTCACAGGACAGCCAAAATAAAAAAAGCACTCGCGGGTTTTTATCTTTCATGTGTAAACATCTTTACCTAAAATATCTGGCTGGTTCTTATTTTGGTTGCAGTTTAGTTTGGGTATTGTCTTAGAAATGGCACCATGGTAGACTTCGCGCGGCGAAAGATGAAGCCACCGCGTCATAGTAACGTGAATGCATTGCGCCCGACTTCTAGCTTGCTATTGGCTGTTTTGGAGATCCATGAGCGGTTTGCCAAAATTGTACCTAACGTCATAAAACCCAATGCGCAGTTTTGTGTACACGGCACTGTCTGCGAGCAAGCAGGCGTTCACTAGCATATTATTGATGACGTGCCTGGCTTCATCTCTCACCGCGGGCACTCTACTATAGCAATACGTTGGCTGACGTCTTAATGTAAGATCTTACAGATTCACCCAGTCTGAGATATTATATTGATTTTGGAGGGAGGGCGCGCATAAAGATGTTTAGACATGAAAAATGCACTATTTACGAAACTGTGGTCATTTTGTAAAATAATAAAATTAACCTAATGCGCAAGGGCTGTGCAAAGCTTGTATATAAATATTTTTGTGTCCTAATGTATTTTTTTTATATTGACATATAAAAAAAAGAAGATAAAGCAATAAAATTAATAGCACCTTATTAATAATTTGCAGAACCGTTTTAATGAACCAGGAAAAAAGGCTATATGAATATTTATTATTTTTTTAAAAAATTGAACAAAGAGCCGACGTTTCGGACCACATCAGTCCTTAATCATGACCTTATTGTTATTTTTAAACATCGTCAAAATAAGCCATATAAGTAAAAATTATAAATTACTATTGCTATAATTAAATGAAAGTATAATATGCTGTTAGATGCATCACAATAAAATTTTTTTTATATACTGGTTGATATGAAAAATAGATTTGACACAATATAACAAAATGAAACTATTTTATCTAAATTTTTTTTTAATTTAGATAAAATAGTTTCATTTTGTTATATTGTGTCAAATCTATTTTTCATATCAACCAGTATATAAAAAAAATTTTATTGTGATGCATCTAACAGCATATTATACTTTCATTTAATTATAGCAATAGTAATTTATAATTTTTACTTATATGGCTTATTTTGACGATGTTTAAAAATAACAATAAGGTCATGATTAAGGACTGATGTGGTCCGAAACGTCGGCTCTTTGTTCAATTTTTTAAAAAAATAATAAATATTCATATAGCCTTTTTTCCTGGTTAATTAAAACGGTTCTGCAAATAAAATTAATATGAATTATTCATAAATCAATTAATTATAGTAATACTAATAATAAAAGCTAATTAAATGGCCCCCGTTGTCCCGATTAAATATAGTAATTAATATAATAAATTATTGTACACGTTTTATATGTTTGTGTAAATACAGAAATAATTAGGTAATTTATTTAATAATCTATTCGATTAATTCAACATTTATTTTGTAACAAAAAATTATAATGTTGACCAAATTTAAATTTTATTTTCGACATTTAGACCCACAAACATAAATTGGAAGACTGACTCATTGGAAAATAGTATTTTTTTTCTAAAAAGACTACAAAGTTCCGAAAAAAATTTAAAAGAAAAGTAAAATGAAAAATATTTATGTTATGATTGATAAATAATTACAGCAAACAATGAACTTAACGTAACTTAATTATTTTAACTTTAATGTCTCAAGGTGTAAGGCAACAATAGTATGGAAACATTTTCAAGAAAAATGCATTTTTTGATTGTTTAGATGAAGAGATTTCTGGCGCAAATATTTTTAGATTTGGTCACATATTAATAGAAGTTATTTTTATAATTTTCTACTCTTATAACAAATTTTCTATGAAAAATCAATAATAAAATATTCTATAATTAATATTTTTATAATATTCACATCGTTTTCTGTTATCCACAATGTTTTATTTTACCCGTCTAGTTATTTTGATATAGGTACCTACTTACTTTTAACAGTTCTATTCAATAAATTTATTTGCTATTTTCACTTTTATCGATAGAGGATTATTAATTGTCGTGTTAAAGACGCTAATGACCCAAGTTGTCGACGCGTCTATAATCTACAATAATAATAATAATTTATCCGCTTCAGTCAGATTGGCGACTGCTGAAATACCTGTTGACAGTCTCTGAAGCAACAACTATTGACAATGACCAAGGCGGGACGAAACACTCTAGCGGCGATGGCTAGAACTAGGCGAATAGACTTTGGCGATTGGTTGGACTAAGACAGGCATTAATATAGAAAGGTGTTGATTGTATTACTATTATAATCGATATTATTAGCTGATACAAGATTTTTTATTTCTGCGTTAAGGAACAGTGTCGATAAAAGTGAGGAAAATAGTCGATAAACATATTGAATATTGTACAGTTTTCAAAGTATGTTGGGGCTTGAGAATGGCCACGCGTGTAGCAATGCTGTTTACATGGCGTTGCTATGGTTCCTCTATTACAAGTTCCCAGTTCTAACTCGAGAGCTGGTAAAAATGTCAATTGAATTTTCAATTTATTATTAAAAAAAATAATGAATTGAAAATATGAATTGGTGCTAGGCCCAGATAACCTTAGCTTTTGATGGTCTTTAAAACACAATTTATAGCAATTTAAAAATATGTTGTTAAAAATGTATCTATTAAGAACAATAATAATATAATATACGATCAAGTTAAAATATTAAGTTATTTAAATTTTTTTCAACTACATAACATTTCTTTAGTTATTTACCCAAATGTGAATTTAAAATAAAAATATTTGCTTAGAAATTGTAAAACTTGAAAAGAGAAAAGAAATTTACGGCATTTGTTATTAATTTACAGTGATTAACTAACTAACATTAAAAATACTAATTTATGATACAATAATATTATTAATTTAATATATTATAATATTTGCATTTGCTCCGATGACAAAATTGGTGTCTATAATAATTATTTTATATAATATTAATATTAATTTTAACTACTTAATTGTATTAATTGTTGTTCATATAGTTTATTAATTCTAATCATTGTATCTATATTCATAAATATTTGTTTTAGACCAAGAATTTATTATGTTTGACATGTATTTACTTACAATATTTGTACAAGGAACGATGTTTCTGGAAAAAACGTACTTCAAATCAGCTGGAAGAAAAACTCGAAAAAAAAATCATCTTTTCACCACGATCCCAAGTCGAGGAATCTAATTATGTGCGCATTTTCTAATTATTCTTTTGGCACATTTTTTTCGCATGTCCGTTAAGAATTTTGGTCTTTAAAAATTAATTTTTTTTACAATATAAAAATATAGGAGTAATTGATTTTTATTCAAAGCAAAAATATACATCATTCATAAAAATAAATTAATTTATTGTAAAGTTTATAATAAATAATTTTTATTATCGTAAATTTATAGGCTCCATACAGTTTCTATTTCGAAAAAAACGTTTGTAAAAAGCATTCTTGACTGAAAAGTTTTAAAATTAAAATAATTTCAAATTTGTTTTTTTTAAACAAAATAACGCTAAAATACAAGTAGGGTCTTTCAAAAAAGATGTTCTATTTTTGACACATCACGACACCCATAATTATGAAAATATAGTTAGCACTTGCTTTTACTTGATTTTAGCCAATTAGCCATGGAAATTTTCACCATTCCACAACGCGTTGAAATTCTTAAAAAATATCAAAATGGATTCCCAGTTCGCCAAGCATTCCGCGCGTTACGTGATCTTGTGTGGTTGTGATGTTAATTGACCGGCAAGATAATGTGATTTAATGCCGTTAGATTACTTTTTATGGGACACAGTCTTCATGGTTTCCGGGTTTGTAGGCCGTGGTCCGTTGGTATTTCTACCTGACGTTTCGTTTACAACTGCGGTAGACATGCTCAAAGGCGATGTGGCAGCGGTCGAAGTGTCCTCCTTGGCGGCTTACAGGTCAGTGTGTCAGTGACTGGTGTCTTCCCTTCTTTTATGCCCAGTACCAGTGTGTTCTCTGTTCGGTCGTAGTCCGTCTCTCTGTAATTGGTCAACTGCGCAGTGTGTAGTGGTGGGGATGAGTTCTCTACTCGGTCGTATTCCGTCCTTGTGTGATTGGTCATTGGTTTTGTATGTCGCCTTTGAGAATGTCTACCGCAGTTGTAGACGAAACGTCAGGTAGAAATACTACCGGACCACGGCTTACAAGCCCGGAAACCATGAAGACTTGGAACAATGCCGGCTGTGAAAGATTGCACACCTGGATAGATGTATACACAGTTTAAAAAAAATTCACAGATTTCGCAATCCTTGCAACCATCGAGGACATTGGAAATGATAACAGCATATATGAAACATAATTAACTGTTTATTATACACACAATATTTATCAATGCACTGTTTAGTTTTGTCAGGAATAACCCTATTATTCTTCTGTTATATACGCGTTCACTTTTGCTTGATTATTTAACTTTTAAATGGATTTTTCTACAGTATTTATTAACATTTGCTCAAAAATAACACCGCAGATCGTCGCAAATACCTCTCAATTAACTAGACATGATATAAAACACATTTCGAAAAAATTGCACTTGTTCAATTTTGCATGATTGCTCCTCACTTGATCGCGACACCGTTGTCTTTTGGCCTTGAACGAAAACTCGTAACTCTGCCCCCATATACGAACATAAACATTTCCAATGTTAAAATATCGTTTCAATCGATCATTCATCGTTATTGAAAGACCCTTTTTTATTAGACTTGGAGCCATCATTAGAGAAAAATAATTGAAATGACTACATAATATTTGGCTATAATTTAATTTTAAAAATTGGTCCTTAGTGTTTTGACTTTTAATGAAAATATAAGACCCTGTTTTATTTACAATAAACCTTATATGGCTTATGAAAGTTCCATTTTCGTTTTTTTCTATTACGTATTTTTTTTATTTTACAATAATTATTATTATTATTATTTTCTGTGAACACTATTTTTTATAACAATTTATAATAATTACTGTTTATAAATTGTTATTTTAAAAATAATATAAAAGCTTTCTTCACTTCATTTGAAGTACGTTTTTACGTTTATAATGAATTTGTTTATTTTTTTAAACATTTAACGTGATATTGCAATTGATTTTTGATTTTAAAAAAGTCTGGCAAAAGAAAATTTAATGAAAAGAAGCAAATAACCTTAAAATGTTAATATATTTTAATTTGAAATCGTTTTTTGAAAAAAATATTCAATTTTAAACTTTACAGAAAAACCGTTCTTTTTTTGATTACTTATAGAAGTTTCTATTTTTATTGTTATCGAAATAGAATTGTTTTAAAATTCAGAAATGTTCAAATGTACAGTCTCAATAAAATAATATAGATGATAACTCGATAATACGACATTTTTGGGTCAATTTTTGGCTCAAAAAATTTAACCTTTCAAATGACATTTAATCTAAAAGACTGTGCTTTGAATTTTTTTAAATAATAGACGAAACACGATTTTTTTGAAAATATTTTGAAACATTATATAATTATGTATTATAAAATCCAGTTAAGTTAAAAGCGTTATTTTTATCACAGTGGTAGTCATTGCTCCATTAAAAAGATTGGCCAACTTTAAAAGAAAAAAATGAAAATATAGACGGAAATTTATCTAATGTTTATACAACTGCACAGCAGTCAATTAATAATTTGTGTTTTCCAGATTTATTTATCGTTATAATACGAGGCAATTTTGTATTAAAAATAGACTGGAAAACATGTTTTAGATCTTTTTTCTCTCATTCTAAAATGAACTACATTATTTATATTTTCAGTTCATTTGATATTATTTACAGATTTCATTAACCCACTACTTTTTCTAATGAACATCTTTTTTAAATTTCAAATTAATTATTTATCAACGTTTTTTATATATTTAATTTATATTTATATACGCGACATTTCCACTATAATAGAACAGAATAATTGTATAATTTTGTTTCACACTCCTGGTACGTATACAACGTTAATTAATATATTATATCTAATTAATTCTTTTAAAGTTGACCCTACAATAAATTTCAACCTCGTCAGATTTTTTGTTTGAAAAAGTGACTCTTCTTTTGTACAAACAAAAAAATATTTCACCTATTTTCCATTTTGTTTTGAAATAACTTTTCATATTGACGTTAGTTATAAGACCTAGGGGCTCACCTGCTAATTTTCGTATCGAAAACGCGCGATTTAGCAGCTGCATCGCGATTTAACGATCACTCAGCTACACGAATTTTCTCGTCGCAATTTCATGTAGACTGTTGACTCAATCGCACTTTCGCTCGAACGAGCGATTGATGCGTTTGTTTCGTATTCGCGCGTGAAGAGTGCAGCCTCATAGAAATCAATGGTATGGTGTCGCATGATCTTGCGACTGTGTTTTCGACAAATAGCGCGTTTGCGATACATCAGTTATATGCTGGCTATGCTGTTGGTTGTTGCATCTGACGATCTACAAGCACTGAATCGCACAAACGTGATACAAAAAGTAGTATATCTTAATTTTTTAACAAGAAATTTACAATAAATTGTCGAAATGTAAGAAAGTAACAGCAAATAAAAATTACGGTGTATATTTAGAATTAAATTTTATATTTATAAGATTTTAACTCATATGTCGAAGAAAATCTTTTGGCTTTTAAAACTTGCTTTATTGGTTGATTGTAGATTATAGACGCTCAACAGCTGAGGTCATCACCGTCTATTTGAAACTTGTTAATTCAAAACAAAACACACCACAGATAAAACAGACGTAATTATATTTTCTCTGATATAATAATTATATAGATTAATATATTTTCATTATCTAAAAAATTGTTTTATTCGACAAGAATATAATTTTGTAACAACGGACAGTAATATATTATAATATAAATGTTTTAACTATAGAATTAATCTGCGGTCATAAGAAAAAGTGGGTTATGTTGAATTTTTGGGCGTTTATTTATGTAGCTCAATGTTGCGTAATGTGTAAAATAAATACAAAATAAAAATTCAATTCAGTTTAATTGTTCCCACGGTTAAAGTATTGCAATTTTTAATATATTATATCTACAAGACAGAAAATAAGGTTACGTCATTTTCGATCGATATTTCAAAACATTAATGCTAACTAAAGCATCAATTTGAATATTATCAAAAATTAAATTGTAATTCAAAATGAGCCAAACCGTTTTGTGGATGCATGAATCACCCAGCAGAAAATAGAGACAGCACAGTCAGTCAATTGAGCTTTGAGGTACCTTTCTGCAACATTAGCGTTGCAAACGACCAGTTGAATCAAACCCCCAGCTACCAGGTACTAAATGAATGAATTGTGAATTATAGACGCTCGACATCAGAGGTCATTAACCAGGTACTAATTAGACAACTTACTGTCAACTTGATTTTCAATATAAAAAGAGGTTTGGTGTGTGGGTAAAACCACACTGCTAACTTCCCATTACTTCGTTTTTTTATTAAAAAAATTTTTTTTTTCTTGAAAATCTAATCAAGTCTTCATTATGTAATTACGTATCGAACGAAATTGGTCTGAACTCGATATCATTATTTGTTCTCGAAATATGCGAGCCGAAAAAAAGTTCACCAACGTACGAACGAACGTACGTACGTACACACAGAGAGAGACATCTCTCTAAAAACAGTAGATTCGGACTCTAGGGACCTCAAAACGTCCAGATATGTCAACATTTTTCATTCACAAAATCGGACCCATTACAATAACTTCCAATGAGACGTTCAAAATAACAAATTGACGAATTGAAATGTTACTGAGCCCAGATGACTCTAATATTAATAATAATAATTTATACGCCAGAATATCCCCGAAAAATTCGATCGTTCAAAACGTATGTTGGTCATTTTTTAAGGTCACCAATTATTATGACCTTAAAAAATGACCAACATACGTTTTGAACGATCGAATTTTTCGGGGATATTCTGGCGTATAAATTTCGTTTGTCGACATTCACTTCCTCTGTATAGGATGAAGATATTTTAAGGAATTTGATTGGCAGTGCAGTTTCTGTTCGTTGCAGTGATAAGTTCATGCATCCATTAGTGCAGTGGTTCTCAAATATTGTAACTCAAAACCTGTGAAAATTATATAATAAAATTTAATAAAATTATATAATAAAATTTATGCCCACAGTCGGATTAGTAAAAATTGGACACTGTGGTGGTCACCTGGAATTCTCCCCGAAAATATTAATAAAAAATTTAGCTCAAAATAAGCTAATTATGTCGATTTTGATACATTATTTTAAAATGTATATGTAATTGCATATACTAATTCATTGCATATCATATATAAATATAATAATATTGTGACCCCCTATTTAAAGCTCTTCGACTCCTTGGGGGACCGCGGCTTTCATTTTGAGACTCTTTAAGAAAATTCGACATAAGCCTCTTTGCCTTGTGACTACAGACATTATTTCCTTGGTAAATACTTAATGAACGCTAGATGTGGTATTTTTACAAAAGAGTTATTACAATTGAAATAATAGTAATTAATTAAGTGTATTTTTCGATTGTCGATTAATAAAAAATAATTACCATGTAAAAGAAATTATTAGTTATGTACACAATATTTGAAAAAAATGCATTCACTAGGAATTATGTAATTTTTTATTAACTAGACAATTTTTGTAATTGTTTTGATTGGAAATGCACTTTCTGTTTTTGCGATGAGAAACGAAAATCACTCTTTTTTAAAAAAAACAATTTTATTAAGGCTGTTCCATATTTTGTCCCGACTGTTAAAATGGGACAGACGGACCAGTTTGCACGTTGAGTGCGTGTGGAAAGAAAGATAGTAGTACCCACAGAAAGAGATAGAAAAAGAGCGAATAGATAAAAAACGTTTCGAAAACCAAGCAAACAGATAAAAAATTATTAGCAGTGTGTTGCTGTTAAAATCTGAATAGCATTCGCAGTACCGCAAACATAATACCTAAAACATGATTGATACGTATTATTCGCTAAATGCACAGAGCCTAGTAGCGTCACAGCGCGTTAAATTATTGCATTTTTTATGGACTTATACGCGTTTTTTGGAAAAAATCTTACGACTTAACTATCAAAAAATAACTACATATTTCATTAAAAGTTAAAATAAAAATCCATTATCTACTAAAAAAAATGATAGAAGAGAAATTTCTAACTTTGTCCAATGAGTTAGTTTCCTGAGAGTACTTCTTTCAATTATCCACGAGAGGCAGCACTTGTGATAGGTACAAACATTATTTATTCCCCATTAGTGTCGTGTTATTTTAGTGGTATAACTTAATTATTAAATTATTATTATTATATAAATAAGTTATACCACTAAATGACACGACATTTTAGTGGTATAACTTAATTATTAAATTATTATTATTATATAATTAAGTTATACCACTAAATGACACGACACTAATGCAGGGAACAAAATAATGTTTGTACCTACCACAAGTGCTGCCTCTCGTGGATAATTGAAAGAAGTACTTTCAGGAAAATGGCGCATTGAAATATTTGCGAGTTTTTCACATTTTCATATACATAAACCTGTCAATAAGTCCATCAAAAAGTTTCGCTTTTCGCCACAAAGGCCGCTGTAAGTCCAGTTTTATAGCTACTCAAGGTCATGCACATAGCGAATAGCATAGCAAGATGGCTGACTGTTAGTGACGGTACAGGGTGCTAGGAGCGCCTCGATACTGCGCTTGCTCAATGCGTCTCGCAACGCACTCATAGCAACACACATAAGCCAAACATCACTTGAACAGTATTCTCCTGAAGGCCCTTCGGAAATCCTTATTAAATATCGTATAGATAACCGGGTTCAATGCCGAGTTCATGTAACCGAGCCAGAAGGCTATGGCGAACGCATATTCCGGTATTTCGCAGATTGAGCAGGCCGGTTTTAAAATATAAAGAAAGAAGAACGGTAACCAACATGCTATAAACGAACCCATTATCAAACCCAATATTAAAGTGGCACGTTTCTCTTTTTTTCTAGCTATTCGTCGTCTCTCTCTTTCAGGATCGCGGGGTTTTTGAACTTTCGGAGGTGGTGGTTGTTGATTATTGACACTATCGTCGTTCTGATTATTGTGTTTGGCTTCAGAACGACGCGTTTTGTGCGCACTTTTGCGTCCGAATATCGGTTGACATAACCTCAATTTCAGAGGTTTGACAACCGCGCATCGACTCACCACACCCGAATCGGAACTACTCGGATCGAATTCCGAAACCATATCGGTGTCGATACCCATTGATGGTTGTCGTTGTCTTGCTAAAGCGGCAGCTTGCTGTTGTAATTCGCCGTTAACACTCAAGCTCGAACCGCGAAATTGGCACGCTGCCAGCGGATTTTTTACGACTTGTGCACCGGACGAACCATACACCTTGAGAGTATCTTTTTGTTGTTGTTCCATGCAGGCGACTTCCGCCGCGACGTCACCGGCGTCGCTCGTACTTATGTCCGACGCAAAGTCACACGTGACTATCGGGATGGTTACCGTTTGCCGCGGCTGTGGATGAGCTTCTATCGTTGCTATTTGCCGATCGCCGCCGCTCGATGCACCTGACGGATCGTCACGTGATGTGTTGTTATTGACGCCCGTGCCGGTCGCACCAGGTGATGCAGGTGTGCCTCCGGTTACCGGCATCGATTTGCCGCTATCGCCCGGTACGTTGCTGAAACTCGTCACCTGTTGGTCGTTGGGCGAGCGGCGAGGCGGTTTGCGGATACCGCGACGGGCGCGAGCTTTTGCCGCAAAATAAATGCGGATGTAGACGAACACCATTATACAACTGGGGATGTAGAAAGAGCCCAGAGCTGAGTATAACACGTAACCGATGTCTTCGCTTAACTGTAACAAAACAGAAAAAACAACAATCAAAATTTAGTTTTTACTGACATCAAGCATTATATTATATTCTTTTTTATTGATGTGAAACATCTTATGTCGGGCAGTGAACAGCCGCGTGAGGAGAAATATGCAACGAAATTTCTGGTCAGCTCCTTCGCTGCTGTTCTCCCCACCACTGTGGCACTTTTCTCTCGGCTTCCGCGCGCTCAGGTACGGGAGGAGAGAGACAGTATACATACGAACGTACTGTAAAGCAAAAGTATATGTATACACGTGTAGGTATGTAATATAGATACTTCGCTGTGTATTTAGTTGCGTTTCTGGCTCAGGCGTGCTCAAACGCCGCAACCGCGTGTGTTACAGTGCAGTATAGAGGATTACGTCAGCATAACAGTTAGTTGCTGCTTTTGAAAAAATATATACTACTACATAGAGAATACCACCGAGTTCAATAACATTTCTTAGATGTTTCACATCTGTCGGGGGTCCCGAGACCCACACCCTTTTGGGTTTTTATGGTCCCGTACATCCAATGAAAAAATGGAGAGTTATATTTTATTTATTGTAGATTATAGACGCGTCGACATCTCAGGTCATTAGCGTCTTTCAACTACACTAAGTAACAACTATCTTAAAACTAAATAACATCACAAAACATCCATGAGCGCAGGTGGGATTCGAACCCACGGCAGTCCAGTCTAGAGGTTGCGGCGCCAAGCATGCTAACCACTAGGCTATACTGTCCCCTAGTTGTCAGTAGGTAATAGCGGGCGGATCAGGTCGAATAAACATAAATCATTATGGAAATGGCTTGCTTTCCCACACTAATGTGGGAAAGATACGTTACCGCACACCGGCCTGTCAATAGCTGCTTTACATACATGCATGTAAATCAGCAATTTTATAGTGGGTAATGCAAAAAAATAATGAAAACCATTGCAATTTGCAATCGCTTCCTGAAACTGTAAACTGTATAAGGATCTGTCATAAAAGTTAACAAACAAAATACTGGGAAACCGCGGAACATCAACAAGCTTTTGAATTGCCTCATGGGTTTTCCAATGGATCCAAATCAATTGGAGGACCCTGTACTTTCCAAAGAAGAAACGTTTTTAATAAATTCATTTGTTTTAGGTCCATCACAATAATATTAGTTAAAGTAGCGGGAAATAATCTAATTTATTTTTAATTACTTTTATTAAAAAATCAGCCGAACTACTGAACCGATTTCTATGGGACCAATCTGAAAGTATATCCTTTCAAATAAAAAAAAATTTCAAAATCGGTTCATAAAAGACGAAGTTATCCGCGAACATACATAACCACATAAAAAATATATACGGTCGAATTGAGAAACCTCCTTTTTGTGAAGTCGGTTAATAAATTTGATTCAAAGTCATAAGTCTTATAAAACGATTCTATAAGGAACCTTAGTTAATAAAGGTTGTAATAATAATATTATTGTATTAATCTATATTACGTTTTGTATTTGATTGACTTTTGCATCCACGTTGGCTACGCGAAGAAATAAACTATCTATCTATCTATCTATACCACTGCTCTATAATTAATGGTTCACGAAATCAAGTTTATAATATTTAATCCAATAAATAACTGAAAGATGGAAACACCGCGGTTTAATGTGTTGCATACATCAAAGATAATTAATGTTTAGTTGCACGTGTATCGTGTTTTGTTTTTATTGTTATTATGAACTTGATCTTAGATTATGTTCGATTAAATTTAGCATGAGCACCGAGAAATTACACTGCAGCTTTCCTATAATCTAATATTAATTAAATTTGATTTTCTATTATAATAAGAATCTTATGATTTATGAAACGATAAAACTTGGAAAAGCTCATCCAATGCAGGATACTGCTCAATCATTTTTGCAGTGGCGTAGCTATAGAAAAAGGAAGAAGGGCTTATAGTGAAGTATTAATTTATTTATACGCCTACAGCTGGAGAGTGATTCAGGCCATTGATTTATCCCAGTCAGAAAACCAGTACACATAAAGATTAGGAAATTTTGTATTGGAATTCCGAGATTTCGTAATTCTGGAATTTCGGACAATTCCACTGACCTGTGAGTCGCCAAGGAGGACACTTCGACCGCTGCCACACCGCCTTTGAGAATGTCTACCGCAGTTGTAGCCGATATATATCAAAATTAGTTCTAGACTAAGAACTAAATATCGGAATCAGTTCCGAAATTGAGAATGCAATCTTTAGTGCAAAGAGAATACCTATATTATAAATATTGACTTTTATTTTGTACTCAAGAATTGTCAAGTCCCCTCTAAAATGAGATTTTAATCACGCTACTGTGGCAATATATGATTAATTGCACATTTCCTGGAAAGATGATTACAAGAGTTTCACATTTTCGATCGCTACTTATTGATGTAAAGTATAAATACCATTAAAAATTAATAAAGAAAAGTTTAGCGTAAAGTTATGAAATAAAGTTTGACGAGTCATCATCCTGCTAATTTCTTAATATCGCCGTCAACAATGCGTCTTAAATCACTCAATAAATTAACTAATAGAATATTATTATGAAGAGTTTCAGTAGAAAGTTTTAACTATTCTGATATTTTTATTCTCTTTTCAACAATGTGAAACAATATCAGTGTTATTATTATAAAATTAATTAAACATTACAAAGATTACAATCAAGGGCGGATCTAGGTTTTTTGGGGCCTAGGGCTTATTGAAGTCCAATGGGCCCCATTTTTTACTATACTATAAGTGCTCATTGTTAATGAAAACGTATTAAAAATTTATGATAATTAAATTTATTGTGGGCCCTTCACATTTGTGGGCCCTTGACACTTGTGGGCCCTTGACACTTTTGGGCCCTTGACACTTGTGGGCCGTTGACACTTGTGGGCCCTTGACACTTATGGGCTCTTGACACTTGGGGGTCCAGTACTTAAGCCCTATTAGTCCATATGTAGACCCGCCTCTGATTACAATACAATATTACGCGTACCTACCTAACATTATTTAATTAATCTCGAAAATTTTACAATGTAACCCTGATATTGCTTTACATGGTGTAAAAGAGAATAAATCTACCTAGGTATCAGAGTAGTTAAAAAAATTCTTATAGTGCTATTTGAGTAATAAAAGTTGCCTTTCCAGCCTATACAGAGATTATCATCGATATAAAGAATTTCGTACCATACACTAATATATAGACTAATAATTGATGGGATTACCTTAAAAAACAAGCCGTGAGGTGGGTCGTTTATTAGGACTAAAGTGCGACCCTTGAGGTCCACACAACGAACTTCCCAGTTTGATAAATATTTAATAATAATAATTAAATTAGATATTACACAGAAAAGTAATCATTTTAATCATTAAAACATAATTATTATTTATTTTTAACAATAATTAAAAAAAAAACGGCTGAACCGATTTTTATAAAATTTATGTCGGATCAAAATGACGTTGCCACGCCTCGATTGACACCCTTACGAAGTGGATATAATTTTTTATTCGCGAGATATTGTGTAAAATCTACTTTTTTGGAGTCTATTTGGTTAAGAAAAAAGAACGACTGAACCAATTTTGAAAAAATTTCTTTCAGATCATATTTACGTTAATACGCGTCGATTGGCACCTTAACGTAGTCGAATATCATTTTTTATTCTCGAGATTTCGTCTTAGAAAGAAATGGACACATACGTACGTACGTACGTACGTACACACACACACACACATCTTTCTAAAAATAGTGTAAAAATAGAGTGTAGTGACCTTGAAACATAAAACATACGTTATACATTTTGATTTCGATTTTCGGACCCATTACAATAACTTCCAATGGGAAGTTAAAAATAATCGAGATACAGGCGTGGGGGAATCATGTCTAGGACACCTTGTATAAAGATCGTGTCGCATCTATAGTATTATACAGTATATATTTTTGTATTACAAAAGTTATTTATTTAATTTAAGGAATCGTTTGATCCTGTTTATTATTAGCGCCTGCTTGCCTTTTCTGGTTCTTTGAAGGGCGCTGTTATAGAAGTTGAAGAAGGTGAGTGAATTAATGAAATAATGCGCCAAGAACAAGGAGTATAACGCTATCATAACGCTGAAACGAATGTCTGGAACGTGACTTTCAAATTTATACATCACGAACGTGAGTAGTATAATGTGCTTTGTTTTTGTTCCCCTTGCTACTTGATTCATTTAGAAAATAAAGTGGTCCCCGTTCACTTTACAGTGTTACTAACAAATTGAAAAACGACTTTTTATTAATATGGCAGACGTTTGCACAAGATGCTTTTATCCTGAAGAGAAAAACAGACCGGTAAAGTAGGTATCTATTTCTTATGATTTATTTCCTTAACCACAAGGCAAAACTGCAGTTTTGCCTTGTGGTTAAGGAAATAAATCATAAGAAATAGACACCTACTTTACCGGTCTGTTTTTCTCTTCAGGATAAAAGAATCTTGTGCTAAGAAATATTAAGAATTTTTAAAAAGCATACTTTTTAAAAATTCTTAATAATTCTTAGCTGGAATTTTAAGTGCACAATATTTAGATAATTTTAATATGTATTAGTGGGCGGATCAGGTAAATAAACATAAATCACTATGGAAACGGCTTGCTTTCCCACACTAGTGTGGGAAAAATATACGTTTCCGTATGCCGGCCTGTCAAAAGTCACTTTAAATGCATACACACATGCAAGTAAAGCAGCTATTTTATAGTGGGTATGAAAAAAAATATGATAACTGGTCCAGCGCGATTCTGGGAGTGTCGGCTTCGAGTCCTGACAGTGGGGCATTTAAAATAATTTCTTATACCTATTATAAGTAGATATAATTATAGATCTCACGACACAAAAAGGTACATTTTACTCTTTTTGTACGTTTAACATCCAGGTAACCTTTCTATAGAAACTCACCATAAAGAATTATTACTCTTCCTTTCAAATACATCTTTGAAATTATTACTTTACTGATTTTATATATTTTTAGTATGAATTGATAATTAGCCAACTCGGGCAGGTCCGGATTTCTGCCAAGGCCAACAAGGCACCGGCCTAGGAGCCCAGCCGCCGAGGGAGGCGGAGGGCGGAGATGGAAATTAAAGAAAAAAAAGCCCAACAATTTTGTGTGATAACCCAATTGGCGACTTTTTTTGTGTGCTAAATTTCCATCGAATTCCATTTTTTCCCTTGTTCTTTGGGCTTGGGGGGTCCGACTGTCAAGTGCCTAGGGGCCATGGGTCTTTAAGTCCGGGCCTGAACTCGGGCCTCGAGAAATTGTTGCGGCTGTAAAGCCAACAGCAACTGAAATTGGAGTAATTTACTGATTTTATATATTTTTAGTATGAATTGATAATTAGCCAACTCGGGCAGGCTCGGATTTCTGCCTAGGCCAACAAGGCACCAGTCTAGGGGCCCAGCCGCCGCGGGCGGAGATGGAAATTAAAGAAAAAAAAGTCCAACAATTTTGTGTGATAACCCAATTGGCGACTTCTTTTGTGTGCTAAATTTCCATCGAATTCCATTTTTTCCCCTGTTCTTTGGGCTTGAGGGGGGCCCAACTGTCAAGTACCTAGGGGCCCTGGGTCTTTAAGTCCGGGCCTGAACTCGGGCTGTAAAACCAACAGCAACTGAAATTGGAGTAAAATTTTGCGGTCGATTCAAAGACTGTATTGTCTTACGCGGCACGTATGACAATTTCCCATTTTCAGTTATGTTTCATAATATATTATGCTCAAAGCATTTACGGTATTTTATAACTAGGGATTTGCAAAATGTGAGAAATATCTCCAGTGCATTCCAACGAAACGTACTATTCCACAATTTTTACTTCCCACCTCTACTGTGGAAGGGAAATATTGGATTCAGTCCGAAAAAAAAATTTTTTTTCGGGATATTAATAGAATAGACCCAAAAATAAATTATTAATAATAAATAAAAATAAATTATGAATTCAACAATGATCTCAATCCACAAGCATTCACTTAACCCCTAGGTAGTGAATAATATTTTTTCTTAACATTATCAATCGGCAAATTACGCCATCATGATTGTTAAACTTCAAACGATTGTTATATAAGCTTGTTCCGGACCATTTGAGTTATTACTATTTAGTTATGATAATAACAAATCCACTTTCGCATGAGGTGTGATTTATGTTGAAATCGTTATATATACGGAAGGAACAAATTCCACTCTCGGGCACTGTGTGACTCAACCAGCCGGAGACTGAGAATTTCGGGTTCAAGTCCCAACAGTGGCTTCTGATTTTTTCCTTGTATATCTTATAACAATCGTTTGACATTTAACAATCATGATGGCGTGATTTGCCGATTGATAATGTTAAGAAGAAATATTATTCACCACCTACGAATGCTTGTGGATTGAGATAGAGCTTGATAATGGCCGAGCGTGTAGCAATGCTGTTGTTTACATGGCGTTGCTATGGTTCCTCTATTACAAGTCCCCAGTTCCCGGGTTCTAGTCCGAGAACTGGTAAAAGTGTCAATTGGATTTTCAATTTATTATTAAAAAAAAATAATGAATTGAGAATATGAATTGGTGCTAGGCCCAAATAACCTTAGCTTTAAAAACACACAATTTTGTGGATTGAGATCATTGTTGAATTAATAATTAATATATTTTATGGTTGCAATTTAGAATTCCAAAACTGTATGATTGTGCTGTAGCTTCATATGTTGGTACTAACCGGTTTTATACTCGACGCATATTCCACTATGATAAATACTGAACATACCTTTCAAGGGTTTACAGAGACGCACTACAAAGGAATACTTTGCAGGACACTAAAAAGCCTTTCTATCCCTTCACAAAATGTCTGAACACAGTTATAGTCACTTATATTTTTCGACGCTCACTTGTTCACTTTGAATACAAATTTTGAAAGACAGTTCTATTTGAAACATTTTAATATTATTTATTTTACATGCAATATTTATTTTGTGATTTCAAAAGGGTTGAGAAATTATTCATGAATTTAAAATAACGAGTGTTCAAAAAGATCCAGGGACCAGGCTATAGACGCATGTTTGTATTTTCTTCGTAAAAAAAATTTTGATTTGACAATTACCTTAAATTGTGATCATATATTTATAGTTTTTATACATGCAGGAGTAGTCTAATTTCATTGTGAAACTCCCTGTCATTAGATTGTACAACAAATGATTGATCTACCTACATAGAAAAAGATCGCTTTTCAAGCTAAATTTTGATCAAAACGCGTAGAAAAATGAAGTGGAAATTGTGTCGATGAATTATTTTTCGAACAAGATCGATTAGAAATTCTGAAACATTTTTAAATGCATTATTTATAGTTATGCACAGTTTAATAATTTAATTTCCATACTAAAACGAGGTTATCTGTCGATCTCTAAATTCTATCATTTAATTTTTCGTTTTATAAAGTTGAAGAACAAATCACAGCAATTTTAAATTCAAGCGGCTCCATGCAAAACCTGTGTCACTTTTTACTTGTCTCTTGTGCGTATTATTGGACGTGCATTTTCGGATATAGAATTCTTAACAACCTGCATAAGTTCCCAGTAGTGTAGAACAAAATTCTCCAGTCAGCGCAAAACTGGGTTTAATTCCCGGCAGTGATTTTAATTTTTTATTAAAAAAAAGAGGTTAGCATCGTTATTTATTATTAATAAAATTAAGAAAAATCGCAGAATAATGGACAAAATATTTGATTTATTAAATGTACAACGTTTTGTCTATAGATTTAGACTTTTTCAAGTTATTTATTATTATCAAAAAAAATAGGTACGTCTGTATCGCGGGTAGAGACAGATGACGTGAATACCATTAAACACAAATAATAGCAGTCGTTGTCATGGAAAGAAATATATTCACTTTTATCTAAATCAAATATTCGTAAAATATAATAAATAAATAAATAAATTAATTAATTAATAAGATTTATACGGCTGAATTGCAATTGAAAATTTTTCGTTGGAAAGCTGCCAATTATATAATTGATTCGAAACATATTGGAAAAAATCATTTTGCCAACCAGTCACAGTCAGGATTCTAACCTGAACCTTTCCACTTTCGCGGCGGAATGAGCTTACAGTACTCAACCGTGACATGATTACCAAACTAATATTTTCCTTATATGCTTCGGAATCAATAGATTTTCACTACATATATGCGAGTGTTAATTCAATATAGCTAGGTTGTAGAAGTGAATCTTTGTACTAGCGAGAGCTCATCATGAAAGTGAAAATTATTTCAAATACCCTTAATATAGGGATACACTAATAGTACCTAGATATATCAATGTTATAGATAACCAATGATTGGTATCACTACATAATATTCTAGAAACAATTATATCTGAATTCTGACAATAATTGGTGGAATTAAAAGATATCGATGCGTATATAGTTTTGACCAATGAAAGGGTGCCGGTCAAGAGAGAGAGAAAGATCGTAGATTAGACCGTCTATAATCTACAATATCTCTCTCTCTTGCCCGGCGTTCATTCGTTGATCAATCAATAATCTTAAATTAAGAACTGCACTCGATGTTGTTTTTACTTCCCACCTCTACTATGGTAGGGAAGTAATGGATTTAGTCCGAAAAAAATATTTCGAGATTTTAACAGATCTTCACGTTTTGAGACCCTAGCAATCGTTTAAGATCATTTTCTGACTGATGTCTGTATGTGGTCAATTTTTCGCCTTCGATATCGTAAAAACGGGACAACATACGGCCATGCCGATTGTTCTATTGCGTTTATCAGCCTTTAACTTAGATCTGATTAGATTTTGAGTCAAATCGGTTCAGTGGATCATGAGATATTAAAAAAAACGTTCTCAATGTCACGTATTAACATAGGTAAAAAAAATATAAAAGAATTCTAGATGTTATAATATTTAACTAAAAAAAATAAAAATTGTACGTAAATAAAGGCAACCATGATTTTTGCTATAACTAGCCATCAGTAGATAACTAAACAAAAAAGAGGGCCATGCTTTTTTTCAAAGAATAAAAAAAGAGTTTTTATTTTTTGCAAATATTTACTAGGTGGGAAGTATAGGACTGGTCATCAGTCGATTTTTTTTATATCGTTAAATCGTATTTTCAGTTTCAATGGTTAGACCATCAACAATTCCCTCGACATGGTACGCCGCTGTATCGGTTTTTACAGAGTCCCAGATGATATAGACACGAAGGCACGGCCTTGGCACAATGCGACGATTCCACCAATTTTATATACAGTGCCATGAGAGTCTGCTATCGCACACAAACGCGCAATCTCTCTCACTTTCTCTTTAACACTTCCTGTATGGTGCGAGTAAGACAAAAGATATCGTTCGGGTTCGCATACAATCTGTGTATGTATATAATGCTTTCCTATTCTCTATAGGGCTTACACTAAATAAAATTACGACTTCTTTTGGGGGGACTTTTGCGTTTCCTCTGCTATTCACACTATAAATACACAAATCAGAGCAGCTCCCTTTATATTACATTCTATTATAAATACAGGCATGTCGGTATAACTTAACTCGGTGATTATTATCTATGACCAAAATTCAAAATCATTTATGTCAACATTTTGGTTCCGTACCTCCGAACGGTACATACCTTATTACTGAGTCTATAATGACTGTCTGTCCGTTCGTATGTCACAAATGTTAAGAGATAGCTATAAATTCTATAGAATTATCGCTAGGCACTTGGTAGAATAGAATAGAATAGAATAGAATAGAATAGAATAGAATAGAATAGAATAGAATAGAATACTTTATTAGTTGAAAATCACAATGTGGATAACTTCGTCATAATTACATAAAAAACAGCATTTAGCCTATCTTGACATCTGCAGTCAAAAATTCCTCAATAGAGTAAAAGGCCTCATTTGTGAGATATTTCTTTGTCACGCTTTTGAAATTTTTTGTATTTAGGTTGCGAACCGAGCAAGGTAGCTTATTGAATAGTTTTATGCATAGCCAGTTAGGACCGTATGTACTTTTTTTACACCTACGTTGTGGTAGAACATGATTATTGATTGAATTAAAATTAATAAACAAACACTTGAAAAATTCTACACATTTATATATCTCGACGATCGTTTCGGGTTCCTAACCCATCTTCAGGAGTTTAAACTAAAACTAAAATCTAAAAAGTAGATTTTAGGTTAGGAACCCGAAACGATCGTCGAGATAAAGTATATATGTGTAGAATTTTTCAAGTGTTTGTTTATTAATTTTTAAGAGATAGCTAGTTGAAATTTTCACAGATTGTGTATATTGTTATGACATGAATCCTGGCCAATAATATAGTAAGAATTTATTTATTTATTGTAGATTATAGACACGTCGACAACTTAGGTCATTAGCGTCTTAAATTACATTAAATAA
The DNA here is from genome assembly GCA_039654895.1 of Mongoloraphidia duomilia. Taxonomy (NCBI): domain Eukaryota; kingdom Metazoa; phylum Arthropoda; class Insecta; order Raphidioptera; family Raphidiidae; genus Mongoloraphidia; species Mongoloraphidia duomilia. Next base: position 1,440,371 of record CM077526.1, read on the forward strand.
CAATTAACTTAAAGCTAAATAACATCACAAAACATCCATACGCGCAGGCGGGATTCGAACCCACGAGTCTAGAGGCTGGTACTAAGTTAGCTATTTACTAGGCTACACTGGCCTCAATACTTAGAATTAATAATCAATTATTTTTAATAAATTAATGTTGCTAGACGTTCATAGTATAGTATAGCAGTACGGCTCGAGTCGTACTGCTCTACTGCAATATGAGCGTGTCGCATCGTTTACTTGGCTCAGTGGCTCAGTTGGTACGTTTGACTGAAGATCTAAAGGTCCCTCGTTAGATCCTGGGTTTAGGATCGCAATATTTTTGTTTTTTTTATTCACCAAATATGCTGTTAATATATTTTTTTTTACTTTAAAAATATAATTTAATAAAATTTGATACGGAAAAATTTTGAAACACTAAAAAGAACAAAAAGTTTTCTTTTTTATACTTCATAAGAAAAAAAACTTAGAAACAAGCATGAATAATTAAATTCGTTAATTTTTTACCCCTACTTAACTCTTTATTTTTATTTATAAGAGATTAACGGGAACTTGGACCGTGGGTTGATTGAAACTCAGTTAAAGTTTTAATTCGCAACGTTTCGTCTATATTTTAGACTTCTTCAGGCTCTGTGAATAATAACCACATACAACACTTGTACAACTCATACAAAGCTCATACAGAGCCTGAAGAAGTCTCAAATATAGACGAAACGTTGCGAATTAAAACTTTAACTGAGTTTCAATCAACCCACGGTCCAAGTTCCCGTTAATCTCTATATATAGTTACGATGGACATGACAACTAAAAACATTTATTTTTATTATCGTACAGAACCCTCGGTGCACTTGGCCGTTTTTTGTTAAAATCTAGGATAGAGAATATATTTCTTTACAAGAAATAAATACACTATCAATACATAGATACGTTATTATTTTATTATTCATATATGACATTTTTAGCTTGACCAGTAATCAAAATAATGTACAAAATAAAAAAAGTTTCAGTGGCATTTTATTTTTTCTGCCGCATGTTGAAGGAAGTTGCTATATTTTGGTACGATATTCTACTCATAACCTATCGGAGTAAAGGTTAGCTTTCTTCTTATTCTATTTTTTAGCAGCGACATTTCTAAAGCTATTTGGTATGCCCATAATATTATTCAGGTCAAATGTTCTTTTTGCCCCGACTGCATAAAAACATTTCTGTTGTTCTTTTAGTAGTTTTTAGAGTTCCGTACCAGAATAGTATATTGTGCGACTAGTGGGAGAAAGAGGAGATTCGTCGAGTGTGGATTTTGCCGCACGAGCGTAGCGAGTGCGGTAAAACACACGAGTGGAATCTCCTCTTTCGACCAATAGTCGCACACAATATTTTGTTCAACTACCGCAAGAAATATGTCATTTCGTGGCTCTGCTGAGCGTGGGCGAAATAATGGGTGACCTGATTGATTGCGTAAACGTTCCCCGTAATGAGCGTGGGCGAAATGGGATTTCGCTCACTCTGCCCTGATTGATTGCGTAAACGTTCCCCGTAATGAGCGTGGGCGAAATGGGATTTCGCCCACTCTACACGTCAACAATCAGGGAACTCATTATGTCGCCCACGCTCAGCAGGGCCACGAAATGATTTATTTCTTGCGGGTGTTGAACAAAGAAACCTTATTGTTGTGCCAACGATGACTGTCTGTGAGACACAAGCCTCTAACTTCTAAATGAACTGAAATAGGGACTTGAAATTCACACATAATATGTATACTATTGCGGCCCAAAGACGGAGAGAATAACAAAAGATTAAAAAAGATTTATTTAAGGGGACCGCCTATACATGCAAACGGGGCTCAAAAACTTTTTTTTTATACCTATTTTTGTGGGGTATTGTTGAACAAGACGTTTTGAGTAGATTATGTATGTGTTTTTATTTTTATTTATTTTATCAAAATTATAAGTTTTAAAGACAGTCAAAGTTGCAATTTATAGACCTATTTTGTTACTAGGTCTATCTTAACAACGCCATTACCTACAAAGCTTTAATTCACTTGAAGTATCACTTATATCCTCTAGTTAATCAACAAATACTAAAAACAGAAAAATAGAAAGCGCCCATACATGCAAACGTGGAGCAAAAACAATTTTTCTGTACCTATTCTAGTTGGGTTCGTTGGAAAGGGCCTTATTTTGAGTAGATTATGAATGTGTTTTTATTTTGTTAAAATTGTATTTTTTTATTGTAGTTTATAGACAAGTCGACATCTCAGGTCATTAGCGTCTTTCAACTACACTAAATAACAACTATCTTAAAACTAAATAACATCACAAAACATCCATGAGCGCAGGTGGGATTCGAACCCTCGGCAGTCCAGTCCAGAGGTTGCGGCACTAAGCACGCTAACCACTAGGCTATCTGCCCTCGCTAAAATTGTAGGTTTAGCATAACTTACACAGTACAGAACCCTACTATTTGCGTTGCTCGACACGCACTTGGCCGTTTATTAAAATTATCAATATTATTTACAATTATTCGGCAATAACCTTTCTATTGAGTACACGTTTTACGCATCCTGGCCAAATCTTTAGTAGAAAATAGCATAGATCCGATGTTGAAACGGACTAACATAAGTAAAGCTTAGTTAGTCGTCATAAGAAGTGATTGTTGACGTTGTTTTGTTCTGCCATCCTGCTATTATGCTATCCTGCAGGCCTGCTGTAGTTGTTCTCATTGATTTAATGTATAAAATTTTCTCTCATGTTTCAAAAGTATATGAACTGAACTACAAATGCTATCGACATTTCCTTTGCGTTTTATTATTTTTACGACTAATGTTATATTTTAACACAAAGCGTTATTAGAAAATCTAGATTATTGCAGAGTTGAGCAAAGCACCAAAACTAAGTGCTAGAAGCACCAAACATCAAACACTTGCTTAAATGCTCGATTTATACAGGGTGATTCCAAAGTTGACGTTATCCTTTCACCAGCGAATAGGGCTTCAACAAATAATATTTTTTTTCCTTTGGCGCTTTTTCGAAATATCAACATCAACGGAAATACAGGGTGTCAAAGTTTTATTTAAAAAATTAAAATTTATTTACAACTGCCAAACCACTTGAGATATTTAAGAAAAATTTTGTGAAAAAATAAAATACATATGTATGTATTCAAAACTTAATTTTAGGTGCCCATTAAAACGGTTGTTATTTTTTTACTCGAAAACAAGGAATTCAATAATAATTTTTATTTTTAGAAAAATCAGGTTTTTTTCTACGCGCGACTGGTCAACCCAAAAATATTTTATTTATTGAAGAATTTCCCTCCCACGTAGCTATTGACACCTACAAAATTTTTCTTAAATATCTCAAGTGGTTTGGCAGTTATTAATAAATTTTAATTTTTTAAATAAAACTTTGACACCCTGTATCTCCGTTGATGTTGACATTTCGAAAAAGCGCCAAAAGAAAAAAAATCTTATTTGTTGAAGCCCTATTTGCTGGTGAAAGGATAACGTCAACTTTGGAATCACCCTGTATAAGCAACAAGCACTTTCGATTTCAAAAATGCTTAAAAGCATCGCGCACTCACTAAAGTTCTTGAAAAAATTAATCTTCAAGCTTAAGCATTAAGCATTTTAAAGTAACTTGTTAACTTTCAACATTAGAAATGTTACGGAAATCATTGTAGAAAAATTGGAAAACAGCGACCTACGTTTTTTGTTTTAAATTTTGAAGAAATTGCGGGTAAGGGTGACAGTTTTCAATTTCAGAACAAAAAAAAATGCGACGTTATTTCATTGATTTTTACTTTATTTATATAGACGCGTAAACAACTCAGGTCATTAGCGTCTTCAACACAACAAATATCATATTTGTGTATTAAAATCCGCCAGCCGGCATACACAAACCGACTGGTACGAGCTCGGGTCCCTGGGAGCGCTAATTCTCAAAGAACATTGGAATGCAATTGCGATAACAACTACATCCCAATGTCCCACCTGGGGTTGTTTAATTGAGTTATGGATACTTAAAAATGTATTTATTTTCAATACGAAAAGTTGACTTCACAGTGGACAATTATACTTATGATTGTGGCGAGTGAAGTCGACTCGTGTGACGCAGGCTTTACTTGTAAAACGGTAGGTCAACCTTATAGCATCATTTTTGTACTCGTCAAAAGATGGCAGGATCAGAATGTCATTGTTTTCGTATGTAGAAATTACTTTTTTTAAATTACACAATTTAAAGTAGAAATTTTGCGTAGTATGCAGTTTCCACGGGATTTCATATTGAAAAATAATACAATTTAGTAATGACGTCAGAACGGTAAAAGGTTCAGATAGCCAGTTTACCAGCAGAGGTTTCTATGTAACTCTGTTTAAATCGGGAAACAGAATTTAAATTGGCGTGACTAATCTTATTGAACAAAATCATCCGATCTTTTATTAAATCAATGAACCATTCTGAAGTAGGTTAGCCACAATTCAAGGATTTACATTGAACAGCCTTGGATTTAAATTTTCGCAGTGTGTAAATTTAAACTGTGAAAGAAAATTCAACTTGCAAAAAAACTCTTTAACACGAGTTTTACACGAAACAGTTATTTGTTTCACAAACTTTTTATTGAACTTGCTGTATTAGTACGTATGTATGTTTATTACTTTTTAGTTCAAATCTTGCAAGTCAATTTTGAACGATTTCCACATATTCGATTGATTTAAAATTTTGTACGCATCTATATTCTCGATCAAAATACACGTGTCATTCATTTTTAGAATTAAATTCAGCCCCTAAGGGAATCAAAAAGATGTGTAGCTTTTATTGACTAATCAATGTCCAGATCAAATCGCTGAAGCTAGAAAGTTAAAATTTGAGCAGTAGGTTCCTTTTGTGGCGTAAGTACTAAGCACCCACTGCGAAGGGATTTTTAGAAATTTAAAAGGGGGTAAAATTTTGAATTAATGAAGAATAATGATTTAGCCATGGTAATACATATTTTATAGGCTAGATAAAAAGAATATGAATGAATACCAATAAAAAGAATAAAATAAAAAAGGGTGTGGGTCTCGGGACCCCAGACAGATGTGAAACATCAAAGAAAACGTTATTGAACTCGGTGGTATTCTCTATGTAGTAGTATATATTTTTTCAAAAGCAGCAACTAACTGTTATGCTGACGTAATCCTATATACTGCACTGTAACACCGCGTGTGTTACAGTGCACGACTGAGCCAAGAGAGAGAGAGAGTGTCGCAGTGGTGGGGAGAACAGCAGCGAAGGAGCGGACCAAACATTTCGTTGCATATTTCCCCTCACGCGGCTGTTCATAGCCCGATATAAGATGTTTCACATCAATAAAAGAATATAAACAAAACACGAATTAAAATCTCATCCTTGTTACTAAAATGCAGCTTAATCCAGCCCTGTGGACGGATATGCGGTATCAGAGCTTCCTTCTGTCGGACCTTTTGGTGTAATTCAAGTTTTTGCCTCAGGGTTGTCACCTGTGCATCGCACAAGTAGTTGAAACTGAACTTAGGGGTCCGGGGTTTGAGGTCGCACGTAGACAACAGATTTAACCGCTCACTGAAGATCACTGTTACCAACCTTATATAGTCTACTATGTACTGCTGCGAACCAGTCAGCTTTGTCCTGCTTACGGTACATAAAGTTCTCTTATATGTTAAGGGTTGGTACATCTACATAACATATCAACCTTATTATGTACTGCAGATACCTATACAGGTGATTCCCTAAAGATTTTTTTCGGTTTTTGTTGAAAAACAAATGAATTGCTAATAATTTAGTTCGCATGCGCATTCGTTTTAATGTGTAAACGGCATTATCCTTGAGACGCGTCCGTCCACCAGCTATCCCGGTACCTTCACCACATTTTAAAATTTCATGTCCCGAAAGGTTTTAGGGTTGAAGCATATTTTTATTTCACAAAATAACTTTTATTAAGCACATGTACGCTTTTAGTGTTTATCGTGCGGATCTTAAATGACCGTTTATTGACTGGTGACGTCATAATCCATTATAAAAGGCTTTTCGATGCTATAATGAAATATGGTTACTATGAAAAATTTTTCCGTTGGAGAGCAGCCAATTATATAATTGTTTTGAAACATATTGGAAAAAATCATTTTACCAACCAGTGGTCACAGTCAGGATTCTAACCTGAACCTTTCCACTTTCGCGGCGGAATGAGCTTACAATACTCAACCTGCGACATGATTGCTAAATTAATATTCTCCTTATATGCTTCAGAATCAATAGATTTTCACTACATGCAAGTGTCAATTCATATATGCTAATTCAATAGGTTATTATGGCGATGAAGTAAATAAATATTGTATCAAGGCGAATGTTTCTATTATGAGATGTACTGCTGTCAGTGAATCTAAGGTGTCTAAAGTCTAAAGCCATGCATGTGTTGAATAAAGTATAGTGTGCAACGCGTATGCTAAATCTTTATGCGTCAGGAACATAAAGATATATTTAGTACACTAGTTACACAATATACTATTAAACTGTTAATGTACATTTGACTAATAAATCTATCTATCTATCTATCTATCTATCTATCTATCTATCTATCTATCTATCTATCTATCTATCTATAAATAATTAATTAGTGGTTCTAAAAACGAATGTTTCATCAAACTAAATTTATATTGAATTTATTTATTTGATGGATACTAAATTCAGCTTTTTCAATTCCATTATTTATTCAAATATAGACGGTGCAACCCATTTAAATTTTAACGTCCAAATAAACTGGAGCTTAACTAGTCTGTGTGCATGCCTTTAATGTAAATAGTTATTACATTTAGCAGCGACTATTAAGCTAGCTTTCCTGTTACATCTTATGGTTATTATAAGCATTCACAATTCTAGGAACAATGGTAGAATTTATATTAATGTTTGAGTCCATTGTAATTTAATATTAGTAATTTGATGGGAAAGATGGACAATTATTCGTATGTAAAATTTTTTTATTTATCGCCAACGTTTCGTCAACATTGCTGACTTCCTCAGGGCTCTACAGTGAGAAACAAATTAACAAATTATAATAACATATATAACAATAATTACTACCATTAATATTCTACAATATAAAAAACAATATTTACCAAAATTGGACGTTTTACATATTAGTCAATGTCAAAGATATTAAATTGAAAACACACGGTTGGCATATTTGTTGCAAGCACTTCCACATAACTATATGAACGATGACAGTATTTTATTATACAAATCTAGCAACTGATTGTAAAATTAATTATTAATTTAAAATAGTTTATAAAACGATCTACTTCACGTGTCAATCGTGTACATGAAAATTTTTTATATAACCTGGTAGAATTTATTAAAAACAAAACTGTTGATGCAAATCTTCATGGTTTCCGGGCTTGTAGGCCGTGGTCCGGTGGTATTTCTACCTGACGTTTCGTCTACAACTGCGGTAGACATTCTCAAAGGCGATGTGGCAGCGGTCGGTTGTAGACGAAACGTCAGGTAGAAATACCACCGGACCACGGCCTACAAGCCCGGAAACCATGAAGATTTGGAACAATGCCGGCCGTGAAAGCTTGCATACTTGGATAAAACTGTTGATGTCTACTTTCTTAAGATTTTAAAGATTAACAAAACATAGAGTCATAAATAGTAAAATAGTAAATATTATTTAATAGTGAAAATCAAATCTTGATAACTCTCGTACTATGTAAAAATTTCGCACGGCAAGAGAAACGGACATTTATGACGGAAATGACGGAATAGTTGAAGGGAATGGGGAAAGAACAGGATATGTCACATTTTTTGATTTTTGAGCTGTTAGTGCCATCTAATAGACCGTAACGGTATTCAGCACTGGGTAAATTGTGGGGTAAAAGAAATAGGTAGATCACCGTGTATTTTAAAAACTAAAAATTATTGGATGGGAAGAGAACAAGGAATGTAATTAACTTTAAATTCAATTTACTCAGCCATTTGTCAGAAGGACATAACTTGTTTTTTCCACATTCCTTCAGTTATGGAAATTCTGATAACGAAGGAACTCACGGTTTGCAAATACGAAACTCAAAAAAATATTGTATTGTCATCGGAACTACGTATATGAGCAAAGTTTCAAGTCGATCGGTAGATCTACTTTTCACCAACGAGAGACGTCCTGTCACAGTCGCCATTTATAACGTTTCTCCATCATCAGGTCGGAAACATGCAAAATATTTATTATTATCGGAACTATGTATGTGTGCAAAGTTTCAAGTCGATCGGTAGATCTACTTTTCACCAACGAGAGACGTCCTGTCACAGTCGCCACTTATAACGTTTCTCCATCATCAGGTCGGAAACATGCAAAATATTTATTGTTATCGGAACTACGGATGTGTGCAAAGTTTTAAGTCGATCGCATGTGTGGAAATGGGTCAAAATTGGATTTCAAGATTTAACCCCAACTAACAAGACGTGAAGTTAATAAAACTGACCAAGTGCAAGTCAGACTCGGGCACCGATTTTTCCCTACAATAATAAAAATAAGGAGATAGGTAGATGTAAAAAAATATATTAACAGAATATTTGATGAATACCAAAAAAAACAACAAAAATATTGCAATCCGATTCCGTTGAACGCTCTACCAACTGAGCCAGTAGAACGACAGTATAGTTTTGTAGTGAAATAAAAAAACTTTAACTTATTATATATTTAATTGATTATTTAATTCCAATTATTATTTTCCAAGTTTAATTCCGCAACGACACAATATCTGTGAAAATTTCAAGTAGCTACCTCTGACCGTTTGTGAGATAGAGCTTTCGACAGATGGACGGACAGAAATCTTAGAGATCCTTTAAGAGGTACGGAACCCTAAAAAGTTTGTAAAATAGTAATCATTAATTGCACAGTGTGATATGGATATTGGAAGATAGCGTATGCTCTGACTTATAATAAAAACGGGTGCTATATTTTAATATAGTCATTCAATTTTTTGACTGGTGATGTTTGATTTTTGTGTTTAAAAACCATGGCCTACTGAGTTAAAATGACCTGTAACTAATAATTATTGACGTCGGTCGGATGGCGGAACCTAGGGATCGGACCAAAATTTCTCGATGTTTCATATCTTCCTGAACAATTTGGCTTTCTCTATCTGTATAATTGATTAATTGTTACTAACCATTTGTGTAGACGTGACGGAAAGTTAGAATGTTTTTATTATAGCTCTATGTGTGCTGTGTTACGTGTTCCGTGCTATGGTTTACAATAATATTACCACGGTGCTATACGAATGGCTGCACCACTGCATGTGACAGTAGACTCCTTAATCCGGACGTATATCAGACACATTGCATTGCTTCCTCCAAGGAAATTATCGCCAAGTTTGGGACTTGCTTGCATGTGTCTTAGACTCTTAGCTATTATATTTATATGTACATCCTTGTCCACAGTTCTAATTTAAAATGAAGTATACAACTCTACATAATTAATAATAATAATAATAATGTGTTTAACGTCCGTTTCTCGACATTATGTCATAACAGACGCCATTCGCACCATTACTATTTTCCATTTTTACCACTTCCCGTTTTATACATTATTATACTTCAACTTAATTAATAGCAATGTGCGAATGGAGGAATTATAGGACATTAGGATAAGGTAGGCAACTTTGGGAGCATAGGAGTTTGACAGGTAATCGGCCATGGCCTTGAATAAGGAACCATCACGATATTCATCTGGAATTATTGAGGGAAACCATGGAAAACCTCAAACAAGATGGCCGGTACAGGAATTACCGTTTCTCGACGTGAGGCAGTAGAAAAAAATCCTAGCCACATCTGTCCCCGCCGGGATTCGAACCCAGTACCTTCCCAATGCGAGTCTAGTGCTGTACCACTAAGCTACATCGCTGGGTAACTCTACATGATTCATATTTCATTTTCATTTTAAACGACCAAGCAATTATTTTCAAAAAAAACTAGTTGCTGTTTTATCAAGGTTTTATGAAACCACGATGCAACTGAAACTTTATTTATTTAGAGAACAGTGTGGTCCAATGGTTAGCGTCGTGGGTTCAAATCCCGCCTTCGCTCATGGATGTTTTATGATGTCATTTAGTTTTAAGTGAGTTGTTATTTAATGTAGTCAAGACGCTAATGACTTAAGTTGTCGACGCGTTTTTAATTTACATTAAATAAAATAAAAAAATTATTTACTTAAAAAATGAGTACCTAATAAAAATCCCCGAAAGATATAACTTTGTTCACTCGTATAGTTTAGAAACTACGCACGTTTAAAATTTTCAGAGATTAACGGCCGTATCTCCAAAACGAAAAATGGTACAAATGTTTTCGCTGAATTTTTGGATTCAGCGAGTCGTTTTCCATAAGTGTACCTAATTTTAAATATAACGATCGGTTCGATTTTTCGTTATTAGGCGTACAATATTCCCAGTGTCAATTTTCAGTTTTTTGAAAATACAAAATTCATAAAAAAGCGGAATTTGATTATAAAAACGGACAATTGTTACAAAATTCATATTTCACTACGTCTGTAGATATTGTATCTAATAAATTTTTCTAAAAAAACAATTCAAATAGCCTGTCAACATCATCAGAACGACCCTTGAATACGAAATTGATCCTTAAACTCGGATAATTTTAATCGCCTTTGTTGTAGGCATCCCAACATATGCCTCTGTACACAATGCTAGCCTGCTTGCAGGGATTAAAGGTATGAATATTTTAAAACCTTAGACTTGTGAATTTATGGACTAATAGCGGTCTGATCTTTTTGAAATTTGGTAGGCTTATAGAAAAAGACACGCTGAACTCAAAAATGCAAAGAAAAATCGTCTATCTTTTTTGGATTAGAAATCACGCGTATTTAAATTTTCACCGAAATATAATTTAATACAATGCAACCGCGGCCTTGCACCACCGTGTTTCAGAATCCCAGACCGTAGTAAATCAAATTTAATGATCATATTTACTAGAAAATTATTTTATTATTATTAATACACGAGGAAGGTATAGATGTATAATTGAAACTGGCTGACCTGGCTTTGCCCGGGTGAAAATCGAGGGTTATCTCAGAAAACCGATTTCATAAACATTTTTTTTTTCACTGTCCTGGGTGGTAGGTACAAGCACATAAAAATTATGTAATGCCTGTATATATAAAGTCTAGTTTAACAAATCTTATCTTTTTAAAATCTTGTCCCACCGGAGACACTGCTTATTTTTGAACAAAATTTTGTTTAAAATCTTGCCTTTCACGAAACATAATTTACACCTATAGATCTATTGCTTTATCGAACACAGTTTTAAAGGGCTTCTATATTATAAATTGTCGATAGCTGAAGGTTCAGCGAGTTGGCCTTCCGTATTCCAACTTCTCTTCCAAACTTGTGTAATCCCCATTTGATTAATGATTCTGTTTAACAGAATTCCTTTCAGTAATACGTCCTGCAATGTTTCCTGTATATTGATCGAATTTTCTTATTAAATGATTGATTACAAAATTTAAGTTACCTAGTTGGCAGTATTGAAAATACACAAACTTTAATCAAACTCTGGCAGTAATCATAAGAAATTTATTACGTTACAGTGCGATCGCCTTTTCTTTCAGGGTTGCGTTTTTGAAAATCGTGCGTAACGAGATTTATTTATTTATTTATTGTAAATTATAGACGCATCGACAACTTAGGTATTAAATAACAACACACTAATTAACGAGATAACAGATCAGATAACATTTCGACGTTTCACATTATTTTAAACAACTTGGCGCCATTTTTAATTTTTTTATATAAAAGAATACAGGTGACTCAGAAATAGAAGCGGAAAATAAAACTTAGGTTTAGTTTAAGTTATATATGTATATATATTTATTATTTTTTTGGACGACCTCTCCAGCCTTTTGGCTTGTTTTACCTAGAGAAATATATATCTATTCTATTCTATATAATTATTAATTTAGTCTAAGGAAACACGCTACCAAGGTTAAAAAATAAATTTTATATTAGGATCTGTCAAATCGGAGCGAGGCTTTAAAAACATGGGGGAGTTAAGGGAAACATTTTGATAGTTGCTATGGTTTTATAGTTTAAAAAAATATAAATACACAATTTTTTAAATCATAAGTACAGTTTCCTTAGATTTCATTAGAAAATAATTTGTTGTAAAATAATAAATTTGTTGATATAGTGTTGTCATCTATATATATAAAAGAAAGTCGTGTTAGTTAGTTAGTTACACCATTTATAACTCAAGAACGGCTGGACCGATTTTCATGATCTTTGATTTTTTGGATTTGTCTCCGCCCTGGTTAACAGAATAACTATTAAAACATCGGAAGAATTCACCAGGGAGCGAACGAGCGAAGCGAGTGAGTAATGTAGTTTTAATATTCAAGCGAACGAGCGAAGCGTGTGAGTAATGTAATTATATTATTCAAGCGAACGAGCGAAGCGAGTGAGTAGCGTATTGCAGTCTGGGCGAAGCCGGACAGGGCTGCTAGTAATATTATAAAAGTTACGGATTCCATTTTCAATAAACTTTTTGTTTATTTTACTTGTTTTATTTTATAATAAACAATTTCACGATAAATTTACACTATTAGCGCGTAAATTTTTCCCTTATTTGAGTAAAATTTTATACCACCAGATGTCATATGCCCATTTGACAGATCCCAATAATAATTTTAATTAAAAAACCTGGCAACACCCCTATCCCGGCGTTTATGAAAACTGCATCGGCAACAGAAATGATGTGTTTTATAATTATTATTCACAAAATTAAAAATTATGTAATTGTGTTACATATTTCTGTTTCATAAATTCGAGGGTACAAAGTAATCGATGTGTGACTAACAAAATCATTTCTAATTTTATTGTAAAAATGCGACAAAATAAGAACTGAAATAGCGGGGGAAATTACACTGGATCGATTTATAGATATTTTTTGTTAATATCCACAGCTAATGCGACGTAAAAAGCTACTAACAATTATCCCTATATTATTAAACGAGCAAATCTTGTATATATGTACCTATTTTTTTTTTATTTATTATTTTATTACGTTCAAAAGACTACAAGGAGTCGAATTTGTCAGACATGATAAATATAAAAACAATAGTATATATAAAAATAAAGTATAAACAATACAATAAATTATTACATAATAAAATCATCAACGATATACAAACATTGTGCAATCAATGATTTCTTAAGTTTCTTTTGAAATGAATTAAAAGGCAAGTCTTTAAAGTCATTAGGCAAATCATTGAAAAGCTTCAAGGCAGCATAATGCGGACTGTTTTTGAAGAGAAGATGTACCTATATAAATATTTTCTCGAAAACATCCCTAACGATTTTGATCAAATTTACCGAAAAGAGGTTTCGGGGTGCAAAAAATCGATCTAGCTAGGTTTCATCCCTGGAAAAATTCGTTTTCCCATCGATTTTATCCTTTTAAAAAACGGTTTTTTGACGTCATAAAACAGTGTCGTATGGTGAGTAGGCTTTGGAAAAAACAAACTACTTTCATTATTTATGTCAAAATACTCTGACAGTGAATCGTTTCGGAATAATATTCTGAGAAAATGATACAAAATCAATATCTCACAGTAAGTACTATTTTTTTAAACTCATCCGAGCAAAGCTCGGTCACCCAGATATTTGTTTAAACGGCAGATAATCATTAATTAACATAATAAGAAGAACACATTCTCATATTGATTGAATTACTCGTTTTATTTTCGAAAACCCGAGATGAAAATTTTGCCCTGTAGTAATTTAAAGTATTTTTATCTTAACTTGCATTATTTCAAAAACGAACGTAAAATCAAAAGAAAAAGTAATACACATGTACTTACAGAAACCGTTGGAAACAATGGAATTCGAAAATCCACAAACTCACTAATGTTACAGTTTTATTACATAAGTGCGTGCTTCAGGATTTATTTATTGTGGATTATAGACGCGTCGACAACTTAGGTCATTAGCGTCTTAAATACAACAAATACCATAATATATCACTTAAAAACTAAATAACATCACAAAACATCCATGAGCAGAGGTGGGATTCGAACCCACGACAGTCTGAATCAGAGGCCGCGACGCTACCAACTGAGCCATAATGTCCTCTCGTGCTTCAGGAACACGGTCACACGGCGCCCGGGAAAACAATTATTATACCGTCTGCGTGCTTCTGCAGAATATCCACCAACTTCATCGTATCACAAAACTATGTCCGATTTTTCAAAATTCGTAAAATGTGCCAGGCTGTTTTTATGAATATCACGGCACAGCAATCGGTAACAAACTGATTATAAAATTATGCATTTTATCAAAATTTTATAGCAGTTACCTAATCAATGAGAAAGATTTGTATTTAGTTAGTCCTTGAATGCATACTGTGAATTCGTCAGTGGCGGGTATAATTTTTCTAATAAAATTTTTTTAATTTTTTTTCTCGAAAATGAACCTGTAGATTTCTTTCATATTTTAGTATAGTGATTATTTAAGCATAACAATTGATTTCTGAATCACTCTGTTTAGGGTGTTTGATTAAGAAAAGGAAATATTTCCAGAGATGGTAATGTGTGTCATTCTAAAGATTGATTTGATGATAATAAATATTATCACTGATCTTTATATTAAAATAAAATAATTAAAATAAATAATAAATAAATAATAATTAAAATGAATAAATAAAGCACACTAAAATTATTTTATTTATTTATTGTAGATTATAGACGCGTCGACATCTAAGGTCATTAGCGTCTTTCAACTACACTAAATAACAACTAACTTAAAACTAAATAGCACCACAAAACATCCATGAGCGCAGGTGGGATTCGAACCTTCGGCAGTCCAGTCTAGAGGTTGCGGCACCAAGCATGCTAACCACTAGGCTATACTGCCCTCCACACTAAAATTATATTAATTATCAAAACTTAAGATAGAACAACGTTACAACCACAAAAAAAAAATGAATTAAATTTTTTTTGCTTCTCGTAGAAACTTAAAACAATGTTGCGTCGACAACACAGACTATTAATTTTGTTGCAAAAAGCCACAACATTATAGCACATAATCTGTCACTCTAAGATAAAATTGGCTTACATTAATTTCTATACCTTTTTAAATGTTAATAAGAATAATTAAGAGCACTGTGGTTTAATTTAATAATAAAGAGTTTAGTCACGTCTAACCACAATAATTTTATTAATGAATGTACATTTCAAGAGCTATGCTCCCATCTTCAGCAAATACTAAACTGTTTAGTATTTGCTGAAGATGGGAGCATAGCTCTTGAAATGTACATTCATTAATAAAATTATTGTGGTTAGACGTGACTAAACTCTTTATTATTTTTAATTGTTATATTAAAACGTTTTCCGTCTACAAAATTTTAACCTGTGTTTTAAAACGTTTTACTAACCGTCTAGTTTTTCGCTGCAATGAGAAAAGACAACATTGCAGGTCAAACGGTTATAAAGGTCCCCTCGGGAAATTGCACTGTGCCGAGTTTATTTAGAATTAAAATAGATGTATGAATTTTGTTTGACGCGGCGCATTCACAACGCTTGAGTAAATAACAAACAGCGCAACAAAACTTAATAAAGTGATCTTATAAGAATTCCGTTTTTTTATTCTAAGGTACGAAACCCTAAAAATTACATATTAAATTATAAAGTTAAAACTTAAGAGCCACATGAATCAAGACTAATCGCACATAATTAATAAATGTTAGGAGCACCTATCGAAGGACGTAATGTTACAAAGCAATACTAGAAAAATTTATTTTTTTAAATTACTTTCGTCAGGGCCGGCACGTGCGCCTGGTCGGACAGGCGATCGCCTTACGGCGCCATATTTTTAGGGCGGCATATTTTTGTAGCAGCGAATTTTTCGTGCGGTATTCTACTTTCCAAAATGATTATATTTTTTTCAAAGTGTCTATACCTATATTATTTTTTGTAAATATTGTTATTAGAATTACATTTGTTTTTTAATTATTAAGTACCTAAATAAAATATATCATCGGTTTATTAATTTTCTTAATATGTGGGGGGCGGCAAAAGTTGTATTCGTCTAAGGCGGCATATTTTGACGCGCCGGCCCTGACTTTCGTTGTTGCAGAGTTCCTTAGTCGGGAAAAATGTCCACAGTTAAAATTCAAAGTTAATTATAATTTATAGTTTTTTATTTTAAGTTGAACATAGTTTTCCAAAAATAAGTTTGTATTTCATAGTATTTCCCAAAGGCACCGTGAAAAACAAAGTTATTTCTGCGTTCATTAAGCTTAAAAAATAGCGTATAACCGAAAATATCCAGCCCATAGTTGAAAAGTTAGCGGGGGGGGACACCCTTTTTACGACTTTAGAAGCGCATATCTCAACTATCAACTTAAATAAAAAAGTCATTTTGAAACTTCTATATCATTTTTCAAGACCTATCTAACGATACCCGACACGCTTATCTGCACTGGAGTTTTTTTTCATCCCTCAGTTAAAGGTATAGAGTTCCACCCCTAATTTTTTTTCGTAATTTCACTAGACCATTATAAGTATAGCGGTTCATAGAAAACAACTACTTCCAAACTTCATCTATATAGTACCAAATAGTCTCCGAGTAAAATGGCTGTGACATGTGGACGGACGGACAGACGCACAGGGCGAAATTATAAGGGTTCCATCCAGGTGTGCAAGCTTTCACGGCCGGCATTGTTCCAAGTCTTCATGGTTTCCGGGCTTGAAGGCCGTGGTCCGGTGGTATTTCTACCTGACGTTTCGTCTACAATTGCGGTAGACATTCTCAAAGGCGATGTGGCAGCGGTCGAAGTGTCCTCCTTGGCGGCTCACAGGTCAGTGTGTCAGTGACTGGTGTCCTCCCTTCTTTTTATGCCTAGAGCCAGTGTGTTCTCTGTTCGGTCGTAGTTCGTCTCTCTGGAATTGGTCAACTGCGCAGTGTGTAGTGGTGAGGGTGAGTTCTCTACTCGGTCGTATTCCGTCCTTGTACGATTGGTCATTGGTTTTGTATGTCGGAGTGCTGGTGTCCAGGTTTTACTGAGATTGAGGCCTTCATCTTTTCGGTTGAAATTCTGTGTGTGAAACCATGAAGACTTTGAACAATGCCGGCCGTGAAAGCTTGCACACCTAGTAAATATATTTATTTTTGGATCCTTCAGTCACGAAGCCATCGTCTTCATTTAAAATCTTTAAGGAAATAAATACATTAAAATGACGATTTCTTGAGTTGACGAGTCGCCGCTGATTTTGATGCATCTTGTGACGTAATACAGCCTTTTTTTTCGTTTGTTCGCTCGCAGTAATCTTCCTCGTAACTCCCGAGGGTCCTTCTTCTTCGTAACACATGAACCATATTATGGCGGTTTTGCACTCCGGTCTATATGATATTATTCTTTTTATTTATCTACCTATATTTGAAACACAGTGCTGGATAAATCGCGTTATCTCTACGCCGAATTATGAAGAAATATTTAACGACTACTATTTAAACCTCTAATAATAATAGATATTTGAAATATTAAAAAGAGGCTCGGTGTGTG
Organism: Mongoloraphidia duomilia; assembly: GCA_039654895.1. Classification (NCBI taxonomy): domain Eukaryota; kingdom Metazoa; phylum Arthropoda; class Insecta; order Raphidioptera; family Raphidiidae; genus Mongoloraphidia; species Mongoloraphidia duomilia. The sequence continues at coordinate 1,457,947 of CM077526.1, forward strand.
GGTAAAATGGCACCCAATGGGAAGTTAGCAGTGTGCTAACTTCCCATTGGGGGTCATTAGAGATTAGAGAACAGTCTACACTAGAGAAAAATTTGCAATAAACATTTTACAACAATTTTACAGTCGTTTTTTTAAAAACAAAAATAAAGATAGTTACTTCTTACCACAACAGTTTTATTGATGGATGTACATTTCGAAAGCTACGCTTTCATAATTCAGCAAACACTATACATGTATAGTGTTTGCTGAAGATGAAAGCATAGCTTTCGAAATGTACATCCATCAATAAAACTGTTGTGGTAAGAAGTAACTATCCTTTATTTTATTTTTATTCCAACCACAGTGCTCATATATTTTTAGTAGTTTTTTTGTTATGCCGGAGTATCGAGCGTCTATAATCTACAATTCATTCATTATATGCCGGAGTAAAGACATGTTAAGATGCGTTCTAAGGAAACACCTCCGACAAAGGACATAGTTCCTATACATCCGGAACTATTACCATGTCTAGCTCTCACTGCAATAGCGTTTCTTGAAACGGAGTTTAGATTAAAATTCAAGAAGTAGCTGAAAAGCTCCAGCCTCCAGCCCTGTACCGGTTGCTCCTCTTACGTAACGTTAAAGCTTTGTTCGTTGCTAGTTTATTGATTTCAAAAGCTCTCTTATGTAGAAGCTTTAAGTGTGAAGAATGGCTCATACGTCCTCTAAATGACCTCATACTCCTTCCAATACAAAAGATATCATTACCTTTTGTCCGAGTCACAGAAATACACGGTGAAATTTATCCCGGTCACAATGAAAAATAATGTTTATGTTAGTTACAATGTCATGCGCGTCGTTCCATTGCGCATGTCATTCACGACGTTCTTCTGTCTTTTTAATCTTATTAACAGCTCACTTAACGTTTCCAAACGCCATTGTTCTTGACGTTCTTTTGTCGTTACAAATAATATTTCATGTTCGATATCGCTAAATTGGTTAGCTTTTAAGGGTTATATGTACTTCGTCTTCGACAGCGCTCTTATTATTCTATTATTAATTGCAACGGAACCTCTATCTGCTATTAGGGCTCGAGAATGGCCGAGCGTGTAGCAATGCTGTTGTTTACATGGCGTTGCTATGGTTGCTCTATTACAAGTTCCCAGTTCCCGGGTTCTAGCCCGAGAGCTGGTAAAAGTGTCAATTGGACTTTCAATTTATTATTAAAAAAATGAATAATGAATTGAAAATATGAATTGGTGCTAGGCCCAAATAGCCTTAGCTGTTGGTGGTCTTTAAAAAACAATTTTTTTTCTATCTGCTATTTCGTTTTCTCGTCATTTTTTCGAATAATCTCTATATAATGATATCTAGACAGGAGAACTTATTTCAAAAATGTTTCTCAAGAAATAAACTGTCGAATAGTAAAAAACCGAGTTCAGATCTGTACAGTGGAGTGTGACGGATTAAATCTGATTTGACCCGGGCGAATCCCGGCCGGATAGATATTATATACCTAAACCTTCCCCAGGAAATAAGCTATCGAATGATAAAAACCGTATTTAAATCTGTTCCGTGTGGAGGATTCAATCTGTTTTTCACCCGGGCGAACCTGGCCGGACAATTATTATAGACCTATAAACCTTCCCCAGGAAATAAGCTATCAAATGATAAAAACCGCATTAAAATCCGTTCAGTAGTTCTCGAGATTAGCCTGGTACTGGCAGTCTCCTAAGGAAATTTCTTTTTATACCATGGATATAGATTTTTACCAAACTCTGTAAGTTGACAGTATAATAGGTTGATAATATTATTCTTTGTCGAAAACAAACGACTATTATGTTTTGTAAACAAACCACCATTTGTTTTTGTAATTATTATTGTACTGTAACTTTATTGTCCATAAAATTCACAACTAGCGTCTGTCACCATCCAAAGAGCCATTGTTTATTTAATGTTTTATGTACCATTGTGAAACTGAAGGCGTCATATAGAATATGTCTACGAGAAATGGATTCCACTCAACGTGACGTGTGCGCAATTCATATATAAAATAACTGTATCCGCGACTTCCTTCGCGCGGCGTTTTGAAAATTGATGGTAGATATTACTGTTTTCTATGAGATATTCAAATTTGATCAGATTCCTAAGAAAAGTGTTTTATGGGTGAACTACAACGTTACGTTTAGACGCTTATGACTTCAGTTGTCGAGCGTCTATAATTTATAATTCATTCATTTACAACGTTACGTTAGCGCGTTATAAATTACTCGTGGCGACATCTATTGGAGAGTAGCAGAAATATTATTGTTTGCAAATATTATTATTATTATATATAATGAATGCATAATGACTGCAAACAGTATATGAACACCTATAATTGTAAAGATAGTGGAAAGTTTAGGGTTAGAATCCCTACGGTGACATAGGTTTGAATTAATGAATTTTTCCTGATTACAGCATGTGGTGGAATAATTTTTATGCTGTCGACAATTACAAATTATAACTGAATTTGGATGTTCGAGTTTTATCAGCATAAAGGTAGGGTTGGGTTCCCCACATTAATTTATCTTTGGATGTTTACTCGTCCAAAGTGTAGAAAGAAAGGGGTGGAACTTCAATTGAGGGTCCTTGTTATCGAGACAAAGTGAAATATGTTTTCTACAAAAGGTTATACTTATTTTAACGAAGTTCACTGTTCTAATATTAACAGTGAGAGATGCTTAGTTGAACAAAAATGTCTTAGATTGATTCGAACAATCTTCACTAAACTTATTCAGATCCAAAGGTTCTCATCAATTAATTCATTCATACATGAAAAAAAACAATTTTATGTATCTTTAACAATCATAATATATTAACTTGCTATAAATTTAACAAGAATTTTACAAATCACAAACGTTACTGCAATAACAATTTAAATCAGTTAAGCAGACATACTGCTTAACTCAACACATTAAAAAGTTGAAAACCGCTGAAGAGCATTATAATTTACAAATCTCTATCTGTATCAAAATCTTAGATTGGTACTGAACAATTTTTATCAATTATGAAGATGCACAATTAGAGTTAATATGTAACCTAGTGTATAAAGAGGAAGGCAAATAATAAGAAGTTACTGACAAAGTAGTTAATAAAGAGTAATACGTTAAAAATCGATAGTATAAATCTGTCAAGCTGTCTGTTAAAGTGATAGTAGTCCGTGATATGGTATAAATATGGTTAACGAAGTGAAGTGAAACAACCGTCAAAGAAAAGGTGTAGTCACGTCTGATAGTCAAAAAACCACTACAGGATTATAAGATTGTTAATTGTTAATAAGGAACCGAAAGAAACTCAAATTCATTTATTTGAGTAAATCAGTTATCTTGTTAATTGTTAATATGCTATTTTCTATGACCATTAAGTGTTAACATAGGTAAGGAAATAATTCGCAGGAACTACCGTCTGTGGTCGCTGTCAATAAGAAAATTGTCCATACAAAAATGTATAAAATTTAAGTGAAAAAAGAATTAATAGGATGTCTACCGAAATTATAATAAGCGGTAGGCAACCAAAGTTACATGAAAAGTTAATCAAAAAATAGTGCAATCTCTTTATAAACACACTAGATCACAATAGAAACCAAAATTAGTTGATAATAATGAAAAATTACCTTAGTTAAACACAGGTGAGAATAACCCATCTGTGACATAAGAAAATAGACAGATGATTTTTATAGGTTAGAATTATCGATCAAAAGAACAGTATAATCTTATCTCAATTAATTCATTAACAAATTCCACCAATTTGTAAAGATTGGTGATATACCAAATTGGTGATACTTCATTCTACTATACATTGGTTTGTTAAGGCCATATTATTTTGATTATCAAATCGCGTGTGCGAATCAAAATATCTTTGATTAATTTTATATTAAATTCAATTCTGTTAAAATACAACTATGCCATGAATTGATTGTATATGATTGGCAAAATATATCCAGATTTTATTTCACAATTATTATCATACACGTGGTCGGTGTATTTTTAAAATACAACACTGATCAACAGGTTATATTAAAATATTAAATTTTATATATTAAATTTTATCTTTAATTAAACGTAATATCGTAAATGACGCTGCTGACAGCATTAATCATTTATTTTATTTTTATGAAATTTTTTATTCTAAAATGGCAGACGGCCATGTTATAAACTCATGCTTATAATTTTCACGCAACACTCATTCATCACTTATATTAGTTCTAAATTATTTACAAATATCTACTTAGCTGTTTTTGATTAATTGAAGATAATTAAAGCTCTGGGGGACTCCGATGGGCGATAATTATCCATAAAACCCCAGCTCGTCCCGAGATATGTGATTCCGTCTCGGCGATACTGGCTGCGAGCCGCGGTTCAAGCAAACTAGAAAGAATCGACATCAAGCCGATCACAAGAGGCACTTGGCAATGATAATGAATTACGTCGCACCGGAATTAAAACGAGCGCGCAACCATAGAGTATGAATATAAATTAGCATTGGCAACCTTAGATAAAGAATATTATCTGTTGTCATGAACTGTTCCATGACAAGCATTGTGTTACGTCATTGTTCTTTACAATAGGTGTTCACATACTATTTGCAGTCATTATGCATTCATTTAATTGTGTATTTATTCACGACGCCCCCCCCCCGGGGGGACATTGGAATGCATGGTTGCAATATTCTTTGGGAACTAGCGCTCCCAGGGACCCGAGCTCGTACCAGTCGGTTTGTGTATACCGGCTGGCGGATTCTAATACTCAAATGGATTATTTGTTGTGTTGAAGACGCTAATGACCTGAGTTATCGACGCGTCTATAATCTACAATTAATTAATTAATTACTCACGACGTCCGTGTTAAAATTTGTATTTATTATTATTATTTTTTTAATGACGAAATCATATAGGTATTGGACAACAATTTAAAATATAAAAAAATAAAATTACAACAATTTTATTTATTATCAAAATAGAGGTTAACAGGTACTTATGTGGACAACAACAAAACAATTAAACTATTGTTGATAATGCGACGTTTCAACAATAGTTTAATTGTTTTGTTGTTGTCGACATACTTCTATTTTGATTTATATTTACTGGACGTGAACATTATGCCTTATTTTATTTATTATATTTTACGAACATTTGATTTTTGTAAGATAAATAAAAGTGGATGATATTCAGTTCCATGACAACAATTAATACCTACAATTATTAGTGTTTAACGGTATTTACGCCTTCTGTCTGTACCCGCGATAACATACCCATTTTGTTGTTAAAAGCGATACTAACGCGCGCAAAACCGTGGTTAAAAGCTACTTTAATTCTTTTATAATATATTTTATGAGATTTTACAGTAGGTAATGCATATTAAATTTTTTTTAAAGAGAAATGCACTGTCTGCACAATAAAATGATGGCAGAAAACGTAATAAAATGTCCTTTTACTTATTTTTTTACATCGTCGCTCTGAAATTTATTATTTTCGTGAGAGGATACTTAACTTTTCTACTTATCTTTTGTAGCAAGTCTGAACAAATGAAGATCATCTTTAATAGATAATATATTCAACTTCAAGTATATACTTGTCGCTAAGTTGTACTTTTATTTTATAGGGTAAATGCACCTCTTGTCGACCACTTACCTGTGGCCAAACATGTTAACATTAATTATTTAAAGGTCTGCTTTTACCAACAATATAACTGCCTACTCTATCGATGCGAAAAGATATCTAAAAATATTATCCAGGTGTGCAAGCTTTCACGGCTGGAATTGTTCCAAATCTTCATGGTTTCCGGGCTTGTAGGCCGTGGTCCGGTGGTATTTCTACCTGACGTTTCGTCTACAACTGCGTTAGACATTTTCAAAGGCGATATGGCAGCGGTCGAAGTGTCCTCCTTGGCGGTTCACAGATCAGTGTGTCAGTGACTGGTGTCCTCCCTTCTTTTATGCTCAGTACCAGTGCGTGTTCTCTGTTCGGTCGTAGTTCGTCTCTACGTAGTTGGTCAATTGTGTAGTGTATAGTGGCAGGGGTGAGTTCTCTACTTGGTCGTATTCCGTCCTTGTACCGCAGTTGTAGACGAAACGTCAGGTAGAAATACCACTGGACTACGGTCTACAAGCCCGGAAACCATGAAGATTTAAAAATTATTAATTTGCAAGCGAGTTACAGATTTGATGCTGCATGTGCAACCTACTTACAAATTAATATTTTGCCTATCAACAATAACTTTTGTGCTCTGTAAGCCGCAAATTAATGTAATTCAGAACAAAACTGAACAATAAGATGTCCCGCTCGTCCACAAGCTCCGACTCCTCGTACCAATCGCTAATGACCTCTGTTGTCGAGAGTCTATAATTCACAATTCCTCGTAGCAATCCTCGGAAAAAGACATACATTTTGCGGTCCACACATTCAATTTTACTTGATATGATTTGTCTGATGCGATAAGTCACTGGAAAAGTTGTTGTGTCTGGACCGGCCTTAATATTATAATTTTGTTCAACACCCGCAAGAAATATGTAATTTGGTGGCTCTACTGAGAGTCGGCGAAATAATGAATTCTCTGACTGTAGACGTAGAGAGTGGGCGAAATAGCATTTCGCTCACGCTCATTACGGGGAACGTTTAGGCAAGTGTTGATAGTTTCGTCAGGGCTTGAGAATAGCCGAGAGTGTAGCGGCGCTGTTGTTTACATGGCGTTGCTATGGTTCCTCTATTACAAGTCCCCAGTTCTCGGGTTCTAGCCCGAGAGCTGGTAAAAGTGTCAATTGGATTTTCAATTTATTATTTAAAAAAAAAAAATAATGAATTGAAAATATGAATTGGTGCTAGGCCCAAATAACCTTAGCTGTTGGTGGTCTTTAAAACACAATTCGATAGTTTCGTCAATCAATCAGGTCACCCATTATTTTGCCCCCGCTCAGCAGAGCCACAAAATGACATATTTCTTGCGGTAGTTGAACAAAATATTGTGTGCGACTATTGGTCGAAAGAGGAGATTCCACTCGTGTGTTTTACCGCACTCGCTACGATCGTGCGGCAAAATCCACACTCGAGGAATTCCTCTTTCTCTCACTAGTCGCACAATATACTATTCATTCTTGCATAATATATTACGGAATGTCAACTGTAAATATAAAAAGTGATCGATCAAAGGCAGGTGCTCGGGAATTGATGTATTTACCCTATTCCAAGAAAGTACGACGTTATGCAAACATTATTTTTATTGCTTTATAATGTTCATTCTTTTGAGTTATAATAATGCTGTTATTGTTATTATTTATTTTAATTAAATTAATTATCTAATAATGAAACACATAAAGTCGACAATTCAGCTCACAAATCACAACATTATGCTTCATAAGAGAAAATTAGCTAACTAGCTGTTATGTGCGGCGTTGTCAGTATCCATTTCGTAATTGACAGAGATTTTTTGACATAGCCGTAAGCACTCCCAAAATAAGGCTCTATTACAACTGTGAAAGCAAAATTTAAATCGGTTTAGCGGTTTTCAAGTGTATCACGAACATACAGACGAGGAAAAGGAACTTTATATAATAATTAAATAGATGAAGGGAATCAAGTTATGTCCTTCTGACAAATTGCTGAGGAAATTGAATTTAAAGTTATTTACATTCCTTGTTCTTTTGCTATTCAATAATTTTAAGTTTTTAAAATACACGGTGACCTACCTATTTCTTTAACCCCACAATTTACCCACTGCTTAATACCGTTACGGTCTATCAGATGGCACTAACAGCTCAAAAATCAAAAAAATGTGACTTACCCTATTCTTTCCGCATTCCTTTCAGATATTGAATTCAATGGGTATGAAAAATCCGTATAGATTTTGAGTTTTGTTCTATTTTTTTGGAAAATATTTTAGAGTTTTTCAAATGCAAAAGAATGATCCCACTGATTAAAATTACACACACGACCAAAGTGAATAATATATAAATATAAAAATCAAATAGGGCTAGGAGCACTTGTATACACTAGTGTAAAAAAGCTGTATCGACGTTTTTGATGTGAAACATCTTATGTCGGGCTGTGAACAGCCGCGTGAGGGGAAATATGCAACGAAATGTTTGGTTCGCTCCTTTGCTGCTGTTCTCCCCACCACTGCGACACACTCTCTCTCTCTCCGCTTCCGCGCGCTCGGGCATCCGCGTGTGTTACAGTGCAGTATATAGGATTACGTCAGCATAACAGTTAATTGCTGCTTTTGAAAAAATATATACTACTACATAGAGAATACCACCGAGTTCAATAACGTTTTCTTTGATGCTTCACATCTGTCGGGGGTCCCGAGACCCACACCTTTTTTTTAATAAAAAGTTGTACTTATTCCTTGCTTGCAAAGAGGAAACAAATATATTTCCTCAAATGATTTAATATCGTTAAATGATTGTTGAATTTAGCGCAGTCAATATTTTGGAGTAACCGAAATTTAATATTGTTCGCAAAGCTAAACAAACGGCAGTTAGTTTCTCCAGTAAATTAACTTCTGTGCAATACGCATAATTATTTTAATACACTTCTGGGGCTGGGTAAACTACTCTTTTACGCTCCACAGACTCTTTAGTAACATGCATCCTTCTTTAATCCACGTTTAAGAGCTTAGGATTTATAGAAGAAATATTCGGGTGCTGCCACATGATCAGTTTTCTTCAATAATCGCAATTTTTAAAGAACGGGATCAAAATAACATTCGTCTGCTATGCTACTCGAGAACCCTTTATTCTCAGTAAAGCAGGGCTGATAATATTGACAAGACTCTTCAATGGCCACTGCCCTCTGAGGTACCACCTCTCAAAGATGAGTAAAGGTACGTGCATTGCGCAGCTGGAATTCTAGATGGTAGCGTAGATCCATAGCAGGCTTGCTTAAATTAATGCATTGTTATATATATGCGAGCGTACACAACGAAGCAGTGAGTGTAGCAGGTATAAGCGCTGTTATAAGAGCTGGTAGATTCAAGAATGTATCTCACCATTCTTTCAGCGCGCTGACTACTACAATCAACGTGTGACAACTGCCGTTACAAGTTTCGCAATGGATGTGACTAGTTTAATAAATGACATTTTGCCAGTTTTTATTTAATTTGTTTTGAGTTTTTTCTAAGACGTATTTAAAAGTGTTAGGTTCCATACGTAAATAATCAAAAAAACCGGTTTGGGTAAAATTTTAATTCTTGGTGTAAATGATGAAATTCGCCATGTTTAGATCGTTTTCTATTAATAGGGTGGACATGATAGCTCCTACCCAAATTTGTATTTAAAATATATCACTTTGTAGCAGAAGAACACAAATATTCGTCTTCGCTATCTGACATTTCAAACGCGATTTAAGCTTTTATCAATGCTAGTATCAAAGCTTCGCTATGTAAACCTATAAGCGCTTATAATTTCAGCCACCATCTACCATACATGCTACCATCTAGAATCCCAGCTGCGTACTGCACGTACCTTAAGACTCAGGATGATAATAATGTCGCTTCATGCAAAAGAAACTGCTGAACATATCCTTTGTGCATGTGAAGCAGTCCAAAAGTCTGCAACACCTGAACAGACCTAGGGCTTGAGAATAGCCGAGAGTGTAGCAATGCTGTTGTTTACATGGCGTTGCTATGGTCTCTCTATTACAAATCCCCAGTTCCCGGGTTCTAGCCCGAGAGCTGGTAAAAGTGTCAATTGGATTTTCAATTTATTATTAAAAAAAAATAATGATTTGGAAATATGAATTGGTGCTAGGCCCAAATAACCTTAGCTGCTGGTGGTCTTTAAAACACAACACTGAACAGACCTTTTCTAGAGCCTGATGTAGTGTGGAGGGCAGCCCCCAGTAAAGTAGTAAGGTTCATCAAAAACCTCGTACCCGACTGGGAATAATTACTATGGGATTCACAAAAGATTTTTTAGGTCGCAGTGATTGTGAAAAATGCCAAGTTTGTCGGAACTTGTCATGTACCCGATACAATACTCTCATTCGTTGTAGACGCTAATGACCTCTGTTGTCGAGCGTCTATAATTTACAATTCATTCATTCTCAATCGTTGTGACATCTCATAATGAATTCGTACCTATAATACTGTTAGTGTTGCCGTCTAGACAAGACAAGACAAGACTTTCAAAGTTTTGTCTTGTCTTGAAATATCAAGACAAGACTTCACTTAGTCTTGTCTTGAAATATCAAGACTTCACTAAGTTAGTCTAGATTAAAAAACTCTTGTCTTATCTAATATCAAGACTCAAGATTATTTTCAAGAGTCTAGATTAACCGAGTGGTTTACTTTACCTATAACTACTACTTAGTTTATCTAGACTCTTGAAAATTGTCTAGAGTTTTGGCAAGAGTCTTGATCTAGATAAAGCAAGTCTTGTCTTGTTTTGAAAATTTCTAGACAAGACTTTTGCAAGTCTTGTCTTGAAAATCTAGACAAGACAAGACAAGAGTCTAGAAAGTCTAGATCTAGACGGCAACACTAAATACTGTGGAGTTTAGGAAAGAAAATGTTCCATGTTTGTCCCGTCTTTGGAAATGCTTTGCTCAAGTCTAACCCAAACTTACAGGAACCCGCCATAAATATAGGAAATCGTTTCCACTGGATTTTTTTGGAACGAGAGGAACGGTCGTTTTTGCAACCCTAACTGTGAGGTACCTTCGAGTTGTATTATATATTAGAGTGGCTAATTGCAAAGAGGTTTGTGGAAGTCGCAAAACGTAGAGCGAACTCATGGCAGTGCCTATACTCTGTCTTGCTTCAACAAAAGTACGTGCTCTCGTGTTGTGTGTGTTGTGTACTGCCAACTTTATAAATTAAGTGATAAATTAATTAAATTATTGTCGCCGCATGTATTGACACAAACTGCTAAATACAACAGCGCCAACTAACGTGCGACGTTTATTGTCTGCTTCGTGACGTCACGCACCCCGTAATATATATGTATATATTTATACAGCGTGTGTGAGATTTAAATGCAACAACGCCGTCTATGCTGTGATGCTTGTTTCCTAAGCCGTGACGTAACGCGCTCTGTAATATACTGGGTGATCCATTTTAATCTTTTTTTGAAATTTTTGGGAAGGGGCAACATTTTCTGAAAAAAATGTTCAGACTCTCGCATGTAGTGTGTTTTCAACTTGAAATTGCTATATATAAGAAAGGATCGGTTTCCACTCTCGGGCACTGTGGAGAAATCGGTAACTCGCCTAGCCGGAAACTGGGAGTTTCGGGTTCAAGTCCCGACAGTGGTCATTTGATTTTTTCTTAGATATAGCTCAAAAAATCATGGCAGCCTAGCTGTCTGAGATATTTATTATTTTCACCTCTAATTGTTATGTGAATAATATGGTGTGGATATAAGGGGTTATAAATCGATTGATTTTATCATATACCAAATAAGTTATGTAGTTTGGAGGGGGACATCGTTTGGAAACAAAAACCACCCCCACCCCCATCCCCCTGTGCAGGGGTGGGGATGACTTTGACATTTTAAATAGGAACCCCCATTTTTTATTGTGTATTATGATTCTACGGAAAAAAATATGAACAAAGAAAAAAAAATAGTGAAAAATAGATTTTGAAAAATTTTTCAAAAAAAATTTTTTTTTCATAATTCTAATGTCGGTGGTCATCCACATGCGAGCAAGATGATAAGGAGTTTGGGAAGTGAATTCCTTTTTCTTTTTCATGATTTTTAATGTTTTCTTGCTCCATTGCGTGAAATTAATTTTTTATGAAAAAAAAATTTTTTTTCAAAAATTTTTCAAAATTTATTTTTCACTATTTTTTTTTCTTTGTTCATATTTTTTCTCGTAGAATCATAATACAAAATAAAAAATGGGGGTTCCTATTTAAAATGTCGAAGTCACTCCCACCCCTGCGCAGGGGAGGGGGGTGGGGGTGGTTTTTGTCTCCAAACGATGTCCCCCTCCAAACTACATAGCTTTGTTTATTCTTTTTTATTTTGTTGTTCTCTTTTACATCAGAACAAAAGAAGCAGATAAATAATTTAGCGAAATTGTGAAATTTCCAGAATAGCTCTCCTGACCTCTATTTTCCACACAAGAAGAGCAAATCGTCTGAAAGATGCACACATTTTTCTCAACACATTTATTTCATAGCGAAATTATATAGCCAAGTCTTTTATGTAACCAAAACAAAACAAAAACTAGAAAACATAACTCCGGTTAAAATAAATAAATGTATTCAATAATCCGACGCTAGCACAAACGAGCGTCTACAATAAAAAGAGAGAGGACAACTCTTTCTCACTTGGATGGATTTTTCAATTTCCTTGTATATTTTTCATAACATATTTTATTTTGCAGCATAGTCTGTTATATAATATTTGACATCCGTTTTTGATATAATATCACATTTTAATATGAATAGTGTTTGCTGAATGCAAGCTGCCAATATTTGCAGTTTGCAAGTTAAATTGTATGTTAAGGTTTCAGCTGAATCAGGTGATAAATCCATTGTAATACAGGTAACGATATTATACAGGGTTCGGCAGCTGATTTTGATGGTTTATAGAGCTCAGTTACAGCAGATCATGCGATTATCTATAGTATCTAAGATACTGTTTTGCATATACAGGGTGGACCAGGTTATAGTAGCAATAATTCACCATTCGATGGTCCATCGAAAAATAAGACGACATGCATAATTTTATTTTTTTCCAAAACGCTTCCTAAGGGAGATACACCCCTTCAATGTTCAGTTTTAAAATTCTTTTTTTTGTCCTAACTCTCAGGTCATTAATACGTTTTTGACCAAATTTGGTACAAGTAACTTTTGTCAAAATTGTCAAGTGGCGTAGATACAGGGGGGTTGTTTAACTTTTCCCGCCTTATTTTCTGCGCCACTAGATATTTTTAAAGATTAACATTTTTTTCGAATTCTCTGTTCAATTTAGAAAAAAAGAGTCACTCTTGCAAAATTTCGATTTGAGACTTCGTTTACGAGATAATTAGAGTTGAAAGTTTAGAACACTTCTAAAATAGCCACCTATGAAAATAATAGGTCTGGAATCTTGTACAACAATTGTAAACTTTTTACTGTTTGACGAATTTAAATAAATAATTCATTAATTAAATTAAAAACAACAAATAAATAACTTATGAAAATAACCAACAAAGTAGGCGATACTTGGTTTTGAGATAATTTATGACACTTGTCAGTATTGATTTTTAAAACTGGACATTGAAGAGCTGTATCTCCCTTAAGAAGCGTTTCGGAAAAAAATAAAATTATGCATGTCTACTTACTTTTCGATAAACCATTATTGCTACTATAACTTGGTCCACCCTGTATATTTGTTATATTATAATACGCATGAGATCAAAAACAGAATCAACGAAAAAATGAAATTAACTTTTAAACGTGACTATTTCTCTAAATTAAGCAGTTTTTCCTTTTCCCTCAAAACTTTTCGAAAATAGATCTAGGAATATTTTCCCGGAATGGATAGTCACACAACAACCTTCTGCCACCATTTAATTTCTGCAACTTCGTACAGGTTTGTCCTGTATAAGTAAGTACTGGCATAGATTTAATCAATCTTTCCGAAAATGAAAAATAAATGTACAAAGAGGAAACAGCATGTTGAAAAATAAACATACATTAAGATTTAAGCTTCATTGCCAACATAATAAAAATAAGCTGACAGGGTGTCAAGTTTTTATATTATGTTGGCAGTAAAGTTTAGCATTTGTTAAAACTTGCTTGCACACTTTTTTATCCCTATTACATTTTTATTGCCAACTCTGTACGCATCTCGAATTCTTATTTACAGTTCTTTTTCTAATTTACGTCTAGTAAAATCCTGCCAACATAACAAAGTGTGTATTTAGTTCCTAAAAAAGGATGGATAATTCAGTTTTTAAAACAAATTATATAAAAATAAGAATTTTTGAACAAACGAAAGTCCGCAAAACCGAAAACTCAGTTGTCAAATTAGGAATTAATATCGGGCTTGAGAATAGCCGAGAGTGTAGCGGCGCTGTTGTTTACATGGCGTTTCTATGGTTCCTCTATTACAAGTCCCCAGTTCCCGAGTTCTAGCCCGAGAGCTGGTAAAAGTGTCAATTGGATTTTCAATTTGATTATAAAAAAAAAATAATGAATTGAAAATATGAATTGGTGCTGGGCCCAAATAACCTTAGCTATTGGTGGTCTTTAAAAACACACACAGGAATTAATATCAAAAATATACTTAAATTACATCCAAAAATTATTTTATAATTATTAAGTGATAAAAAAAATTAATAATCAGTTATGTTATAATAATTCTAAAAGCAAATGAACATTTTGCATATTATATTTTTTTGCATAAAAATTAAAACTTTATTTTAACAAGAAGTGTCCTTTCACGGCACATTTTATATTTTATTATTTACTATACGACTTATTTATGTTTAGCAGTTACCATAGAGAAGGCCGAGTTAGATACTAATTTAGTACCTAGCTCGCCCTTCTCTATTCGACAGTAGTACCGTAGTATCGATTGTTTCTCTATTTATCCGTTGTGCGCTAACAGTCACTCGGGGGCAGTGTGTCCTAGTAGATAGCGTACTTGGTACCAGCCTCTAGACTAGACTGTCGTGGGTTCTAATCCCACCTGCGCTCATGGATGTTTTGTGATATCATTTAGTTTGAAGCTAGTTGTTATTTAATATAATTTAAGATGCTAATGACCTAAGTTGTCGACGCGGGCTTGTAATGGCCGAGCGTTTAGCAATGCTGTTGTTTACATGGCGTTGCTATGGTTCCTCTATTATAAGTCCCCAGTTCCCGGGTTCTAGCCTGAGAGCTGGTAAAAGTGTCAATTGGATTTTCAATTTATTATTAAAAAAAAAAATAATGAATTGAAAATATGAATTGGTGTTAGGCCCAAATAACCTTAGCTGTTGGTGGTCTTTAAAACACAATTCAATTTAAGTTGTCGACGCGTCTATAATCTACAATAAATAAATAAACTATCAGTCAGTTTGAAATCCCCTCCAAGCATCTGCTCACAGCGAATAGTCGAGTTAGACAATTAACATGATCTATGTGTCTCTTGGAATGTTAAGAAGCGTACGTCTTGGCCTCTCGACCCTTCATAATAATTATATTATTGTGTTGACTTCCGGGTCTCGAACAGAACATCACGGGTTTCATTGTACGTATGTCGTAGATATAACATTATAAGTCAAACCGCTGTGACACGTAATACATTTCCCTAAAACAAGAAATGCTTGTATTACGTAACATGTGTGTTTGCAGTCGCTGCAATTGTGCGGCGATGCAGAAAATACCGGGATACGAACTGTTCTTCATGGTTTCCGGGCTTGTAGGCCGTGGTCCGGTGGTATTTCTACCTGACGTTTCGTCTACAACTGCGGTAGACATTCTCAAAGGCGACATACAAAACCAATGACCAATCGTAAAAGGACGGAATACGACCGAGTAGAGAACTCACCCCCACCACCACAAACTGCGCAGTTGACCAATTACAGAGAGACGGACTACGACCGAACAGAGAACACACTGGTACTAGGCATAAAAGAAGGGAGGACGCCAGTCACTGACACACTGACCTGTGAGCCGCCAAGGAGGACAGTTCGATCGCTGCCACATCGCCTTTGAGAATGTTTACCGCAGTTGAAGACGAAACGACAGGTAGAAATACCACCGGACCACGGCCTACAAGCTCGGAAACCATGAAGACTTGGAACAATGCCGGCCGTGAAAGCTTGCACACCTGTTCTTAATATGATGCATAATTTACTAGTCGCACGTGTTAACAGAAACTTTATTTTATTTAATATTAAACGGGTAATTATTAAACTATTTTTGAAGTAAAATTTTTCTAGCTAGGATAATGAGTTAGAAAAATTTCGAAACGGAAATCAAAATGAAATACTGAAACGCTGAAAATGAAACTTTTAAGTCAATTGTTGCAAGGTAACAAAACACAAAATTAAAATTTACCAACTTTTTATAATAAAAATGAAAAAAAAATTGTATGTCCTTAAGACCGTACGATTGAAGTGAAAACGTCTACGGCGATCGTATACGATTCGAAGTAATATACAGGGTGTCCAAGATAAACGTTAAATGTATTAGGATTTCCTAAAGAGTAATTGATATAGAAATTTGGTTAAATAAGAGAAAATGTCCAGAATCTCCATTACTTACTATAGCGAAGTCAAACTTTCCATATTTTGCTCATGGCTTGCGACAGACATGAGATTTTCCCATTTTCGTTTTTTATTTATAACTCGCTTATTAAGTAAGTTAGAAAAAAAATATTTTCACTTTATTAAGGCATTTTTTAATGAATATTTCAAATCTCTTTTCATATTTTTATTTAATATTCATATTTTATCTCTTACTGTTTAGGAAATCCCCATGCATTTCACGTTTATCTTGGACACCCAGTATATATTAAAACAAAACATGGTATATTGTTGCCATCTTATAATCTGATACATGCAAAAATCAACATTAACCGCTTCGAAAGCCATTCTGACTACCATAGTTACAAAACACAGTTGGGCACAGCAGTGATTCCCCTAGGGGGACATTGGAATGTGACAAATTGCATTCCAATATTCTTTGGGAATTAGCGCTTCCAGGGACCCGAGCTCGTACCAGTCGGTTTGTGTATTCCGGCTGACAGATTCTAATACACAAATGGATTATTTGTTGTATTGAAGACGCTACTGACCTGAGTTGTCGACGCGTCTATAATCTACAATTAATTTAATTAACACAGCAGTGACTGTTTCTACCTCGCAGGACATACCTGATTTTTTGTAAATTTTGATATGTTAATACCATAAAAAAATTTTCGAGCTGTTTCAAAACGCACTTCTGGTTTACATATTTCTCATATCCTTTGATTTCCGTCATCACTGACTTACCGACCCGTGTTGTATTTCAGCACGGTATCTCGAGGAAGACTTCACCGCAGCCTTGCGTTTGCAAGCGACACGTCGTCTGTCTACTATCCTCCTTTTAGAAACGCCGAGAGCTTCATATCATGTAAACACAATTCATCGTCTTCAATTTAACGAAGGAAATTATGTTTTGGTGAATCTAAACACCGCTGTCTGATGCAAAAAATTACTTTCATAAGCTTATATTTTATCAAAACAGATTTTATATTTACTTTGCATAAGCATTTTCGGGTTTGAAAACAACCGGGATTGTTGGAACGACCTTGATTGTATATCCTTATCTATACTAATACTTACTTACTTATTACTTATAATATTATAAAATTGGTAATTTCTGCACTTTGTACAATAGAATCACTATTGGGTATAGATCGATGTGTTCGTATATATAGTAACGCACCTAGAAAGTTCACATCATGAGAGAGTCATGCTTTAAAAGATTTATACTGAAGTTAATAACTTTAATAAAAATAAACTAAATCGTAACTTAGTCTGTAATTGTAAAGTTCTAAGGACTAGAAGAACGAATTTTCCGTTTTCATAATTTTTTTCCTGTTTTTCAAATTTCAGTCTATATCTATTTGTTTGGTTAAACGCGCTAATCTCAGGAACTACCAGTCCGATTTGAAAATTTTTTTTTTTGTTAGATAGCCCATTTATCGAGGAAGGCTATAGGCTATATAATATCACGCTACAACCAATAGGAGCGGAGCATCAATGAAAAATGTTTCAAAAACATTTTTAAGCTATAGACCAGCGGCTCCCAACCCTTTTAGTTGTACAGACCACTAATTTTGTAAAAAAAATTTGAGGCCCACTTACTAAATGCCTACAAATAAAAACTATAAACACACAAACACAATTGGACGCATATACTCAATTGTTCCCATCTCGACCCCTGAAGCTCCGATAATATTTCTCTTGGTTTAGACCATTGATTCCCAAAGTGGTCCAGCTGGGGGTCCACGCGAGACTCGACGGGGGTCTACGTTGGCGAGATAAAAAAATGGGGGTTCACAATTCGTAAGCGGGGGTCCACGAAAATTTATCTGGTTTCGATAGTGAAGAACTAAAATGTTGGCTTGACTTCACCTATCAATGATAACAATAACAATTAATAGTGTAATTACATATTTGAATAAATACAACACAAGAAAATATACTATTTTTCTTTTTATTTTTACCATTCCGAATGGGGAGTTTTCTAAATAAAATAAGTGAGAATTGGTTGGTTTCTTGTGCTGTGAGTAGATGTCAAAAAAGTAAAGTTGGATGGAATCACTTTTTTGATTGGCCAACTTTACTTTTTTGACATCCACTCACAGCACAATCAATTAATTAATTAACCAATCAATTCTCACTTTTTTTTAGAAAACTGTTAATTCGTGGTTGGAACTCAGCCGCAACGCAAATTTCCATAGTTAGATCTAATCTTCACATTTTTTGTCGAGTTTTGGGAATATGGTAAAAATGTAGCTGCAGGGGGTTAATCGGAACCAGCAAAATTTTTAAAGTGGTCTATGAGAAAAAAAAGTTTGGGAACCTCTGGTTTAGACACTCGGCCAGCGTCCTCGGCCCAGTACTACGCTGCCCGCGGCCCATGGCTTGGGAACCGCTGCTATTAGACCACTGTGTGTAAGCTATGAGTCTGAATTTTGAGGGGAAACTGCGGACCTGCGCTAGCGCCTAATAAAAAAATTACATAAGTACCCAAAATCGGTCTATATTTTGGCTTATGCTATTTTTTCAATAGACTATTGCAGTATAATATTATGTCTATAATATGACGTTGTTGCTATGTACCACCAACTTGTATAATTCACATATTAAGTGCGCCTTGTTGTTGACAAGCGCTATATTATTATGCTACAATCTTATGTTACGACATCAAGTAATTCTGTCAGTCACAGAATGCGAATACATATTGTATGCAATTATAGTTGTTTTTTGATGTGAAACATCTTATGTCGGGCTGTGAACAGCCGCGTGAGGGCAAATATGGAACGAAATGTTTGGTCCGCTCCTTCGCTGCTGTTCTCCCCACCACTGCGGCACTCTCTCTCTCTTGGCTCAGGCGTGCACTGTAACACACGCGGTGTTACAATGCAGTATATAGGATTACGTCAGCATAACAGTTAGTTGCTGTATTTTAAAAAAATATATACTACTACATAGAGAATACCACCGAGTTCAATAACGTTTTCTTTGATGTTTCACATCTGTCGGGGGTCCCGAGATCCACACCCTTTTTTTTCAAAATTATAATTCGATCTCCTGTAAATTACACATTTTTTTGTGTTTAGAGACCACCAACAACTAAGGTTATTTGGACCTAGTACCAATTCTTATTTTAAATTCATTATTTTTTTTTAATAATAAATTGAAAATCCAATTGACACTTTTACCAGCTTTCGGGCTAGAACCCGGGAACTGGAGACTTGTAATAGAGGAACTATAGCAACACCATGTAAACAACAGCACTGCTACACGCTCGACCATTCTCAAGCCCAAATTATACATCTTAATTGAAAATTGTGTTTTAAAGACCACCAACAGCTAAGGTTATTTGCACCTAGCAACCAATTCATATTTTTAATTCATTATTTTGTTTTAATAATAAATTGAAAATCCAATTGACACTTTTACCAACTCTCGGACTAGAACCCGGGAACTGGGGTCTTGTAATAGAGGAACTATAGCGACACAATGTAAACAACAGCACTGCTACACACTCGACCATTCTCAAGCCCAAATTATACATCTTAATTGAAGTTTCTTAAAAATTACAACTACAAAGTTACGATATCTTTAAATTAAAACTGGGGGCAGTATAGCCTAGTGGTTAGCATGCTTGGTGCCGCAACCTCTAGACTGGACTGCCATGGGTTCGAATCTCACCTGCGCTCATGGATGTTTTGGGATGTTATTTAGTTTTAAGTTAGTTGTTATTTAGTGTAATGACCTTAGATGTCGACGCGTCTATAATCTACAATAGATAAATAAAACTGAAGAAATTAACATGGTGTAGGAGACCGGCATAACTGGCGTAAGAGACGGGTATGCATATGATCGCTTTTTTACTTCCCACCTCTACTATGGTAGGGAAGTAATGGATTTAGTCCGAAAACAATATTTCGAGATTTTAACAGATTTTCACGTTTTGAGACCCTAGCAATCGTTTAAGATCATTTTCTGACTGATGTCTGTATGTGTGTGTGTGTGTGTGTGTGTGTGTATGTGTGTGTGTATGTGGTCAATTTTTCGCCTTCGATATCTTAAGAACGGAACAACATACGGGCATGCCGATTGTTCTATTGTGTTTATCAGCCTTTAACTTAGATCTGATTAGATTTTGAGTCAAATCGGTTCAGTGGATCCTGAGATATTCAAAAAAACGTCCTCAAAGTCACGTATTAACATAGGTAAAAAAAAATATAAATGAATTCTAGATGTTATAATATGAAAAAAATGTAAATATTTTTTTTCTCTAAAATGTATAGTTTTCGAGAAAAAAAATATTTTACTAAAAAAAATAAAAATTTAACGTAAATCAAGGTAACCATGATTTTTGCTATATTAAGTTAGCCATCAGTAGATCACCAAACAAAAAAGAGGGCCATGCTTTTTTCAAAGAATAAAAATTAAATTGTGTTTTAAAGACCACCAACAGCTAAGGTTATTTGGGCCTAGTCAAAGAATAAAAAAAAAAGAGTGTTTATTTTTTGCAAATATTTACTAGGTGGGAAGTATAGGACTGGTCATCAGTCGAATTTTTTTTTAAATGTCATTAATTATTTTCGCAAGTGTGACACTCGAGGGAAATGTGTAAATTTTTCAAAACTCGATTTGCATTCAACAATTTTATCAGTAAATTGCGTATTGAAATTAGAGCCCGGTTTCATTTTTCAAACGAATGCAAGCGGGCGCCATTGTTCAAATTGACAATGAGGCAGCTGATATGAATCACAACGGCCGAGCCACGTACACTATTTCCTAACCTGCAAAAACGGATTTATCACTAAATACAGAAACATATTTGACAGCTCTACAAACAATAGAGTCAATTCATCATCTGTTCGTTTTATTACACACCACTCTGTTTCGTCGATGATAATTTGTAATAAAAATCGGAAATATATATTGATTTAGGTTATGATTTATAATGTTTATTTTTGTCTTCGTGAAATTGGCTTTCTGTATTTTGATATTTAATTATATTTATTTTCTAACAGAATAACAAATTTCAGGACCGGATTAATGAGTATTTCCGCCCCAAAATATATTTATTTAGATACCCTGGTACACAGTTTAATATATAATATCTGGATGCCGAGCTTTGCTCGGATGAGTTCAAAAAAATAGTACTTGTATGCTGTGAGATATTATTTTCTCAGAATATTATTCCGAAACGAATTTATTTCTGAAACATAATTTAAATAATTGTTTCTGTTAAATATTTTAAATACCTATGTGTATTTTTAAGCGTACAAACTAAGTATCAACTTGAATCAAGCATTTTTTCCTGTAAATATTACTTAGGTCGCCATTTTCAAATCTACCGCCGTTATTGTTTTGTTGACTGAAGAACTCGCAAAAACCGATTTTCATAGATTGAATATCTTGTAAAAATGTTCGAATCAGATGAAATTCTGCTTGCCCGTTGCCGTCTCAATAATCCATTTTTAAACATTCAATATCAACTTTATCGAAGTACTTTTTCTCTGTGATGTCATCTCAGCAACTTCCAGTAAATTTCAAATATTTTTTTTGCATAGAAGGTACCTACTGAAAAACTCACAAAAATCGATTTTCGAAGAAATAGAATTCATATTATATCTTTTAATAACAAACGTCAGACTATAAACCTGCAGCGCAAAACTTTTTTGCATGCATCTTCACCATAGTTTTTAAAAATCGATGTGTTTTGATATACTGCATGCCTGCGTCGCTAGAAGTGGGGCCCTTCGGGCCGCCATGCAAATTTTTAAACAAAACTTTTTTGTATGTATCTTAACAATAGTTTTCAAAAATCGATGTGTTTTTACACAGACTCGCGGTGCCTGTTTGTCATTATTTACATATTGTGCAAGACACTTCTTATATTAGTGTTCATTTACAGTTTTAACCCTTGTGATGTATTATACAAAATCTATGTAGAAATAGGCTTCGAATCGATCTGACAATTGACCGAGTTATAAATAAAAAAACCCTTTATTTTAATTGCTCCCCTCTGGGACCAAGATTCCTACCTAGATCGATTTCTCGCCCCGAAAAATCCCCATTCTGTAAATTTCATCAAAATCGTTATTCGTTTTTGAGAAAAAAAGTCTAGGTAAGATTATACGTCATACTATATTTAACGTACATAATATACATATTTTATATAGGTAATATAAAAATAACATACTTAGGTACCTATTTATTTAAATATTAGTTAAAACTACTTACATAATTATGTTTAGTTTTTATTTCTGTTATTTTTTACTATACAAATAAGTTGAAAATTCTGTCAGAGTATTTTGACATATATAAATAATGAAAGTAGTTTGTTTTCTCCAAAGCCTACTCACGATATTACAATGTTTTGACAGGTCAAAAAACCGTTTTTAAAAATGATAAAATCGATAGGAAAACGAATTTTTCCAGGGATGAGACCTAGCTAAATCGATTTTTTGCCCCCCGAAACCCCTTTTTGGTAAATTTGATCAAAATCGTTAGAGCCGTTTTCGAGAAAATATTTATATAGATACATATATACATATATACATAGATACATATATACAAGATTTACTCGTTTAATAATATAGGGGGATTTTTGAAGTGAAAATTTCCTTAGGCGCGTTAGGCACTCTTTGTCTGGGTACTGAAAAAATGTGAAGCGTTCGCAACTACTTCCGTAACAATTCGCTACATACTTGGATCATAAAAACGACCGTCTACACACTTCCACCCATAGCGCAGTTGTTACGTCTTTGCGTTCTATGCACAGGAACCTGGGTTCGAGACCTGATGGCAGCGTAGAATTTTTGGCGTTTTTTTTTCTAAATTCTACATGATATTTATTTATATATTTTTTTATTTTTGTTATATTCTTTCTTTGACAATAATTATAATTTTTTTTAAACCAAGGTGGAATTAATTAAAAATACAATTTTAGTATTTTAGTAATAAATTATTTTTCGTTCATAAATGCGCTATAATAGATGACACCAAAAATTAGAAAATCTGAATTTTTCACTTCTGCAGTCGTGTGGTCATAAGCACACACCCATTTTTGATGTGACACATCTTATGTCGGGCTGTGAACAGCCGCGTGAAGGGAAATATGCAACGAAATGTTTGGTCCGCTCCTTCGCTGCTGTTCTCCCCACCACTGCGGCACTCTCTCTCTCTTGGCTCAGGCGTGCACTGTAACACACGCGGTGTTACAGTGCAGTATATAAGATTACGTCAGCATAACAGTTAGTTGCTGCTTTTGAAAAAA
This sequence comes from Mongoloraphidia duomilia, assembly GCA_039654895.1. Classification (NCBI taxonomy): domain Eukaryota; kingdom Metazoa; phylum Arthropoda; class Insecta; order Raphidioptera; family Raphidiidae; genus Mongoloraphidia; species Mongoloraphidia duomilia. The sequence goes on from CM077526.1 coordinate 1,481,394, forward strand.
TATATACTATTACATAGAGAATACCACCGAGTTCAATAACGTTTTCTTTGATGTTTCACATCTGTCGGAGGTCCCAAGACCCACACCCTTTTTTTTAAATTATAGTTATACAATAGTAGAAGACATTTGTAAATATATAACTGATGTAAGGATAACACTATAGTAAACAGTATTTGATGGTCACATCTCTGTATAATCCAATTAGTATTAATCATATCGATCAATGTTTAATCCGGCATTTATAGTATCTATCTAGTATTGTGTTGGCAGGACGCAGGTTAGGCAGCATTCGAATTCAATGTATGCATGCCATAGCGATGCTGATTGGTTAACAGTAATATGGTACGTACGACGGGTATTCACAAATGTGTTCTCACAATAAATACCCGTATCCTGCAATTATTTGATAACGCCAAAAGAATACCTCGTTCGGCCTTGGACTTCGGTATGACTCTATGGTACAAACTTTATACCATTGAGACCGACCAAAGACCAGGTTTATATTTATTTATTTATTGTAAATTATAGACACGTCGACAACTTAGGTCATTAGCGTCTTTTTTACATCAAATAACAACTCACTTAAAACTAAATGACATCACAAAACATCCAAGAGCGGAGGCGGGATTCGAACTCACGACAGTGTGATCCAAAGGCCGCTACGCTAACTGTTACACCACTCTGTCCTCGCTGTTGTTAACTGCCCAGGCAAAGCGCACCTAAAGACCGGTTCTCACGGGGCGATTTTAATTGATCAACTAATATCGAATGAAAATGAGCGTGAGAACCTATATTTCAACTTTTGTTGATCAATTTTAGTCGGTTCCACAAAAGTTGGACTGAGTCTATAACTTTATCGTTCAAGTATGAGTCATATTCAACTTCAAACTAGTTGAAACTGCTATTTGAAACATGATTGAAGCGTGTGAACTGCGAACTATTGTATTGTCAGTCAACTTCAGTTCATTCGTCTGTCAGTACTGTCAATGTTGTCTGGTGTCCCGAAGTGTTATATTATTATTTATAATAATGAAGTGGTCAGAAAAATTAACATTAAATTTCTTAGAGTTGTATCAAAAACACGATTGTTTGTGGAATCACAAATTAGACTCATACAGAAATAAAGGTTGTCGAGAAAATGCATTACATATTATAAAGAGTGAAATGAGGTTAGAAGACCTGTATATAGCGGACATTAAAAATAAAATTAAATTTGATATCTTCTCGAAATCCACCGTCTAACCCAAGAACGACGTTTTTTGCGTTGTTTCGTCATTTTCATTAAATTTTTTTTAGTTCGTCCCTTAAAGTGACTATTATTCCTAGATCTGCACGGAAAACTGCATTTGGCGCCATTTTGAAGTTGAAACAGTCAATCAATTTTCATTGAAACGTGGGAACGAAAAGTTGTTCAATTTAAGTTCAATTTTAGTTGATCAACCAAAGTTGATCAACTAAAATCGCCCCGTGAGAACCGGCCTTAAGGAAGTTTTCACTTCAAAAAATTACAAATCGAATTGATAATCTCTTTTTCTTTTTGAAGTCTATAAAAAATATAGTCAAAACACTCAAAACTTTATATAACAAAAGAAATTGCTCAGGACCTTGAGTTTCGTTCACAGTATTATCCCAATTTCGCTCAATATTTTTAACCATCCTCTCTACATAGATATATGGGCAGAAATCGGTTTGATTGTTTTGGTCGGTTGATTTGATTAATCACTTTGACGATACGCTATTGTTTGTGCAGTAGTTATTCCCGTCTCTGTTCAACGGTTGTTCCCGTCTCTCACTCTACAAATATCCGTTCCCGTTTTTACATATGTCCAAAGTATGGCTATCATTTACACGTATTCAATGAGATTTGTTGATTGTTCACTTTGCTGACATGCAGCTAGCATAATATAACGAATTAATTTATAATTCAAATATATGTATTGTTTTGTTCTAAAACACATGCCTAAAATCATAGATTCACTCTATTATTATGTGTCTGTTGCACTCTATTATGTTATGCTACACATTGCTCTTTGTCTAACTGCCTCAATAAACTATTATTATTATTATAAAATTAAGAAAAATCGCAGGATAGTGGACAAAATATTTGATTTATTAAATTTACAACGTTTCGTCTATAGATTTAGACTTTTTCAAGTACATACATAAAAATAACAATATTTATGAAAATTTATGAAAAATTCTAAATCTATAGACGATTTTTCTTAATTTTATTATAATCACGATGGACACGATTTCTAATATAAATTATTATTATTGTTTGCGGTGAAAAATTCCAGCCAATAAGACAATGGAATCATTCCAACTCCAGAAATATCAACATTTGACATATAACATCTATTTAATATTATAAAACGCAACGTTTCTCTGTTTTATTTATTTATTATAGATTATAGACGTTCGGCAACTAAGGTCATTAGCGTTTTATTAACAAATTACAATAAATTAAAACGACGTCATAAAACATCAATGAGCGAAGGTAGAATTCGAACCTAAACAGTCTGTTCGAAAGGCCAGCAGGCTAAGCATTTCCTCACTTTCTGTCTGTCTGCCTGTCCGAAAGTACGCTATAATAACTTGAGAACCAACGATGTCTGTCTGTCTGTCACAGTAATTTCTAAACGGAATGAGATAGGAACTTGAAATTTACACATATGTGTTACCGCGGCCCAAGACGGAGAGAAAAACAAATGTTTAAAAAGGTTTATTTAAGGGACCGCCCATAAATGCAAAAGGGGATTAAAAAGAAAAAATTTTTTGTACTTATTCTTGTGGGGTATCGTTGAAAAGGGCCTTTTGAGTAGATTATGAATGTGTTTTTATTTTATTTATTTTATCAAAATTATAGGTTTAGCATAACTTACATAGTACGAAACCCTACAACTCTTTGGGTGGCTTGACACGCACTTGGCCGTTTATTTTAATTTATTTAGAGTAAATATATAAATTACCATAATTCAGGTTAGACATATTTTTTTTTATTTTATTTATTATCGTTTTTTTATCGAGATATAATCATATTTTTTAATATACAGAAAATTGTTCATGCGGTTAAAGTATTCACGGCTATTAATACATACAGATGAATGCAAAGTTTGCATTTGTGTTAGAAACACCCATCGAAATGACGTAACAATATGATGCAACAATGGAAAAATTCATTTTTCAAACCTAAGTCACCGTCGGAACTCTAACCCGAAACTTCCACCGCGAAAGTGGAAGTTTCGGGTTAGTCCCGACGGTGACTTAGGTTTGAAAAATAATTTTTTCCATTGTTGCATCATATTGTTACGTCATGGGTGTTTCTAACACAAATGCAAACTTTGCATTCATTTGTATATTTTTTAATGTTTGTAGAAATTTGGAAAGGGCCATCATATTGACTTAAACACAATATCTCATTATACTTTGTTTAATTAGTCAGAAACTTATATTATATCCGCTTGAGAATAGCCGAGAGTGTAGCGGCGCTGTTGTTTACATGGCGTTGCTATGGTTCCTCTATTACAAGTCCCCAGTTCTCAGGTTCTAGCCCGAGAGCTGGTAAAAGTGTCAATTAGATTTTCAATTTAATATTAAAAAAAAAAAAATAATGAATTGAAAATATGAATTGGTGCTAGGCCTAAATAACCTTAGCTGTTGGTGGTCTTTAAAACACAATTACCAGAAACTTATAGTAATAAAATAGGTAATATTATCACAAAACATCCTGTATAATCAAGGACCCCTCTAGATGACACTGTATAATATTCAACAGCTCCATAACAAACGCAAGTGAAGTGTGGATGGAACGACTAGCGGCAACACAAGTGGGGAGCCGGTGGGATTGAGCCCTACTACTTTAGCAACTGTAGCACGGTTCAGGGTTGCTTTAATGATGTTTAAATAAACAAGTCTGAAAGTGAAATAATTAGTTCTCTGTTCACTCAACGACGCGAGCCAACAAAAGTTGCCAATTTTAGGTGACACAAATATTACATTTTTCATTGGATTTCCTTTTCTCTCTTTGTTTTCTGTTTTGACGTTCGTTTGCGATTAATTGGTCACGTTATGAACTGTCGCCTGGGCAAATTGACAATTTATTTTACACAAATAATTTCGCTTTCATCTTTTAATGTACACAGATTTTCCAACCCTCGAGAAATGGTAATTTTTGTGACGAACATCTCGTTGAGGCTTTTCTGTCAACAGTTGTGCAACTCCTAAGCTCACGAGACTAATGGCCGGTTTATCAAGATTTTTTGATGTGAAACATCTTATGTCGGGCTGTGAACAGCCGCGTGAGGGGAAATATGCAACGAAATGTTTGGGCCGCTCCTTCGCTGCTGTTCTCCCCACCACTGCGGCACTGGCTCAGGCATGCACTGTAGCACACGCGGTGTTACAGTGCAGTATAGCACACGCGGCGTTACAGTGCAGTATATAGAATTACGTCAGCATAACAATTAGTTGCTGCTTTTGAGAGTGCGTATAAAAATGACACGAGGCGAGGCTCTGTCTTAATCTTACAGTGGGTTCGAATTGTTACTATGCTAGAAAATGAAACAAAAAATTCTACAGTTTCAATTGTTGCATGCGATGATAATGAATAAATTAAAATTTTATGGTAAAAATATATATACTACTACATAGAGAATACCACAGAGTTCAATAACGTTTTTTTAATCACACTGTTAAATTACGGGTTGCTGTCAAAATTTAACAGTGTGATTATAAAAACATCGTGATTAAAATGTACGATAAACCGGTCATCAGTTGAAGTTCACAGGACTTCCCACCTATTTGTTATTAAGTGTTCAAATCGAAAGTCGTCGTATGTGGGGTCTACGAAAAAAAAATGACAGCTCTCGTAATGTCATTCCCTGCTGCTGTAATTTTTAATGATTATCGAAACAATAACAATCAAAAGAGTTGACATAAAAATCTAACCTCATTAACTTAATAATTTACTTTACTTACACAACCATTCAAACTATCATTTCGTCCGAAGTGCTGACATCTACATTGGCTTTGTGAAACGACCGATTAAACACCACATAGACGTCTGAAGTGCTGACACCTACATTCGCTTTTAATTCTTTTACTCATCCTGTGCTATATTAACTAACCCAAAGTTTAAAAATGTTAAAAATAACTGAAAAAGTGATAAGTGGAAGATGATAATGCCACTAGAGGCGCCTATAATAACACAATTATGAGATATTATCAACGTTAAACACATCATTATTATTATGTTGACAGAAAACTCAAAAGACGTAGCTTTTCTCAACAGGGAATGTTTAAAATCAATGCATACTTATTAAAAAGATTTAACAAGGCATATCTGAGTTTATATTAAAAATTCATTTTCAGAGAGTCAACGGGAAAACGATGTTTTTATTAAAGACGAGTATTTCTTAATAAATTTAATATAGCTGTATATAGCAACATGTTTACTAGAATTCACAATAAGTGCTCGTACCTAAAAATTATTATAACTTGCAACCAAAGCCTTTATAAAACCATTATAGGAACACTTTGTTGTCCGTCTGTCTGTCAGTCTGTCAAGACACTTTTTCTCAGGAACTATTACAGGTATCAAGTTGAAATTATTTTGAAGTTGGTTAATAATCACCACTTATGATTCCATCGACAGTTTTATGAAGTACACGTTTAGATTGATAGATAAGGGATTAAGGAACCAGTTCCGCTGCCCATGGAGAAGGCATACAACAATAAAATACCTATAGACAAACACAAACAGAATGATGTAGATTATAGGCAAAGTAAAGTAATATATTCCAAATTAATAAGAAGATCTCTCTAATAACATCTTAAATTGGCCTACCTACGAAAGAATGAGTAATTCAATGAGTAAAAATAATGTTATACAATATTCTGTATTCAAATAATGAATATTTAATCCTACTATTCTGCAGCAGCGCCGCTACGGTTTTTTGTTAGGGTAGGCCAGTGTTGGTATCCTGAAGGTGGGTCAATAACATTTATTCCTAAAATTTCAGTGCTCGATAAAATGTTAAACCAGGAAAATACAAAATTCATAAAAAAGCGAAATTTGATTATAAAGACGGACAATCGTTACAAAATTCGTATTTGTCTACGTCTGTAGATATTGTATCTAATAAATTTTTCTAAAAAAACAATTCAAATAGCCTGTCAACATCATCAGAACGACGCTCGAATACGAAATTGACCCTTAAACTCGGATAATTTTAATCGCCTGTGTCGAAGGCATCCCAATATACGCCGCTGTACCAGATGCTAGCGTTCTTACAGGGATTAAAGGTATGAATAGTTCAAAACCTTAGACTTGTGAATTTATGTACTAATAGCGGTCAGATCTTTTTTAAATTTTGTAGGCTTATAGAAAAAGAGATGCTGAACTCAAAAATGCAACGAAAACTTGTCTATCTTTTTTGGTTTAGAAATTAGGCGTGTTTTAAATTTTCTCCCACTTTTCAGGATTTATCGCCCGTAACTTCTAAACGAAAAATGACATCACGGTTTCGTTAGACTTTTTGAAATCAGCGAAGCGTCGGACCAATAGTTTTTTTAAGCGAAGAATGAATAACAAGATCTCTTTTGTGACGCACGCGATTACTTGAGGGTTAAACTTGTGTTGTTAAAAATCTAAAACAAAATTCCACAGGGATGTTTACTTCGCCATTACGTGTATACTTTAATACTTGTTTTGCAGTAAAAAGACGGAAAAGTTTCGTACATTAGAATGCAAAATTAAACCGTAAGAGTAGATCAGTAGCGCACAGTACTTTTTCCAACTTGTAAAACTAATGGAAATAGATATTTTATAATGCAGGTACGTCTATTTATTTTAAAAATACACATTTCATTTCGGCAATATGACAACTTTACATTTTAAAATTACTTTTTTATTGCGCCTAAAAAAATTCGATTTGTGGTACCTGTTTAGCGGGTTGAAACTTTTTAGGTGCCGGTTTTCTTTATTTTTAACGTTGTTAAGAGAGAAATAAAGCGATTAAGTCACGTCAATTTAAATTCGCATATATATACTTGAAAATGTCATGACAGACATACATTTCACATGGATCTGACAGATCTAATATTTTTGCGGTTTTTTTGCGCGCTCAAATCCTTAAATAGAATTGTCAATAGAGTTGTTGTGAAAAATAATATGCATTTACTCGGAACGAAACACAGCGAATGCAACGGGTGTGATTTGCTGCCCGAGGAATGCTGTGTTTAGTCCCTTGTATTGCAATATACCTACTAATTTGGATTAGTATAGTCAACTATGCCAAAACACTATGTCTTTTCTCTATTAATTTGAGATCGATTTACTGTCGGACACAAGAAAGGCTTCAAGAACAGCGGAAATTAATTTAGGTGGGACAAGTGGTACTCAAAAATTTTAAAAGCTGGATTTTCAACCGCTTGAAATGATTAGAATATTTGTAGAAGAGGCGTTTTTCTTGGCAGAAACAATGTCGATTTCTCCGAACCTATGACCGTTAGCGAACTGACAAACACGCGCCTGTATTGCTTTTTCGACGCTTCAAAAAAAAATAATTGTGTTTTAAAGACCACCAACAGCTAAGGTTATTTGGGCCTAGCACCAATTCATATTTCCAATTTATTATTATTATTTTTTAATAATTATTTTTTAATAATAAATTGAAAATCCAATTGACACTTTTACCAGCTCTCGGGCTAGAACCCGAGAACTGGGGACTTGTAATAGAAGAACCATAGCAACGCCATGTAAACAACAGCATTGCTACAATCTCGGCTATTCCCAAGCCCTTTCGACGCTTCATTTGATCCAGTTAGCGTCTACGGGAAGTGGTTGAGTGTATGCAAAATTAGTTTGCGCGGAATAATTTGTCAAAACTAAATTTGTGGCCACAGGGCCGGCGCGTCAAAATATGCCGCCTAAGGCAAATACAACTTTTGCCGCCCCCCCCACATATTAAAAAAATTAATAAACCGATGATATATTTTATTTACTTAACAAATAAAAGCGGCTGGGCGGCATGCGACATCTTTTATCTAGTAGTAGAAGGTAGAACTAAGAATCGGTGAAAACTCAATATAATCATTTTTAAAAAGTAAAATACCGCACGAAAAATTCGCTGCTACAAAAATATGCCGCCCTAAAAATATGGCGCCGTAAGGCGATCGCCTGTCCGACCAGGCGCACGTGCCGGCCCTGTGTGGCCAATATTTTGATAGCCCATTATGCGACACGTATTGTAGTGCTATTGTGACATTATTTGTAATGCAAGGCACCAATAATAATTTAGCTGCACCCCACTGATGTGGAGAATTATTTTACATAGAATACGCGTTGATGTATTTATTTATTATGCAGAAAACACAAGACCGCTTTTTGAAAGTCTATATATATTATGTACTTATTCTGCTTTTTTGTAAAGTATAGACTCTTTTTACAACACTTTTAGATTTAATTAAGATTTGGGATAATTACGACTTTGTAACATAGGTGATTCTAAATTATCATTCTTATAGCTTACTTAAAATTTATTCCAAATTAATAATTTTGACAGATTTATAAATATAGATTGAACAAAAAAAGTTTTTTGCTGCTCTTTTTGGAAATCCGGTAGAACAATATAGGCAGTTGAAGTATTTAGTTATTTTGTTTTTATAGTTATGTATATTTGGGATCATACTGTAGACAGTGCTCGCGAGCTTAACGTAAAACTTTTCCTGCTGCCTTAAATGTATATATTATATTTTCTTTATATAGATTAACAAATTAGTTTGTGTTTTTTAATCCAATTATTGTCGTCGTTTACTTGAAAATGCCCATAAATTGGTTTGTTGCTTTTTGTTAACTTTCGTTAATTATACTAAGAAGCTTTTTAAAAAGTATACTGGGTGTTTTCAACTCCACAATTAGATCTACTTAATCTGTCATGTCACGTATAAGTAAACCTTCCAACAATTTCTAATGTTAACTTCGGAACTAGTTCTATCAGACCCAGCGATGTAGCTTAGTGGGACAGCACTAGACTTGCATTGGGAAGGTACTGGGTTCGAATCCCGGCGGGGGCAGATGTGGCTGGGACTTTTTCCTACTGCCTCACGCCGAGAAACGGTAATTCCTGTACCGGCCATCTTGTTTGAGGTTTTCCATGGTTTCCCTCAATAAATCCAGATGAATATCGAGATGGTTCCTTCTTCAAGGCCATGGCCGATTACCTGTCAAATCCCTATGATCCCAAAGTTGCCTACCTTATCCTATTGTCCTTTAATTCCTCCATTCGCACATTGCTATTAATTAAGTTGAAGTATAAAAATGTATAAAACGGGAAGTGGTAAAAATGGAAAATAGTAATGGTGCGAATGGCGTCTGTTATGACATAATGTCGAGAAACGGACGTTAAACGCATTATTATTATTATTATAACTAGTTCTATCAGAACTTTTTGAAAAAATTACATAAAAATTAACGCATAAACGTACTTTATGCGTCGGGGGTTCCGGTGCACCATTCGCTATAATTTTCCCATTATCTTTAAAAATCAATTTATTTTATAAACTTGCTTATCAAAGTATAAAACGTCACAATCTGTAAAAAAAATATTAATATGACATACATGAAACAAAACAAACTATGGTAGTTCACGTCACACATTTTTTGTAACATGTCACACATTTTTTCGTCTCGCATCATTTAACCCCCTATATACCGCCGGGAAAGACGTCAGTCTACGTCAAAAACGCCTTTTGTCTTAAATATAAAGACTTCTTTGAAGTTTTCTTTAAATATTATAAATAAAAGAAGGCTTTGTGTTTATTATAGCCTCACTATTAAACATTGAACTAATACTATGTGCCGAAATAAAAAAAAAATTTCTTTAAAAATGTAATTTTTATAAGCAAAAATATATTTTTGGCGTACCAAAATATATAATTAATATAAAGTAAGTATATTTTTAGGATACTTCTTTAAAAATATATCACTAAAATGTAAATGGAATATATTTGGAATATACGATATTTGCCAAAAATATACGCGGTATATTTATAAATTATATTTCGGATTATATTTTTTTCCGTGAGGGTCGGGCTATTATTATTAGCAGGAATTGTCTTTTATTCTCTACGGCAATATTTCAACTCAAGTTCTTCTTTTTATTTACTTTTTGACTGAAAACATGTACTATTACGTATTAAAGTTTTTTCTTTTATATTTTTCGTGTTATTCCTAACCGCCATTTAAAATAGAACACTTAGTAGGTTGTATATTGTACTATTATTATTAGTGTATTTGCCATAGAATATGGCACATACACTATTGGCGTCGGTCGGATGGCGGGACCTAGGGGTCAAAACTTTACGGTTTAAAATATAAAGTGTTTCATATTTGGATTAACGACAGCCACAAACGTCACAGTTTTAACGAGTCGTTAATATTAAAATATTAACGAGTTGTCTAAAGCCTACTGTCGTTAAATTGCACACAAATCTTAACCCGTTACTTTCCATTCTAAAATTAGAAATTAATTAAATCGATATCAACTTTGTTGAAGTTTGACATGTTATAAATCTTCTGGTATATATATGTGACTCGAACAGTAAATTCACAAGCTTTTTCAGTAGCGTCTTAACCTTGCAGTAGTCGCGTACCATTTTGTAACAATTAATGTAGTCGCATGATGTCTTTTCGACATAATAAAATTGAAATCAATTCTGGCTTCAAAAATAGGAAATTCGATTGTATTTTTTTTTTGTAGGTTACCTTATATCGCCTGCATTTGAGAACCGATTTTGATGATTACTATTTTATTTAATAGGACATACCTTCAAGGTAGTCCTTTTACTTAAATCGGTTCAGTAGTTCGACAGATTTATTTTTATTATAGTTTTTTATTTATGTTATCTATGTATATCACCTCATATCTCTTGCATTTGTGAACCGATTTTGGTGATTCTTTTTCTAATCAATAGAAGACACATTCAGCGTGGTCTCATAAATTTTACTTAAATCGGCTCAGTAGTTTTTTTCAGTTTAGTAATTAAATAACAAGAAAAAATAACGTGCAGTAAACTCTATATTGCAAAGTCACTAAAAAGTACAAAATAAAAAAAAGGGTGTGGGTCTCGGGACCCCCGACAGATGTGAAACATCAAAGAAAGCGTTATTGAACTCGGAGGTATTCTCTATGTAGTAGTATATATTTTTTCAAAAGCAGCAACTAACTGTTATGCTGACGTAATCCTATATACTGCACTGTAACACACGCGGTTGCGGCGTTTGAGCACGCCTGAGCCAGACACGCAACTAAATACACAGCGAAGTATCTATATTACATACCTACACGTGTATACATATACTTTTGCTTTACAGTACGTTCGTATGTATACTCTCTCTCTCTTCCCGTGCCCGAGCGCGTCGAAGCCGAGAGAGAGATAGTGCCGCAGTGGTGGGGAAAACAGCAGCGAAGGAGCGGACCATAAATTTCGTTGCATATTTCCCCTCACGCAGCTGTTCACAGCCCGACATAAGATGTTTCACATCAAAAATTTCAAAAAAAAAATCTGTACTGTTATACTCTAGTATAGACTCATAAAGCGTTAAATGGATATTAATTTATTAAAATTAATTAATTATTTAATTCTAATTATTATTATTTGCCCGGATTTATGCATCGACAACACACAATCTATGAAAATTTCAACTAGCTACCTCTTACCGTTTGTGAGATAGAACCTTATAACAGACGAACGGACATCTTAGGCTCGGTAATAGGGTTCCATACGGAAATACGGAACCCTAAAAATGAATTTCCTTTAGATATAAAAGTTAACGAAAGTTAAAGGGTTGAAATACTTTATAGCTGTAGGTCTACGAACTTACTGTTAGTTTTATTTAACTATAAAAGTACTTATTGCCTCCGTTTGCATTTCCTTAATAAAGTGAGTGAGTTGACATGTCAGTAGGGGAGGCAACTGTTATAACGTGACGAAAATAAGACTGCAGCGCAAGGCACGCACGTTTCTTCCCCCCAACCCTATATTTTATATATACGTCATTATATAAGTACACGATGAAACAGAAAGGCGATGACAAATTCAAAATTAAAAATGAAAAACACGAGCGAGTATGCATAATGCTCACTGTGCTCCTCTTTTCAGGGCTCTAAATATCATGACGCTACCCTCTCTTTTTGTTTTTGTCAACCTTTTGTACGTCAAACGAAATTTATCTAAATTCCAAATTGTTGAGGAAGTACATTCTCACAATACACGTGGTGCGAGAGACATCAGAGTGCCTTTTCATTCTGTAAACAAACAGAAATATGGACCTAATTATTGGTCACTAAGAAAGATTAATTCTCTACCTTTGGAAACGCGTTCTCTTCCCGAAAATAATTTCAAAAAAGTTGTCAAAAAGCAACTAATGGAGATTTGTCTATACAATTTTAAAGATTTTTTGAATATTAATGTAACATGACATATTTTATATTATCATTGTATTTTGACGTTTTGTCAATCTTTATATAGCTGTGACAAATAAATATTCTATCTATCTATCTATCTATCTATGAATGAAAGGGTGTGGGTCTCGGGACCCCCGACAGATTTGAAACATCAAAGAAAACGTTACTGAACTCGGTGGTATTCTCTATGTAGTAGTATATATTTTTTCAAAAGCAGCAACTAACTGTTATGCTGACGTAATCCTATATATTGCACTGTAACACCGCGTGTGTTACAATGCACGCCTGAGCCAAGAGAGAGAGAGAGTGCCGCAGTGGTGGGGAGAACAGCAGCGAAGGAGCGGACCATAAATTTCGTTGCATATTTCCCCTCACGCGGCTGTTCACAGCCCGACATAAGATGTTTCACATCAAAAATTTCAATTTTATGAATAGGCGTGTGCAAAGCAGTTTTAAATATGTATTTAACGGAACTTTTATTTTGTTGAGTGGAACTAGTTTGTGTAAACATGTCAGCGGAACTATCTAGTTCCACTAACAACTTTGAGTTGAAGGAAAGAAAACCCAAACAATAATTTTGCAATACTTGGTACTTAACAACAATAAATGGATTTTGGAATGTCAGTCAAGCTATATAACATAATCATGCAAAATAGAAAAAATAATTTTCATCAACCATTGTCATAGTCGGGATTTAATTCCGAATCTTCCACTATTGCGACGGATGTCGAGTTATCAATTACTCCACAGTGACACAATTAATTAGTAACTGATAACTCATCAGTGGAAGATTCGGGTTTGGGTCCCGACAGTGCCATAGGTTGATAAAAATTTTTTTTAGTATTTCGAAATGATATTATTATAAAAATGTTTTTTCGTTGGAGAGCAGCCAATTATATAATTGTTTCGAAACATATTGGAAAAAATCATTTTACCAACCAGTGGTCACAGTCAGGATTCTAACCTGAATCTTTCCACTTTCGCGGCGGAATGAGCTTACAATACTCAACCGTGACAAGATTGCTAAATTAACATTCTCCTTATATGCTTCAGAATCAATAGATTTTCACTAATGGTTGGTAAAATGATTTTTTCCAATATGTTTCGAAACAATTATATAATTGGCTGCTCTCCAACGAAACAACATTTTTCAATTGCATTTCAGCCGTATAAAACTATTATTTATGATATTATTATGTATTTGGCTGCTTTTCCAATAAACATAATCACAATATTATCAGTGTGCAAGCTTTCACGGCCGGCATTGTTCCAAGTCTTCATGGTTTCCGGGCTTGTAGGCCGTGGTCCGGTAGTATTTCTACCTGACGTTTTGTCTACAACTGCGGTAGACATTCTCAAAGGCGATGTGGCAGCGGTCCGCTGCCACATCGCCTTTGAGAATTTGAATATTATCAGTGTTTTTATTTCCACGATGACTCTTTTGTGCCACTCTGTATAGAAGGAATGTACGCACACACACACATATATACACTAACCGACCGACAAAAGTAGGTACATAGTTTACGAAAACAATCTGTTCTAATTGAAATGTCAAACTGCATAACCTCACCTGTAACAAATTGTTCACCTGTGTCTATAAATCCATATGTTCAATATGTTATATACTGAGTACCTGTAGGGAACTGTTCCACCACGTTCATACAGTACAGGGGTAGTTCATTCTGAAAGTAAGGTAAATGCACCTGTTGCCGTACATATACAAATTAACTTTCCAACTTTATAATTACTCTACACTAACCTTTACCTCACGACTTCGGGCGAAGTAATGTCGGCTTAACAGAGACCTTATCTTAGGCGTTACTATTTAAATAAAAATTCGAGTGATGACCAGTCCTATACTTCCGACCTCGTAAATATTTGCAAAAAATAAACACTCTTTTTTTTTTTTTATTCTTTGACTAGGCCCAAATAACCTTAGCTGTTGGTGGTCTTTAAAATACAATTTAATTTTTATTCTTTGAAAAAAGCATGGCCCTCTTTTTTGTTTGGTGATCTACTGATGGCTAGCTTAATATAGCAAAAATCATGGTTATCTTGATTTACGTACAATTTTTACTTTTTTTAGTAAAATATTTTTTTTCTCGAAAACTATACATTTTAGAGAAAAAAAAATTTACATTTTTTTCATATTACAACATCTAGAATTCATTTATATTTTTTTTTACCTATGTTAATACGTGACATTGAGAACGTTTTTTTGAATATCTCAGGATCCACTGAACCGATTTGACTCAAAATCTAATCAGATCTAAGTTAAAGGCTGATAAACACAATAGAATAATCGGCATGGCCGTATGTTGTTCCGTTTTTACGATATCGAAGGCGAAAAATTGACCACATACACACACACATACACACACACACACACACACACACACACACACACACACACACACACACACACACACACACACACACACACATACGCACATACATACAGACATAAGTCAGAAAATGATGTCAAAACGTGAAGATCTGTTAAAATCTCGAAATATTTTTTTCGGACTAAATCCATTACTTCCCTACCATAGTAGAGGTGGGAAGTAAAAATTCAGTGAGTGCTGACATCTAATACATATTCATTGTACTTTACACTATGGTTACCCTATCACGCATTAATGGTAGCAATACTACGAAAAACATCAATTTGCACATAATGTCAAAAAATTAATAAAAAAACTATAAAAAAACAACTCCTTCAAAAAAGCCACTAAAAAGGAGGAAAATAATAAAATTTTGAGGTTGGCGCCAATTTAATTACTAAAACTTTTTATATACACACTAGATCGCAAATCCCCGACACTAGATCGGAAATCCCAGACACTAGATCGGAAATCCTCGACACTAGATCGCAAATCCCCAACACTAGATCGCAAATCCCCGACACTAAATCGCAAATCCCCGACACTAGATCGCAAATTCCCGACACTAGATCGCAATTCCCTGACACTAGAATGTAATTCCCCGACACTAGATCACAAATCCCTGACACTAGGATCGCAAATCCCCTACACTAGATCGCAAATCCCCGACACTAGATCGGAAATCTCAGACACTAGATCGCAAATCCCCGACACTAGATCGCAAATCCCCGACACTAGATCGCAAATCCCCGACACTAGAACGTAATTCCCCGACATAAATCGCAAATCCCCGACACTAGATCGCAAATCCTCGACATTAGATCGCAAATCCCCGGCACTAGATCGCAAATCCCCGACACAAGAACGTGATTCCCCGACATAAATCGCAAATCCCCGACACTAGAACGTAGTTCCCCGACACTAAATGGCAAATCCCTGACACTAGATCGCAAATCCCTGACACTAGATCGCAAATCCCCGACACTAGATCGCAAATCCCCGACACTAGATCGCCAATTCCCGACACTAGATTTGTGTGTAAAAAATCTGTTCAGAAATTCGCGTGTATAAAATACAAAACACGCTGCAACTTAGAGAGCAAATCTTTCCTATTTATGTCTGTCTCCTTTTCACTAACTCGAATCCAATATGTACTCCGTATCGGTTAGGATCACTATTTATCTTATGCGTACTTCCTTGTCTAATATACATATGTATGCATTTAGCTGTCCTCCTTTTACTTCACGTTTTTTCCCTTCCGTATTTCATATCCGTGGATTTTATGTACTCCCATATTATATTAGCTTACATTTTTCTCTCCTAACTTGAATTTGATCGCAATTTAAAGTAAAGGAAGAATGTGAACAGTTCATGACCGACTTAGGGATTAAGTAGTAGGGTTTTTGTAATACAAAAAACCAGTAAAAATTAAACTGCCCAATGGACTTTATTCAGCGTATGTAGTAGAAAAAGGGAAAACATTAATTAATTTTTATTTTGAAACTTATTCTAAATTGTTTTCAAAATTACTTACTGACACAAAATGGCCGCCGCAAGGTTTTGAGTGTGTGTTTCCGCCCGATGCAATAAATTAAATGTTGCACGGCGGCACATTTTAGCTGAAGGAATATGAATAATGGTCAGTAAAATTTTTCAAATCGTCCAAATCATACAAAAATAAATTTTTCAAAAAATATTTTAGATAAATATTGTAAATTATAGACGCTCGACAACAGAGGTAATACGTGTCTTAAAAATATTTTAGACACTTCCATTTGAGAATAAAACAAACACGGTCACAAAGTTTTAATAAAATAAGAGATGAATTGAAATGGAATAAGGCTGATATATTTTTAATTTAATCATTGCAATTATTTAATTATTATTCTGTTGTGTTCATACTGTACCATTGAAGTTTGTAATAATTAATCAAACGTACCACAACAAAACACAATATATAGTACCTATAGGTACCTATACATTTTAACTTTTCCCCAAATGAAGGGGCACTGTCAACTGAACAACCTCTCCAAATTATTAATTACGCATTTACAATGACTTGTCGAGCGAATTTGAAAATAAACTTTTGATTGACGATTTCAACCAGTGGCGACTCGTCGAAGTAAGAACTGCCTATCCTATGTAGGCCGAGAGCTAATTTTTTGGTGTTATTTTTGTGAAGATGTTGAAGGAGGCATATTAAAGTGCCCTGAGTAAGGGATTTTGCTAGATAGTGGTATGGGAGGGATGCAGACCGCCCCCAACACATAACAAAAAAAATGGTCGCAATTATAATTGCTTCAAGGCTGAAATTGTTTGTATAGCTTGTCGGTAACCCAATAATGCCATTATAATATTTGCAGATCGATTGGTCAGTATTAAAGGGGTGGCAGATCACCCTAAACGTGTCATGTACCCGACGAAATGTTTATTATTAATTCAAGGTTCAAATTTTAATATGTTGTTACGGCGACTGTTTTAAGCATATATTTCAATTTGCAGAACAAAATGTCGGTATTAACCCACTCTCTTAGAGAGAAACTTGCTCGCCTAGGTGTTTATATTGTTCTGCAAGGGTGTTAATATCGACATTTTGTTCTGCAAATTGAAATATATGCTTAATACAGTCGCCGTAACAACATATTAAAATCTGAACCTTGAACTAATAATATAAATTTCGTCGGGCACATGACACATTATTTTAGAGTGATCTGCCACCCCTTTAATACTGACCTGCAAATATTATAATGGCATTATTGGGTTACCGACAAGCTATACAAACAATTTCAGTCTTGAAGCAATTATAATTGCGACCATTTTTTTTGTTACGTGTTGGGGGCTGTCTGCATCCCTCTCATACCGCTATCTACTCCAGGCACTTTAATATGCCTCCCTCAACATCTTCACAAAAATAAGGCATTGAATAAATAACTCGGTTTATTAGTAGTTCATGCATTGAACTCAATATCGACGATATTAAAGTGAGAGAAACTTGTTAACAAACGACTGTCAACTGTCAGTTTGTTGAGAGAAGTTCGAAACAATACCTCCATACAGGGAGATAAAAGACTCTTACAACAAAAATTCGCTTTAAGTTCCAGAACTTTGATATGAATTATGAATCGTTATAAAAGAATGTAAGCTTTCACGGCCGGCGTTAATAGAATTAAGATAAGAATCTTTCGGGCTTATGAGCCGTGGTCTACTGGAATGGCTTCTTCTTCTTCCAGACGTTTCGCTTGCAACTGCGGCAAGCATCTTCAGTGGTGTGTTCGACGTGGTCGTAGTGTTCTACATTACGACCACGTCGAACACACCACTGAAGATGCTTGCCGCAGTTGCAAGCGAAACGTCTGGAAGAAGAAGAAGCCATTCCAGTAGACCACGGCTCATAAGCCCGAAAGATTCTTATCTTAATTCTATGAATCGTTAGTTATGCTATGCCATATTCAGTGAATCATAAATTCATAGCACACGGGCCAACTCGGACGGGACCGTTATTATGAATATATATATTCACGTGTATTTTCTTCCTTTACGAATGCAAGTTCTCTATTGTCTCACGTACAGCACTGTATAAAAAAAGCCACCGCTTAAATATTCCAAATCTTACTTTTTACAAATTTACTTCTCGAATGTAAAAATACACCTTTCAAAAATAAATATGCACACTGCAGTGATTTATTACCACGATTAATTTTTGATTTTATTTTTATTTATTGTAAAATGTAGATTATAGACGCGTCGACAACTTAGTCATTAGCGTCTTAAATTACATTAAATAACAACTAACTTAAAACTAAATAACATCACAAAACATTCATGAGCAGCGCAGGTGGGATTCGAACCCACGACAACCTAGTCTAGAGGCTGGTACCAAGTACGCTATCCACTCGGCTACACTGCCCTCTTTAATTTTTGAAGTTTATACTTCTTTAGTGTTGATTGTAAATCGGAAAACAAAACATAAAACGACAGATTAAAAACCGACTCAAAAATTAATGGATAAAACGGCTCTAACGATTTGGATGAAATTTGCCTACTGGAAAGGAGTTTTGGGGGGACAAAATCGATCTAGCCAGGTCTCATCCTAAAAAAAATCGTTTTATTGCTGATATTATAATTTAAAAAATCAATTTTTTGAAGAGACAAAATAGCGTAATATTGTAAGCAGGCTCTGGATACTTATATCAAATTCTAATTTATTTATTCCTCAGTAAAATATAAAATATACAACTGTCTGTAATAATTGTACAAAAAGAGGATTTCCTGCCCAACTTGGAAGACCAGTGCTAGGTCCAAAAATATAACTAATCATAATCCCTATATTATTAAACGAGCAAATCTTGTATATATGTACCTATGTACCTATATAAATATTTTCTCGAAAACGGCCCTAACGATTTTGATCAAATTTACCGAAAAGGGGTTTCGGGGTGCAAAAAATCGATCTAGCTAAGTTTCATCCCTGGAAAAATTCGTTTTCTTATCGATTTTATCATTTTAAAAAACAGTTTTTTTAACGTTATAAAACAGTGTCGTATGGTATGAGTAGGCTTTGGAAAAAACAAACTACTTTCATTATTTATGTCAAAATACTCTGACTGTGAATCGTTTCGGAATAATATTCTGAGAAAATAATACAAAATCGATATCTCACAGTAGGTGCGTTTGGTATCAAGGTGTAGTGTAAAAGGTGTAAGCACTTTTGACACTATTACGTTTGTTATACAAAAGTGTAAAATAACTGATCTGTTTGTTATTTTAAGTGTGGGACTAAAAGTGTAACAACTATTAGTCCTGACTTTTGAGCAGGTGCACGTAGTGTAGTGTAGGTCACGTGATATATGTCTGAATTGACAATCGCTTTGACAGATTTGATACTTTTTTCGTACTCAATTTTTTACATTTTTTGTCTCTTAAAAATGAATGAGCTTCAAAATGTAATGGTACAAGATAAATATGGCAGTGAGTTTAACATTTTTACGACCAAAAAAAACTGTAAAAACTAGAACTAATGAACTCAGCCAATCTGTCATTAATTTATTTTGTAATGCGCATGTACAATCTACTCAGAATGTACACTAGCCCGTTTGTTACAAGTGTACATTTAGTTTACACTTTTGGTGAACTTTTTACACTTTTCAGTGAAAAATTATCTACACTACACTATACTACACCTTGATACCAAACGCACCTATTAAGTACTATTTTTATTGAACTCATCCGAACAAAGGTCGGTCACCCAGATATTATCAGTTATATGTGTCCATGTCTGAACCCGACAAAAGTAAAATAATTGCTCTTAACCAATGGCTCCCAAGACACGTGATCTTGAATGAATTACAATAATTATTTTTGTGATCAAATTTTACTGTATTTACATACTTGTCATTACCCATGGCTTCACTCGCGTAAATTCTTATTTTTACAGACGTGTTTGTAGCGATGACATTTTGCAAACGACTATTATTTATGATCCAGGTGTGCAAGCTTTCACGGCCGGCATTGTTCCAAGTCTTCATGGTTTCCGGGCTTGTAGGCCGTGGTCCGGTGGTATTTCTACCTGACGTTTCGTCTACAACTGCGGTAGACATTCTCAAAGGCGATGTGGCAGCGGTCGAAGTGTCCTCCTTGGCGGCCAAAGAGGACACTTCGACCGCTGCCACATCGCCTTTGAGAATGTCTACCGCAGTTGTAGACGAAACGTCAGGTAGAAATACCACCGGACCACGGCCTACAAGCCTGGAAACCATGAAGACTTGGGACTATTATTTATTATTAAATCACTTTAAATTATAAATGTTTAGTTTGCACAGTAGTGTAAACGACACATTAAGTAATATCCGGATATATATCTGAAATTCAAATACAATTGAAATGGATTTGGCGCATAAAACAAGCCTTTAAAACGATTTGCTGCCCATCTGACATTTTGAGTAGGTAGAACAAAACGTCATCTTTATTGATTTGACATTTTTCATACACTGTTATAATATTATGTTTTTTTAATGCAGGCGAAACTGTGCAAAAACTCTTTTTTTTTCTTTAAAATATTTCTGTAAAATTACATTTTACTGTTGACATGTTGAAAAGAGGGAAGACGGATTAAAAAAGGAACAAATATTTACCAACCTACTGAGATATAAATTCAATCTTAAAACATTCTTAAAAAAATATTTTAAGTGGGTTTTACATTACTGATATGTAGAAAAATATTCACAAATATTTAAGACTTATTTTAAATTTAAATTAAATTTATATGAATCAACAATTTTGAACGTCAAAGGATATTTTGTAAGTCTTCAATTTAGTAGTAAGGTTGTGAATAATTTCATCACTTATCCAAATTTCTCCAAAAATTGAAAGCGATAATTTCCAAAAAATCTCGTCTCGACTAATCTTATAGAATATAGGTAGCGGAAATTTTTAGGTTCGGGAATTCACATAGCTACCGCGGATTTATTGTTTCGTTCCACTAACTGTCAGGGTTAACTGGACCTGGTATTAATTCATATTTTCGTTCTATAATTATTTTTAATAATAAATTGAGAATGCAAGTGTTATGTTTTAGATCAGGGCTATTTTATTATAAATACTAGCGGACCCGTCCCGGCTTCGCTCGGGTGGTATGAAATTATAATTTAATAGCGGTCACCCATTACTCCGCTCACGTATATTTAATATAGCTGATCCGGCAAACGTTGTTAATAATTTCTAGGAATAATGACATTACTCACTCGCTTCGCTCGTTCGTTTGAATTTTATTATTACAGTACTCACTCGCTTCGCTCGTTCGCTTGAATATTATAAATACACTACTCACTCGCTTCGCTCGTTCGCCATATATGTATTTTTTAAAGCTTAATATAAAAATCGCGATTAAAAATCAGGGGTTGATCGTATAAGGGTGAAAATTTAGAGTTGTATGTATTTTTCAATGCTGAATCATGAAAAAATTAAAACAAAAAATTTTGTCAAAAAAATAAAAAAAATTTTTTTGGGGTCGACCACCCTTAACATTTAGGGGGATGAAAAATAGATGTTGTCCGATTCTCCACCCTACCCGATAAGCACACAAAATTTCATCAAAATCGGTCCAGCCGTTTCGGAGGAGTTCAATAACGTACACCGCGACACGAGAATTTTATATATAAGATTTCATACAGACGTAAAACTAATTTCATTAATTTTATAGTTATACCCATAAAATAGAAAATTATAGGCCTGACAGGCAATTTTTAATCTGCTGACTGTTTAGTTTCATGAGTAACTTAGCCAGCGTTCTTATGAACCTTCTACAATTAAATCGGCCAATTAAATAGTTTGGGAATCATTTAGTTTAGACAAAATATGTTGTTCCACTACATATTTGCAGTAAAGGTAAACACATGTACACCCTCGAGGAATATGAAATATTTTATGAAGCTACAAAATTCAACAATACCAGCATTCTTAAAGACAAACTAACGTTAAAATCGAACATAATATACGACACAATAATTAACACACAAACACCCAATACTCATTAATCGTCCACATACATACACACTCACACTTCCATTTCATCTACCTACTACGTAAAACATAAAATCTCGAAATTTAAATCAGTACTTTACAATCCACAACATAATAGACATGTGCTTAGCATCATAATATTATAACGTGTTACGAATACTCAATGTGTGTTTTATAATATAAAAAAAAATTAACCACACCTAAAGATGGCAACTCGTTGCTGAAACACGTCGTGTTAACAACACATGAAGTCACAAGACAGACACCAAAATACAAGGTATTTCAAATACTTCTTATTATCATTTAGTTGTGTTTGTGTGTTTGCTGACCGAATTAAAAATTGCCTTTCAGCGCCAGGTCTTAAAGTTCAACTGAAATAAACAATTAAGTATTGTAATATGTTTTTTCTAAAACTAGAAGTCTCAGGTTGATATTCTCAAAAGCTTTGGAGCAGTGTTTCAGGAAAGAGATGCAGGTTTTTTTGTCTAGCCGTTACATCCATAGACATACACGTATACCACGTATTATGTTAATATAATATGAATAACATAAATCTTCCAGCTAGGCGTTCAGGATTTGTATTATCCTTGAAGGATTCGCCTTTCGCATATCTGATACACCGGCGATATATTATAAACATTTAGTCAATAGCGCATCTCCAACAATGGCGCAGTAATCCAAGTGTGAAATGTTCTATATTTATTGAGAACAGATTGCTAGATCAATACTGCAATCATTTTTATGTAATGCAATAAATCTGCGGTTATTTATTGAGACGAATATGTTTATACAAAGTAAAAAAGCTTTATAAAACAGATTTCGCTTCATTTCAAATTTGATAAATATTTTATAGTGCCTTCAAAGAGGCTTGCGCTTACAGAATTACATTTTATGACTCCCCTACCTACAGTTTTAACTATGAATACCGTTTAGGTAAAAAATATTATTAAAAATTTTTTTTTGAGACAAGCTTTTATTTAAGTGTAGATACTAAAAAGAAAAAAATAATATTTAATAATTTAGGTTCATAATAATTATTATAAAAACGTGGGCTGTTAACTCTATGATAGTTTATTAGTCGCAACTCTCGCTTTTATAATAATTATGTACCTAAATTATTAAATTTTATTTTTTCTTTTTAGTACATTTGTTTAAAAGCTTGTCTCTAAAAAGTTTTTTTTACTATCTAGGTAGGTACTTAATGTTTTATTTTGTTCATTTAGTCTTTCAAAATTGTATTCCCTTTGAACCCCCGTAGGGGGAAAAATCCCTTCTTAAGGTACGTGCAGTACGCAGCTGGGATTCTAGATGGCAGCGTAGATCATAGCAGGGCTTGCTTAAATTAATGCATTGTTATATATGCGAGCGTACACAACGAAGCAGTGAGTGTAGCAGGCATAAGCGCTGTTACAAGAGCTGCTAGATTCAAGAATGTATCTCACCATTCTTTCAGCGCGCTGACTACTACAATCAACGTGTGACAACTGTCAAATGGCCGTTACAAGTTTCGCAATGGATGTGACTAGTTTAATAAGTGAAATTTTGCCAGTTTTTATTTAATTTGTTTTGAGTTTTTTCTAAGACGTATTTAAATGTGTTAGGTTCCATACGTAAATATTCAAAAAACCGGTTTGGGTAAAATTTTAATTCTTGGTATAAATGATGAAATTCGCCATGTTTAGATCGTTTTCCATTAATAGGGTGGACATGATAGCTCCTACCCAAATTTGTATTTAAAATGTACCACTTTGTAGCAGAAGAACACAAATATTCGTCTTCGCTATCTGACATTTCAAACGCGACTTAAGCTTTTATCAATGCTAGTATCAAAGCTTCGTTGTGCAAACCTATAAGCGCTTATAATTTCAGCCACCATCTACCATACATGCTACCATCTAGAATCCCAGCTGCGTACTGCACGTACCTTTAGTGGATGCTTACGTCAGAAAATGGACTAAGTTTCCAAATATCAAGTTTCAGAGATTTGTTCACATTGACGTATATTTTCCTTCTGCTTATAAAAAAATTCCATATGCTATTTATAAGCATCTACATTAATGTGCAAAAAAAATATATTTTACAGTGGAAAACCGATGACTAAAATTATTGCATTTTCATAACTCGTCGTCCCAGCGCAGGTGCCTAATCAAGATGACTTTATTTGTCCTTTAGTAGATCAACAAACAAATAAGATGGCCATGCTTTTTATATTAAGAATATGAAAAGAAAATTGAATTGTTGAGAACATTTTCAGTTATGAGTGATTGTTTACTAGGTGGGAAATATAGGGCTGGATATCCAGTTGATTTTTTCTCAGACATCATTTTGGTGCAGACATCAGCAAGATATTAAAAAATGATAACGGAGAGCAAGCAGCGTCAATAGATATTTGCAATATAATAGAGATCCGGAAAATACAATGCAGTCGCAATACAGTATGTGGAAGTTGTAAGATAATAATATAATAGCATTATATCAGTTAATAATAGCGCATTTCCGGTTTCCGGATCCTGCATTTTGTATATATTGGCAACATTTCATTGCACAGTGGGGTATACAGGGTGTCCCAAAAAGAATGGGACATAAAGTAACAGCTGATTGCTTACAAAAAAATATTGCGATAGACCCCAACTTGTCTATTCCGAAAGTTGATATTAAAAGAGATACAGGGTGTCAAAGTTTAATTTTCATTTTTGATTTTCTTAAATAACTTTTAAAATAATTTAGGCATTTTAATGAAATTTGGTGTATGAGGATTTTTTGACATGTGAAATTCAAATCTGACCTTGGCATGGCTCTTACTTGTAGGGGGCGCCACTTACACACCTTTTCACTCATTCAAATAGTCATAACTTTTTTGTACGCACTCGTACTATTTTTTTGAATTAAAAAATTGATTTTTCCGTCATTTTTTTGTAAAAAAGGTATACTTTGTAAAAGTGGCTAGGAGTAACCTTTTTCAAGATATTTGCACTTAAAGTAATCGATGCAATGTGGTTTTAAATGGCAAATTTTGAAATTGAACATAGGTGGCTTTGAAAACGCCGGCGCGGCGTTATCATGGTAATTTTGACAGTTTTATCTAAAAATTCAATGTTTCTTATTAAAATTCCGCGTCATAATGATAAAAATAAAAATTAAACTTTGACACCCTGTATCTCTTTTAATATCAACTTTCGGAATAGACATGTTAGGTGTATCGCAATATTTTTTTGTAAGGAATCAGCTGTTACTTTATGTTCCATTCTTTTTAGGACATCCTGTATAAACAGAGAATATGGTTAAACTTAAACATACTAGACTAGAGCTGAAGCCTTTGAAAATGGTAAAAAGTGAAAAAAAATTATAGTAGGATGAAACCCATTGGAAAAGGAAGAGAATAGAATAAAAATGAAAGGAAAAATAATTTACGGGCGATCTGAGGCCGGGAAGTGGTAGGGGGTGAGGTTTTAAGGGTAAAAAACGGTTTATCTCGATTTCCGGCAAAACTACAAGTCCTATGGAAAAAAGTTTAATCGCAAAGTTGTAGGTAATAAAAAGATCTACAACTTTTGTATCACACTTTTTTCACATAACCTCAAAATTTATGTAAAAAATTCAAATAACCAAGTTTTTGGTTTTTTATTTGTATCTTTTACAAAAAACATTTTTTTTTCACGAAATTTGGTGAAAACGTACCTTTTTATGTCCCAAACACACTGTAATTTTTTTGATTTAAAATATTTATTTTTTCACCTTATTTTGACTTAATATCGAAAAAGCACCCTAATTTTCAATCGAAAATTCTCACGTCAAAATATCTGCTTTTTTAAAAAAGTCGGTGGACTTTTTGTTCGTTGAAATATCTACTTTATGATGGTGTAAAAAAAATATACATTACTACGGTAAATGTTCTCAGAAAATGCAAAGAAACGAGAAAAAAACTCGTATCCGAAATTTTTTTTTTATCATTATGTACAATTTTGAGGTATTTATTAAAATTTACACTTTAATTACTCGTTTATTTGCATTTTCTGAGAACATTTACCGTAGTAATGTATATTTTTTTTTACACCATCATAAAGTAGATATTTCAACGAACAAAAAGCCCACCGACTTTTTTAAAAAAGCAGATATTTTGACGTGAGAATTTTCGATTGAAAATTAGGGTGCTTTTTCGATATTAAGTCAAAATAAGGTGAAAAAATAAATATTTTAAATCAAAAAAATTACAGTGTGTTTGGGACATAAAAAGGTAAGTTTTCACCAAATTTCGTGAAAAAAAAATGTTTTTTGTAAAAGATAAAAATAAAAAACCAAAAACTTGGTTATTTGAATTTTTTACATAAATTTTGAGGTTATGTGAAAAAAGTATGATACAAAAGTTGTAGATCTTTTTATTACCTACAACTTTGCGATTAAACTTTTTTCCATAGGACTTGTATTTTTGCCGGAAATCGATATAAACCGTTTTTTACCCTTAAAAACCCACCCCCTACCACTTCCCGACCTCAGATCGCCCGTAAATTATTTTTCCTTTCATTTTTGTTCTATTCTCTTCCTTTTCCAATGGGTTTCATCCTACTATAATTTTTTTTGGTTTCAAAAATTATCGACCCTGGTCTATACTGACTCTTGACGGATGAAAAAGTTGTACTGTATTGGGATCCGTCAAATGGGTGGAGCTTAAAAAACATGGCGGAAAGGGGGGGGAATTTTATATACGGGGTATACTTTTGCGTGTAATTTTGTGATTTTCAAAGTGATAAGAAATAAAATATAAGTGCAATTTACAATTGGGCCGGTACGAATCCTAAACAAAGGAATTTCGTTGAAGGAGAACGGATTCTTAAAGCCGGAGATATTATCAAATGTGTGAAAAAAAACAAGATAACTGAGCTGTCAAAAGTAGTAATCTTTACGGCATATTGCTTAAAAACATCATTATTAAAAGAAAATCTCCACGAAATTAATC
Source organism: Mongoloraphidia duomilia (assembly GCA_039654895.1). NCBI lineage: Eukaryota > Metazoa > Arthropoda > Insecta > Raphidioptera > Raphidiidae > Mongoloraphidia > Mongoloraphidia duomilia. Next base: position 1,508,717 of record CM077526.1, read on the forward strand.
ATCCGTGCAATGCTTCTTTAAGGCAGGGTTAGGTGAATAATGTAAACACATAAATGCAACATAATATGTTATATTGTAATAAGTACGCAAGTTACTAACCTCAAAATATTTGTATACAAAGTTAGTCCTATAAATATGCCAATCATCAAATGATTTTACTATTGTAGTACAGTACATTTTATTATTAATATAAAATATTTTTTTAATTCATAAATACAGTTTTTCCACATTTCATTAGAAAATAACTCGCTGTAAAGTAAGTTTTACAAGGCAATAACTGACAGTGTTTAATGGCATGATATTAGCAAACGTTGCGAATTCCATTTTCGATAAACTTTTTGTTTATTTTATTTGTTTTATATTTGTAATAAACAATTTCACGATAAATTTGCAATGTCAGCATGTAAAATTTTCCCTCGTTTTGAGTACAATTTTGTGCCACCAGATGTCATATGCTCATTTGACGGATCCCGATATAAAATATGACAATTTACATTTTATTAATCAATTTTGTGCCCCAAAAATTTATTTTTTAATACGGGTTATGTTTCGCATATTTCTGAGAGTTGAAATTTTTTTTGGCAACATTCCCTACTAGTATGTGCCCCACTGTGCACTGCAGCCAATAAGTAAGTGTCTCCGTTCGCAGTCAATAAGTGTCTCTATCTCTGTCTTACTGTCTTCGGGGTGTGAAAATACTATATTCTCCTGTCACGGATGATTTATTAACTCTGTCCGCAATAATACTGTTTCATCTTCATAACATCCGGTTACAAATGTGTTTAGCTGTATCTTAACCTAGTTTTTTTTTAATTTATCTAGCTGTGACTGAGATTTCAGTAATTCCTCTTTTCAATTGCAGACGATAAATTTCAGATGGAAAAACAAAGGAAGAAAAAGTGTGACATTTATAAAAACTACTTCTCTCATCGATGCATTAAATTAATTTAAAATATCGGTAAAGACCACCAACAGCTAAGGTTATTTGGGCCTAGCACCAATTCATATTTTCAATTCATTATTTTTTTTTAATGATAAATTGAAAATCCAATTGACACTTTTACCAGCTCTCGGGCTAGAACCCGGGAACTGGGGACTTGTAATAGAGGAACCATAGCAACGCCATGTAAACGATAATCCATAATTTCCATTTTTTTATGTCAACAATTTGAGTGGAATTCACCAGACAGTTCTTGTACTGTACTTAGACGATATTGTTACAGGTACAAAATCACAAAATTGTGTATTATAATAATTCCAAAATCACTGATTCGATTAGCATCAAAATTAATAGGCCTGGAGTAAGACAACCATTTGCCAAAAACTATATACATATTATATTATACAAAGATGATATTCGAGGACAGTGTAGCCTAGTGGATAGCGTACTTGGTACCAGCCTCTAGACTAGACTGTCGTGGGTTCGAGTCCCACCTGCGCTCATGGATGTTTGTGATGTTATTTAGTTTTAAGTTAATTGTTATTTAATGTAATTTAAGACGCTAATGACCTAAGTTGTCGACGCGTCTATAATCTAAAATAAAAATAAAGATATCTTCTTTTTTGAAGTCAATTAAAATATACGAAATTCAATTCAAATAGTCTATGTCATGTAATGTAAAAAATCAAAAGAAATAATTGATATTTATACTGATGAACAAAAAAAATTTTTATAAAAAAATAGAACCTCCTTCAAAAAAAGCCACGAAAAAGAGAAAAATAAATTTAATAAAATTAAAGTAGACACCTATATAAAAAGATTTGTGTAGGTGTGTTTTAAAGACCACCAACAGCTAAGGTTATTTGGGCCAAGCACCAATTCATATTTTCAATTCATTATTTTTTTTAATGATAAATTGAAAATCCAATTGACACTTTTACCAGCTCTCGGGCTAGAACCCGGGAACTGGGGACTTGTAATAGAGTAACCATAGCAACGCCATGTAAACAACAGCATTGCTACACGCTCGGCCATTCTCAAGTCCTATAAAAAGTTTTAGTGATTAAATTGGCGTCGACGTCAAAATTTTATTATTTTCCTCCTTTTTAGTGGATTTTTTGAAAAAGGTTTTTTTTAATTTTTTTTTCAAAGCTTTTTATTTTATTTATTGTAGATTCGACATCTAAGGTCATTAGCGTCTTTCAACTACACTAAATAACAACTAACTTAAAACTAAATAACATCACAAAACATCCATGAGTGCAGGTGGGATTCGAACCCACGGCAGTCCAGTCTAGAGGTTGCGGCGTAAGCATGCTAACTACTAGGCTATACTGCCCTCCTCCAAAGCTTTTTACTGTTTGTATTTAACAATAGGAATAAAAATAAAATATAATGCATGTTTGGCTGTAAATAAATTATGATAAAATTCAACACGTGGAACTCAAGAAGAAAGAAGGTGGAGGATGGAAGACAGCACGTTTTGTCGATTAGGCTAACGTAAACATTCTCATTACCTGATTGATGATGATGACCTGAGATTACATAACTCTAAAGTGAGACATATACAGTCTGTTCGCGTGTGAGATTAAGAGAGACAGAAACGCACAGAAAAGGGGGATATTAATGCTTTAACATGTCTGTGTACACAGGCTGTTCCAAAAAATTATTCCATGCTGAAATTAACCGATGCAAACCATTTATTAAATGAGTTTAGGTCATTAACTTACATAATTAATATTATTTTCTTTACTATAGGACTTAGTTCAGAAGCTAAGAGACTGTGAATGAATGAACTGCAAATTATAGACGCTCGACAACTGAGGTCATTAGCGTCTTAAGAGACTGTGATAGACGAACAGATAGATAAAATATTGAGAAATATTATAGAGTTCCACTCTCTGGGTACGGACCCTAAAAGTGGAAAAATATGAAAATGTAACCTGAAAATCAGCTTTAAGACGAATCGCGCCATTTAACCAGGTTTCAGTAAAGACAACCTTTCGAAATTTGCGACCGCGACGCGACGAATGGCAACACTATTTCGACCATTCCAAAACCAGTTTTGAAGCACCCTGTATATAACAAGTCCCGTTTTATTGTCTGGACGTCAGAGTAGCATTTTTACTTTATGCATAGTACCTTTATAAATAATTTGCTTATGAAAAAGAGTAATTTATTATGGCTTAATCTGCATACAACAAAATTCAAGTTTATGACGTTTTATGTAATTGCATAGACGCAGCTGAAAGGTCTGCGTTTGGGGGCGAAAAATTATATTATTTTTAATTAATGTCAAGAAATGTTGCAACTCGTTTAAAACAGTGGTATCCAACATCTTCCTAACCGAGAAATAGATTAAGTTGTAGATTAAAGAGTCAAAAATTAGGAACTAATTAAAAATATTTTTGTGAGATTTCAAAAACAGTGCTAGCCAACATCTTCGTTTCCAAGAAATAGATGTTAAGTTGTCGATTGAAGAGTCAAAAATTAGGAACTAAGAAAAAATATTTTTGTGAGAAAAATTTTTCGTTGGAAGCAGCCAATTATATAATTGTTTCGAAACATATTGGAAAAAATCATTTTACCAACCAGTGGTCACAGTCAGGATTCTAACCTGAACCTTTCCACTTTCACGGCGGAATGAGCTTACAATACTCAACCGTGACATGATTGCTAAATTAACATTCTCCTTATATGCTTCAGAATCAATAGATTTTCACTACATGCGAGTGTCAATTCATATATGCTAATTCAATAGCTATGATATGAAGTGAATCCTCGTACCAGCGAGAGCCCAACATGAAAGTGAAAACTATTATTTATTTTTGTGAGATTTCAAAAATGTACGCATATTTTGTCAATTATGAGTATAAAAAAAATCAAATCGGTTTAGTAGTTCTTAAGACAATCGCGCACATACATATAGATTATAGGTACCTACACACGAATACAGTTGAATATTGGTAACATCTTTTTAAGTCGATAAAAATGGTTCGTCACAGGCGCGTGGTCAAGAATCGATACATTTGCCCTATTATTATTAAATAATAAGAAAAATTAGTAAGTCTAGGATCTACCCATTACTGCGTAAAAAGTGTTATTAATCCGTTCGATAAAAATTATTTATTTTCAAAAGAGAATCATTATGTATTCAACAAATAAACTTACCGAAATAATACACTTTACAGAAAGTAGAGTAGGTAGTACTCACCTGAAATTAAAAAAATACATTGTTAATATACTTAGATAGGTACATAGTTATACAGAGTAACAGAATACAATAAAAAAAATTCGACTGATGACCAGTCCTATACTTCCCACCTAGTAAATATTTGCAAATAATAAACACTCTTTTTTTATTCTTTGAAAAAAAGCATGGCCCTCTTTTTTGTTTGGTGATCTACTGATGGCTAGTAATATAGCAAGAATCATACCTTGATTTACGTACAATTTTCATTTTTTAGTAAAATATTTTTTTTTCGAAAACTATAAGTACATTTTAGAAAAAAAAAATATTTACATTTTTTTCATATTATAACATCTAGAATTCATTTATATTTTTTTTAACATATGTTAATACGTGACATTGAGAACGTTTTTTTTAATATCTCAGGATCCACTAAACCGATTTGACTCAAAATCTAATCAGATCTAAGTTAAAGGCTGATAAACACAATAGAATAATCGACATGGCCGTATGTTGTTCCGTTTTTACGATATCGAAGGCGAAAAATTGACCACATACATACACACACACACATATAGACATCAGTCATAAAATGATCTTAGACGATTGCTAGGATCTCAAAACGTGAAGATCTGTTAAGTTTCTTCCTTCAATCTACAAAATCGTTATTATTTTTATTAACCCACATCTTAACTTTATTCACAGAAAAAAATCTTACTGTCATTAATTCTAATTGAATAAAATAATATAATAATGAAAGCATGAAATTAGAGTACAAACATTTTTGGTGTGTACTTGTATATTACTACATAGCAGAAATAACTTCATTAAGTTATTTAATACATGTGTACTAAGTTATGTAACCTTTATATTGCCTAGTGTCATAGAGTGAGGCTTGCTTGCTATAAACCATAATGTGCTTCAACCAGTGACGTACGTGCTTTCATATCCCTGCTATGCTAACAGACTAATGCTGGGTTTCAGAACGTATTGTCAGAAAATATGATTTGACAATTACCCTAGATTGTGAACACACGTATTTCTTGATAAGAAATGTTTTTCTTATGAAGAAATACGTGTGTTTACAATCTAGGGTAATTGTCAAATCATATTTTCTGACAATTCGTTCTGAAACCCAGCATTAGTCTGTTAGAACTTTTAATCGATTTCGCTCAAAAAATCTAAAGGTCACTGTCAAACTAGATTTTCTGACAATGCTTTCTACAACCCAGCATTAAACTAAAGAAATTAATATGTTGGAAGAAACGGGCATAACTGGTGTAAGGGACGGGTCTAATCGTTTAGTGTTTTTATTCCTTTCTGGTACGGAACCCTAAAAACGAGGTTAACAAAGTTTCACTTTAAAATACATATATATATATCAGAGCTTTAGGCCTTAAAGGCCAATGGCTTCAATTTTTAACACGCTTATATTAGCTTCACCTGTATGTTTGCGTGCTTGCTTGCTTGTTTGTCAGTTTGTAACCGACTTCTTTGAACTTGATTTTGACCAACTTTGAACGGTCAGATTTAGTTTAAACTTTGCACACTTATCAAGGACCGACGACAATATAATAATTCCATAAGTTTGTCCCATTATCCTGACCAGGATCTCCAGGACTAAAAAAAAAGCAAAAAACTTCAGATTGAACTGAAACTTTGCACACTTATCAAGGACCGATAACAATACAATAATTCCATAAGTTTGTCCCATTATCCTGACCAGGATCTTCAGGACTAAAAGCAAAAATAAATTATAATTTAAAAAAACTAAAAAACACGCTTTTTAATGAACAAAAAAGTAAAAAATAATTAATTTTATTGTAAAAAAACGTGGGGTGCTTTATATCATATTTTTATACTACCCCATGCTTTTTTACAATAAAATTAATTATTTTTTACTTTTTAGTTCATTAAAGCGTGTTTTTTAGTTTTTTTAAATTATAATTTATTTTTACTAATTTTTTCCATTCTTTCCTGTCACTTGCTTTTCCTTTCCAGTCCTGTATTCCAAGTTTTCTTATATCATCCTGTACGGCTTCCAACCATTTCTTTTTTGGTGTTCCTCTTCTTCTTATTCTTCCTTCTCCGCCTAAGAGCGCCTTTTTTGCATGTCTTTATTCTTGAATTCTGTACACATGTCCTAACCACCTTGCTCTTTGCTCTTTCACAATTTTTATGATAGACCTCGCGCGGCGAAAGATGAAGCCACCGCGTCATAGTAACGTGAATGCATTGCGCCCGCCTTCTAGCTTGCTATTGGCTGTTTATTGTCATGAATAGCAGTTTGCCAAAATTGTACCTAACGTCATAAAACCCAATGTGCAGTTTTGTACACTAGGTACTGTCTGCGGACAAGCAGGCGTTCACTAGCGATGACGTGCCTGGCTTCATCTCTCACCGCGGGCACTCTACTTGGATATTTACACAATTCTGTAACGTTTGTCCTGCGTCTCCACTGTCCGTTGTTTTCTTTTCTACATATTTACGAAATAAATTGTCACATGTATGATATTGTTACGTCACTGCTATGACATCACAATATTATGACGGTAGACTTTTTATGTTCTTCCATATCATACATAAATTCGTAGCTCTGACGTTGCAAAAGCATATTCACAACATGTGTACCTCACTGTGACCAGGGATACAAAACGTCGCTGCATCTCTTTCATTCTTTCCCTAGTTGCAAATAATCTCTCTCTCTCGCTCTCTTTACATGTTCAATGTACGTGAAAATGAAACATGTGTAACATTCTTAATAAGACAGTGGTATTATGTCATCATTAACACACATTACATTATTGTAATATTCAGTCTGATATAACGCGTGAAAAAATTCGTCCAGTGCGTTAATCTCCATTAAAATGAATGTACGAATTATTACCGCTATCAAATATTACATTTAGTCCCTTTGTTCTAATTTTTATTCATTGACGACTTCAATTATTTGTTATATACCAGGTGTCAACAAAGTTTTTGTGTTATCCAGGTGTGTAAGCTTTCACGGCCGGCATTGTTCCAAGTCTTAATTGTTTCCGGGCTTGTAGGCCGTGGTCCGGTGGTATTTCTACCTGACGTTTCGTCTACAACTGCGGTAGACATTCTCAAAGGCGAAGTGACAGCGGTCGAAGTGTCCTCCTACCTACACTTCGACCGCTGCCACACTGTTCCAAGTTTTCATGGTTTCCGGGCTTGTAGGCCATGGTCCGGTGGTATTTCTACCTGACGTTTCGTCTACAACTGCGGTAGACATTCTCAAAGGCGATGTGGTAGCGGTCGAAGTGTCCTCCTTGGCGGCTCACAGGTCAGTGTGTCAGTGACTGGTGTCCTCCCTTCTTTTATGCCTAGTACCAGTGTGTTCTCTGTTCGGTTGTAGTCCGTCTCTCTATAATTGGTCAACTGCGCAGTGTGTAGTGGTGGGGGTGACACACTGACCTGTGAGCTGCCTAGGAGGACACTTCGACCGCTGCCACATCGCCTTTGAGAATGTTATAGACAAAACGTCAGGTAGAAATACCGCCGGCCCACGGTATACAAGCCCGGAAACCATGAAGACTTGAAAGTTTTTGTGTGTTTTTGTTTTTTATTTTCTGGCATATCACAACCCTTATAAAATACAACGTCTTTTTGTCTATATTTGTCCGCTTATAACTCGAAAACCGCTGAACCGATTTTCATGCAGTTTTTTCTTACATATACAACAATAACAATGTGCTCGATAGGCGATAGCCTTACCAGACAGGCGTCATTCTTCCCCTTCAACATCTTCCGGCCGATTTGATTCCTAGCTATAAAAAAGGTGGAAAAATCTTCTCGGATTGAAATCCTTAATTGCTTTGGGGATGAGGCTTGGTCCCCTGCCCCCCTGGATTCTTAAGTATAAAGTTAGGGCTTCAGCTTTGATGTTTTCACAAAAAGAATCTTTTGTTGCTAAATAGCTCATTTTCGACAATGTTGTCATACATGCGAAATAAAATTGACCCAAAAAAATATAAGAGGACAGTATGGCCTAGTGGTTAGCGTGCTTGGTGCCGCAGCCTCTGGACTGGACTGCCGTGGGTTCGAGTTCCGCCTGTGCTCATGGATGTTTTGTGATATTGTTTGGTTTTAAGATGATTGTTATTTAGTGTAGTTGAAAGACGCTAATGACCTGAGATGTCGACGCGTCTATAATCTACAATAAATAAATAAAACCAAAAAAACAAACGAAATCTTTTAACTAATTTTGAATTCTGTCAGCCTTTGAAAATTAATTGCCATTTAATATTAAAGTCTTACAAGAATTTCTTTTTTATAATATTTAAAAACAACAAACAAAAAAACTTTCTTCTACTTATAATTGAATTATTTAATAACCAGAATTAAAATACCAAGTAGATTGAGTAAGTATGTAATGTAGAAGCCAAAATGGCGGTGGAATCTATTGTCTAATTAGCCTTTATCCTCATTAATGATCATTAGTGGTGTTGCTGAATATCTGCTTATTATGTCTTAAAACATGTTTGAACTTTAGTCATAATCATTATTATTAATCGAAGGATTCACACACACACTCACAAATATCAATCTTTTATAGTCCTACGAAGCAAGTCTAATCTAAATTCTAAACCATTTAAAAATAATTACTAATATTACATTTTAGGGTTCCGTACAAGAAAGGAACCCTATTGTGCTAAAGATGTCTGTCTGTCTGTTACAGGCCTCTAACTTCTAAACTGGGACTTGAAATTGACACATAATAGTATGTATTACCGCGGCCCAAAGACGGAAAGACTAACAAAAGATTAAAAAGGTTTATTTAGGGGGGAGCTATACATGCAAACGGGAGTAAAAAAAAGGGTGTAGGTCTCGGGACCCCCGACAGATGTGAAACATCAAAGAAAACGTTATTGAACTCGGTGGTATTCTCTATGTAGTAGTATATATTTTTTCAAAAGCAGCAACTAACTGTTATGCTGACGTAATCCTATATACTGCACTGTAACACACGCGGTTGCCCAAGCGCGCGGAAGCCGAGCGAGAGAGAGAGTGCCGCATTAGTGGGGAGAACAGCAGCGAAGGAGCGTACCACAAATTTCGTTGCATATTTCCCCTCACGCGGCTGTTCACAGCCCGACATAAGATGTTTCACATCAAAAATTTTTTTTGTACCTATTATTATGGGATATCGTTGAATAGGGCCTTTTGAGTAGATTATGAATGTGTATTTATTTTATCAAAATTGTAGGTTTTAGAGACCGTCAACGTCGCAATTTTTTGACGTATTTTGTAACCAGGTCTATCTTAACAACGCCATTACCTATAAATCTGTAATTCACGTCAAGTATCACTCATATTCTCTAGTTAATCAACAATTATCTACTGAAAACACTCGGTTATTAAGCTACATTTATAATTATATAGAACTGGTAATAACATCAATGTTTATCTATGATCTTAATTAAAGCATCATTATCATTATTATTACTGTTTCTATCATTTATAGTTAATGTACATAATTAATAAATCCAAATATTGTGTTTGTGTGTTCAGATATGTGATTCAAAACTTTCATAATATCTAACCAAAGTATATCATAATCTATTAATAGATTCGACCATTATAGTTGATGTAAATTATTGTTTACATTTGAAGTTAAATAAAACATGGCGTTTTAATTTATTCATGTACATTAAAGGTTGATTTATATTATCCGTTCAGACACGGCGCCGGAACGTAGCGTTTCCGACAAGATAAACATTTTTACATGCATTTCAAATAAAAGTATTGATACGTGTCTGAACGGACGGGAACCGCTAAGTATAAATATTCGTATTTGAAATGCATGTAAAAATGTTTGTCTTGCCGGAAACGCTACGTTCCTGTGCCGTGTTTGACCGGATAATATAAATCGACCTTAAGGGTTCTTTCACACACGGCGGAATACGAATTGGCAAAAATAGTTTATTAAAATATGGTTTTGACGTAGGATTTTTTAACACAAACAAATATTTATGTTAAAAATGTATCAAGTCTATAAGAAATATAAGTCAATGAAATTACAAAAAATAAAATAATATTCGGTCGGCCGACCGACGGTCAGCCCACACTGAGCCAACTAAATGATTCACAAACTACATATTTAATCGGCCTATTTAAGAATTGCCGGTGAGCACAATTTTTTCAGAAGAGCGCTTGATATAATCTCTCGACCGACTAAATATCGTCTGTTATTAAAAAAATTCACAGATTTCGCAATCCTTGCAACCATCGAGGACATTGGAAATGATAACAGCATATATGAAACATAAAACTGTTTATTATACACACAATATTTATCAATGCACTGTTTAGTTTTGTCAGGAATAACCCTATTATTCTTCTGTTATATACGCGTTCACTTTTGCTTGATTACTTAACTTTTAAATGGATTTTTCTACAGTATTTATTAACATTTGTTCAAAAATAACACCGCAGATCGTCGCAAATACCTCTCAATTAATTAGACATGATATAAAACACATTTCGAAAAAATTGCACTTGTTCAATTTTGCATGATTGCTCCTCACTTGATCGCGACACCGTTGTCTTTTGGCCTTGAACGAAAACTCGTAACTCTGCCCCCATATACGAACATAAACATTTCCAATGTTAAAATTGCACTTGTTCAATTTTGCATGATTGCTCCTCACTTGATCGCGACACCGTTGTCTTCGTCGCAAATACCTCTCAATTAACTAGACATGATATAAAACACATTTCGAAAAAATTGCACTTGTTCAATTTTGCATGATTGCTCCTCACTTGATCGCGACACCGTTGTCTTTTGGCCTTGAACGAAAACTCGTAACTCTGCCCCCATATACGAACATAAACATTTCCAATGTTAAAACAGCTAATAGGTACAACACCAGTAAATTATAGTATCCAGTTCGTACAAATTTTTAATCAATAATCGGATGTTGCATTAGCTTCGATTGAATGAAGACATAATGAATTGATAATGAGAACTTTTATTTAATTAATGTTCAGTTGGTACACATGTTCATATTATTACAATTGTTGATTCTAAACAATGCTAATTACAGTACAATGAGCGTGCTGTAGAGACGGCGCTACGCCCCTAGAACAGCAGGTTCTATTTTATGTCATGTGAGCTGCTAGAGTTGTGTGATTGTTTATTTACATATATTTCTATCGATCTCACTCTTTAGCTATGCTCTCTCTGTTTTTTGATAATATTATACAGGAAAGGTCTCGTTGAAAAAACTAAACAGACTTAATAATTATTAAATAGACAGTAGCCATTCCACAAGCATATACTTTTCTTAACGTAATCAGTTATTAATATTTAGTTATGTTTATAACTTAAATAAAATTCGCTCTCGCATGAAGTGTGATTTAGTGTTGAAATAGGTATATATAGGAAAAGAACAGATCCCACTCTCGGGGGCCGGGGCACTGTGTGAGTAAGTGGTAACTCAACCAGCCGGAAACTGAGAATTTCGGGTTCAAGTCCTGACAGTGACTTCTGATTTTTTCCTTGTATATCTTAATTGTTTGACGTTTTACATCACGATGGCAGTTTGTCGACTGATTATACGTTAAGAAAAGTATATTCTTGTGGAATGGCTTCTGTCTATTTAATAATTATTATATTATAACCACAAAAAACTTAACTCATTGTTGCATTTAAAAAGACTTAAATAAAACATTAAATTTAAAAAATCAAAAACCTCGACTGAGTCAAGAGGACAGTATGGCTCAGTTGGATGCGTCGCGGCCTCTGAATCAGACTGTCGTGGGTTCGAATCCTACCTCTGCTCACGGATGTTTTGTGATGTTATCTAGTTTTTAAGTGATATATTATGATATTTGTTGTATTTAAGACGCTAATGACCTAAGTTGTCGACGCGTCTATAATCCACAATAAATAAATAAAATAAATCAACTGAGTCAAAAGTGAACAAGTTGAACAGAAATATCTGATGCCTCCGTATGCATGTTACCATTTGATCTTGTTTCCATCTTTTTAGTTCGTTTTTGACGCAGTCGGGTTTTTTGATTATTTTAATTTACATAGAGAATACCACCGAGTTCAATAACGTTTTCTTTGATGTTTCACATCTGTCGGGGGTCCCGAGACCCACACCCTTTTTTTCTGCGTAACTACAATACATGCTTATATTATTTTACTTTTTTAAAAAAATTTGGGAACCATATAATTTTTTGTGCGCTTTATTAGTGTATTGCATAATAATTATTAAGGAGAGGACAAAAAATTATTATGATTTCTCGTGGAAAGAAGGTTTGTCAAAAACTGATAACGTTGTGAATGGTGTCTATGAAAAAAATGTGTTTTAATAATATATTACTTGTTGACTCTATGACAACTTTAGAAGTGTAAGTACTTAAGTTTATATTGTTAACAATATTGACTATCGTCCATCAAACAGAATACATAAATACAAATAACAATGAACTCTAGGTACCTGTTCATCACACTGAACTTTTCAAATTAAAAGCGTTTGTTGCTACAAGTTGTAAAACATAACCTCAAAAGTGTTGAACTAGTGTGGACGTACAAACTTAGTTTTAATTAGATGTTTGCTTTCTCTCATATTAAATTGAAATGGGTAAACATTGCTTTGAAACATTGTAAAAATTACGATCAAAGTGCTTCTGACAGACAGACAGACAAAAATTTTGAAAAAATACTGCAGACACTGCCCCGTTACAATTTTAATATACAGGCAAAGACATTTAGCATTGGGAAAAAATGATTGGATCAGAATGACTCATTTATTTACGTGTTTATGTAGGGTTGCTGTGGTAATTTTAGTGTTGAAGAACTCTATGATATAGAGAAATGTTGATCCGTAGATGATGTAGAAATTAGGAGAGAAAAAACTCAGTGGCAAAAGGATCAAATAAAATTTGCAATACTGATGATTAAATTTGCATTTATAAGCTTACGTTTCGGTGCTCATTGCACCATCCTCAGAGCATCAATGCTGTCAACAAATCAGTGTATTGTACACTGTTAATTTATAAATATCTGGGTGCCGAGCTTTGCTCGGATGAGTTCAATAAAAATAGTACTTGTATGCTGTGAGATATTATTTTCTCAGAATATTATTCCGAAACGAATTTATTTCTGAAACATAATTGAAAATAATTGTTTCTGTTAAATATTTTAACTACCTATGTGTATTTTTAAGCGTAAAAACTAAGTATCAACTTGAATCAAACATTTTTTCCTGTAAATATTATTTAGGTCGCCATTTGCAAATCTACCGCCGTTATTGTTTTGATGACTGAAGAACTCGCAAAAACCGATTTTCATAGATTGAATATCTTGTAAAAATGTTCGAATCAGATGAAATTTTGCTCGCCCGTTGCCATTTTAACAATCCAATTTTAAGCATTGATACCAAATATCAACTTTATCGAAGTACTTTTTCTCTGTGATGTCATCTTAACAACTTCCAGTAAATTTCAAATATTTTTTTTGCATAGGTACCTACTAAAAAACTCACAAAAATCGATTTTCGAAGAAATAGAATTCATATTATATCTTTTAATAACAAACGTCAGACTATAAACCTGCAGCGCAAAACTTTTTTGCATGCATCTTCACCATAGTTTTTAAAAATCGATGTGTTTTGATATACTGCGTGCCTGCGTCGCTAGAAGTGCGGCCCTTCGGGCCGCCGTGCAAATTTTTAAACAAAACTTTTTTGTATGTATCTTAACAATAGTTTTCAAAAATCGATGTGTTTTTACACAGACTCGCGGTGCCAGAAGTGCGGCGCTTCGGGCCGCCTATTTGTCATTATTTACATATTGTGCAAGACACTTCTTATATTAGTGTTCATTTACAGTTTTAACCCTTGTGATATATTATACAAAATCTATGTAGAAATAGGCTTCGAATCGATCTGACAATTGACCGAGTTATAAATAAAAAAACTCTTTTTTTTAATTGCTCCCCCTGGTATCAAGATTCCTACCTAGATCGATTTCTCGCCCCGAAAAATCCCCATTCTGTAAATTTCATCAAAATCGTTATTCTTTTTTGAGAAAAAAAAGTCTAGGTAAGATTATACGTCATACTAACGTACATAATATACATATTTTATATAGGTAATATAAAAATAACATACTTAGGTATCTATTTATTTAAATATTAGTTAAAACTACTTACATAATTACGTTTAGTTTTTATTTCTGTTATTCTTTACTATACAAATAGTTCACGGATTATTTTAAAATAAGTTAAAAATTCTGTCAGAGTATTTTGACATATAAATAATGAAAGTAGTTTGTTTTCTCCAAAGCCTACTCACGATATTACAATGTTTTGACAGGTCAAAAAACCGTTTTTAAAAATGATAAAATCGATAGGAAAACGAATTTTTCCAGGGATGAGACCTAGCTAAATCGATTTTTTGCCCCCCGAAACCCCTTTTCGGTAAATTTGATCAAAATCGTTAGAGCCGTTTTCGAGAAAATATTTATATAGATACATAGAAACATATATATATACAAGATTTACTCGTTTAATAATATAGGGGGATTAAATATCATGAATTTTAGTGATTTTTTAAAAAAAGATATAAAACAGTCACTGGATAAAAATCTTAAATTTGACCTTTTTTCAATGATCGGTAATTTTGGTGTTTCTATTTTATTTTGAATTATTTTTATTTTACTCGATATTTAAACGGCAAAATAAAATAAAAGTAATTCAAAATAAAACAGAAACACTCAAATTACCAGAGAAACCCTTTATAAATACGTAAATTATGAGTCATGGCTCATTCCGATCCAATCATTTTTTCCTAAATGTTTTATGTACATTGTTCACCTTACCTGCAGTTTACATAATGTATGTATAGATTCTACTGGGCTTGAGAATAGTCGAGCGCGTAGCAGTGCTGTTGTTTACATGGCGTTGCTATGGTTCCTCTATTACAAGTCCCCAGTTCCCGGGTTCTAGCCCGAGAGCTGGTAAAAGTGCCAATTGGATTTTCAATTTATTATTAAAAAAAAAATAATAATAATAATGAATTGAAAATATGAATAGGTGCTAGGCCCAAATAACCTTAGCTGTTGGTGGTCTTTAAAACACAAAGAGGGCAGTATAGCCTAGATGGTAGCGTGCTTGGCGCTGCAACCTCTAGACTGGACTGCCGTGGGTTCGAATCCCACCTGCGCTCATGGATGTTTTGTGATGTTATTTAGTTTTAAATTAGTTGTTATTTAGTGTAGTTGAAAGACGCTAATGACCTTAGATGTCGACGCGTCTATAATCTACAATAAATAAATAAATTTAAAACACAATTTAACACAATTTACTGGTGTTTCTTTTTCTTTTTCTATTTCTATTTTCTTTTTGGTCCTGATTGTATTGCACTGAGTGAGCGTTCCAGTACTATTGACATAGTTCACTGACAAATAGTAATTGAAATTTTATGTACGATTGCCAACAGTGTTGATTTATTGTTAACAATATTTATTCAAATCCAACAAGAGTTTGGGATCAGTTGATATTTAGAGAATAAGCTTATAATATCTCGTTAATTATTTATGACGAATTTATGTGAATTTATGAATTTGTATGATAATATCTGTGTAATGCTCAATGGACAGTCACAGTTGTGACCTATTATTAACCAAAACTAAAATTATAAATTACACGTCGCATGGCCCCTCCTAAACGTTTCTCTAATAATGCAATTGAATCAACACGCGATACACAGGTCGACGTAAAATTATTTCAATCATAAATTATCCTCCATGAAATTAATTATTTATAAAGTCAGTCGAGGACAGTATAGTCCTGTGGTTAGCGTCGCGGTCTCTGAATCAGACTGCCGTGGGTTCGAATCCCGCCTCCGCTCATGGATGTTTTGTGATGTCATTTAGTTTTAAGTGTGTTATTTAATGTAATCAAGACGCTAATGACCCGAGTCTATAATTTACAATAAATAAAAATAAATATAAAGTTGGTCGTTAATGCATTCAATTTTGAGGTCTACTATAAGCTATATATTGCAGAAAATCCCAAGATGTTACGCCGCTGGCGACAATAGAAGCGTCGAGAACAGGTAACAATGGTGAGGCGTGGAATGATATCGAAGACACGGGTAACCACCAGAATTTTCTGGAAAGCGCGCGAGTGTGCTGGGTCAAGATGCTCGAACTATATAAGCGAAGTACGAGGGAATCAGGCAGTCAGTCGTGAATCAGTGTCGTGATAGTATACAAACAACAAATAAATACAGTATATAAATCTAGTTATTTGTTCAGTGCTATTGAAGTGTTTCACTTTGTTTAAGAATTACTATTGTGTTGACTGTTAGAATCGACATATAATTGTTGCATTTTATTGTTATCTATTTTTGTTAACATTTAATTATTGTAAATAAATATACAGGGTGAGTTCGACCACCCGTATCAGTCGTTTTTTTCGAAAACGGTTAGTCGTAGAGAGTTGTGTCAAAAATTTGTATTATAAAAGCCCTAATAAAGAATCGAATGGTGATAATTTTTTTTTCCGGGAAGGTCGGCTTCCCTATTAGTTTGCTCCAGAATGTCCAGAACTCCGGAATTATAAATGTAACGATAGGTCGAAAGTGGTATTGTTGAAAAGATCTTTAAAAAATAAGCAAGTTTTGTAGGAAATTTTTTTTTATTACTGCCACCCCTGTAAATTTCTATAAGTATAAATATAAATTATTATATGTTCAAAACTCCGGAATTTTAGAAAACACGATAGGTTGAAAGTGGTGCTGTTGAAAAGCTCTTTAAAAAATAGGCAACTTTTGTAGGAAAAATTATTTAATTACTGCCACCCCTGTTAAGTAACAATCGTCTGAAATTATTAAATCAAAATTTCATAATAACGATCGAAGTCGGCATTAAAAATCTAGTAACCTTAGACATTGTCACAAGTGTTCAAACTGTCTTCCATTTACTCTTTAATACATACTGCTGAGCTCTTCTGGTTATACTGTGAGTGTACTTTTTCAGTGTTTAATGATCAATAGATAGGTAACTAGATTTTAAATGCGGACTTTTAAAAAGTTCGTTATTATGACATTTTAATTTAGTAATTTCAAACAAATATTACTTAACAGGGGTGGCAGTAATAAAAAAAAAATCCGTACAAAACTTGCTTATTTTTTAAAGATCTTTTCAACAATACCACTTTCAACCTATCGTTACATTTATAATTCCGGAGTTCTGGACATTCTGGAGCAAACTAATAGGGAAGCAGACCTTCCCGGAAAAAAAAATTATCACCATTCGATTCTTTATTAGGGATTTTATAATACAAATTTTTGACACAACTCTCTACGACTAACCGTTTTCGAAAAAAACGACTGATACGGGTGGTCGAACTCACCCTGTATATTCCGTCCACGTAGAAAACAGTTTTGTTACAATATCTTAACTGCGATAGGATTGTTATAATATACATGTGTTTAAATGAAGCTATATGGTGGAAGTTAATGGGTCCAAAGCAGACAGCAATAATGGACAATTTTGATATTAATCATCGGAATTCCCGACGTCATGAAATGTTTAATGGACCGATTGGGCGGCTGTGAATTATGCCAACAAGAGAAATATCTGCTCACCTTTTCTATTCCACTCTAAATGTGCCACGGTTTATATTATAAATGGAAATATACATTATCCATTGCATTTAATGCCAGTTTGTTCGTCACACAGAAATATCTCTGTCTCTCTGTAATGTACATACCGATTACAGTTGATGTGAATTATTGCTTTATGCGTCTGATCGATTCTATACAGACCTGTTTAACATTTTAACATTGGAAATGTTTATGTTCGTATATGGGGGCAGAGTTACGAGTTTTCGTTCAAGGCCAAAAGACAACGGTGTCGCGATCAAGTGAGAAGCAATCATGCAAAATTGAACAAGTGCAATTTTTTCGAAATGTGTTTTATATCATGTCTAGTTAATTGACAGGTATTTGCGACGATCTGCGGTGTTATTTTTGAGCAAATGTTAATAAATACTGTAGAAAAATCCATTTAAAAGTTAAGTAATCAAGCA
The DNA here is from genome assembly GCA_039654895.1 of Mongoloraphidia duomilia. Taxonomy (NCBI): domain Eukaryota; kingdom Metazoa; phylum Arthropoda; class Insecta; order Raphidioptera; family Raphidiidae; genus Mongoloraphidia; species Mongoloraphidia duomilia. Next base: position 1,526,921 of record CM077526.1, read on the forward strand.
AAAGTGAACGCGTATATAACAGAAGAATAATAGGGTTATTCCTGACAAAACTAAACAGTGCATTGATAAATATTGTGTGTATAATAAACAGTTAATTATGTTTCATATATGCTGTTATCATTTCCAATGTCCTCGATGGTTGCAAGGATTGCGAAATCTGTGAATTTTTTGTCATACCCACTACAAAATAGCTACTTTCGATGCATGTATAATGTATATTGACCTGTAATGGATAGTGTTGCCGTCTAGATCTAGACTTTCTAGACTCTTGTCTTGTCTTGTCTAGATTTTCAAGACAAGATTTGCAAAAGTCTGGTCTAGAAATTTTCAAGACAAGACAAGAGTTTTTTAATCTAGACTTAGACTTAGTGAAGTCTTGATATTTCAAGACAAGACAAGACAAGACTTTGAAAGTCTTGTCTTGCCTTGTCTAGATGGCAACACTAGTAATGGATTATTTAACTGGCAGTCCTGCGGAAAGTGTTTTACTTACAGTACTAGTGCGATAACAGAGGTCGTTTTTAACTAAATCGGGCCACACAGCTGACGTATATACACTATACAGCTATCTTAAATAACCTAGTTTTTTCTGTTACATGGAACATTACAAAAATTTGTTAGAATAAGGAGGAGAGTTGGTGAGTCGTAAATACGTTTGTGGTTGACTACTGTTCAACTTGGAAATATTTACTTTTGCGTAATTTTCACTGCATTCAAGTTGACGCGCGAATAGCGTCTCAATTCTCATGTTGGGGTGACATTTTTTAAATATTAGATGTAACAGAAGTGGTTGACATGTGAAACAGCCAGTGTGGATGTATGGTAAAGTACGAGTTTGCCGACAGGTACAAACGCCAAGCCCAGATTATCGATAAGCATGGAGAAATCAACAAATAAATAAATAAACATAACCTTTTTTTACATTAGTATTTGATTAAATTTACACAGCAAATAAATCCTCTTGAATAAAAAAAGGGTGTGGGTCTCGACACCCGACAGATGTGAAACATAAAAATTGTACGTAAATCAAGGTAACCATGATTTTTGCTATATTAAGCTAGCCATCAATAGATCACCAAACAAAAAAGAGGGCCATGCTTTTTTCAAAGAATAAAAATTAAATTGTGTTTTAAAGACCACCAACAGCTAAGGTTATTTGGGCCTAGTCAAAGAATAAAAAAAAGAGTGTTTATTTTTTGCAAATATTTACTAGGTGGGAAGTATAGGACTGGTCATCAGTCGAATTTTTTAATCTAGACTTAGACTTAGTGAAGTCTTGATATTTCAAGACAAGACAAGACAAGACTTTGAAAGTCTTGTCTTGCCTTGTCTAGATGGCAACACTAGTAATGGATTATTTAACTGGCAGTCCTGCGGAAAGTGTTTTACTTACAGTACTAGTGCGATAACAGAGGTCGTTTTTAACTAAATCGGGCCACACAGCTGACGTATATACACTATACAGCTATCTTAAATAACCTAGTTTTTTCTGTTACATGGAACATTACAAAAATTTGTTAGAATAAGGAGGAGAGTTGGTGAGTCGTAAATACGTTTGTGGTTGACTACTGTTCAACTTGGAAATATTTACTTTTGCGTAATTTTCACTGCATTCAAGTTGACGCGCGAATAGCGTCTCAATTCTCATGTTGGGGTGACATTTTTTAAATATTAGATGTAACAGAAGTGGTTGACATGTGAAACAGCCAGTGTGGATGTATGGTAAAGTACGAGTTTGCCGACAGGTACAAACGCCAAGCCCAGATTATCGATAAGCATGGAGAAATCAACAAATAAATAAATAAACATAACCTTTTTTTACATTAGTATTTGATTAAATTTACACAGCAAATAAATCCTCTTGAATAAAAAAAGGGTGTGGGTCTCGACACCCGACAGATGTGAAACATCAAAGAAAACGTTATTGAACTCGGTGGTATTCTCTATGTAGTAGTATATATTTTTTCAAAAGCAGCAACTAACTGTTATGCTGACGTAATCCTATATACTGCACTATAACACACGCGGCTGTCTTCCCGTTCCCGAGCGCGCGGAAGTCGAGAGAGAGAGAGTGGTGGAAAGAACAGCAGCGAAGGAGCGGGCCATAAATTTCGTTGCATATTTCCCCTCACGCGGCTGATCACAGCCGGACATAAGATGTTTCACATCAAAAAAAAACTATTCGTTTTACGCTGATATTCAACTATCCGATTCTTGGTGTGCATAATACTTTTGTTGTGGAATATATAGGGTAGAGGTGGGTATATACAGCCTGAGTGGGGTAGTGTAGGGGAGTCTGCAGTACTGGAGAACGCAAATAAAATGTACACTTTACAGAGAAGAGTGGTTCTCTCATCGTCCCATCGTTATAGCGAGAGTGCGTGCATATATATATTGTGTACACATATACATATATATTTATGTACATCCTTCCTCTCGGCTTGATTAAAGTGCATTGAGATAAAGTCTTTAACAGGGCTAACAACATTCTAACTAAATATGATGTTAAAAACAACAATTTTATCACTTCTTAACTACAATGATTTTATCATTGAATGTACACTTCGAGAGCAAAAACCACGGTCTTATGACAAAGCTTGACATTTCTCCAGATAGAGGGCAACTCTTATTGAAGCCAGTTTTGTTATTGCCTTCCTATGCTATCCTTGTCTATGTACGTGCGTAGACGGGCTTGAGAATAGCCGAGCGTGTAGCAATGCTGTTGTTTACATGGCGTTGCTATGGTTCGTCTATTACAAGTCCCCAGTTCCCGGGTTCTAGCCCGAGAGCTGGTAAAAGTGTCAATTGGATTTTCAAAGTGGATTTTCGAAGTGTCCTCCTTGGCGGCTCACAGGTCAGTGTGTCAGTGACTGGTGTCCTCCCTTCTTTTATGCCTAGTACCAGTGTGCTCTCTGTTCGGTCATAGTCCATCTCTCTGTTATTGGTCAACTGCGCAGTGTGTAGTGGTGGGGGTGAGTTGTCTACTCGGTCGTATTCCGTCCTTGTACGATTGGTCATTGGTTTTGTATGTCGGAGTGCTGGTATCCAGGTTTTACTTTGAGAATGTCTACCGCAGTTGTAGACGAAACATCAGGTAGAAATACCACCGAACCACGGCCTACAAGCCCAGAAACCATGAAGACTTGGAACAATGCCGGCCGTAAATGCTTTGCACACCTGGATATTTTAAACATTTTTTGAACATATTTTTGAACATTTCGTTAGGCAGCCCTTATATAAGCAAATTGCAATACGCATTATTAAATTAGATAAATGGCCAACCCTGTCATAACATTCATGTAACAAGACCATAATGCAACACCCAGCAAGAAAACAAAGAACTTTACTTTCGCGGTTGAGAATGCTATTGTTAAATTTATAAAAAAAAAAATTTCACAAGAACTTGGTTACATAACACACTTTAGAGGACACTGAACTATAATTCATCTTAACGTTCCTTAACAGAAAGGATGTCGCGATGCTTTAAACAGAAACTTAGTTTACTGTTACAATCTGCATAATGTGTTGAATGTAATCTGTTTCTTTTGAGTCCTCACACCCTCAAAATGGGGCCGCCGAAGCGCTCTAACGTCTGTTTATTATGGCAGTGTTTAGGAATGGAGAAATGTGTTTGTTTTCTTAATGACATTGATAACGTCAAACCATCAATCCATTTCTACACTCAACTACACTACACTCGTATTTTATCATTCTGACGTGAATAACGTCTAAAGGTACGTGCAGTACGCAGGTGGGATTCTAGATGGTAGCATGTATGGTAGATGGTGGCTGAAATTATAAGCGCTTATAGGTTTTTACAACGAAGCTTTGATACTGGCATTGATACAAGCTTAAATCGTGTTTGAAATGTCAGATAGCGAAGACGAATATTTGTGTTCTTCTGCTACAAAGTAGTATATTTTAAATACAAATTTGGGTAGGAGCTATCATGTCCACCCTATTAATAGAAAACGATCTAAACATGGCGAATTTCATCATTTATACCAAGAATTAAAATTTTACCCAAACCGGTTTTTTGAATATTTACGTATGGAACCTAACACTTTTAAATACGTCTTAGAAAAAACTCAAAACAAATTAAATAAAAACTGGCAAAATTTCACTTATTACACTAGTCAAATTCATTGCAAAACTTGTAACGGCCATTTGACAGTTGTCACACGTTGATTGTAGTAGTCAGCGCGCTGAAAGAATGGTGAGATACTATTGAATCTACCAGCTCTTGTAACAGCACTTATACCTGGTACACTCACTGCTTCGTTGTGTACGCTCGCATATATGACAATGCATTAATTTAAGCAAGCCCTGCTATGATCTACGCTACCATCTAGAATCCCAGCTGCGCACGGCACGTACCTTTATATGTCTCATACTGGGGTGGCATTTTAGAAATATTAGCTGTAACGGAAACAGGGGAAGTGGTTGACATGTGAAACATGACATATAACTATGAAAGTTGTTAGATGTATTTATTTTATTTATTGTAAATTATAGACGCGTCGACAACTTAGGTCATTAGCGTCTTGATTACATTAAATAACAACTCACTTAAAACCAAATTACATCACAAAACATCCATGAGCGGAGGCGGGATTCGAATCCACGACAGTCTGATCCAGAGGCTGCGACGCTAACCACAGGACCATACTGTCCTCTGTATTAGATGTAGTAAGCCAGTGCGGCTATATGGTAAAGTACGAGCACTCCGGCATACAAAACCAATGACCAATCGTACAAGGACGGAATAGGACCGAGTAGAGAACTCACCTCTACCACTACACACTGCGCAGTTGACCAATTACAGAGAGACAGACTACGACCGAACAGAGAACACACTGGCACTAGGCATAAAAGAAGGGAGAACACCAGTCACTGACACACTGACTTGTGAGCCGCCAAGGAGGACACTTCGACCGCTGCCACATCGCCTTTGAGAATGTCTACCGCAGTTGTAGACGAAACGTCAGGTAGAAATACCACCGGACCACGGCCTACAAGCCCGGAAACCATGAAGACTTGGAAAATTTTATTTGTTTATTTATTTATAGTTTAATGCCCCTAATAGAAATTTAGGGCTTTTGCCTTTTTTGTCTAAATCTATGAATATCGTCTAAAATAAAATTGTGTTAGAAGGTACGAAACTCGAAATAACGTAGCTAATACTAGAAATCTGTATAGTAAAGTGTTTCTATATCTGTCTGTATTATTCGAGTAGAAAAATAAAATAGAAAGTATTGCCGGAGCTTAACACTGTTTATCAGAATACATGGATAGTGCCCGGAGTGAACCGGGTAAATGTGTGCACCCATTCAACGTGTCGTTTGTTGTTTAGGGCGTCCCGACGGCTCTCACAGGACGCCGAAAATCTGCTTTCTTTCTTTTGTAAAGAGGGTGACCCGCTTATGAAAGCAGACACTCGTTGTATTATATATTATATTACGTCTAAGGTTTTCTGTGACTGGGATTTAAGAATCTACACAGAATGGAACTAAAGTAAAGTGGAACTACTCCAGTTCTAAAAAAAAAATAATATTATAAAAATGGGTGTTGTTGAAACACACCTTTTCTATGTATTTTTAAGGTATTCAATCTTGACATTGAAAGTAGGTAGGTATACACTATTTTTACAAGCTTTTATTTAACTTGCAATTTATTTAAAAGACTGCATGTTACAGTATTAAAAGCGTCAAAGTCTCTGGATCACAGGTATTCATTAATATTATAAAAAGCACCCTCCAGCAGATAGCTTTTTAACAATTTTTTGAAATCGTTTACATGGACAGCTGATTTTATATTATCAGGCAGCTTATTAAAAATGGTAACACCTAGGTAAGCTGGGGATCTTTTACAGACATTTAAACGACTGTAGGGCACTCTTAAAGTGTTTTTTTGACGAGTATTAATGTGGTGTATATCTGAACCAAGATCATATCTATGCCGATTATTATAAACATATAGAGACAGCTCATATATGAATATAGATGTTAAGGTTAAAATTTTAAATTTTTTGAAAAGATCCCTGCACGAGCTTGTTTGAGGCACTCCACCTATACATCTGACAATCCTCTTCTGTTTGTATGTTAGTTAGTTTGTTTGTTTGTTTAGGTCAAATCTTGCAAGTCAATTTTGAACGACTTCCACGTATCCGATCGATTTGAAATTTTGTACACATATGTATTTCCGATGACAATACATGAATAAATTGTTTCTAGAATTGAATTATACCACTAAGGGGTTCAAACGAGGGTGTAGGATTTTTTTGATTAAACAACGCCCAGGCCAAAACTTGAAATTTGGACAGTAGATTCCTTTTCTGATGTAAGTATCCACTACTAAGAAGGGATTTCTCGAAATTCAGCCCCGAGGGGGATCAAACGGGGTAAAATTTTGAAAGACTAAAATGTACAAACTAAAATATTAGTAAATAAAACTTTTTAGAGACAAGTTTTTATTGAAATGTACTAAAAAGGAAAAAATAATATTTAATAATTTTGGTTCATAATTATTATAAAAGCGGGGGTTGCGACTAATAAACTATCATAGAGATTATAACCCCAGCTTTTATAATAATTATTAACCAAAATTATTAAATATTATTTTTTCCTTTTTAGTAGATTTCAATAAAACTTGTCTCTAAATATTTTATTAATACAGAAGGTTTCCATTTTGAGATTTCCAGGGTGTCCGATTTATTTCAAAAAAATAAACGCCAAATATTTCTTTAATTTTAAAGACTCTGTTTTCATATAATATATTATAGAATCTACCCGGGCGAAGCCGGGTCAAAATCTAGTATAAAATAAAGTTTATTATTTTACATGTCGTAATATATTTTTTTTAAATAGCTATAGTCTTTTAAAATGGAAATGTGGTTAGCAGTCGTTATTACCTATATGGTTCTCTAGTGGCCCATCCTATACTTAGCAGTACCTATTCCATTCCCAGCAACATTAATGTCGCGTTTCTCTTCTCTCTCACTCTTTTTATATGTCTCTGTAAAACTTAGAGTTTATCGGTACAGTTGAAAAGCTTCATATACTTTTTTCGCCGAGAAAAGATCCAAATGTGTACAAAATCGTGCATACAATAATACGTAAACGTACGGATAATAGGAGAAAGGTACGGGGAAATATTATCGAGAATTAAAATTGTACTTTTTGTATAATAGCAATTCTTACAAGTAGTACAATTAAGTATAAGACGCGAGGGGTGAAGTTGGCATGCGAACCTCAGGCGAGAGTACTTAATTGTAATGTCATGTACAACTCGTACAATTAAGTATAAGACGCTCGGTGTTTTTACACTCTCGCCTGAGGTTCGCGTGCCAACTTCACCCCTCGCGTCTTATACTTAATTGTACGAGTTATACACATTACAAATTAATTAATTAAATATTTAACACCAGTATAATTCTACATTTAGCCTTTGTTTGTGCTTTTTATTTCTTTTCTTAGTCCGACCAATAATTAATTTTTATGTTCCCACTCTAGCGCTTGCCAAGTTTGGTGAGAAAATTTTAAACATCTTACAATTGTTTTTCAAAAATGTTCTAATGAAGAAATAAATAAATTAAGTATTTTAAAATAAATTTCTATTAACAGATGAGGGTATATTTTTCTAATGCCGGATAAACAGATTATTGAAAATCGTACTAGAACCTGAACATTAGTATTATTACCTATATGAACAGTCACGCAAAATAATTTATAGTCTTTCGGGATTCGAACTTGGTAGACAGCGCACTAACTAACGATTTTCATTTATTTATTGTAGATTATAGACGCGTCGACATCTCAGGTCATTAGCGTCTTTCAATTTATTTATTTATTGTGGATTATAGACGCGTCGACAACTTAGGTCATTAGCGTCTTAAATACAACAAATATTATAATATATCACTTAAAAACTAAATAATATCACAAAACATCCATGAGCAGAGGTGAGATTCGAACCCACGACAGTCTGATTCAGAGGCCGCGACGCTACCAACTGAGCCATACTGTCCTCAGCGTCTTTCAACTACACTAAATAACAACTATCTTAAAACTAAATAACATCACAAAACATCCATGAGCGCAGGTGGGATTCGAACCCACGGCAGTCCAGTCTAGAGGTTGCGGCACTAAGTACGCTAACCACTAGGCTATACTGCCCTCAACTAACAATTTTGTCTACACTCTACAGGCCATAGTTGCGAAAGCTACTTCGTGTTTGTTCGGGACTCTTCTTGGTTTGATCCTTAAACTCTTGTGCTAATCATACGTTGGTACGAGTTTAGGTTGGCAACGATAAAATGTTTATAACGTTTCAACAGCGGCGGCGCAACACGTGCTGCCAACTGAACCACTTTAGCTCTGGCACGTCGTTTTTTCCCCCACACTGTTGGCTGCCTCTTGAGGACTAGCACACAAAACCGCCCTATTTTAATTAAGCTAGACTTGGAAAATAACAATGTCGCATCCATTTTTGTTTATAAACAAACAGAGCTTTTTCGGTCAAAGCCGCAGACATAAAAGCATAGATTGAAATTGAATAGATGACCAGACAATACAAATAAAAGTGTTATACTCTCGTTCATTCTCTTTTCAAATAAACTTGTTAATAAAACTTTTTGAAGATGAGATTTTCATTCTTTTTAATCGTCGCTTATTCGGATTTAATTATCTATATTTCTTTTTTGTTTCACCGCTTCGTTTGACGTGTATAACATATCTCATACTGGAATGGCTTTTGAGTAATATTGGATGTTACGGAAATAGAATAAAGTAGTTGTCATGTGAAACAAAACACATATACCTAGGTCAGGGGTCGGCAACCTTTTGAGACGGAAGAACCAAAAGTTACAATTTACAAAATTTCCCAGCTTTTAAAGAGCCACTAACATTTTTATTTCAATATTATGGTATTTGATTAGGATTATAACTAAACAAACAGAACAGTGTTGCCACATTTAAAAAATGTCAGCTGTCCGCATACTCTCTACTCCACCTATTCTCACTGTTCTCTGTTGAGTGTTTTTATCCTGATTAAAGTTTTTTTTGCAGTATAATATTTTTTATGAGTTTTGAAAATAAAATATTATAATTATTAATATTTGCGCATGGAACTGGAGAGTCGCATCTTGACATCGTAAGAGCCGCATGCGGCTCGCGAGCCGCAGGTTGCCGACCCTTGACCTAGGTCTATATTAACATAATCCATGCGACTTAGTGATAAAGCACTAGACTACCGACAAGTTCAAACACCAAACCCAGGTTCGCATCCCGAAGGCTTTCAATAATTTATTTTTTTTATAATGAAAATATAGGTATAGGTAGGTATTGGATAACAATTTAAAATATTAAAAAATAAAATTACAATTATTTTATTTATCATATTTTACGAACATTTGATTTAATAAGATAAAGTGGTACCTATTCACGTCATCTTTCTGTACCCGCGATACAGACATTTTTTTTCTTTCAAACAAGAATATTTCAGTGATCATACTGAACACATATTTTTTATTTCAAGGATGAGTAAGTACTTACATTTTCATTTAAGGATGGCTCGCGGGCCGCATCTCGTTAAATGGGCTCTTGCAACCGGTTCGCAATTTCCTTGTCAAATTGTAAAAAAAGCTTCACATGATATTTTTACAAATTCTAGTACCTATTACCTAATACGGATCATTAAGCTTCACATACCAGACAACAGGACAAAATTCGTTTTTGAATTACATCACAATTTTTTTCAAGTGGCTCTCGACTCTCGAGTCGTTTTGAATAGGCCATTCCTAATATATTCTGATATAATATTATTATTATTATCATCAAGGTGTGCAAGCTTTCACGGCCGGCATTGTTCTAAGTCTTCATAGTTTCCGGGCTTGTAGGCCGTGGTCCGGTGGTATTTCTACCTGACGTTTCGTCTACAACTGCGGTAGACATTCTCAAAGGCGATGTGGCAGCGGTCGAAGTGTCCTCCTTGGCGGCTCACAGGTCAGTGTGTCAGTGACTGGTGTCCTCCCTTCTTTTATGCCTAGTACCAGTGTGTTCTCTGTTCGGTCGTAGTCCGTCTCTCTGTAATTGGTCAACTGCGCAGTGTGTAGTGGTGGGGGTGAGTTCTTTACTCGGTCGTATTTCGTCCTTGTACGATTGGTCATCGGTTTTGTATGTCGGAGTGTCAGGTAGAAATACCACCGGACCACGGCCTACATGCCCGGAAACCATGAAGACTTGGAATTATTATTATTATATCTTTTAAAAAAATTACGTATAAATTATTATTATTATTATTATTAACCTTGAGAGACATCAATGGATTATATTATCTTAGAGCTAACCACTAGGATCAGGTACAGTGCTATAAATGAAAAAAAAATACATATTTGAAACCTAGTTTAATATTCTGTCTGATATATCTTTCAAATTCAGAAGAGATTTTCATAAAATTTGGCGGTTGGTACTACGTCAAACATTCCTAATTTGCATTTGAAACATCAATAATTTGCATATCAAAAGTTTAAGAACAATATATTCCTCATTTTGCGTTACACACAAAATTTATTCGTTTACTTTGTAATAATTATTCAGAATAAACGTAAGAAGTGTACCGTTCAATTTTAACAAGTGACGTTGTAACAGTTAAAAGTTTTGTTAACAAAGTGAGTAGGTTTTCTTGTATACACAGTTACTGTGTTTAACTTTTAAATTAAAATATTAAAAGTTAAAATCTAGTTCTAAAAGCGCGTATAATGTCAACTCTAAATAATTAATACCCCCCAACTTCACATTTCTATTAAAACATAACTATGTATATAGTAGTATAGGACTATATCATGATTGTGTTGGTGCAACTGCTGCCTGGCGTGAAATACCGGAACTACACCACTTCCGGTTCCCGTACCACATATCGCTTCTCATGCAATACCTTTATATATCTACCTTTCGACGTCTCTTTATGAAGTTTTGTTATCGCACTCGACTTAAAGCGCTTCAGTTCTAAACAAGCTAATAATTTAATAAAAATCCGGTCAAGTGCGTGGTCGACTTGTGCGCAGAGGCTTACGTACAACTAAAAAATGAATAAATTATTTTTCATTAAATTCTTACATAAATCTAGGTAAAAACAAAATAAAATATAGTTACGTCTTACCACAACAGTTTTATTTATGGATGTACATTTCGAAAGCTAAGCTTTCATTTTCAGCGAACACTGTGTTCGCTGAAGATGAAAGCATATCCATCAATAAAACGGTTGTGGTAAAAAGTAACTATATTTTATTTTGTTTTTATTCCAACCACAGTGCTCATATATTTTTATATAAATCTAGGTACTAAAAGAAAAAAGTAATATTTAATTTAAGGTCATAATTATAAAAGCGTGGATAGTAAACTTTATGACGATTTATTACCGTTACGACCCACGCTTTTATAATTATGAACCTAAATTAAATATATTTTTTTTAGTACATTTAATGACATTTATGACAATACTTAAAAAAAAATTTTATTTATTTTATTTTATTTTTTACTTTTTAGTTTTTAATTACAAGATTTGATAACAGTGCAACTAAAAAAATCGTTCAAAAATACTGTTTTGTACCGATGTAAACAATCTAAGCTATGTTTCTATGGAAACGCACTCTCATGTCAAGCCTTGACGTCACACACTGTTTTGTTTTTTTTGATCACATCACATGATTTCTTTTAATGTTCGATTTCTACCCGGACGAAACCGGACCGGTCATCTTGTTACCATAATATTGTATTGTCATCAGAACTACACATGTGTGCAAAATTTCAACTCAATCAGTTAACGGAAAATGGGTGAAAATTCGAATACAAGATTTGACAGCTAGTTAATTAGGTTACAGTGAAACTAAACCAGTACAATATAAGTGCCGCAGTGGTGGGGAGAACAGCAGCGAAGGAGAACATTTCGTTGCATGGATATTTCGTTGCATTGTATTTCGTTGCATATTTCCCTTCACGCGACTATTAACAGCCCGACATAAGATGTTTCACATCAATAAAAGCGTTTAATAAGAAGCTTGCTGTAAACCTACCACCTTCGCGAGAAAGGCTGTCATCGCGCTTCCACCAGGGGAAACCAACCGAAATTTACGCGAACTAAGCTGCTGGTAAAGGGTATTTGAATAATATAGTTATCAGAACTTACGACATTAGTTCGCGTCGGCCAGCCCAGAGCGTGGTAGTTCGATTCGCGTTCCGGACTTTAAGATTCCGGGAGTATATAGCAGATATAGCGGATGTGTAAGGGGACGGCGAATGGGGTGCAACGGGGTGAGGGGAAGAACCACAATGTGTATATGGGGACGTTACAGGTGTCCGCAGTTCTGCCAAACGAACGACGCGCGGGAATTTCACATCGTCGACATTTCATTGCGTCTATAAATTTTCAACGGCGACCATTTTATGTATCAGACATATCCCTGCGACTGTTGAACAGGTTGTAGGCGAACTGATTTATGCTGCAGTTTGTGTCACTGCATTCTGTACAAATGATTCAATTTTTTAAACGCCTTCAATTGTTAAACAGTTGAACGTTACCGGTCGATTTAAAGCGATTGATATTTTTCATTTTAACAGGTACGGTTTTTCTTTTTATTAAGGTAAGTTATATTGTATAGAGCTTTTGAAAGTTCACCACAGAAGGTAAACTTTGTGTTTTAAAGACCACCAACAGCTAAGGTTATTTATTTATTTTTAAAATAAATTGATAATCCAATTGACACTTTTACCAGCTCTCGGGCTAGAACCCGGAAACTATGGACTTGTAATAGAGGAACCATAGCAACGCCATGTAAACAACAGCATTGCTACACTCTCGGCTATTCTCAAGCCCCCAGAAGGTAAACTGATTCAATGCGTCGATGTCTAGAGCTTCAGAGAGAGACAGATTGGCACAGGTTCTAATTAAAATGAACACTGATTTTGTCACGTTTAATGTTTAATTTATGTCCACTATTCACTTAAGACCGGGGCTATAAACATCAGTTAAAAGTTAGTAGACAACTAAATTTAGTTTGTAGATTTTGTTACTTTGTTAATTTAGGATTCGGGTTAATTATGCTGTTAACGAAGATAAAGTTTAAATGCAAAATAAGGGTGAAAATTAAGCGACTTGAAGATAGTAAAATTGGTGGCCATTCACACACTACGCCACGCGTGACATATAGAGCTGCAGAAGATATCTGGAGGGCAGTATAGCCTAGTGGTTAGCATGCTTGGCGCCGCAACCTCTAGACTGGACTGCCGTGGGTTCGAATCCCACCTGCGCTCATGGATGTTTTGTGATGTTATTTAGTTTTAAATTAGTTGTTATTTAGTGTAGTTGAAAGACGCTAAAAAGATCGGAGAGATTTTCCAAAATAGCCCAAAAAAGTGGTAAGTGTATAAAAGCCTTAGATAATTTTTGGACATTTTTGGAAAATGTTCCAGATCTTTTTCAAATTAAGTACACTAATATAAACCGACGCGCTGATTTCAAAAAGTCGAACGAAACCGTGATGCCATTTTTCGTTTAGAAGTTACGGGGGATAAACCCAGAAAAGTGGGAGAAAAATTAAAACACGCCTAATTTCTGAACCAAAAAAGATAGACAAGTTTTAGTTGCATTTTTGAGTTCAGCGTGTTTTTTTCTATAAGCCTACCAAATTTCAAAAAGATCTGACCGCTATTAGTACATAAATTCACATAAAGTCTGTGAATAAAATCGCCGTTCACACGAACGAGACACGGACAAAAACGATTAATTAAAGTGACGACGCAATTATCTCGATATATTTCCCGTAGTATTTTTGTAGAAGTCGTCTGTATCGTTTCATGACAGAGCATTACATAACCAGTGGAATGCATTTGTGTGGTTTAACTGTAGTACGACCCGTTTCAGAATGGTGTGGTCGTCACGTCGCGGGAAACTATCTGACCGGATAATTTATGTACCCAAACTGCATTTGTAATTAACGCTATGTGCATATTTTATGCGCGAGTGTTTTGTTTGTTGTTTACATTTCACAGAGCTTTCAAACTCTCGTAAAATCAGAGAAATTATTGAATTATTAAAATCGTTTAAATTTACATTTTTACACACAAAATTAAGTTCAACAAAATTTCGTGATGTATATTTATTTATTTATTGTAGATTATAGACGCGTCGACATCTCAGGTCATTAGCGTCTTTCAACTACACTAAATAACAACTTTCTTAAAACTAAATAACATCACAAAACATCCATGAGCGCAGGTGGGATTCGAACCCACGAAAGCCTAGTCTAGAGGCTGCGGTACCAAGTACGATATCCACTAGGTGACTAGGCTATACTGCCCTCTCGTGATGTATAGCCCTAATACTTTTAGAATGATACAGTGACGTTATCAGCCTATTGGCGGCAACGCACCACCCTCACAGCAACGGACTATCTGCTTCTCTCCAATGGTTTTTATCATAGACGGCGTGTATGAGTTTAAGTAAACGGAGACCGGAACAAAAGCTGTTGTCGAGTGATGACATCTCGGTGTCATTCTTATAGTATAGTAAACTGTTGATTACAGACACTCAACATCTGAGGTCATCAGCGATTTCTACTATAGTCGCGTTTGCGGTTTGTGACCGACAACATTACAAGACATATTTTTTATGACCATGGATATATTGTTGATTCGATATGAAATACTACTTGTGTTGTATATTTTATGTAGTCTTTTTTTGATACAACTTTATTGGTAGAGAAGGTAATAAAAACATATCGGCGGCCACTGGTAATGTTTACAACTACAGTATAGAAGATAAATTCAAAATGCATACCTATTATTGGATAAAAATATATCAGACGGTTGTAAAGAATACCCAGTGATTACAAACATTTTCCACGAACGAAACGTGCATAAAAATAAGGAAATGGACATTATGCTAGAGAGGAAGCAATTAGAGACCGTAACAGAAGTTTCAATAATATACTATTGAAAATTTTCGTTGGAAAAGCAGTCAAAATTGATTCCAAACATATTGGAAAAAATCATTTTACCAACCATAGTCACAGTCAGGATTCTAACCTGAACTTTTCCACTTTCGCGGCGGATTGAGCTTACATTACTCAACCGTGACAAGATTATTAATCTAACATTCTCCTTATATGCTTCGGAATCAATTGATTTTCCCTACATGCGAGTGTTAGTTCATTATAGATAGGTAGGAGGTGTGAATCTTCGAACTAGCGAGAGCTCATCATGAAAGTTTATTATTTTATAATAATAATACAGGTGAGTTTTTCTAAGACCACGTTCATTAGACATTTTGTATACCTCAATTCTATCTTTTTGGACTGAAGATTAAAGTATTATTATAATTCCCTCAATCTGGTATAATAATATATATTTTTTTTTAAATTCCAGCGTACCATAATAGTGTTATTACAGTATATTTGTTTTCAGTACATAATTGCATCAAATGTCCTTTAAAATAAAAAAAATGGACTGTGTGCCTCACTAACATAAGCGCACGAACCATTTTCTTATTTTTATTTTTGACGTATCATAATAATTTATCAAATTTCCCTTAGGTCATTGAAATATAAGTATCCAAAGCCTGCTTACAATATTAGGTAGTACGCTATTTTGAAACGTCAAAAAATTGATTTTTAAACTTATAAAATCTATGAGAAAACGAATTTTTCATTGGATGAGACCTAGCCAGATCGATTTTTTGCCCCCCAAATCCCCTTGTCAGTAATTCGTTAGAGCCGTTTTGTATATCTGTCATTATGTTTCAATAATTTTTGAATCGGTTTTGTCGGTATTTTTTGAATCGAGGTCGTTCCAATACTATTGTCGCTAAAGAATAATGACTTCCCAAAAGGTTATTTCATTCACACATTTTGTTTTATTCACGTTGAGAGACCCTACAGAAAAATACAAAAAAATCTGTGCTTGAGAATAGTCGAGCGTGTAGCAATGCTGTTGTTTAAATGGCGTTGCTATGGTTCCTCTATTAGAAGTCTCCAGTTCCCGGGTTCTAGCCCGAGAGCTGGTAAAAGTGTCAATTGGATTTTCAAATTTCAATTTATTATTAAAAAAAAAAACAAGCCGTGAGGTGGGTCGTTTATTAGGACTAAAGTGCGACCCTTGAGGTCCACACGACGAACTTCCCAGTTTGATAAATATTTAATAATAACAATTAAATTAGATATTACACAGAAAAGTAATCATTTTAATCATTAAAACATAATTATTATTTATTTTTATCAATAATTAAAAAAAAAGAAAACGGCTGGACCGGTTTTTATAAAATTTATGTCAGATCAAAATGACGTTAACACGCCTCGATTGACATCCTTACGAAGTCGATATAATTTTTTATTCGCGAGATATTGTGTAAAATCTATTTTTTTGGAGTCTATATTTAGTTAAGAAAAAAGAACGGCTGAACCGATTTTGAAAAAATGTCTTTCAGATCATATTTACATTAATACGCGTCGATTAGCACCCTAACGTAGTCGATATCATTTTTCATTCTCGAGATTTCGTCTTAGAAAGAAATGGACACATACGTACATACGTACACACACACAGACATCTTTCTAAAAATATTTTAAAAATAGTGTAGTGACCTTGAAACATAAAAATTTGTTATACATTTTGATTTCGATTTTCGGACCCATTACAATAACTTCCAATGGGAAGTTAATAATGAATTGAAAATATGAATTGGTGCTAGGCCCAAATAACCTTAGTTGTTGGTGGTCTTTAAAAAACAATTTCAATTTTTTACAAAAAATCTACATACTTAAGTGATTTTACCTTCTAGCCACAGATATCATTCTTGTAATGTGCGAGGGCTTTGAAATATCAAGGAAATATAAATTTTTAGTGCACTTTTTATGGCAGGTTTTAATGTTAATGTCGTATTTTATTGCGCATAGAAACTATTAAAAATTTGTTATCGTCGATGGTGACATTGCATTTCTCATCTTGAAACCAATTTGAGTCACTCATTGTCCGAATTTAACCGAATTTTATGTTCCGTCTTTATATCACATACCAGTACGATATAGCCCAGGGGTCGGCAACCTTTTGAGACGGAAGAAAATTAATAAACGAACACTTGAAAAATTCTACACATTTATTCATCTCAACGATCGTTTCGGGCTTCTAACCCATCATCAGTTTTAAAGTAAACTCCTGATGATGGCTTAGAAACCCGAAACGATCGTTGAGAAGAATAAATGTGTAGAATTTTTCAAGTGTTCGTTTATTAATTTTTATTCAATTATGTTCTACCAAGTGCCTAGCGATAATTCTATAGAATTTATATAAATGAATGTTTCTTTATTTGTTTGTCCCGTATGCGTTCCCATACCATTCATCCGATTGCGATGAAACTTTGGTGAGTTGTTGTGCGCACGCCCACGAAGGATTGTGCAAGTTCATAAATTCTTAGCACTCGGGCGAAGTCGGACGGGACTGCTAGGATAATATAAAATATCTGGATGAACGAGCTTTGCTCGGATGAGTTAAAAAAAAATAGTACTTAAAGTTCCCATTTCATTAAAATCGTTAGTCGTTTTTAAGAAAAAAAATTACATACCTATAAGTAGAAATATTATTATACGTCAGTATACGTCATACTACATAACGTATGTACCTACATATTTTCAAATAATTACTGATTATTTTAATAAGTTAAAGATTGACTGTCAGAGTAATTTGACATAAATAATGAAAATAGTTTGTTTTTTCCAAAGCCTACTCACCATACGACACTGTTTTATAACGTTAAAAAAACTGTTTTTTAAAATGATAAAATCGATAAGAAAACGAATTTTTCCAGGGATGAGACCTAGCTAGATCGATTTTTGGCCCCCCAAAACCCCTTTTCAGTAAATTTCATCCAAATCGTTAGGGCCGTTTTCGAGAAAATATTTATATAGGTACATAGGTACATATATACAAGAAAACGAATTTTTCCAGGGATGAGACCTAGCTAGATCGATTTTTGGCCCCCCAAAACCCCTTTTCAGTAAATTTCATCCAAATCGTTAGGGCCGTTTTCGAGAAAATATTTATATAGGTACATAGGTACATATATACAAGATTTGCTCGTTTAATAATATAGGAATTATTGGCACATATTTTTTTAATCTAATCTTAAATTCTAT
The DNA here is from genome assembly GCA_039654895.1 of Mongoloraphidia duomilia. Classification (NCBI taxonomy): domain Eukaryota; kingdom Metazoa; phylum Arthropoda; class Insecta; order Raphidioptera; family Raphidiidae; genus Mongoloraphidia; species Mongoloraphidia duomilia. The sequence continues at coordinate 1,545,102 of CM077526.1, forward strand.
GCTACAATTTTTACGACTTTCTAATCAAGGTATCCGTAAATATTTGAAAGGAAAAGCAATGAATTTTAACAAGTTTTCATATAAGTTTATAGTGTTCTGTAAAATATGAAAAGGTGACTAATATTTTGTACGTGACTCTTCCATATTTATAGACATTATACATGAAATATGTGATTGACAAAATAGTCACAGTCTGATTATATTGGATACCAATTTAAAATTATACATAAAGCTTAGAATGTGAAAGGTACGTTTTGTGAGGTATACGAGCGACGCAAAAAATGAACGACGCCTTTTGCAATATTACATAATATGTCAAAAAACGTTTTTCCGCTCTCATTTTTTTCATTTTCAATACCGCAGATTCGTGATTTATAGCTTAATATTTTCTTTTTTTATTATTTCACGTTCCAAATTCAAATATGAAATCAATACTACCTATATATGAATTTTTTATCGCTGTTTTAGGCGATTATTTATTATATTGTATTTAATTTTACGTTTAACTTCTGGTAATTGAACCGAGGATGACGTTGGGTACCCGGGTAGGTACTCGTTTCTAATAATGAATATTTTCTACCCGACTTGTTTTCTTCCTTTTAGTTTATGTATTTTTTGTGCATTCGTGATTTCTGTTTTTTTTAAATAATTTAATTTTGTTTACTATTCGGATATATCTAGTAAATATTACCTATCTGATAATAAAGAGTTTAGTCACGTCTAACCACAATAATTTTATTAATGAATGTACATTTCAAGAGCTATGCTCCCATCTTCAGCAAATACTAGTGATGGGCGATTGTAAGATATTTTTACAATCGAAACAATTGCAATCGTTCATAATAACAATCGAGTCCACAATCGACTCGGAGTTTGATTTTATAATCGAAATGTTCGATTGTTCAAGTCGATTATTTGCCAGCGAATGAGAATACATATAATCGCGATTCATGGTTACATGCTAGTCGACTGAAGTCTAACGTTCACGCTACTCGTTCATCGTTCACTGTTCACACTATTCAGTCGGTCTCAGAGCACTCGATTACTGCACAATCGACTATCCATCGACTCAACCACAGTTGTTGAGTGATGAACGATTATATATTATGTGGCTCTCGACAGTGTACATTGTCTGTATGATTCAGTACTATGCAACTCGGTCTCGGTGAGCTATGAAACAATAACAATCGAGTCCAAGTAAAAACCATCGAGATGTTTGAACAATCGAGACAATCGACTAAAATATCTCGTAATCGCCCATCACTAGCAAATACTAAACTCCTAGTTATAATTATCTTTACTTATTTTAATATTAAGTTGTTATGTATAAAGTAAAATTTTGTTACACTTTTAGTTTAGTATTTGCTGAAGATGGGAGCATAGCTCTTGAAATGTACATTCATTAATAAAATTATAGTGGTTAGACGTGACTAAACTCTTTGTTATTAAATTAAACCACAGTGCTCTTAATTATTATTATTACTTATCTCCACTAAAAAATGGACATTCATATTAACGAGTTTTATCATCCCTAAATTAAGCATTAATTTATGATAACTAGCTTTGATCTTCTTTCCTATTTCTTGGAATTTATCTGAAATTACACACAGAAGTATTTTCAAAATACTCCGAAAGAATAAATTATTATGAAAACGTTTTTGTGGGAAATATTCTAGGTATTTTTTAATACTTACTTAAAACATTTTCTTTTTACATTTATTTTTTTATCTCTAATCTCTTCGTCGTGATCACAAGAATTTCCCATTGTCTTTCAACGACATTTTCAAAGAGAATATTGTATTATGTATTACTTTTTGTCATTTCGGACGACTAAGAGAAATTTCCGCATAAAAAACTCACAATTCCGTGAAAGTTTGTCATTTTCTTAACAGGCAGATAAATTTATCCCGCGGGATTAATTAAGAAAAAGTTGCATCCTACTTAATTGGTCGCTGGAGTGTTGTTACGTTTAAAACAAAACTTTTGTATAAATTACAACTTCCAAAATTTTAACATTGTTTTGTTGTTATAAATTTTGATTATATTTTAGGAAACGTTGATGCTCTTTCACACTATTCGTGAGCCGGTTATTGTAGCCGTGATCCAATATACAGTTAACCCCCGCGTTACACGAGACATCCGTGTAAAATGAATTTTGAACGCAGCCTCGTGATGCCGCTCAACGTTTCTTGCAATGATTTCTATTAATCTGTACTAATAAATATTAAAATTAAGAGGTAAAGTTTGCTTGTTTTTTTATTTGTTTGCTTGTTTGTCCACGATAATCTCAGAAACTACTGAATAGGTTTGAGAAATTTTTTCACAGTTTAGAAGTGTACATCTTCCCAACTATTATAATAAGCCGTGGTGTGAATATAACATGGTGTGCTACCTAGGGTACCAGTTTTCGATCGTTTTGCGCAGTGACGTCATGTAGGGAGCAGATTTGAACTTGAGAACGCTATTTGGGGAGATTCCACCGCAGTAATTTTGAATAATTTTGGTCCAGAGTATTCCGACCTGATACACTTTCGATAATTTTGGGAAAGAACGAGATCTCGAAGTTAACAGTTACCTACTCGATTTCTGGAAGACTTTTAAGGGGTAAGTTGCAGGTCTATTAGAAACATGAATATTGAAAATGGATATACAATACTTCTATACCAACTTCTCATAAGCCTTAAAAAACAATTAGTAAACAAATTTTTTCGAAATTTCCATTATTTTTTCACAAAAAACGCCAAAAATAATAACTAATCACTAGGAACTGTTCCCTACGTGACGTCACACGGCAAGAGCGAGACGAACGTATCTCACTTACTCGCTGCGCAAGAGCACACCATGCTATACTCACACCACGTAATAAGCTATATATTATTAAGTTAAAAAAGGGATAAGCAGTGAGTAAAAATATCGACTTTGGTAGAAATGAATATGTCATTTCGTAGATAGATTGTAGGTATATATCAATGTCTATTCAAAAATTAATTAGATATTAATAAACGCAAAACCTATTTAAATTCGACCGAACGAGCGAAGCGAGTGGGGTACCGTAATTTTTTATCGTCTTTTGATGATGCTAATATGGTACAGGAAACGTACGCCGAAAGAAAAGGACTAAGTGGCCGCACCTACATAAGCGCACCGTCGAAGTTATACTTCATACATTTTTGATTAAAACACGTTCCGTTGAAGTTTTTTGCATTTTTAACTATTTACTTATTTTTATTTTTGACATATAATAATTTATAAAATGTTCCTTAAGCCATGGTTAACATAACGATCCAGAAGCGTCAAAAAATAGATTTTTTAAATTATAAAATCTATCGATTTTTTGCCCCCCAAAACACCTTTACAATAAATTTCATCCAAATCGTTAAAGTCGTTTTATGCTTTGTTTTTCCGATTTACTACCCTCGCAAAAACAGTATAACTTCAAAAAATGTTATTTAATTAATTATAGACGCGTCGACAACTCAGGTCATTAGCATCTTGAGGACAGTATGACTCAGTTGGTAGCGTCGCGGCCTCTGAATCAGCCTGTCGTGGGTTCGAATCCCACCTCTGCTCATGGATGTTTTGTGATGTTATTTAGTTTTAAGTGATTAAGTGATATATGATATTTGTTGTATTTGACGCTAATGACCTAAGTTGTCGACGCGTCTATAATCCACAATAAATAAATCTAAAATTATTAGCGTCTTCAACACAACAAATAATCCATTTTTGAATTAGAATTCGCCAGCCGGCATACACAAAGCGACTGGTACGAGCTCGCGTTCCTGGGCTCGCTAATTTCCAAAGAACATTGGAATGCAATTTGCGATAGCAACCACATTCCAATGTCCCTCCTGGGGGGTCAAAAAATGTTAGTGTTTGGTGTTCAGTGATACAAATTTGAGACTTTATTTTATATCAGTTATGAAATTTATGATGTGTATTATACGTAAGCAAACAATTTTAAAAGAAATTATGTAATCATAAACACACGTCAGTGACGTCAAAAAACATATTAAATGTTTGGTTCAGGGGTTACGTAGGCAGTATTTTTCAACAGTCGTTTTATTGGTTTTTAGACAGTATAGTAAATAGTATGAACGCATGTCCTCTATATATACCTAGTACCTACCCACTTTCATTCGTTCTGACGTCACACGAGCAAAAACGCTTTTTAGCAGGCATAAATAGTTCTTTATATTCGAGCTTATTTGAAATCAAAATGAATTGATGTAGGTGTCATTTTGTTCAAAATGTACTGGTCTATTAATATAACACAAAAAACATGCAAATTTCTTGTTCAGTGTAGAGAATGTTTATTTAAATTTAATAGTAATAGTAGGTATATAGACAGTGGCGTAGAATACAGTAGCAGTGATTTGCTACTTTATATCTGTCTCAAAAAACGTGTAAAAGCAAATCCGCGTAAATCGGGGGTTACATGTATTGCATGACACAAAAAACATGTAAATTTCTTGTTCAGTGTACAGAATAATGTTTATTTAAATTTAATAGTAATAGTAGGTATATAGGGTGTGCCGTTAATTGATCCCAGCAATTTTATACCACGACAAGTGATCCCACGACAACTGATCCCAATGACAATTGATCCCACGACATTTGATCCCAAAAAATTGTCTATAAACTGGTAGCGTCTGATAAGTAATAAAGTTATTAAATTTTATTAATTTAATGAAATAATTTAATCGAGGGAAATTTGTTTGAATTAAATTTGTAGACGTTATGATATATTTGTAATTACATTGTTATTAGAATTCTAACGGATGTAACAGTATAATGTGTTTATGAGTTAATAATCCTTTAAAGATTATGTAATGATCAAGTTGAATAATTCACTTTTATTTATCATTGCCCGGAATACGTCGTAATTTTGTCAAATATTGTATTTTATGAATTAATAACAAATTCTAATAACAATGTAATTACAAATATATCATAACGTCTACAAATTTAATTCAAACAAATTTCCCTCGATTAAATTATTTCATTAAATTAATAAAATTTAATAACTTTATTACTTATCAGACGCTATCAGTTTATAGACAATTTTTTGGGATCAAATGTCGTGGGATCAATTGTCGTTGGGATCAAATGTCGTGGGATCAATTGTCGTTGGGATCAAATGTCGTTGGGATCAGTTGTCGTAGGATCACTTGTCGTGGTATAAAATTGCTGGGATCAAATGTCATGGAACCGGTATATAGACAGTGGCGTAGAATACAGTAGCAGTGATTTTCTACTTTATATCTGTCTCAACAACCGTGTAAAAGCAAATCCGCGTAAATCGGGGGTTACATGTATCGCATGATTGATAGTACATGTGATACTTATGTTGGGCCATAAACTATACAGTTAGTAAACTAGCTCCACGTTAAATGTAAGGTTATGTTCTGTATAGCTCTATACAAGATAAGGTAGATAAAGGCGATAAATTATTTAAAAGTGGCTTCCTATATCTGTGGACACACGACTAAACAACTTATGTCGAATTTATGGCAAAATATGATTAATAACGACTTAATCTTCCAATTCAATTTCTCAAAGTGTACTTCGTGAAACTCGAGTGGTCCGCAAACCGGATATCAACTTAGTTAAAGTTTTAAGAATGTTTAATTTTCACTATTTTTTTCAATACAAACCATAAAAGTCATAATTATTAAATAGAAAGTAACTATCCACAATCAATACTTTTCTTAACAATCATTCAACACAACATGCCATCATGATGTTAAACAATTAAGATATACAATATCTTAATTGTTTGACGTTGAACATCATGATGGCATGTTGTGTTGAATGATTGTTAAGAAAAGTATTGATTGTGGATAGTTACTTTCTATTTAATAATTATTATATTATAACCACAAAAACTCAACTCATTGTTGTATTCATAAAAGTCATGTTTGTAAAGTATAAATATTTTTCAACCAAATCGCAACTAGAAATTAAATTTTTTGGTGAAAATGTTAAAAATCTATTTTAGTATTAAAATAAAGTCAATTCAGTTACCACAATTTAATTAGTATTCGATCATTTCCCTTCGCCTAAAAATGGTTATGGCTCTCCCGACGCTATTTTTTTTAAAGTAAAGGGTTCGGGTAAACGCTAAATGAAGGACCAAGAGTCACACTTAGGCGAATTTTTTGAAAAAAATTTTGGCTACGTGTAAAAAATAACGTAAGTAAGTTCTTCCAAGAATTTCTTTTATCAAATTTTCGGTTGATTCTCGGTCCTTCATTTGGCGTCTACCCGAACCCTCTAGCTTTAAAATAGCGTCGGGAGAGCCATAACTGTTTTTAGGCGAGGGGATATTATATGTGTTGCTATAGGGTAAAAAAATTGACGGATTTTACAATTTTTGGCTTTGCCAATGATTTTAATCCGTGATTTAAAAAATATCTAGCCTTCAGCTGTCCTTCTGGACCTGGGGCCCAATCTTGCTGGTACTGGACATGACACAAATCGACTCTAGAGTCGTTGGAAGACGGGTAAATTCAAAGCATAAGTATTTAAATTAGGTCACTATATCGCTGTTTGAGAAACAATTTAAGAATTTTCTAGATATTGCGTAAATTTATTTATTTATTGTAGATTATAGAAGCGTCGACAACTTAGGTCATTAGCGTCTTAAATTATATTAAATAACAACTAACTTAAAACTAAATAACATCACAAAACATCCATGAGTGCAGGTGGGATTCGAATCCACGACAGTCTAGTCTAGAGGTTGGTACCAAGTACCTTATGCACTAAGCTACACTGCCCTCGATATTGCGTAAATATGTAACGTTATTTTAGTTATAAATTTAATCGAATTAAAAGTCGATATACAACGTTCCAGTAAAATAAAACTCCTTTGTAATTAAACAGTGGGACTGATTTTACGTATACAAACAGATTTACTTTTTATTTGGTATTCTTTGCACTCTGACCTTTTAAAATACTCGAATTTCAACATTTGCTTCTCTAATGAGGATTGCATGATCCGAAAATGCACTCTGGGCTGAACAAATATCACAGTACTATACCTATATTGAGAATGTTAACGAGCAAATATCGTTCGGATTAATTTACTACCTATATTATGAAATTCAAAACCTTACAGATATTTTCGAAATAATATTTTTATGCTTATATGGGGCTCTTTCATCGGCATGTTTGCCTTTTTGTATCTTTGGACTCAATTACGCAGGTAAGATATATTTTTTTTATTTTTTATTTGAAAAAGGCGACGTGCGGCACGCAAAAATGGCCTATTTTTACAAGCTTTTCTTGCAATGTATGTTAGTTTGTTTGTGTGTTTGTTTAGATCAAATCTTGCAAGTCAGTTTTGAACGACTTCCACGTATCCGATCGATTTGTAATGTTGTACACATAATATGTATTCCCGATGACAATACATGAATAAATCGTTTTTAGAAATAAATTCAACGCCTAAGGGATTCAAACGGGGATGTAGGGTTTTTTGATTAATCAATGCCCAGGCCAAATCGCTGAAGCTAGAAACTTAAAATTTGGACAATTGGTTCCTTTTCCGCCGTAAGCATTCACTAAGAAACGATTTTTCGAAATTCAATCCCTACGGGTATCAAAGGGGGTAAAATTTTGAAATACTAAAATGAACAAAATAAATATTAGTAAAAAAAACTTTTTAGAAACAAGCTTTTATTTAAATGCACTAAAAAGGAAAAAATAATTTTTAATAATTTAGGTTCATAATTTTAAAAGCGTGGGTCGTGACTAATAAACTATCATAGAGTTCACGACCCACGCTTTTATAATTATGAACCTAAATTATTAAAAATTATTTTTTCCTTTTTAGTGCACTTAAATAAAAGCTTGTCTCAAAAAAGCTTTTTTTTACTACTATTTATTCCTACATGTAGTTGACAAAATATTATTTTTCTATTGACAATTTTTCTTTGATAAATTCAATTCAATTAACAAATTAAAATGTAATATTATGTCCATCATTTCATTTTCTATTTTAAAATTTAAAAGATATATTTTCTATGATGAATTGTTTCTAAATTAAAAGAGGGATCTTGAAGCAATGTATTTTGTATTGTATTTGACAAGCTAAGCAAGCTTTGTTTAAATTTATTTTTTAAAAGACGGGGTTGTTTTCTTTTAATATTTGTTATCATTGGATATCCTGCTCTACCTTAGATTCTATTAAGATATACCGTACATAGCACATAGTATCCATGCAAGAAATGGATAAACTTTTTATGCATAAACCCAGATACTTTTTAAAATATACAGGTTGTTTCATTATACATAGCAGAGAATTTATTCACATTTTATTCAACGAATTAAGGACAGTGTGGTGTAACGGTTAGCGTAGCGACCTTTGGATCACACATTCATGGGATCGAATCCTACCTCCGCCCATGAATGTTTTGTGATGTCATTTAGTTTTAAGAGAATTGTTATTTAATGTATTTAAGACGCTAATGACCTAAGTTGTCGATGCGTCTATAATCTACAATAGATAGATAAATATTCAACGAATCATTCAAATGTATATCAGATTTTTGAGTTGTTTTTAAATAGACGTAGGATTTTCGTTCCTCATAAAAAAATGCAAGTGCCCAATCAAGCCGTCTCAATTTTTACCCGACTACGGCAAAGCCAAAAGGAGGCTAGGCATGTACGTATGTAAGTATATATGCATGTTAGAGCAAAATATAATAATCCAAATCAAAAGCCCGACTCAAAACTGGCAAAGTATTATTTTAACAAAATATAATATATCGCAGCGTCTTGTTCGCTGGTCGACACAACATAATGATATCTAGTCAGATATAAAAATCTATACCCTCTGTGTGCCCTTGTCTTAATGACCAGCGCTTGTGACGACACGAGTATTTCGTTATATAAACAAACATCCGTAGACTGAACTTCTCGCAATGACGTCTTAGCCTTTCAATAATTAGGTATTAATAACTAGACGGAACATAAATAATAACCAATAACCAATAATAACATTTTTCGCTAACATGCATGTGAGCAGTCGATACTTTGTTACCTAGTACAGCCTAAACTACTGAACCGATTTCAACAAATGAAGAAAACAAGCAAATAAAACAGTATTTTTTTGTGTTCGGGGACTCGAATACCGAAATTTTTCTCGAACATGTCCCGCAACTACAGATAACAAAAAAATACTATCTTATGTCTTCCTTGTTGCAATTATAAATTTACTATGTTCAGAATTGATTTCGGACAATCTATAATGTTTCAAGTCTTCATGGTTTCCGGGCTTGTAGGCCGTGGTCCGGTGGTATTTCTACCTGCGGTAGACATTCTCAAAGGCCTTTGAGAATGTCTACCGCAGTTTTAGACGAAACGTCAGGTAGAAATACCACCGGACCACGGCCTACAAGCCCGGAAACCATGAAGACTTGGAACAATGCCGGCCGTGAAAGCTTGCACACTTGGATAAATCTATAATGTTTTCAAATTATGTGTTATATGAATAGTTTTGCCATGACTGTTGTTTGTTTACTGTATTATGCAAGGAGGAATTTCAAAGCAAAAACAATTTCGTATACGAAGGATGGAACGTATATGACATGAAATTGATTCTCAGGTGAAATTTAGCTCCAAAGATTGAGCCTTGCGGCATACAAATTTAAGAATTGAACATGTTCCTATACTTATATTAGACACAAAACTATTTAATCAAACTGGTTATGATTCGTTCCTAATCGAAATCAGTTCTTATTAAATTAAATTTTCTAAAAATTTTACCTACATCATTATAAATTTGGTGTTTGTCCGGGTATTGCAGTGCATTATGTCTGAATTTGTAGATCTACATCAAAAATATGGAGTGACCCCATTTTATGATGTGTGTATTTGTTTGTCGGGTACCTAATCTACCCATAAATATCTTTAATCGGTTTGACAAATCTACAGAATGAATGAATTGTAGATTATAGACGCTCGATAACAGAGGTCATTGACAAATTTACAGGTGATATATTTTTAGAGTGTTGGGTCGCCAAGTCACTATATGAATATTATGAAGTATTGGAAATACCTTGTATTTTTTGATGTTCGTCTTGTGACGTCCTGTGTTTTAACACGACGCGTTTCAGCAACGAGTTGCTATCTTCAGGTGTGGTTAAATTTTTTAATGTGTAAAATTTAAAAAAAATTAACCATACCTGAAGATAGCAACTCGTTGCTGAAACACGTCGTGTTAAAACACAGAAAGTCACAAGATGGAGCGGCCTGTCGTGGATTCGAATCCCACCTCTGCTCATGGATGTTTTGTGATGTTATTTAGTTTTTAAGTGATATATTATGATATTTGTTGTATTTAAGACGCTAATGACCTAAGTTGTCGACGCGTCTATAATCCACAATAAATAAATAAAACACAAGACGGACATCAAGTATTTCTAATACTTCATAATAAATTTACAGACTTCATAAACGTGAATGAAATTCAAAATTAACAGTTTTTTGTTAGTAAATAAGAAACGACATACGTATGTACATATAAACATACTCATTGCACAGCGAACTGACAATCTCTTTTTTACAGCGGTTAAAAATGGAATGCCTTATACAAAAAAAAAATAAGGCCGGATGTTTAAGTAAAATAGGTAGCATACCGTTTATAAAAAAATCTAAATAAAAAATAAACATCTACTTCTGGAGATTCTTTCAGCCGAAGTAAATTACTTATTAGGTAAATCTACTTCGTGCATGAAAATTTAAAAATGTTTGTTTTTAAGAGATGTGATCCAAATTTTACGTAAAATGTAAAAAAAGCATAAAAGAATGAAAAAGGAAAAGTGTAACAGCAGCAGGGGAAAGTGAAATTAAAAAATAATTAAGCTTTCTCATATTATATACCTACATGTACTAAAAATAAAGTTTCTCCATTTGACATTATCTGCTTCACATAATTTTATTAGGTTTGTTTGCGCTCGACAAAAAATATAATTAGTCAGTTATCGTAATTACATCTTATCTTTACTTTAACCCTTTTTATCTACTCACATTATTATTCTATGAACGTTTTATTTGTTTACGTGACTGTACTGTTGAACTTAAAAAAATAGTTTTGTTGTACAATCAGCTCTTTTTAAAATTTATAAAATAAAATAGATTTTATTGAAAATGTTTCGTTGGAAAGCAGCCAATTATATAATTGATTCGAAACATCTTAGAAAAAATCATTTTACCAACCATAGTCACAGTCAGAACTCTAATCTGAACCTTTCCACTTTCGCGGCGGAATGAGCTTACATTTACTCAACCGTGACAAGGTTACTAATCTAACATTCCCCTTATATGCTTCGGAATCAATTGATTTAATTACATGCGAGAGTTAATTTATTATAGCTAGGTAGTAAGTGTGAATCTTCGTTCTAGCGAGAGCTCATCATGAAAGTGAAAATTATTTCAAACACCCTTAAATGGGATATATTAAATACATAAGTACCTAGATATATCAATACTATAAATAACCATAGAATGGTATTATTACATAATATTCTAGAAATAATAATTATATTTTGTAAACATCGTAAGATAATCTACATGTTAGAAACATACATAAAACAACAGTATAGAAATCAACCAACAAGTTTGATTTTTTTTAAAGATAAATTAATAAATTTATACGGCTGAATTGCAATTGAAAATTTTTCGTTGGAAAGCAGCCAATTATATAATTGATACGAAACATATTGGAAAAAATCATTTTACCAACCATAATTACAGTCAGGACTCTAACCTACTATTTTGGTGAATGAATATGTTTCTACTAAAATTAATACCTAATTTTTTATATGATTGGCCTTGAAATGTTTAATTCTTAATCCCGACGCAAAACACGATGTTATGTTTGTGTGTATTCGTATTTTTGCTGTAGCATCGTAGCTTATTAACGAGTGGTCCGTGATGCGGCTTATTTTGTTTGAAATAGTATGGATTGCAAGATGGCTCTTAGCTATAGAGTTTACTTCAAAACTGATAAATAAATAATAGATTAATTATTTAAATTGAAAAATGTTTGATAAACAGACACACATACATACAGTAATGTACGGTGGTTTTCTTCTTCATAGGCAATTATTGTAGATTAATAATTAGTTTCAAAAGTGCAAAATACATTAAATTAAAAATTTAAAAAAACTTCGAACCAAAACGATGACCTAATCCGTTGTTTAAAAAATACGAAATTATTTAATATTTTTTTATTCTTCACATAAAAGTAGCTGATATTCATGAACGCGTTGGGGACTGCTGTAAAATGTCCCTAACTCGTTTATGAATATCAGTTACTTTTATAATATGAAGAATAAAAAATATTAAATTATTTCATACTTTTTAAAGAACTAGGTAGTCGTTTAGGGTCGGGTTTTTTCAATTTTTTATTAAGTTTTAAATTTTAAGTAGTTCATAAAATCGAGTAGATAAAAATAGTTTTAATAATGTAATTTTCATTGTAAATTTTTCTAGTTATTTTCAGTGATATTTTTCATCTTGTTTTCATGTATAATTCAGAGAAATGTGGCACAAAACGCAAGAAACATAACCTATATATACCATTTTATTATTTTTTTCTCGTTTTGTCTGAATTTTCTAAAACAAGTGTGTACTTTCAACAAAAATACTATCAGTAGTGCGACTGGTTGATTTTTTTTTAAAGATACAGCGTGTAAAAAAGAGGTTGGCAACAAGAAGATATTTAAAAATCGAAAGATAAATTGTCTTTAATAAAAATTTATTTACGACAATTTCATTTTGTTGACTGTGAGATTTTTTGCTGAATATAAAATGAAATAAAATTCGGAGAACAATAAACATGAAACTGCACACATCACATATTATTTAAATCACCGTTAAAAGCTTTTTAAGTACTGTAGTGTTTTGTTATTTTTTGAAAACTTGTGAATATTTAACCCTGTAAGAGACACGTAGATACGCTACAATAAAGAAGAAATAACACTGCTACTTCTATATCTTTGATTTCCGATTTGTGAGCGGTATTTTTTTTCAATTTCAATTTATTTATTCCTCAAAAAAAATAGGTATACCAATTTATCTAATAATTATGAAAATTGAGGGGATTTCCTGCCCAACTTGGAGACCAGTGCCAGGGCAGGAGTCCAGAAATATAACGTACGTGTACCTATATAAACATCTATTAGCTATTTAAATTTTTATACGCCTTAAAAAGCAGTTCTACAGGCGTTTGCTTTCTTTCTTGTACCCTCATAGCTCCTGTTCTAAGCAATATAGAACAAGACAACATGTATCGAAATTTTCAGCTACCCCCAAGTTTGGGATTGATCCGCCATCTTGTTTCAAAATGGCGGCTATTTAAATATTCAAAAAATCATAGTAGAAAGGGCACTGGACTGCTTAGCTACCTTTGAAGAAATTACAGTTTTAATTTGGGGTTAATTTTTTTATTTTGTTCAAAAACAAATTTAAGTCCACATAACAAAGGAGTAAATACACTATATTATTTTTTAGCAATATTATTTTAAAGCAGTTATTATTATAAAGCAGTCTTTTTACCTAACCAATATAAGAATTTTGGGATTTTTACTTGTACTGAAAACTTTACTTTTGATCTGAGCATGCGCGATTTTTATTTTACGTCATTGGCATGCAAAAGCCAACTTTGGTCCCTCGAAAACAATGATGCGCTTTCAATGCAAGTATTAGAACGAAATATTTAATGACCACTGCTTTTTCCTTCCATTGAAATAATAAAATGGTCAACTTTTAAATCACGCGCTCACTGAAGGGTTAAAAATGATCGGTTTGAAGGACGTATAGTATATAAATGCAAGGTTTGAATGAACAGAAAAAAGGAGGAGAAAAACTATAAAAATTTTTTACAGCCGATGACTTTTGATCGTAAAAACAAACAAGGCGTACAATATGAGGAAATCAGTGCGTCTTCTGCATCCAAAGATGACAGTTCACCACCGCATAAAGTCTACTAATGTTTGTCAATACCGGAAGCGGAAATTTAGCCAAAAAAAATTTGCGTCAAAAGTTATTTCTTGTTTATTTTGTCTTGGCTTTTTATTTAACTTTATATAATTGAATCAAATATCGAGAAGTTTTGACAGAAAGGGCCGTTAAAAGACGAAAAATTTAAATAAGCAGCTATAGCGAAACAGACAAAAATTTCAAAGACAGAGACAGCAAACACGGTGCGTTAGAAAATTTAGATTTTTATGGACGTTCCGATCGTATTATTGAATTTATTTTATTGTAGATTATAGACGCGTCGACATCTCAGGTCATTAGCGTCTTTTAACTACACTAAATAACAACTATCTTAAAACTAAATAACATCACAAAACATCCATGAGCGTAGGTAGGATTCGAACCCACGGAAGTCCAGTCCAGAGGTTGCGGCACTAAGCACGCTAACTACTAGACTAACTGCCCTCTCGTATTATTGAAGCTAGGAGGTTCGGGCGGACAATAAATGGAAGATAAAGAAGCAAACTACAGATCCCACAAGCGAGTTTTTTGGGGAAAAAAAATTACCTACGCGTGAAAGCATACGTAATTTATTATTTTTTTTTAAAGTTGTAAGTTTTTCCAGGAAATGTTTTTTCAATTTCTCCCCTGAGAGATCTGTAGTGTGATTCTTGGTCCTTCATTTGGCGGTAACCCGAACCCTTTAGCTTTAAAATAGCGCCGGGAGAACCAGAACCATTTTTAGGCGAGGGAAGGGATTTGAGATTAAGAGTGCACATAGGGAAATTTTTGGTATCGAATACTCTTAAAAGTTAAACATAATGAATTCGATTTATTTTATTGTAAATTATAGACGCGTCGACAACTTAGGTCATAAGCGTCCTGATAATAAATTCGAAGTTGCTATATTTAAATAGAGCAATTTGATCCTTGAAAACAGTTTTAAGAATTGTTGGAAATGAGAACATCCGTAGCACAAACGATCAATAAAAAGCAATACTGATTTTTTTAAATTTGTATTTTACTAACGTTTCGATATTCTTCATACCATCTTCAGAGTCAAATGCTATCAATTTCTTTCAGTATTTTGTTTGAGCGATTAATAAACATGGTGATGACATTGTTGGTTTTTTTTTTTAAATAAAAACTCATAAAAATTGTTAAAAGTAAAAAACTATGTAGTTATCACTGATAAAATTGGAAATAAAATCTGTGTTCACCTCTAATTAATACCCGTTAAACATAATATTATATTGAACATTTTTCGTTGGAAAGCAACCAATTATATAATTGATCTTATTAATTTATTTATAATATTATATATTTTCATTATGTGATAAATAAACTTGCGTGGCTTCACAATAGTCCAGACTTCAGAATTTATAGAGACAAAAATATCATTCAATTTTTAAAATTCCTAAAATAATAATAAACTGAAAATATAAATACCTACTAAACCTACTGAGGCAAATAATTTTTGGAGTGTAATATTATATTAATAAAGAGTAAAATTATGTAGGTATAATAAAATTGTTATAAATAATAAAATAAGCTCTATTGCGCAATAAAGTATCATCGGAGAAATAGCAAAAGTAAAAATCATTTGGACAAAAATTCTCTTACAAACGTATTTGTTCAACACCCATAAGAAATGAATCATTTCGTGGCCCTGCTGAGTGTGGGCGAAATAATGAGTTCCCTGATTGTTGACGTGCAGAGTGGGCGAAATCCCATTTCGCCCACGCTCATTACGGGGAAGGTTTACTCAAGTGTTGATAGTTTCGTCAATCAATCAGGTCACCCATTATTTCGCCCCCGCTCAGCAGAGCCACGAAATGACATATTTCTTGAGGTAGTTGAACAAAATATTGTGTGCGACTATTGGTCGAAAGAGGAGATTCTTCGAGTGTGGATTTTGCCGCACGAGCGTAGAGAGTGTGGTAAAACACACGAGTGGAATCTCCTCTTTCTCCCACTAGTCGCACAATATACTATATTTATAATAAAAACGTTATGATAAATATTTAAGCAACTTTTACGACTATAAAAATATCATCTTAAATTACAAAAAAAATTTGTTAAAATCGTTCAGCATTCCGTATATACAGTTATGTTTTCATTTTTGATAAATTTCCATCCGAATTCATATAAAAACTTTCCAATCAGAAAACATATTTCCTGTCACGTAATGAGAAAGAAAACGGCGACGCAAAAGAAAAAAGTAAAAGAAAACTGAAACGGAAATATTACTATGTAGTAGACATCAAACCTTTTATAAAGAAAATCCGTAAAAAAATGAAACCGAATCACCCCTTTCAAGTAAGGCTGTAAAAATTAATCAAAACTCATGCAAATTAATAACGCTTTCGGAAGCTGCTTTCAAAGCAAACGAAGGAACCGATTTTGTGTTAATATTCGTTTAATTTCACATAGATATATTACTGACGAGTAGTCACAGTGTGTTAAAACGAGCGATAACGAGTTTTAACAGTAACGCAAGTTATAATTTCATTACGTACGAGTTATATATGGAAATTTTTGCCATATACACTAAAAAATAGCTGCTTTTCACTTCATTTTCAGTATTTTCAAAAATTATTCACAGTTCATTTTGTGTCGCCAACTTCACTTCTATAGTAGGCCGAGAGTAGCTGTCAATAGGTAATAGCGGGCGAATCAGACGAATAAACATGTTAAATCACTATGAAAATGGATTTGTAAAGATACGTTCCCGTACACCGACCTGTCAAAGAGCACTTTAAATGCATGCATATAGAGCAGCTATTTTATAGTGGGTATGGCAAAAAACAAATTTAACTAACAGTAAACAAACTTACCAAGCTAGATGATATTTGAATTACTAACCTGGAACAAAATAAATAAATTAATAGACATAAATATTTAAATAAAGGTACTTGAGTACAGGCCGGCTTTAGGGGGGGGGGAGGAAGCCCAGGCGGTCTTACCGGATCTAAGGATATTCAAATTTAATCGAATTCCTGAGAAAAGTGTTGGATGAACTATATACGTTAGCGCGTTATGAAATGCTCGTGGTGACATCTGTTGGTGAGTATAGCAGAAATATTATTGTTTGCGACATATATTGGTGAGTAACAGAAACATGAAGGTTTTATTTTGTTCCATGAGCCATCCGAAGATATAGTTTTTTACTACCCCGCGGGAACTTCTTTTTTACCGGGATATAAATAATCCTATATGTCGACCCAGGAAATAAGCTACCAACATATACCAAGCTTCATTTAAATCCGTTCAGTAGTTTTCGCGTAATGCGTGTACAAACAGACAGACAGAAAAAAAATGTCAAAATTGCTGTTTCGGCCTTCACCGCGATTATAATTAAAAATAAAAATGGTATGGGTCTCGGGACACCCGACAGATGTGAAACATCAAAGAAAACGTTATTGAACTCGGTGGTATTCTCTATGTAGTAGTATATATTTTTTCAAAAGCAGCAACTAACTGTTATGCTGACGTAATCCTATATACTGCACTGTAACACCGCGTATGTTACAATGCACGCCTGAGCCAAGAGAGAGAGAGAGAGAGAGAGAGTGCCGCAGTGGTGGGGAGAACAGCAGCGAAGGAGCGGACCAAACATTTAGTTGCATATTTCCCCTCACGCGGCTGTTCACAGCCCGACATAAAATGTTTCACATCAAAAATATTTCATGTTCAGACATGTCTCCCTTACAGTTTTATTAGTGTATTTGCCATATGGCACATACACTATTGGCGTCGGTCGGATGGCGGGACCTAGGGGTCGGACCAAAATTTCTCGACGTTTCATACCCTCCTGAACAGTTTGTCACCATTTTTGAAAATGTTTATGTATATATGTATGTATATATATATATATTATATATTTATATATATATATATTTATATATATATGTGTGTACACGATAACTCTCGACAGACTAATTCGATTTAAACGAAATTTGGTACACACATTGGAACCCATTACCGCACGAAGCCTATTTAAAATGGGCCCGATCGGACCATTTTAAGGGTAGTATTTAGGGGTTGAAAAAAGTTTTTGGGCCCAAAAATACCGAAAAAATTGTCAGAATCGTTTCAAAATTGAAATTTAACCCTTTAGTAAAGATTAAAATGTGCTGTTAAAATTTTAATAAAATCGGCCCGACAGGACCGGACTTACAAAAATTTTATGAAAACACTGGTTTGCGGATAGTGATTTACTTACTGAAGGGTGTATTTAATTTGGTACAAAGGTTGCATTGATAATATTATTGAAATTAAGAAAAAAAATATTATTTTAAGGGATGTATTAAGGGGTTAAGTTTTTTATTTTGTCCAAAAACAAACTTAAGTTTACATAATAAAGCCACAAGGCCTGCATTAGCAAATACACTATATTGTCGGCAGGGTTTGGCACTGCGACCCGAGTTTTTTTATATGTATAGAAGAGAAACCATGAATCATATTTTACCTTCCGCGAAATATAAAATTATAAAAACTTATATGTAGAGGAAATAATAAATTACAGTCTCTAAAGAAATTTGAAACAACAAGTAAAATAAAACCTAACCGTTCTTCCACCATCAATGTTCACGTCACTTCCACCACAACGTAAAACAATTCCAGACAACTGTTTTAGATGAAAACTGGAGAAGAGGGAAATATCATTTCCACACAGAATTGCAAATATAACATTTTTTTAAAGTACACAAGGAAACATTTGTTTGAATTAAATTTGCCACTTTTCAGTAAACTTTGTATAAAGTACGTATTTTGTTTGAACATTTCTAACAAATAACTTGAGGTGAGGTTATGATCAAATATACCAAAATAGTGTTCTATCTTCAGTTTAAAATAATGATTTTCACTAGAGATGGGCGGTCCGGGTCACAACGAAGATTCGTTCCAACCGGATCTCGTTCACCTAATGAACGGGTCTGACTGAACGGATCAAGTGATCCAGTGGCTCCATGATCTCTATGTGAGTATGCGCTACTGAAATTCCTTTTATTTACACTGTATTATAGCCTGTTACAGGATCCGGTGATTCGGTCTTCTAAATGTGATGACTTGATGATTTTTGATTATCGTATTTATTTTATTAATTTTAACGCGCGTTTATTTATTAGTAATAACAAAATTCATATAATATTCATTCAATGAAGATACCTACATTAATGTCACATTTATTAAAAAAAAAAAAACAACTCAAAATTTTCAATTCAAAATAAAGATCTGGATATATTCTACATGCCACATTTATAAAAAAAAACACACAAAACTTAAAATTTCCAACTCAATATAAAGATGAAAAAAAACAAAAAATTCACATATAAAACAATAGATTCTATAGAGTAAGAATAGAAAGTACTGGTAGTTTTAAACTTTATTTCTTACTTGATAAGGACCTATCAATTTCGTTCATCGTTCGTCAGTCAGTCGGTCTCGGAGTTGGTTAAACCGTTTACCTACAAACTGAACCAGATCCGATTGGGAACTGAATTCAGATTCGTTCATAATCGTTCACTTATTGGACCCGTTCACAGTGAACGGGTCCAGCGTGAACGACACATCTCTAATTTTCACACAGAGAAAAGTTTAAAGAATAGAGAAAGGTACCTTAGAAGCAATTTATGTATTTAAAACACATGCCGTTTTCAGTCAACAATTACGCCATCGGTTCCTTCTCACCAGGAAAACTTACAACTTAAAAATAAATGGGTGTGTGCTTATGACCACACGACAAAAGTGAAAACTTCAGATTTTCTAATTTTTGTTGTCATTTATTATAGCGCATTTATGAACTAAAAATAATTTATTACTAAAATACTAAAATTGTATTTTTAATTAATTCCACCTTGGTTTCAAAAAAATTATAATTAATGTCAAAGAAAGAATATAACAAAAATAAAAAAAATATATAAATAAATATCATGTAGAATTTAGAATTTAGAAAAAAAACGCCAAAATTCCTACGCTGCCATCAGGACTCGAACCCAGATTCCTATGCATAGAACGAGAAGACGTAACCAACTGCGCTATGAATGGAAGTGTCTAGACGGCCGTTTTTATGATATAAGTATGTTGCGAATTTTTAAGGTCAGGTTGCGAACGGTCAGTTCGTGAACGGTCAGTTTGTGAACGGTCAGGTTGCGAATACGGTTTTTTGCGTCTAGTAAACTAAATTAATGTATAAGTTAGACGAAAGTTCTCTAATTAAGTACATATATGTTAATTCAATTTTTTATTTTAAACAATAACCTGTCTAAACAAATCCAAAAGTTCGTGCGAACAAAGTCGCGGGCACAGCTAGTTATCAAGATTTTAAATAATTTTAAATTATTAAAATCTTAATGGAAACATATTTTCAAAGACGAGTATAGAAAAGTGTCAGAGCATTCTTGATATCTTGATATAGGCAAACACGCTTTAGTTTGGTTTTGTGAACGCATTCTAAAATGACCAACGTTATAAATATGTACAAGCAAGGAGTATGGAGGAATTCAGGATAAAAGCCAGCTGGGAATTATAGGGTTTGTGGTCGGTGGGACTTCGAAACGCTAGATTGGAGCTCTACAGGGAACTCTAGATGTGTTTTCAGTTCAGATTATTAATATTTTAATACCAATTTTCATTATATGGCATAAAATACATGTATCAAAGTTTATCTACACAAAATCTTATTCAGTTCCAAATATTTTGTAAACTTACTGAAAAAAAGGGTGTGGATCTCGGGACCCCCGACAGATGTGAAACATCAAAGAAAACGTTATTGAACTCGGTGGTATTCTCTATGTAGTAGAATATATTTTTTCAAAAGCAGCAACTAACTGTTATGCTGACGTAATCCTATATACTGCACCGTAACACACGCGTTTGCCCGAGCGCGCGGAAGTCGAGAGAGAGAGAGAGAGTGCCGCAGTGGTGAGGAGAACAGCAGCGAAGGAGCGGACCAAACATTTCGTTGCATATTTCCCCTCACGCGGCTGTTCACAGCCCGACATAAGATGTTTCGCATCAAAAAGTATGTAACACTTTTTAGGGTACCGTATCAAAATGGTAAAAAACGAAACTTTTTTATGGTGAGAGTATAGGAAGTTGGAATGTAGCACGTAGATAAAGTGTTGTGTGATTGATTACGGAACCCTCGGCACAAGAAAAACGTTCATGCTTTACCGGTTATATATATTTCACTGTAATGTTTGTTATATTTCAAGGAATAGATTAGAAAAACTTCTACTCTTCTAAAGAACACCGTATAACGATTTATTAATCAAATTTAGCGGGGTGGGTACTTTTGGCTTTGTAACGATTGCAGGGGGAGAGTTTCCTGTGAAGGGGGGTGCTGGTAACGACGTATTTTGCTAAGTATAGTGTTGCCGTCTAGATCTAGACTTTCTAGACTCTTGTCTTGTCTATATTTTCAAGACAAGATTTGCAAAAGTCTTGTCTAGAAATTTTCAAGACAAGACAAGACTTGCTTTATCTAGATCAAAACTCTTGCCAAAGTTCTAGACAATTTTCAAGAGTCTAGATAAACTAAGTAGTAGTAGGTAAAGTAAACCACTCGGTTAATCCAGACTCTTATAAATAATCTAGAGTCTTGATATTAGACAAGACAAGAGATTTTTAATCTATACTTATACTTAGTGAAGTCTTGATATTTCAAGACAAGACATTCAAAGTCTTGTCTTGAAATATCAAGACAAGACTTTGAAAGTCTTGTCTTGTCTTGTCCAGACGACAACACTAGCTAAGTAAAAAAGGGGTGGGTTCAGGCTAGTTTATGAAGATTTTTCAACTAGTAGCCTTAAACGAAACACAGTCTTTCAGCGTATTTAACTGGAATCGTGTAACGATAGGTTTTCATTAATTTTCAGAATGTTCATGTACACACTCTGTGTATATTTTATAATTAAAAATTAATCATTTTGTGTTATTTTCAAAGAGCTCTTTATTATTTTTTTTACAATGTTTGTAATATTATGTACAGAGATTAATTTTTGCTTAAAAGATAACTTTGCAGTGTTTAAAAATACTGACTTGTTTTACACACACGTTCGTAGTTTATTAATTAATTAATACTACGTCAGTTTATTAGAGTTGAATTCAGCTGATTTTAATTATTATATTAATTATATTGAACTAATCATTATAATATTGCGTTTGTTTTACCATACAAGTATGTAGGTAATTACTCTACTATTAATAGGTTTCATCAGTTATTCTATCTACAGTAAGCCAACCGCTAGGAGCGTTTTTTACTTCCCACCTCTACTATGGTAGGGAAGTAATGGATTTAGTCCGAATAAAACATTTCGAGATTTTAACAGATTTTCACGTTTTGAAACCCTAGCAATCGTTTAAGATCATTTTCTGACATTTTCTGTGTGTGTGTGTGTGTGTATGTATGTATGTGTGTATGTGTGTGGTCAATTTTTCGCCTTCGATATCTTAAGAACGGAACAACATACGATCATGCCAATTGTTCTATTGTGTTTATCAGCCTTTAACTTAGATCTGATTAGATTTTGAGTCAAATCGGTTCAGTGGATCCTGAGATATTCAAAAAAACGTCCTCAATGGCACGTATTAACATAGGTAAAAAAATATAAATGAATTCTAGATGTTATAATATGAAAAATATTTTACTAAAAAAAATAAAAATTGCACGTAAATCAAAGTAACCATGATTTTTGCTATATTACTAGCCATCAGTAGATCACCAAACAAAAAAGAGGGCCATGCTTTTTTCAAAGAATAAAAATTAAATTGTGTTTTAAAGACCACCAACAGCTAAAGTTGTTTGGGCCTACTCAAAGAATAAAAAAAAAAAGTGTTTATTTTTTGCAAATATTTACTAGGCGGGAAGTATAGGACTGGTCATCAGTCGAATTTTTTTTTTTTTGACCTTCACCTATGGCTTCAGGGTTTACCCCATGTACCAGCATCTTATTCCTATTACTATAACATATATAACTGGGACATTATTCTGCTGGCCCATACTATATACGGCATAATATGGATTCCGGGACGTTTTTTAATATTTTCTAAAAGAAATTGCGCGAAAATAATTTTTATCTGCCTAATCAGGACATTAATGATTTCAGTTGTCGAGCGTCTATAATCAATATCTATCTCTGACCAATTCTTAGAATAGAACTTGCGAATTGAGAGTCAACGGCTGTTTCTATAACAATTGTTATCAATAATGTACAGTCGCGGACTTAATAAAGTTTACACTTGAGTTTTTCAGTGTAAGTTCACAAAAAGTCAGTAGCATAGCAACAAATTTAGTTTTTGATAGGTTGTAAATATCAAAAATTGAAAGAAATAATTGTCATGCCTCGAAATTATTAAAACGATGGACAAAAATTAGAATTATTGCAAGATTAGAGGAAGAAATCAAATATTATCAAATCTTATTATGTTTTAATTGAATAATATTGAGTAATTTGGATATTATAATAAACAACTGAGGTGTTTTGATAATAATTTTTTTTATTGAATTTTTAGAATGCAACCTTATAGACCGAGAGCTAGTGACAATTTTTTGATGTTATTTAATCAAGGCCTTATTTTTGTGAAGATGTTGAGGGAGGCATATTAGTAAAGGATTTTGCTAGATAGCGGTATGGGATGGATGCAGACCGCCCCCAACATGTAACAAAAAAAATAGTTACAAATATTATTGCTTCAAGGCTGAAATTGTTTGTGTAGCTTATCAGTGACCCATTAAAACCACTATAATATTTGCAGATTGATTGGTCAGTATTAAAGGAGTGGCAGATCACCCTAAACGTGTCATGTACCCGACGAAATTTATATTATTAATTCAAGGTTCAAATTTTAATATGTTGTTACGGCGACTGTTTTAAGTATATATTTCAATTTGAAGAACAAAATGTCGGTATTAACCCCCTCTCTTAGAGGGAAACTTGCTCGCCTAGGTGTTTATATCGTTCTGCAAGGGGTTTAATACCGACATCTTACAAAAGTAAGGCCTTGAATAAATAACACCAAAAAATTGTCACTAGCTCTCGGTCAATTGATACATATCAAAATTACAATATACAAAAATGAAAAAAACCGATAACAAGATGATTTACACTGTACAGGTGTAAATTTTTTTAAGTCCGCGACTGTACATTATGATTGTACAGTCCTATAGCACAATTGAGCAACAATAGGTGATTTAAACAAGATTTGTCGGTACAATAGTATTGTTGTCTCGATTATGGAGATAGTGCAATAGTCAATTGCATTGCTACAACATAATATAATGCAGATATTATGGACCAGTGTTTGGAGGTACAAATGTTTACGTTTATATAAAGTACACATTGGGGACCTGTGAACATGGCACCAGTATTTTATCATTTAATGTTTTATAATGGCTTTAGGATGCATCATAACAGTCTGTATATTTGTTTTGCATGAAAAAAATATACAGATTGATCCGAAACTGCTTCACCTACCTACATTATCGGTGGTTCTCCAAATTTTGAGCTTATTTCTAGAACAGTTTTTTACTTGAAAAATATATAAATTAAAAAAATCAAAAAGCCTGACTGCGTCATAAAAAGCGAACTAAAAATATGGAAACAAGATCAAGTGATAACATGCAGTCTATTTATTTATTTTATTTATTGTAGATTATAGACGCGTTGACAACTTAGGTCATTAGCGTCTTAAATTACAGTAAATAACAATTAACTTAAAACTAAATAACATCACAAAACATCCATGAGCGCAGGTGGTATTCGAACCCACGACAATCTAGTCTAGAGGCTGGTACCAAGTACGCTATCCACTAGGCTACACTGCCCTAATAACATGCAGTCGAAGGCTCATTTTTTAATTAGCAGGCGGGTTTTTTGATTTTTTTAATTTAATTTTTTGATTTACGTTTTTTTTTAGTCTTACTTATATGTTTATTTGTATTGTATTACATATAAATATATACATGTTTGAAAATGTGAAAAAGATCGCTTTTCAAGCTAATTTTTGATCAAAATGCGTGGAGAATAATGTTATTTTGAAATAGAAATTGTACAAAAACTATGTATGCTAGTACAAAGATTCATATCTGCAACCTAGGTATATTGAATCGCATGTAGTGAAAATTTATTGATTCCGAATCATATAAGGAGAATGTTAGATTAGTAATCATGTCACGGTTGGAAAGGTTCAGGTTAGAATCCTGACTGTGACTATGATTGGTAAAATGATTTTTTCCGATATGTTTGGAATCAATTATATAATTGGCTTCTTTCCAACAAAAATTTTCAATTGCAAATCAGCAAATTTATTAATTTATGTGTGGTCATAATCTAAAGTCATTGTCAAATCAAATTCTCTGACAATGCTTTCTGCAACCCAGCATAGGTGTATAAACCCAATGATTATACATGCTATATTGGACGAGTTAATATAGATTTGTTTCGTCCCGTATACTGCAGTGCTGTGTATGCATGCGAAAGGTTATTATTACCCATGTCAATAATCACAATACCCAGTGCATATTTAACGGCACCCGACTATCATATCTGTTTTCTATCATTGAGTGCAATTTACGGGAGAAACTGTCAGTTTTTATGATGGGGATTTCAGGATAACGCTTTGATCCATTTTAATGAAAATTATATTTCCACTACAAAGCTTTTAACATTTTAAAATACAATTTATGCGTATTACTATTTCCACAGCTTTAATTTATTTTTGCGAAAATACATTATAATAAAGAAAGAAGACAGCTTTGAAATGGCTTAAGGATCCAAAAATAATAAGCAAATACTGTTAATATTGCATTTATTAAGCTGACGTTTCGAGAATTATATTCTCATCCTCAGAGCTCAAATGCCGTCAAACATGACAGTAAAATTGTCCAAAAAACTTTTTAAAAAAACATACTAACATTTTATTTGGTTTTTATTGAAGTGTAAAAAAATTTGTTTTATTGATTTGATTTTGTACACAGAAATACTCAAAACTTTATGTTTTATAGAATTTGATTTTATTTTTTATTGTAGAAAATTTTTAATTTTTTTTTTTATTTGCCAGATTAACTGTTTTATATTTACGTATTTATATTACGTATTTATAGCACGTAAATATAAAACAGTTAATCTGGCAAATAAAAAAAAAAATTAAAAATTTTCTACAATAAAAAATAAAATCAAATTCTATAAAACATAAAGTTTTGAGTATTTCTGTGTACAAAATCAAATCAATAAAACAAATTTTTTTACACTTCAATAAAAACCAAATAAAATGTTAGTATGTTTTTTTAAAAAGTTTTTTGGACAATTTTACTGTCATGTTTGACGGCATTTGAGCTCTGAGGATGAGAATATAATTCTCGAAACGTCAGCTTAATAAATGCAATATTAACAGTATTTGCTTATTATTTTTGGATCCTTAAGCCATTTCAAAGCTGTCTTCTTTCATTATCATCAGGATCACCACTTTTCTGTTTTTAATTAAACAGTTCTTCACATCCATTATAATAAATTTCACTCGATTATTTTTATGATTTAAGTACAAACGTTTAGTAATATAAACACTCTCAACCTCTAATATGCTAGTTAAAATGATTCAACCTTGCCGATTTTAAATATTGTAACAAAACTGTTCTCTTACGTGGGTGGAATAAATTATTTATTTACAATAATTAAAAATGTAACAACAATAGATAACAATAAAATGTAACAATTATATCTCAATTCTAACAGTCAACTCTGTTTATATAATAATAACACGAACAGTAATTCTTTAACGAACTGAAGCGCTTTAATAACATTGAACAATTTATAAATTGTAAACATAGTGTCCACAGATATATGTATTACAATCTACAACGGACTTTTCAATTCTATTTTGCAGTATGGACTGATTATATGGGGTGCTGACTCTCATGTTGATAGAGTCTTTAAATTGCAAAAGAAAGCAATCAGAATAATATCTAAAGCGAAACATAATGCTCACTGTGCTCCTCTTTTCAGGGCTCTAAATATCATGACGCTACCCTCTCTTTTTGTTTTTGTCAATCTTTTGTACGTCAAACGAAATTTATCGAAATTCCAAATTGTTGAGGAAGTACATTCTCACAATACACGCGGTGCGAGAGACATCAGAGTGCCTTTTCATTCTGTAAACAAACAGAAATATGGGCCTAATTATTGGTCACTAAGGTTATATAATGCTCTACCTTTGGAAACGCGTTCTCTTCCCGAAAATAATTTCAAAAAAGTTGTCAAAAAGCAACTAATGGAATTTTGTCTATACAATTTTAAAGATTTTTTTAATATTAATGTAACATGACATATTTTATAATATTATCATTGTTCTTTGACGTTTTGTCAATCTTTATATAGCTGCGACAAATAAATCTATCTATCTATATGCTGTATTTATTTCAAATCGACACTGTCACACGACTCCCGTTGTTCTTTTCGGTGACTGCTCCTGCTTATATAGAACTAGCAGCTTGACCCCCCTCCCACGCTTGCTCGCTTTCCAGAACATTCTGGTGGTTATCTGTGTCTTCGATATCATGCGACGCCTCACCATTGTTACTTGTTCTCGATGCTTCTATTGCCGCCAGCGGCGTATCATCTGGGGTTTTGCTACAATATGTTCCAAGCAATGACAAAATCTAAAATGTTTTAGAAAGGCGTCGGAAAATGACGCTTATTTGTTCCAAATTATGTAAAACATTGACATTTTATAATCCCACACTTTCGTTCTTTTAATATCTATAAATAAATACAAATTTGACGTAAAAAAATAGGTAAGAGTTAATAAAGATTTTTACGGATATTTAATTTTCCATTTGACCATTTTTAACTTTAAACCTATTAAAAAGCAAAAACAAAGGTTTAACGAATGTGTAGGACATGTACAAAATTAAAATATATTGAATTGCAATTAAAAATTTTTTCGATTCTGAAGCATATAAGGGGAATGCTTGATTAGTAATCCTGTCACGGTTGAGTAAATGTAAGCTCATTCTGCCGCGAAAGTGGAAAGGTTCAGATTTAAATCCTGACTGTGACTATGGTTGGTAAAATGATTTTTTCCAATATGTTTCGAATCAATTATATAATTGGCTGCTTTCCAACGAAAAAAAATGTTTAATTTAAAATATATTGTATAAAACTCAACATTTTTTGACATATTGATATTGTTTATTAAAAAAAGTTTGCGAAATTATAAAATTTATTAATTTTGAATTTTGTTACTTATTCGAAGTTTATAATAGTAATTTAAATACTTTTACGAATATTTAATAAAGGTAGTTTAATTTAAAGGTAAAAAAGTACTTAATTTACATTTAATAAAAAACTTTGGAAATCAATATTAACTTAATTTAAAATGTTTGAAGATTTCCGCGGAAAAAGGAAAGCATTAACAATATGTAGTTTGTCTGTCTCGCTTCATCCCGTTTCTGCAATATTCATCTAGATTTTATTCAATTTAGCATATTCCATATATTGTATAAAATGATCAGTTTAAGCCAGCGTACAGGCAGGGAACAAAATAATGTTTCTGTACTTTAACCACTTTTTGTTTGATTTCTTAGAAGTCGCTCTAAAAATGTTGGGATTCTTGTGCAAAAATAATCATCAGCTATGACCGTTTAAGCAAAATGATCAATATGCCATTTCAGGTTGACCCTTCTGTTTGTTTGTTCGTGCGTTGTTTTGTAACGAACAATTTTTACAGATTTGGAAAGAACATTCTTTGAATCGAAGCCATACGACCTAGATAAATTTTTTTTGATAAAAAGACTCCCCGTAATTTGAAAGTGGTTCAAAGAGTCACAAATGCAGAAAATAAGAAAACAAATATCTTAAATTACCCTAAAATACCCTACCCACACTATTATCAGGGTCAATAATTTACCCAGACTTTTAATTTTTACTTATATAGAAGTGAAAAAAGTCACGACGAGAAAATAAAATTCGAAATTTTGACGGACATACTTTTTAAGCTCGATTAATATTATCCAGTCAGACACGGGACGGGAACGTAGCGTTTCCGGCAAGACAAACATTTTTACATGCATTTCAAATGCGAGTATTGACACGTGTCTGAACGGACGGGATCCGATAAGTATAAATATTCGTATTTGAAATGCATGTAAAAATGTTTGTCTTGTCGGAAACGCTACGTTCCTGCTCCGTTCCTGACCGGATAATATAAATCGACCTTTAAGGTCCCTACATACCAAAAAAGCGAATTTTGGATTTCTCTCCATATTCGTTCGTGCAAAATCCTAGTTGACACACACCGTTCAATGGATCGAACCCAAATTTTAAATTTAAGTTACAGGAGGTTACTCAGGGAGGTTTTTCTTATTTTCTCTTACTTCTCTAAATAGGGGTTATTTGCTGAAAAACAAAAAAAAAATGGTGTGGGTCTCGGGCCCCCCGACAGATGTGAAACATCAAAGAAAACGTTATTGAACTCAGTGGTATTCTCTAGTATATATTTTTCAAAAGCAACAACTAACTGTTATGCTGACGTAATCCTATATACTGCATTGTAACACACGCGGTTGCGGCGTTTGAGCACGCCTGAGCCAGAAACGCAACTAATTACACAGCGAAGTATCTATATTACATACCTAAACGTGTATATATATACTTTTGCTTTACAGTACGTTCGTATGTATACTCTCTCTCTCTCTCTCTTGCCGTGCCCGAGCGCGCGGAAGTCTAGAGAGAGAGAGAGAGTGCCGCAGTGGTGGGGAGAACAGCAACGAAGGAGCGGATCATAAATTTCGCTGCATATTTCCCCTCACGCGGCTGTTCACAGCCCGACATAAGATGTTTCACATCAAAAATTGCGATTTTCTCGAAAGCGGCTCAAATTTCGATATTATTTCATAATTCAGTATGCCATTAATGGTCCTAAAATATCTTTTATTTATCTCTAAAAGATCCAGACAAAATCAGCTTGAAAGTCAGTATGTTGGATCTGTAGGTACTTATTTTAAACTGCAACTTTGTTAATATTATTTATTAATTAAATGAATGCATAATGACTGCAAACAGTATATGAAACACCTGTTGTAAGAACAACAGGTGAATATACTGTTTGCAGTCATTATGCATTCATTTAATTATGTATTTGGTCACGACTTACGTGTTAAATTTGTATTTATTATTTATTAATTTTGTTTCTGAGTGTACTGACAGCATTCGCTGACAGTTAGTGAAGACAACTTTGACAACTCAACATTGAATTGATTTCACACATAGGTATAGAACATGCATTGGCGATGAAATGATTGTCAGTTGTTTGAACAAGTGACGTTCGTTCGCGGTCATACTAGATCTGATTTTATTATTAAATTAACTGTCGAACAGCATTTCAATTTTAAAATGCATCTCTGTAAGTTTTACGAAAACAACTGAACTTTAGTCGTATAGAACTTTATGATTAACTGTCACCAACGTACAAAAAAACTCGGATCGCAGTGCTAAGCTCTGTCGACAAAATAGTGTATCTACTCATATTAAGCATTGTGTTTTAAAGATCACCAACAGCTAAGATTATTTGGGCATAGCATCAATTCATATTTTCAATTCATTATTTTTTTTTATAATAAATTGAAAATCCAATTGACACTTTTACCAGCTCTCGGGCTAGAACCCGGGAACTAGGGACTTGTAATAGAGGAACCATAGCAACGTCATGTAAACAACAGCATTCCTACACTCTCGGCTATTCTCAAGCTTTGTGACTTTTAGTGACGGGGCAAACACAAAAGCGGGTGTTGGCAAAATAAAGTTGCGCAATGCCTCTAATATGAAAAACTAGCTGTTCTACCCAGATTCGCCCGAGTGAAATTTAGAATGCCAGAGTTTAACTCATTCTGAATAGTGTCTCGAAAAACCCACCTTCTCGCCGTTTACCTTGTCGGGTAGTTTTTCCGAAACACCGTCGATGTACAGCTTAAGGCGGAACATTTGAATTAGGGCCTCGCGCACATTTCTAAAAATTCTAATTATTAGGCCCCCCGGGTCGCGAAATCGTGTGCGGTGGCCCACTTCGCCCATGCCTCGTGCCGTCTCTGGTGGCTTTATTCTGTGAACTTAGGTTGTTTACAGGGTGGATATTCCATGGAATTTGTTCCTGATGTCTTCCATTGGGAAACATTAATTTCTTTTTACATTTTTTGAAGTTTTTCTTAGTTTCCTTAATCCTACAATAATCTCAATTGGCGAAATAATTTTTTACATACTGCTTGGTCGATAATCTTTCTAGCTCTTATGTGTGTAGGGTTGCCTGATCATTGTGAATTTCTATTGATTTTTCTGCTCATGTTATGCTATTGGGCACATTCGGTCATAAGGAGTTAGGACTAGAGAATAAACGGCTTCTTCTAATTTTTAAACGTGGTGAATTTAAGATAGTAGGGACAATAACGATTATAACTGATTATAATGTTCTCCGCCAACTTGGCATATCATTCTATGCTAGAGATTATTTATAGCGTTGATTAATTACTTAAAGTAAGTCAATCAACGGTTAACAGATAATCATCAAGGTGACAGATTCGTCTCGTCGCGCCATTTCAAGAAAATATTTTGTCATTTTGGTGTTTTTTTATCTTTAATAATGATTTATCAGTACTATGTAGCAAAATAATTCTAATAAAGTAATACCTTTAAAGTAATATTATTATTATGCGTCGATTAAGTTGAAAGGTTATCCAATTTGCGGTCACAATAAATTCATCCATCAGGCACCATCTACCCACAATATTTTTAACTATGAGTATAATATTTTGTAGTTGCCATTGTTTTGGCCATCTAACAAAAATATTGCGAACTATATTAACTATGGCATTTGCGCATGTCTGCGATTTGTTTACTTATATACAAGTTTTGTAAACACTGCAAATTGTCAAGAGATGTATTACTGCGCCAAAAAGTAAAACTATGCATAACAAATTTTGCTTCATTTATGCTGCAACTTTTTTCTGATTTTTTTTTATTAATTTTAGAAATAAATTACATTACAGTAAAAATTATAGTAATAATAATGAGAATAATGCACCAAAGAATAATTATCAGAAAACTGAATAATTAAATTATTTATTTATTGTAGATTACTACACTAAATAACAACTAACTTAAAACTAAATAACATCAGAAAACATCCATGAGCGCAGGTGGGATTCAAACCCACGGCAGTCCAGTCTAGAGGTTGCGGCACCAAGCATGCTAACCACTAAGCTATACTGCCCTCAACTGAATTAAAAATTAAGAAAGTATTGTTATTTGTATACAAGCCATACGTGGTTTATTTTGAGGTTATTAAAGTTCCGTTTCAAACCAGACATTCAGTATATTCTGTGGGTAGATTCTGTTCATTTAACCAGTGTTGCCAACGGAATAGCAGGGATATAATATTTGTTATTGGTATTCGTCGCCTCTAACTGTATATCAGTAACGAGCAGGCGAATTTTGATAATGTTTCTCTAAGGTTTGATGAAAGACGTATTTAGCACCAGTGACGGCGACATCAAATTAATTTACTAATTGATTTCGGAAAACATATGACTGCTTTTTTTGTTTCAATTAACCTTGATTTATATAAAGTAATACCTCGACTTACGCGAACTAGGAGTTACACGGTTGCTTATTTTTTTCCTACCACTACGCCCCTCAACACACTCGAAACACTCTGCCGCAATTCACGCAGTGTGGAAATTTTAAATTAAATTGTGTTTTAAAGACCACCAACAGCTAAGGTTATTTGGGCCAAGCACCAATTTATATTTTCAATTCATTAATTTCATTATTAACTTCCCATTGGAAGTTATTGTAATGGGTCCGAAAATCGAAATCAAAATGTATAACAAATTGTTATGTTTCAAGGTCACTACACTATTTTTAGAAAAATGTCTGTGTGTGTGTACGTACGTATGTGTCCATTTCTTTCTAAGACGAAATCTCGAGAATGAAAAATGATATCGACTACGTTAGGGCGCCAATCGACGCGTATTAACGTAACTATGATCTGACAGAAATTTTTTCAAAATCGATTCAGCCGTTCTTTTTTCTTAACCAAATAGACTCCAAAAAAGTAGATTTTACACAATGTCTCGCGAATAAAAAATTATATCGACTTCGTAAGGGTGTCAATCGAGGCGTGTTAACGTCATTTTGATCCGAAATAAATTTTATGAAAATCGGTTCAGCCGTTTTTTTTTAAATTATTGTTAAAAATAAATAATAATTATGTTTTAATGATTAAAATGATTACTTTTCTGTGTAATATCTAATTTAATTATTGTTATTAAATATTTATCAAACTGGGAAGTTCGTCGTGTGGACCTCAAGGGTCGCACTTTAGTCCCAATAAACGACCCACCCACGGCTTGTTTTTTTTTTAATAATAAATTGAAAATCCAATTGACACTTTTACCAGCTCTCGGGCTAGAACCTGTGAACTGGGGACTTGTAATAGAGGAATCATAGCAACGCCATGTAAACCTCGAGGTGGATAGGTAAGCGAAAAATTTGTCTCTTCAGTGGCACTTTAAAAAAAATTATCTTTAAACGAAATCGCGGGAACAGCTAGTTGTCTTAATAAATTCTGTTCTTTATTCGTACTAAACATCGTATATTAACAAAATTTGTTGCAACTAAAAGGATTTGTCCTAGTTTTTTTCTTTCTGAAATTTGACTATATATGAAGTTTCTGATTTATTGCAGAATTGTAGTAGCTACAGACTTGCTTGTATTGCGTTTGACTATACGCACAATATATACAGTGTGTTTGGAAAAATATTTCCAGAAATTTGATTGTATATAGTATGGGTAAATCTTATAACTAGTCCAAGAGCTCGTGGTCCCCCCAGGGGGGACATTGGGATGTAGATGTTACCGTTATTATTACTATACAATCAAATTTCTGGAAATATGTAAAAATCCCCCCTCTTTCGTTCAAGACAGATTTCGAACCGATTTGACTTTAAACGAGCGAATTATAAGCAAAAAAACGATTCGTCTCGCATTTTCGTCACGTTCTTTCGTCAGACAATAGTTAGATCTCATTTTGGTAGAAGCAGTCAGTAGAAGTTTCAAACTTCTACCAACTGCTGACTAGATTCACAAAATAGAAGACGGCACATGAGGTCTCCGGTAATTCTTAGATCCAGGTGTGCAAGCTTTCACGGCCGGCATTGTTCCAAGTCTTCATGGTTTCCGGACTTGTAGGCCGTGGTCCGGTGGTATTTCTACCTGACGTTTCGTCTACAACTGTGGTAGACATTCTCAAAGGCGATGTGGCAGCGGTCGAAGTGTCCTCCTTGGCGGATCACAGGTCAGTATGTCAGTGACCAATCGTACAAAGACGGAATATGACCGAGTAGAGAACTCACCCCCACCACTACACACTGCGCAGTTGACCAATTACAGAGAGACGGACTACGACCGAACAGAGAACACACTGGTACTAGGCATAAAAGAAGGGAGGACACCAGTCACTGACACACTGACCTGTGAGCTGCCAAAGAGGACACTTCAACCGCTGCCACATCGCCTTTGAGAATGTCTACCGCAGTTGTAGACGAAACGTCAGGCAGAAATACCACCGGACCACGGCCTACAAGCCCGGAAACCATGAAGACTTGGAATTCTTAGATCCATTTTTTGTGCATTTTGAGCTGTTCCTTCGGGCGTGAAGACCTTTTGATACAATTTTTCTATACGCAGTGTACAAAATGCGTTAGATAAGCGAATATAACGTATAGACATGCACCGCACTGGCGTTGGAACTCACAAATACATACACATATATCGCATGTAATGGGTGCGTCGAATGAATTGTAAACGGCCAACTTCTGGAATGGGATCCGAAAGCAATCCTTGGATTCCGGGACTGTTATTGCTTTGTTCTAGAATATGTGCAGACAAGGACAGACGAACGCACCATTATTTTTATACACATATATATTATTTTACGTATATAGATGCGATTTTTATACAAACTGTTTGGTTATAATTTTGGTTACATTCGATTATGTTGATCCGGTATATTTTAGTATTTAAATTTTTGATGTAAAACTACGTATTTTCTTTTAAGTATTCAAGTATTCGATTCTGTTCGGGTATCCAAATGCGGGTATTTGTAGTCAGCGCAATTCGCTACAACAGACGTTAGATAATAGATAGCATGTATGTATGTGATTGTTTGACTATCGCGAGATCCCCATTGCTATACTTTAGCTAAGTGAATTTTTTATCAGCTCTGTACGATTTCTTTCTTGTAAATTGCTGTTTTTACTTCGCCATATCACTGCTACTATAAACCTTTCTCATTTTTTTCTCTCTAAATTCTTATGTTTATTTGCGTCTCTACACAATATATATTTTGTGTATTTTATTAAAAGCGTTCTTTTCTCATAATATGCGTGCGTTATTTTATTTCGACAAGATTGTTTGAATTGCTCTTTATTGTTACTATTTCGAATTTACGTTTTGTTTGCATTACTTAATAGAAAATAAAGCTGATTTATTTTTAACTTCCCATTGGAAGTTTTTTTTAATGGATCCGAAAATCGAAATCAAAATGTATAACAAATTTTTATGTTTCAAGGTCACTACACTATTTTTACAATATTTTTAGAAAGATGTCTGTGTGTATGTGTGTGTGTGTACGTACGTACGTATGTGTCCATTTCTTTCTAAGACGAAATCTCGAGAATGAAAAATGATATCGACTACGTAAGGGTGCCAATCAACGCGTATTAACGTAAATATGATCTGAAAGAATTTTTTTCAAAATCGGTTCAGCCGTTCTTTTTTCTTAACCAAATAGACTCCAAAAAAGTAGATTTTACACAATATCTCGCGAATAAAAAATTATTCGACTTCGTAAGGGTGTCAATCGAGGCGTGTTAACGTCATTTTGATCCGACATACATTTTATAAAAATCGGTTCAGCCGTTTTTTTTTTTTAATTATTGTTAAAAATAAATAATAATTATGTTTTAATGATTAAAATGATTACTTTTCTGTGTAACATCTATTTTAATTATTATTATTAAATATTTATCAAACTGGGAAGTTCGTCGTGTGGACCTCAAGGGTCGCACTTTAGTCCTAATAAACGACCCACCGCACGACTTGTTGGATTTTATTTAACCTACGCAATTATAAATAAAATGTTTCTGCCCGGGCGAAATTAATAATTTTTGAAGTGAAAACTTTCTTAGGCGCGTTAGGCACTTTTTGCTTGGGTACTGATAAAATGTGAAACGTTCCAACTACTTCCGTAAGAATACGCAACTACTTCCGTAAGAATTCGCAACCCTACCGTAAGAATTCGCAGCATACTTATATCATAAAAACGGCCGTCTACATCACTTCGACTCATAGCGCAGTGGTTACGTCCTTTGCCTTTTATGCATAGGGACCTGGGTTCGAGGCCTGATGGCAGCGTAGAGTTTTTGGCGTTTTTTTCTAAATTCTCCATGATATTTATTTATATATTTTTTTAATTTTGTTATATTCTTTCTTTGACAATAATTATAATTTTTTTTGAAACCAAGGTGGAATTATTTAAAAATACAATTTTAGTATTTTAATAATAAAGAGTTTAGTCACGTCTAACCACAATAATTTTATTAATGAATGTACATTTCAAGAGCTATGCTCCCATCTTCAGCAAATACTAAATATAAGAAAATTATTATTATTATAATAAAATTATTGTGGTTAGATGTGACTAAACTCTTTATTATTAAATTAAACCACAGTGCTCTTAATTATTCTTATTTAGTATTTTAGTAATAAATTATTTTTAGGTCATAAATGCGCTGTAATAGATGACACCAAAAATTAGAAAATCTGAAGATTTCATTTCTGTCGTGTGGTCATAAGCACACACCCATTTTTTTTAAAATTTTGGGACGATTAAATTGTCGAAATCACACCGAGAGATATTGAATAAATTATTGAATATCGAAAAAACTATCGAACAGGTCGTGGATAAGCAAGCAAATAAACAAAATTTTGATCAAAAGAGCCTTTAATCTGTAATAATTTATATTTTATTTTATTTATTGTGGATTATAGACGCGTTGACAACTTAGGTCATTAGCATCTTATATACAACAAATATCATAATATATCACTTAAAAACTAAATAACATCACAAAACATCCATGAGAAGAGGTGGGATTCGAACCCACGACAGTCTGGTTCAGAGGCCGCGACGCTACCAACTGAGCCATACTGTCCTCTGTAATAATTTATAGACACACCCTACTAGCGTCTTTCTAATATTCGTACCATTACAAAAAAATGTGAAAAAAAATTAAATGTGTAAAATAATTAAGAGTATTCTCTGCCAGAAGTTACCCCCTGCACTCTTCATTTTAAATATTTTTCCCTCGCCCAAAAACGGTTACAGTTCTCCCGACGCTATTTGTAAAGCTAAAGGGTTCGGGTAACAGATCCTTCAGGCAAAAAATTGGTCGATCACAGCGCCGTCGCGATTATGTTGAAATATATTTTTCTGTTTAGAATGTCAGTTTTCAATTTGTGACGATATCAAACAAGCGAAGCGCACTTGAAAACTTAAAACAAATCTTTCAAGCTTCAACGACATCCTTTTTCTTTGTTTAATGAACCTTTCTAGTTCGAACACTCGAAACTTTCATGAACATGCAGAACAAGTTTTGCCAAAGCTATTTTCTAAGCTTCATTATTATGAAACTTAGTCAATATTAACCTACTTGTCAGCATATATTAACATAAAACTTACTTAATATGTACTCAATACGTATTATATTATTTCTTCAAGTATTGGATAGACATAGTGTATTTGTTCTAGAAATGACACATATTCTGAGAATCTCCAGGGAAGGAAGCTTTGTTGTGAATTGACCCTGAATACTAACAAAATAATCATAAAACTTAAAAAAAAAAAACCGACCAAGTGCTAATAAGACTCGCATAGGTTCCATACAATAATAAAAATAAGGAGTTAGGTAGGGGTAAGAAATTAACAGATTTATTTATTTAAGCTTGTTCAGGGGCTAACTTCCGGCAGAGAATACACTTAACGATTCCAAGTCTTCATGGTTTCCGGGCTTATAGGCCGTGGTCCGGTGGTATTTCTACCTGATGTTTCGTCTAAAACTGTGGTAGACATTCTCAAAGGCGATAGCGGTCGAAGTGTCCTCCTTGGCGGCTCACAGGTCAGTGTGTCCTCCTTTCTTTTATGCCTAGTACCAGTGTGTTCTCTGTTCGGTCGTAGTCCGTCTCACTGTGCTTTGTGTAGTGGTGGGGGCGAGTTCTCTACTGACCTGTGAGCCGCCAAGGAGGGCACTTCGACCGTTGCCACATCGTCTTTGAGAATGTCTACCGCAGTTGTAGACGAAACGTCAGGACCACGGCCTACAAGCCCGGAAACCATGAAGACTTGGAACAATGCCGGCCGTGAAAGCTTGCACACCTGGATAACACTTAACGATTGTTCTAAAAGATAATAATGTAACAAAAGAAATGCCTCAAGATAATTAACTCATATATTTTTTTAATAGTTACTTTTAAACCTATTATATTTTAAAATAAAGTTTGCACTTTATTGATTTTCGCAATTAGTTATTTTGCAAGAGTCTGTTGTTTTGTTATGAAAACAAAGAGAACAAAACACTGTAAATCAGACAGCGTTTGTTTCTTTAAAGAGATAACACAATAAGTAATTTTTCAGTGAAGATAAAACATTCAATCCTTTTAAAGTGTAAAGAAGATTGGAGAGAATCTGTTGTTTACCCAGGCTACTGTAGATATATTCCGACGGCCATTGGTTCGACACCGGACTAACATACTTCTAAATTTAGCGATTTCTAAGACGGTTTTCATTTTTTTTTGTAAAGCCAAATAGGTATATAAAAACATTTGTAAAAAAACTTTTTGGAGACAAGTTTCCATTAAGGTACTAAAAAGGTAATAATAATTTAGTACATTTCAGTAAAAGCTTGTCTCTAAAAAGTTTTTTTAGTAGTAATATTTTATTTTTTCATTTTTGTCTTTCAAAATTTTACCCTCTATTGACCCCCGTAGCGGTTGAAATTAAAAAAATCCCTTCTTGGTGGATGATTACGTCAGAAAAGGAACCTACGGTCCAAATTTTAAAGTTTCTAACTTAGCGATTCGGCCCGGGCGTTGATTAGTAAAAAAAACCCTACAACCCCGTTTGAATACCTTAAATTTAATTAAATTTAATTCTAAAAACGATTTATTCATGTATTGTCATAGGGAATACATATGTGTACAAAATTTCAAATCGATCGGATACGTGGAAGTCGTTCATAATTGACTTGCAAGATTTGATCCAAACATACTAACTATCACAGCAAGTTAAATAAAAGCTTTTCAAATTGTATCATTCAAACGCTGAAAATAATTATTAAAAAATAAAAGCTCGACTATAACTAACAAAAAAATAAAAACAAAAGTAAAGTTTCAATTTATTTAACACTAGCGGCCCCGTCCGGCTTCGCCCAGACTGCAATACGCTAATCACTCGCTTCGCTCGTTCGATTCCGGGTGGTACATTACTCACTCGCTTCGCTCGTTCGCTCCCTGGTGAATTTTGCCTATGTTTTAATAGTTATTCTGTTAACCAGGGCGGAGACAAATCCAAAAAATTAAAGATCATGAAAATCGGTCCAGCCGTTCTCGAGTTATAAATGGTGTAACTAACTAACTAACTAACTAACACGACTTTCTTTTATATATAGATTATTTGTTTATGTATGAACACACTGTTTAAAATTTTCAAATTTTGATACGTGGGATGACCCTATTGAATTAATCTAGTATCGATTTAATTTGCCGTATGATAGTTCTTGAAGTTACATCTATTGTACCTCGAGAATTGATTTCCAAGATGGTTTTAAACATTGATTGCGCTTCACGAACGAGATTAGGGTATTTAAACTACCTTTAAAATATAAAAGCTCTCTTTAATTCTCTATTTCTATCTTTTTCTTTGTTTTGTGTATATCCCTTCTTTTCATATCTCTTTCTGTTTATTTATTCGCATTACTTTGACAAAAACACTGTTGTAAAACGTCTTTACGAAAAATATTTTATATTTACTTAGTTTTTGTTGTATTTATTTACTTTTTTGCTAAATTACTCTTGTAAAGCTCGTGTTCTGTTCGGTATTTATTTTATATTATACAAAAATAAGATTAAAATATTTACTTTTCATTTTACACTAGAATAATAATTGAAAATTGGCTTTATATTTATATTTTCATATAGGGGAAAGTCTAACATATTTGTAATAATATAGCTCACTCTTCCAAGTCTTCATGGTTTCCGGGCTTGTAGGCCGTGGTCCGGTGGTATTTCTACCTGACGTTTCATCTACAACTGCGGTAGACAGTCTCAAAGGCGATGTGGCAGCGGTCGAAGTGTCCTCCTTGGCGGCTCACAGGTCAGGAGGACACTTCGACCGCTGCTACATCGCCTTTGAGAGTGTCTAGCGCAGTTGTAGACGAAACGTCAGGTAGAAATATCACCGGACCACGGCCTACAAGCCCGGAAACCATGAAGACTTGGAACAATGCCGGCCGTGAAAGCTTGCACCCTTGGATAAAGCTCACTCTGTTAAGAAGACATTTATGAGACAACCATAGATCTTATAATAAGACAACATTTTTCGATAACTTAGTTGTCATCATCAGGCCGATGAAAAGTTAATGTTAAGAAGAATTATTCTCCTTAACATTGACTTTTTCACCGACGTGATAATGAATAGAATAGAATTATTTATTGTCCAATATAGCAGTGAGCAGGATTCGTCGTACAAAAATATTTAATAATTATAATTAATCGAATAAAATTCATTAACTGAATACAAACATGTTTTAGTTAGAAGAGTCTTTAACTCTCTTTTAAATTTAGGGAAAGGACTTCAGCTCAGCAGGAAGACTGTTGAAAAATTTTAAAGCTGAATATTCTGGGCTATTGCAAAAGAGACTTAATGATAACTAAGATGTCGAAACATGTTGTCCCATTGGAAGTTACTGTAATGGGTCCGAATTTGCGAATGAAAAATATTGACATATCTGGACGTTTTGAGGTTCAAAGAGTTCGAATCTACTGTTTATAGAGATATGTCTGTGTGTGTATACGTACATTCGTTCGTTCGTACGTTGGTGAACTTTTTTTCGGTTCGCATATCTCGAGAACAAATAATGATATCGACTCCGGATTAATTTCATTCGACACATATTTACATAATGAATTGAATTGAATTGTAGATTATAGACGCTCGACAACAGAGGTCATTAGCGTTCCTTTACATAATGAACACTTGCAATTAGGTTTGATGGAAATTTCAAGAGGACAGTATGGCTCAGTTGGTAGCGTTGCGGCCTCTGAATCAGACTGTCGTGGGTTCGAATCCCACCTCTGCTCATGGATGTTTTGTGATGTTATTTAGTTTTAAGTGTTATATGATATTTGTTGTATTTAAGACGCTAATGACCTGACTTGTCGACGCGTCTATAATCCACAATAAATAAAAATAAATAAATGGAAATTTCAATTATCGTTTTTTTAATCTCTAAGGGCATCCAGTGGGAAGTTACCAGCGTGATTTTACTCACACACCAAGGCTCTTTTTTCAAACTGGTTTAACTGTAAGTTTGAGAGAGTTTGTCAAATGTTCTATGAGAAGTTCCAGAGTACATTTAATACATGTCCATTGTAATCGGGGAATCCCGAAGAAGAAATGTTGAAACGGTTGTCCGTTTTAAATTGCATGCTGGGATTGAATGGCTCATTTAACAAGTTTTTGGTCAACTCTGTTCTGCTTCTCTTCAAACATAAACTTACAAGGTGTTCACAAAAAATTTACAGATTTCGCAATCCTTGCAACCATCGAGGACATTGGAAATGATAACAGCATATATGAAACATAATTAACTGTTTATTATACACACAATATTTATCAATGCACTGTTTAGTTTTGTCAGGAATAACCCTATTATTCTTCTGTTATATACGCGTTCACTTTTGCTTGATTACTTAACTTTTAAATGGATTTTTCTACAGTATTTATTAACATTTGCTCAAAAATAACACCGCAGATCGTCGCAAATACTTCTCAATTAACTAGACATGATATAAAACACATTTCGAAAAAATTGCACTTGTTCAATTTTGCATGATTGCTCCTCACTTGATCGCGACACCGTTGTCTTTTGGCCTTGAACGAAAACTCGTAACTCTGCCCCCATATACGAACATAAACATTTCCAATGTTAAAATTATCACCGTACAAAAATATGTTTAAAATAATAGATATCAAATTTAGTGAAACCAGCGATTTAAGTTTTTAATTATTTTCATATTACACAACTTCTTTATTTATGACCTTGAATAACCTCAAGTCATAGGTCGCTGGATACGTCTGATAAATAAATTATTGCAATAGCATACCAAATGAAATATGTGAAAAATTTATTAATTTATTTTTGAAGAAATAGATATCAAATTTAGTGAAACCAGATTACACAACTTCTTTATTTATGACCTTGAATAACCTCGTTGGATACGTTTCAATAACGGCTACAAGATTCCGTTAAAGAATCTATATGGTTTGATTAAAAAAGTGGAGGTGACCTTGACCTGTCCTCAGCATATCAATCGAGAAGAAAATCTATTTTACCAACATACGTCCCCTTTGATACCAAACATTTTTTATAAAAGAATGTAGGCTTTCACGGCCGGCGTTTATAGAATAAAGATAAGAATCTTTCGGGCTTATGAGCCGTGGTCTACTGGAATGGCATCTTCTTCTTCTTCCAGACGTTTCGCTTGCAACTGCGGCAAGCATCTTCAGTGGTGTGTTCGACGTGGTCGTAGTGTTCTTCTCGGTGTCCTGCTGTCGACAGCAGGATACCAAGAAGAACACACCACTGAAGATGCTTGCCGCAGTTGCAAGCGAAACGTCTGGAAGAAGAAAAACTCGGGTCGCAGTGCCAAACCCTGCCGACAATATAGTGTATTTGCTAATACAGGCATTGTGGCATTATTATGTGAACTTAAGTTTGTTTTTTGACAAAATAAAAAATTTAACCCCTTAATACATCCCTTAAAATAATTAAATTTTTCTAAATTTCAATATTAGACATGGATTTTATCAGTACACGCAATTAAATACACCCTTCCATAAGTAAATCCGTATCAACAAACTAGTGTTTTCATAAAATTTGAAAGTCCGGTCCTGTCGGGCCGATTTTATTAAAATTTTACCAGCATATTTTAATCTTTACTAAAGAGTTAAATTTCAATTTTGAAACGATTCTGACAAATTTTTCGGTATTTTTGGGCCCAAAAACTTTTTGGAACCCCTAAATACAACCCTGAAAATGGTCCGATCGGGCCCATTTTAAATAGGCTTCTTGCGGTGATGGGTTCCAATGTGTGTACCAAATTTCGTTTCAATCGATTAAGTCTGTCGAGAGTTATCGTGTCACACATATATATATATATATATATAAATATATATATAAATATATATATATATATACATACATATATATATAAACATTTTTAAAAATGGTGGCAAACTGTTCAGGGGGGTATGAAACGTCGAGAAATTTTGGTCCGACCC
This sequence comes from Mongoloraphidia duomilia, assembly GCA_039654895.1. NCBI lineage: Eukaryota > Metazoa > Arthropoda > Insecta > Raphidioptera > Raphidiidae > Mongoloraphidia > Mongoloraphidia duomilia. The sequence goes on from CM077526.1 coordinate 1,588,764, forward strand.
CTAGGTCCCGCCATCCGACCGACGCCAATAGTGTATGTGCCATATTATGGCAAATACACTAAAAAGCCATTCCAGTAGACCACGGCTCATAAGCCCCAAAGATTCTTATCTTAATTCCAAACATTTTTTATTCAAAACTTTTTTTGCTACAACCAATACTTTCTGAGATAGGTATTAGCTTTATGTGCCTCACCCTATACCTTATTGGATAACTATTTAAATTATAATTATTTTATTTATTATATGTTAAGAACACTTGATTTTAGGTATTCACGTATTATTCTGTTTGCACTCACGATAAACATACCTGTTTTTTTTCGGACAACGACATACACAAAGTGCCAATCTCTGCAAATTCCCTGTATATAGATGTATGGTTGAAGACGAGACGCGACATAGCATTCGTTAGGTATAACTATATTTGTGTGTCGTCGTTGTTTCATTGTTCAGTTGTTCATGCCAGGGTAGTTATAGTATGTTTGCATGCATGAAAACTTAACAATGGCCACATGTATTGTTTTTGTAGTACTGGAGTTGTGGCGAACTAAACGGGCCAGCAGGAGAGTTTATTCTCTCTCGGTTCTCTTTAAGGCTGTTCGTTGCCCATCAAATGCATTCACTCTTCTCTTTATACACACACATAGCACACAGAAACTTTATTTTCTTCATATGTTGTAAAGCTTTTAAACTTGGACTAATATATAAAGTTTTTCGTTGATATAACAATAAGAATTTATTAATCAAAAATACAGCATTGTTGGCTTTTGCCAGATTGATAACGGACCTTAGATTATGATCACAAATAGACCGAGAGCTAGTGACAATTTTTTGGTGTTATTTGTTCATGGCCTTATTTTTGTGAAGATGTTGAGGGAGGCATATTATTAAAGTGCCCTGAGTAAGGGATTTTGCTAGATAGCGGTATGAGAGGGATGCAGACCGCTCAACATGTAACAAAAAAAATGGTCACAATTATTATTGCTTCAAGGCTGAAATTGTTTGTATAGCTTGTCGGTGACCCAATAATGCCTTTATAATATTTTCAGATCGATTGGTCAGTATTAAAGGGGTGGCAGCAGGCAGATCACCCTAAACGTGTCATGTACCCGACGAAATTTATATTAGTTCAAGGTTCAAATTTTAATACGTTGTTACGGCGACTGTTTTAAGCATATATTTCAATTTGCAGAACAAAATGTCGGTACTTATTAACCCCCTTGCAGAACGATATAAACACCTAAGCGAGCAAGTATCTTCCTAGGAGAGGGGGTTAATACCGACATGTTGTTCTTCAAATTGAAAAATAATGCTTAAAACAGTCGACGTAACAACATATTAAAATTTGAACCTTGAACTAATAATATAAATTTCGTCGGCTACATGACACGTTTAGGGTGATCTGCCACCCCTTTAATACTGACCAATCGATCTGCAAATATTATAATGGCATTATTGGGTCACCGACAAGCTATACAAACAATTTCAGCCTTGAAATTACTGAACCGATTTCAAATTTTCAAATGTTCTCGTTTGTTATTAGAGGAAATTTGACATAAATGAGCCTAGTTATCGAGCGTCTGTAGTCTACAATATCTCTCTCTCTCTCGCTCTCACTTTAACAAGGGTTTCAAATGATCGAGATCTTCGTGCCATCTATCAGAATATTTAACAAATAAATAACAAAATACAGTCGATCCTAAACTAATATTACGGTGTCGTGTTGTTTTACAGAATCTGCAAACTAATAACAAGCCTTAAAGTTAAGCATGTGTACACACAGAGGCACGATATAGAGTACATAGATAGTGTAGTGTAGTGTAGTGCGGTCTATATATACCTGTATTGTGCAATGCATATGCCCACTTGAGCAATCGTTGCCATGACAACGGCATGCTTTCAAAATTATCACCACTGTATCATAATAATGATAAACGTAACACTTTCACGCACGAGCCAGTGAGTAAAGGTACGTGCAGTACGCAGCTGGGATTCTAGATGGTAGCATGTATGGTAGATGGTGGCTGAAATTATAAGCGCTTATAGGTTTGCACAACGAAGCTTTGATACTAGCATTGATACAAGCTTAAGTCGCGTTTGAAATGTCAGATAGCGAAGACGAATATTTGTGTTCTTCTGCTACAAAGTGGTATATTTTAAATACAAATTTGGGTAGGAGCTGTCATGTCCACCCTATTAATAGAAAACGATCTAAACATGGCGAATTTTATCATTTATACCAAGAATTAAAATTTTACCCAAACCGGTTTTTTGAATATTTACGTATGGAACCTAACACTTTTAAATACGTTTTAGAAAAAACTCAAAACAAATTAAATAAAAACTGGCAAAATTTCATTTATTAAACTAGTCACATCCATTGCGAAACTTGTAACGGCCATTTGGCAGTTGTCACACGTTGATTGTAGTAGCCAGCGCGCTGAAAGAATGGTGAGATACATTCTTGAATCTACCAGCTCTCATAACAGCGCTTATATCTGCTACACTCACTGCTTCGTTGTGTACGCTCGCATATATGACAATGCATTAATTTAAGCAAGCCCTGCTATGGTCTACGCTACCATCTAGAATCCCAGCTCCATACTGCACGTACCTTAAGCGTGAACGAGTTGTGTGGACATAGATTATGGGGCGTTGCGCTCATTAATATACTGTCACCGATATTTGAATGAACGGTGATTTAGTTTTATTTGCTACTAGCCATTACCCGCGACTTCGCTCGCATTGGTTTTAACAGGAATCTTTCCCGTTACTATTTTCTAAGTTCCTCAAAAGAATTAGGAGATCAATCATCACAAAGTCAAAAACCGTTAATTTTTAAACCCATGTAACTTTGCGAAAAAAAATTTGGAACATTTTTCGAATACAGAATTTCCCTTGTTGTCGAGCGTCTATAATTCACGACATCCAATTCCCCTGATCACGTTTTTATGCGTTGCTGCATCACTTCCAAATAGACCGGTCAAAAATTGTAAAACATTGTCAAATTTGAGTGCACCCCCGGGCGTGCAAATTTTTTTCCCCGCTATTTTCGTCATCACAGCGTGAAAGACTAAAGTCTCAGCTTTGAATCCAGCTATCGAAAATTGAGCTATGATTTTTCGACTCGAAGATACGGCGATTTGAAAAGTTTATCGTGTGCGTCTCACTACAAATTGAGTCCCTTGAATTTGTCACAAATATCGCTATGGGTGTTGGGCTTGAGAATAGCCGAAGGTATAGCAATGCTGTTGTTTACATAGCGTTGCTATGGTTCCTCTATTACAAGTCCCCAGTTCCCGGGGTCTAGCCCGAGAGCTGGTGAAAGTGTCAATTAGATTTTCAATTTATTATTAAAAAAAAAAATGAATTGAAAATATGTATTGGTGCTAGGCCCAAATAACCTTAGCTGTTGGTGGTCTTTAAAACACAATTTAACACAATTTTTAGCTATGGATGTTGGTATCTACATTATCGGCGAAAAATAACAATTGCTTGCAATTCAGAAACTTGTCCGAGCTTTCGAATGCGAACTTGTTCTTATTTCTCAAACGTGTTGTTAACTGTACATGCGACAAACAAAAACAGAACAAGAAAAGGTTAACAAAGTTGGCGCTACGATGTTAATTTGCCTAAAATGTAAACTTTTTTTCAAATCTCCATGTCTTCGAGTCGAAAAATCGTAGTTCGGCTTTCGGTAGCTGGTTTGAAACCTGAGACCTTAACGATCGAAGTCCGTTCAGGAGGGCAGTATAGCCTAGTAGCTAGCATGCTTGGCGCCACAACATCTAGACCAGGGATCGGCAACTGGCGAACCGCGGTCCAAGTCCGGACCGCGGAAGGTCAAAAACTGGACCACCAAAATTTTTTTGAATTATTTAAAAAATATTTCTTTGTACTTTCCGCTACGAAAGTTTTATTTTTGAGTGTTTTGTGGCGGTAACAAAGAGGCACATTTTGAAGAACCAATATCACTCAAGATTAACGACCGCCCACCTTGAAACACTCTTCGCATAAGCTGCTCCCCGCGTGGACCTAACTTTAAAAAACTGACTCAAGACCGCAAATGTAATTTCTCTTATTGTTTTTTATGCCTATCTATTGTATTTCATATTATTTTGTGAGTGAAAATTAAAATAAAAAATTAGTAAAGAATATGAGTTTTTTTTTTGGACCTCGATAAAAATTTTCAACAGTATCCGGACCCCTCCTATAATTACTTGCCGACCCATGATCTAGACTGAACTGCCGTGGGTTCGAATCCCACCTGTGCTCATAGATGTGTTGTGATGTTATTTAGTTTTAAGTTAGTTGTTATTTAGTGTAGTTGAAAGACGCTAATGACCTTAGATGTCGACGCGTCTATAATCTACAATAAATAAAAATAAAAAGAAGTCCGCACAGAAACGTCTACAGTCGACCTTCTAAATATTCAAGACAAATAAATAAGTCCCTAAACAAAATATCTGACTAGCTGTGTTTAGTTTTGTTTCACCTGTGAAGAGTACTACGGGACTATACGAACAGTACTACGGTACCGACAACAAAACAATCCTGATATCTAGTTATGGCCGTATACATGAAGTGGTACACTTCTTGGTTCTCTTATCCAACACCGGAACACCGAGCTTCTGATGTCACTTCACATCGGCTCTGACGTCACTACAACTACAACACACACACACACACACACACACACACACACACACATGTAAATACGTGTGACAATCTTTTTTCTTTGGTTTACTTTATAGTTAAAACTTTAAAACTGGAATAATATTAAAGCTCTTTAAAACCAATTTATAAGCATAAATCGTTTTAAATCAACTATACAAGCTTTAAGTGCTTTTCTCCTATGCTTTTCTATTTGATTTTTGTTGAAAATAATTTTACAGACAAAATAGTTTTATTGTATTTTTAGGTAATAGACTGCTTGGTTTTTAGTGTATTTGCCATATGACACATACACTATTGGCGTTGGTCGGATGGCGGGACCCAGGGGTCGGACCAAAATTTCTCGACGTTTCATAGCCTCCTGAACAATTTGGCACCATTTTTAAAAATGTTTATATATGTATATATATAAACGTGTGTGTGTGTGTGTGTTAGCACGATAACTCTCGACACACGTTGGAATCCATCACCGCACGGAACTTTTTTGAAATGGGCCCAATCGGGCCATTTTAAGGGTGGGTTTTAGGGGTTGAAAAATGTTTTTAGGGCCTAAAATACCGAAAAAATTCTCAGAATTGTTTCAAAATTGAAATTTAACCTTTTAGTAAAGTTAAAAATGTGCTACTAAAATTTTAATTAAATCGGCCCGACAGGACCGGACTTACAAATTTTATGAAAACATTAGTTTGACGATAATGCTTTACTTACTGAAGGGTGTATTTAATTTGGTACAGAGGTTGCATTGATAATAATAATGAAATTAAGAAAAAAAAATTTTATTTTAAGGGGTGTATTAGGGGGTTAAACTTTTTATTTTGTCCAAAAACAAACTTAAGTTCACGTATTAAAGCCACAATGCCAGTATTAGCAAATACACTATATTGTCGGCAGGGTTTTGGCACTGCGACCCGAGTTTTTTATATTTGAAGTTACTAGACAAAATCGCTTAGGTCCGTAGATCCTTTGGTAATTTTTAGGATTCCGTGCCAAAAATGGTAAAAAACTGAAACCTTATAGTGAGACTCTATTGGGGTCGATTTATATTATCCGGTCAGACATGGCACGGGAACGTAGCGTTTCCGGCAAGACAAACATTTTTACATGCATTTCAAATACGAATATTTATACATAACGGTTCCAGTCGTATTTGAAATGTTTGTCTTGCCGGAAACGCTACATTCCCGCGCCATGTCTGACTGGATAATATAAATCAACGTTCACCCGTCCGTTTGTGTAGTCTATTAATTCCCCAGATTTATTTGGTCTACCACTTCCTTTTCAGAAAGACCCTGGATCGCTCAAGCGTCCCCAGGGGAGCAATACCGCCCAGTTTGGGAAACACTGGTCTGAAACTTCTAAACGGATAGTTGTGTGTTCGGCAGATAATCCAGGAATCGTTTAACAAACAAACGGAGTAAATTTTCGTTCTAGCCATTTTCAAGACATCGTCTTTAACGAAAATTTATTTTGAAACATGCCGGTTTCTGATACGACTGTCAGTTTTAAATCTAGATGTAAAGCTGAAAGTCATATCATGAACAGAGCATTACATTTTCCAAACTAATTTTTCTTGTATGGTACTATGATTCTCCATTCCGATAAGTTAATGTTTAATCTGGGGTAGGTAAGTTTTTAAATTCTAGCACAGTGTTATGGATCACCCTGTATACAAACGTCAGACAGGAAGCGGTGTCTGCTTGCTGAACACACTGGTGCCTACACGAACATTCTGGACAGCGCTAGAGAAATCGAGAACACCACTGAGTTTACGCCACGCAGGTATATAAACAGCGGCGCGGGTCAATCAGGCAATCAGTGTCGTGTTGAATACGAAGTCAAGTACTGAGCGACGAATAGTGCGTCTGATATAAATAAATCTGACATAAATAATCCTTGTATATATAGTTATTTGTTAAATGTTAGTTAAGTGGCTTGTTTAGTTCAATAATTACCGTTTAAGTTTTTTTATTGTTAGAATTGACTTTTCGTTGTTGCAATTATTGTATATAGTTAATTGTTACGAATTATTGTAAATAAATATTTATTCCGCTAACTCAGAAAACAGTTTTGTAACAACAGCAACGCTTCCATGCACTCCTTTTTATAATCTTCTCAGCTTACAAGTCTAAATTTATTTATAGTTAATTAAAATGGCTTCACCACCCGTAAATAACGTACTCCAGCTAATGTTCTTAAAGCTCTTAGCTTTTGTAATCGAAATATTTACAAGAGTTTTCTTTTACACTAATTTCAGTGTTTATTAATACAATGAATTTCACTTAAGATGCAACATATGAGATTTTTGTTCATTTAGAAGTTATGAAAAACATTATAGTGAGGTAAATTAATAAGATTTATACTGCTGAATTGCATTTGAAAATTTTTCGTTGGAAAGCAGCCAATTATATAATTGATTCGAAACATATTGGAAAAAATTATTTTATCAACCATAGTCACAGTCAGGAAGTGGAAAGGTTCAGGTTAGAATCCTGACTGTGACTATGGTTGGTAAAATAATTTTTCCAATATGTTTCGAATCAATTATATAATTGGCTGCTTTCCAACGAAAAATTTTCATTATAGTGAGGTAGCTTAGAGCTGTATTTCAAGATTACCGTTACCTAGTGGATATTGTTATTAAGGACCAAGAGCGAGTGGCAATTTTTTGGTATTATTTATTTTAGGCCTTATTTTTGTGAAGATGTTGAGGGAGGCATATTAAAGTGCCCTGAGTAAGATATTTTGCGAGATAGCGGTATGGGAGGGATGCAGACCGCCCCCAACATGTAACAAAAAAAAATGGTCACAATTATCATTGCTTCAAGGCTGAAATTGTTTGTACAGCTTGTCGGTGACCCAATAATGCCCTTATAATATTTGAAGATCGATTGGTCGGTATTAAAGGGGTGGCAGATCACCCTAAACGTGTCATGTACCCGACGAAATTTATATTATTAGTTCAAGGTTCAAATTTTATTATGTTGTTACGGCGACTGTTTTAAGCATATATTTCAATTTGAAGAATACCCTAAACGTGTCATGTACCCGTATGTATCGATAATTTTTAAATATCACCCTCCTACAGTCACTAGTATTGCAGTTTCAACGTGGACTTACTCTAAGTTAAGGTACGTGCAATATGGAGCTGGGATTCTAGATGGTAGCGTAGATCATAGCAGGGCTTGCTTAAATTAATGCATTGTCATATATGCGAGCGTACACAACGAAGTAGTGAGTGTAGCAGGTATAAGCGCTGTTATAAGAGCTGGTAGATTCAAGAATGTATCTCACCATTCTTTCAGCGTGCTGACTACTACAATCAACGTGTGACAACTGTCAAATGGCCGTTACAAATTTCGGAATGGATGTGACTAGTTTAATAAATGAAATTTTGCCAGTTTTTATTTAATTTGTTTTGAGTTTTTTCTAAGACGTATTTAAAAGTGTTAGGTTCCATATGTAAATATTCAAAAAACCGGTTTGGGTAAAATTTTAATTCTTGGTATAAATGATGAAATTCGCCCTGTTTAGATCGTTTTCTATTAATAGGGTGGACATGATAGCTCCTACCCAAATTTGTATTTAAAATATACCACTTTGTAGCAGAAGAACACAAATATTCGTCTTCGCTATCTGACATTTCAAACGCGACTTACGCTTGTATCAATGCTAGTATCAAAGCTTCGTTGTGCAAACCTATAAGCTCTTATAATTTCAGCCACCATCTACCATACATGCTACCATCTAGAATCCCAGCTGCGTACTGCACGTACGTTTAGACTGCATCAAACGCTGTTAGTACAAACTCTAAACTCACATGGTGGAGGTACCGTGCATGTGGTGGTAATGAAGAAACGGGCCGATTCTAATATACGCAAAACGCTTTGATATTTTTTTTAATGTCATTTCAGTGTGCCGACATGAATAACAATAAAGAGCGTTGCATTTGTATTAATTTGTAAAATTCTGGATGTGACTGCGACGACGGGAAATGCGAAAGAGATGGGGAGAACGAAACGGGGAGACACGTCAGTGCCTTAGACAGCATGTATAATACTGTCAGGAATATATTCAATTAGACGTTATCTTGTTATCATTGTAACAAGCTGACTACTACTGACTACGTGACCGGCATTTCGCAGTAAATTAACTGTCACATTTCTAAGGCTGCCCAATTCTACCAGTTTTACAGATAAACCATATATTTATTATTCTAAGCTGAATACGCAATCGAAATATCTGTATGCAGAACCTCACACAAGCATCGCTGTTGGTCTGAAAAAAGTACTGTGTATTTATTTAATATATTGTAAATTATAGACGCGTCGACAGCTTAGGTCATTAGCGTCTTGATTACATTAAATAACATAACTCACTTAAAACTAAATGACATCACAAAACATCCATGAGCGGAGGCGGGATTCGAACCCACGACAGTCTGATCCAGAGGCCGCGACGCTAACCACTGGACCACACTGTCCTACAATGTGTTTGTCATTATTAAAAAAGGCTGAAGTAATATTAAAAGTGTGTCGTTACACATGGCTGAAGTGTATAAGAAGATACGTTAGATTCGACGCATTAAGCTCAATTTATATTATCCGGTCAGACACGGCGCGGGAACGTAGCGTTTCCGGCAAGACAAACATTTTTACATGCATTTCAAATACGAGTATTGATACGTGTCTGAACGGACGGGATCCGCTAAGTATAAATATTCGTATTTGAAATGCATGTAAAAATGTTTGTCTTGCCGGAAACGCTACGTTCCCGCGCCGTGTCTGACCGGATAATATAAATCGACCTTTATCCGGACGACCCGAAATAAAAATACAAGGACAGTAAAAAACGCGAAATATAAAATAACTTTTAAAAAATTCTCTACCTACATTCAATTAGAAGATGGCGTTGAGGACAGTGTGGTACAGTGGTTAGCGTCGCGGCATCTGGATCAAACTGTCGTGGGTTCGAATCCCGCCTCCGCTCATGGATGTGTTGTGATGTCGTTTAGTTTTAAGTGTGTTGTTATTTAATGTAATCAAGACGCTATTGACCTAAGTTGTCGACGCGTCTATAATTTACAATAAATAAATAAAGTTAAGACGGCGTTAATAAACCACTATGACTATTATAATATAGGGACAATGCGTCGACTTTTATTTAAATGTAGATATAGGGAAGGTTATTGTAAAACGAAGAAAAAATTTATTTTATAAACTACTATGGCCCGTATTCACCAAACACTGTTAAAGATAGAAGTTACCAACCTTAGAATAAATTTATTCCTTGGAATTTACTATATACTATACGCCTTGCAGATTTTGTCAAATAAAGCACGTTTACCAAAGATCCGACCGATGGCGCATCTATCGAAAATGTAAAATGGTGAATATTGACATATTTTACTGACAAAAACCTTTACCTGTAAGATATGAAATTAATATTTACCTGAAAAGGTCGCCAGGCTATAAAGTAATTTATGCATTTCGTGCACACCCTATTTAACTACGCGGATAAATATTTATACCCTTGAAATTGAACAGAATAACTTATATTCTTACGATTTATACCTGCAGTAAACTTAACTATGTTTGGTAATTTGAATTATCACTATTTATTCCGTGTGATAGTTACCAGGGGAATAAATCAACGGAATAAATAACTAACTAGGCTCGGTGAATACGGGCCTATGTCAAATAATATATATATTATTTTTGTTACTTACAATTATTGTAGTATAGATACTAAACACTCTAAGCACGTACCTGAAACAAAAAAAAAATTATAAATAATATGAATGTCTGAAATTTAAAAGAAACATCATAATTTATTATTTAAAATTTTAATTAAGCAATCGACTAAATATCTGTTATCTTATTACCTTATATTTATTAAGTTGGTGTCAAGTTTGTTAGCTTAATTTTTTGAGATATTCTAAGAATTATATTAAAAGGTGATAGCTAATAGTAGACCTTTGCGACATTTTTTTTAGTCACTCTAGTCTAGACGTGGGGGGTTATAGATACTGTACGTAAGAAGTAATTACGTAACCATACGAAATCTACATGTCTGCGCTTTGTAAAAATATTTAGCAAATGGCCTAGGTTGACTTACTGGTTAATAATTTCTGGACTGCTTCCTGTAGGAAGTAAAACTCTGGACAGCCTTTCAATCGATTGACACACGACGTGTAGCAAAAAGTATATTGTAAGGGGATTTGAACGTTACTTTTTGTTGTACTCTTCCAGAACTTTAATAATATTCTTTATTAAACTAAGCTTTTGTTAACTTGCTCGGTTTAATAATTGGATGTAAATGTGCATACATTGTTGAAACTTTAGAGATTTATGTGTTACAAAATCTCAAACAAACTTCTGGGATAGTCGCTAAGTTGAAAGGTTCAATAACCAGACATGCATTACTTACATAGCATAATTAAAAGTTAGTTTTAAAAAAAAATCGTGAATACTGACTTATCTAGTACAATGATATACAGATTGTATCAAATTAAACCTGTGCATAGGGCATTCTGTGTGTTAGACAGAGATTGATACATAAAGCAATAAATAAGAATGAGATAAATGATTGCTAATAGGATGTTACGTCGTTACTGTAAATAAATAATATTTATACAACCTAATAGCGTCATCTTTGTTTTTTCGCTCCTTCTATGCTATTTTCAAAGGCAGCTACAAATAATTTTATTATGTCAGCGGTTGAATTACCACCATAAAACCATTTAATTATTTGAATTTTTTCCCGAACAGTATAAATTGCCATTTTATCAATAATTTCAGTAGTGACTATTTTTACTGTAGAAAACAACGATGACAGTTGTTCGGTATTACATATTTATTTACAGTAACCACGTAACATCCTATTAGCGATCATTTATCTCATTCTTACTTATTGCTTTATGTATCAATCTCTGTCTTACACACAGAATGCCCTATGCACAGGTTTAATTTGATACAATCTGTATGTTTTACACAGAGAGAGAAAATATCGAGAAATTAGTGAAATACTAAAAAAACCGGCTACGTGCGAATCAGACTCGTGCACCGTGGGTTCCCTACAAAAATAAAAATAAGGAGTTAGGTAGGAGTAAAAATTAACAGATTAATTTATTCAAGATTGCTTTTAAAAAGTATTTTTTTACTTATATTTTATTTCGTTCTTTTTAGTGTTTCAAAATTTTTCCGTATCAACTAAATTAATTTTTGAAAAAAAAAATATCAACAGTATATTTGATGGATAAAAAAAGTAAAAATATTGCAATCTGAAACCCGGGATCGAACGAGGGACCTTTAGATCTTCTGTCGAAGGCTCTACCACTGAGCCAATCGCATAGTGATATAGTAGGTACTCACAGTATCTATAGTAAAATAAAATATAGTAAAAAAAAATATCAACAGTATATTAATTGATGGATAAAAAAAGTAAAACTATTGCAATCTGAAACCCGGGATCGAACGAGGGACCTTTAGATCTTCTGTCGAAGGCTCTACCACTGAGCCAATCGCATAGTGATATAGTAGGTACTCACAGTATCTATAGCAGTACGGTTACTCCAATCGTACTGATATTATACTATAATCTGATAAGAATTGCCGAGCTCGGTCCCACGGTATTTTCAGATTCAAATACGATGTCGATGACAGCTACATATAACCTCAATTTGTACAGCTGACAAAGGAGTAGCTTTGCATCACTTTTACAAACACATCACCGTAACATTTCATTGGATCACTCTAGCACAGGGGTCGGCAACCTGCGGCTCTTATGATGTCAAGATGCGGCTCTCCAGTTCCATGCGCAAATATTAATAATTATATTATTTTATTTTCAAAACTCATAAAAAATATTATACTGCAAAAAAAACTTTAAACAGGATAAAAACACTCGACAGAGAACAGTGAGAATAGATGGAGTAGAGAGTATACGGACAGCTGACATTTTTTAAATGTGGCAACACTGCAGAACTTTTTTTTTATATACCTAATCCTAATCAAATACCATAATATTGAAATAAAAATGTTAGTGACTCTTTAAAAACTGGGAAATTTTGTAAATAGTAACTTTTGGCTCTTCCGTCTCAAAAGGTTGCCGACCCCTGCTCTAGCAGAAATCTGGGATTTAAAGGGAACTCAGTAAATATCTTGTGAATGGAGAATTTATACTAAATAAATTTCAATTTATAGTCAGTAAATATGTTTTCTGCAAACCAATAACTAATATTGAACCCGAAAACCTCCAAAATTTTATCACAAAAGCTTCATAATATTGTAGCAAACCCCAAGATGTTACGCCACTGCCTCCCATAGAGAAATCGAGAAGCGGTGTCTGCTTGTTGTACCACGAGTACCTGCCGGAATGTTCTTGAGAGCGCGCGAACGTACTAGGCGGGATTGCGCGACCTATATAAGCGAAGTACGAGCGAGTCAGAGGATCAGTCGACGGTGTCATGCAATGAAATAAATATTGATCAGTCAACGGTAATCAGTCAGTGTAGATTGTACTGTGATAGTGTTGAACAAATAAATAAATCTGATATAAATACAGTGACTAATATAATTACGAATAAATAATAATTGCATTTATTTGTTAAGTGTTAGTTAAGTGGCTCGTTTAGTTAAAAAATTACCGTTTAAGTTTTTTTATTGTTAGAATTGACTTTTCGTTGTTGCGTTATTATTATTGTATATAGTTAATTGTTTTTAATTATTGTAAATAAATATTTATTCCGCCAACTCAGAAAACAGTTTCGTTACAATATATTAACGCGATCCACAACTTGGTATGAAATCTCAAACTACAACCGGACTTTAATCCTTTGTGTACAGGACTGACCAATCACAACGCTCATAAATTGTAAACATTATTGCTGACAACCACCTGCGACGTCATGCGATGCCATATTATATAACTATAATACACGTTTCTATGTCGGAGTTTGAAGTGTCCTGTCGATTCACTGTTTCCAGGCACTTAAGTTTGTCAACATTAGTTCTCTTCTGACATCAGTTTGACAACTTTGCTAACACTCACACACACAAACACACGTCGACCTGATATTATATTGATTATTTTCGAAATTCAAAAGAAAATAAGCCGTGAGGTGGGTCGTTTATTAGGACTAAAGTGCGACCCTTGAGGTCCACACGACGAACTTCCCAGTTTGATAAATATTTAATAATAATAATTAAATTAGATATTACACAGAAAAGTAATCATTTTAATCATTAAAACATAATTATTATTTATTTTTAACAATAATTAAAAAAAAAACGGCTGAACATACGTACGTACGTACATACGTACCCACACACACAGACATCTTTCTAAAAATAGTGTAGTGACCTTGAAACATAAAAATTTGTTATATACTTTTTGATTTCAATTTTCGAACCCATTACAATAACTTCCAATGGGAAGTTAATAATATGATTAATGTTATGTAAGATCCAGGTTTTTAACATAGTATGACGAACCAAAAAGGATATTATCCTTTTGAAGTAAATACCATCTAATGTCTCACAATGGGAAGGCATTTTAGAAATATTAGATGAAACGTAAATAGTCGGAAATGGTTGACATGTGAAATAAAACTCAGCATGTATATTGTATAATTACTATATGTTAAAGTCTCAGACAGAGTGAGTCATGGTGGCCTTGTCGAAAAGTACGAGTCTACAGACAAGCACAAACGCCAAGCCTCGGTTAGATTCCCTAAGGATTTTAATACCTATATACAGATTGTATCAAATTAAACCTGTGCATAGGGCATTCTGTGTGTAAGACAGAGATTGTGCCCTATGCACAGGTTTAATTTGATACAATCTATATATTTTTTTTATAATAATGAAAATATATAGGTATTGAATAACAATTTAAAATGGGTATAAATGAAAAAAATTACAATTTTTTACGAGCATTTGATTTTATAGAATAAATAAAAATGGATAATACAATTGTTTGTGTTCAACGCTATTCACATCATCTGTCTGTACCCGCGATACAGATATATCCTTAATCGACTTAATGTATGCTTGATAAAGCAGATTTTGCAGTGTATTGAAAGGCCGGTTTATATTTTTCGTAGCGAGTGAGGCGCCCGTATGGGACGTGTTTCCTTGAGGATATTACATATACAAGGCATGTATAAGTTCAATATAAGTTTTTAAGTACATAAACTCAGTACTCGAGCCAATGTTGAGACATGTAACTTCCTTATATTTCTTCATGCTTCTGCTGCTAGCTACTGTTATGCACTCTACATAATAAAATAACGTACTAGCAACTGACACTAAACTTATTTTATACTAGATTTTGCCAGCGGCTTCACTCGAGTGGACATACTCGTATAAGAGTTTTAAAAAATCGTAGGCTGAGAAAATGCCAAAAATATAAAGACTCTCTTTGTACAAATTTGCGAAATTTAAAAAAAAAAAATTCGTCCCGATTCGTTTGATATTAAGTTTATTTATAGAAAAAATAACCCTGAATCGCAATCAATAACCCGCACTTTTATATTCAAAGATATAAACAGCATTTGAGAGATTTTTGAGTTTTCTTAAAAATGCCAAAAGTGAGAAGACCACCCTCTTTGTACTAATTTGCGAAATTTTTGAAAAATTAATTCGACCCGATTCGTTTGATATTAAGTTTATTTCTAGAAAAAATAACGCTGAATCGCATTCAATAAACCGCACTTTTATATTCAGAAATATAAACAGCATTTGAGAGATTTTTGAGTTTTCTTAAAAATGCCAAAAGTGAGAAGACCACCCTCTTTGTACTAATTTGCGAAATTTTTGAAAAATTAATTCGACCCGATTCGTTTGATATAAAGTTTATTTATAGAAAAAATAACGCTGAATCGCATTCAATCACCCGCACTTTTATATTCAAAGATATAAACAGCATTTAAGAGATTTTTGTGTTTTCTTAAAAATGCCAAAAATGAGAAGACCCCACTCTTTGTACTAATTTGCGAAATTTTTGAAAAATTAATTCGACCAGATTCGTTTGATATTAAGTTTATTTATAGAAAAAATAACGCTGAATCGCATCTAATAACCCGCACTTTTATACTCAATGATATTAAAAGCATTTGAGAGATTTTTGAGATTTCTTAAAAATACCAAAAGTGAGAAGACCCCCCTCTTTGTACTAATTTGCGAAATTTTTGAAAAATTAATTCGACCTGATTCGTTTTATATTAAGTTAATTTATAGAAAAAATAACGCTGAATCGACTTCAACCACCCGCACTTTTAGTTTCAAAGATATAAACCGCATCTGAGAGATTTTAGAGTTTTCTTAAAAATGCCAAAAGTGAGAAGACCCCCCTCTTTGTACTAATTTTCGAAATTTTTGAAAAATTAATTCGACCCGATTCGTTTTATATTAAGTTAATTTATAGAAAAAATAACGCTGAATCGCATTCAATAACCCGCACTTTTATATTCAAAGATATAAACAGCATTTGAGAGATTTTTGTGTTTTCTTAAAAATGCCAAAAGTGAGAAGACCCCCCTCTTTGTACTAATTTGCGAAATTTTTGAAAAATTAATTCGACCCGATTCGTTTGATATTAAGTTAATTTATAGAAAAAATAACGCTGAATCGACTTCAATCACCCGCACTTTTAGTTTCAAAGATATAAACCGCATCTAAGAGATTTTTGAGTTTTCTTAAAAATGCCAAAAGTGAGAAGACCCCCTCTTTGTACTAATTTGCGAAATTTTTGAAAAATTAATTCGACCCGATTCGTTTTATATTAAGTTAATTTATAGAAAAAATAACGCTGAATCGACTTCAATTACCCGCACTTTTAGTTTCAAAGATATAAACCGCATCTGAAAGATTTTTGAGTTTTCTTAAAAATGCCAAAAGTGAGAAGACCCCCCTCTTTGCACTAATTTGCGAAATTTTTGAAAAATTAATTCGACCCGATTCGTTTTATATTAAGTTAATTTATAGAAAAAATAACGCTGAATCGACTTCAACCACCCGCACTTTTAGTTTCAAAGATATAAACCGCATCTGAGAGATTTTAGAGTTTTCTTAAAAATGCCAAAAGTGAGAAGACCCCCCTCTTTGTACTAATTTGCGAAATTTTTGAAAAATTAATTCGACCCGATTCGTTTGATATTAAGTTTATTTATAGAAAAAATAACGCTGAATCGCATCTAATAACCCGCACTTTTATACTCAATGATATTAAAAGCATTTGAGAGATTTTTGAGATTTCTTAAAAATACCAAAAGTGAGAAGACCCCCCTCTTTGTACTAATATGCGAAATTTTTGAAAAATTAATTCGACCTGATTCGTTTTATATTAAGTTAATTTATAGAAAAAATAACGCTGAATCGACTTCAATTACCCGCACTTTTAGTTTCAAAGATATAAACCGCATCTGAGAGATTTTTGAGTTTTCTTAAAAATGCCAAAAGTGAGAAGACCCCCCTCTTTGCACTAATTTGCGAAATTTTTGAAAAATTAATTCGACCCGATTCGTTTTATATTAAGTTAATTTATAGAAAAAATAACGCTGAATCGCATTCAATAACCCGCACTTTTATATTCAAAGATATAAACAGCATTTGAGAGATTTTTGTGTTTTCTTAAAAATACCAAAAGTGAGAAGACCCCCCTCTTTGAACTAATTTGCGAAATTTTTGAAAAATTAATTCGACCCGATTCATTTGATATTAAGTTAATTTATAGAAAAAATAACGCTGAATCGACTTCAACCACCCGCACTTTTAGTTTCAAAGATATAAACCGCATCTGAGAGATTTTAGAGTTTTCTTAAAAATGCCAAAAGTGAGAAGACCCCCCTCTTTGTACTAATTTGCGAAATTTTTGAAAAATTAATTCGACCCGATTCGTTTGATATTAAGTTTATTTCTCGGTTTATTTATAGAAAAAATAACGCTGAATCGCATTCAATAACCCGCACTTTTATATTCAAAGATATAAACAGCATTTGAGAGATTTTTGTGTTTTCTTAAAAATGCCAAAAGTGAGAAGACCCCCCTCTTTGTACTAATTTGCGAAATTTTTGAAAAATTAATTCGACCTGATTCGTTTTATATTAAGTTAATTTATAGAAAAAATAACGCTGAATCGACTTCAACCACCCGCACTTTTAGTTTCAAAGATATAAACCGCATCTGAGAGATTTTTGAGTTTTCTTAAAAATGCCAAAAGTGAAAAGACTCTTTGTACTAATTTGCGAAATTTTTGAAAAATTAATTTGACCCGATTCGTTTGATATTAAGTTAATTTATAGAAAAAATAACGCTGAATAGACTTCAATTACCCGCACTTTTAGTTTCAAAGATATAAACCGCATCTGAGAGATTTTTGAGTTTTCTTAAAAATGCCAAAAGTGAGAAGACCCCCCTCTTTGTACTAATTTGCGAAATTTTTGAAAAATTAATTCGACCCGATTCGTTTGATATTAAGTTTATTTCTCTGTTTATTTATAGAAAAAATAACGCTGAATCGCATTCAATAACCCGCACTTTTATATTCAATGATATAAACAGCATTTGAGAGATTTTTGTGTTTTCTTAAAAATGCTAAAAGTGAGAAGACTCCCTCTTTGTACTAATATGCGAAATTTTTGAAAAATTAATTCGACCTGATTTGTTTTATATTAAGTTAATTTATAGAAAAAATAACGCTGAATCGACTTCAACCACCCGCACTTTTAGTTTCAAAGATATAAACCGCATCTGAGAGATTTTAGAGTTTTCTTAAAAATGCCAAAAGTGAGAAGACCCCCCTCTTTGTCCTAATTTTCGAAATTTTTGAAAAATTAATTCGACCCGATTCGTTTGATATTAAGTTTATTTCTCGGTTTATTTATAGAAAAAATAACGCTGAATCGCATTCAATAACCCGCACTTTTATATTCAAAGATATAAACAGCATTTGAGAGATTTTTGTGTTTTCTTAAAAATGCCAAAAGTGAGAAGACCCCCCTCTTTGTACTAATTTGCGAAATTTTTGAAAAATTAATTCGACCTGATTCGTTTTATATTAAGTTAATTTATAGAAAAAATAACGCTGAATCGACTTCAACCACCCGCACTTTTAGTTTCAAAGATATAAACCGCATCTGAGAGATTTTAGAGTTTTCTTAAAAATGCCAAAAGTGAGAAGACCCCCCTCTTTGTACTAATTTTCGAAATTTTTGAAAAATTAATTCGACCCGATTCGTTTGATATTAAGTTTATTTCTCGGTTTATTTATAGAAAAAATAACGCTGAATCGCATTCAATAACCCGCACTTTTATATTCAAAGATATAAACAGCATTTGAGAGATTTTTGTGTTTTCTTAAAAATGCCAAAAGTGAGAAGACCTCCCTCTTTGTACTAATTTGCGAAATTTTTGAAAAATTAATTCGACCTGATTCGTTTTATATTAAGTTAATTTATAGAAAAAATAACGCTGAATCGACTTCAACCACCCGCACTTTTAGTTTCAAAGATATAAACCGCATCTGAGAGATTTTAGAGTTTTCTTAAAAATGCCAAAAGTGAGAAGACCCCCCTCTTTGTACTAATTTTCGAAATTTTTGAAAAATTAATTCGACCCGATTCGTTTGATATTAAGTTTATTTCTCGGTTTATTTATAGAAAAAATAACGCTGAATCGCATTCAATAACCCGCACTTTTATATTCAAAGATATAAACAGCATTTGAGAGATTTTTGTGTTTTCTTAAAAATGCCAAAAGTGAGAAGACCCCCCTCTTTGTACTAATTTGCGAAATTTTTGAAAAATTAATTCGACCCGATTCGTTTGATATTAAGTTAATTTATAGAAAAAATAACGCTGAATAGACTTCAATTACCCGCACTTTTAGTTTCAAAGATATAAACCGCATCTGAGAGATTTTTGAGTTTTCTTAAAAATGCCAAAAGTGAGAAGACCCCCCTCTTTGTACTAATTTGCGAAATTTTTGAAAAATTAATTCGACCCGATTCGTTTGATATTAAGTTTATTTATAGAAAAAATAACGCTGAATCGCATTCAATAACCCGCACTTTTATACTCAAAGATATTAAACAGCATTTGAGAGATTTTTGAGTTTTCTTAAAAATCCAAAAGTGAGAAGACCCCCCTCTTTGACTAATTTGCGAAATTTTTGAAAAATTAATTCGACCTGATTCGTTTTATATTAAGTTAATTTATAGAAAAAATAACGCTGAATCGACTTCAACCACCCGCACTTTTAGTTTCAAAGATATAAACCGCATCTGAGAGATTTTAGAGTTTTCTTAAAAATGCCAAAAGTGAGAAGACCCCCCTCTTTGTACTAATTTTCGAAATTTTTGAAAAATTAATTCGACCCGATTCGTTTGATATTAAGTTTATTTCTCGGTTTATTTATAGAAAAAATAACGCTGAATCGCATTCAATAACCCGCACTTTTATATTCAAAGATATAAACAGCATTTGAGAGATTTTTGTGTTTTCTTAAAAATACCAAAAGTGAGAAGACCCCCCTCTTTGTCTTAATTTGCGAAATTTTTGAAAAATTAATTCGACCCGATTCATTTGATATTAAGTTAATTTATAGAAAAAATAACGCTGAATCGACTTCAATTACCCGCACTTTTAGTTTCAAAGATATAAACCGCATCTGAGAGATTTTTGAGTTTTCTTAAAAATGCCAAAAGTGAGAAGACCCCCCTCTTTGTACTAATTTGCGAAATTTTTGAAAAATTAATTCGACCCGATTCATTTGATATTAAGTTAATTTATAGAAAAAATAACGCTGAATCGACTTCAATTACCCGCACTTTTAGTTTCAAAGATATAAACCGCATCTGAGAGATTTTAGAGTTTTCTTAAAAATGCCAAAAGTGAGAAGACCCCCCTCTTTGTACTAATTTTCGAAATTTTTGAAAAATTAATTCGACCCGATTCGTTTGATATTAAGTTTATTTCTCGGTTTATTTATAGAAAAAATAACGCTGAATCGCATTCAATAACCCGCACTTTTATATTCAAAGATATAAACAGCATTTGAGAGATTTTTGTGTTTTCTTAAAAATGCCAAAAGTGAGAAGACCCCCCTCTTTGTACTAATTTGCGAAATTTTTGAAAAATTAATTCGACCTGATTCGTTTTATATTAAGTTAATTTATAGAAAAAATAACGCTGAATCGACTTCAACCACCCGCACTTTTAGTTTCAAAGATATAAACCGCATCTGAGAGATTTTAGAGTTTTCTTAAAAATGCCAAAAGTGAGAAGACCCCCCTCTTTGTACTAATTTTCGAAATTTTTGAAAAATTAATTCGACCCGATTCGTTTGATATTAAGTTTATTTCTCGGTTTATTTATAGAAAAAATAACGCTGAATCGCATTCAATAACCCGCACTTTTATTTTCAAAGATATAAACAGCATTTGAGAGATTTTTGAGTTTTCTTAAAAATGCCAAAAGTGAGAAGACCCCCCTCTTTGTACTAATTTGCGAAATTTTTGAAAAATTAATTCGACCCGATTCATTTGATATTAAGTTAATTTATAGAAAAAATAACGCTGAATCGACTTCAATTACCCGCACTTTTAGTTTCAAAGGTATAAACCGCATCTGAGAGATTTTTGAGTTTTCTTAAAAATGCCAAAAGTGAGAAGACCCCCCTCTTTGTACTAATTTGCGAAATTTTTGAAAAATTAATTCGACCCGATTCGTTTGATATTAAGTTTATTTATAGAAAAAATAACGCTGAATCGCATCTAATAACCCGCACTTTTATACTCAATGATATTAAAAGCATTTGAGAGATTTTTGAGATTTCTTAAAAATACCAAAAGTGAGAAGACCCCCCTCTTTGTACTAATTTGCGAAATTTTTGAAAAATTAATTCGACCTGATTCGTTTTATATTAAGTTAATTTATAGAAAAAATAACGCTGAATCGACTTCAACCACCCGCACTTTTAGTTTCAAAGATATAAACCGCATCTGAGAGATTTTTGAGTTTTTTTAAAAATGCCAAAAGTGAGAAGACCCCCCTCTTTGTACTAATTTGCGAAATTTTTGAAAAATAAATTCCTCCCGATTCGTTTGATATTAAGTCTATTTATAGAAAAAATAACGCTGAATCGACTTCAACCACCCGCACTTTTAGTTTCAAAGATATGAACAGCATCTGAGAGATTTTTGAGGTTTCTTAAAAATGCCAAAAGTGAGAAGACCCCCCTCTTTGTACAAATTTGCGAAATTTTTGAAAAATAAATTTCTCCCGATTCGTTTGATATTAAGTCTATTTAATGAAAAAATAACGCTGAATCGACTTCAACCACCCGCACTTTTAGTTTCAAAGATATAAACAGCATCGAGAGATTTTTGAGGTTTCTTAAAAATGCCAAAAGTAAGAAGACCCCCCTCTTTGTACAAATTTGCGAAATTTTTGAAAAATAAATTTCTCCCGAATCGTTTGATATTAAGTCTATTTATAGAAAAAATAACGCTAAATTGACTCCAACAACCCGCACTTTTAGTTCAAAGATATAAACAGAGACAAATGTTTGACACATCCTCGTATAAAGCATCGCGTAGTGACGTAGTCCGTAACATGTATGAAGTTAAGAGTTACAGGTTTAGGGCTTCGTACACATATTACGTCTTGCTCCTTACTTCAGAACATAGATGCAACACAGAAGTTAACTATGTTCTATACTCCGTGTGTACAAGACACGGAGTATAGTAAACTAGTTACTTAATATTAAGGGGATTATAGTTTCATCGAGAACGTTATTTTACGGCTGCTCTAAAATGTGACGCCGGACTAAATTGCTTCTAAATTTCATCAAGGTGATGGGAAAATATCACTGTGTTTACTTTCATTTTATGATAAACAAATTGATTGGATTTGTCACACCGCTGTTTATCACTCGCTGAAAAATTGGATTAAATTAGTTTCAGTTTAGCTACGATATTACGTTTAGTTAATTTCTAATGAAATTATGTCTGCATTTTAATTCAGGTAACAAATTGATTTAACTTTCGATCCGTGAACGATTTAGTTTCAATTTATTGATTTCATTACTGAATATTTATAGATTTAATAAAAACATAAACTTAAGTATTTTGAATTTGATTTGGATTTATTTTTCCAAAAGATTGAAAAAAATTATTACAAGAAAAAATATTCATGTAGGAGATACATGGTTCGGGAATAAGGCTAAATAATGTTCAAAGAATTTTTTCTGGTCGACGTTTTGAAAAATATATTTGCTTCTTCCATTGAACATTATTTATAGCCTTGTTCCGAAGCGTCTATCTCCTACATCAATCTTTTTAACGAACTTAAATTGAGCGAATTATAAGTAAAAGACCGTTCGTCACGCATTTTCATCACGTTTTTTCGTTAGACAACACTTCCACACCTATATATTGCCGGGAAAGACGTACTGCTACGTCAAAACTATTTTGACACATTCTTATATTATACGAAATCTATGTAAAATTGTTTCCTCTTTCGTTTAAGACGTAGTTTTACATCAAAAATCGAGTCCATAATTAAAATATTATCGACATATGTTTCTTATATACGAAATGTATGTAAAAATGTTTCCTCTTTCGTTTAAGACGTAGTTTTACATCAAAAATCGAGTCCTTAATTAAAATATCATTGACATATGTTTCTTATATACGAAATCTATTTAAAATTGTTTCCTCTTTCGTTTAAGACGTAGTTTTACATCAAAAATCGAGTCCATAATTATAATACCATCGACATATGTTTCTTATATACGAAATCTATGTAAAATTGTTTCGTCTTTCGTTTAAGACGTAGTTTTACATCAAAAATCGAGTCCATAATTAAAATAGCATCGACATATGTTTCAATAACAGCAAACAATGATTTTGTTTCTCATGTTTCGTTTACATAAATCAAAAGATGCACCGAACAGAGGGGTTCGGATTTATAGTTTGCTTACACACTGTGATTAATTCCATCAAGTTTTTGTTTATAGCGATCGAGTCTGTGTTTACTAGTTCAGAATATTAATGGTTCGATATTTCATTTGTATAGTTGTCGCATATAAATTAAGTTCAGCGGGTGTATGAGTGATTAATATACAATATTGCGAGGCGCAGGGTGCAATGCAATGCCAACCGATGCAATAATGCAATACAAAGTTATTGTGTACGTTTGTGTCTTACGACAATCGAACAATTTTACATATTATGAATTTGCATGTAGCAATTTTAGTTTTATTAGACGGGGGAATACAAATTCCCGTACGTTAAAGCAATTCATGAATAAACAACAGTCGGACTAAATTACGGTCGTTGGGTTCAGAAGAGAAATTTACTGGTTTCTTACAACACGTGTTGCTTCCAACTGCATTTGGTCATTTCGATCATTAATTATAATGTAATTATTGAATTGTGAATTATAGACGCTCGATAACAGAGGTCATTAGCGTCTGTTAATGTAATTATTAATAATTTCTCGGTGTTATTATAAAAAAATATATTTGACGTAAATCCGAAAGTACCTGCACATTAATTATGAGATTATCACACATTAATGCTGGGTTGCAGAAAGCATTGTTAGAAAATCTAATCTTAGATTGTGACCATATATATTTATCCATAAGAAAAGCATGGTAAAATTTTTAATTGATCCTGATCGCAAATGATTGATCGATTTAAATGATATTTTTTCAAAACTGTGTATAGATACCTACGTCATGTATTTAACACAGTTTTGTACTATATCCACTTTCAAACAACATTTTTCTACGCATTTTGATCAAATTTTAGCTTGAAAAATATTTTTTTGTGTCCTGATTCGTTTGATATTAAGTCTATTTATAGAATAAATAACGCCGAATCGACTCCAACAACCCGCACTTTTAGTTTCAAAGATATAAACAGCATCTGAGAGATTTTTAAGTTTTCTTAAAAATGCCAAAAGTAAGAAGACCCCCCTCTTTGTACAAATTTGCGAAATTTTTGCAAAATAAATTCGTCCCGGTTCGTTTGATATTAAGTCTATTTATAAAAAAAATAACGCTGAATCGACTCCAACAACCCGCACTTTTAGTTTCAAAGATATAAACAGCATCTGAGAGATTTTTGAGTTTTCTTAAAAATGCCAAAAGTAAGAAGACCCCCCTCTTTGTACAAATTTTCGAAATTTTTGCAAAATAAATTCGTCCCGATTCGTTTGATATTAAGTCTATTTATAGAAAAAATAACGCTGAATCGACTCCAACAATCCGCACTTTTAGTTTCAAAGATATAAACAGCATCTGAGAGATTTTTGAGTTTTCTTAAGAATGCCAAAAGTAAGAAGACACCCCTCTTTTTACAAAATTTGCGAAATTTTTGAAAAATAAATTCGTCCAGATTCGTTTGATATTAAGTCTATTTATAGAATAAATAACGCCGAATCGATTCCAACAACCCGCACTTTTAGTTTCAAAGATATAAACAGCATCTGAGAGATTTTTGAGTTTTCTTAAAAATGCCAAAAGTAAGAAGACCCCCCTCTTTGTACAAATTTGCGAAATTTTTGCAAAATAAATTCGTCCCGAATCGTTTGATATTAAGTCTATTTATAGAAAAAATAACGCTGAATCGACTCATACAACCCGCACTTTTAGTTTCAAAGATATAAACCGCATCTGAAAGATTGTTTTTCTGTGTATATCAATCATTTGTCTTGAAAATTCAATAATTTTCCGATTTGTGCTAGCCTTTTGAACACCAGTATAAGCATGGTGTTCAAGGACTAGACTAGTTAAACATAAAGATTTGAGTGAAAAACAATAAGATTATCTAAAGTGGTTAACAATGAAACACTTCAACAAAGAGATAGTGCTACAAAGAGAGAGAGAGAGAGAGAGAGAGAAAATGAGAGAGAAGGGCTCCACCTTAGCGATTCAGTACTGCTTCTATAAATCTCAATCGAACCATAAACAACCGACATAATTTAAACAGGGTATTAGAATATAGGTGTCCGTACTCTAAGCTAATGTACTCGTATATACAAGGTGTTTTATACACTGTCTGGAAAACTATCGAAAACAATGACAGCTTTAAAGCCGGTGTCCCACGGCTTGTGACTCGACAAACCTCCAGTTGCTCGAGGTTCGTGTATACTTAGGTATGGACTTGCGATCGGTTGAATTCCGACCTCGCATCATTCCCAAGGCGCGTGGTTTGGCAAATCTCGAGTGGACCCAAACAGTTCCAGACGTTCTGTCTAGTTTCATTTGTATAGTTTGTTTTTTTTAAACCCCCCCTTGGCTTCATGGATTTAATCCCATGTGCCAGACACAAAATGATGAGGATTAAACAAACAAGGATTAAAGGAACAAACTGCAAAACTACATCTCACTATAATCTACAACTGACCATGACATCTTGGGAACAGTGAACGAGCCGTAATTGACTAATCTGCCCGCTATTACGTACTTACTGACAGCTACTCTCGGCCTACTATAGAAGTGAAGTTGCCGACACAAAATTATCTGTCAAAATTTTTTTGAAAATACTTAGTGTTGCCGTCTAGATCTAGACTTTCTAAACTCTTGTCTTGTCTAGATTTTCAAGACAAGACTTGCAAAAGTCTTGTCTAGAAATTTTCAAAACAAGACAAGACTTGTTTTATCTAGATCAAAACTCTTGCCAAGACAATTTTCAAGAGTCTAGATAAACTAAGTAGTAGTAGATAAAGTAAATTACTCGGTTAATCTTGACTCTTGAAAATAATCTAGAGTCTTGATATTAGACAAGACAAGAGTTTTTTAATCTAGACTTAGACTTAGTGAAGTCTTGATATTTCAAGACAAGACTTAAGTGAAGTCTTGTCTTGATATTTCAAGACAAGACAAGACTTTGAAAATCTTGTCTTGATATTTCAAGACAAGACAAGACTTTGAAAGTCTTGTCTTGATATTTCAAGACAAGACAAGACTTTGAACGTCTTGTCTAGACGCAACACTAAAAATATACTGAAGTGAAAAGCAGCTATTTTATAGTAGGTATGGGAAAAAATACCATTTATATCTAGTAATGATGTTATGTACGTTAAAACTCTCTAAATCGCTCGTTTTAACATACTGTCACTACTCGTCAGTAATATGTAACCTCATTACGTCACCTAAATATACAATCTGCTATTACATAACGCCGCGTCTCGTAACGTTAAACAGTATTACAACGAATGTAATGTATATTACATATCTAAATACTGATTTAGTGGGGGCGGTTAAATACTTGTAGCAAGTGAAGCGAGATTCGGTTGAATGTTTTGGCCAGCAGATTTATGGTTCAATTAAAGACCACATCAACCTAAACAATTTGTGTTTGTGTATTTCGGTGAGACATAGGACCTGTCTTTATCCGGCATTCACAATAACCGCGCAAGCTGTCTTTGTTCAACTCGTACATTCACACTTGCAATGATGTACGTATCGAATTTTCACAAGGATCAGTCCAAAAGCTCAACCACTGACCTCTATCAAAATAGATGGATAGTGGATAAACTCTCCAAACGCGTAGTACCTCTTAAGGTACGTGCAGTATGGAGCTGGGATTTTAGATGGTAGCGTAGATCATGCAGGGCTTGCTTAAATTAATGCATTGTTATATATGCGAGCGTACACAACGAAGCAGTGAGTGTAGCAGGTATAAGCGCTGTTACAAGAGCTGGTAGATTCAAGAATGTATCTCGCCATTCTTTCAGCGCGCTGACTACTACAATCAACGTGTGACAACTGTCAAATGGCCGTTACAAGTTGCGCAATGGATGTTATTAGTTTAATAAGTGAAATTTTGCCAGTTTTTATTTAATTTGTTTTGAGTTTTTTCTAAGACGTATTGAAAAGTGTCAGGTTCCATACGTAAATATTCAAAAAACCGGTTTGGATAAAATTTTATTTCTTGGTATAAATGACGAAATTCGCCACGTTTAGATCGTTTTCTATTAATAGGGTAGACATGATAGCTCCTACCCAAATTTATATTTAAAATATACCACTTTTTAGCAGAAGAACACAAAAATTCGTCTTCGCTATTTGACATTTCAAACGCGACTTAAGCTTGTATCAATGCTATTATCAAAGCTTCGTTGTGCAAACCTAAAAGCGCTTATAATTTCAGCCACCATCTACCATACATGCTACCATCTAGAATCCCAGCTGCGTACTGCACGTACCTTTAGAAGATCGGTTACCACGGTGGCAAAGTAGACAAACCAGTGATCGCCAAACCATTGATCGCAAGCTACAGCAAAGTCACGTAAAAATTAATAATCTATACCTACATGTTCCAATCTTGGTTCACTTGCGAAATTATAAAAAAAAAGTTTAGGGCTCCCCTGCAGATAAATTAAATTTCAAAATAAACTTCCAGATTTATTAAGTTGGCGACTACTGCAGTAGACTTGATATAATGAAACAACTCACAGAAGCTGTCAAAGGCAAGTGACAATTTTGTTATCAACTTAAATTCAAACGTTATATTATATTACATAATTTATAGTATGTGATGTAGACATATTATAGTTCATTTAAATTTACTTCTGATTTACTTATGAATAATATGATAGCTACATTACCTACACCAAGGAGAATAAGACGCTAATGACCTAAGTTGTCGACGCGTCTATAATCTACAATAAATAAATAAATACGCCAAGGAGTATCCTATATTCCTTTTGTTTATTTCGCTACCGTGTACAAGGAGGTGCAAATGACTTCTAAGCGGAACACGGGTAACAATCAAGCTTCACCACTATCCGCTATCTGTTCATATCAGTGGTTTCAACTTACTTTATATATAGGGTGTTAAATAGAAATAGACAACGTTACGAATCAATAGTAATAATAAAACTGTAAAGGAAGGTTTTCCTGTAAGTTAATTTTACAAACTGAAGAACTTTTTATTAAAAAAAACTAAAGTAGATAAGGATATGAAACTAGATTTCCAAAAATTTGAAAATAACTTAAGAACTCACTTTTAAATAATTAAATTAATTAATTGTATATTATAGACGCGTCGACAACTCAGCTCATTAGCATCTTCAACACAACAAATAATCCATTTGTGTATTAGAATCCGCCAGCCGGCATACACAAACCGACAAACCCTGGGAGCGCTAATTCCCAAAGAACATTGGAATGCAATTTGCGATAGTAACCACATTCCAATGTTCCTCCTGGGGGGTAAAATAATTAATGGACACCCGGTATATACATTTTAAAGTTCAGTGTTCCAGTTGCTATACTTCATAGAATCTGTTTTACATCGTTTGCCAAACTATTTTTGCTATTCAACAAAAATAGTTGTAATGCATGTAACATAGCTTAACCTATAATTATCTACCTCATTTAAGTGCTGGTTAAATTCAAAGCTGTCAAGAACACTATGGATTGCAATAAATTGAAACTTACTGAACCGTTATCGCTGCACATAAAAACCTAAAACTTAATAATTAAATAGAGTACATGCAAATGGATAACAGTTTTAAAGAAAATGGAAAACACGTTTGATCAAAGGAAAATTAGATACATTTCACCTTAAAACAAAATTTATTTGGATTGAAAACAAAATAACCAACTATTTTTCGATATTTGTTATCCGATACGAAATGTGGTTTGACATCACAAATAAGTAGACATGTTTTTTCGAAAACAGTTCTCTTAGGTAGGTGAAAATGTTGATCACGGAGGTTCTATTTTTAATTTAAATCTGCAATAACTTCGTGAAATAACTTTAAGAAAATAAGTGAAAAAAAAATATTATACAAACTTATTATATATATTTGATTCATAAAATTGATAGCACGTACCTATCGTTTTTAATTAAACATGCCAACCGAAATACTAATTAATATTATTTAATTTTGAATTGCCGACCAGGGATATAATTTACATTTTTGATATGGGTGATTGTTTCAGAGAGTAAATAATATTCATGCAACAGCCGAAGCTGACCCACTGCCTACGTTTAGGGCGACGTTGTGTTGCCACTGTACGCTTGCGAACTTGTCACAGAATAATTCATTTCCAGAAGAGTTACAGGCAAATCATATTTTTGTGCATATGATCACATTCGCCATGTTTTTTACAGTTTTTCAAGCTTTTTATTGACTTTACTTTTCAGTGAGTTACAGATAGTTACGAGTATTCTCTACCAGAAGTTACCCCCTGCACTCTTCATCTCAAATCCTTTCCCCTCGCCTAAAAACTATTAGAGCTCTCCCGACGCTGTTTTTAAATCTAAAGGGTTCGGGCAAACGGCAAATGAAAGACCTAGAATCACACTACAGAAGTACAGAATCCCTCTGGCGAAAAATCGAAAAAATGTTTTCCGGCAAAACTTATAACCTTTTAAAAATTACGTAATTTTTCACACATAGCCAAAACTTTTTTCAAAAAATTCGCCTGTAGGATCTGAAGCGTGATTCTTGGGCCTTCATTTAGCGTTTACCTGAACCGTTAAAAAAAGCGTCGGGAGAGCCATAACGTTTAAGGTAGTTTTGGAATTTGTATCTAAAACAATATCGTCCAATTGTTTAACACGTCACACGAGTCAAAATCTCATTGCGCCCTAGATACTGTCCTATACCCCATAAAATAGCTGGTTTTGTTTTTATTTCCAAATTTCAGAACTCATTTTTTAATTTTTCACGACTATTTGACATTTTACTTGTGTAGCAAACTTAATTTCAATGATAGTCTCAGCTATGCCTGTGCGTAGCAGAGTGGACTATACAGCGTCACATTTTGTTATACTGTTCACAATTTCTCAGGTTCGATTCCAGCTGGAGTTATATGAAATAAGATTAAAATTATTGTAATATACTTTGTTATTTAAAATAATAAATTGAAAAAAAAAATTAATTTGGCGCCCGATATAAGCAGGCGCTAAAATTACTTTGGCGTCACCGACCTAGGAAATCGGTCATTTTACGATTGATTTACACGTATGAAAAGCAGTTATTTTATAGGGGGTAGGACAAAAATACATTTTACCGCCGGTTTCAGATAGATATATTGTAGATTATAGACGCTCAACAGCTGGCCACAGGTTTTTAAGTCACAGAATATTGTTTATGCAATACTGACAGTAAGTGTCGCTTCTATAATCCTTTTTAGTGCTTATGCACGGGGTCGACCATACACACACAGTGACGTCATTAGGAACTGAAGCGAAGGTTCTCAGTTCGCAAGCGTATAGATTCATCGGAGCTACATCCTCTATCTATTCTATAAAGCTAGGTTTGAAGGACACAAAGGGTTTTCCTTGGGATTGTTCAACATAACGATCGGGCTAATTTCCATTGATATAATCCTCAAATATAAATGATTGAGCTCAGAGACGTGCGTGAAAATATCTATTTTAGTTCCATGTTTTGAAGCAAATTAAAATATTAGTCTCAGAGGCAGCGACGGATTTTTTTAAGTGTTTACGTAAGGCAAAATAATCTCAACAATCCCTGTATTAGTGACATATACGATACCTATAAATGATTGTAATTCTAAAATGTCAGACCAAAATGTTGTTGCGAACACTTCGAAAAAATAATTGAAAATCCACTATTTCTAATAATTAAAAACATAACAAATGAAATTTAGATTGGTACAGTGGTGACGAAGTTGTTTAAAGATTTTAACATTGACTAATTAATACAATTTAATAATTAAAAAAATAGTGTTACATTATTACATGAAAAATTTGTCTAATCTCTACCTGCCACTCAAAACGAAAGGGAGAAAGGCTGTCAGACTTACAGATTTCCAAATGAGGAACAAGTATACAGGTCAAGGTTAGTAGAGCATAGGTTGCCTCATTCTGATAGATAGTAGTGGGGGGATGACGTCACTCAGAATATACCATGCTTGGCTCACTTCAATAGAAAAGGTCAGACCATGGACGCTGCTAATTTTTGGAAATAAAAATCACAGTAACCATGGTAGTTTGATATGTTTTTTCAATACCTAATAGAAACATGATTCTTCTGTTAGTGAAAAAAATATGATAAGTTGTCAATTTTGCGATAGCTGTTAAGGGTTATGGTGTTTTGTGGTTATTTTTAATATTTTGTGAATATAAAAGATAAAATAACTAATTTATCAATTTGTTAGTTAATTCTATTCGTTTCTTAAATTTAAAAAAATAGGTAATTAACAAGATCTGCCATTTCTTGAGCATTATTTAATTTTTTGTTTGTTTATATTATAGATATTAAAACCTAAATTTTGTAATAAAAATAAAAAATATCCTATTTTTTAACATCTATTCTTCTATTTATTGTCTCCTGCCAATTTTAAGAAAAAATCTGCACGAAGTACCTAATATAAATAAGCATAATCTTCAACAATTTTTGTACTTGATTTAAACTAAATTCTAGCTGACGTCATTCCCGAGCTTATGCTGATTGGTCAGATGGAATGAGGCAACCTGTACTCTAATAACCTTGTATACAGGTAAGGTTATTAGAGTACAGGTTGCCTCATTCCATCTGACCAATCAGCGTAAGCGCGGGAATGACGTCAGCTAGAATTTAGTTTAAATCAAGTACAAAAATTGTTGAAGATTATGCTTATTTATATTAGGTG
Organism: Mongoloraphidia duomilia; assembly: GCA_039654895.1. Taxonomy (NCBI): domain Eukaryota; kingdom Metazoa; phylum Arthropoda; class Insecta; order Raphidioptera; family Raphidiidae; genus Mongoloraphidia; species Mongoloraphidia duomilia. The sequence goes on from CM077526.1 coordinate 1,621,058, forward strand.
CTTCGTACAGATTTTTCCTTAAAATTGGCAGGAGACAATAAATAGAAGAATAGATGTTAAAAAATAGGATAATTTTTATTTTTATTACAAAATTTAGGTTTTAATATCTATAATATAAACAAACAAAAAATTAAATAATGCTCAAGAAATGGCAGATCTTGTTAATTACCTATTTTTTTAAATTTAAGAAACGAATAGAATTAACTAACAAATTGATAAATTAATTATTTTATCTTTTATATTCACAAAATATTAAAAATAACCACAAAACACCATAACCCTTAACAGCTATCGCAAAATTGACAACTTATCATATTTTTTTCACTAATAGGTCGAGAGCTAGGCGTAAATTTATATAGCTCATTTGTGACAGGATGAAATTTTCAGGGAAGGTAGAATCTAGTATGACAAAGAATAAGTGCTAGGGTTGCCTCGTCAAATCCTGGTGCGAAGGCCGGGAGGAGCTCACTTCCGGTGCAAAATACACATATTTCATTAGCTCATAATTATCTTTCGTCATTATATGACAGCATACAATTGACGCCATATTGTAGATCTCGAAGAGCTGTATTGAAATACATAGGGTTGCCTAAGGAAATTTTGGGTAACACATTGAAAACTTATAAATTATATTTGTTTTTTTGACATTTTTAAAGCTGTCAAATAACATTATGTATATATGTATACTTATATATTGTAACCGTTCTGAAATGAGTTATCGGCCTTGTGTTTGGCAAACATTCATACGTATGTCTAGTTATTTATAACTTTATGTTTTCAACGCATTTGGTTTCTATCTCATATCCGTATAATTACGCAGGAATTGCCTGAATCTGGTATTGACAATTTTCCCAAGAATTTATGTATTTAAGGGTAGCAATTTCTTATTTTTATTTTTCAACGTAATTCAACGTGCACCTCTTATATAAATTAGTATAAATTACTTACTTGAAGGTCGTAGTAACCTGTAATAAAAGTTTTAAAAAAGGTGGTTTGGAGTTTGTTTCGAAAAGAGAAAAAAGGTTGATTTTTGTTTGTGATTTTAAATTTGGTTTGACACTAAAAACTAATTGAAGCATTTGACTTTACTGAACCTCGATTAATATTTTTTCTTGAAATTCAACTTAATCAGACGCAGGTATAAAGTTAACTAAGCGAATATAAAACCAAAATAATTATAATGAAAAAATGGAAAATAATAATAATTTACTATAATAAAAGAAAAAACCGATTTATTTGTGAGTCAGAATTGTCAACCTTTATTATGGCAACTTTTCAGCAACTATTTTGTTGCCTTCTTCAAGCCTAAAATTATATTATTAGAATTATGTAATTTTAGGCCTGAAGAAGGCAAACATTGCCAATGATTGACAATTCTGATTCACAAATCAACCGGTTTTTTAATTTTATTATATTACATACGTGAGTGATCGACATGAGTTTCAATATAGTTTACTATACATTAAACTATTCAAAATGTTCCGAACAAAGGCAATAACATTTTATGAATTATTATTAAATTACTTATTCTAAGCATACTTATATTAACGTGCTATTAAAATATTTTTTTTTTTTTTACAATAATATTATGTAAACATTTTTAAACAAAACGTAGTTTAAGGTAGTTGCTTTGAAAAAAAGTCAAGAAAATCATGAAATAAAAATTATATATATTTTTTTTAATAAAGGTCTCTTTATGCTAGTTAAATTAGAAAATAATGCGAGATATTTTTTGTTGAAAATTGAATTTTTAACATTTTTAATATAAGTAAGGTGCTAAAAAATATCACATTAATAATTTTTCAATAAGAAAAAAAATAATACATAATAATCTATCTGTTTTTTTAATAAAAAAAAAAAAAAAAACGATGCATGACACATTACCGCTGATAATGTTAGTTAAAAAACTATAATTATTGACCACGTAGTTTCAAAATGCAATAACAAATGACATTTGGCGACGTTCCATTTAAACGACTTTACACCCGTACCTAAAGATGTTTCACATCAAAAATTTAAATTTTTGCATATACTGATACTACTTTACAAAATGTATAACTTTTCTTTTCCGTGATACAGGATTTAACTATTATATTTTATCCAATTTTGAGCAGTTATTAACAATTTATAATTTTCGAAATGTCATTTTCTTAAAAACTATGGTTACCATGCTGGACAAAGGGCCACTTTGTAATTTTGAGCTGTTTGAATTTATACATATATACATATACATATAAAAATTGACATTTTGCACCGGAAGTGGCTTATCCCGGCCGTCGCACCAGGATTTGACTAGGCAACCCTAGCGCTTTTTCTTTGTCATAATTAATACTACCTTCCCTGAAAATTTCATCCTGTCACAAATGAGCTTCATATATTAACGCCCGCCTCTTGGTCTATAACAGAAGAATCATATTTCTATTAGATATTGAAAAAACATATCACACTACCATGGTTACTGTGGTTTTTATTTCCAAAAATTAGCAGCGTCCATCGTCTGATCTTTTCTATTAAAGTGAGCAAGCATGGTATATTCTGAGTGACGTCATCCCCCCCACTACTATCTATCGGAATGAGGCAACCTATACTCTACTAACCTTGGTATACAGGTATTTTAATTTTATTTTGCTTTACGTAGAGACTTGAGAAAAAACGTCGCCAGCTCTTCGTCTAGGACAGTGTGGTCTAGTGGTTAGCGTCGCGGGAGAGATCGGACTGTCGCGGGTTCGAATCCCTCCTCCGCTCATGGATGTTTTGTGATGTAATTTGGTTTTGGGTGAGTTGTTATTAAATGTAATCAAGACGCTAATGACCTAAGTTGTCGACGCGTCTATAATTTACAATAAATAAAATAAAGCTCTCCGTCTATATGTTGATGGGATCAAAAAATTGTATATCCTCAAAATAAGAAAAATATTATAAGTATTGGATAACAATTTAAAATATAAAAAAAATTACAATTATTAATAATTTATTTATTTTATATTTTTTCACGAACGACTTTTATAAAATAAATTGAAGTGGATATAACGAATGCAATTATTATTTGTGTTTAACGGTATTCAGGTCATCTGTCTGTACCCGCAATACAGGCATACCAATTTTTAATGTGTGTGAGCAGCCGTTTTAAAATCATAATATTATAAAATAAATAATCAGATATTTTATTTGTAAAACAATATTTGAACGTTCCGTTAATACGATTATATCAACAATTTATTCCACACAATTTGAAACGGACATTAAAATTACCTAACAAAACTGCAAATCCAATAATTAACTGTATTTTCCAATATCGTTATTTTAAAATGAAAGTATTAAAATTTGTTGTAATAATAACGCGTTATATAATCGAACACATAGATTCATACATTCGCAAAAATATTATAACACAGCTATAGTTTCGTCAAATTGACCTCATCAGGCGTAAATACGAGAACAGAATAGTAGATTGTGTATCTAGGGCGTAATGGCGACGATTTTGACGAGTGCGACGTTTGTTACACGAGCGTCAGCGAGTGTAACAATCACACGTGTCAAAATTGCCTTGCGACCTATAGATACATATTGTATTCTTTGTCTTACACCCTAGTAAATAGCGGAGTTTTTTTAATTTTTAACGACTATTTGACATTTTACTTGTGTAGCAAACTTTACTTCAATAAAATATGTAAGTAACTAAGTATCTTTTATAAGGCATTACAGGAAAAACTGTACGTGGATCAGTTGGTAGCGGTGTCGTCTCATCTGTATTGAGTACAAGACCGCAGGTTCACCTCCAGCTGGAGTGACATGAAATATTAAAATTATTGAATTTTACTTTTATTTATCAGTATAAATAATGAATTAAAAAGATACTTTTGTTAAAAGCTATAAGCGTGCGGTGAAGTTACTTTATTTATTTATTTATTTTACAACCGGTTTACATGCATGGAAAGCGACTATTTTATAGGGGGTAGGACAAAAAATATTTATATTCATAGAGCTATAGTTGTGTTATAATTTTCGTGAATGTGTTTGGTTCTATTTTGCATTATTGTTATTATTTTGCAACACATAATATTCTGACTGGAGGTAATTAATTTTAATTAAAATTTTTGCTAAAGCAAATTAAATATTATAGGTCTGTATATTTTACTTTTTAGAATGCTACACGGAACTCTACCTATTGTTCTCACAATTCTGTCTATCTGTCCATCTGTTACAGCCTTACAACTCCTACACAAGTGCCAAAATAATAGACACAATATAGGTACATAATTATAAATATAATGATAAAATATATGACATATATTACGTGGAGCAATATTGCGTTAAAATTCTGTGTTTTATTTAAATTAAAATGTATAATATTAATTTCCATCAAGTAATGGCCGAATCTATCAGTTGATTCAGAAATAGAGGCGAAAAAAATGATGTCAAAGAGAACGTTAGCAAGGTTTAAAAATTAGTTTTATGTTATTTTAAATTTTAATTAAAAAATCCGGAACGCTTATGAAAACTGTATCGGCTACAGAAAAGATGACGTGGTTTTATTTATTATTCACAAAATTAAAAATTATATAATTGTATTATTTCTGTTTCAAAAATTTAATCGATGTCTGGCTGCGTAATAAAAGCAAAAGCATTAGCAATTTAATGCATTATTTTACCTTTATATAGTTGTATTATTTCAAAATGAACGCAAAATAGTTAGAAAAAGTAATATAAAATGACATAATATACTTACACAAAACTTTGGAAACTTTATTAAGCAATGGAATTCACAAACTCACAGATTCACAAATATTGCACAGTTTTATTAAAAGAGCGTGTTTCAGAAACATGACGCCCGGGAAAACGCTTAGCATACAGTTTGCGTGCTTCTATAGAATATCCGCCAGTTTCATCGTATGATAAAACTATGTCCGATTTTTCAAAATTCGTAACATGTGCCATGCTGTTTTTATTAATGTCACGGCAGAGCAATCGGTAATAACTGAATATAAAATTATGCATTTTATCCAAATTTTATAGCAGTTACATAATCAGTGAGAAAGGTTTGTATTTAGTGAAGTCTTTAACGATTGCATCATTGCATACTATGAAATTTAATTCGCTAGCGGCGGGTACAATTTACACTTTATTTTTTTCTCGATAATGAACCCGTTGATTTTAATTTTATTTTTAATAATAAAGTATAGATAACGGGAAAAGCCATAAATTAGTTATTCATATTTTAATCATTCAACGTTTCGTGAAAATTTTTCACATCCTCAGGATCTACAAAATTTATACAGTAATGTTATGTACTTTACAATAGAATTATAGGTTACAAATACAATAGATTATATTTTTGAAGCTTACTATTAAGTAGAATAACAATAATAATAATAAAAATATATCTACTTATAAGGTATTGGATAAAAACTTACATGACAACGAATACAATTATTTGTGTTTAACGGTATTCACATCATTTGTCTGTACTCGCGATACAGACATACCCATTTTACTGAAATGTCCAATCTCTCGCATTGAACGTTTATCACAATCCTATAAGGTTTGTTACGAACGCACAATATGTACGTCACTGTGTCGTTTGCGGTGATACTGGACTAGACATGAGCGATGGCGACATCGCTGACTTTAGTCTAAGTCAAACCTTATATACTTTATATCTAGATTAATCAATTCCCTAACCCAATCTAACCCTCAAATGAACGCTTCATTTGTCACCGTGTCTCGTAAATTGCGTTTTGCATAAATCACTCACGGGCAGCCAACACCTTTATTGGTTTCCCACTCCTTTTAGATAGATCTTTCGCGTAGATGAATCTTTTGATTGAATTGTATTTTTTGTCTATTTGTGGTTTCAATAAAAACAAATACCGGACATTTTTGAAATAATAAAAATTTGAAAATTTTCAGTTTTAGATCACAGTAGTGTAAATAAAATTGACATCAAAATGTTCATCTCAATGAGCGCTTTCAAATAAACATGGGATGCCAGATTTCATTCTGCCGCAACCCCAGGGAAACTCGATTCTAAACGATTTTGATTAAATTTTAAACATGGATACTCCTAAAGCCTAATTCACACTATAGATAGATAATGTATATTTTAGTAACCATATTGGTTTCAAAACGTCAAAATTACAGATTTATAAAGTTCACTGTAACAAAAAGTTTACAATTTACAAGAAGTTTACAGATTTGGCTTCCGTGTGTCTAGATTATTACTTCTGTCAATGACTGCTAGATGTCAGGGATAACATTTCTATGGTTTCCATCGCGTTTATAATATGGTTTTTGACAAAAATGTTATTTCAATTCGATCGTCCGATAAAAAGCAGTCTATATTAAGTTTGGGTTTCGGTAGGCCAAGTTTAATCGAAATCGGTCTAGTCGTTCTCGAGTGAGGTTGATACAAACAGACACTAACGGACAAATAGATAGAGATTTTTGAAAAACTGAAAATTGACACTGGGAACATTGTACGCCTAATAACGGAAATAGAACCGATCGTTATAATTCAAATTAGGTACACTAATAGAAATCAACTCGCTGAATTCAAAAATTCTACGAAAACTTTAGTGTCGTTTTTCGTTTTTGAGTTACGGGCGTTAATATCTGAAAACTTTGAACGTGCGTAGTTTCTGAACTAAACGAGTTAGATGATTTTTGTTTGACTTTTTGAATTCACCTGGTCTTTTTCTATAGGTACACTTAATTCGACAAAGATCGGTGAGATTTTTCAAAATAGCCCGAAAGTTAACTAAGTGTATTTGTTATACGAGTATTTTTCTCGATATAAATTTTTCCAAATTATTTTTACCTAGCTACGCTGGAAAATTGACTTTTGTTGAATTGAATTGTGAATTATAGACGCTCGACATCAAGGATCATTAAGGTAGCTTGACTGTTGTTAAAAATTAAAGTATTGTGTAGGTATGTGTAACGCGCCCACTGGAAGGTTGAACCCATACTTTTTGCGAGAGTCGGAATTCTGAGAATTATCTGAATTGCTGTTTGTTGTTTGATACATAAAATTGCGGTTGACAGGTTTGCACACAGACCGGACATACAATTACACTTCTTCTACTGTTTTTTTTTGTTTCAAAAAGCTAATTGTTCGCATTCTATACAAAATATTAACTGAACACCGCACTGTTTTTGTTTCAATGGCTATTTATTGGTATCGAAAAATAATCGGTTCACTGATTATTGACTAGACTTGCAATTTCCAGTTTCCACTGATTTGATTGTAATTTAAATATTTTTATGGTGTGTTCTTTAAAGTAATAAATAGAGAGAGAGAGAGAAAGAGAAGAGAGGGAGAGAGAGAAGAGAGAGAGAGAGAAAGAGAAGAGAGAGAGAGAAAGAGAAGAGAGAGAGAGAAAGAGAAGAGAGAGAGAGAGAGAGAGAAAGAGAAGAGAGAGAGAGAGAAAGAGAAGAGAGAGAGAGAAAGAGAAGAGAGAGAGAGAGAAAGAGAAGAGAGAGAGAAAGAGAAGAGAGAGAGAGAATGAGAAGAGAGAGTAAGAAAGAGAAGAGAGAGAGAGAGAAAGAGAAGAGAGAGAGAGAAAGAGAAGAGAGAGAGAAAACGAGAGAGATGAAACTGCACATATACTTCCGATGACAATAATTTCGTCTTAAACCTGAGGATGGAGTCAGAAGGTTGAACGAAATCTCTCGATGGTAAAATGTATGCAAAATCTTGATAAAAAAAATTATAAAAAAGGGTGTGGGTCTCGGGACTCCCGACAGATGTGAAACATCAAAGAAAACGTTATTGAATTCGGTGGTATTCTCTATGTAGTAGTATATATTTTTTCAAAAGCAGCAACTAACTGTTATGCTGACGTAATCCTATATACTGTACTGTAACACACGCGGTTGCGGCGTTTGAGCACGCCTGAGCCAGAAACGCAACTAAATACACAGCGAAGTATCTATATTACATACCTACACGTGTATACATATACTTTTGCTTTACAGTACGTTCGTATGTATACTCTCTCTCTCTCTTCCCGTGCCCGAGCGTGCGGAAGCCGAGAGAGAGAGAGTGCCGCAGTGGTGGGGAGAACAGCAGCGAAAGAGTGACCAGAAATTTTGTTGCATATTTCCCCTCACGCGGCTGTTCACAGCCCGACATAAGATGTTTCACATCAAAAAACTTCAATAATCTGATTAATTAATTTCATTAATGTTACCACCTTATTTTTCAAAATAAATTGCGGTGGCGTAAACCATTGTACAAAATAAAAAGTAAGTGCCATCTTTCTGAGAAGTACCTGTCACCTCATGGGTTAAAATAATACTAAATGAATATTCTTTTTTTGTGTTTTAAAGACCACCAACAGCTAAGGTTATTTGGGCCTAGCACCTATTCATATTTTCAATTCATTATTATTTTTTTTAATAATAAATTGAAAATCTAATTGACACTTTTACCAACCTCTCGGGCTAGAACCCGGGAACTGGGGACTTGTAATAGAGGAACCATAGCGACGACATGTAAACAACAGCACTGCTACACTCTCGGCTGTAATATTCTTGTTTTAAATATTAATTAATTCTCTCTCTATTTATAAAATAATCATTCAACTAGCAACTTCACCGAGAATATTGGTTATACGTGTACTATGTGCTGCAGTGCTATAAGATACGTCTGTTTAGTGCCACCCTGATTGCTAGTGTATTGTTTCAATCCTATTGGTCGGTCTTTGATAATGGAGTGCAATTCTGTGCACGTACCAATGAATGATGAGTACGGCAAACAAGTCACTAACGCACGCCACTGAACTGCTTTCGTCCAATGTAGTTACTAAAATTCTGTAGGATGAACTATAATAGTAGATAAGTTCGAAATGGATAATGTTGTCGAGCGTCTATAATGTACATTCGAAATTGATAAAGTAGGAAAAATGTATGACATGGAAAATAAAAATCTGACAATAATCCCCTATATTATTAAACGAGCAAATCTTGTATATATGTAACTATATAAATATTTTCTCCAAAACGGCCTTAACGATTTGGATGAAATTTACTGAAAAGGGGTTTTGGGGGGCAAAAAATCGATCTAGCTAGGTCTCATCCCTGGAAAAATTCGTTTTCTTATCGATTTTATCATTTTAAAAAACAGTTTTTTTAACGTTATAAAACAGTGTCGTATGGTGAGTAGGCTTTGGAAAAAACAAACTATTTTCATTATTTATGTCAAATTACTCTGACAGTCAATCTTTAACTTATTAAAATAATCAGTAATTATTTGAAAATATGTAGGTACATACGTTATGTAGTATGACGTATAATAATATTGTCTACTTATAGGTATGTAATTTTTTTTCTTAAAAACGATTAACGATTTTGATGAAATGGGAACTTTAAGTACTATTTTTTTTGAACTCATCCGAGCATCCAGATATTTTAATTATAAATCAAGTTTATGATTGAAGGAAGAATTAGAAATGTATTCCCAGTGGTAACAGTATGATGTTAAAAGATTTGTATATATTCACTAACGTTTCGGAACTTTGTCATATATGTGCCATCCTCAGAGTGCCGAAACGTATTAGTGAATGTCATTAGATCTAGGTATAGTGCCCGCGGTGAGAGATGAAGCCAGGCACGTCATCAATAATATGCTAGTGAACGCCTGCTTGCCCGCAGACAGTACCGTGTACACAAAACTGCACATTGGGTTTTATGACGTTAGGTACAATTTTGGCAAACTGCTATTCATGACAATAAACAGCCAATAGCAAGCTAGAAGGCGGGCGCAATGCATTCACGTTACTATGACGCGGTGGCTTCATCTTTCGCCGTGCGAGGTCTACTTTCAATTTTATACTATCATATTATTGTTTTATTTATTGTAAATTATAGTCGCGTCGACAGCTTAGATCATTAGCGTCTTGATTACATTAAATAACAATTAACTTAAAACTAAATGACATCACAAAATATCCATGAGCGGGGGCGGAATTCGAACCCACGACAGTTTGATCCAGAGGTAGTAATGCTAGCCACTGGATCACACTGTCCTCTATCATATTGTTAATTTGGTTATATTATAGTTTGTCACCAATCGAAAGCAGTTTTATTCTATTTACTTCTCTCCATATAAGCTATTTCTCTTTCCATCGTCTTTGATTTCTGTAGTTAATTCGCTTCTTCTTCTAAATAAAATACGTACACAGATAAATCAATAAATTATCCATTACAGCCCATTGTTTATAAATAAGAATCGGAATGTATTTTTCTGTTTTGATAATTGTTTACTTTTTGAATTAATGCCAATCTAGCAACAAATCGTATTGGCCGAATTGTATGCTTTGCTAACAGTTGGCAAAGCTTTTTTTATTGAATAAACAGATAAATAAATAATTTGTTATCTTATGACTTGATTATTTCTGTCTCTCTTTTTCCAAATACATTTAAATAAAATACAATAATTATTAATTAATTCAACAATGAATTTAATCCACAAGGCATCCACTAGGTAGTGAATAGTATTTCTTAACATATCAGTCAGCATATTATGCCATTATGATTGTTAAACGTCAAACGATTGTTATAAGATATATAAGGAAAAAATCAGAAGCCTGCACTGTCGGGACATGAACCCGAAATTCCCAGTTTTCGGCTAGTTGAGTTGCCACTTACTCACACAGTGCCCCGAAAGTGAAATCTGTTCCTTCCCCATATATACCTATATCAATACTAAATCACATCTCATGCGAGAGCCGATTTATTTTTTAAGTTACAATCGAAACTTAAATATTAATAACTCAAATGGCTCGAAAAAGCCGTTTTTAAATAAATAACAATATATGAGTTAGGTAATTGTGTACACAATTACCTATTGTTATTTATTTAAATAAAATAGATTTGTTTATTTGTTTGTCGGAAATAATCTCAGGAAATACTGAAGCAATTTGAAATTTTTTTTAACTGTTTAATAAAAGCCTATTTCTTTCCGAGTAACATATTGGGATCTGTCAAATGGGCCTATGGCAACTGGTGGTCGAAAATTTTACTCGAATAAGGGAATAATTTACATGCTAATTATGTAAATTTATCGTGAAATTGTTTATTACAAAAATAAAGCAAGGAAAATAGCCAAACATTTTATCGAAAATGGAATCCGCGACGTTTTCTAATATCATGGTATTAAACACTATCAGTTATTGCCATGTAAAACTTACTTTACAGTAAATTATTTTCTAATGTAATGTGAGAAAACTATTTATGAAAGGTTTTTTTTTAATTTAATGTGATCGAGGCTTGAACTCAAAACTTCTAGTATTGCTTTTGGTGAGTTAACGACTATATAGCAAATATTTTTACCTAATTTTTTTTTAAATAATTTCTGTTCATAATGAAATATAAAATATATCATTTAATATTTTTCCACTTTATGAACAGTGGTTGAACAAAAAAAAGTATATTTTTAATGCGCTGACTTCACGGTATCATTTTGTCGATGTTTTTTTGTTTTGTGTCGTTTTTGTTTCGACGGAAACATTTACTACAATACCTCGCATATACAGTGGTAAACGGTAGACCCGAACATAGAGAAAATAACATTGAGAACATTTACAATTTTGTAGTAAGCTATGGTCTATAAGCTTCAATACTAGTATGTAGTAGATCCTTTGTTTTTTTTTTATTTTGCAGGTTCCGAGTTACCCACCGTTGCTATGGAAAATTGTTTAAAAAATGCACTGTACTATTTATTTCCATGTATTCCACTATACATATTTGGATTGGATCTTATGGCCCATGGCCTTTTACAAAACTGTGAATATTCTGAATGTTATTTTCCCTATATGTTAAATTCGAACGCATTAGAGCGTTCACCCCCTGACATTTTTTTCAGAACTTTCTTAGGGGTGGTAATACGGTTCTCAAATTTTTTTAGCGAGAAGACTGATTAATTATCTTCATTTTGTTACTCTTGTAAAAATTTCGTATTCCGCATAGTTCCGAAGGAAATAAATGTTTTCTTAAATATAATGCTAACAGATATTCCTAGTACAAGTTTAATAAAATTGTAATACAAAATTTTATATACAAAATTTTATGTAAACTTTGAACTATTCTCACGGGCAAACGGTACATTTTGGTATATAAATAAATTGGGTACAATCGGCTTATTTTGACCTCTACTACACGTGGTAGCTCTGTGTCCCAGCAATTTTGGGACACCCTGTATAATAATTTTTAAATGCAATTCTAATCACCGAGTATGTTATATAATATACAAGCGGTTCCGTCCGACTTCACCCGAGTGTTAAGAATTTATGATTTATTATCCCCCCTGTGAAGCGAAGCCGGGGGCTGGTGGTGTTTATATCAATATTAGTAGAATTCCGCCCATACGCTAAAGTGCAAAAAAATTGCAGAGATACGTTTTGTTACTATCTCACACTGTATATAATTTAATTGACAAATTATAATGGACAGAGATATGTACGTATGAAATATTATTGCTTATTTGTTCGATGGTCGTGATTCGATGGCCGTGATTCATCGATTTTATTTAAAGTAATTTCTACAATTGAATGATGAATTAACGAAACTCGAAATCTTTTTCATTTACTTTTTTTAACACGATTTTTTTAATAATTCTTATATTGAAAACAATATTTTTAAAATAAATGGTCAATATTCCTGTATATAAGGATAATTCATTAAAAGAAAAATAAAATTGACCAAAATCGCAGGATAGTGGACAAAATAATTTGATTTATTAAATTATGTACGACGTACATAATAATAAATAATTTGATTTAATAAATCAAATTATTTTGTCCACTATCCTGCGATTTTGCTCAATTTTATTATAATTACGATGGACACGATTTCTAATATAAATTCATTAAAAGGTTTACAATTCCACAGCCAACTACAGACACTCTCAGAAATAAGTGAATGTTTCATATATGAAAGTCTAGTCACGTGACGGAAAGAAATTGAGAAGATTAACCACGCATGTCCGGTGTCCAAGTGTCACTCTATCTCCTTCTTCTATAGCAAACTATACTCCATACGGTGAAACTAGAAAATTCTTGAAACTAAAATAAGCTTGTTTATGGTTCGTGTTCTTCGAACCAACGCAAATTTAATCTTCAGTTAAATTAAATACGTCTAACCTTCAAATAACACGCATTTCTGGGTTGAAAAATCCCTGAAACCAAATTTATACAAGCCGTGAGGTGGGTCGTTTATTATGACTAAAGTGCGACCCTTGGGTCCACACGACGAACTTTCCAGTTTGATAAATATTTAATAATAATAATTAAATTAGATATTACACAGAAAAGTAATCATTTTAATCATTAAAACATAATTATTATTTATTTTTAACAATAATTAAAAAAAAAAAAAACGGCTGAACCGATTTTTATAAAATTTATGTCGGATCAAAATGACGTTAACACGCCTCGATTGACACCCTTACGAAGTCGATATAATTTTTTATTCGCGAGATATTGTGTAAAATCTACTTTTTTGGAGTCTATTTGGTTAAGAAAAAAGAACGGCTGAACCGATTTTGAAAAAATTTCTTTCAGATCATATTTACGTTAATACGCGTCGATTGGCCCCCCAACGTAGTCGATATCATTTTTCATTCTCGAGATTTCTTCTTAGAAAGAAATGGACACATACGTACGTACGTACGTACGGACATACGTACACACACACACATACACACACACAGACATCTTTCTACAAATAGTGTAGTGACCTTGAAACATAAAAATTTGTTATACATTTTGATTTCGATTTTCGAACCCATTACAATAACTTCCAATGAGAAGTTAAAAAAAATTGAGAAAAACAATTGCAACTCGAAATGGTTTTAAATGCATCTCTGCTTAAACTTCAATTCAACGTTGAAAATAAACCCGTAAATTATACAACCACGTTCTTAGATTCCATATGTAGTTTCCAGTGAACATAATATATCATTGTAATGCATTATATACAGTGTGTAGTGTAAACTGAGACCACAAATAATAACAACAAGGGCAAACGGATGTAGGTCTTGCCTCATTGGTCGCACTTCGTTCAAAAGAGCGCATCATTTGTCACTGTCAGTACACCGAGAGCCAATCAGGACACGTCACACGCGAAACAAATGAAACCTTGCTCTTTTATCACTGTGTTTCTGGTCTTGGCTTGGATGTGAAAAATTGTAGAGAACAGTCTGTGCTGGATGTTTCAACACAGCTACTGATGCTAGCTCCAGTCTCTACTAGTAGCTCCCTACTGGAGCTATGAGAGCTGTCGGCTATAGCCGTCACCGCGTACTTAGAGCTCAGTGACGTGTCCGTCATAGCTCAATTTTTTTGATGTGAAACATCTTATGTCGGGCTGTGAACAGCCGCGTAAGGGGAAATATGCAACGAAATTTATGGTTCGCTCCTTCGCTGCTGTTCTCCCCACCACTGCGGCACTCTCTCTCTCTTGGCTCAGGCGTGCACTGTAACACACGCGGTGTTACAGTGCAGTATATAGAATTATGTCAGCATAACAGCTTTTGAAAAAATATATACTACTACATAGAGAATACCACCGAGTTCAATAACGTTGTCTTTGATGTTTCACATCTATCGGGGGTCCCGAGACCCACACCCTTTTTTTGTCTGTAACAACCCAATAAAGAACAGTGTTTTCTCTTTTTTGTTAAAAAGATTTTTATTTTTTACATTTAGTGTCAAAAAATGACATTTACCTTAAAAGAATCACATGCTGTTACTCACTTTTATTAAACCGACTTTCTTACGCTGTCTGATGTGTCAAAAAGTGACATTTACCTTAAGGAATCACACGCCGTTACTTACTTTTATATTAAAATCAGCCGAACTACTGAACCGATTTTGATAAAATTTCTATGGGACCAATCTGAAAGTATACCCTTTTAAATATTTTTTTTTTCCAAAATCGGTTCATAAACGACGAAGTTATCCGCGAACATACATAAAACATAAAAAATATATACGGTCGAATTGAGTAACCTTTTTTTTTTGAAATCGGTTAAAAAGCAGATTTAACTCGCCTTCAATGTTATTTTGTTAAAAACTTTTTTAAGATGGCGCATCGCGCCAAGTAGATACTTTTTAAAAATCGCGTACTTCACTGGTTGGTTTGTTTTTCCGTAGTAAATTGACTCCACAAAACCCATACACCAGCGTCATTTGCAGAAATGATGACTGAGCACTTCTTCAATTCAGCAGTTTTTAACATTTTTTGTAAACTTTTACTTTTTTTTGTAAATCTAGCCTCATCATTTGCTTTTAATTAATTAAAAACGATCGCATACTTTTTGATTGCATTTCAGTTCTTTAAAATATTATAATAAACGAGATTTGAGATAGGTATTTCAACAGCATATTATTTCTGAATTATATTCGTTGTAATTTACAGATTATTAAATTTAAAAAAGCGGCTGGAGAGCCAGTCTATAATCTATATACATCCCATTTTGTACTAAGCCATCGCCTGTAATTAAAAATATTTCCCAACAAAACAATTCTCTGTTTACATTTTTAAAATAAACAAAAATGATGCCCAATTGTTTAGGAAACAGGAGGATATGAAACGTGGAGAAATTTAGGTCCCACCATCCGACCGACGCCAATAGTGTACTCATATGGAAAATACACTAAACATGGCCATTTAATTTGTTTATTGATCTACTGAAGACCAACTAATATCATTAATTGTAGATTATAGACGCGTCGACAACTCAAGTCATTAGCGTCCCAACTAATATCAAAGGTAGCTTGATAAGGCAAATAAAAAATGATTTATGAAGAATTTTTTCTCTAAAACTGTCCATTTTCTCCGAAGTATCCATCTCCAAAATTAATCAGGCTAAACAAACACATATCTCAAAACAAGTGTAGTTTGTAAGAGCTTTTTAGTATTATGAAGTATTAGAAATACCTTGTATTTTTTTATGTCCGTCTTGTGACTTCTTGTGAATTTACACTACGCGTTTCAGCAAGGAGTTGCCATCTTCAGGTGTGGTTAATTATTTTTAAAAAACACACATTGAGTATTCGTAACACTATATAATATTATGATGCTAAGCACTGTGTATTATGTCGTGGTTTGTGAAGTACTGATTTAAATTTCGAGATTTTATGAGTTATATATAGTAGGTAGACGGAATGGAAATGTATGTGTGTGCATTTGTGTAGACGATTACTGAGTATTGGGTGTTTGTGTGTTGTTAATTATTGTATCGTATATTATGTTCGATTTTAGTGTTAGTTTGTCATTAAGAATGTTGGTATTGTCGAATTTTGTGGCTTTATATATTTCATATTCTTCCAGGGTGTCCATGTATTTACCTTTACTGCAAATATGTAATGGAATAAAATTTGTTTCAAAATCGTGATATTCATGATTTTGTGAAATTATATATTGGGCGTAATTTGATTTAGCATTTAACAAGTTTCTTTTAGGGAGATGTTCTTTGAAACGTTCTTCAAAAGGTCTTCCAGTTTGTCCTATATTGAATTTATCACATGTGCTGCTTTTTAGATACATTAATACTCTAAACTGTGAAATTGAAGATATTTCATCCCTTCTAATTCTGTAGTGACAAACAGAAATTGTATTTTTATTTTCACTGGATTTTTACCTGTGCTAGGAAGAGTCTAAATATATTATAAAACTTATGTAGGTATCTTCTACGCGTCTAGGCTAGCATATGATAAATATCAAGTTATTATTTACGCCCTATTTGAAAGGACGTTCCCTTTATGTAAATTGTTAAGCCAACAATAAATTTCATTTTATGTTGTGCAATAAATTCTCTTTAAAATAGTGAAAAATTCATAACATTCAAAGTGAAAATGAACTTGGAAAAAGTATTTCTTATTCTCGTCTGTTTTCTTTCCTACTTTTATAATATAATCAGCTTTGCTGTCAACTTTTACATTTTCATGACTAAAAAAAATCTATTGTTAAAAAAATGAAAATACAGAATGTTGAAAAAAAAATGGGTGTGTGCTTATGATCACACGACAGAAGTGAAAACTTATTTTCTAATTTTTTTTGTCATTTATTATAGCGCATTTATGAACTAAAAATAATTAATTACTAAAATACTAAAATTGTATTTTTAATTAATTCCACCTTGGTTTCAAAAAAATTATAATTATTGTCAAAGAAAGAATATAACAAAAATAAAAAAATATATAAATAAATATCATATAGAATTTAGAAAAAAAAACTCCAAATATTCTACGCTGCCATCAGGCTCGAACCAAGGTTCCTATGCATAGAACGCAAAGACTAAACTAACTGCGCTATGGGTGGCAGTGTGTAGACGGTCGTTTTTATGATATAAGTATATTGCGAACTCTTACGCAAAATTGCGAACGCTTCACATACGAATTCGCTTCACTTGCGAATTCTTACGCAAAATTGCGAACGCTTCACATTTTTCAGTACCCAGGCAAAAAGTGTCTAACGCGCCTAAGGAAGTTTTCACTTCAAAGAAAGAACAAAGAGTTCTGTAAATATATTTTTTATAGACGTAGTGTCAATCTAGAAACACGGCACAGTGTGTCAGCTAAGTTCGGCAACACTAATTGTGGGCATTTTTACATGAACCATTTCGAGCTACTTTCGACCCCCCAATAACTCAAAATTTTTTTAGACCTACACACTTGAAATTGTGCATGTCTAATAGAGCCATCTTGAATACCTAGAATCCCAAATTTCATGAAAAAACCTATTACAGTTCTTGAGTTATGTACTATTTTATTCTGACGTTTGGAAAAATCTGCTAGATTACGAAAATTTTTTGTTGGAAACCAGCCAATTTTATAATTGATTCGAAACATATTGGAAAAAATCATTTTACCAACCATAGTCACAGTCAGGACTCTAACCTGAATCTTTCCACTTTCGCGGCGGAATGAGCTTACATTTACTCAACAAGATTACTAATCAAACATTCTCCTTATATACTTCAGAATCAATTGATTTTCACTACATGCGAGAGTTACTTTATTATACACTTATTACCTAGCGATAATAAATTAACTCTCGCATGTAGTGAAAATCAATTGATTCCGAAGCATATAAGTGCAATGTTAGATTAGTAATCTTGTCACGGTTGAGTAAATGTAAGCTCATTCCGCCGCGAAAGTGGAAAGGTTCAGGTTAGAGTCCTGACTGTGACTATGGTTGGTAAAATGATTTTTTCCAATATGTTTCGAATCAATTATATAATTGGCTGCTTTCCAACGAAGAATTTTCATTTGCAATTCAGCCGTATAAATCATTAATTTATCTGGTAGATGGCTCGAGTTGCTCGCTTGTCACGTGACCAAAAATCTGCTCGCTCGGCACGATCTATCGAGTGCAAAAGCGAACTTACACTATATCTCATAACTATTGAATTCGAAGTTGCTATATTTAAATAGAGCAATTTGATCCTTGAAAACAGTTTTAAGAATTGTTGGAAATGAGAACTTCCGTGGCACAAAGGATCAATAAAAAGCAATACTGATTTTATTAAATTTGCATTTTACTAACGTTTCGGTATTCTTTATACCATCTTCAGAGTCAAATGCTGTCAATTATTGATCCTTTGTGCCACGGAAGTTCTCATTTCCAACAATTCTTAATATCTCATAACGTTTTGCTGCTACGCGAACACGGAATTTGGCTTTATTCTTACAGGAATTGTTTTCAGTCGATATATAAATCTCTCACACGTGTCTCATATTAAGCGCACCATTCCACGTTTAATGATGAGACAGCAATAAACGAATTCAGTGCATCGGTGCATCCAGTGTAATATTGCACTATCGACACTAGGTGTACGTACCACCACTATTTAACCACGATTCATAACAGCTTTATTATGTAGATGTAGTATAGAATAGGCAGCATATCGTCTCTGTGAAATAATGTGCACTCAGCAGTATACAGAGTGGTCTGATAAACCTGAACCAGTTAATAGTTTTTCATTCCATTAATGTATTGTGTTTGTAAAATTTTTATTTCGATTGCAAAGCATTCAAGATATTCAACTCTATCCAAGTGTGCAAGCTTTCACGGACGACATTGTTCCAAGTTTTCGTGGTTTCCGGGATTGTAGGCCGTGGTCCGGTGGTATTTCTACCTGACGTTTCGTCTACAACTGCGGTAGACATTCTCAAAGGCGCCTTTGAGAATGTCTACCTCAGTTGTAGACGAAACGTCATGTAGAAATACCACCGGACCACGGCCTACAAACCCGGAAACCATAAAGACTTGGATATTCAACTCTGTTAAAAAAAGGAAATGTGCGTCACCTAAATAAGTGTACGGTCGAAGTTATACTTCAAAATTGTGTTTTAAAAACCACCAACAGCTAAGGTTATTTGGGCCTATCACCAATTCATATTTTCAATTCATTATTATTTTTTTTCTAATAATAAATTGAAAATCCAATTGACACTTTTACCAGCTCTCGGGCTAGAACCCGGGAACTGAGGTCTTGTACTAGAGGAACCATAGCAACGCCATTAAACAACAGCATTGCTACACGCTTGGCTATTCTCAAGCCCAAGTTATACTTCAAACATTTGCATTTTCCCCTCTGAGCATTTTTAAAACTCCATAATAAAAATTTAGTTTTAAAAAAATCCATAGAAATTATAACATCTATGCTATACATAAGTATCCAAAGCATAGAGGGCAATATAGCCTAGTGGTTAGCATGCTTGGCGCCGCAACCTCTAGACTGGACTGCCATGGGTTCGAATCCCACCTGCGCTCATGGATGTTTTGCGATGTTATTTAGTTTTAAGGTAGTTGTTATTTAGTGTAGTTGAAAGACGCTAATGACCTTAGATGTCGACGCGTCTGTAATCTACAATAAATAAATAAATAAATATCCAAAGCCTGGTTACAATATTACACTACTTTGAAGCGTCAAAAAATTGATTTTTAA
Organism: Mongoloraphidia duomilia; assembly: GCA_039654895.1. Lineage (NCBI taxonomy): Eukaryota > Metazoa > Arthropoda > Insecta > Raphidioptera > Raphidiidae > Mongoloraphidia > Mongoloraphidia duomilia. Next base: position 1,641,015 of record CM077526.1, read on the forward strand.
AATTATAAAATCTATAAGAAAATGTATTTTCGTGGGATGAGACCTAGCTAGACCGATTTTTTGCCCTTCAAAACCTCTTTTTTGTCAATTTCACCCCAGTAGTTACAGAGCCGTTTTATCCTTGTCAGCGTTTTGTTAATTTTTGAGTCGGTAATTTTTGACTCGAGGTCATTCCAATTCACTACCCTCACTAAAGAAGTATAACTTCAACAAAATGTAATACTAAAGAACGCGTTGTTTTTTTTTTGCTCAGTGAGCATTTTCGATATTTGAGCTTAACAGAGATAACTGAAAAAGAAGCAACCTAGATACAAGATATTGCACCAATATTTAAAGTTTTAGATTTATATTCTTTTTAACCGAAGAAGACGGTTAAAGTGAACCAGTTTTTTAACCACCTGTTATTTATATATGCCGCAGAATGCGGTTATGACAGAGAGTATACATGTTTAATATCAAGTGACCCATTTTAGACTCATAACATTTCCAATTGAGGTTAAATTAAATTGTTTTCATTTTAGAAAATGTTCCAGCGATATAAACAATGCCAAGAACTTAATTAAGTTCGTTATCGTAATTTAAGTTATTGTGTTTAAAATTTACTTAATGATAGGTAATTTGATATTTACATGTTATAATATAAATATTTACATATTTCTAATTACAATTTTACATTTATTTATTGTAGATTATAGACGCGTCGACATCTCAGGTCATTAGCGTTTCAACTACACTAAATAACAACTAACTTAAAATTAAATAACATCACAAAACATCCATGAGCGCAGGTGGGATTCGAACCCACGGCAGTCCAGTCTAGAGGCTGCGGCACCAAGACACAATTTTACAAATTAACAATATGTCAACAATTACCATTTACTTTTTTCTTTTCGTCATAGTTCATTGAAAAACAAAATATATTATTCGAAACGTCGGCATAAAAACAATGCGACATTATTATTATCCAGCTTATTTTTAAAAAAATCAATACTTTTCTTAAGGTGACTGTTCGCTCAGTTTGTAAAAAATACTCTCGGAAAATTTCAAACTGTGATCGCAAAAGGCATTTTACTACTGTTTTTAGCTACAATCAAGCATCAAGCTTTACAAAATGTCGCTTTCAAATTACGGAAAGTCAAATTGATTTTTTAAAGCTTTTTAACCGACTTCAGAAAAGGTGGTGGTTCTCAATTCGGTTGTATTATTTTACGTTTGTTACCTCAGAACTCCATCATTTATAACCCAATTTGGAAAATTCTTTTTTTATTGGATAGGGTATATCGCGAAGTTGGTCCCACATAAATTTTACTTAAATCGGTTCAGTAGTTCGGCTGATTTTAATAAAAGTTAGTAGCGGCGTGTGATTCCTTTAAGGTAAATGTCACTTTTTGACACATCACACAGCGTAAGAAATCGGTTTAATATAAAATAAAAAGTGAGTAACGGCGTGTGATTCTTTTAACTAAAAAGTAAAGAAAAAAAACTTTTTAACAAAAAAAAACTCCTTCAAAAAGCCACAAAAAAGAGGAAAATAATAAAACTTTGACGTCTGCGCCATTTTAATAAAATATGAAGTCGGTTAATAAGTGCCAATTTAATTAATATCTACTTTTTAACCGACTTCATATTTTATTAAAATGGCGCAGACCTCTAAGTTTTATTGATGTGAAACATCTTATGTCGGGCTGTGAACAGCCGCGTGAGGGGAAATATGCAGCGAAATTTATGATCCGCTCCTTCGTTGCTGTTCTCCCCACCACAGCGGCACTCTCTCTCTCTCTCTCTCTCGGCTTCCGCGCGCTCGGGCAACCGCGTGTGTTACAGTGCAGTATATAGGATTACGTCAGCATAACAGTTAGTTGCTGCTTTTGTTATTTTCCTCTTTTTTGTGGCTTTTTAAAGGAGGTTTTTTTCTTCTTATAAATGTAGATATGTTAAAAATACTGAGAAATTTCGCTTGTTCAACAATTTTGTTTGAAATTTCTTTCTTTCTGCACATAGATTTGTGTTTAACTAATGATAGATACAGACATACAGTACAATGTTAAGCAGATTTTGATAACCTCATAGAATTAGCTTGATTTAAGTGCGTCACCTGGCTGTGTCAAGACATATGTTGTACATAGGATATATAATGTAAGTATAGTACAGAGAAACAGCACGTACGTGTAAGATATACAGCGTATAGGTGGTGCGCGACCACAGCTCAGCAGAAAGGGTTTGAATAGCAAGACTCGAACACACGCCCCGTTGTATGTAAGTACATATATTATATGTACTATGAACACACATGTTGGCTTACAGGTTGCCTGTGTTTTCTTTAACATACTGACTCTCTCTTTGTACGTGTGTGAGTGTGCGTGAATGTATCCCTTTTCTTACACCATAACCAGACCTTCACCTCCACCATGTCACCGCATTTATAGATGAGCTTGTTTTGTTTGAATCTCGCTCGAGCTCTGCTAATTTACTTTTTTTAGCTTCTATTACTTCAAGTAGTTATCCAACGTAATAATAAAAGTATGTAACTATAATAAATACAGACATATTAATCCTATGTTATTCATTTTAGGTAAAAAATTTCGGTTTATTTTTTAACACAATTAAATAGTAAATTGTGCAGCTCGTGCGGAATTGCAAACGAGTGTGACGTTTTCCTGCCAGAGCGCAGCGAAGGCGACAATCACACAAGTCGCAATGAAAATCAAAATTAAATTGAAATTATGATTAGGATTGGAGATCCAGGGTTATGCTTTCAGTAGGTGACTTGTAACGTTGAGGTTAGTACAGATTGAGCATACGGGTGAAAAATGAATTAAGAGATGCTGGGCCCGTAATATTATTCGTTTACTCAACCACAAACCCAGGTTCCTATGCATAGAACTCAAAGACTAAACCAAATGCGCTATGGGTGGAAGTCTGTAAACGGCCGTTTTTAGGTGAATTTTTTTGGGTGAATTTTTTTGGAAGAATTTTTTTGGGAGAATTTTTTTGGGTGAATTTTTTTGGGAGAATTTTTTCGGAAGAATTTTTTTGGGAGAATTTGTTTGGGTGAATTTTTTTGGGAGATTTTTTTCGGGAGAATTTTTTTGGGAGAATTTTTTAAATAGCTATGTTGCGAATTCTTAAGGTCGGGTTGAAAATTTTTACGGAAATAGCTGCGAGCTCTTACGAAAGTAGTTGCGAACGCTTCACATTTTTTCAGTACCCAGGCAAAGAGTGCCTAACGCGCCTAAGGAAGTTTTCACTTCAAAAAGTTTTGGCTCGATTTTGGCATGATTTTCATGATTATATATTTTTTAGAAATATGTTTCCATAATAAATAGATTTCTCTAAAACTATTCCATAAGCAAAACTTAAATAAGTTCAGTTCTGAGAATCTTGTGACTTGTTCAAATAATTGGCTAGTTCTGTATTATAGGGGAAGTTGAGAGACCCTAAGCAGTTTATGATAAGTTGGTACGACAGCAGTAGAGTTTCTACTCTATATTATGCATGACGCATGTATATATAGAGTTTGTTCGATTTCCTCTGAGCTATTATAGCTCCGTGTGGTATGTTTGTGTGTGGTATGCTAATGTAGCTTTCTGTTTATTTCGGAGAAAACATTCTGTGACAAGCAGACTTGATTGCTTGTTCAATATAACACATTATATAGATACAGACTGTTTCTGGACAACGGCCAAACAATTGTACAACCGTGTTGCCAGATTGTCAAAATTCTCTTATAAATCGCTAAAACCCGAAATCGGTAAAACATTTTTTCAACTAGTCAAACCTTGAAACTATTAAATGTCTGTATAAAACCGGCATAATTTTTATTCTTCATAGAGGCTACAAACCAAATCTGTTGAAAAATCGGCATGTTTTTCTTCTGAAATGTTTTATAAAAGGTTATAATGGACTATTTCTATAGCTGCAGACATTTTGAGTGCAATTTTATTTATTTATTGTAGATTATAGACGCATCGACAACTTAGGTCATTAGCGTCTTAAATTACATTAAATAACACCTAACTTAAAACTAAATAACATCACAAAACATCCATGTGCGCAGGTGGGATTGGAACCCACGACAGTCTAGTCTATAGGCTAGTACCAAGTATGCTTGAGCGCAATCTAGTGTTCTACATAACAATAGTTTGATAACGGAATTACACTATTCCTGCATGTTTAAAATCTGTAATTATATGACAACAATTTAAGTTCATTGTCAATTCGAAATTTTTGACAATGCTTTCTGCAATCCAGTACTAGAGATTAACAAAACTCATAATGAACTGGTGTTGTCCTGATTCGGGTCTATAGGCCGTCGTTGGTTGGAATTGCTTCCTAACGTTTCGCTAGCACGAGTGGCGAGCTTCTTCAGAGGTCCTTCCATCTCCGATGCTGGATGTAGAATGACAAATTCTCGGGTGCAGGTTGTATTTATACCTGTGGGTAGGGTGTGGAGCTTGTTCCACTTCGGTTGACCTCGTGATATCGGTCGGCACTACTCGGGAGTGCCTGAGTATCGGGTTCCAGATCTGGTTGAGCTTGAGGGTTTCCTCTTTTCTGTTGAAATTATCGGGATGTTTGTGGATCTCGATGGCTTCTCTGACCAGTCTGTTGTGTGTCTGGTCAGAGAAGCCATCGAGATCCACAAACATCCCAATAATTTCAACAGAAAGGAAGAAACCCTCATGCTCAACCAGATCTGAAACCCGATACTCAGGCACTCCCGAGTAGTGCCGACCGATATCACGAGGTCAACCGAAGCGGAACAAGCTCCGCCCCCTACCCATAGGTATAAATACAACCTGCGCCCGAGAATTTGTCATTCTACATCCAGCATCGAAGATGGAAGGACCTCTGAAGAAGCTCGCCACTCGTGCTAGCGAAACGTTAGGAAGCAATTCCAACCAACGACGGCCTATAGACTCGAATCAGGACAACACCAGCGAAAGCCTCAACCAATTTGTCAAAACTCATAACTTAAGTTTCGTTTTTAGCGTCATTTGTGACACTAATTTTGTAAAAGGAATATATAGCACTGTATCTTTTTATTGCAACACAAAACTTACTGTTGAATTAGTACTACGATTTCCGCGGTCAGTGGAGAGTTAAGATGGCATACAACATTAAGTTATCAAAGAGAGTTCCATTAATAAAAGATCCGTATCTCCCTATAGTTTTTTTTAACATTTTAGCGAGATATACTCATAGTTAGTTTATGGCAAAGAAGCAATACAAGAATATATTTTACCGCTTTTTACGCATTTAGCTTTTCAAGTTTTGTTTACTTGTGCAAACTTTATCTATTTTTATATCCATAAAAAAGTCTTCTTTGACGATAGAGCCGACACAAAACGCTATCTTTTTCTTTTCAACGTTATCGTGTATTTCTATTCTCTTCTTTTAACTACTATTATATATCTCGGTTCTTTTCTTTCGAACACTTTTATGTGTATATTTTTTTTTCTTTTTACGGGTGATCTAACACAGTTGACACAGAAAAACGTTTTAGCCTACTCCGCTATCGGGTGATGGATTTATGTACCTCGCCTATTTGCATTAATGATTGGCACACAGTGACGTAGAATGGGGGAAAATTGAATAGTAACGTAAATTCATCTTCCTAAAAGAAACTTGTTAAGTGGTACCTAAATCAAATTACGCCCAACATATAATTACGCAAAATCATGAATATCACGATTTTGAAACAAATTTTATTCCACTACATATTTGCAGTAAAGGTAAACACATGGACACCCTCGAAGAATATGAAATATATAAAGCCACAAAATTCAACAATACCAACATTCTTAATGACAAACTAACGTTAAAATCGAACACAATAATTAACAACACACAAACACCCAATACTCATTAATCGTCTACCTAAATACACACACACTCACACGTCCATTTCATCTACCTACTAAAATTTCGAAATTTAAATCAGTACTCCACAATCCACTACCTAATACGCATGTGCTTAATTTTATAACGTGTTACGGATACTCAATGCGTAAATTTTAAAAAAATTTAACCACACCTGAAGATAGCAACTCGTTGCTGAAACCCGTCGTGCTAACAACACAGGAAGTCACAAGACGGACATCAAAAATACAAGGTATTTCTAATACTTCATAATACTGAAATATTATATTGTATACAGTAGTCTCTTAAAATTATTATGAGAATAGCCAAGATTCTAGGGATGCAGTCTACTGTATTTTCATAGCTCCAATTCTCTGGCTATAGTCTGCGGATCAAGTAGTGAATGTAATTTTAATTTTTGTGAAATATTATTTATACGCTACTGGATTTTAAATCGTTAGTAAACACCCTTTATTTACTTTCTTGCACTTCTATGTTTACGACTTCTTTATTTAAAAATTAGTACCGAAGTGAAATACGAGATGTATTTAAAAATGGACTATTTGAGTCTCCATGTACAATTGTTTGTATGCTAAATTGAAAAATTTCTACAAAATACTTTGTTTTTACAGGCATCTTATCTTTTTTTAGGGTTCCGTATCTCTGCCTACGATGTCTATCCGATCGTATCACAAACGGTAAGAGGTAGCTAATTGAAATTTTCACAGATTGTGTGTTATGGCATGAAACCGACAAATAATAATAATTAACAATATAAAAAAACACACACACAGAATTTCAACCGAAAAGATGAAGACCTCAATCTCAGTAAAACCTGGACACCAGTACTCCGACATACAAAACCAATGACCAATCGTACAAGAACGGAATACGACCGAGTAGAGAACTCACCCCCACCACTACACAAAGCACAGTTGACCAATTACAGAGAGACGGACTACGACCGAACAGAGAACACACTGGTACTAGGCATAAAAGAAGGGATGACACCAGTCACTGACACACTGACCTGTGAGCCGCCAAGGAGGACATTTTGACCGCTGCCACATCGCCTTTGAGAATGTCTACGGCAGTTGTAGACGAAACGTCAGGTAGAAATACCACCGGACCACGGCCTATAAGCCCGGAAACCATGAAGACTTGTAACAATATATGAGTTAGGTAATTATGGACAACAATATAATAATTAATTCAACAATGAATTCAATCCACAAAGCATTCACTTAACCCGTAGGGAAGGAACAGATTCCACTTTCGGGCACTGTGTGAGTAAGTGGTAACTCAACCAGCCGGAATTTCGGGTTCAAGTCCAGACAGTGGCTTCTGATTTTTTCCTTGTATATCTTATAACAATCGTTTGACGTTTAACAATCATGATGGCATAATATGCTGATTGATATTGTTAAGAAATACTACTCACTACCTACGGGTTTGTGGATTGAATTCATTGTTGAATTAATTATTAAATAATAATAATTTAAATAACAGCTCGTATCAAACGTAATGCACTGCAATACGCCGCTTACTCTAAATAAGGAGATAGAGACATCAGTATCCGGTTTCCGGTAATAAAATCTATGCGAGCGATAAGTTCCGAGTTATAAAACAAGAGAGCGTTGCGACGGCGACTGGTGTCGTGTTCATTCCGAAAACCAGTAAATTAAAAACGGGTCAAGAGATCGTGACAAACCACAATGCTCCCTGGATTAAAGCACACCCGTTGTTCTTAAAAAATGGACACCTTAAATATTCATAAAAAAATTCGACTGATGACCAGTCCTATACTTCCCACCTAGTAAATATTTGCAAAAAATAAACACTCTTTTTTTTATTCTTTGACTAGGCCCAAATAACCTTAGCTGTTGGTGGTCTTTAAAACACAATTTAATTTTTATTCTTTGAAAAAAGCATGGCCCTCTTTTTTGTTTGGTGATCTATTGATGGCTAGCTTAATATAGCAAAAATCATGGTTACCTTGATTTACGTACAATTTTTATTTTTTTTAGTAAAATATTTTTTTTCTCGAAAACTATACATTTTAGAGAAAAAAAATATTTACATTTTTTTCATATTATAACATCTAGAATTCATTTATATTTTTTTTTACCTATGTTAATACGTGACATTGAGGACGTTTTTTTGAATATCTCAGGATCCACTGAACCGATTTGACTCAAAATCTAATCAGATCTAAGTTAAAGGCTGATAAACACAATAGAACAATCGGCATGCCCGTATGTTGTTCCGTTCTTAAGATATCGAAGGCGAAAAATTGACCACATACACACACACATACACACATACACACATACACACACACATACAGACATCAGTCAGAAAATGATCTTAAACGATTGCTAGGGTCTCAAAACGTGAAAATCTGTTAAAATCTCGAAATATTGTTTTCGGACTGAATCCATTACTTCCCTACCATAGTAGAGGTGGGAAGTAAAAAAATTACAAAATATATTTGCAAAAGTCGGAAATTTGACACGAAGGGAGATCTCATAGCAAAAGTAAAGGAAAAAATCTGAAAATCATTAAGTTCTAATTTTATGTGGAATTATCACGTGACTAACTTAATTTTTAGGGTTTCGTCAAGACTTTTTTTCTCAGGAACGACTAAAGGTATCTTTTATTTATTGTGAATTATAGACGCGTCGACAACTTAGGTCATTAGCGTCTTAATTACATTAAATAACAACTCACTTAAAACTAAATGACATCACAAAACATCCATGAGCGGAGGCGGGATTCGAAGACACGACAGTCTGATCCAGGGGCCGCGACGCTAACCACTGGACCACACTGTCCTCGACTAAAGGTATCAAGTTAAAATTAATGTCAAATACTAAGGTGTACAACCTCAGAGTCCAGTAAAAATTTCAATCTTCTATCTCAACGCAATAAAAAATTACAACCTTTTAAAAATTATATATTTTGAACATCATAAATCTATAGTATCGACAGTAAGTGAAAGTGGCGACATCCTTCGCGTGGATTGTAAACTTTACCTGGGAATTATTTAACAAACTTCAAAAAAAAGGAGGAAGATACTCAATTCGACTGTTTTTTAAGTGACAAACTTAATTTTTACTAAATTATTATAACGGTTAACGGTACGGAACCCTCCTGACTAGTGATGAGCAAAATTAATCTTGGTCTTGCAATCTTGGTTTTGGTCTTGCGAAAAAGCAAGACCAAGACCAAGACCGAATGAACAAGAACAAGACCAATATCAAGACCGAATATGCAAGACCAAGACCTATAATAAAGTATTTTGTTAGTTAATAATATATTGTGAATTATTTTTAATTTATAACTATGATGATCTTTAGAAGTAAAAAACTAAAAAAAAGACAGATAAAATGAGCAAGACCAAGACTTGATACGCAAGACCAAGACTAAATAAGCATGACCAAGACCAAGACCAGACATGTTTGAGCAAAACCAAGACCAAGACTGAATCAGCAAGACCAAGATCAAAACCAAGACTGTCCAAGTTTTGATCTTGGTCTTGCTTTGCTCATCACTACTTCTGACGCCAGTTCTACTCGCACTTGACCATTTTTTACTTCGATTATTAGTTCAATGTCCCCTTTTTTGTGTCAATGGGTGTTCGTATTCCTTTCCACGTCTTATATGAGATATTATAATTATTCCATGCCAATATTTGCGAAAGTTCTCAAGTGGCTGCATGATAATTGGGTTTTTTGTTTAATTTCGCGTGAATGTACTTAAACCACCGATATCATGGAAAACGTTGTCAAGAGCTTACCATGGAAATTAACCAGAACACTCCCTGCTGTAAATTTAATTTACAGTTTTGAATAAAATCTAACTTATATACGTACATAGTCATTATAATATGGTATACAGTACATACCTGTGTGTATATTATATATTTCGAAATTATATAATATACTTACTATATATAACGTGTGGCCGTTAAAATTACGCAGTTGCGCGTTTAATAATTTAATTTCAATTCAGTTCCAATTTTCCCACTTGTTTGCTATATGAACACAAAGATTTTGAATAGACATTGAATTGGGGAACTATTTCATAAATATAGTAAATCAACTAGTATTAAAGCAAACAGGGTAAAGGTACCACTGTGGGTAATTATTTTAATAGATTGTTACGTAACATAAATGTACCTGGGAGTTTCGGGTTCGAGACCAGGCAGTGGCATTACAAAAATTTCTTAGGCCCGTATTCACCGAGCCTAGTTAGTTATTTATTCCGTTGATTTATTCCCCTGGTAGGTAACTATTACTCGGAATAAATAGTGATAATTCAAATCACCAAACGTAGTTAAGTTTACTGCAGGTATAAATCGTAAGAATAGTTATTCTGTCCAATTTCAAGGGTATAAATATTTATTCGCCTAGTAAAATAGGGTGTGCACGAAATGCATAAATTACTCTATGGCCTGGCGACCTATTCAGGTAAATATTAATTTCATATCTTTCAGGTAAAGGCTTTTGTCAGTAAAATATGTCAATATTCACCATTATACATTTTCGATCGATGCGCCATCGGTCGGATCTTTGGTAAACGTGCTTTAGAATCAAAATATTTGACAAAATCTCCAAGCTGTATGGTATATAGTAAATTTTTACCTGAAGTTACTATTCTATCGAATGAATTGCTTGGTGAATAGAAAGTTAATTTTATTCTAAGGAATAAATTTATTGTAAGATTAGTTACTTCTATCTTTAACAGTGTTTGGTGAATACGGGCCTTAGATAGAGTCTTATAAAGTGAATGGCAACTTAGTTGTCTGCAAACTGTTATATTCGTTTATGAAATTAAATTCATATTGTGGAATGGGGTTCGGAACATTTATTATTACTTCAATTCTTACAGTTTTGTTATTAGTTTTGGTAATAGTTAGTAGCTACATCTATTGTAAGATAATTCGCTTCTACGAGATCCGGTTGTTCAAAATTTAAAATAGAATTTCCAGTTACAGAAACTTTCAAAGTACATATAGCTAAGTGCATTTGTAGTTCTTTGTATGTTCCTTGTATGAATACACTTTGCAAATGAAGCATTGCATTCAGTCGTTTTGCGGTTGTCTGTACAATATACACTGACTGTACATACAATAATAATAATATTATGCATTGGAACACCTAAATAGAGCGAACTTCTAGCTGAGTTAGCATTTATTACTGTTCGCTTTGCACATAAAGGAGCAGCAGCTTTGCACAAAATGCAGTGTACTGAACGATACCCAAACGTATCAAAGACAGGACTGTATAACGAAAATGTATCAAAATTAAGTTGGCACCAAGGAGTCGTTAATAATAGTCCAAGCTCTAACCGTACAAAAGTCTATTCGACTACCCTACTAAAATTTTCTTATTGAATTTAAGATAAAAAACATCAAATTTCGTTGTGATCAGTTTAGACTCATCTTGATTAAATCAAATTTTTTTGTGTTTTATTTATTTATTATTAATTTTATATAAAAATCTACGATAATATTAAATCACGTTAAAAAGATCTTTATAGTAGGATTCCGTACCTCAAAATGAAAAAAACTGGAGGATCATTTTGTTGTCCGTCTGTATGTATGTCCGTCAAGACCCTTTTTCTCAAGAACGGCTACAGGTACCAAGTTGAAATTCATATCAAAATACCAGACTACATTAGGATAAATAGGGGTAAATTAGGGTACATATGGGTAATTTAGGGTAAAATTCGATAAATTGGGGTAATTTAGGGTAAATTAGATTAAATTTCTGTAAATTAGGGTACATTGGGCTATATTAGGATTATAAGGATAAATTATGGTAAACTAGGTTAAATTAAGGTAAATTGGGTTAAATTAGAGTTTATATGGTTACACTAGAGTTAATTAGGGTAATTACGGTAAATTAGAGTAAATTAGGGTAAATTAGAGTAATTGTGGGTAAAATAGGGTAAATTTGGATAGATTAGGGTAATTAGAGTAAGTTAAAGTAATTTAGGGTATATTAGAGTTAATGGTGGTAAATTAGGGTAAATTAAGTTAATCTAGGGTCAATTAGGGTAAATTGGGGTAAAATTAGTCTACAACCTCATAATCCTGTACAAAATTTAAACTTTTAACTCAATGCAATAAAAATATGCGGTTTTTAAAAAAATCACGTATTTCGATATTTTCTATGTTGGCTTTAGAAATGTACCTACATTTTCCTTTATGCAGCTTCGTTTAGATACAATTTCGGGCGTGAATATTTCTACAGACGCATAACTAGCGAAGAAAACTGCCACCTTGAGAATACACTGGAATGCCGGTTGCATAAATGCTTCCCTTCTCTCGCGTTGTGTTTTTCATTAACTTTGTCTGTGTTTATATAACACGTTATTTCTAGCTGTGAACAACGTCGGTAGCAGATATTTTGTTTATATTAACAATAGTCTAGTGTTTATAATAATATGTCAAATAATAGTTTTGACAAATGTTTTTTTTTATTATTATTAAAAGTCAGTCAGTAGCAGCTGAGGCTGTTCTGCACTGGAATGTGAGAAATAGTACAAGAGGTTATTACAAACTAAGTACATATGGATATAGTAACAGTCAATAGTCATTATATAATGATTTATTATGCAAAGCTATTATTTTTCTAATTTGAGATCAATTGTAAAGTGCGGTATTTATTTATTTATTCCCACCAGGGATAAAATTTAAAAGTATTGGAAATACCTTGTATTTTGTTCGTCTTGTGACTTCTTGTGATTTATCACTACGCGTTTCAGCAACGAGTTGCCATCTTCAGGTGTGATTAATTTTAATTAACCACACCTGAAGATGGCAACTCGTTGCTGAAACGCGTAGTGATAAATCACAAGAAGTCACAAGACGAACAAAATACAAGGTATTTCCAATACTTAATAATATACAAAATTTAATGTTAAATCTGATTTTTTTTAAATTTTAACCACACCTGAAGATGGCAACTCGTTGCTGAAACGCGTAGTGTTAAATCACAAGAAGTCACAAGACAAAGGTATTTCTAATATTCATATAGTGACTTGGAGACCCAACACTCTAAAAATGTATCATATTAAATTTTTATTTTTAAATTTGAGTCTGGTAAAATTTTAAACAAGTTCATGTTGAGATAAATGCAGAGATAACATGACTAGCTCATTATTTTATAAAAGTGATATCTCAAAATAATAATAGCATGCCATTAATCTTCAATATTGTACCGATTGAAATAAAAATTACGCATTTTTTAGTTTTAGCACTGAATATCATTTAAGTTAAGAATTCTTGGCAATCAGTGGCTCCGTCAAACAAAGATATTAAATTAAACTGTTTAGTTTAAAATTTAATATCTTTGTTTTATTTAATTTAAATGTATAACATTATGATACATTTTTAGAGTGCTGGGTCTCTAAGTTAAAAAACACACATTGAGTATTCGTAATACTATATAATATTTTATAGTGTTACGAATACTCAATGTGTGTTTTTAAAAAAATAATTAATTACACCTGAAGATGGCAACTCACTGCTGAAACGCGTAGTGTAAATTCACAAGAAGTCACAAGACGGACAAAATACAAGGTGTAACATTAATTTACATCAATAGTAACGGCCGAATTTATTAAATAAATAATTTTTCATAACATCTCTCTGTAAATGTGGAATTAACATCCAACGGGACTAAAAATTTCTTACATATTTTCAAATTACTTTTAAATTATAATATATATACAAATTGGATAGAAAATTTATTTCCATGCGTTGTTATTAGTTAATAAATTAATGTACAAAACATTTGCCATAGATGGGAATTTAATTATTTATATACATAATACCGTATAATAATATATCTATTGCCGCATGGCTAAACCACTTAAGTTGAATTTTTAGTATTATTATTGATATCTTCTAGTGAAAAGGGGGTTGGTACAAGGGAGGAGTTCACAAAAAAAACTCGGGGGCAGAGTTTAACGAGAAATGAAAACGTACACTTATAGTGTACTGTCTCCCTCATTTTTTTTATCTTCCACTAGGTATATGGTCTACTTTTCACTGTACTAAAAAGAGAGTACCTACAATATAGGCCTCAAAAAACTTTCCTTACTACAGTACCGACGCAAACACAAAATTTAAAATTTATTTATTTATTTATTGGAGATTATAGACGCGTCGACATCTCAGGTCATTAGCGTCTTTCAACTACACTAAATAACAACTATCTTAAAACTAAATAACATCACAAAACATCCATGAGCGCAGGTGGGATTCGAACTCACGGCAGTCCAGTTCAGAGGTTGCGGCACTAAGCACGCTAGCCACTAGGCTATACTGCCCTCCGAAATTAAAAAATTTACGAGGACAGTGTGGTCTAGTGGTTAGCGTCGCTGCCTCTGGATCTGACTGTCATGGGTTTGAATCCCGCCTTTGCTCATGGATGTTTTGTAATGTCATTTAGTTTTAAGTGAGTTATGTTATTTAATGTAAATCAAGACGCTAATGACCTAAGTTGTCGACGCGTCTATAATTTATAATAAATAAATAAAATTAAAAATTTACGTTTCAAAACAAAATTATTAAAAAAATGTGACGTGTTCTTAAGGGACCGCACCGTTTAGAATTGATTTATATTCAAATCTTATTTTAGTAAGAATCTGACATAGCCGTTTTGACTTTAGACTACAGATTACAGAAACTGGTTGGAATTAACATAGAAAGTAATTAAAATTACATTATCATAACGCGAAGCTTATGAAGTAATGACTAACGATTCGGTTAAAACAGTGTTTTTCAACCTTTTTTGGAGAGTGATCCCTCCTGAAATTGGTTATCTCTTTCATTATCACTCTTAGTTGAGAACAAAAAGATACTTTGTCATCTTCAATGTTTATTTATTAATAATAATAATTTTATTTGCCAAATGTAAAAATGCAGTGTTGACACGTCAAAACACAGAAATCACCTTAAATAATCGTTTAATATAACATTACAAAAATTTTTTTTTAGCATCGTCAAAGACTTTATTCCAAATAAACTCTCTGATGATTCTGTAATAAAAAACTTAAAAAAACCTCCTTCAAAAAAGCCACTAAAAAGAGGAAAAAATAAAATGTTGAGGCAGACACCAATTTAATTAGGTACTAAAACTTTTTATTTATCTCCTTTTATTAAATTGGCGCCGACCCCAAACTTTATTTTATACTTTTTAGTGGCTTTAAATAGGTAGGTACGTAGATTGCACGTTAATAACCGACTTCTGTCTTGGTCTTTGATTACTAAACTAAAAAAAGAAAACCACTGAAGCGATTTTAGTAAAATTTATGTGGAACCAACCTGAAGGTATGCTTTATTAAATAAAACAAGAATAATCAAAACCGGTTCACAATGCAGGAGACATGAGGTGACATACATACATACCATACATAAAAAAATACATAATAGAAAAAATCAGTCGAATTACTGATTAAGTAAAATTTATATGGAACCACCCCGAAGGTACGCCCTGTTAAATAAAACAATAATCATCAAAGTCAGTTCACAAATACAGGAAAAATCGGTACATAGAAAATGAAAAATACGCATCAAATTTTGAAGTCGGTTAAAAAATACAGGACCAGCTCCATTGCAAGCTTTTGTTAAGGACCACTGGGTTAGAAGACACGAATTGTTCAGTTGTTTTTTCATTGGTTAGATATTAAATTTAAATTAGCAATCGTTGCAAATTGTACCTAGAGTTCAATAGAATCGTGACACGGAAATATTTCAATAAATTATACAGTATCAATAAAATGTATTTAAAATATTCATTTGATACAGGTTATGAAAATAATATTTTTATGAAATATTTGTTCATTTCCGCGGTGTACCTACTATTGAATTATTATTGTATTTAGTGAAACGAATATTTCATTTTCATATAAAAATATAAAGTTTTTTGTAAAAATAATCACCTAGTAATTACTCTCAATATATTTTTCATGATAAATAATCTCTACAATCAAAAACTAATTGAAAAAGTAAATAAAGGAAATAATTAATTTAATTTAAAGAACTGTCATTCGCAGCGATAAATTTTAATATTCATTTCTTTTTGTATAAAAAATATGCGTTTGCTAAAACGGAAGATCAATTCATATAATAAAGTCAAGTGAATAGAGAATTAAAGATTTAAGCGATATCATTCGAAATTAAGCATAAAA
Source organism: Mongoloraphidia duomilia (assembly GCA_039654895.1). Lineage (NCBI taxonomy): Eukaryota > Metazoa > Arthropoda > Insecta > Raphidioptera > Raphidiidae > Mongoloraphidia > Mongoloraphidia duomilia. The sequence continues at coordinate 1,657,083 of CM077526.1, forward strand.
TCTAATCGAGAAACAAGAGTAGGTACTTAAATTCGTCTGTTTAATTCTCAGTCGTCTGAAGTTAGCAGTCGTAAATGTATACAGGTTGAGTCTTTGACTGCATAGATTGCCAACACTTCACACAGTTCCCCCAGGGGGAACATTGGAATGTAGTTGTTCTTGCAATTGCATTTCAATGTTCTTTGGAATTTGGCGTTCCCAGGAGCCCGAGCTCGTACCAGTCGGTTTGTGTATCCCGATTGGCAGATTTTAATACAAAAATGGATGATTAATTGTTGTTTTGAAGACGCTAATGACCTGAGTTGTCGACACGTCTATAATCTACAATAATAATAATAATGATTACCAACATTAACTTCATTTTCATAATCATAAAATAGCTATACTTTTCACTTCATTTTCAGTATTTTCCAAAAACGTCGACAGTTCATTTGCGTCGTCAACCTCACGGCCACGAGTAGCACAGTAAATAAACATAAATCACTATGGAAAATATTTACTTACCACACTAGTGTGTTTTGAAAACGCTTACAACACGTCTGCCTGTTAACTAACCCATTCCATGCAATACATACACGCTTGTAAAGTAGCTACTTTATAGTTAGTATGGCAAAAACATTGTGAATGGAGTACCAAAGGAAAATTTACAGTGTACTTTTAATTCTGGGGGACGCAATCACTGAAAGGTTAAGAATTTCTCCCCTCGTAAATAATTGAAGTCGCATTTCGATGTCTAAGGAATTGGAAGATTTAAATGATCACATAGTGAATGTATAATAAACCTTATACTTCTAGAAAAAAAATTCAAAAGCAATTAAAAACTTCTTAATCATTCTAATTCGGTGACACGTTTCGTTGAAACCCGTTACCTCCACCACGTTTGTGTATTTCTCTCTAATTTATTTTTGTGATTTGATTTCTGTTTGTGATTTTGTTGTTACTTGCTTCATTTATATTTTATATTATGATTTTATTTAAAAAAAAATACTTTAGTTAGAGAATGTTCCAAAATTAGTAAACTTTGTATAATAACAGACGTATACGAAGATACGAAACTTAAGAGATAGTTGCGTCGGACCAGTTATTTAATTACCTAACTACAAAAAACCGGTCACGTGCGAGTATAAATCGCACCGTGAGGGTTCCTTACCGTTATAATAATTTAATAATTCTCAGATATAGTTTACAAGCGTTACGTAGGATGGCGCTTCGCGTACACTTGTAGCAAATAACTATGAATAAATATAATTCATATAGGGAAAATGAGGGAGAGATGCCGCGGTAGGAGAGATGCCGCATGGCTTTTAACTTACCTATTTACCATTAATGGATGGTGCTACAAGTACGTATGTTATCTTGTCAAGATAAGATGAAATTTTATTTTGTGTGTAGTGATAATGGCCACAGTAGCCGATTCACTTTGTTTTTTTGTTAAAATAAAAAAAAAAAAAAAAAAAAAGATAAGATGAACGAACATACGTACTTGTAGCACCATCCATTAATGGTAAATAGGTAAGTTAATAGCTATGCGGCGTCTCTCCTACCGCGTCATCTCTCCCGCATTTACCCTATTTAATGATACCTGTAGTCGTTTCTAAGAAAAAGGGTCTTGACGGAACCCTAAAAATTAAGTTTTTCACGTGATAATTTCGCATAGAATTAGAAATTAATAATTTTCGGATGTTTTCCTTTACTTGTGCTATGAGGCTTTCCTTCGTGCCAAATTTCAAGTATCTAGGTGAACGGGAAAAACCCTATAGGTTATATATATTTTTTTAATTAAGATTAAATTCATAAGTTTTGGGGCAGCCTATATTAGTCTTCATGAAATTATCACACAAGATGTTTAGGAGTATTTTTAAAACTCTTATTACAAAATTGTTTAATAAAAAGTTTAATAATATAAAATGGTGAATTTTAGAGTAAAGTAGGTACGCGAAATGTTTTCAAAGTAAAAGTATAAAAGGAACTAAAATAAAATCAAAGCTTAGTGAAGTGTATAAAAAAATTTCTGCCTTTAATATATTATTTTTTGTATCAATTTTCACATAAATAGTGTAGGGATTTCCGTAGGGGATACTCGGTGTATAGAAACAATATTTCGAAGGGTTTTTCCTTGCGTATAAAAGAAAATATATTGTTTATCCGTACATTAATGCTATAATATAGTACAGCCTGTCACTATTCATACGTTATCAAATCGATATTCTTGCTAACCTTTTTCCTGCCAAGGAAAATGAGGTCACAATCCCTATTTGCTGCTTTGATTAAAAAAAAGGAATACAAAACATCTCAAAGATGTAAGACAAATTTTAAAACGAGGTAAGATTTTTTTTACTTGCATTCGAATTGAATTGAATTGTGAATTATAGACGCTCGACAACAGAGGTCATTAGTGTCTGTAGCTTGCATTCGACTGTTGGTTGTAAAACTTTGGTCTTTTATGAACCCTATACAATTATAAAAAGCGGCTGAATCCCTAAATAAATTATACGATCTGAAACTCCAAATTAGAAATAAGAAATAAATTACCAATTTTTATATTTTGGTTAGTGCATATCATGTAAAATTTAAGAAGCACAGTGACGCACTATTTTTAGAATATTTTCGCTACCTCTAGGGATATTTTTGATAGATAGGACTTATGTTTTATTTATTGTAGATTATAGACGCGTCGACATCTCAGGTCATTAGCGTCTTTTAACTACACTAAATAACAACTTTATTAAAACTAAATAACATCCATGAGCTCAGGTGAGAATCGAACCCACGACAGTCTAGTCTAGAGGCTGCTGTACCAAGTACGCTAACCGCTAGGCTACACTGCCTTCGATAGGGCTTATAGTTCATTCGCCTCGTTTACTATCAAAATATAAATTGTTAAGCCCGTTGTAAAAATAGTAGATTGTATATCTAGTTGCGTAATGAGGCTTATTACGGACGAGTATTGAAAGTATGAATAACAGTCACACAAGTCATAATATATCATTACGCACAAGATATGGTATTTTTTGCCATACCCCCTATAAAATTGCTGCTTTTCAGTTCATTTTCAGTATTTTCAAAAAAATTTGACAGCAAAAAAGTTATTTTTATCATACAGTGGGGTGTGCACAACTGGTTTTGCTAACGATCTAAGCTTGTTCCTGCAAAAAAAATTAATGGTAAGAAATTGCGGGACCTTAGTGGTGTCATTACAGCCAATTCACGTTAATAAGTAATGCTTCAAGTCCATTTGGTGCATTCTTTTTACAATGGAAATACGTTTGTAATTATAGCTGATAAATTGCCTCACAAATAACAGTTATTATTTTCTTGATTTTTTTACGTTTCACGTAGCAGTGTATTTACGAAAATAACGTTTCTTCTCCGGTTAAAAGTTATACGAGAGACGACAAAGGACCGGTTTCTTGATCGAAAGTTCACTTTAATATCTTTTATTGAAAATACCCACAGCCATAATACAAGACAGTATCGGGATACTCATCAACCATTTTCAAAAAAAACTTTCATAAATAAAAGTGTATATTATAGCATGGTAAACAAAAATATACAATTATATACCAACAAATATAAGAGAACTACCTACACCAAAATTTAAAAAAGAACTAAAGAAAATTCTTATTGATAAGGCGGCGTATAGAAATGATTTTATCAAAATATTTTAGTTTTAAGCGCTCTTTTAAATTATTGTAACATTGTACCTTTCTTTGACTTGTTTCATACACCTTTGTGTGTCACCGTGAAATAAAGACGGTTTATTATTATTATTATTTAATATTAAACGGCTTCGCTCGCGTGAATGTTGTTTTAGATTTATTAGGGAACGTAGACAGAAATAAATTAAGAAATCAACTTAAACATTTTTTTCTTTCTTGGACATTTCGTCACATACAGCTTGGAAATATAATTACACGACTTGACCATGTCACGATTTTTTCAATTCCGTTGGGAATCAATCATATCTACCGTTTCAAAGAAGTTTCACTTCAATATATTGATTAAATAATGTAAACTACCATGTCAAAATATGTACTACATTAATTTTATTACTTACTGGATAATTAGCAGCAATATCTACATACCTGAAAAGAAAAAAAATATATTAATATAATATTATAAATAGAATATTGTTTGCATTGAGAATAACAAAAAAGCGAAAAATTAATTCTGACCTAAATTTGTACTTAGTTCATTGAAATCAGTAGGTTTGCATTTTGGGTAGGACAAGGTTTTTTTTTTAATTGCGTAAGGAGGGGGGGTGTAAGTTTGAAATCGAGTTTTCGGGGTCGGTGGCCACCCAGTTTGACCGCCATCTTGGAAAAGGGGTGCTAACAAGTTTTGCACTATATCTACGTAACGATACATCTTACAGAAAATTTGTAGAAAGGTTTTTTGTTAAGAATCGAATTTTCTATAACTATAAAACTGTTTACTTATATAAAAAACAAAATTACAATTGATTTGGTGTTGTCCCTATTTGAGTCGATAGGCCGTCGTTGGTTGGAATTGCTTCCTAACGTTTCGCTAGCTGGACATCCAGCATCGCAGATGGAAGAACCTCTGAAGAAGCTCGCCATTCGTGCTAGCGAAACGTTAGAAAGCAATTTCAACCAACAACGGCCTATAGACCCGAATCAGGACAACACCAGCTCATCAACTTCCATCTCCGATGCTGGATCTACATCCAGCATCGGAGATGGAAGGACCTCTGAAGAAGCTCGCCACTCGTGCTAGCGAAACGTTAGGAAGCAATTCCAACCAACGACGGCCTATAGACCCGAATCAGGACAACACCAGCTCATCAACTTCCATCTCCGATGCTGGATCTACATCCAGCATCGGAGATGGAAGGACCTCTGAAGAAGCTCGCCACTCGTGCTAGCGAAACGTTAGGAAGCAATTCCAACCAACGACGGTCTATATACCCGAATCAGGACAACACCAGCTCATCAACTTCCATCTCCGATGCTGGATCTACATCCAGCATCGGAGATGGAAGGACCTCTGAAGAAGCTCGCCACTCGTGCTAGCGAAACGTTAGGAAGCAATTCCAACCAACGACGGTCTATAGACCCGAATCAGGACAACACCAGCTCATCAACTGGCCGCGAAAGCCTCAACCAATCTGTCAAAATTACAATTATTTTATTTATTATATCTACTTATTTTACGAACATTTGATTTTATAAGATAAATAAAAGCGGCCATGTATTAATATACAATTATTTGTGTTTAACGTTATTCACATCATCTGTCTGTACCCTCGATAGAGAGATACTCATTTTTTTGACAGCGTCTCGTATGAAAAAGTAAGTTCTATTTTCTCCATATCCAGGCCACAAATTTAACGCGCATTGCACTGAATGGCCGGTGTTCCTTTTTGGTTTTACAGCCAACATTTATTTTTATATGGTTTAGTTGAGCTTTAATATTATAAAGCTCTTCATAAAGCGCTGTTACTGGTGAAAGCCGAATCATTCAACAGTTATAGAGAATAACTCTCGGTGTACTTTGAAACCTACGTTGAGCTCAATAGCTGAAAACATACGGCGACCGGATTTTATTATTTCAATTCTCGATTTATTTTTGTACATATTTCGTCGCCACAATTGTATTTTTGAACAAACTATTTTTAAAGCAACAGTAGGTAAAGGAAAATGTTTTATTTTTAATAATAAGTTTCAGAAGAAAACTGTGTTTGGGTCCGAAAAAGTTATGATCAAGGATAAAAATAGGATTTATTTATGTAAATATTCTGTTTCAGGAATTGTATTTTTAAATACACTATTTTTAAAACAACAATACAAGAATTTTTTTTTATTTTCTTCAATTATAACTTTTTTGCAACAGTTGCATCAAAACGAGATCAAAAGTACAATTTTAGATGGCTGTGAACCGAATGAATTGTGAATTATAGACGCTCGACAACAGAGGTCATTAGCGTCTGTGGCTGTGAACCGTTTGAAAAGTGATTCTTTATGGAAGCTCTTGATGCATTCGAACGGTAGTGTTTAAAGTAAATTTTAACGCACTCCGTTCTATAAAGTAATACTGTTTTGTTTTACTTTATAACACACGTGCGTAATAAAGTACTTTATAGATTACTTCGCCATAATGTCACTAATAAAATATTTATCCAAATTGTGTTTTATTTGCTTAAAATTGAACTTTTGAAGCAGTTGTTGCAAAAAATATTGTATGTAACGCGTGTCTAAAGTGACGAATCTGACAGTCGCAATTTTACAATCCTCTCTTAAGGTTATGTTGCATTTATACCTGAACCTTGGACTCGTAACGTAAAATCGCAACACTTAAGCCATTAGTTGCATAAATTACTATTATTATATACGTAAAGTCTGGATACGTGAGATTTAAACTTTTGCTGAAACTTTTTGAGAAAAATGATCGCACACGTCACAAGGCATATCTTCTGGTAAATTTGACTTTTCGATCGTGTTTTATTTCTAAGTTACATCATCGGCCATTTTTTTAAATGGCGTTGCCAGTTTTTTTCGACGGATTCGGAAAGTGATATTTTTTTGAGTATGACAATGTCAAAAAGTGACATGATGAACAGGGAAGTTTTTGAGATAATATTTGATCTCAAAGTTCAAAAAAATAGAAAAATTCTATAAAAACTAAACACAATAGAAACTATAACTTAAACCTCGTTAAGTCGAATTTAAGTCGAAGGAATGAGCAATTCTCTTCCGTTGATACCTAAAATACTTTATAACTCGAATTATTTAAACTCTATATAACTCGAAATAAGAGGTATTGTAAATACAAATTACACTCTGAAACTCTAAGTTCCAATCTCTCGAAGTAATTGACGTGTACACTTTACCAACCTTTGTAAGTCAAAGTTTATTGTTTGTTAACTCTAAGTAATAAAATCGTCGATAATTCGAAAACTCGATTACTCGAAATAGCATTTCCCTTGAAGTTTAACTATAATAGAGTTTCTACTGTATTATAATTTTATTTATTATTAACTTCCCATTGGAAATTATTGTAATGTGTCCGAAAATCGAAATCAAAATGTATAACAAATTTTTATGTTTCAAGGTCACTACACTATTTTTACACTATTTTTAGAAAGATGTGTGTGTGTGTGTACGTACGTACGTAGGTATGTGACCATTTCTTTCTAAGACGAAATCACGAGAATGAAAAATGTAATCGACTACGTTAGAGTGCCAATCGACACGTGTTAACGTGAATATGATCTGAAAGAAATTTTTTCAAAATCGCTTCAGCCGTTCTTTTTTCTTAACCTAATAGACTTCAAAAAAGTAGATTTTACACAATATCTCGCGAATAAAAAATTATATCGACTTCGTAAGGGTGTCAATCGAGGCGTGTTAACGTCATTTTGATCCGACATAAATTTTATAAAAATCGGTTCAGCCGTTTTTTTTTTAATTATTGTTAAAAATAAATAATAATTATGTTTTAATGATTAAAATGATTACTTTTCTGTGTAATACTAATTTAATTATTATTTTTAAATATTTATCAAACTGGGAAGTTCGTCGTGTGGACCTCAAGGGTTGCACTTTAGTCCTAATAAACGACCCACCTCACGGCTTGTTAATTATTATAATATAAATCTCCGGTTTTGAATCTTTTGCAATATTTAAAATAGGTAATGTATTCATGTTCGTTACAAAATATTCATAAAGAGTATTCACTTCATGAATAATCATATTTGTTTAATTAATTATTCATTAAGATTGTAACTATAATAAATACTTAACATTTTAACTCTATAACTCGCCCCACATTGCGTCATGGGACATTTAAAAAACATGGAATAATTTATCTTGCCGTTAGATAAATAAAACATCACAGTTAATTTTAATCGATCGGTAACCCTCCTGACGTCATACAGTGTTTGAGAGAATCTTTGTAGGTAGAGTGCCCGCGGTGAGAGATGAAGCCAGGCACGTCATCAATAATATGCTAGTGAACGCCTGCTTGCCCGCAGACAGTGCCGTGTACACAAAACTGCACATTGGGTTTTATGACGTTAGGTACAATTTTGGCAAACTGCTATTGGATCTCCAAAACAGCCAATAGCAAGCTAGAAGGCGGGCGTAATGCATTCACGTTACTATGACGCGGTGGCTTCATCTTTCGCCGCGCGAGGTCTACCAATAACTGTAATAACAGAAATCGCAATTTACAAATATTAGTTCAGGATTACGAATACGTATAACGCCTAGAGAAATGTAGATCCGTGGTTAGAACGGAGTTAATGTTCTGTGTATTTCGCGATTCTACCGGGCGACTTTATTAGTTCGGTATGGAGAAAGCCCCAACCCTTTCATTTTCGACTTTTGAAAAAATAAATTCCTTTATCCTTACTGTCATCACTAGTCTGTCACGATTTTTTTCAATTCCGATCGGAATCAATGATATCTACCGCGCTAAAGAAGTTTCACTTCAATATATTGATTAAATAATATAGTATGTATATAATATTAATATACTTTTTTTCTTTTCAGGTATGTATAGATATTGATGCTAATAATCCTGTAAGTCAGGGGTTCCCAATATTTTCTTTACTGCAACTCCCTTTACGGGAGGGCTTGAGAATGGCCGAGCGTGTAGCAGTGCTGTTGTTTACATGGCGTTGCTACGGTTCCTCTATTACAAGTCCCCAGTTCCCGGGTTCTAGCCCGAGAGCTGGTAAAAGTGTCAATTGGATTTTCAATTTATTATTAAAAAAAATAATGAATTGAAAATATGAATTGGTGCTAGGCCCAAATAACCTTAGCTGTTGGTGGTCTTTAAAACACAATTTCACAATTTTTCCCTTTACAGGATGCAATTTTTTGTGACGCCCTTCTAAAAGAAGATACCTGTGTGTAGCTCTAGCAGATACTAAAATTCCTTTATTATTCAAACAAAACTCCCAAGATTATAGAATCTTAAATATTATTTAATAGATTCTAATTCTAATAATTAGAAAACAAAAAACTACAAACAATACATTTAATGGGCAGGATGAGGTTGCTTTTCTGAGCATAACTTCTCAAATCGGGACTGAAGTCCGGAAATTGCGACTCCCTTAGGATAGCGCCGCGACGCCCCTGGGAGTCGCGACGCACAGTTAGGGAACCTCTGCTGTAAATAATAAAATTAATGTAGTAGATTTAATGTGTACATTAATTTTATTAAAAAATAATGTGGTACATTTAATTTACTACAATAATTTTATTATTTATTTTATTATTTACAGGACATTAGCAGCAATGTCCACATATTTGAAAAGAAAAAAGGCATATTAATATAATATTATAAACAGAATATTGTTTGCATTGAAATAAATTAAATTAAGTAAATAAAATTAGAATATTGTTTATTTAATAAATTAATAAAATATTAATGATCATTTTCTAGTAGTATAGGCACGGTTGCCAGGTATGCGGTTTTTCAATGTCTTTGTCCGGGTGAAAAATGAATAGAAAACCGAACTATGAAGTGTTCGGTATCTTGAAATCGTAATAAAATTAAGAAAACTACTCCTTTCGGGATTTATAATTTTCGTATACGCATGCGTTATTACAATTGTCCACATTTTTAACTTCCCAGTACGTTGGGAAGTTATTGTAGTTTGTTTTAAAAAAGACTAAGTTTTGCTTATTTTTTTCAATTACTTATATAGTTTTATGATAGAAGACAATTAGGTTCTTTTTCTGTTCTGAAAGAAGACATTAATTTTATGTTTTATTTCCAGAGAAGACCCCTGACTCTGTTACTTTGTTGACTATTTTTAGCTAATACAGTAATGACAATCATAATTTGGTTGTTTTTTTGCACGCACTGGCATTCAAATCCCTCCCCCCACAGTGTCTGTTTTTTTTTCTGACAAAACTGAGTATAGTAACTTATGATTTACTTATGGAGGCACAATAATTTATAAATGTCTGCAGCATAAAAAACTATATTTTTTACCGAACCCGCATAAATGATTAAAATATGTCTGTAGATTAAAGTAAATTCTATAAAATTATCGCTAGGCACTTGGTAGAACATGATTGAATAAAAATTAATAAACAAACACTTGAAAAATTCTACACATTTATTCATCTCAACGATCGTTTCGGGTTTTTAACCCATCATCAGGAGTTTACTTTAAAACTTGTAGATTAAAGTAATTGATAAATATTAAAATTCTGGTTGGTTAGAAATGAGCTTTATTACACAAAATGCATCCTGTACAGTTTTGTTAACTGGGAATGGTCGAGACTGTTGGGAATAACTAGGAATTCTACAACAAGAAATGAACATGCAATATGCAACTGTAATTAGGATTGTACTTCTAAACTTAATAAACTAACATACTTCAAATTATATTTTCTTTAAGAACTTTATAAGTGCTTAAGGTAGTTGTCGTGCTATGGGCATAGAGTCAGAAAATTCTAAATTTTCATATACTCATTAAGGATATTATAATACAAATACCATTAAAATTGACCATCCCTAACTCGAGATAAACTTAATTAAAGTTCGGATAATTAACACGGAGAGCATAGGAAAGATTGTGTTTTTGACAAGTTTTTTAATTAAAAAAAAAAAGTAACAGTCAGAAATGTTCAAAAAACTAACTGTTCATTGATGTTTTTGTTCTGAGTTTAAAAAAGAAAATCCAAAAATTATTGACCTTTTTATTGTTGAGATATAATAACGCAAAGTTCAACAATTTATGAGAAAAGATTGACATTTTTATATAATCCAAGCGAACAAACTAAGTGAAATATGTGTTACTATGTGAACAACAGTTTAAGTACAATCTCTAACAAAATTTTTTTACATTTAACACTATACTTATTTATTGTTTTACAGCGTATTATGAACGAAACTTTTGGATGTTATTGTAGCACGACAACTACCAATAGAGTGTCCATCTTGTTCAACCTTTGACGAACTATGGACTAGCAACGCTAACTTCTGCTGCGTGTTGTGTGTTTTAAAGACCACCAACAGCTAAGGTTATTTGGGCCTAGCACCAATTCATATTTTCAAATCATTATTTTTTTTTAATAATAAATTGAAAATTCAATTGACACTTTTACCAGCTCTCGGACTAGAACCCGGAAACTGGGGACTTGTAATAGAGGAACCATAGCAACGCCATGTAAACAACAGCATTGCTACACTCTCGGCTATTCTCAAGCCCTACTCTGGCTGCGTCTTTTGACTGAATCAACAAAACATGACAGATTATGCTTTAAATTATGTCGATATATCGACATAAATTGAACTAAGTGAAAATGACATGCATGAAAAACGTCGGGTGAAGTTTATTGAAGAAAGCGATAGAGTACTTCATTCTAGCTGTCCATTATCTCTTGTCTAAATTTTTATTTTATGTAGATTATAGACACGTCGACAACTTAGGTCATTAGCATCTTAATGATATTAAATAACAATTTCCTTAAAATTAAATTACATCACAAAACATCCATGAGCGGAAGTGCGAATCGAACCCACGCCAATGTGATCCAAAGGTCGGCTACGCTAACCGTTACACCATACTGTCTTCTCTTGTCTAAAACTCTGACATGCAACAAAGGCCATATTTGTTTCATCCCGTTTAGCAAGGAGGAAAGTTGAGGAAAACCTTCAAAGAATGAGCAAGAAATTTGATTCATCTTTGATGGTTCGGACTAAGCAGTTCAGTTTGTTAGTTCTTTTATGTCATCGTGGCGTCATATTATTATTATCTTCACTTTTGAAATAGGCTAGTCCCGGCAGAAATAACCGCTCTTTACGCTTTATAAGCATGCAGATAAAGCTATTACTTATTAATGTTGGGTAAACTTAACCCTCTTCCCCACACAACAACTAGGTGATCGAGAAGTTTATTTACTTCTGTCAACCTGTCTCACCCAAATATAAAACACACTCTTTATCAATTTTTGCATAAAGTGATTTTAATTTATTATACTTTAATTTTAGTCTAAATATGGTTGATTGTCAAAATAATAAAAATTACTATCCATTATCGCGGCGGACTGAGTTAACTCAGTCCGCCGCGGTAGTGGAAAGTTTAGAGTTAGAGTCCCTACGGTGACACATGAATTTTTCTTGATTACAGCATTGTGTTACGTCATTGTTCTTACAATAGGTGTTTCATATATATTTACTTATTGCAGTCATTATACTTTCATTTAATTGTGTAGTTAGTCCCGACGTCCGTGTTAAACTTGTATATATAAAAATTAATGTATGTGACCAATCAAGAATTTAAAAAATCATTAAATATAATAATATCCTGAATTTTTTTAAATTAATTTAAATACGAATATGTATTTTGTTTTGATATATGGAAGTTTATTACGACTTTTTCGGTCTCTTTGGAAATTACCTATTTTTCATTTTTTGTTTCAACTAATTTAACATTCGGCTTGTAATAGTTGAGCCATGCAAAATTTAGTTTCAATTTAACACATTTTAGAATTTACGTTTTTATATTTTATTTACTTTGCAATAATTTACATATAAGTTTAGCGAGATAGATATTTTTTCGTCACATTGACAACAAAAATATATTACTCAAGGTCAAAGAAAAAATATTTTTATATTCCCTGTGCTATTCAGTAAGGAAAAATAGATGCTAACACGCCTATTAAGGAATTAATAATATTCAAAAAATGTTTTTGTTAGAAATCTAAAAAGAAAGGCTTTGCGTAAAGAATACATGTTTTGTAATCGAATGTTCAATTTCCGACGTCTGCGCACGCGTTGTGTAGGTTTAACAAAACAATAATAAAATGTGGAACATATGCTTTTTAGGCAACAATAACAAGCTGCAACACTTGTATTAGAGACGGAATCTGTTACATTTTTATGTAACAGTAACAAAATGTTCCAGTTCCGCAAAAAATACTAGTTCCAAATACTCGTTACTATTTCTTGGAGGTCTGAGATTTCGAGGAATTCGGGAAACGTATTGGTCTAAAGTTTTGACTGACGAGTACGACATAGTGTAGTGATATCGTAAAAAAAATTGTGTTTTAAAGACCACCAACAGGTAAGGTTATTTGGGCCTAGCACCAATTCAAATTTTCAATTCATTATTTTTTAATAATAAATTGAAAATCCAATTGACACTTTTACCAGCTTTTGGGTTAGAACCCGTCAACTGGGAACTTGTAATAGAGGAACCATAGCAACGCCATGTAAACAACAGCATTGCTACACGCTCGGCTATTCTCAAGCCCGATATCGTAAAATGTGTAACACTAACACCGTGCTGTGATTTCGGTTACACGAGAATAGCCGAGCGTGTAGCAGTACTGTTGTTTACATGGCGTTGCTATGGTTCCTCTATTACAATTGTTCCTGGGTTCTAGCCCGAGAGCTGGTAAAAGTGTCAATTAGATTTTCAATTTATTATTTAAAAAAAAATAATAAATTGAAAATATGAATTGGTGCTAGGCTCAAATAACCTTAGCTGTTGGTGGTATTTAAAACACACAATTTCGGTTACACGGTTTAAAAATAATTGTCAGTGAGTCATAGATAGTTACTCACAAGCTTAATGGAGCGGCAAAATAAGGAAACAATGTCTTCCAAGTTGGGCAAGAAATCCTTTATTATTGATATACTTATTTGTAATTATTGTAGTGTATTTAGGTACCTACCATTGAGGAATAAAATTCATCTCCTGCCAGGCCGAAAGTTCGCAAAATTAAAAAAAAAATTATTAAAATTATTAAAAAATAATTTTAAAGGAAATAATTTTAATGTGTAGGAGACAGAAGTAGGTGCATGAGAGCCGGCATAAGTACTACTGCGCACGCGCACTTGTCCGTATACCACGGGAATAAAGAGCGATTTTGTTCCCGCTTGGCAGGGACAAAAATACGAACTTTCGGCCTAGGTACGAGAAAAAATTTAATTTAATTTTTAAACATACGCGTCTCATGCGTTACGTTGTGAATTATAATTGTATTAGTCACTGACATTTCTTTTGAGATCGTACTATAGTATATTTTAGAACATTATTTCGTTACCCATGACTAAAGTGACCAAATCCTGAATATCAAAAAGCGGGACAAGATCTATAAAAACCCGGCGCAGGCAACCATTGTGTTCCACGCCCAAAAAAGCCTTAAACGCGCTAGAAACCCCCAAAAACTCGCTAGAAACCCCCAAAAAGTCGCTAGATACCCCCAAAAACTCGCTAGAAACCCCCAAAAACTCGCTAGAAATCCCCAAAAACTCGCTAGAAATCCCCAAAATCTCGCTAGAAACCCCCAAAAACTCGCTAGAAATCCACAAAAACTCACTAGAAACCCCCAAAAACTCGCTAGAAACCTCCAAAAACTCGCTAGAAATCCCCAAAAACTCGCTAGAAATCCCCAAAAACTCGCTAGAAACCCCCAGTGTTGAGTTGAGTGCGGGTAAAAATATCTAATGACAAAAAATAAACATTCTTAATGCACGTGATTTAATGAAAACGGGACAAAAGCGGAACGCTTGTTGAATCGGGACTCGTGGCTCAAAATCGGAACTGTCCCGCCTAAATCGGGACGGATGATCACTTTACCCATGACCCGTTCCACTCTCTGTTATACGGTGACTTAAGTAACATGTATTTTTCAAATCTCTATACGTCGTTCCGTTTGCAGAACAGTTCTAAAATACCTGTTACTAAAAACACTCCCCATCTCTAACTTGTATTGCATTCATAAAATGATAACACGGACATTTATTCGCGAAAACTGCTGCAAATATCCATTGAAGGGACCGTTTTACTTTTCTGTATCGAATTTGTAAGATCGATAAAATAGCCTTCTTTATACTGCGTCGTAACGTCGTTGCCTTCGAAAATCAACACCGTTTTCTTGCTCTATAAGTTTTCCTTTAACACTTTTGTTGGAGTATATAATCTCGTTGAATTTTTTCTGTGTACTATTTTTCACAATATCTTTTGAAATATGTACCTATATTTTTTTTTATAAAGCCTTAAAATATTAAATTTACTAGATAAAAACATATCTGAAAATATCAAACAATCAAATAATAAATTGGTAAATGATAAAATCAATCGATTTAAAACCCCTTATATCCACACCATATTATTCACATAACAATTAGAGGTGAAAATAATAAATATCTCAGACAGCTATGCTGCCATGATTTTTGAGCTATATCTAAGAAAAAATCAAATGACCACTGTCGGGATTCGAACCCGAAACCCCCAGTTTCCGGCTAGGTGAGTTACCGATTTCTCCACAGTGCCCGAGAGTGGAAACCGATCTCTTCTTATATATAGCAATTTCACGTTGAAAACGCACTACATGCGAGAGTCGACTATTTAAATAAACTGCAAAGCATAAGCTATTAAACAGTCGAATCATTATACATGTGAGAGTTAACATTTTATAAGTTTTAACAAATAATAATTAAGACGAATTCACTTCGATTAAAGAATACCTATGTGATATCTATAATAAAATATATAATTGAAACATTGATTAAAATTCACATAGATCGATAGATATTTATTTTATTTAAGAGCATGTAATACTATAAATATGTCAATTACCATTGCTAACAAGCCGTCAGGTGGGTCGTTTATTAGGACTAAAGTGCGACCCTTGAGGTCCACACGACGAACTTCCCAGTTTGATAAATATTTAATAATAATAATTAAGATTAGAAATTACACCGAAAAGTAATCATTTTAATCATTACACCATAATTATTATTTATTTTTAACAATAATTTAAAAAAAAACGGCTGAACCGATTTTTATAAAATTTATTTCGGATCAAAATGACGTTAGCACGCCTCGATTGACACCCTTACGAAGTCGATATAATTTTTTATTCGCGAGATATTGTGTAAAATCTACTTTTTTGGAGTCTATTTAGTTAAGAAAAAAGAACGGCTGAACCGATTTTGAAAAAATTGCTTTCAGATCATATTTACGTTAATACGCGCCGATTGGTACCATAACGTAGTCGATATCATTTTTCATTCTCGAGATTTCGTCTTAGAAAGAAATGGACACATACGTACGTACGTACACACACACACACATACATACACACAGACATATTTCTAAAAATAGTGTAAAAATAATGTAGTTACCTTGAACCATAAAAATATGTTATACATTTTGATTTCGATTTTCGGACCCATTACAATAACTTCCAATGGGAAGTTAATAATTTTTTTTTGACGGAGAACTATGTCTTTGCTGGCGATATATTAGGTATAAGGGGGTAAAATGATGCCAGACGAAAAATACGTTATAAACAATGTGTGACAAAATTAAAATTATGTTACAAAAAATGTATGACAAAAAATGTGTGACGTGAACTACCATAGTTACGTCATAGTCTGCGTTTTGTATTATGTCATGTTATAATTCTACTTCGGTTGGGTATAGACTATAGACGGATATCTAGTAGATTATAAACGCTCGACAACAGAGGTCATAAGCGTCTTATATCCAAAGATTAATTAGGTGATAATATATATTATCTTTAAAAATGCTTAAATCATAATAATTTGCACATTAATGTAAATCTTATAATCTATTTTCAATAATTTATGCATTTTGATTGTTCTGTTTAACAAACTGTCAGAATTGAAATTAAAATATTTATAATTATGTGCTTGAAGACGTTTTGTTTTTACTGTACGTCTTTCAATAACAATTAAATTGGAATGAAATTTACTTAACAATATTTATTTATGCGTTTTATTTAAACAATGTGAACTTAACAATGGTTTCTTGCAATTAGACACCGCATTGTTCGTCCTCGCTCTAGTTTTTCTCTTGGTGCTGAGTTTTGCTTTACTGCGTTTAATCTGGTTTCCAAATAGGGATGTCCAATAAATTAACATCTTAAAATCTTATATCCTATCGTCTAAATACTCCTATAAATGGGGGCATCCATTAATTACGTGAGGTGATTTTAGAGATTTTTCGACCCCCCCTCCCCCTTGGTGAGATGTCGTGAGATTTTGCTCGACCTCCTCCCCTCCCCTAATTTCACGTGAGATTTTTCAAAATGCTAGTGTAAATACGTTAATCTGTGCTTGATTGCCTTGGATTTATTTAAAAAAACATAATTTGCTTAATTATTTTTATTTAAGATTAGTATTTAAGACTTTTAAGAACGTAGTCTAGAATCACAGTGAGAAAATCTAATAATGAAATACTTAAATTTTTCTCGCAATTTTACATTGTTAAATTCTTGCGGAAAAAAAATTACATGATATTTGCCACGACCCCCCTCTCCCCACCTGAGATTGGGTGAGGTTCGGCTCGACCCCCTCCCTGCCCTAAACACCTCACGAATTAATGGGTGGCATTTTAGAAACATAAGATGTAACGGAAATAGTCGGAAGTGGTTGACAAATGACATATTATGAAACAAAACAGCATGTATAACTATACCTATATATGTTAAAGTTCAGAGTAAGCCATGATGGCCTTGCGATTAAGTATGAGTCTACAGTCAGGTACAAACACCAAGCCCAGGTTCGAATCCCTAAGGCTTTAAATATTTTATTTTATGTTTTTTAATAATGAAAATAGAATAACAATTTAAAATATAAAAAAATAAAATTACAATTATTTTATTTTAGTAACATTTGGTTTTATAAGATAAATAAAAGTGGATATATTTCTTTAAATGACAACCAATACAACTATTTGTGTTTAACGGTATTAACTTCATCTGTCTGTACCCGCGATACAGACATACTCGGGAACACTACTACACTTAAAACTCAGCATCGACGTTTATAGGCATAGCTCTGACGTTCTCTAAAAATTTTCCTTTTAAAGGAATTTAAAATAATTCACAGTTTTGTCCAGCCCTGCCTCAAACATAATAAATAATACAAAAGCAGATTCCATGGCACTCTATGCTGTTGTACGCATTTTCATTCCTTATTCACTTTCTATCTTCAACATAAATTCAGGAATTAAGTCAGCGCTATGTTAAAAATTGGAATTACTGTGTTTTTTTCTGCGCACATTAAATTGTTATCTATACGGTTACGAGAGGGAACCTGAGTTTAACAATTTTATATTAATATCCTATAAGAGGATTTTATTAACTTCCCATTGTAATTGGAAGTTATTGTAATGAGTCCGAAAATCGAAATCAAAATGTATAACACATTTTTATGTTTCAAGGTCACCACACTATTTTTACACTATTTTTAGAAAGATGTGTGTGTGTACGTATGTACGTACGTACGTACGTATGTGTCCATTTCTTTCTAAAACGAAATCTCGAGAATGAAAAATGATATCGACTACGTTAGGGTGCCAATCGACGCGTATTAACGTAAATATGATCTGAAAGAAATTTTTTCAAAATCGGTTCAGCCGTTCTTTTTTCTTAACCAAATAGACTCCAAAAAAGTAGATTTTACACAATATCTCGCGAATAAAAAATTATATCGACTTCGTAAGGGTGTCAATCGAGGCGTGTTAAAGTCATTTTGATCCGACATAAATTTTATAAAAATCGGTTTAGCCGTTTTTTTTTTAATTATTGTTAAAAATAAATAATAATTATGTTTTAATGATTAAAATGATTACTTTTCTGTGTAATATCTAATTTAATTATTATTATTAAATATTTATCAAACTGGGAAGTTCGTCGTGTGGACCTCAAGGGTCGAACTTTAGTCCTAATAAACGACCCACCTCACGGCTTGTTTAAAGGTCCAACTGGTTCCATTCTGGGTTTCGGATCGCAATACTTACTAGAATTAATTAATGTGTTGTCGAAGATTCGTATTAACTTGGAATACAAAGAAGACTAAAAACAACATAAATAACTTCTAAATAATACGCAATCGGTGATAAAATAATTAATATAAATCAAACAACACGTAATAAAACTTAAAAATTCTCTCGGGAGATCTCGGCGGATAAATCTGATCGAAAAAGCATTAATGGAGTTTATAGTACTGGCTGTGGTCCAACGAGCACAACTGTATCTTTGCCAACTTCACATAATACAGCGGTCTACAATTATATCAGTGTTTCCTAAACTGAGGTCAGCGGTCCCCTAGGGGTTCGTAAGTAGACCTCGCGCGACGAAAGATGAAGCCACCGCGTCATAGTAACGTGAATGCATTGCGCCCGCCTTCTAGCTTGCTATTGGCTGTTTTGGAGATCCAATAGCAGTTTGCCAAAATTGTACCTAACGTCATAAAACCCAATGTGCAGTTTTGTGTACACGGCACTGTCTGCGGGCAAGCAAGCGTTCACTAGCATGTTATTGATGACGTGCCTGGCTTCATTTCTCACCGCGGGTACTCTATATCTAAAGGGGTCCTCGAACTCATCTCTGGTGTGAGTGGGCAAGGCTAAAATTTATAAACGCCGTCCGGAAAACAGTGATATCTTGTTTACACTACGCATAAATGTAGTATATGTCATGGTAACAGTAGTTTTTGGACAGACAGACAATCAGTTGTGCGCCGGTGAGGTCCGTTGAAATATAGCAAATATAAAAAAGTATTAGAAAAAGCCAGACATTCACTAGTTTTCTCTTCTACTACCGTTTCATTTATTTTTTATTTATTGTAGATTATAGACGCGTCGACAACTTAGGTCATTAGCGTCTTAATTACATTAAATAACAACTTCTTTAAAACTAAATTACATCACAAAACATCCATAAGCAAAGGTGGGATTCGAATCCACGACAAAGGTCGGCTACGCTAACCGTTACACCACCCTGTCCCTCTACTATTGTTTCAGTAAAAAACTGTTTTATTCCCATAAAAGTTTTCAACTATTGATTGGCATTTATATAAAAAAAAATAGGTAAAAAACTTTTAAGTTAAACGGTTTTATTTTAAATCATCAGCTGTACCAAAAACTAGAAAATAATTAGGACACAAACCAAGGGGCACTTTGTGTCGCTGCGTCAGCGGAATAAGTAATAAAAACGTGCAATGCATTTGAAATATTTCTGTTGGTGGGCTTGGAAACACATTTTTCTAGACAAGTCGTTCTTATTTAATAATTATACAGTCGTTATACAGATTTTTATGCGCCCCCACGTTTTTATTACTTATTCCGCTGACGCAGCGACACAAGGTGCCCCTTGGTTTGTGTCCTAATTATTTTCTAGTTTTTAGTACAGCTGATGATTTAAAATAAAACCGTTTAACTTAAAAGTTTTTTATCTATTTTTATTTTCTAGTTTTTAGTTTGATTTCTGGCCCGTATCATTATGCAAACTCCTCATCCATTCAACTGTCCATCTCCTGAATCCATCATCAGACCCCCTCGTTACCAAGTTGAAATTATCATAATATTGTATTGTCACGGGAACTCAATTTGTGTGCAAAGTTTCATAAGAATCGCTTAAGTAGATGTAGATGTAGTTGAAAAAGCTGTCGCAAGATTTGAAACAAAGATAGTAACAAACAAATATACGAGGTTGAGCTAAATAAAACCGTTCAAAAACGGGTGGGATGGAGTACAATATAGATAAGTGGTCGCAGCAACGCCGCCTGTTAGAAACTGCTGACTAAGTGCCATAGAAATGACCACTAGATATTATCCAGTAGCTGCCGGTTAAATGTTTGTACTCCAATCACCACTTAAAGACAGCTGCCGTTATGTAATGTTTATATTTTAACATTATTATGTACATTATAGTTTATTTTAAGATATTGGTTGTGACCAAAGTTATACAGTGCGTATGTTTAATATTATTAATAATATTAATATTAATAATATATTAATATTATTAATAATATATATATATATATAATTTGTAGCCAGCGATTAATCTGGTAATAGGCACACACAGAGACAATGGCGTCGCAAACAGTATCGCCTGCAAATCGCGTAGATTCCATTAAAGCACATTGCGCATGCGTGGTTACTAATTTTACATTAATTTGTTTTTTATTCATCCATTTTATATATGTAACTATACATTTTATTTTGTAATTTTTACACACTTTATTGGAATATTACACAAATTATGTAATTTTAATTTACTTTATATAAAAATCACAAATTTGTTTAAATTTACAGTAAAAGTCCAAGTTTTTATGAAGTTTTCTGTGTAAAAATAAATAATAATGTAAAATCACTTAGAAAATCGAGCGAATTCTACTTTAACTTTTAAAGTATTTTTACATCCATTTTTTACAGTGCATATTGAAATACGATCGACCTGTATGTATTATTATTGTATTTACGAATATCGATCTCGATGCTACAGAAATGTAATCCCGATACCGAATCAGTTCTAAAATCAATCGATGTCCTGACATTTCTGAATTGGAAGGCCTGTTTACATTATGTAATCACTTTCGTCACCACCAAATGTTTTGAAATAAAGTATACGCGTGGGCTTTGAATCTATGCTATATACGTGAACCACGTCGCTAAAAATATGAAATTAAATTTAGATTTATTAATTGAAGTAATAAAACCGTTTTATTTATAATCTCGACACGTCATTTGTATGAATAATTGAGTAAATGTTTGAATATTTTGAATAATATTTAGCATCAGAGTAAATTATTAGATTTGTCATGCAATATTTCTGGCCATAAGGCAAAATCGTTTACGACGAATTAAAAAGATTAAAAGATTCTTTGTAACTATCCAGGTGTGCAAGCTTTCACGGCCAGCATTGTTCCAAGTCTTCATGGTTTCCGGGCTTCTAGGCCGTAGTCCGGTGGTATTTCTACCTGACGTTTCGTCTACAACTGCGGTAGACATTGACCAATTACAGAGAGACGGACTACGACCGAACAGAGAACACACTGGTACTAGGCATAAAAGAAGGGAGGACACCAGTCACTGACACACTGACCTGTGAGCCGCCAAGGAGGACACTTCGACCGCTGCCACATCACCTTTGAGAATGTCTACCGCAGTTGTAGACGAAACGTCAGGTAGAAATACCACAGGACCACGGCCTACAAGCCCGGAAATCATTCTTTGTACTTTGGGTAGAATAGGAGTTATAAGGGTACAAGAAAGTAAATAAAAAAGATCCATGCTAAACGCGTATACCTATGGCTTTTTTCGTCATAAAAAGTATGAAAATTTTACACATAAGTGGTTTTGCATTTTGAACGCTGATTTATAATCAATAAATCAACGCCCCGTTAAAGAATATCTTCAGTCAATAAAGTCATAAAATTGGGTTCACATGTGATTTATTGAACAATTTGTTTTTCCAGACGTGTAGGCGATTGAAAGATGGCGGAAAATGTTTATAAAAAGATTGCGAGCGTAAAATTCTTTATCAAAAACTTCGGGGAATATTAATATTTTTTTTTCAAGGTGGCTGCCATTTATACTAAAAAACGATTCTTAGATTTGATAAAAGTAATAAGAAATGTTTGATTTTATTCTTTGATCGTTTTTCGCTTTAATAAAAAATGTCATACAAAATCTTGTTTTATGCAACAAATAGTTTCTAGTTTTCTCATTGATATTAAAAATTCGAAAATAAATTTTAAACAGAAACCAAAACCAAAAAAGGTGTCATATTTGCCCACAATCAAGAAATAAATCAAGTATCCCTTGCATTATTTGCCGCAAACACATCTGCCAAGAACATCAAAGAAATATGAATGAATGAATTGTGAATTATAGACGCTCGACAACAGAGGTTTTTAGCGTTTGTCAAAGAAATATGTGTTCCAACTGCTATGCACATTGCACATTTTTGTATTAAATAATCTGCTTTAATTAACTTTTTAACAATGATTTGATGAATTTTTCAAAATTTTTAAATAATAAAAACTGTCAGAGAATAGAGATACCCCCATTTATTGGCGACATATTATATGGCGCCACGTAACAATTAACGTCTCAGCAGGCATCCGACTACTAAAATGTTTATAAAATCAGATACCTATCTAGCAATTTTTATAATTTAGAAACAAATTGAACCATTGGCGGATTTAGATTCGATGCCGCCCTAGGCCCTTGCCAATAGCCGGCCTTTTTTCAATGTAAAAGACAAAAGTGATTGTCAAAATTATATTATGAGTTATTTTTTTTCCACATATTAGTTATATTTCAACTGTTTAACAGTGAGAGAAAATAATAAAATTCAATCTCACAGTTGACGGAAAACTTAATCAATTTTGACTTTCCAGCGCCCGGGGAAAATGTTTATGTTCAGGCGCCTTCTTAATTTTGCCGCCCCTCAAATTTTGCCGTCCTAGGCCCGGGCTTCATGGGCCTAGACCTAAATCCGTCACTGAATTGAACCATTCAAATTCACGATGAAATAATTTAAAATGAAGAATTCTCAGTAAATTGAATAGCTGGAAAATCTGTTAATTTCGTGGAAATAAACTTAACCCTTCTGTTTTATTAAAATAAAGTTCTCTAAAAACTTGTTGTTTAGTTAAACTGATTTAGGTTTGCCAAAGCTCTTTGCTATCTGAAGTTATTTACAGCTTGAACAAAACAATAAATTAGTTCGACACGAATAAACTTCTGAAGCCTGTCATATCGCAAACATTTCCTGTCTATACTTCACATAGTCCACGGATTATAATTTATAATACAGGATTGCATTAATTAATATCTCTACTAATCTATAAAAAGCGGTCAAGTGCGAATAGAGCTCGCGCATCGAGGGTTTCATTAGTGATGGGCGATTTTGAGACATTTTTACAATCGAAACAATTGTAATCGTTCATAATAACAATCGAGTCCACAATCGACTCGGAGTTTGATTTTACAATCGAAATGTTCGATTGTTCAAGTCGATTATTTGCCACATAGGATTATAGCAATAGCAGCGAATGAGAATAAATACAATCACGATTCAAGGTTATATGCTAGTCGACTGACGTTCACGCGACTCGTTGATTGTTCACTGTTC
Source organism: Mongoloraphidia duomilia (assembly GCA_039654895.1). Lineage (NCBI taxonomy): Eukaryota > Metazoa > Arthropoda > Insecta > Raphidioptera > Raphidiidae > Mongoloraphidia > Mongoloraphidia duomilia. The sequence goes on from CM077526.1 coordinate 1,680,971, forward strand.
AGTCGGTACTCACTACTCTGTGATCTCTTCACTATTGAATTCGTATTTACGCGATTACTGCACAATCGACCATCGACTCGACCACAGTTGTTGAGTGATGAACGATTGTATATTATGTGGATCTCGACAGTGTACGAGTCAATACTATGCGACTCGGTCTCGGTGAACTATGAAACAATAACAATCGAGTCCAAGTGACAACCATCGAGAGTCATCGAGATGTTTGAACAATCGAGACAATCGACTAAAACATCTCGTATCGCGCATCACTAGGTTCCGTACAATAATAAAAATAAGAAGTTTAGGTAGGGGTAATACTGTCGTATGGCATAAAATGTTGGATTATTGTACGCTAACGTCACGCACGCCTCCCTATACTGTCGTATGGTGTAAAATATTGTATTATTGTACGCGTGCGATATATATTATTTAAGCAGCCGACTAGAAGCACGAAATGTTGTACATTTCGAATATGTATTACAAAAAGATGCTTTTATCTCACTCTGTATAGTGTTGTACGTTATACGCTGTCACTTTATTTTGAAATTGACCATTTTAAATTGGGAATCACGCCAAAACACGGGGATTTGTGCAACGCCGGACTTAACAGCCAGTTCTATTATAAACTGAAGCTTTGCAACAAACAACTTTGTAAATTTAATAACATTTTTAACGGCACGAAATGTGCAAACAGTTGACGGAGAAAACTTAGTAGTTAAACAGAGCATTGTATATTTACAAAATAATATAACTTAATTAAAACTTGTCCACGCTTCTACAACCCTAACTTGCAGTGAATTTGGCACATGTAAAATGAAACAGAATATTCTAGATAATTCCGAATGTTCACCTTTTTTAAGTGTAACGGATTTTTAAAATTGAAAATTTCAGATAGAAATGTCGTTTTTTATTTTGAAATCTACACCGTGCCCCAGATTCATGTATACTTATACATAGGGAAAATAAAATTGAGAACATTAAAAATTTTGTAGTAAGCTATGGGCCATGATCTAATGTAAATTATGTAGTAAATGCTTTAATTTTTTACTTTCCACCTCTACTATGGTAGGGAAGTAATGGATTTAGTCCGAAAAAAATATTTCGAGATTTTAACAGATCTTCACGTTTTGAGACCCTGGCAATCGTTTAAGATCATTTTCTGACTGATGTCTGTATGTGTGTGTGTGTGTGTGTGTGTATGTGGTCAATTTTTCGCCTTCGATATCGTAAAAACGGAACAACATACGGCCATGTCGATTGTTCTATTGTGTTTATCAGCCTTTAACTTAGATCTGATTAGATTTTGAGTCAAATCAGTTCAGTGGATCCTGAGATATTAAAAAAAAACGTTCTCAATGTCACGTATTAACATAGGTAAAAAAAAATATAAATTAATTCTAGATGTTATAATATGCAAAAAATGTAGATATTTTTTTTCTCTAAAATGTACAGTTTTCGAGAAAAAAATATTTTACTAAAAAAATAAAAATTGTACGTAAATCAAACTAACCATGATTTTTGCTATATTAAGCTAGCCATCAGTATATCACTAAACAAAAAAGAGGGCCATGCTTTTTTTCAAAGAATAAAAAAAGAGTGTTTATTTTTTGCAAATATTTACTAGGTGGGAAGTATAGGACTGCTCATCAGTCGAATTTTTTTTATACGTAATCCACTACATATTTACATAGCACCCGGGTGAAGCCGGACCGGGCCGCTAGATTTAAGTAATGTAAAGGTTCTAAATCTCTGGAGAAATGTAGATAAAAATAAAAGCTAATAAAAGTAATCATAATATTTCTAAGAAATATAATATAGTATTACTTATTCTGCAGAAGTTTGTTTATGATTATGTAATGTATTTTTTCGCTTCTGAACAGTGAATGAAAAATACTGTTCATTGTTTTGCGTTTCAAAAGTTTGAACTTTAAAAATGAACTCCCGAGTATACGAACTCTAGAAAAGCTTAAAACTTCACTAATACAATTACATATTCATTATCAGTCCACACTGAAAACTGTACGATAAAGAATGTCGTTCTTTTTTATCTATAAAAAATGTCTGTCGTAAAAATTATCTTCAAGAAAACGGGCTAATTAAATAATAACATAGGTAACAGATGCTAATGACCTCTGTTGTCGAGCGTCTATAATTCACAATTCAACATAGGTAACATAAGGCAGAAGTACTATGTAAGAACCCAGATCTAATTTCTGGTCTTTTCGACATAATAACTCAAGAATTAACACAAGAAAATGTGACTAAGAATTTATTTCTACGGCTAAATTTCACCAAAATGAACCATAACCATTATGGACTAGCTAGTTCGTTAATGAATTATAACGGAAAATTCTTCAACTGAACGATTTAATTAAAAAACAAGCCGTGAGGTGGGTCGTTTATTAGGACTAAAGTGCGACCCTTGAGGTCCACACGACAAACTTCCCAGTTTGATAAATATTTAATAATAATAATTAAACTAGATATTACACAGAAAAGTAATCATTTTAATCATTAAAACATAATTATTATTTATTTTTAACAATAATTAAAAAAAAAAAACAGCTGAACCGATTTTTATAAAATTTACGTCGGATGAAAATGACGTTAACACGCCTCGATTGATACCCTTACGAAGTCGATATAATTTTTTATTCGCGAGATATTGTGTAAAATCTACTTTTTTGGAGTCTATTTGATTAAGAAAAAAGAACGGCTGAACCGATTTTGAAAAAATTTCTTTCAGATCATATTTACGTTAATACGCGTCGATTGGCACCCTAAAGTAGGCGATATCATTTTTCATTCTCGAGATTTCGTCTTAGAAAGAAATGGACAAAAAACAAACATACACACACACACACACACACACACAGAGAGAGAGAGAGAGAGACGTCTTTCTAAAAATAGTGTAAAAATAGTGCAGTGACCTTGAAACATAAATATTTGTTATACATTTTGTTTTCGATTTTCGGATTCATTACAATAACAATGGTAAGTTAAAAATAAGTAGTTAGTTAGTTACCTCCATAAAAATGTATATTAGTCAACAAATAATTTTTTTAATAATCGTTGCTCGGTTCCTGATTTTAGCTGTGTGTGTTTTAAAGACCACCAACAGCTAAGGTTATTTGGGCCTAGTGCGCCAATTCATATTTTCAATTCATTTTTTTTTTAATAATAAATTGAAAATCCAATTGACACTTTTACCAGCTCTCGGGCTAGAAGTTAGAACCCGGGAACTGGGGACTTCTAATAGAGAAACCATAGCAACGCCATGTAAACAACAGCATTGCTACACGCTCGGCCATTCTCAAACCTTTATTTTAGCTGTGATATCTGATATATTATAGTTATCACAGCTAAAATATATAGTTAATGTTATTTTTATATTTCCAAGTGATTTGTCATGTATTTAAGGGTAGCCATAAGGATCAATATATCATTATTGCATCTTTAATTTGATCCTTAAGCAACAGACGCTAATGACCTCTGTTGTCGAGCGTCTATAATTCACAATTCATTCGTTCATGATCCTTAAGCTACAGGCGTAAATGACCTTAATTCATTTTATTTATTTATTGTAGATTATAGACGCGTCGACATCTCAGGTCATTAGCGTCTTTCAACTACACTAAATAACAACTATCTTAAAACTAAATAGCATCACAAAACATCCATGAGCGCAGGTGAGACCATAATAATTTCATAATATTAAGGTTACTTATGAAAGTAAAAACTCAGCTTCTCGGTTCTCATATTGAAAGGTCAATAACTGGTGCACGCTAATGACCTCTGTTGTCGAGCGTCTATAATCTACAATTCATTTAATAACTGGTGCATTTACTTTAATGTTTTTCAGTACAAATTTTCAATGTGAAAGATTCATACGTTTTTTAACATTTGCAAAAAAAGTAATTTAATGCAAGCAGTTCTTGTTCTCGAGGATTCTAAAGAAGTATTATTAAAATAACCTTTCTTCGAAAAAGAAAAAGATACTTAAAATGTACAGTGACCATGACAAATATTATTTTATGTCCTTTTTTCTTTGAAAGCAAACTTTTCCGTACAAAGCAAAGAAAGATACATACATATTTCGTGAAAATATATGCGGAAAAGTTTTAATAGCATCTGTGGACATTTGTGAAAACTTGATGTAAAATTAAGCTTATATAATATAATTTCAGTCTTTTTTCTCTTTGATACAGAAGATTTATTTCTTTTTTCAAACAAAAAAAGAATATTCTTATTTGTAAACAAACTCATTATGGTTGATATTTTGTTTATATTTTAATTATTTTGTTCTTACGAGAACTTATTTTTTAAGAACCTGTTATAGACTAGCTAAAAAAAATTATTCTAGCTATCAAAAAAATTGATAAAAACCTTTTAAGTTAAACTGTTTTATTTTAAATCATCAGCTGTACCAAAAACTAGAATATTAGGACACAAACCAAGGGACACTTTTTCTCGCTGCGTCAGCGGAATAAGTAATAAAAATGTGGGGCGCATTTGAAATATTTCTGTTGGTGGGCTTGGAAGCACATTTTTCTAGACAAGGCGTAGATATTATAATATATTCATTCAATTTTAATAAAGGTTTATAATCAATAATGCATTGTCAGTTACGTAATTAAATTTATTTTTACATGTTCGGCAATCTCAGTTTTTTTTAAATTTGGACAGCCTTTAATTATTAATCCAGATAAACGATACTTTACTGTAATTAATGGATTGTATGGTTAATCAAATTGTATGCAAAATGAATATTCTTACCTTTATAATATTATAATCTGCAATATTGTGCGTACCTCCAAAATTTGCAGTCATAAAAGAAATTCAACAGGGCAGAAGTGAACTTACACAATACTTTTTTTTTAAAAGAAAAGTTTAATAATTAATTATTATTAACACAGATTCAGTACAAAAAAAATTCGTTTTTAATAACTAATGTTTAGATTGTTCACCCGGTAATCGGTAACTACATAACGTAATGCATTTTTAAATTTATAAAGTTTACCAAAGAAACATTAGAAGTTATTAAAATTAAAACCAATTAATAATATTAATTAGGTATGCTAATTCTGTACAAAAAAATATTCACTTTCATAACGTTTAGCCTATTCAATTGATAATTTATTTAACTGCATAATATAACATTATCACTTATCACTGAACGACCGAACAACTCGTATTTTAAAAATGTGCCTTGACTATCGAGTTTTTAACAAGATCAGTCAAGTTGCAGTTACATAAAACAATAAAAATTTATTTTGCAGTGTTGTAATTAGCTCTAAGTATGAAGCGGGCCATATACGGTCAATTTTGAACGATAATCTTCATGACTGACATTCACAAAAGTGTATTAATATCAGATATGAATGATAATGACTGACAATGTATTTTGTTGTAAAAAAATGTTTTAACTTCCTATTGGAAGTTATTGTAAAGGGTCCGAAAATCGAAATCAAAATGTATAACAAATTTTTATGTTTCAAGGTCACTACACTATTTTTACACTATTTTTAGAAAGATGTCTGTGTGTGTGTGTGTGTGTACGTACGTACGTACGTATGTACGTGTCCATCATTCCTTTCTAAGACGAAATCTCGAGAATGAAAAATGATATCAACTACGTTAGGATGCCAATCGACGCGTATTAACGTAAATATGATCTGAAAGAAATTTTTTCAAAATCGGTTCAGCCGTTCTTTTTTCTTAACCAAATAGACTCCAAAAAAGTAGATTTCACACAATATCTCGCGAATAAGAAATTATATCGACTATCGTAAGGGTGTCAATCGAGGCGTGTTAACGTCATTTTGAACCGATATAAATTTTATAAAAATCGGTTCAGCCGTTTTCTTTTTAAATTATTGTTAAAAATAAATAATAATTATGTTTTAATGATTAAAATGATTACTTTTCTGTGTAATATCTAATTTAGTTATTATTATTAAATATTTATCAAACTAGGAAGTTCGTTGTGTGGACCTCAAGGGTCGCACATTAGTACTAATAAACGACCCAACTAATAAACGACCCAACTCACTTAAATCTAAATGATATCACAAAACATCCATGAGCAGAGGCGGGATTCGAACCCACGACAGTCTGATCCAGAGGCCGCGATGCTAACCACTGAACCACACTGTCCTCATATAATATTTATTAATTCAGGAGTGGTTGAGTTGAAAAACTGTGTTTTAAAGACCACCAACAGCTAAGGTTATTTGGGCCTAGCATCAATTCATATTTTCAATTCATTATTATTTTTTTTAATAATAAATTGAAACTCCAACTGACACTTTTACTAGCTCTCGGGCTAGAACCCGGGAACTGGGGACTTGTAATAGATTTATTTTTTTTATTTATTGTAGATTATAGACGCGTCGACATCTCAGGTCATTAGCGTCTTTCAACTACACTAAATAACAACTATCTTAAAACTAAATAACATCACAAAACATCCATGAGCGCAGGTGGGATTCGAACCCACATCAGTCCAGTCCAGAGGTTGCGGCACTAAGCACGCTAACCACTAGACAATACTGCCCTCGACTTGTAATAGAGGAACCATAGCAACGCCATGTAAACAACAGCATTGCTTCAGGCTTGGCTATTCTCAAGCCCTGACATTCTTATGGGACAATATGTTAAAATGTTGACCAGTCCCTATAAAGCGGAGGAAGTAAAAGGAAGAGAGAAGTCGCTTTAACTCGCGAAGCAAACAGTAGGTAAAGCAGCTCTCTGCTGTTCTGCTGCCACGATGCAATGGAATGTGGATATTAAAATTCCTAAGCTTCGGTTGGCCGCTCTTCCTTCCTGCTTTCCAAGCGTTCTCAGCAGCCATCCACACGTCAGACAACCTTAGAGAAACCGTTTGCCCTCTACTGCTGCCAACTGAACAGTACATAATAACCCCGAGGTGTGTGTCTTTGCTCCGCTCTATTATGACCGGTTCACATAATAAAAACTCGGGTCGCAGTGCCAAACCCTGCCGACAATTAGTGTATTTGCTAATACAGTCACTGTGGCATTATTATGTGAACTTAAGTTTGTTTTTTGACAAAATAAAAAATTTTACCCCTTAATACATCCCTTAAAATAATTAAATTTTTCTAAATTTCAATATTAGACATGGATTTTATCAGTACACCCAATTAAATACACCCTTCCATAAGTAAATCCGTATCTACAAACTAGTATTTTCATAAAATTTGAAAGTCCGGTCCTGTCCGGCCGATTTTATTAAAATTTTAGCAGCACATTTTAATCTTTACTAAAGAGTTAAATTTCAATTTTGAAACGATTCTGACAAATTTTTCGGTATTTTTGGGCCCAAAAACTTTTTGGAACCCCTAAATACAACCCTGAAAATGGTCCGATCGGGCCCATTTTAAATCGGCTTCGTGCGGTGATGGGTTTCAATGTGTGTACCAAATTTCGTTTAAATCGATTAAGTCTGTCGAGAGTTATCGTGTACACACACACACACACACACACACACACATATATATATATATATATATATATATATATATATATATATATAAATATATACATACATATATACATAAACATTTTCAAAAATGGTGGCAAACTGTTCAGGGGGGTATGAAACGTCGAGAAATTTTGGTCCGACCCCTAGGTCCCGCCATCCGACCGACGCCAATAGTGTATGTGCCATATGGCAAATACACTAATAACTACAGTAAACTTACGTCAAATGAACAATTGATGTAAGGAAAGTAAACATTAACTTAACGTGTGAGCCTTTCTAGGCTCCATTCTCAGTACAAATCAAACATTCGAATTTCCTGCGCTAGCTGTGTCAGGTAGAGAAGATAAATTCGTGGAATGCACACAACACTTTAAGATAATTTTTTTATTAAAAAACTGTTAACAAAAAAAAGACATCCTGCAAAAAAGCCACTAAAAAAAGGATAAAAATAAATTTTTGAGGTCGGCGCCAAAATTTTATTATTTTCCTTCTTTAGTGGCTTTTTTGTAGGAGTTTTTTTTTGTTAAAAAGTTTTTTTTATTTTTTACTTTTTGGTGGCTTTACAATACCTACGTAGTAGAAATCGTGTCCATCGTGATTATAATAAAATTAAGCAAAATCGCAGGATAGTGGACAATATAATTTGATTTATTAAATTAAATGTACGACGTTTCGTCTATAGATTTAGACTTTTTCAAGTACTAGAAAAAGTCTAAATCTATAGACGAAACGTCGTACATTTAGTTTAATAAATCAAATTATATTGTCCACTATTCTGCGATTTTGCTTAATTTTATTATACCTACGTAGTTTGCACGTTATTAAGTATTAAGCGACTTCTGTCTTGATATTTGATTACTAAACAAAAAAAGAAAACTACTGGACCAATTTCAGTAAATTTATGTGGTATGCTCTATTAAATAAAATAATAATCATCAAAATCGGTTCACAAATTCAGGAGATATGAGGTGACATACATATATAACATCAGAAAAAAGTACATAATAAAAAAATCAGTCGAACTACTGAATCGATTTAAATAAAATTTATATGGGACCACCCCGAAGGTATTCCCTATTAAATAAAACAATAATAATCAAAATCGATTCACAAATTCAGGAGAAATCGGTGTATACATAAATCAAAAAAACGTATCAAATTGAGAAACTCCTCGTTTTTTGAAGTCGGTTAAAAATACCGGACATCGTGGCCGCAGTGAAAGGGGTGTTTATGTATATAATTGAGGGGGGAAGGACTTTCATTAAACCACGCTGAAACAGAAATACGAAAAGTGTGATTCTTCGAGAATTAATACGCAAATACACAAATATCGGAAGCTTCATACTCCGGATTTCTTTTTATTTTTCACCCGGAGAAGATACCGGATTGTCCGGGTGTTTGTCGGACATCTGGTAACCCTGCGCCCTAACAAGGAATGAGGAAAAGAAACACTAACTTAACACGTCTTCTTCTTGTAGTTCGCTACCATTTGTCGAGTAAGGTTATTTTACTGGGAATGCTGGCGAATGTAAAGTCATTCTTTCATTCTCTGAAACGTTTCTTGGTAGCAATACAGCTACCAAGAAACGTTTCAGAGAATGTCTGCGTACGACAGCTATGATAGGAACGCAAACGAATGGCAACGTTTGTCAGATGTATTCCAGGCTTCCAGACTTCTTTAAAACGTTTCTTGATAGGAATACAGCTACCAAGAAACGTTTCAGAGAATGTCTGCGTACGACAGCTATGATAGGAACACAAACGAATGGCAACGTTTGTCAGATGTATTCCAGACTTAAAGTAAGTAAAGCGAATTGTGAAACAGCCTTTAGAGAGTCGGGTTAAACATAACATAGTTGACCTCCTAACTGTCAATTAAATTGTGACCACCGAAGTGCGATGGCAGCGCCGCCGACTACCAACTATTTTCACAGCCGACGTCGTTGCGACGTGTGAGTTTCAACATTGTGCGAAAGTGTCATTAATGTGACATCTACTTTGCGAATGGAAAAATTATATAATTTATGTTGTTTGAAACGTCGAACTTTTTGTCAGAAGTGATGACTGAACATTATACAGGGTGTTCCGAAAACGTGTTATGTGGTTGTGTCAGAAGTAGTATATTATTTTTGGTACTTACAGTTATTGAAGTATACATTAATTATTAGATCACTCCAAGTACATACCTGAAACAAAAAAAAACATATGTTAGGTACAAGCAGACAAAAATAATTTTATGTTTTAATTATTTCCAGTTCCCAACATTTTTAAAGTTATATTTTATCACACAGCTGAATATGTTTTTTATCAAATTTCCGTAATTATTTACATTCATAAATTTATCACGCCTTCTTAATTTACGCAAAACTGAAACCTCAGTAAAGAGTTTTGTGTAAAAAGAAGATAAAATTCCCTGTGCGATGTAAATATGAAAGCACAACAATGGGTGCCCTTAAGGAGCGGTTTGGGCAGATAGTGCTTTTGTTTTATGACTGTTTTTAATTGTTTAAATTTCGTTTAACCTCGGCTGTCGCAGTCGTGGTCTGTATTAGTGAAATGCGAATGCGCTCTGAGGGACTTTGTTTAGGGTTGTCCAAGTTTTTACCATTATTAAAATTAAGCTTTTATGTTTTGCAGTCTTTTTTATTTGCAACAGGGCTGTCCTGATTTAATTTCGTTTTACTACAAAGAATAAAGTAGTATGATAATTGAAAGATGATGATAATCTATAGTTTTCAAAGTAAGAGATATTTTATTTAAGAAATATATATATATACTTACAGGGTGTTTCAGGAGGAATGGTACATATTTTAGTATGTTATAATATCGTTCATTTTGAGCAAAAAGTTCATATTATAAACAATATCTGGATGACCGAGCTTTGCTCGGATAAGTTAAAAAAAGTAGTACTTAAAGTTCCCATTTCATCACAATCGTTAGTCGTTTTTAAGAAAAAAAATTACATACCTATAAACAGATAATATTATTATACGTCAGTATACGTCATACTACATAACGTAATACCTACATATTTTCAAATAATTACTGATTATTTTAATAAGTTAAAGATTGACTGTCAGAGTAATTTGACATAAATAATGAAAATAGTTTGTTTTTTCCAAAGCCTACTCACCATACGACACTGTTTTATAACGTTAAAAAAACTGTTTTTTAAAATGACAAAATCGATAAGAAAACGAATTTTTCCAGGAATGAGACCTAACTAGATTGATTTTTTGCCCCCCGAAACCCCTTTTCGGTAAATTTGATCAAAATCGTTAGAGCCGTTTTCGAGAAAAGATTTATAAAGGTACATAGGTACATATATACACGATTTGCTCGTTTAATAATATAGGGATGTGGCCAATTTCCTCTGCGGGCAGCAAAACTCGTAACAGAACACCATATCGGCGTAACCATAATATCTCAGTAACCATTCAGAATTCGCCATACTATTACATTTATATGAACTTCTTTTGTTCAAAATTAACGATACTATATATACTAAAATATGTACCATTCTTACTGAAACACCCTGTATACCTAATGGAATATTTCCGAGAAAATGAGGATACGAGAAAATTTCTCATCTCGAAATTCGAGACTAGATCTAATTTTCTGAGACGAAACAAAACTGCAGCAATTTGTACAGGAATGCGACAATAATCATTTGAAAGTTTTTGGTCGACCCTGACTTATTTTCTCATTACACTAACGTCAAGGAAGGATTAGAGAACCGTGTTGACTGAAATAGGAGATGCCTTAATATCTTAATATATTCCCCCGCTTTACACCAGTAACAAAATATTATTATGTAAACATTATTTTGTTCGTATGCTATTTGAGGCTTCATTCTAATTGCTTTCAGAGCTATTTTCTTTACACTAAATTGTCTATCTCAACTCAAATAATGCCCTGTAATTATGCGATGTACACTAATGTGCTTGCCGAATAGACAGCATCTGTTAAACTCAGCGCAACCAAAGATAAGTATTCTATAAGTCGAGACACCCGAACAAGGAAACTGATATTCGACAGAAAAAAGTATCACTATATTAAAAAAACCGGTCAAGTGCGAGTCGAGGGTTCCGGGTTACATCGAGGTTTACATTATATATAAAAACAAGCCGTGAGGTGGGTCGTTTATTAGGACTAAAGTGCGACCCTTGAGGTCCACACGACGAACTTCCCAGTTTGATAAATATTTAATAATAATAATTAAATTAGATATTACACAGAAAAGTAATCATTTTAATCATTAAAACATAATTATTATTTATTTTTAACAATAATTAAAAAAAAAAAACGGTTGAACCGATTATTATAAAATTTATGTCGGACTCAAAATAATGTTAACACGCCTCGATTGACACCCTTACGAAGTCGATATAATTTTTTGTAATTATAATGTATTTACAATCTACGATCATTATTAAATCATATTTTTTGACGGGCTTGAAAATAGCCGAGAGTGTAGCGACGCTGTTGTTTACATGGCGTTGCTATGGTTCCTCTATTACAAGTCCCCAGTTCCCGGGTTCTAGCCCGAGAGCTGGTAAAAGTGTCAATTGGATTTTCAATTTATTATTAAAAAAATAATGAATTGAAAATATGAATTGGTGCTAGGCACAAATAACTTTAGCTGTTGGTGGTCTTTAAAACACAATCAATCATATTTTTTGACAATACTTTCTGAAATCCAGCATAGCTATCTCAAAGATTGAAACTCAAGACAAAACATCAAAGGAACAGTTCAAAGCGTCGCCTCTTTATAAAACTTACTTACTCTTTGACTCCAAACTGTAACCAATTGTTGTTGGCGCAATCACCCCCCAGTGTTGGGCCACCCTTATCAACAGTTTAAAAGGCTTATGAAAATGTTTTGAATATTAATTTTCGTACTTTCTGTGAAACGAAGATAAACGCATTTCCCTGGAATTTTGTTTGAAGTTTTCATTGTTTGTTTAATTTATTCACGATAAAATTGGTGGCTGCAGAATACATTTTTGCCCGTACCTACTATGCGGCACTACCTTGACGTCGGTCAGATGGCTGGACGCAGGGGCTGAATAATTATATTATAATCTCGACGTTTCACGTTTCATTCTGAACAACTTTGATATTATTAAAAATTTTTTTTATTTATTATAACATCAAGTGTGCATCGCTGCTATGGTCGTTATCACTATATACCCATAGAAAATTACAATCTTAATGTAGCGATGTAGCTTAGTGGTACAGCACTAGACTCGCATTGGGAAGGTACTGGGTTCCGAATCCCGACGGGGGCAGATGTGGCTAGGACTTTTTCCTACTGCCTCACGTCGAGAAACGGTAATTCCTGTACCGGCGATCTTGTTTGAGGTTTTCCGTGATTTCCCTCAATAATTCCAGATGAATATCGAGATGGTTCTTTATTCAAGGCCATGGCCGATTACCTGTCAAACTCCTGTGCTCCCAAAGTTGCCTACCTTATCCTAATTTCCTATAATTCCTCCATTCGCACACTGCTATTAATAAAAAAGCAGCAACTAACTGTTATGCTGACGTAATCCTATATAACTGCACTGTAACACTGCGTGTGCTACAGTGCATGCGCCTGAGCCAGTGCCGCAGTGGTGGGGAGAACAGCAGCGAAGGAGCGGACCAAACATTTCGTTGCATATTTTCCCTCACGGGGGCTGTTCACAGCCCGACATAAGATGTTTCACATCAGAAGGTTGAAGTATATAAAAATGTATAAAACGGGAAGTGGTAAAAATGGAAAATAGTAATGGTGCGAATAGCGTCTGTTATGACATAATGTCGAGAAACGGACGTTAAACGCATTATTATTATTATTACATATTAACGAAATTGACAATACAGATTGTAGCAAATTAAACCTGTGCATAGGGCATTCTGTGTGTAAGACGGAGATTGATACATAAAGCAATAAGTAAGAATGAGATAAATGATCGCTAATAGGATGTTACGTGGTTACTGTAAATTAAACTGATAAACGATTTACATGTTTACAACATAGAAGGAGCGAAAAAACAAAAATGACGCTATTAGGTTGTATAAATATTATTTATTTACAGTAACCACGTAACATCTTATTAGCGATTATTTATCTCATTCCGTCTAATTCTTACTTATTGCTTTATGTATCGATCTCTGTCTTACACACAGAATGCCCTATGCACAGGTTTAATTTGATACAATCTGCAGTATACTAAAAGTCCGCGACTGCGTTTTCGAATGAGAACAGCTTTGAGTTGACAGAATCGTATATTTGTGAATTGTTATTGGTTTTGCAGAATGTATTTGTAAATGGTAGTTGCATGTATGCAAATATGTAGTCGCATTACAATGTGCATAAAACGTATATGAATTATCGTCGAACAGTTGAACAGCTTATGGAGGTTCGGTGAACCCATATTATATCTACAGTCACAAAGCAAAGACGCTTAGATCGGTTTTTTATTCGACTTCCGAAGGAGAATGTTTTGAGGAGGTATGTTTGTTTGTGAGTATGTTTGCATTTTCATCGGCGCCTTCTGTAGCGTTAACGGCTTGATGGATTTTAAAAAATGAGGTGTCTATAAATTCTTTATAGTCTCACGAGTACTGCTGGGTATATGATGTCACGGAAAATTCAATATGGCGGACACTAGACGCCAATTTGTGAAAATGCTAAATACTCCAGTAATTTTAGATATTGAAATGACCCACCTGCAGAAAAATTCCCAGTTAGCTGATTTTTTTTTATTTACCTTCGTTATGGTGTTTTAAAAAACGTGTAAAAAGTCCCCATCGATATCGTGCCGGCGTTGCCAGATATTCAAGGTTCAAGTTCACGATAGACGGTTTTTAGTGAATTTCTCGGTTCCGTTCTATTTTTTGTAAAAAATAGTTATTATCAATCTTGTAGAGGACGACATTATCTACAACTTTTGTATAAACATTTTTTGTCTACGATTTATAGTTTTTCTTATTAAAGTACCCGCGGCTTCCTCCCCCTCGATTTTACATAACGAGATTATGCTGCTTCCCGAGGGCCTAACATAATGATTTGTACCATTATTTTAAGTTGAATTTACAGCTAACGATTAATTATAATTTTATCGAAATTAATGCAGTAGTTCTCTACTTATAAGCAACCAAACATACAAATCGACAGCGCTCAAACAGACAGACAGACAAACAATTTTTTTTCGAAAATACGATATTTATACTTGACATCAATTATAAAGACCATTTGTAAAGTAATTTTGTAAAAAAAATTTACAAGGGTTGAGAGAGTGCGGATAAAGTACGAGTATGCATTTGCATACCGTATAACGCACTCTACTAAGAATAGCTCGGAGTAGCCATACTTTTAATTTTTTTTTCCAAATTGCTTTACGAATACTCATTATAATTGTTATAAAGACTATTCGTAAAGGAATTTTGTAAAAAAAATTAAAAATGTGGCTACTATTACTAGAGGGCGTTATACGGTATGCAAATGCATACTCGTACTTAATCCGCACTCTCTCAACCCTTGTAAATTTTTTTTACAAAATTACTTTACGAATGGTCTTTATAATTGATGTCAAGTATAAATATCGAATTTTCGAAAAAAAATTGTTTGTCTGTCTGTCTGTTTGAGCGCTGTCGATTTGTATGTTTGGTTGCTTATCAGTAGAGAACTACTGCATTAATTTCGATAAAATTATAATTAATCGTTAGCTGTAAGTTCAACTTAAAATAATGGTACAAATCATTATATTAGGCCCTCGGGAAGCAGCATAATCTCGTTATGTAAAATCGAGGGGGAGGAAGCCGCGGGTACTTTAATAAGAAAAACTATAAATCGTAGACAAAAAATGTTTATACAAAAGTTGTAGATAATGTCGTCCTCTACAAGATTGATAATAACTATTTTTTACAAAAAATAGAACGGAACCGAGAAATTCACTAAAAACCGTCTATCGTGAACTTGAACCTCGAATATCTGGCAACGCCGGCACGATATCGATGGGGACTTTTTACACGTTTTTTAAAACACCATAACGAAGGTAAATAAAAAAAAATCAGCTAACTGGGAATTTTTCTGCAGTGGAAATCTAAAATTACTGGACTAAAAGTAATCTTCCTTCTAAATACAGCGATATGGGTATCAAGAGAAAGGTTTTGTTGAGAAGATTTCAAATAGGGTACATAACGTCACGAAAAATTCAATATGGTGGAAATTAGACGCCATTTTCTCAATACGTTAAAAATCAGTAAAACCTTTTGTGTGGGGTATCAAATGAAAAGGCTTGATGAGAACTAAAGGAAAAAAATAAAAATAAATTATTAAAAAAAACATAAAACCCAACTGCGTAAAAAGCGAACTTAAAAGATGGAAACAAGATCAAATGATAACATACAGTCGAAGCCATATTACATGAAGTAACTTTCATTTTATTTTATTTATTGTAGATTATAGACGCGTCGTCATCTAAGGTCATTAGCGTCTTTCAACTACACTAAATAACAACTAACTTAAAACTAAATAACATCACAAAACATCCATGAGCGCAGGTGGGATTCGAACCCACGGCACTTTAGTCTAGAGGCTGCGGCGCCAAGCATGCTAACCACTAGGATATACTGCCCCCACATGAAGTAACAAATTAAACAGAAATATTTGATTTAAATAGTACATAAAATAGAGATAAATACGTTATATCAAAAGGTTTACCATGTCAAAATACGCCACTTTGTTTCGTGGCCAAAAATATTTTTCTTTAACGATGACGTATTGCAAAAAGCTCTTGACATCTGCACTACTATAAATAACTATTTCTAAAGCCATTACGCGTTTTTATTTGTTGCTGAAGAATTATTGTTGTACAATTTTCCATACAGCTAATGCAAACATCGCATGTAATTAATAATATGCAAATTTATTTATTATTAAAATAATGAAAAGAACCGGTGTTTGAATAATTAGCAAAATGTTAATTAAATCATTCCACCATATTTGAATAAAATATATAAGTGAAAAGTTTTTCACAACTAGAAAACTTTCATAACTTTTCCAGTGCTTTCAGATAATTAAATGTCCTACTGAATCAATAGCCGTCCTCTAATTCCTGAAAACATGCTCTCGCATTTATTACATCTGCTGTGACAGTTTTGATGTTTGGACAAAAACTTTTTCGGAATCTATTTAATTTCATGATAAATCGACTTCTTGTTTTTCTGGATTTTATTTTATATATTATAGTACCTACATAATATAGTTCCTTTTTAAAACAAAGAATTCATACCAAATGGTTATTTGAACAGATAATATTCCCTATCAACAAATTCGTTTTTAGACCATTGTTTGTCTTTACTATAGTATGTTGATAAAGTAAACACTATCAAATTTCTCGTAGAATCTTTAGTTGTGTATTAAGTTGTTAAGTTCTGGTACAAATATAAACTTGATCCCTTTATTCTCCAGTCGTTTCAGTTAAGAAGATTCTCTCCATACACACAACTGCCGAGTTACAAACGCTATCTTAATGTACAATAAGTAGTATGTCATGAGGGCTCAACCATAGACATGTAGGATGGACAGAGCGTTCCCTATCATACTAATGGCACAAAAATGAGAGAAAGAGATAGCTGTTCTAGACGAATATAGTTATCTCTTTTTAGAATTGTGACTGATTCTTCGTCTTCATGTCTGTATTTTATACTTAAAATTCATTTCAAGATCACGTTAAGTCTCTTCTGAAACAATGATTGGACGACATTATCATAAATCGTAATTGTCATCAAAACCTTCGACACTAAATAATTAAGGCCCCTGTCTTTTTCTTGCAGAAAATGACACTATAAATTAAAGGATTATACACTTTTGAAACACCTGCATGCATTTGACATCAAAGCTACGTCAATCAATAATGAAATATTGCTTTGAACGTTCAAATATGCGTGATTTTGAAAAAAATATCATTAAAATAGCAGAAATTGAAACAGATTAATTTGAATTATTATCTCAATTGATTGTCATCTGTTTATTCCGTTGCATCAACCAATAAAATACAGAGGGCTCGCTGTTTTTCATGCGGTCGGCCGTGGCTATTGTTTATTTATAATAAATCCAGTTTTATAAAACCAATTAATATTAATGTAAACAAAACCTGCGTACTCTTTAGGTATAAATTTTATCGGCTGTTCTCAATGTTGCTAGAGTATCCAAATCCAGGATTGGACAGTTAGGTATACCTCCTTTTCATATAGTAGCAATGTAAAACAATTGATCCTCACATCTTTCAGCTTTTTTGGTACGGTGGGCGTGGCCCAATGTTCCAAAAAAGCGGGAAATTCAAAAAGTCACGAATTTTACATTTTTACACTATGATGTATATAGTGTTTGCTGAAGATGAAAGCATAGCTTTCGAAATGTACATCCATCAATAAAACTGTTGTGGTAAGAAGTAACTATCTTTATTTTTGTTTTTATTCCAACCACAGTGCTCATATATTTTTAATAAAATGAAATAAGTATCTTGACGTTTACATTTTTCAATAAAATAATACCTCGCCATTTTATTTCAATTTGAAAACGAACGTAATTAGCATTGATACAAGATGAATACCGAAAAATGAATAAAAAATAATCTGTCAACACGAGTGAAAAAGTAAGTAACAACCGTTGTTTACTTGGAATTTCCATAGCAACTCTATTATATTTAAAAGTTTAGTTCTTAGTTCGGCCGCCATTGGAACGACGTGTCGCTAATTGTCTTGGAAAGTTGGAACCTAGAGGGAAGTTAGCGTTGCCAGTCCATAGTTGTATCATCAAAGGTTCAAATATTTTTACTGAGATCCTAAAAGGCTACACCTATTGTATCTAACCCTACCCATCCCGGCCGTCCTTCTTCCTGGCCATCTTGTTTGTCTATTACCCGCTGAGCATGACCCGAGGCTAATCCATGCCCCCTATCCTAACATCCCTACGTTTTGTCCCTCTTGTGTCCCTGTCATTTATGTTGTGTTTTATCGCGTCGCTTATATGGTTTTTATTTATCAAACTTTTAAACCCGCACTGACTAATTGCTGGTCAAAGCAAAGGCCACTTCGTTAAAAAAAAGGCTAAAATAATAACCTGAGATCTGATAAACATTTCAATTGGTAGTTACTGTCTAAGGACTAATGCACACATGCTACTTTTTGTATCGAAATCGCGCGATTAAAGATACCTATTACAGCGCGGTTGGAAGATCACTCAGTTACTCGAAATTTCGTACAACAGTTTATTTCAGGAAAGAATGTACGACTTTTATATCATTTCTACCAGCATTTTTTCATGAAAAGCGTAGTAAACAATTTTAAGGGAATCATTTTCAAGACCGCACTATTTTCCATACACACGGTATATTAATTCAGGCTTATAACGTAACCTAATTGTATAATATTTCATTTATAAAATATTTTGTTTGGTTTTCGTATTAATTTAGCCGTTGATTTATAATCTTTCTGATAGAAATACCACGTAGTATTAGCTAAATACAATATTTATTTGTAATACCTGCTATATAAACATAAAATAATATATTAACAATGGAATCTGCTGGCATCTGCTGATAAGCTCGTCTAAGTTTTATTTCCCTGGTAGATATGGAAAACATTAAATCATTAGAGTAAATCGTTTCACGTGAAATGCAACATCAACTGAACAAAAACATACATCACTAACAATTATGACTACACTGATAAAAATGATTTGTAAAATTACACACTAGGTCATTGGTTATTTTAATGCCACGTACATTCAAGTTAAATTACATTTTGTACGTAACATTACATTTAACATGTAATTTCACATTTTTACTGTAAATCGTTTACAATGTAAAATTACGTTAAAAATGTAATATTCCATTAGTGAGGTAAAATTACAATGTAAAATAACCTCATATTTATGGGATTAAAGATAGGTACGTTTACATTAGCTAAATGCGTAGTTTCGCAATTAAACTGCAACATTACATTGTATAATTCATTTAATAACAATGCGAATTTTATTCTGTATATATACATATTGCATTATAATCTATATGTAGTATTACATTCTTAGAGTTTGCTTTGGTTCCTGAATCTGAGTGGATTTTGAGCCTCTGAACAATCTCGAATTACAGCAACTTCCTTTGGGAAAATAAGGTGGATATCAAAAATTACTCCAAACCAGATCATGAAGGTGTCAATGAATGAATGAATTTCTTGTCGCTCAAGAAAAACTTAAAAACATTTTTCGCCTTCAGGAGCTGAAAATAAATCAATTGTGATTGTAAACTCTGAAGTATTTACTAAAATGAAGTAAATGATTGATTCAACAGAAACATGTTTACTTACAAGTTTTAAACATAAGTAATTTTAACGTCACATATTATGGTCCATTTATAGAAATAAAATCGAGAACATCTGAATTTGCATCAATATACTAAAAAATAAAAATTAAAAAAAAGTAAATCATTACATAATATATATTTTCTACAGTACACTATTGTCAAAATGGACGTCTTCTCAAAATATGTTTTCTCAATATACTTACATTATTAAATAGTTAACACATTCTGCAGGTATAATTCGTGGATTTGAGCTTGGGCATTTCACATTATTTCCGTTTTTAATGTGATTGTATACATGACTCAAGTTTTTTTCTATCTTGAATTCCATAGCCGCACTTTTCAAATAAACTGGAACAGTAAAAAACTTTATCAGTATATAATTGCTTTTTGCTGAGAGCAGTGATTTCCAATTATATTCCTTCTGAAAATCAAATAAGTACGTCTTAAATTTTAGCCCACCATTTGACGCTGATACATACCTAAGGTTAGGCGAATTTCACGATGATAATATTGGTATGTTTCATATTTTTCAATAGCACTAAATGTTGATTTACTTAACCTACATACTACACAAAATCATATCTATTTCGTATTTAATTACCTATAGATTTTTCTTTCATTAACTACTTGACAGCACTGCATTAAAGTTGAACAAAATAATCCTACAAACATCCAGGAATACCATTGCGACATATTCATGCACAGCGTTGGCAATTGGCATGTGATCCAACATGACGATCTGATTGGTCGAGTCAAAAATGTTCATAGTAAATTTACAGACTTCGGGTATTTTCACATTCGTATATGTATTTCTACATCGGGTAATAATAAAAAATGGTGGAACCTTTGGTGTAAAGATACGAAATGTTACAATTACCACAAAACACCAAACCATAACAAACACTCTCGACGTACGTTTCGCCAACCAAGTTGGCATCATCAGGAGATGATTAAAACTAAAGACTAAACAAAAATTACTGCCTATTTATAGGCTACCTAATTTTAATTACCTGAAAACTAAACTAATTTACTAAATCAAAAAGCAGGCTACCTGGAATTGGGCCTTTGTCACTGTTCATAATATTATGTTTACACTTATGAATCTCTAGACTCTCTACGGCGTCTAGTTGTCTAATATTAATGACGTTTCTAATTAATTTTAAATTACTATTGTCTATTTTATGGTCATTTTCAAATGCATGTTGGGCAACACTAGATTTATCAAACCTGCCATATTTTAGATGAGCCATATGCTCTTTAAATCTTACTGAAATAGATCTTCTCGTTTGGCCAACATACTTTTTATTACAATTTTGACAACTAATTTCATAAATCCCGGACTTTTCTTTTTCTTCTACTTTTTCTTTAGGGTTCCCTAATTTTTCTTTCAAACTATTACTTGAAGAGTATACAATATTTAATCCTACTTCTTTAAAAATCTTTTTTAACCCTCTGGTGAAACGCGATTCAAATGGAATCGATACATATCTAGAAATTTCTGTTTCATTACGAAAAGTCGAGGAATTTTCCAAAGCATTCTTAAAACTACGTTTTCTAATCATTTTATCTATTAAATCTACATTATAACCATTACACAAAGCTATGTCCTTAATTAAAGTTTTTTCTTTCTCAAACCTTTCCTTGTTGAGAGGGAAGCTGAGTAACCGGTGTATTAAAAAGTTGAAACTTGCCATTTTATGTTGAGGGCAATGATGTGAGTCTTTAGGGATATATCTTAGTGTATTGGTGTCCTTTCTGTATATATCAAATTCTAAATTATTTTTCTCATTCTTTATGACTAATACATCTAAAAATGGCAGTCTTCCGTTGTTTTCAATTTCATAAGTGAATTTTATTGAAGGGAAACAATTATTTAATTTGGAAACAAAATTGTCTACATTCTCACTTTTAGTGTCAAATACTGCGAAAATATCATCCACATACCTAAGCCATACTCTAGGGAAGTAATCAAAAGTTTCTTTTGCATCTGTTTCAAACTTATTCATGAAAAGACTGGCAATAAAAGGAGATAGAGGGTTCCCCATTGCTGTCCCTTCATGCTGTTCATAAATATTACTATTATGCAAAAAACAATTTTGTTTCATACAAATCTGAGTGAGTTTTATGTAGTCATTTACCATCTCACTACTAAATTTATTCCTATATAATAGGTCTTTTAAAATATCTAAAGTTTCTGGAATAGGGACGCTTGGAAACAACGAGCATACGTCAAAAGAAATCAAAATTTCCCCTTCCTCCAACTGAATATCCTGGGTTTTATTAATAAACTCATTCGAATTAACTACCGCAAAACCAGTTTGAGTAACAGGTAACTTTTCAAATTCTTTTGACAACCATTTTGATAAAAAGTAAGTTGGTGCTCCGATTGCCGAAACAATAGGACGCATGGACTTACCTGGTTTATGTACCTTAGGTAAACAATACAGTCGTGGTATAATTGGGTTGGATACATGTAGTTTTCGTTTCAAAGCCGGGGTGACAATTTTCTTACAGCTCTTAATCGCATCTTTGACTTCATTAATCATTTTTGTTAAAGGATTTTTCTTAAGTTTTGTATAAGGACCATTACTAATTAAGGTGTCAACTCTTTCATAATAATCTATTTTGTCTAAAATAACAACTTTGTTTCCCTTATCAGCTTTCAAATAAAAACACTCTTTTTCACGTAATCGTTTGATAACTTCCTTGTTTTTGACAACTTTTGGCTTTGTTTTCTGACTTTTTTCAATATTTTCAGACAACTGGGTCTTACATGCTTTTCTGACGAAACCTTTGGAAGGCTCAGGTAAATATTGAATAGCACTCTCGATTCCTGCGACAACGTCTTCTAGAACATTGTCGGGACCTGGTAGGCTATATTTCAAACCTTTGTTTAGTAATTCAATTTCTTTTTTATCAAACGATTTCGATGATTGGTTATCAACAATGTTGATGTATTTTTGAGGAAAATTTTCTTTGGGCTTATTTGGAATTAATTTTTTGAACTTTTTGTTTAAAGATGCCATCTTTTTTATAAATTTTGCATCAACTGCAACAAACATTTTCCTCTGAAATACACTCCATTGTTCGTATTCTAAATTACTTAGTCTAAATGTTAGTTTTTTAAAAAGTTCATATGCTTGCAATTCAAGCATACTCCTTTTTCCATACAAATACTTGATTTCTAAATCTAGCCATTTCTGTTTTGCGTACAAAATGACTTTATCACAAATCGGTGAAGATGTTGAGATATTAATTTTACAAAAGGATGGAAAAACTGAGTTCTTTTTACAAGCTTTTAGAAACCAAATATCTGCTCCTAATAAAGAAATCTTAGTGGTAAACTTACAATAAAGATTTAGTTCCGTTGACCGTGAAGCCATATTAACAATAAAAAATGGTGGAACCTTTGGTGTAAAGATACGAAATGTTACAATTACCACAAAACACCAAACCATAACAAACACTCTCGACGTACGTTTCGCCAACCAAGTTGGCATCATCAGGAGATGATTAAAACTAAAGACTAAACAAAAATTACTGCCTATTTATAGGCTACCTAATTTTAATTACCTGAAAACTAAACTAATTTACTAAATCAAAAAGCAGGCTACCTGGAATTGGGCCTTTGTCACTGTTCATAATATTATGTTTACACTTATGAATCTCTAGACTCTCTACGGCGTCTAGTTGTCTAATATTAATGACGTTTCTAATTAATTTTAAATTACTATTGTCTATTTTATGGTCATTTTCAAATGCATGTTGGGCAACACTAGATTTATCAAACCTGCCATATTTTAGATGAGCCATATGCTCTTTAAATCTTACTGAAATAGATCTTCTCGTTTGGCCAACATACTTTTTACATCGGGTAATGATAAAATTACATGAAGGTATAGAATTAATACATTGTAAAAAGAATTAATACATTGTAAAAAGTATTAATACATCGTAAAAAGTAACATTACTTTAAAAAATGAAATAATACTGCAGAACTGTAAATTCTACATACTCTCTTATGTACTTACTTGTTTTTCACATTTTTTGTGTGGAAAAGCCATGACGAATATGTAAAAAAATATGTAATTTTACCCCAATTTTTATCAGTGTAATTTTAATATAAATTAATAGATTTATACGACTGAATTGCAATTGAAAATTTTTCGTTGGAAAGCAGCCAATTATATAATTGATTCGAAACATATTGGAAATAATCATTTTACCAACCATAGTCACAGTCAGGACTCTAAACTGAACCTTTCCACTTTCGCGACGGAATGAGCTTACATTTACTCAACCGTGACAAGGTTACTAATCTAACATTATCCCCTTATATGCTTCGGAATCAACTGATTTTTACTACATGTGAGAGTTAATTTATTATAGCTAGGTAGTAGGTGTAAATCTTCGTTCTAGCGAGAGCTCACTTTCATGGTGAGCTCTCGCTAGAACGAAGATTTAACAGGTAAACAAAATACGCCTATGTCGCGTCTTAACTGAAATTCACTGTATACAGGGTGTTTACTAAACATACGGCAAAAATTCAAGGGGTGATTCCATGGGTAATTTTTACTTCCCACCTCTACTATGGTAGGGAAGTAATGGATTTATTCCGAAAAAAATATTTCGAGATTTTAACAGATTTTCACGTTTTGAGACCCTAGCAATCGTTTAAGATTATTTTCTGACTGATGTCTGTATGTGTGTGTGTGTGTATGTGTGTGTGTGTGTGTATGTGGTCAATTTTTCGCCTTCGATATCTTAAGAACGGAACAACATACGGGCATGCCGATTGTTCTATTGTATTTATCAGCCTTTAACTTAGATCTGATTAGATTTTGAGTCAAATCGGTTCAGTGGATCTTGAGATATTCAAAAAAACGTCCTCAATGTTACGTATTAACATAGGTAAAAAAAAATATAAATGAATTCTAGATATTATAATATGAAAAAAATGTAAATATTTTTTTTCTCTAAAATGTATAGTTTTCGAGAAAAAAAATATTTTACTAAAAAAAATAAAAATTGTACGTAAATCAAGGTAACCATGATTTTTGCTATATTAAGTTAGCCATCAGTAGATCACCAAACAAAAAATTCGACTGATGACCAGTCCTATACTTCCCACCTAGTAAATATTTGCAAAAAATAAACACTCTTTTTTTTATTCTTTGACTAGGCCCAAATAACCTTAGCTGTTGGTGGTCTTTAAAACACAATTTAATTTTTATTCTTTGAAAAAAGCATGGCCCTCTTTTTTGTTTGGTGATCTATTGATGGCTAGCTTAATATAGCAAAAATCATGGTTACCTTGATTTACGTACAATTTTTATTTTTTTTAGTAAAATATTTTTTTTCTCGAAAACTATACATTTTAGAGAAAAAAAATATTTACATTTTTTTCATATTATAACATCTAGAATTCATTTATATTTTTTTTTACCTATGTTAATACGTGACATTGAGGACGTTTTTTTGAATATCTCAGGATCCACTGAACCGATTTGACTCAAAATCTAATCAGATCTAAGTTAAAGGCTGATAAACACAATAGAACAATCGGCATGCCCGTATGTTGTTCCGTTCTTAAGATATCGAAGGCGAAAAATTGACCACATACACACACACACACATACACACATACACACACACATACAGACATCAGTCAGAAAATGATCTTAAACGATTGCTAGGGTCTCAAAACGTGAAAATCTGTTAAAATCTCGAAATATTGTTTTCGGACTGAATCCATTACTTCCCTACCATAGTAGAGGTGGGAAGTAAAAAGAGGGCCATGCTTTTTTCAAAGAATAAAAATTAAATTGTGTTTTAAAGACCACCAACAGCTAAGGTTATTTGGGCCTAGTCAAAGAATAAAAAAAAAGAGTGTTTATTTTTTGCAAATATTTACTAGGTGGGAAGTATAGGACTGGTCATCAGTCGATTTTTTAAAAACAGTTTGCCCTTTCATGATTTTTGGAAAACCGCTGTGTTTTTGTGTTTGACTGACTTGCATTTCAATTAGGTACTATGGACTCCATAATTCGTTACAGGCGCCTAGAAAAGATTGGATCATGCATCCCTAGCTGGTAGTAGTCATTTTTAGCAGCACATGAAAAGACAAAAAATTCTTAAAATTATCCAAGAAATCATCTTTTAAATTTTTGTCGTATATTTAGCAAACATCCTGTATAGTGTAGCATCTTGGAAATAGTTCATGGCTCAAGTTATTTTAACAATTGAATTGAAAAGACGAAGTCCCATTTATAGCTACAAATGCAGCACGGATACTAATAGGTTAGTTGAACCGTAATTGAACTTGGAACAAGTTTGTTTATTAATTTACCTGGTTCTAAATTGTAGATACTCCTTTTATCAACCTGTTCACAGAAATAATTCGAACCTTTGTTAATACAATTATTAAGTTCCGAACAGAGCAAACATTAATCAATGCTCTAGTAAATTCGTTTCTAAACTTGTAAACGAAAGGGTCACCCATTGTTTATTGGTTTTACACAAAACAATAAATTAATTTAGTTCAAAATTATATCCAGCTATGAAGTAATGAAATTGATTTCACGCGACCACCTCTTCGAAATCAAAATTAAACGCTTTTGTTAATAGACCTATAGACGCTAATGACTTTAGTTGTCGAGCGTCTTTAATCCATAATCACTCTCCCGCTCTCCTTCTCTATTAATAGACTAACTCTCTGACTTCGTCCACGTAGATATTTCTAAAATATCACTTCAGTATGAGTTAAGGTACGTGCAGTACGCAGCTGGGATTCTATAGATGGTAGCATGTACGGTAGATGGTGGCTGAAATTATAAGCGTTTATAGGTTTGCACAACGAAGCTTTGATACTAGCATTGATACAAGCTTAAATCGCGTTTGAAATGTCAGATAGCGAAGACGAATATTTGTGTTCTTCTGCTACAAAGTGGTATATTTTAAATACAAATTTGGGTAGGAGCTATCATGTCCACCCTATTAATAGAAAACGGTCTAAACATGGCGAATTTCATCATTTATATCAAGGATTAAAATTTTATCCAAACCGGTTTTTTGAATATTTACGTATGGAACCTAACACTTTTAAATACGTCTTAGAAAAAACTCAAAACAAATTAAATAAAAACTGGCAAAATTCACTTATTAAACTAGTCACATCCATTGCGAAACTTGTAACGGCCATTTGACAGTTGTCACACGTTGATTGTAGTAGTCAGCGCGCTGAAAGAATGGTGAGATACATTCTTGTATCTACCAGCTCTTGTAACAGCGCTTATACCTGCTACACTCACTGCTTCGTTGTGTACGCTCGCATATATAACAATGCATTAATTTAAGCAAGCCCTGCTATGATCTACACTACCATCTAGAATCCCAGCTCCATAATGCATGTACCTTTATTCATGTCAAAATTACTACAAAAAAATGCTTCTGAAGAAATGAGAAATGTAAGAAAATTGTAAAAATTTTCAGAGAAACGAGAATAACACTATTTTCTTTCATATTATAAAAAAATAAATAAGTTTATCAGACTGTGTAATTCAAATCATATATTGTAATCAGACGTTTCATTAATTATTTAACAACAAATTAACTTTTATAATCAAATGAGGGACGGCCAAGGTAATGTTTTTATAGTATAATATAAAGACAGCTATCGTGTAACGCTTTCTTTGATCTTTGACTTGTAATGTTTGTTGTTCATCAAAAAACAAACGTTTTCAGAGATATAAAACATGTCATGTTTAATATTCAATGTTAGACATAATAATTCACTATTCTTAAAGTACTAATACTCAAAAGTATCTCGTAGCGATATAATATTACAGTCTATATTAAAATAATAATAATTAACATCTAAAGAAATAATAATATACTTCAAAGAAAAGAAAGCACTTTGAAGTTTATTTGCTCGTTTTAATCATTGTTAAGTTTTACAAGGTGTTTTCTATCGGGTGTTTCTGAAAATCATGCCATTTATTAACCGACTTCAAAAAAAGGAGGTGGTTCTCAATTCGGTTGTATTAACATTGGAAATGTTTATGTTCGTATATGGGGGCAGAGTTACGAGTTTTCGTTGAAGGCCAAAAGACAACGGTGTCGCGATGAAGTGAGGAGCAATCATGCAAAATTGAACAAGTGCAATTTTTTCGAAATGTGTTTTATATCATGTCTAGTTAATTGAGAGGTATTTGCGACAATCTGCGGTGTTATTTTTGAGCAAATGTTAATAAATACTGTAGAAAAATCCATTTAAAAGTTAAGTAATCAAGCAAAAGTGAACGCGTATATAACAGAAGAATAATAGGGTTATTCCTGACAAAACTAAACAGTGCATTGATAAATATTGTGTGTATAATAAACAGTTAATTATGTTTCATATATGCTGTTATCATTTCCAATGTTCTCGATGGTTGCAAGGATTGCGAAATCTGTGAATTTTTTTTTTTATGTTTGTTACCTCAGAACTCCGTCATTTATAAACCGATTTGGAATTTTTTTTTTATTTGAAAGGATATACTTTCAGATTGGTCCCATAGAAATTTCATCAAAATCGGTTCAGTAGTTCGGCTGATTTTAATAAAAGTTAGTAACGGCGTGTGATTCCTTAAGGTAATTGTCACTTTTTGACACTAAAAAGTAAAAAATAAAAAACTTTTTAACAAAAAAAAAAACCTCCTTCAAAAAGCCACTAAAAAGAGGAAAATAATGAAATTTTGAGGTCTGCTCCAATTTAATAAAATATGAAGTTGGTTAAAAAGTAGATATTAATCACTATACTATACTTTTTAATCGACTTCATATTTTATTAAATTGGCGCAGACCTCAAAATTTCATTATTTTTCTCTTTTTAGTGGCTTTTTGAAGGAGGTTTCTTTTTTGTTAAAAAGTTTTTTTAGAATAGAATTTTTCTTTTTTTAATGTAATATTTTCTAAGTTTTTTTTAAATATGACGCTAAAAATTGAAGGTGTTATAAATGGAGATATAATTATTACATCTTATTGTTATCTATTTTTGTTACATTTTTAATTGCCGTTAATAAATAATTTATTCCACCCACGTAAGAAAACAGTTTTGTTACAATATGAACGATAGACTCGACATATAATAAGTGTAAGTAATTATTATGCGTCGCTCATTTTATTGAACAGCCTGTATATAGGAAACAAGCAATACTCGTAGCGTTAAGTTTTAAATGAAAATGGGAAGAGTATAAAAAAAGTACTTATATTGAAATTCTTAGATCGAAGAACTGCTCTTTAAGTGTTGTTTTGTACATTTAAAGGTTTGAATTTGTGTTTCGTCTACCTTATTGGTTACATTTAGAACGTCCAAACGAGTTCTCTTTCACGGCTAAACTTTATTATTAATCATTCGTTTTAAAAAAGGTAACATTGAAAATGATTTATTGGCTACTACCGAGTTATTTTATAGGCTTTTTATGAACTTCGTTCGGTCAGAAAGGTTCTATTTCTTGAGATACCGAAATGTAGGTACATTATTGTAACCGATAGCGAGTTCTATATCGATTGTCACAAGTTATTATGCATTTTTAAATTTACCATTTGACTCTCGAAAAGTAAACCAAATTATTAACAACTAGTTTTCCGGAACGGATTCGCTCGTGTAAATTTTTGATGTGTAAACATCTTAGCTCTCGCTCCGCTGCTTTGGTTTTATTGTTTTTGATTTTCTTTTCTTTACTTTTTTATTTTTAGACGCTAATGACCTCTGTTGTCGAGCGTCTATAATCTACAATTCATTCATTCATTCTCGCTCCGCAGTACATATACAGGCATAGTTTGTCCCATTCCGTGGAGGAATGATAGACCGTCAAACCGCGGGAGGGACAAAAGAATGAGATGGAGGAGGTTTTAGTGGGTAGAGGGCCCTGCGGCCCGATCCCCACACTACCCAGGGTCATCTTCCCTGGGTGTTCAAAAAAAAAAGGATTAAAAGTTTGTATGCATGGAACGCGTGTTTGAGTTGATGCTTGACCGATTTTTTAACTATTTAAAATTTTATTTTCTACTTATAAAACATTCAATAAATCTATTATGGATGGATGTTAAAAAATAGGCATTTTTTTAATTTCAGTAGAATACAGCTTTGTGTTGAAAATAATTATTTTTTTAAATTAAAAATAAATTAAGTAAGAAAAAGCAAAAACGTTTCATCAAAATCACAACCTGTTTTTCAGTGAACTAACATAAATAGACAGACGCTAATGACCTCAGTTGTCGAGCGTCTATAATTCACAATACATTCATTCAACATAAATAGATACCAAATGTTAATATTTTACAGTAGGTAATAAAAAAACTTATAAAAATAAAGTAATGAAAAGGCAAAATAAAAATTCATTCATTTTGTTGAATTTATAAACAACTCTATCGTCAATATTGTCTTTGATCTGAAAATTGAAATAACATCAAAAGAGAGAGATTATTATTACACAAAAGAGATGGTTGTACAATTCATTGGTTACATTTTTTCAAAACATAAACTTCTATTCTTTTGAAGCGAACAGGCGGAAATTCTTATTTCATTTACGACCGAAATGTATGAACGGCGTCCGGCAAACGGTTATTTATACCACAGAAGTGAAACTTACTTATGCAAACATTTGAATGTTATACTTATATTATGTAATTTAACATTTACGGAATAATTATTAAATGTTTTGTTTTTCATATTTAATAATAATATTGAAGGAAGGTTTGGTTGAGGGTCAAAATTATGAAGCCACAAGCGATATTTTGGTAAAACTTCATTATTTTGACCCTCACACAAACCTTCCTTCAATTATTAACATTCATTGGGTCAACAATATTATATATTACATATTTAACGCAAACGGTTAAATGGTCCGAACTCGATTAATGGTGACTATATATATAGACTATGCGTGCTGCCACCTTAAAAAGTTAAAAAAAAGGGTGTGGGTCTCGAGACCCCCGACAGATGTGAAACATCAAAGAAAACGTTATTGAACTCGGTGGTATTCTCTATGTAGTAGTATATATTTTTTCAAAAGCAGCAACTAACTGTTATACTGACGTAATCCTATATACTGCACTGTAATACCGCGTGTGTTCCAGTGCACGCCTGAGCCAAGAGAGAGAGAGTGCCGCAGTGGTAGGGAGAACAGCAGCGAAGGAGCGGACCAAACATTTCGTTGCATATTTCCCCTCACGCGGCTGTTCACAGCCCGACATAAGATGTTTCACATCAAAAATTTAAAAATCGACATAAGCGGTTTTGTCTCTTTGCCACAGATAATTTATAATATGTAGAAATGAATATCCTTAGGCCCATGTCTTGTGATCTGCGCGTTTGATAGGCGCGCTAACAGTGCGATCGTATTCCACCGAGAAACTGAAAGACTCCATAATATAACTTTTACAGTTATATCTGCTCAGCTTTCAAATCAATTTCAGTGTTCGATGACCCTGAAAAATATTATAGACTCATGAATCTCACGGTTTCAGGCTTCAGGCGGCGCGTTTCGTTCCCCTGACACATTTCGTATACTTTTACGACTTTGAGGTGGCGCTTTATTGAACAAACGTCATGTCTTTTAACTCCGACACCAAACGTAATTATTTATTGCTGATAACTTATTGCTGACATTTCCAAACATTCAAAATCGAAAGTATTATTTTTAAATGAAAAATAAATTATTTTAAACAAACTTTGTTAGTCTCACAGGTTTCATTGATTCTTAAAAAAAATCCATTGTATTTTCCGTATATGTTCGGACTTACCGTTTACGCACAGTATTGTTACGGATCAGCCTGTATATAACCGGCAGGCAAGAGTTCTGAGAAACGGGGGTCCACTTACTGTAAAACTGGTACCTGCACGAAAGTTCTAGAGAAAGCGAGAACACATTAGGCTTATGCTACGCAGCCTATATAAACAGCAGTCAATGGTGAGTCACGCATTTAAGCCTACGAGGAATCAGTCAATGGAGAATACTGAGCGACAAATAGTGCGTCTGATATAAATACAGTGAATATAAATATTTGAAACATAAATAGCTAGAAATAAATAGTCCTGGTATATATAGTTAATTGTTACGAGTTATTGTATTTGTTTTGCTTTGTAATTTCCGTTTAGTTAATAGTTATTGTTTATTATTGTGTTTTTAATTATTGTAAATAAATATTTATTCCGCCAGCTCAGAAAACAGTTTTGTAACAGTATAATATATTATTGATTTTTTTATGTGCGACAAATTTTTATAGAAAAGAGAAGCCAACACTTTTGAAACCGAAGCTTTTTTGTAATATTTAAAGAATCCGATGACGTTGTCTCCAGTGAATTTTTTCTTTCTTTGCTTATTATAAAAGACGAAAAGAAAGAAGCCAAAGAAGAACTCAATTTTCCTATATACCGTCCAATTACCTATCTTTTATACTTCACCTTGACAAAAGATTAAAATAGGTACGTAAGTATATTGTCGAAAAAAATTTCAGATGCAAGTAGCTATGTTTATTTTTCAGAATATTTTTTGTAAGTCGTGTTTTTTATCCCGAAAAAAAAGCCCCGAAGTTTTATCCCGAAAAAAAATCCCTGGAGTTTTATCACGAAAAAAAAGCCCCAGAGTTTTATCCCGAAAAAATCCCCAGAGTTTTATCCCGAAAAAAAGCCCCGGAGTTTTATCCCGAAAAAAAGCCCCGGAGTTTTATCCCGAAAAGAAGCCCCGGTGTTTTATCCCGAAAAAATTCGTATTTTTTTTTTGAATATTTTGAGTTGTGATGTTCAAAAATAAATACCTAAGCTCATTTCGTAGTTTTATTGATCAGAACCTAAAAGTGTCAAAATTCTAAAATTTAAATTTGACGCCATTTTCCCTTCGTAAGGCGCAGGTCCGCGAGCCCCGTGCGCAAATTGTAATTGTTACCAATCTGATCTTGAATGCTAAATGCCAATCCAATTATGGGTGAGTTCAGTTGTGTTAGGCCAAAAACTATATACCTGGAGTGCTTGAGAATGGCCGAGCATGTAGCAACGCTGTTGTTTACATGGCGTTGCTATGGTTCCTATATTACCAGTCCCCAGTTCCCGGATTCTAGCCCGAGAGCTGGTAAAAGTGTCAATTGGATTTTCAATTTATTATTAAGAAAAAAAATAATGTATTGAAAATATGAATTGTTGCCAGGCCTAAATAACCTTAGCTGTTGGTGGTCTTTAAAACACAATTTAAAAATTTATATACCTGGAAAATCAGAACGATCCCTAACCATTTTCTCAACCATCGTGAGTTCACAATACTTCAGCAGTAAACCATAATAATTTGACTCCATATTCCATGTTATCTTACGTGCAAGTGATACTCGCCCTTACTCGATAGCATTGTGGTTCTTATGTAATTTTATACCCTGTCATATATAGTAATAAAGGATATATCTCAGGATAAGACTGTCTCTTTTCACAACGTTGCGACGGGATTCAATGTATAGTAGAGTCTCGATTATACTACCCGGATAAATAACAATATATGAGTTAGGTAATTGTGAACAACAATATAATAATTATCAATTAATTCAACAATGAATTTAATCAACAATGCATCCAGTAGGTAGTGAATAGTATTTCTTAACATATCAGTCAGCATATTATGCCATCATAATTGTTAAACGTCAAACGATTGTTATAAGATATATAAGAAAAAAATCAGAAGCCACTGTCGGGACTTGAACCCAAAATTCCCAGTTTCCGGCTGGTTGAGTTGCCCTTACTCGCACAGTGCCCCGAAAGTGAAATCTGTTCCTTCTCCATATATACCAGGACAGATTTCACTTTCGGGGCACTCTGCGAGTAAGGGCAACTCAACCAGCCGGAAACTGGGAATTTCGGGTTCAAGTCCCGACAGTGGCTTCTGATTTTTTCCTTATATATCTTATAACAATCGTTTGACGTTTAACAATCATGATGGCATTATATGCTGACTGATATGTTAAGAAATACTATTCACTACCTAGTGGATGCCTTGTGGATTAAAAATACATTGTTGAATTAATTAATAATTATTATATTGTTGTCCACAATTACCTAACTCATATATTGAATTAATTAATAATTATTATATTGTTGTCCACAATTACTTAACTCATATATTGTTATTTATAGAAGGTTATTGTTTTGCTGCAAACGGAGACCTAGGAGTTTGCTGTTCTTCACCATCGATATGTTGGATAACAGATGGTCGGATAAACTAACCTCTACTGTATTTACACAGAGACGGGTTCCAATTTCATACGGGTTGAATAGACTTGAATTGTATGTCCTAGACTAGGTGTCGGCTGTTCAAGTATAGGAGAAAAATGTACAGACAGTAATAAAAATATAGGTAAGCTTCCATGTGCATTGAAAGCGTTGTATAAGAAAAACCAATGTTTATAGTAAGATTGAGAGAAATAGACGTAACCAAAATAAATGAACAACGTCGAAATCATCTAGAACTAAAATCGAGCGCGTCTAGAAGGCGTGTTATTTGTGGATAAAAATTACTAAAAATGGAAACCTGAAAATCATAATAATGTTATATAGACTTGTCATCGGCAGCAAAAAAGTATTTTTTGACAAAACCGACAAGCTCGAGATAACTCATTTTACGTAACGATACTCCTGGTTAAAATAGCATAATTGTCGTAGAAATTATCAAAATGGCGTCTCTAAGGTGAAAAGACTGTGAAAAACGTGACTTTCCAGTTTACCCTCTAGGTGGGCTAGATAGGGTAAAATGGCATATTTACAATTTTTTAAACAATGAAATTTCTTACAAAAGCGGTTCTGGTTGTTGGTACACAATTTTTATATGCAGATTTTTGATGTGAAACATTTTATGTCGGGCTGTGAACAGCCGCGTGAGGGGAAATATGCAACGAAATGTTTGGTCCGCTCCTTCGCTGCTGTTCTCCCCACCACTGCGGCACACTCTCTCTCTCGGCTTCCGCGCGCTCGGGCACGGGAACCGCGTGTATTACAGTGCAGTATATAGGATTACGTCAGCATAACAGTTAGTAGCTGCTTTTGAAAAAATATATACTACTACATAGAGAATACCACCGAGTTCAATAACGTTTTCTTTGATGTTTCACATCTGTCGGGGGTCCCGAGACCCACATCCTTTTTTATTGCATATAACTTGCCGCTTATTATAATGCACAATATGTATTTCTGACTATGCTACCAAATATTGATCAATAATTATTTTATAGTTTTTCTATTTCAATAATTTTTAAATAAAAAAATTTTTTTTCAAAAAAAGTGATAATATTTACTGCTTACAGTAGTAAGAAAAATCTAATTTGAATATATTTTATTACAATTTATGTAAATGCTTATTCCAAAGAATTCATTTTGATATCCATATTTTTCCGTTTTTTATTATTCTTTCAATTTCCCTATCATTGATTTTAAATTTAGTCCGCTGTCATCTGATATTTATATTATACGATATTCGTGTCCCAATATTATTGAAAGCTGAAAAATAGACTGGAATAATTGAAATAAAATCGTAAGTATTGGTTTCAACAAAATATCAAACAACCGAAAAATAGTTGCACATAAAATTAGGGAACTACTTCTTTTTAACTACCCATTGGAAGTTATTGTAATGGGTCCGAAAATCGAAATCAAAATGTATAACACTATTTTTAGAAAGATGTCTGTATGTTTGTATGTGTGTGCGTGTGTATGTATGTGTCCATTTCTTTCTAAGACGAAATCTCGAGAATGAAAAATAATATCGACTACGTTAGGGTGCCAATCGACGCGTATTAACGTAAGTATGATCTGAAAGAAATTTTTTCAAAATCGGTTCAGTCGTTCTTTTTTCTTAACCAAATAGACACCAAAAAAGTAGATTTTACACAATATCTCGCGAATAAAAAATTATATCGACTTCAATCGAGGCGTGTTATTGTAATTTTGATCCGACATAAATTTTATAAAAATCGGTTCAGCCCGGTTCAGCCGTTTTTTTTTTTTTTAATTATCATTAAAAATAAATCATAATTATGTTTTAATGATTACTTTTCTGTGTAATATCTAATTTAATTATTATTATTAAATATTTATCAAACTGGGAAGTTCGTCGTGTGGACCTCAAGGGTCGTACTTTAGTCCTAATAAACGACCTACCTCACGGCTTGTTTATTTATAGCGGTATATCGTAGTTATTTTTCGGAATCACATGAGTGAGTAAGATGAAGCATGGTTGTGACCAGGGTTGTTACGGATGCAAAAATTTAGACATCCGCGGATGCAGATGCGGATACGGATTATTAGAAGTTCACATCCGCGGATGCGGATTTGTTGCGGATGCGATGCGGATGCGGATTTTGTGATTTTAAAAGGATAATTATTTAAATTTTACGTGCATAAATAACTGAAAATCAATTTAATTTTAACTTTTTATTTATTTAATCATATTTTTAGCACGTGCCACTCTGGCTCCGCCCACTTTCTTTACATGTAGTTACTTGTTGATGTGAATCTGCATCCGTAAAAACTCCGCATTTATTGATGCAGATGTGAATGCGGATGCAGATGTCTGAATTAATGCGAATATTCCGCATTTACGGATGTGGATGCGAATATTCGTAACACCCCTGGTTGTGACCTATCTCTAACCTTTTCTGTACAAGCAATTGGTGTTATTGATGCCGCCTGAAACGTATAGATAGAGATTAGCCACACATTAATTCAATCTTTTTCTTTCGCAGGGACACTTTTTAACCGCTGTAAGGTACGTCCAGTATTATAAGTCGATGGTTTTGTTCGATTGTAGTCTGATATCCGGTTACAATAGCCGTCATCCTAAACACAAAAAACTGTGGGCTTTGTAGGCATTCTGTACAAGTTAAAATATGAGATTGATTTTCCTTTTCTTCTTTTTCGTCTAGTTACGGGTTCGAATTTCAATTCTACAGTTTTCTATATGAATTGAAGATGATACCGATTGTATGTTAGGTGTCCTTTCCTCTCTTTCATAATATTTTTTAAAATGTTACACAGATGTGAATTTTTTATTTGCATCTTTCTTACATATGGTATTTATATTAGGTTCCTTTCCGTATAACCTTTAGCTAGCGATGTGCAAAAGAAGAAAATAATAATAAATAATATAATAAATAATATAATAATAAATAATAATCAATGATAGAAAATACAACAACGCTTAGGTATATGCTGAAAAGTTTAATTACAAAACATGATACATTTTTAGAGTGTTGGGTCTCCAAGTCACTATATGAATAATAAGAATTTAACACTTTTATATTTATAAACCAATTATTTATTTATTATTGTAGACTATATTTAAATCAGTATTTCACAATCCACAACATAATAGACATGTGCTTAGCATCATAATATTATAACGTGTTACGAATACTCAATGTGTGTTTTATAATATAAAAAATTAACCACACCTGAAGATAGCAACTCGTTGCTGAAACGCGTCGTGTTAACAACACATGACATCACAAGACGGACACCAAAATACAAGGTATTTCTAATACTTCTTATTATTCAGCAACGAGTTGCCGTCTTCAGGTGTGGTTAATTTAATTAACCACATCTGAAGATGGCAACTCGTTGCTGAAACGCGTCGTGTTAACAACACATGACATCACAAGACGGACACCAAAATACAAGGTATTTCTAATACTTCTTATTATTCAGCAACGAGTTGCCGTCTTCAGGTGTGGTTAATTTAATTAACCACATCTGAAGATGGCAACTCGTTGCTGAAACGCGTCGTGTTAACAACACATGACATCACAAGACGGACACCAAAATACAAGGTATTTCTAATACTTCTTATTATTCAGCAACGAGTTGCCATCTTCAGGTGTGGTTAATTTAATTAACCACATCTGAAGATGGCAACTCGTTACTGAAACGCGTCGTGTTAACAACACATGAAGTCACAAGACGGACACCAAAATACAAGGTATTTTTAATGCTTCTTATTATTCAGCAACGAGTTGCCATCTTTAGGTGTGGTTAATTTAATTAACCACGTCTGAAGATGGCAACTCGTTGCTGAAACGCGTCGTGTTAACAACGCATGAAGTCACAAGACGGACACCAAAAATACAAGGTATTTCTAATACTTCTTATTATTCAGCAACGAGTTGCCATCTTCAGGTACTTCTTATTATTACTAATCATACTTTTCAGTATATAAGCGTTGTTTGTTTTGAAAACTATTTTCCAAACAGCCCCATCGAGTTGAAGCTGAGCTGAAGACAGCCAGACTGAAGACATAAAATGAAGCAATCGGCCATTACACAGTTGACGTAAGTGTGAATAGAACAGGAGAGGAATTCGTAGGGTCTTAGATACACTTGGATACAATGAAACCTATCCTCGAAGGAAGATAATGTCTGAATGATAAGGACACGTCTATATATGCATGTAATATACCTTATTCCATCCTTGTTTGTTCTATTTCTAAAACATTTCGTAAAATAAAAAAACTCGTATCGTACAGTCAAACTCAACCGACAATATGAAAAGAAATTATTAATTAACGATAACCAAATTGTTGTGGGATACGGACGATGAAAAAACAAAAATTGAATTTCTAATTTAGCAACGTTTCGTTAATCAATGTTAACTTCTTCAGGCATCTATAAATGTGTAACAAATGCATAAATAATTACAAATAATGTACAGAAATGTAGAAATTTAACCTAACTTATAAATTATAATAATTTTAAGTAGGTTCCTTAGATGTATAAATTTTTAATAATTAACTAAGGAAATTAGTAAGAAGTAAGAAGTTTCTATTCAATATAATTAAACATATTTTTTGCCTCTAACTGTTTCAATAATTTCACAAATTATTATCGAACCTTAAATTTAATTCCTCTTCCAATAACTACAAATGAAACCCCAATTTAAATATTTTTTTGGGTTAACAAAAAATCTTATCCCTTTTGCAATCTAAATATAGATACTATAGAAAGGAATTCAAATGTTTTTTAAGGTAGTCGTGCTATGGGCATAGTGTCAGAAAATTCTAAATTTTCGTGTACTTATTAAGGATACTATAATACAAATACCATTAAAATTTGAAGTTGATTGACCATCTCTAACTCGAGATAAACTTAATTAAAGTTCGGATAATTAACACGGAGAGCATAGGAAAGGT
Organism: Mongoloraphidia duomilia; assembly: GCA_039654895.1. NCBI lineage: Eukaryota > Metazoa > Arthropoda > Insecta > Raphidioptera > Raphidiidae > Mongoloraphidia > Mongoloraphidia duomilia. The sequence continues at coordinate 1,720,027 of CM077526.1, forward strand.
TGTGTTTTTGACAAGTTTTTTAATTAAAAAAAAAAGTAACAGTCTGAAATTTTCAAATAACTAACTGTTCATTAATGCTTTTGTTCTGAGTTTAAAAAAGAAAATCCAAAAATTATTGACCTTTTTATTGTTGAGATATAATAACGCAAAGTGCAACAATTTATGAGAAAATATGACATTTTTATATAATTCAAGCGAACAAACTAAGTGAAATATGTGTAACTATGTGAACAACAGTTTAGGTACAATCTCTAACAAAATTTTTTAACATTTAACACTATACATATTTAAATTCTATAGAATTATCGCTAGGCACTTGGTAGAACATGATTGAATAAAAATTAATAAACAAACAATTGAAAAATTCTACACATTTATTCATCTCAACGATCGTTTCGGGTTTCTAACCCATCATCAGGAATTTAAACTCCTGATGATGGGTTAGAAACCCGAAACGATCGTTGAGATGAATAAATGTGTAGAACTTTAAATAAATAAATAAATATAGAAATTGATAAACAAACACTTGAAAAATTCTACACATTTATTCATATCAACGATCGATTCGGATTTCTACCCATCATCAGGAGTTTAAACTTCTGATGATGGGTTAGAAACCCGAAACGATCGTTGAGATGAATAAATGTGTAGAATTTTTCAAATGTTTGTTTAATAATTTCTATATTTATTTATTGTTTTACAGCGTATTATGAACGAAACTTTTGGATGTTATTATCACAAGACAACTACCTTAAGGTTGACCAATCAGCGTTTCGTCGTGGGTTGAAATAAAGTATAGACGTGAGCTGAAGTTGTATTGAAGAGGTGTTGAACAATGCTGATTGAATTGTGTGCTGACACATTTCCTCTATCATCAGGTTATTCTCAAGCCGATGACCGAAAGCCGTTCGAAAGGAAAACATAAGGGATATATGTATTATAGATGGGAGAAACTGAACCATTGTATGGTGGGAAGGCGAAACAACAACAACTCACCACCGTCACCACTATCGCTGCCCTAATGCGTACAGGTCGATCGAAAATTTAACAATCACTTCATAAATAAACACACTAATTTTATTTTATTACTAGCGACCGGACCGGCTTCGCCCGGATTAGTGTTCCAGTCTAGATCTAGACTTTCTAGACTCTTGTCTTGTCTAGATTTTCAAGACAAGACAAGACTTGCTTTATCTAGATAAAGACTCTTGCCAAAACTCTAGACTAATTTTATTTTGTTACTAGCGACCGGACCGGCTTCGCCCGGATTAGTGTTCCAGTCTAGATCTAGACTTTCTAGACTCTTGTCTTGTCTAGATTTTCAAGACAAGACTTGCAAAAGTCTTGTCTAGAAATTTTCAAGACAAGACAAAACTTGCTTTATCAAGACTCTTGCCAAAACTCTAGACAATTTTCAAGAGTCTAGATAAACTAAGTAGTAGTCGGTAAAGTAAACCACTCGGTTAATCTAGACTCTTGAAAATAATCTAGAGTCTTGATATTAGACAAGACAAGAGTTTTTTAATCTTGACTTAGACTTAGTGAAGTCTTGATATTTCAAGACAAGACTTAAGTGAAGTCTTGTCTTGATATTTCACGACAAAACAAGACTTTGAAAGTCTTGCCTAGACGGCAACACTAGCCCGGATGCAAATTTAATGTAATATAGGTAGCTTTTTTCCGCGATTTATTATTATTACTGGGTGACTGGGTCTAATAATATTATATTAATAATATGGTCGATATGGCTTCGCCCGCGTATATTTAATTTTGCTATCTCAAAAGCCCCTTTAAAATTTAAATGGGATTTCCAAAAATGGTGCCACAAGTTATTCAAAATGATGTGAAACGTCAACATGTTAGTTACAAATTGTTATATTATAATTTATATTAGAAATCGTGTCCATCGTGATTATAATAAAATTAAGAAAAATCGCAGGATAGTGGACAAAATATTTGATTTATTAAATTAAATGTACGACGTTTCATCTATATATTTAGACTTTTTCAAGTACATGTACTTGAAAAAGTCTAAATATATAGACGAAACATCGTACATTTAATTTAATAAATCAAATATTTTGACCACTATCCTGCGATTTTTCTTATTTTTGTTATATTATAACCAATCTTAAGTTTATTGTAAATTGACTAGCCTGATAACACAGGTTTTGCCATATGTTTAGGGGTGAATAAAAATTTGTCTTATCTTATCTTTTTATGGTTCAGCCCCTAGGTCTCGCTATCAGATCAGTGTCAATTGTGTGCGTGCCATAATACTATGTATAGGCAAATACACTAACAAGCAAGAAGCCAGTTAACAACATCCATCCCTGTGTCATATGTTATATAATATGAGAAAGATAGGATACGATATGTCTAACTCCAGCTGAAGGACTGAAAGCTTAACGCTCAAGTAAAGAGCGTTCTGTGATGTTTTTTGCTTGTCACAATTTTTTCCTTGCCAATAACACAGAGACATAGGAGGATAGAAGTGAACTGAGTGACTGAAAGACTGAATAGCTCTCGTCTCTTCCGTCACCTTTGTAATGCATGAAGCTGATAACATTAAGCTTTGAAATATTGCCAGAATTATTACACACGTACCTACCGTACAGTGAGTCCCAGAATATACAAGGTTTTCCGTTCCAATCTATTCGCTAAGTGCTTGGTTCGTGTCACATTTTATGCATTTTTTAAAAAAGCTTTCTATAGCAGTATTGTGTTTCTATTTCAAACAAAACTTCTGAAACAACAACAATCTGACGTTCCAAATCTTCATGGTTTCCGGGCTTGTAGGCCGTAGTCCGGTGGTATTTCTACCTGACGTTTCGTCTACAACTGCGGTAGACATTCTCAAAGGCAATGTGGCAGAGGTCGAAGTATCCTCCTTGGCGGCTCACAGATCAGTGTGTCAGTGACTGGTGTCCTTCCTTCTTTTATGCCTAGTACCAGTATATTCTCTGTTCGGTCGTAGTCCGTCTCTCTGTAATTGGTCAACTGCGCAGTGTGTGGTGATGGGGGTGAGTTCTCTACTCGATCGTATTCCGTCCTTGTACGAATGGTCATTGGTTTTGTATGTCGACCGCAGCCACATCGCCTTTGAGAATGTCTACCGCAGTTGTAGACGAAACGTCCAGGCTTGTAGGCCGTGGTCCGGTGGTATTTCTACCTGACGTTTCGTCTACAACTGCGGTAGACATTTTCAAAGGCGATGTGGCAGCGGTCGAAGTATTCTCCTTGGCGGCTGACAGGTCAGTGTGTCAGTGACTGGTGTCCTTCCATCTTTTATGCTCAGTACCAGTGTGTTCTCTGTTCGGTCGTAGTCCGTCTCTCCTTATTGGTTAATTGTGTAGTGTAGGCGTGAGTTCTCTACTCGGTCGTATTCCGTCCTTGTACGATTGGTCATTGGTTTTATATGTCGACTGCTGCCACATCGCCTTTGAGAATGTCTACCGCAGTTGTAGACGAAACGTCAGGTAGAAATACCACCGGACCACAGCCTACAAGCCCGGAAACCATGAAAATTTGGAACAATACCGGCCATGAAAGTTTGCGCACCTGGATAAAAATCTGATGACTACTGTCAAAAACTATTTCATTAAAAATAAAAATATAAAATTCATTTTATCTAGTAAAGAATTATAGAAGAGGAATTTTTAACTCTGTTTTTACAACTTTGCACAATTTAAATATCCCTTTCGCATTACACAAATTGTGACATAATGCGTCATAAAACTGACAAAACTATCCATAAAAATAAACCGTTTTGCGTTTTGCGCAAAAAAAAACGCGTCAAGTGATGGTGGAAGTAACGAGACGAATTGTGGTGTAAGTAACGGGTCACATAACTAAAATGTGTTTATTTTGAGTTTATTGATAAGAAAGTTGGTACTTCGTAGTGAAATTCTTAATGCGCGTGTGCGTTTAACCACATTCAGCGAAGCCTCGCTTTCGTGCGTATAATAATACGCGTAGACTTCATCAGTCTTGTTTGGCTTGAACATGACGTCACTTCCAGTTCCGCCAACCTAACAGACCGACATTAAAGCATGTGCGTTGGCGGTGCTCTGGTGTGTAGTTTGTGAAATGATTGATTGTGCATTTCGCTCGGGTCTTTTGGGTTGGTATGTCGGATAGTGACAACGTGCTGACAGTGCGGGGACATGTATGTGTGTGTGTTTGTAGTGGTAGCAGTGATGGTAAATGTATTTAGGGTAGTGTGAGCCGACGAAGTTGGTACCACTGAGCGTACGTATGTACCTAACGTAACGCGCCTACAGGGTGACGAATGGGACAGCAGATACGCTGTGACGTCACCACCACCTGGATCATATTATTATATTGGCACTTGTCAATTTTTGGCTATTTTTCTTTTATGACAAGAAAATACATTTTTTAAATTACAAAGTTTTTTTCGGTATCTGAGGACACACAATCTCTTAACCTTAAAAATATATAGTTATAAATATTTAAGGATAAAAGTTTACTTTGAACTTTTACATTCGCGTGCGAGGGACAGGATGATGTCTTCGTGGCTTAAGGATCAATAAAAGGCGATACTGATGTTCAATATATCTGTATTTCGCCATCTTCAGGATACAATGTCTTTAAAAATTATCAATAAACTATTCACAAACTTAAAAAGTCTTATGGGTTAATTAAAATAATAATTATAAATAATATTGAATTACTTGTTGAAGACGACGAAATGTCTTCAGTGGCAAAAGGGATTAAAAAAAAAGGGTGTGGGTCTCGGGACCCCCGACAGATGTGAAACATCAAAGAAAACGTTATTGAACTCGGTGGTATTCTCTATGTAGTAGTATATATTTTTTCAAAAGCAGCAACTAACTGTTATGCTGACGTAATCCTATATATACTGCACTGTAACACACGCGGTTGTGACTTTTGAGCACGCCTGAGCCAGAAACGCAACTAAATACACAGCGAAGTATCTATATTACATACCTACACATGTATACATATACTTTTGCTTTACAGTACGTTCGTATGTATGCTCTCTCTCTCTCTTCCCGTGCCCGAGCGCGCGGAAGCCGAGAGAGAGAGAGAGTGCCGCAGTGGTGGGGAGAACAGCAGCGAAGGAGCGGACCATAAATTTCGTTGCATATTTCCCCTCACGCGGCTGTTCACTGCCCGACATAAGATGTTTCACATCAAAAACGCAATTACTAATGTAAGATTTGCGTATTTTATTGTTGACGTTTCGTGGAATTTTTTCACATCTTCAGAGCGCAAATGCCATCAAAATTGTAGTAATTGTTGTCATTAAACAAATAAAAAAAATAACATCGAAGTAGGTGACAATTTTTTGGTGTTATTTATTCAAGGCCCTATTTTTGTGAAAATGTTGAGGGACGCATATTAAAGTGCCCTGAGTACTGGATTTTGCTAGATAGCGGTATGGGAGAGATGCAGACCGCCCCCAACATGTAACAAAAAAAATTGTCACAATTCAAGGCTGAAATTGTTTGTATAGCTTGCCGGTGACCCAATAATGCCATTATAATATTTGCAGATCGATTGGTTAGTATTAAAGGGGTGGCAGATCACCCTAAACGTGTCATGTACCCGACGAAATTTATATTATTAGTTCAAGGTTCAAATTTTAATATGTTGTTACGGCGACTGTTTTAAGCATATATTTCAATTTGCCGAACAAAATGTCGGTATTGACCCCCTCTCTTAGAGGGAAACTTGCTCGCCTAGGTATTTATATCGTTCTGCAAGGGGGTTAATACCGACATTTTGTTCTACAAATTGAAATGTATGCTTGAAACAGTCGCCGTAACAACATATTAAAATTTGAACCTTGTACTAATAATATAAATTTCGTCGGGTATATGACATGTTTAGGGTGATCTGCCACCTCTTTAATACTGACCAAACGATCTTCAAATATTATAATGGCATTATTGGGTCACCGACAAGCTATACAAACAATTTGAGTCTTGAAGCGATAATAATTGTGACCATTTTTTTTTGTTACATGTTGGGGGCAGTCTGCACCCTTCCCATACCGCTATCCAGCAAAATCCCTTACTCAGGGCACTTTAATATGCCTCCCTCAACATATTCACAAAAATAAGGCCTTGAATAAATGACACCAAAAAATTGTCACTAGCTCTCGGTCTATAACGATACATTTTGTTATTACATTATTTATAATAATTTTTTAACGTTGCACGGTGACTATAATATTATTATAATACATATATCATTTTGCTATAGAACTAAATATTATGATAGTAATTTAGATATAAACTAGTGACTGGTGAGTTTAATGGATATACCACTAATTCATAAACTAACAAATGCCACACGTTGGCCATTATTGGCTGCAGCCACTTCATTATAATTAACACGATTGGATGATATATCGTAATTTCTGTGTAACACTAATAACTGTGCACATGTTTTTACTCCATTTGCGTCAAGTACATGAATGCACATCGCAAATGGATTTATAATTAAAATATAAAAACTTTTAAATTGAGTTAAATATTAACAAATTTTAACATTAAAGTTTCTACTACTTCACATTAAGAGCACACTAATTATAGACCACTCAACTATGATTACCCACTTTTATATTTATAATTGATAGAATCGATAATAATAATAATTGGAACATCAGGCTTAAATGAATCAGAGCCACGTCAGACTGGAACATTTGCGACTAAGTTTATTCAAACCGGTTCCAAACACGGAACGAACATGGATCATTTCCAAACAGTGGAACGAGATCGTTCCTCGGACATGTTTCTTGTTTCTAATCAGCTAGCGAAGTGCCTAAGAAATCCACAGCAACAAGCCAAGAGTCCAGATAAGCATCGGTTTATAATAGGAATTTTGGTTAGATTGGGTAGGGTATTATTTTCACTGTACAGTAAAAACTGTATGTTATACGACAACTTGTCAATCCTTAACGCACATCCAAGAAAATTTACTACCACTCTTGAAATATTAATTCATCGATGATATATTTTTACATGCGATGGCAAAATATTAGAACCTAGTATAAAGATTTGTTTGGTTTTATTACAAAAACTTAAAATAAAACACAATAAAATTTGATTTATCAAAACAAGGTCCCTAAATACGTCTGATCACAACCAGACTAAAAATGGAATTTAACTTTTTTTTTATTTACTCAAAACAAAACAAAATGTCGTCATAAAAAGCCACCAAACTAGGAACTACATGGTAATAAAGGAACCATAATATGGTAATGCCATATAAAACAGTACGTTCACATTTTAATCGTGATTATAATAAATTACATGTCAAGGTATTCTCAATATTGTTTAATTAATGATTTACCGATGTGTATAATAGCTGTTGTTCGAATGAATTCCATCACAGTAAAACCTCGATTATGCGAGCTGTTATCGACCGACTCTATCTCGAAAAGCTCGAACTTAAGAATTAAAAAAAAATACATATTTCTGTGACAAAATCCGCATTTACTGATCGAAATATTTATGTTAATCATAGAAAAGCAATTGCATCGCTCAGATAACCTGGGCTCTCACGTGTGAGAGGATCGGTTAATAGACTCTTAAAATTATAACCCTTCGGTTTTTTTTCGCAGTCGGATAAAAATTAGATGTAACCTTGGTAAATCATGAACGGGTTCTACTGTATTTTGTAAAGTTGGTTAGGCGGGACGCAGTGCGGAGTCTGGTCGGTTCGTGGTTTTTAACCAGCCCGTGGCATTTTGGCTCCCCTGCAAATAAGCCAAATAATATATAATATGCATGCATGCGGAGAACTTCCGATCACCGCCATCATTGGCCAGAATGCGGCTTCAATGTATATATTTTTATTTGTATTCCATTGTAAAACAGAAATTGATTTCTCTTTTATACGTCCAACATTGCCTCAGTGGCAGTTTTTAAACTATACAACAGCCCAACATAATCTATAACGATATTCCAAAAAATTAATTTAAAAAAATCAAAAACCTGACTGCATCAAAACCGAACTAACAAGCCGTGAGGTGGGTCGTTTATTAGGACTAAAGTGCGACCCTTAAGGTCCACACGACGAACTTCCCAGTTTGATAAATATTTAATAATAATAATTAAGTTAAATATTACACAGAAAAGTAATCATTTTAATCATTAAAACATAATTATTATTTATTTTTAACAATAATTTAAAAAAACGGCTGAACCGATTTTTATAAAATTTATGTCGGATCAAAATGACGTTAACACGCCTCGATTGACACCCTTACGAAGTCGATATAATTTTTTATTCGCGAGATATTGTGTAAAATCAACTTTGTTAGAGTCTATTTGGTTAAGAAGAAAAAAGAACGGTTGAACCGATTTTGAAAAAATTTCTTTCAGATCATATTTACGTTAATACGCGTCGATTGGCAGCCTAACGTAGTCGATATCATTTTTCATTCTCGAGATTTCGTCTTAGAAAGAAATGGACACACACGTACGTACGTACATACGTCCACACACACACACACACACACACACACACACACACACACACACACACACACACACACATACACACACACAGAGAGAGAGAGAGACATTTTTCTAAAAATAGTGTAGTGACCTTGAAACATAAAAATTTGTTATACATTTTGATTTCGATTTTCGGACCCATTACAATAACTTCCAATGGGAAGTTAAAAATATGTAATAATTGATTTCCTACGATTCTAAATCTAACCTAATTTTAAATCTTGGACTCAACAACGGAAAGTTACTTTGATTAAGTTTAATTTAAGACCTAAGTAGTTATGAACAGGTTTTTTTTTGGCACAAATACACTGCTTTTAATTAAAAGTTATTAATTTAGTTTACATTATACAATATTGTGTGCACTCCTCTTGTCCATATATTGATACTGCAATATTTTCATTTAAAAACTTGACATTATTGTTAATTGAAACGTACTAATCAATGTTTTATTTAAAATATTAATGCTTTTTAATAATGTTTGTTTGCATATCGACTCAATTTGTTTAATAGCCCCTGTAAAATTCAGAACCGAGAAAATTGGAGGGTGAGAATTTACATAAAATTATTAAAAAATAAACTACTATCTAAAGGTTCGTTGATTATATCTATAGTCACAAGTCAAAGTGGATTATGTAAATTTTTTTTGACATAAATAAGATTAATGATGATTTTACTCTTTAGTGAGAATGTTACAAAAGCGATCCATTTTTCGCTGCAGCAAAAACATAGCACTTTCGGTCTTATAACGTGAACGAGGGTTGTAAACTTTGAATCGAATAAAAATTAATTAGCCCCCGACCCACAAAAAGGGGTCTTGTTTGTATTTTTGTGTATCTGATTGATAAATCTTTAATAAATGGATCGATTTTGATGCGGTTCTCGTTACATGAAAGGATAGTTTTGCGGGAAGGGTATAGGATACAAAAAAAAACTAGTGAAACACAAAAAAGCTATTTTAAAGTTAAATAACAGCTTTAATATAAAATAATAAAATATTGTTCTCACAGGTCACTGTTGTACGAGTACCTAATCAATACATATAAAACAAGCCGTGAGGTGGGTCGTTTATTAGGACTAAAGTGCGACCCTTGAGGTCCACACGACGAACTTACCAGTTTGATAAATATTTAATAATAATAATTAAATTAGATATAACACAGAAAAGTAATCATTAAAACATAATTATTATTTATATTTAACACTAACCGATTTTTATAAAATTTATGTCGGATCAAAATGACGTTAACACGCCTCGATTGACACCCTTACGAAGTCGATATAATTTTTTATTCGCGAGATATTGTGTAAAGTCTACTTTTTTGGAGTCTATTTGGTTAAGAAAAAAGAACGGCTGAACCGATTTTGAAAAAATGTCTTTCAGATCATATTTACGTTAATCCGCGTCGATTGGCACCCTAACGTAGTCGATATCATTTTTCATTTTCGAGATTTCGTCTTAGAAAGAAATGGACACATACGTACACACACACATATACACACAGACATCTTCCTAAAAATAGTGTAAAAATAGCGTAGTGACCTTGAAACATAAAAGTTTGTTATACATTTTGATTTCGATTTTCGGACCCATTACAATAACTTCCAATGGGAAGTTAATAAAATCCCAAGACGCGTCTGTCTGTCTGTCTGTGCCCGATTTTCTCCGCAACTACTAAATGGATTTAATTGTTCCGATTTTCACAATTAGATATAGATTGATTCACGAGAAACGTTTTGCTGTATATTTGAAACTGGACGGCCCGGCTTCGTCTGGGTAAAAATCGGGGGTAATCTCAAAATGTTTACTTCGCTTTAAGACATAGGTTATAATAACCGGATGACCCGACTCCGATATACAATCTACTATTACACCAAAGTTTAACAAGTAAGATTTAGAAGTTGGAGTTCCCCGAGGTAAAAACCATTAAGGAAGTTTTGACTCGACTTGTATAAATCTGACTGCAAACCTAGATAATGTTAATTTATATTAATTTAGTTAAAGACGCAACTTTTGGTGAGCCGCGTCTCCATTCTAGCGGTAGTTGATGTTCAAATATCAAAGGCATAAAGATATGCGGCTACCTTAAACACGAATTAAATTATCCTTTTCAGCAAAATACAAATCAGATTGCGCTAACCATTCATAAAATGCCTGGCGCTCGGAGATTTTAATAAATTGTGTTTATTATTAACTTCTGCTATCTCCCTCGGGTTATGTTTTGTTTCAACAAAATGAATTTGATTTTCAAAACCATTTACTTCTTCTATCTCTCTTACTTATTCAATTTATTTAACATTAAATCAAGTTGAGAAATTCTGTTTATTGTTAACAGCTTTATAATTTCTATTTAATTTAGTTTCGAAAATTTTGACACGCTTTATTTTAAACCTTTCTCCTTATTTATTTTCAAGTTTTTATTTAACAACTAAAAGAAGCTATCAAAAATGTGAATTTATTGTAATACTGTGTGCAGGCTTGTTACTGGACATTATTTGTCTGTTAACCTGCCAGATTTACAAATTAAAAGAAAAAAAACTCGGGTCGCAGTGCCAAAACCCTGCCAACAATATAGTGTATTTGCTAATACTGGCATTGTGGCTTTATTATGTGAACTTAAGTTTGTTTTTGAACAAAATAAAAAGTTTAACCCCTTAATACATCCCTTAAAATAATATTTTTTTTCTTAATTTCAATATTTTTATCAATGTGACCTCGGTACCAAATTAAATACACCCTTCAGTAAGTAAAGCACTATCCGCAAACTAGTGTTTTCATAAAATTTGTAAGTCCGGTCCGATTTTATTAAAATTTTAGCAGTACATTTTAATCGTTACTAAAGGGTTAAATTTCATTTTTGAAACGATTCTGAGAATTTTTTCGGCATATTTGGGCCCAAAAACATTTTTCAATCCCTAAAAACCACCCTTAAAATGGTCCGATTAGGCCCATTTTAAATAGGCTTCGCGCGGTGATAGATTTCAACGTGTCTACCAAATTTCGTCAAAATCAATTAACTCTTTCGAAAGTTATAGCCCGCACACACACATATATATATATATATATATATATATATATATATAATAAACAGACTTTTCCAAAAATGGTGCCAAATTGTTCAGGAGGCTATGAAACGTCGAGAAATTTTGGTCCGACCCCTAGGTCCCGCCATCCGACCGACGCCAATAGTGTATGTGCCATATGGCAAATACACTAATAAAAAAAATAAAAATAATATAAACCTCAAAACAGAGATAGTTATAGAAACAGCATACCATGTCGCTTGCGAAGCCACAACTATACACCAAAGTACGATCTATCAAGTACATTCAGACGCTAATGACCTCCGTTGTCGAGCGTTTATAATCCACAATTCATTCATTCATAATCAAGTACATTATGTTCTTTCCTTGCTTGTATTCCGTATAGTGTTAAATTACTCTTTATGTCGTGTTATGTGCCTGGATGTTACATAGATTCCAAAGCGCTTATGAAAAATCAAGATGTATCTTATCATTAGTAAGTAAAAATATTTTATTATAGTGCACAACAAAAAAATAAAATGGCGTCAGATTTCAAATTGGCGGCCAAATACTGACTTCATTATAATGAAGGGCTGCATTTTTGGCGCCGCACACCTATATCAATTTTTGGAAACTATTGCAAAGACACATGAAAAAATGTTTCTATGCAAATAATGTCAGACCGGCGGCCCGAAGGGCCGCATATCTTGCGCCGCAGGCCTGTGTCAAAACACATCAATCTTTGAAAACTACTGCAAACACACAATTGGGCAAAAAAGTTTAGCATTTGCAAAAAAAGGTTGAGAGGCGGCCCGAAGGGCTGTATATCTGGCGCCGCAGGCCTATATCAAAACACATCCATTTTTGAAAACTATTGCAAAAATTAGAAAAAGTTTCGCATATGCAAAAAATTGCTGTTAGGCGGCCCGAAGGGCCGCACATTTGGCGCCGCAGGCCTGTATCAAAACACACCAACTTTTGAAAACTATCGCAAATATACAATATGCTAATAAAGCTTTGTATATGCAAATAACCTATGGCGCCGCAGGCCCGTATCAAAACACATCAATCTTTGAAAACTATAGCAAAGTCACATGCAAAAATATTTTTTATATGTAAATAACTTTTGATGCCGCAGGCCTGTATCAAAACACATCAATCTTTGAAAACTATGACAAAGTCACATGCAAAAAAGTTTTACGTTGCACACAAAGGCAGAAGGGCGGCCCGAAGGGCCGCCGGCGCCGCAGGCCTATTCCAAAACACTTGGACTTTAAAAAACTGTTAAAGCAACATGCAAAAAAGTTTTGCACATCTCTACTGGCTTCATATCTACAAGCTATGATATGCTCCTTCTATAGCTATCTCTGTTCTGAGGTATAAACTAATTGAAAACTGAAAAAGAAGATCCAGATTACAACAGCTTCTAAGCTAAGCTCTCATCTTCAGCACATACTAAACTAGTATGTGCTGAAGATGAGAGCTTAGCTCTTGAAATGTACATTCACGAATAAAATTATTGTGGTAAGAAATATCTAAACTATTGTTTTATGTTTGATTTGAGAATAGCTCCTAGTGTGTATACATTCCGTTGTTTATATGGTGTTTTTGTGGCTTGATTATTACAAGCCCCCAGGGGGGGGGGGCTGATTCAAAAACTGATGAATATCATAAAATAATCAATTGGATTATTTTTAATAAACAACTTTTTACTTTCCCAAATACTTAGAATAAATATAGGGGAACTCTTGCACCGTGCTAAAATTGACACATACGCGTTTTCAAGCGCGTTTGATTGGCACTGTCATCTGTGGTTGGTTAGGCAAAGTATTCAAGAAGTTTCACTTCTACCGTGCGATCTTAAGCACACATACTCTCTTGTTTTGTTATGAAGTTTAATAACAAAAAAAAACCTCCTTCAAAAAGGCACTAAAAAGAGGAAAATAATGAAATTTTGAGGTCTGTGCCAATTAAAATATGAAGTTGGTTAAAAAGAAGATATTAATCACTATACTATACTTTTTAACCGACTTCATATTTTAATTGGCACAGACCTCAAAATTTCATTATTTTCCTCTTTTTAGTGCCTTTTTGAAGGAAGTTTTTTTTTTAAAAGTTTTTTATTTTTTACTTTTTAGTGTCCAAAAGTAACATTTACCTTAAAGAATCACACGCCGTTACTTACTTTTATTAAAATCAGCCGAACTACTGAACCGATTTTGATGAAATCATGGGACCAATCTGAAAGTATACCCTTTCAAATAAAAAAAAAATTTCAAAATCGGTTCATAAACCACGAAGTTATCCGCGAACACACATAAAACATAAAACATAAAAAATATATACGGTGGAATTGAGATTTGAGAAACCTCCTTTTTTTGAAGTCGGTTAAAAAGATATAAATTATAAGATGGACACGATTTCTAATATAAATAAATTATAAGTTTGAACAAAAGCTGACAGATTTGAAATTTGTTATTTTCATAGGAAAATGTGATTCTAGGTAAACTAAACGATAACATTGAACCAAATAGACATAAGGTCATGTAATTAGCTATTATCGTGTTGAAATCATTCGTAAATTGGATAAACATATAGCGTAATACAGCCTGGTGATGATTTTATATATAAGGAACGTTAAGGTGTAACTTTCAACCCTTGTTATCATTTTGATCGGTCCCAAAACTAATTATTTATATATCGCACCAAATCCGTTTTCGTATAACTGGAATATCATCTGTTGTATCAAATTAACTTAGTTACTGCATTTAACGTGCCTATATAATCTCCATTATATACTAGCGGCTGTAAATGGCAGAAACACCGGTCGCAGTGCCAGACCCTGCCAACTATTATTAAACTACATATTTGATAATATTTTAATGCAGGGTGATTTTTAAATGTATCATTATAATTAGTGTTGCCGTCTAGACAAGACAAGCTTTCAAAATCTTGTCTTGTCTTAAAATATCAATACTTCACTAAGTCTAAGTCAAGATTAAATTATAATTTAAAAAAACTAAAAAACACGCTTCAATGAACTAAAAAGTAAAAAATAATTAATTTTATTGTAAAAAAGCGTGGGGTAGTATGAAAATATGATACAAAGCACCCCACGCTTTTTTACAATAAAATTAATTATTTTTTACTTTTTAGTTCATTAAAGCGTGTTTTTTAGTTTTTTAAATTATAATTTATTTTTGCTTTTTAGTCCAGGAGATCCTGGTCAGCATAATGGTACAAACTTATGGAATTATTGTATTGTAATCGGTCCTTGATAAGTGTGCAAAGTTTCAGTTCAATCTGAAGTTTTTAGCTTTTTTCTAGTCCTGGAGGTCCTGGTCAGGATAATGGGACAAACTTATGGAATTATTGTATTGTCATCGGTCCTTGATAAGTGTGCAAAGTTTCAGTTCAATCTGAAGTTTTTTGCTTTTTTTTTTTTAGTCCTGGAGATCCTGCAGGTCAGGATAATGGGACAAACTTATGGAATTATTGTATTGTAATCGGTCCTTGATAAGTGTGCAAAGTTTAAACTAAATCCGACCGTTCAAAGTTGGTCAAAATCAAGTTCAAAGAAGTCGGTTATAAACTGACAAGCAAGCAAGCAAACATACAGGTGAAGCTAATAATAAAAGCGTGTTAAAAACTCTTGTCTTGTCTAATATCAAGACTCTAGATTATTTTCAAAAGTCTAGATTAACCGAGTGGTTTACTTTACCTATAACTATACTACTAAGTTTATCTAGACTCTTGAAAATTGTCTAGAATTTTGGCAAGAGTCTTGATCTAGATAAAGCAAGTCTTGTCTTGTCTTGAAAATTTCTAGACAAGACTTTTGCAAGTCTTGTCTTGAAAATCTAGACAAAACAAGACAAGAGTCTAGAAAGTCTAGATCTAGACGGCAAAACTAATTATAATGAATAAATCCTTAAAGGCGCCGCGATGGTGCGCGAACGCCCTGGCATCTCGGATGACCGCCCGGCCTACCGCCCTCTACAGCCGCCACTGCCATCGACTATCCATAGATACATATCGATGTACACCATGCAATATTTTCACCATGGTACAGCATTCTCGGGGATATACATGGTTTTTGTGGCACGTCGTACAAGTTGATTACATAACACATTTTCAAGTCGACTTCAGTCGTATGCATTTTCACATACGTTTGTGCAACAAAGGCACACACACACACACACACAATTTCTCGAGGTTATGTTATTATGCACTTAGCTGGGATCGTTTAATGATTCTCTCCGTAGTACCGTTGTAAGTACCACTACTAATGTAGAAACTATAGATATCGGGAGATATTATACCTGTGGCCAAACTGTAACACCGTTTATGGCGACTTTTTCGTAATTTTTACAGTGAAACCTCTTAAGCTCGCGGTAACTCAGAGTTTTCTGTCAGGGAAATTGATGACGGGAGTGTAAAACGATCACGAGACGTCATAAATTTGCCTAAACTAATGCGATAGACTGGTGTTCAAGTGTGACACATACTTTCTATAGGCACGATCGCTCCGTTCGTATATGCACCGTTTATATTATACGGACGTTCGTTTACTAAAACCACGCGTATTTTGAAAATGGTTCAATAGAATGAATAACCGTTTCTAGAATTTATTAGGGCACAAATTTAACTATTTAAATATGCGAAGATAAACATTTCGAAATTTATACGTCCTAGTGTAAAAAATAGAAAAGTGTTATTTTTCAAAACGATTGCATCGTATATATATACAGTGGCGGCGCTAGGATTTTTTTTAGGGTGGGCCAGAGTTGGACATGGTGTTCTGAAGGTGGGCCAATAACATTTGTTCCCAAATTTCAATGCTCGTTAAAATTTTAACCTAGATTTCGCCTAGATTACTTGCTATAGAATGTATAAGAAAAATTATTGAAATTTCGAGGGTTAAAACGTACTTATTTAAAAGATAAACTAGACATTGGGAATTATTTCAGGGTGGACCAAGGGGTGAGCCAAGACAGTCCAAAGTGGGTCATGGACCACCCGTCCCACCTTCTAACACCGCCACTGTGTATTTAGGTATAGAATAGTACCTATATTGCATTACAAGGGACGAAATTCGAGGAATAAGATCATCAAGTATCGGAACCATTCTGAAACAGCCGTATAAGACCGTGTATATGAGAAAGTAAAAATTTCTCTGCAGATTTAGAAAAGGTTACCAAATTCGACATAAGCACGTTGGCCTTATGGTTAAGGATGCTTTCTCTATACACGAATTCAACATCACTGCGGACTGTATATATAGTTAATAGTTCGCTTAAATCACTTGAAATTATCTAATAGTCATAAATTTTATATCCTCACTTCAAATTTACTGTTTTACGTACTTTATTGTCTAACGTGCTGCAAATTCTCGTAATAAATTATAGCTATTAAAACGACACTATTTTAAAAAGGTTTTCTAATTATAGTAAACATAAACTTTATCGACATAATTTCATTTGCAATAGTAAAATATTAAAAATAGTTTTTCAAAATAGGTAGGTACGTTTTTCAGAAGACATATTGTCCTTCATTAATTTTCATTATAACTGCAGTCAAGTACAAGACACCATCCCATAACAAATTGCGTTAATTATTAACGACGACGTGTTTAAAAAAACGAGGTTATGTCAGTAGAATGAATGAAATTTGACAGTTGTGTCGTGTCAATGGATGAACGTACGTTTAACGCAGATTCTAGTTAGAAGGAGACAGTTGCGACTTCACCACGCCTTTCTTTCCTATAATCTTTTGAATTTAGCGCGATAAAAAGTAGGTACCTGGATATGGAGACACAATACTATAAGAATGACACCGAGACGTCATGACTTGACAACGGCTATTGTTCCGGTCTCCACCCACTTGAACTCATACACACGGTCTATGGTAAAAACCATTAGACAACAGCAGAAAGGGTAACGGTTGCAAATAATAAACACTTGACAACTATTGGTATATGATAAAATCATTCGATTTAAAACCCCTTATATCCACACCATATTATTCACATAATAATTAGAGGTGAAAATAATAAATATCTCAGACAGCTAGGCTGCCATGATTTTTGAGCTATATCTAAGAAAAAATCAAATGACCACTGTCGGGACTTGAACCCGAAACCCCCAGTTTCCGGCTAGCTGAGTTACCGATTTCTCCACAGTGCCCGAGAGTGGAAACCGATCTCCTCTTATATAACTATCATTAAAAACTAAATTGATGTGTCATTATATTTTAATATCTATACCAGCATTTCCCAAACTATGGGTCGCGAGCCACTGGTGGGTACCGAGCGAATATTGGGTGGGCCCTGAAAAATAGAACGATACATCGATCGACCGGCCACGTATTTAATTAAGTATTAAAATTTTCTTATTTGAACAGTCCTTCATTCATATAGTTATGTCCCATTTTTCTTCATGACAGCCAAGAGGTGAATCCTGAATTTGGAAGTTATTGTTAGGTGGTTCGCAGACCAATCAACTTTGGGAACCTCTGATCTATACTGTGTAATAAAATTACCATACGAAATTATATAAAATTATATAAATTATGTATAGAAACATTTATTAAAAAACTTTAATCAGAAATAGGATAAAAAATTATTTTTAATACTTACAGTAAATTATTGTAATTATTGTAGTACTAGCTAGGCACATACCTGAAACAAAAAATACATATTATAATATGAATGTTTTATAAATTAATTGTTTCATTAAAAAAAAAAGGAAATATTTCATCAACTTTCAAAAATTGCATATTAGGCCAGTTCCCACAGCTAAGTAAAGTGATTTAATTTATACAAGGCAAATTATTGAATAAATAAGCTCAAACCAGCGTTCCATTTTGTGACCTTGAATTCCAAGCGCAAGGAATTGGGGAAATCACAAAAAGGTACAATTTTTCACATTTTACGCTGTATCTCTGACCCTAACGCGAAATTCGACAAAACCATAGGATATTTTTTGTTCCCTATTTATAAAATTACAAAAAAAAAAAATTTAAAAAGTCAAGTCGCTACGTTAATTTGTTTCGGAGATCTAGTGAACAAAAGTTTGACTTAAAATGTCTGTACGCATCTTAAAGACTTTCTCACAAGTTCTACTGAAATATTTCATCTTAGAAATTGCATATTTTGAGGAATTATATTGGTTTAAACTCTAATAATATGGTGCAGAATAAAATAATGTTTTAGTAATGTCTCAAATCTATTAACAAATAGGTAAATATTTAAATTTAGATTAGATGTGAGATTTATATAAAGTTTTGTGAACTAAGAGATTGGTCGATATTGTCGGAAATATCCGGGAATCCCACAATACGAAACGCACATGAAATATTAAACGGTAATTAGAATGGTGCTTGTAAACTTTTTGCAGGAAATTAAACATGGATAGAGTTCGTCTCATTGCTGAAACCGTTTCAAATTGATAATGAATATTTAATTGGAGAATAATAATAATGTGATATCCTCTTAAAGTCTCTAGCGTCACCTTGACGCAGTAAACCTTCGTCAATAATTAATCACCTTTAACTGACCGCAAAATCGGAAGTTCGAACCAGAGTTCCCTGTATTCTGAACTCGAATCTTTTTATTTATTATAATTTTTATTAATTTAATAAATTATTGGGTAATAAGGACCAGTTAAATGTATAAATTATTTATTCTTTGCCAACGTTTCGTTGCGAATTTGCAACTTCTTCAGGGCTCTACAACAGTGAAGTACATACATAATTAATCTTTGATTTATGAAAGAATATTTATATAAAGAATAAATAATTTATACATTTAACTGGTCCTTATTACCCAATAATTTATTAAATTAATATAATAAGTGATGGACGTAAAAACAGAGATAATTTTTATTGTGAAGAAAGAACAGATCTCACTCTCGGGGCACTGGTGTGAGTAAGAAGAAACTCAACCAGCCGGAAACTGGGAATTTCGGGTTCAAGTCCTGACAGTGGTCTTTGATTTTTTCCTTGTATATCTTAACTAGCCGTTACCCGTGGCTTCGCCCACGTATTTTACGATTACAATTTATAACCCCCACCGCAAAAAATTCTCCTCCTGCGAAGCGAAGCCGGACTGGTCGTGTTTATACGCTCGAATTTTATAATACATAACTCATTCGCTTGGATTTTATTAATACATTAGACACTCGCTTCGCTCGTTCGTTTGAATATTATTAATTCCTTCTTCGCTCGTTCGCTTGATTATTATTAATACATAACTCACTCGCTTCGCTCGTTCACTCGAATTTTATTAATACATGACTCACTCGCTTCGCTCGTTCGTTTGAATATTAATAATACAATACTTACTCGCTTCGCTCGTTCGTTCGAATTTTATTAATACATTACTCACTCGCTTCGCTCGTTCGCTAGAATATTAATAATACATTACATTTGTTATCCCCCCGCGAGAATCTCCCCCCTAAATTTGTTATCCCCCCGCGTGAATTTTCCCCCTAATTTGTTATCCCCCCGCTAGAATTTTCCCCTCTAATTTGTTATCCCCCGCGTGAATCTTCCCCCTAATTTGTTATCCCCCCGCGAGAATCTGCCCCCCTGCGTAGCTTTCTATTAGTGAAAGAATTTTTAAAATCGGTTTAGTAGTTCTAAAGATAAAACAAAAACAAATCTATCCCACGGGAACCGTACATTTTTACGGGATAAAAAGTAGCCTATAACATTATCTGACCCCTAAACTACCGCTATGCAAAAAATCATGTCGATCCCTTGCTCTGTGCAAAACAAAAACAAAACTATCCCACGGGAACCGTACATTTTTCCGGGATAAAAAGTAGCCTATGTGCTATTCCAGACTAAATCTATCTCTGTGCCAAATTTCATCCAGATCCGTTCAAAAATGACGAATTTCCATACAAACTTTCATCCCCTATTTAGCCCCCTTAGGGGATGAATTTTCAAAAATCCTTTCTTATTGATCACCTACGTAATATAAGGAACTCCTATGCAAAATGTCATGCTTCTAACTTCAAAAATGACGAACTTCCATGCAAACTTTCATCCCCTTTTTAGCTCCCTTAGGGGATGAATTTTCAAAAAAAAATTTCTTAGTGCTCACCTACGTTATATAAGAAACTTTTGTGCAAAATTTCTTGCTTCTAACTTCAAAAATTACGAATTTCCATATAAACGTTCATCCCCTATTTAACCCCCTCGGGGGTTGAATTTCGAAAAATCCTTTCTTATTGCTCACCTACGTATTATTAGGAACTCCTGTGCAAAATGTCATGCTTCTAACTTCAAAAATGACGAACTTCCATGCAAACTTTCATCCCCTTTTAGCCCCCTTAGGGGATGAATTTTCAAAAAAAAATTTCTTAGTGCACACCTACGTTATATAAGAAACTTCTTTGCAAAATTTCATGCTTCTAACTTCAAAAATGACGAATTTCCATACAAACTTTCATCCCCTATTTAGCCCCCCTAGGGGATGAATTTTCAAAAATCCTTTCTTATTGCTCACCTACGTAATATAAGGAACTCCTATGCGAAATGTCATGCTTCTAACTTCAAAAATGACGAACTTCCATGCAAACTTTCATCCCCTTTTTAGACCCCTTAGGGGATGAATTTTCAAAAAAAAATTTCTTAGTGCTCACTTACGTTATAAAAGAAACTTTTGTGCAAAATTTCATGCTTCTAACTTCAAAAATGACGAATTTCCATACAAACTTTCATCCCCTGTTTAACACCCTTAGGGGTTGAATTTCAAAAAATCCTCCCTTAGTGGGTGCCTACGTCACAAAAGGAACCTGCTGTCCAAATTTCAAGTTTATATCTTCAGCGGTTTGACCTGGGCGTTGTCTGTCAGTCAATCAGTCAGTCAGTCAGTCAGTCAGTCAGTAACGGAACTGTTTTATATATATAGATTGTTTGACGTTTAACATCACGATGGCATGTTCGCCGACTGATTACCTTAAGAAAAGTATTTGTTTGTGGAATGGCTACTGTCTATTTAATAATAATTAGAAGAAAGAATTCCTTAAAAAAATTTGCATCCACAAGCACCCAAAACTTCGGGTTCGTCACCGTCACACAAGGGATACTTTCGGAGCAAGTTGAAACTATAACCGCGTCTTAAATCATGAAATGGACGATTACAGTGAATTTGGGTCGTGCGAACGGAGTACACGGAGCGATCCAATAAGCATAGACTTTTGCATGCGGCAGACTAGTGACTCAGCATTACGCTGACATGCCGGGATACCTTTTATATTTGCCAACAGTGACAGTTTGGCTCCTTCAAGAATACCAATTATAAGGACAATTAATTTAACAGAATACTCTGGGTACTGCTTCCTGAGCTCAAAAAGAAGGTCTTGATTTTGTCCGCTTCTCAGTTTCCTTATTATTATACAGTCAAAACTTATATTAGGTAACGAAAGTTAAGCCACGGGTAAAGGTTAGGACACTAATATAAAATTATAAATAAAAATATATGAGCACTGTGGTTGGAATAAAAACAAAATAAAATATAGTTACTTCTTACCACAACAGTTTTATTGATGGATGTACATTTCGAAAGCTATGCTTTCATCTTCAGCAAACACTATACATGTATAGTGTTTGCTGAAGAAGTATACATCCATTAATAAAACTGTTGTGGTAAGAAGTAACTATCTTTAATTTTATTTACATATAGTGACTTGGTGATCAGTTGAGAGTTGATATTTTCAGCAAACACTATAAATGTGAAGATGAAAGCATAGCTTTCGAAATGTACATCCATCAATAAAACTGTTGTGGTAAGAAGTAACTATCTTTAAAAGTGTTAATTGGATTTTCAATTTATTATTAAGAAAAAAATTCGACTGATGACCAGTCCTATACTTCCCACCTAGTAAATATTTGCAAAAAATAAACACTCTTTTTTTATTCTTTGATAAAAAGCATGGCCCTCTTTTTTGTTTGGTGATCTACTGATGGCTAGCTTAATATAGCAAAAATCATGGTTACCTTGATTTACGTACAATTTTTTAGTAAACATTTTTTTTCTCGAAAACTATACATTTAAGAGAAAAAAAATATTTACATTTTTTAGTGTATTTGCCATATGGCACATACACTATTGGCGTCGGTCGGATGGCGGGACCTAGGGGTCGGACCAAAATTTCTCGACGTTTCATAGCCTCCTGAACACTTTGGCACCATTTTTGGAAATGTTTATATATATATGTATATATATATATATATATTTATATATTTATTTATTTATATATATATATATGTGTTCGCGGCATAACTCACGAAAGACTTAATTGATTTGAACGAAATTTGGTAGACACGTTGGCATCCATCACCGCACGGAACCTATTTAAAATGGGCCCAATCGGACCATTTTAAGGGTAGTTTTTAGGGGTTGAAAAAAGTTTTTGGGCCCAAAAATACCGAAAAAAATCTCAGAATTGTTTCAAAATTGGAATTTAACCCTTTAGTAGAGATTAAAATATGTTGCTAAAATTTTAACAAAATCGGTACGACAGGACCGGACTTACAAATTTTATGAAAAAGTGAGTTTACGGATAGTGATTTATTTGCTGACGGGTGTATTTAATTTGGTACAGAGGTTGCATTGATAATAATATTGAAAAGGGAAAAAAATATTATTTTAAGGGATGTATTAAGGGGTTAAATTTTTCATTTTGTCCAAAAACAAACTTAAGTTCACATAATAAAACCACAAGGCCTGTATTAGCAAATATACTATATTGTCGGCAGGGTTTTGGCACTGCGACCCGAGTTTTTTCATATTATAACATCTAGAATTCATTTATATTTTTTTACCTATGTTAATACGTGACATTGACAACGTTTTTTTTAATATCTTAGGATCCACTGAACCGATTTGACTCAAAATCTAATCAGATCTAAGTTAAAGGCTGATAAACACAATAGAACAATCGGCATGGCCGTATGTTGTTCCGTTTTTACGATATCGAAGGCGAAAAATTGACCACATACACACACGCAGATATCAGTCAGAAAATGATCTTAAACGATTGCTAGGGTCTCAAAACGTGAAGATCTGTTAAAATCTCGAAATATTTTTTTCGGACTAAATCCATTACTTCCCTACCATAATAGAGGTGGGAAGAAAAAATAATGAATTGAAAATATGAATTGGTGCTAGGCCCAAATAGCCTTAGCTATTGGTGGCCTTTAAAATACAATTTCAATTTCAATTTTAAAATGAATAGACTTATTGGTAGGTATATAAATTGGAATACTAGAAAGAATTGAAAACTTTTCTATCTGAATTCATTAAGTCGTAAGGTATGTATATTTTTGTCCTTTTATTAGTTCACTGTTAATTAAACTTCATTCGAACAATTTATTAAAAGAGTATATCTTTGTTGGTTAGAATGTACTCAACGTTAAAAGACATGCACATTTTGTTAAAAGGTTTTAATAGAAATAAGTTCAGTCTAACGTAAGAGGAACTTTAAAGTGTGTTTACTATTCAAGTTTAACCTGTTATTGACCACTGCTAGTTTACATTCAAATTTTAGACGTTTTTTAATTAAAATGTTTTTTGAGAGCTATAACAACCGCACTGTAAAAAATGGATGTAGAAATACCTTGAAAGTTAAGAATTCGCTCGATTTTCTAAGTGATTTTACATTATTATTTATTTTTACACAGAAAACTTCATAAAAACTTGGACTTTTACTGTAAAGTTGTGATGTTTACACATAAAGTAAATTAAAATTACATAATTTGTGTAATATTCTAAATTACAAAATAAAATGTATAGTTACATATATAAAATGGATGAATACAAAACAAATTATTGTAAAATTAGTAACCACGCATGCGCAATGTGTTTTTTTGGAATCTACGCGATGTGCAGGCGATACCTGTTTGCGACGCTATTGTCTCTTTGTGTGCCTATTACCAGATTAATCGCTGGCTACAAATGGACCATCGATAATCTATGTAATCGGCCTTCTCATTTCTTACAGTGCGGAGCGAACGTGCGAAACGTGCGAGTAATGTATAAATAAATCATAAATTAATAACACCCGGGTGTAGCCGGACCCGGCCGCTAGTATTATATTGTTTAATTGTGTTCAAAATGAACTGATAGAAAAGAATGGGCACAAATGTGTTACAAATACATAGAACTGTATCGCCAACAAAACATTGTGTACATTACTTCCGGGAAACTCATACCAATTTCCGGTAATTCTAACTTAAAGCTAAAGTTAGGTCTGTTAGCTCTTGTGTGGTCAGTCTAATCCACAGCTTTGAGTCTCGAGTCTTTGATCCACCTGTGTTGTCGGCTGCCTGCTTCTTATATACAGAATTACCAACTTAATAATATTAAATTAATTGTCTCAAAGCCACAGGAAGTGGTTTACTTATTATGGTAACAAAATGGCTATGTGGATTATGTACATATACTTTAAATTATATACCACGCATTGTCCATTTACTCAATGTGCTGTGACTTGTGAGTGAAGTCCACAAAGAGAGCAAAAATATATCTGTGTCTCTTTTGACGAAGTAATTCCGCATTTATTCCGATGATGTCATTGGTCGTTGTACGGACGTTCCACCTGAACAAAATGTTCATTTCGAACAAAATGTAAACAAAACGCTTGACAGCTGTTGTCATTATAACGTAACCTAGTTTAATTTTGTTAAAAACAGTTTTTTTACTCATAGTCCTTGAAATTCATAGTGATATAAGAAGTAAACACAGGTTTCGGATCTTTTTGGGCATAATAATATCACTATCAACTGAAGTATTCCATGAACTGAAGTATAAACAACACTTGAAACGTAATATATAAAGACAAAGAAATAGCCAATCAGGAACCTGCCAGTTGAGCCCCCATAAAAAAAGACAGAAATATATACCCGCACGTATGTTGACTTCACGATTTTTGATCTATCAGCAGTATAGGGTAATATATGTATATTTTATTTTATTTATTTTAATTTGTAAATCTGGCAGGCTAACAGACAAATAATGTCCAGTAACAAGCCTGCACACAGTATTACAACAAATTCAAATTCAAATTTGCAGCACAGTAGCTACATTACAAAACATATTATGACAAAAAAAAATTACATAATTAAATAATGATTATGTATTATAAGCATCTAAGGAAATATTCAGTAAATAGTCTTATATATATGAAAATCAAAAAGTATCATCTTCTAAAAATAACTTATTGAAATGCGATGTCTTTTAAAAATTGCAATGCAAAAGCTATTTTCATCATGACTTTGATTAAGGTAGCTTTTACTTTTGATGTCAGAACTGTGAATAGAAATGACCGGAAGCAGAAATAAACATTTAGATACTTTAAACTTTTAGTTTTTCTAAAAATGGAAATATAAATATTTTACGTCAAAAGAAAAATGTATCGTGACATAAATAATTTACAGCCCTAGTCAAAAGTTTATCTCTGTGCTATAATTTGAGGTTATGTAGAAAAAATCGCTTATGCTTGTAGTATGAATTAAGTTATTAATTAAGTTATTTAAATTATTGTTTCTTTCTCTGATATCGTTTTGGTGAAATTGTTGGCAAGGCCACTGTGTAAAAAAATAACGTTTTTATAACAAACTTTCATTTATAACAAACTATGAAACGCGTTTGAATGAATTTAAAAATTTAAAAAAATTGCAAAAAATAAACGCAGTCGATGCGTCAAGAATTGCAACATGTAGAGCTCGGACGTTCATATGTATTTACAGACTAACTGACAATTATTGCCGTTCACGATTTTCAATTACAATTCTAGGACTTGAGTCAACTTAAAAATGGTTCAATTTTATAGAACAGAATCTCCCTTTTTTAAAAAGTTACAATTTGAATGGATATCGCGCGAAATTAACCTAGATATAACTACTTAAGTATGAGCGAAACTCAGCTCAAGCTATAATAGATCACACCCAGCTAGCGGGGTGTGCAATATACAGGCCGAATGCAAGCTAATTTATAACGTCGGGAAAAAACTTCACAGGCTGATTCCTATAATGAGTTAACCAAATAAAAATCTTAATGAGATACATTTTTAGAGTATTGGATCTCCAAGTCACTATATGAATATTATGAAGTATTAGAAATACCTTGTATTATGTCCGTCTTGTGACTTCTTGTGAATTTACACTACGCGTTTCAGCAACGAGTTTCCATCTTCAGGTGTGGTTAATTAACCACACCTGAAGATGGCAACTCGTTGCTGAAACTCGTAGTGTAAATTCACAAGAAGTCACAAGACGGACATAATACAAGGTATTTCTAATACTTCATAATATAAAAATCTTAAAATAAATATGACGTGTCCGGAACGGTAGCCCTTCAAAGTTTACTGTAAGACGCAGCTTGTGTACAATGTGTCAAATACAGCCTGGGATCTGCAGTTGCTAGAACAAATACCGAAACGCCCCAATGAAATAAGAAATGATCCTGATTGGCTGTCTCGAATCGGGGATTCACTCGTCCGACGTTGTCATCTTTGCAATTGTACTGAAAAAGGACACTTCGAACACTTCAATTAGTACCTAAACATTGTCTTAAGTTGTACACATTTAACATCTAATAAACTTTGAGGGGCTAAAGTTTTGTAAGGCTGAGGCTACATTGGCGCCGTTTCAGACCAGATCAGATCAGACCAGATCAGATCCGTATTGTCGGATGTGAACAAACACCAGTAACCTTATGAAGTGGCTACACTGTTCACTCCAGACCGCGCCAGAATATGTCAGATTACAACAGACACGTTCCGACCGTCGGATGATATCAAACGTGTTTGAAATTTTCGTCAGACTACGGCCGTACATTTGACAGTTTACAACAAACAGTGTTGTGTATGCTAGCTATTATTACCAGATTGTCTTATTGTATTGTATTATTTTTTAAAAACGTGTTTGAATATCAATTGTGAATATGGACAAATCACTTTTAATTGATCTTGTACGTGAAAAGCCTCCTATTTGGGACCAAAGAGACAAAAGATACCACAACAGGGACGTGAAAGGTCTTTTGTGGAGAGATATTGGCGAAAAAATTCGACTGATGACCAGTCCTATACTTCCCACCTAGTAAATATTTGCAAAAAATAAACACTCTTTTTTTTATTCTTTGACTAGGCCCAAATAACCTTAGCTGTTGGTGGTCTTTAAAACACAATTTAATTTTTATTCTTTGAAAAAAGCATGGCCCTCTTTTTTGTTTGGTGATCTATTGATGGCTAGCTTAATATAGCAAAAATCATGGTTACCTTGATTTACGTACAATTTTTATTTTTTTTAGTAAAATATTTTTTTTCTCGAAAACTATACATTTTAGAGAAAAAAAATATTTACATTTTTTTCATATTATAACATCTAGAATTCATTTATATTTTTTTTTACCTATGTTAATACGTGACATTGAGGACGTTTTTTTGAATATCTCAGGATCCACTGAACCGATTTGACTCAAAATCTAATCAGATCTAAGTTAAAGGCTGATAAACACAATAGAACAATCGGCATGCCCGTATGTTGTTCCGTTCTTAAGATATCGAAGGCGAAAAATTGACCACATACACACACACACCCTACACACATACACACATACACACATACACACACACATACAGACATCAGTCAGAAAATGATCTTAAACGATTGCTAGGGTCTCAAAACGTGAAAATCTGTTAAAATCTCGAAATATTGTTTTCGGACTGAATCCATTACTTCCCTACCATAGTAGAGGTGGGAAGTAAAAATGAATCTTTCAGGTATGATTTGAAAATATAATTTATTTATTAATTAATCTATGAGTAGTCCATAAAATGAAAGTAAATTAACTCTGATCGGTTTCAACGCATTGTTGAAGTTTGTTTGTTTTGTTTGTTGTTTATAATAGGGCTCGGTATTTTTCAAATTAAAGTATTCGAATATTCATTTAAACTTCTATTCGAATAGTTAAAATTAATTAAAATTTAGCTGTCTTTTGGATTTTTGACAAAGATCCTGAAGTCTGTCAAGTCACGGCCCTCACAAGTTTCCCAACAATAAAATTTAAATCTAACAATACTGGGCAGTCATGACAGATAGCATAACTGTTAAATGATTAAAAAAATTACATTATATTTCTGAAAAAAATGTTATCTCTATCGCTAATCTAAATCATAAATCGCATATTGAAATCAAAACGTAAACACAGCAATGAGTAATAATTGGCGACAGCCGATACTCATGACAGGGGTCAGGACTCAGGGACGCCAAAAACAAAGAACAGTTGTATAAATGTATAATAAATGTTATTGTTGAACAACGATAAAAAATAATAAAAACAGTGCATTTTGATTTTCATTTGAATCCGGAAAGAAGCTAACTACAGTCTATGACAAATATTTAAATATCCAAATATTCAAAATTTGCACATCAAAAATTATTATTGTTCAACAAAGAAAAACAGTTGTCCGTCGGATATTATCCACTCCCTATGTAGCCACTTCGTCTGAAGTGTCTGATTTGGTCTGGTCTGGTCTGGTCTGATCTGATCGGATCTGGTCTGACACGGATCTAGTGTAGCCTCAGACTTAGAAAGCATTCCTGGACATGTTTGTTTGAAGATTTTTATTTGAATAACTCATAGGGGTTATCCTGTCATAAATCACCCTGTAAAATGTATAAATATGCAAATACTGTACATTTATTCGTTGCAAAAAGTAAAATTAGATATCAAAGAGGAGTAGCTTTGTACAACTATCTGAATTAACGGGAATATATTATTTTCATTATATTTAGTTTTTACGTTGGAAAAATAACAAAGGCATTTAATTATAATTCTCAACCCAAAGAGCAAGTATAGAATTTAAAATTATAAAAAAATAGATAAATTAAACAAATAGACCGAGAGCTAGTGGCAATTTTTTGGTGTTATTTATTCATGGCCTTATTTTTGTGAAGATGTTGAGGGAGGCATATTAAAGTGCCCTGAGTAAAGGATTTTGCTAGATAGCGTTATGGAAGGGATGCAGACCGCCCCCAAAATGTCGGTATTAACCCCCTTGCAGAACGATATAAACACCTAAGCGAGCAAGTTTCACTCTAAGAGAGGGGGTTAATACTAACATTTGGTTCTGCAAATTGAAACAGTCGCCGTAACAACATATTAAAATTTGAACCTTGAACTAATAAAATAAATTTCGTCGGGTACGTGACACGTTTAGGGTGATCTGCCACCCCTTTAATACTGACCAATCGATCTAAAAATATAATGGCATTATCGGGTCACCGACAAGCTATACAAACAATTTCAGCCTTGAAGCAATAATAATTGTGACCATTTTTTTGTTACATGCTGGGGGCGGTCTGCATCCCCCCCATACCGCTATCTAGCAAAATCCCTTACACAGGACACTCTAATATGCCTCCCTCAACATCTTCACAAAAATAAGGCCTTGAATAAATACCAACAAAAAATTGTCACTAGCTCTCGGTTTATTAGACGTTATTCACGTCAAAAACTGATCGCATGTCTTATGACGGTCAATTTCTTGCTATCAACGCTTGTACTATTACAGACTAGTAGATACGATTGGTTGTAGAAAACCAATCATCTCTTCGACTATTTGTATTGAAAATCCAGTTCTCTCTGTAATAACCACACTGAACTTGTGGTGAACACTATGAATTCAATTGTTATTCCCGTTTGATGTTATTGTAGCGATTCTAACCGGACTTTAGTTTAACTGTTAACAAGCATGTTTTCCTTTTTTGAACATGTTGAACATGTGTACTTACACCACATGTTTTGCAGCTTTTATTGGACGTTGTATTTTTTGTTTAACATTTTTACTAAACTGTTTGTTTTTTACCTTTCGTCGACCGAAAGAACAAACAGACCGGCAGGTGGAGCTGAAAGCTTCAGGAAAAATGAATTTATTATACGAAGGTCGCTTCTACAACCATTACTCTACAGAAAAAAGGAAGAAATTATAATATACTCATTTGTTTTCCGTACTTTTTTTAAATTTTATGTCCTCTCTATTTAACTCTTTAATAGTTTCTAGTTATTTGAATCCTTAAGGAATTGGCGATTTATATCTGTGACCAAAAAACGCAACTACCCAACAAACATTGACATTGGAATGTGGTTGCTTTTATTTATTGTAGATTATAGACGCGTCGACATCTAAGGTCATTAGCGTCTTTCAACTACACTAAATAACAACTAACTTAAAACTAAATAACATCACAAAATATCCATGAGGGCAGGTGGGATTCGAACCCACGGCAGTCCCATCTAGAGGTTGCGGCGCCAAGCATGGTAACCACTAGGCTATACTGCCCCCTGAATGTGGTTGCTATCGTAAATTGCATTCCAATGTTCTTTGGGAATTAGCGCTTCCAGGGACCCGAGTTCGTACCAATCGGTTTGTGTATGCCGGCTGGCTGATTCTAATACACAAATGGAGGTATTTGTTGTGTTAAAGACGCTAATGACCTGAGTTGTCGACGCGTCTATAATCTACAATTAATTAACTAATTTAAATCTAAAGACTAAAACCTATCTTTAGGTTTAATCATCATCCTGATGATGCCAACATGCTTGGCGAAACGTACGTCGAGAATTGTTTAACGTTTTGGTGTTTTGTGGTTATTTTTAACTTCCCATTGGAAGTTATTGTAATGGGTCCGAAAATCGAAATCAAAAAGGAAAAAAAATTTTTATGTTTCAAGGTCACTACACTACTTTTAGAAAGATGTCTGTGTGTGTGTGTGTGTACGTACGTACGTATGTATGTGTCCATTTCTTTCTAAGACGAAATCTCGAGAACGAAAAATGATATCGACTACGTTGGGGTGCCAATCGACGCGTATTATCGTAAGTATGATCTGAAAGGAATTTTTTTAAAATCGGTTCAGCCGTTCTTTTTTCTTAACCAAATAACCTCCAAAAAAGTAGATTTTACACAATATCTCGCGAATAAAAAATTATATCGACTTCGTAAGGGTGTCAATCGAGGCGTGTTAACGTCATTTTGATCCGACATAAATTTTATAAAAATCGGTTCAGCCGTTTTTTTTTTTTTTTTTTTTTTTTAATTATTGATGTTTTAATGATTAAAATGATTACTTTTCTGTGTAATATCTAATTTAATTATTATTATTAAATATTTATCAAACTGGGAAGTTCGTCGTGTGGACCTCAAGGGTCGCACTTTAGTCCTAATAAACGACCCACCTCACGGCTTGTTAATATTTTGTATTAAAGAACTATAGTAAAACATAAAATTTCCAATTTAGACTAGATTGTTGTTCGGTTCTAAGAGTGATGTTGCCGTTTAATCGAACACCCGGTATGCGCATGTTATGGCAGCGTACATGGGTATACAGTGTGTCCACAGACTCATCCTCAACATGGGGATCTCCGTTGTTATGGGAGATAGAGATTTGGTTAAATGAGACAAAATGTGCAGAATCTCCAGTACTACTACCCTGCGTAGTCAAACTTTCCATATTTTGCTTGGTTCGCGACCGACAGTTGAAAAACGAGATTTACCTATTTTCGTTTTTTGTTTATAACTCGCATATTAAGTAAGTTAGAAAAAAAATATTTTCACTTTCTTAAGGCCCTTTTTTATGAAGATTTCAAATCTCTTTTCATATTTTTATTTACTTTTATAGTTTTAGAGATACTTGTATCAACTTTGTTTTTTTAAATACACGTCAAAGATGGCCATGACACCATTGGAAAGAGATTTTTTTTCTCTTTAATTTGATATGAGGGTTGATGGATTTATTTTCAAAAATAACAGAGTTATACGTAAAATACTGATTTTTAATAGTAGGCTATGCTAAATTAATTGATAAAACAAGAGAAGGCTTAGCAAACAGTTGAAATTCGCGTTGGCTTAGTAAACGGCTGTTTTGTTTTAGCTGTCAAAGTGTAGTTTGTTGCTTATTGGTCAGTTTACTAAGTGATTTATTAAATTTACTTTTGTTATCATGGAACCATTTTGTAACAATGAAAAATTTGATATGTTATCTTGTTACATTCTATGTCACAAAAATTCGACCAGAGCTGCAGAAATGTACTTCGATCAGTATCCAGAACGAAGACAACAACCTAATTCGTCTATTTACAGAAACTTACGAGTAAATTTAATAAACTATGGATCATTTAAAAAGCCGTTTACTAAGTCAACGCGAATAAGTGAAGAAGACAAAACTACTGTTTTACGATCAATTGTTGAAAATCGCTTATTTTTCATTGTTACAAAATGGTTCCATGATAACAAAAGTAAATTTAATAAATCACTTAGTAAACTGACAAATTAGCAACAAACTACACTTTGACAGCTAAAACAAAACAGCCGTTTACTAAGCCAACGCGAATTTCAACTGTTTGCTAAGCCTTCTCTTGTTTTATCAATTAATTTAGCATAGCCTACTATTAAAAATCAGTGTTTTACGTATAACTCTGTTATTTTTGAAAATAAATCCATCAACCCTCATATCAAATTAAAGAGAAAAAAAATCTCTTTCCAATGGTGTCATGGCCATCTTTGACGTGTATTTAAAAAAACAAAGTTGATACAAGTATCTCTAAAACTATAAAAGTAAATAAAAATATGAAAAGAGATTTGAAATCTTCATAAAAAAGGGCCTTAAGAAAGTGAAAATATTTTTTTTCTAACTTACTTAATAAGCGAGTTATAAACAAAAAACGAAAATAGGTAAATCTCGTTTTTCAACTGTCGGTCGCGAACCAAGCAAAATATGGAAAGTTTGACTACGCAGGGTAGTAGTACTGGAGATTCTGCACATTTTGTCTCATTTAACCAAATCTCTATCTCCCATAACAACGGAGATCCCCATGTTGAGGATGAGTCTGTGGACACACTGTATTATGGTGTACACAGAGTAATTACAGTTGTCTTTAGTTGGATAGATATAACAATTACGAGAATCGTTCAAGCGTTTGGACTGCGCTGTACTCTACATTATGTACCTATAATAGTGCGTTCATTCATATAACGAGATTCGTTAAAATACAAATCTGAAATCGTCATAATTATTAATTAATTCAACAATGAATTTAATCCATAAGGCATCCATTAGGTAGTGAATAGTATTTCTTAACATATCAGTCAGCATATTATGCCATCATGATTGTTAAACGTCAAACGATTGTTATAAGATATATAAGGAAAAAATCAGAAGCCACTGTCGGGACTTGAACCCGAAATTCCCAGTTTCCGGATGGTTGAGTTGCCACTTACTCACACAGTGCCCCGAAAGTGAAATCTGTTCCTTCCCCATACAGCCGGAAACTGGGAATTTCGGGTTCAAGTCCCGACAGTGGCTTCTGATTTTTTCCTTATATATCTTATAACAATCGTTTGACGTTTAACAATCATGATGGCATAATATGCTGACTGATATGTTAAGAAATACTATTCACTACCTAGTGGATGCCTTGTGGATTAAATTCATTGTTGAATTAATTAATAATTTTTATATTGATGTCCACAATTACCTAACTCATATATTGTTATTTTTTTGAAATCGTCATTTGAAATATAATATTTCATATTTATAACTACTTACTAGTGATGGTCAGAAGCGGTCAGAAGCGGAAGTTGACGGACATTCAAAATTGCACTAATTATGGGGCTATGCTGTCCATTATATTACAGTGACTTTATATTTGTCGAGCGTCTATAATTCACAATTCATTCATTCGTGACTTTATAGAGACAGTGGCGACAATAAGCGGGAAACTCCGCCCGTCCGCCATGTTGTGTCGAAATTAATTAAAACAAGCCGTGAGGTGGGTCGTTTATTAGGACTAAAGTGCGACCCTTGAAGTATAAATATTTAATAATAATAATTAAATTAGATATTACACAGAAAAGTAGGTAAACATTTTAATCATTAAAACATAATTATTATTTATTTTTAACAATAATTAAAACAAAACGGCTGAACCGATTTTTATAAAATTTATGTCGGATCAAAATGACGTTAACACGCCTCGATTGACACCCTTACAAAGTCGATATAATTTTTTATTCGCGAGATATTGTGTAAAATCTACTTTTTTGGAGTCTATTTGATTAAGAAAAAAGAACGGCTGAACCGATTTGGAAAAAATTTCTTTCAATTCATATTTACGTTAATACGCGTCGATATACGTAGTCGATATCATTTTTCATTCTCGAGATTTCGTCTTAGAAAGAAATGGACACATACGTACGTACATACATACACACACACACAGACATCTTTCTAAAAATAGTGTAAAAATAGTGTAGTGACCTTGAAACATAAAAATTTGTTATACATTTTAATTTCGATTTTCGGACCCATTACAATAACTTCCAATGGGAAGTTAAAAATTGCTGAATACAATCGAATCTATGAACAGACTGTAACAGTAGCTATTTCCATTGTTGGTTCTAACAGTCAACTGTGTTTATTTCCTATAGATAGAGGTAAACCACCTATACTATGTAGAGAATAATATAGAGAGATGCCACATAACTACACAAACCTATGTAATAATTGACTGTAACAGTACCTATATTGCTCCCTGTGTGTTCTTGACTAAAACGGGAGGGGGCAGTATAGCCTAGTGGTTAGCATACTTGGTGCCGCATCCTCTAGACTGGACTGACGTGGGTTCGAATCCCATACCTGCGCTCATGGATGTGTTGTGATGTTATTTAGTTTTAAGTTAGTTGTCATTTAGTGTAGTTGAAAGACACTAATGACCTTAGATGTCGACGCGTCTATAATCTACAATAAATAAATAAATAAGACTAAAACGGAATTTATATTTATGACTAGTGGCGGCGCCAAAGAGTGGGTCGGGTGGGTGATTGAGGGTAGGTCTGAAGCCGTCATAGATTATTTTTTTTAAATATACTTCATTAACTATTGTAATATATCGCATTTTTGAAGCTGTTGCCAAAACAGTCCGCGGCAAGGCACCACTATCGCCATTTGTGCTGCCGGCTGTTAGTTCGATCCCTCTAACATTTAAAATATTGCGTATTTCAGGAAAAAACAAAACAGTTCATTTATTTCTTCAATTATTTAAAAATCGTTTCCCACATGAAACAAAACACAAAAGTCTGAAATACTAACCTCACTGCAGTGCGTGATTCCCAGGACATTTTTAATAATTTAATGTATAGAATGGTTTTTTTGTGCGCGTACACAATGTCCGCAGCATCTCAGGAGTATAGAGCGTAGTGTATAAATATAAATCAGGAGTATAAACAGTAAATAATGCGGATGGGACAAGAATAATGTAATAAATATGTATGTAGTTACTGTGCTGTCTGTTTTCGAGTCAATTAAGATAAAAAGTTACCACTTTCCGGTTTTCCACACTATTTACGCACGTTAGACGTTATATTTTAAAACAAAACACGGCATATATGTGTGCGTGTGTTTTGTTTTATTCTCTCTGGACTTGTTTTTAAGCCACCTGCGTACTCGAAATCCTCCTTTCATTCCGTATGAAAAATGCATGTCCCATGTAAACTTAAGCTTTGTATGAAAATAATTTATTTCACTACAAAAACAGCATACAAAAAAGATCTTGAGAAAGACACGATCGGTGTCGAAACGTTGACCAATAAAAAAAATTAGTAAATAATTATTGTGGTTATTCAGTTACCTAAAATCTACAAATGAATTTTACAGTGAATATTTTTTACTTCCCACCTCTACTATAGTAGGGAAGTAATGGATTTAGTCCGAAAAAAATATTTCGAGATTTTAACAGATCTTCACGTTTTGAGACCCTAGCAATCGTTTAAGATCATTTTCTGACTGATGTCTGTATGTGTGTGCGTGTGTGTGTGGTCAATTTTTCGCCTTCGATATCGTAAAAACGGAACAACATACGGCCATGCCGATTGTTCTATTGTGTTTATCAGGCCTTTAACTTAGATCTGATTAGATTTTGAGTCAAATCGGTTCAGCGGATCTTGAGATATTAAAAAAAAAACGTTCTCAATGTCACGTATTAACATAGGTAAAAAAAAATATAAATGAATTCTAGATGTTATAATATGAAAAAAATGTAAATAATTTTTTTTCTCTAAAATGTACAGTTTTTGAGAAAAAAAATATTTCACTAAAAAAAAATAAAAATTGTACGTAAATCAAGATAACCATGATTTTTGCTTTATTAAGCTAGCCATCACTAAACAAAAAAGAGGGCCATGCTTTTTTTCAAAGAATAAAAAAAGAGTGTTTATTTTTTGCAAATATTTACTAGGTGGGAAGTATAGGACTGGTCATCAGTCGAATTTTTTTATTTTTAACCTGAATATTTAGAATTTTCACATTTCTAGCTATATAGGTAATTACATACCAATTAATGCAAGCCATTTCAAAAATTCGCTATTTACAAAATGAGCGTCGGGGCGCTTGTAATTCATGTTTTTTATTGTGATTTGAAAATTGCACAAACACGGTTCTATATCCGATTTGAACACATGTTCAAGCTTTCATTTTGTCACGCTATGATTACGACACCCTGTTATTATTCAAATCAAGTCACCTGTGACCTGCTGTCAATCAAATATTGAACTCTATAACGATCCCGATTCAAACAAGCTATGCTCTCAGAATAAAAGTAGTTTAGCCCATTAACATAGATCGGCGTTTCTCAAACTGTGGACCTACGCGTAATCTTCAATGACGATTTTCAGTGACACGAAATAATATTTTTTCCATACCCACTATAAAATAGCTGCTTTACATGCACGTAGAACGCATCCAACAAGATACACTATTGTCTATTATTGAAAATTCGACTGATGACCAGTCCTATACTTCCCACCTAGTAAATATTTGCAAAAAATAAACACTCTTTTTTTATTCTTTGAAAAAAAAGCATGGCCCTCTATTTTGTTGAGTGATCTACTGATGGCTAGCTTAATATAGCAAAAATCATAGTTACCTTGATTTACGTACAATTTTCTTTTTTTAGTAAAATATTTCTTTTCTCGAAAACTATACATTTTAGAGAAAAAAAATTCGACTGATGACCAGTCCTATACTTCTCACCTAGTAAATATTTGCAAAAAATAAACACTTTTTTTTTTTATTCTTTGACTAGGCCCAAAAAACCTTAGCTGTTGGTGGTCTTTAAAACACAATTTAATTTTTATTCTTTGAAAAAAGCATGGCCCTCTTTTTTGTTTGGTGATCTACTGATGGCTAACTTAATATAGCAAAAATCATGGTCACCTTGATTTACGTACAATTTTGATTTTTTTTAGTAAAATATTTTTTTTCTCGAAAACTATACATTTTAGAGAAAAAAAATATTTACATTTTTTTCATATTATAACATCTACAATTCATTTATAGTTTTTTTACCTATGTTAATACGTGACATTGAGAACGTTTTCTTTAATATCTCAGGATCCACTGAACCGATTTGACTCAAAATCTAATCAGATCTAAGTTAAAGGCTGATAAATACAATAGAACAATCGGTATGGCCGTATGTTGTTCCGTTTTTACGATATCGAAGGTGAAAAATTGACCACATACACACATACAGACATCAGTCAGAAAATGATCTTAAACGATTGCTAGAGTCTCAACACGTGAAGATCTGTTAAAATCTCGAAATATTTTTTTCGGACTAAATCCATTACTTCCCTACCATAGTAGAGGTGGGAAGTAAAAATAATATGTCCTGAAACAATATAGCCTATTGAACAGTGAAAAAATTTAAAATTGGTTCAATAATTTTTCAAGTTTACTTTTTACAAACAAACAAACTCACACTCTTTAAAATATTAGTAAATATTTTAAAGCATCTTCGATGTATATATTCAATATTGTTGTTTGAAAACCACGCCCTGATGCCTTCCAATTTTATTACCTATTACCGCAAACACATCGTATTGGAGCAGATATTCTAATATCAATCAATTTTAATTGATGCATGGATTAAAAACTCGCCTCTCGTCTCGTTTTGATGTAGCGATGAACCGTATCTCCCCTAATTTAGATATCGCACAGCCCACTGTGATGTAATATTATGTGCGTGTACCTATTGAACGATGTCCACCTACCAGGTGTCGAAGAAAAGTAAGATATCCGATTTCCTATATTATTTTGAATTGTGTGTTTTAAAGACCACCAACAGCTAAGGTTATTTGGGCCTAGCACCAATTCATATTTTCAATTCATTATTTTTTTTTAATAATAAATTGAAAATCCAATTGACACTTTTACCAGCTCTCGGGCTAGAACCCGGGAACTGGGGGCTTGTAATAGAGGAACCATAGCAACGCCATGTAAATTATAGATAGACGCGTCGACAACTTAGGTCATTAGCGTGCAACGCCATGTAAACAACAGCATTGCTAAACGCTCGGCTATTCTCAAGCCCTATTATTTTGAATACACATACTTTGTTTGTGTGGGGAGCATTGGGGCAGAAAAAATATTTGAAATTATTAGAAAAAATTATCCGAATTGTTTTAAAATTGCAATTTAACCCTTTAGTAAAATTTGCTGTTTAAATGTTATTAAAATCGACCGGACAATACCGGACTTAGAAATGTTATGAAAACATTAATAGTGAATTATAATTTGGTGCAGGTACTGATAAAATCCATATCGAGTATTGAAATTTAGAAAAGTTTAATCATTTTAAGTCTACCGACACGTACAAACGCCAAACCCAGGATCGATTCCCGAAGGCTTTTAATTTTTTTATTTAATAATAAAAATATATAGGTATTGAATAACAATTTAAAATATAAAAAAATAAAATTACAAAAGTGGATTTATTCCTTTCCCTGATGACGAATACAATTATTTGTGATTAACGTACGGTAGCTATTTATATAATCTATCTGTACTACCCAGAGGTCGGGCACTTATTACAAAACTAGACACTTTATTGGTAAGGTTTGGACAAGAGCGATACCACTACTAAATAATAATAATTAATATTTTTCTTATAAGTAAGTACTGTAATATAATAAAATGAAAGGAATAGAAAAATATTAATTTTTAACAAAATATATACCTACTGACATGTTTTATTTATAATGCTTAAATTTGAGGTTAACTTAACCTATCTAAAATTATTTGGTTGGTATCGCTCTGGTCCAAACCTCCTTACGAATAACGCGTGTTCGACTCCTGTCTGTACCCGCGAAACAGGCATATCTATTTTTTTACATAATATAATTCAGAAGTCAGATGGGCATGTGTTTTTCCAGCAGCCTGTATACTGCAGAAACAATCAGTAAATACGACTACGAGGCAGTGGTGGACTAAGGGGAGGGCGGAGGGGGCGGCCCGCTCCGGACCTCTGATCCTGGGGGGCCTCCAAATCTCGAGAAGTCCTTCTTAATCAAATCCCAAACAAGGCCAAAATATGTTTAGTAAGTAAGAGGCAGTTTGGAGTTGGAGGCTCCGTACGTATAGAAAATATAAACGAAGGTAGGTCGTTTATTATAAATATTTGATTTTTTTTGTCAGCCATTACAGCTATATTATTCATTTTTTACGAAATTTACACTACAAATACATCAATTTCTATAAGCAGAACGGGAGACTCATTTAGTTCTGCCGCCCCGGGCCTCCGACGGGCTAAGTCCGCCACTGATACGAGGTATTCCAAATGATTCATTGTACCCTCCATGGATTATTCTTTATACCTCAATGATAACTCAATTGGCTGGACGCAGGGCTATCATTTATTTGATTAAGGAAACGGATTTCTTGTTTGTATTAAAAAAAACTTTTGTTTACTTAATATAGACTTTAATTTTTTTATCGTTAGTAAAAATTGAAATATAATTAAAACGAAAATTCTTCAGCAAAGATTAATTTTAAACTTTCACTTTTATTAACAAACAATGTTTTGTAACAAGTTTTAACTTTTTATTTAAAAAAATCAGTGACTAACTTTTCACAGAGATGATAAACTCTTTTAAAGCCTCTGAACACAGTGATTAAAGATATAAATATTTCAAAACTTTAGACTTGTGAATTTATGTACTAATAGCGGTCAGATCTTTTTCAAATTTAGTAGGCTTATAGAAAAAGACACGCTGAACTCAAAAATGCAAAGAAAAATCGTCTATCTTTTTTGGTTTAGAAATTAGGCGTGTTTTAAATTTTCTCCCAGTTTTCAGGGTTTATCGCCCGTAACTTCTAAACGAAAAATGGCATCACGGTTTCGTCCGACTTTTTGAAATCAGCGCGTCGGTTTATATTAGTGTACTTAATTTGAAAAAGATCTGGAACATTATCCAAAAACGTCCAAAAATTATCTAAGGCACACTTATACCACTTTTTTGGGCTATTTTGGAAAATCTCTCCGATCTTTTTCGAATTAAGTATACCTATAGAAAAAGACTAGCTGAATTCAAAAAGTTAAACAAAAATCCTCTAACTCGTTTAATTTAGAAACTACGCACGTTTAAAATTTTCAGAGACCGTAACTCAAAAACGAAAAACGACACTAAAGTTTTCGTAGAATTTTTGAATTCAGCGAGTCGAGTTCTATAAGTGTACCTAATTTGAAATATAACGATCGGTTCGATTTTCCGTTATTAGGCGGACAATGTTCCCAGTGTCAAATTTCAGATTTTCGAAAATACAAAATTCACAAAAAAGCGAAATTTGACTATAAAAACGGTCAATCGTTACAAAATTCATATTTGTCTACGTCTGTAGATATTGTATCTAATGAATTTTTCTAAAAAAACATTTCAAATAGCCTGTCAACATCATCAGAATGACGCTCGAATACGAAATTGACCCTTAAACTCGGATAATTTTAATCGCCTGTGTTTTAGGCATCCCACCATACGCCCCTATACCTGCTTACGGGATTAAAGGTATGAATATTTCAAAACCTTAGACTTGTGAATTTATGTACTAATAGCGGTCAGATCTTTTTGAAATTTGGTAGGCTTATGGAAAAAGAGGCGCTGAACTCAAAAATGCAAAGAAAAATCGTCTATCTTTTTTGGTTTAGAAACCAGGTGGGTTTTAACCAAAAAGAAACATCTCAAGTTTTTTTAATTTAGTTTTTACATACTGCCACAACTCGTCAGTAATAAACCCCATTACGACACAAGAAACACAATCCACTAATTTGAAATTGATAGAAATTGTTTTAATATATAATTTGCACTATGACATTTTCTTTGCATCACAAAAAATTCTGATTATGCACAATGCAACCGGTTATAAGAATGCTTGTGGCGCATGCGCCATGCATTGTTTTGCAATAAAACAATTCTTGCGGTTGTAACTTCGATGCACCTTGTTGAAACAACACAACTACAACAGAGTCTGTCAGTTAATTCTAGGTTAGTACAGTGAACATTCGGTACGCAAGGCAAAACCACTTCACTACCCGATCGTCAGAAGGATACTTCGTCAAGTTGTTACGACCGCAGTTATGTCTAAATTCTCCCCCTTATCACCACGTATGACCCCATTGCGTCCTTTGCTCCTTCCCCACCATCGGCATCTACCTACGTAATTATGCGATTAAGTTTGGAATGTGAATAGGTTCCATTTAACATAGTTTTACAAAGGGTTGACATTTATAAATATTTTTTACCTTTCTATCTTCAAATAATCGAGTAAAATTATTGAGAAAAATCAACGTCTTACTCGAATATGAACTTCTCCCCTTGCACTAAACTCGACTCTTGATTACTGATGTTAGATTAGACCAGAACATATTTTAAACAATTTTCACTGGGCGGCACTAGAGTTTAAGAGCTAGGTCCACTAAAAAAATGTTGCAAAGCGTCAAGGATAAATAAAAAAATATGCAATTTTAAAGTATACTACATTTTATTATAGATATTTAATGAATAAAAAGAGTGTGGGTCTCCGGACCCCCGACAGATGTGAAACATCAAAGAAAACGTTATTGAACTCGGTGGTATTCTCTATGTAGTAGTATATATTTTTTCAAAAGCAGCAACTAACTGTTATGCTGACGTAATCCTATATACTGCACTGTAACACACGCGGTTGCCCGAGCGCCCGGAAGCCGAGAGAGAGAGAGAGTGCCACAGTGGTGGGGAGAACAGCAGCGAAGGAGCGGACCAAACATTTCGTTGCATATTTCCCCTCACGCGGCTGTTCACAGCCCGAAATAAGATGTTTCACATCAAAAACTAAAAATTATAGTGTGGTATCTTTTGTATCTTTTCCTGCCTCATACTGTAGTGTGCAGACTGCAAATACAATATATTATGCCGAAAAAATAAAATTATAACTCTTGTGCCACCGCCCACCGGCACAACCGATTGTCACCAGGCGACACAAACTCGTCACTAGGCGGCACT
Organism: Mongoloraphidia duomilia; assembly: GCA_039654895.1. NCBI lineage: Eukaryota > Metazoa > Arthropoda > Insecta > Raphidioptera > Raphidiidae > Mongoloraphidia > Mongoloraphidia duomilia. The sequence goes on from CM077526.1 coordinate 1,762,946, forward strand.
AATGCCGCCTACTTTGGGTAAGTTCGGTTTGTGCTCAGATCGAGAGAGAGATAGATATAGAGCAATGTTAAATTTATGTAAATTTAAACTCTACAGATCGATCTGAGCGCAAAACCGAACTTACCCTTTGTATGTTATTTTATGCTCTGGATTAAACTGTAGACACTCGAGAGGTGAGGTAATTTGCGTTGCATTATTATTTCTGCAGTTCGAGTAGCTAACAAAAATGTATTCTTTTATTTAGTACTCGACACGAATGTTTCCTCCTTGACTTGATGATTCAGGATTTTTAAGGCTCGATCATTATTGATGTGAAACATCTTATGTTGGGCTGTGAACAGCCGCGTGAGGGGAAATATGCAACGAAATGTTTGGTCCGCTCCTTCGCTGCTATTCTCCCCATCACTGCGGCACTCTCTTTCTCTCTCTTGGCTCAGGCGTGCACTGTAACACACGCGGTGTTACAGTGCAGTATATAGAATTACGTCAGCATGGTTAGTTGCTGCTTTTGAAAAAATATATACTACCTACTACATAGAGAATACTATACCAAGTTCAATAACGTTTTCTTTGATGTTTCACATCATGATGTGAAACATCTTATGTCGGGCTGTGAGCAGCCGCGTGAGGAGAAATATGCAACGAAATGTTTGGTCCGCTCCTTCGCTGCTGTTCTCCCCACCACTGCGGCACTCTCTCTCTCTCTCTCTCGGCTTCCGCGCGCTCGGGCAACCGCGTGTGTTACAATGCAATATATAGCATTACGTCAGCAGAACAGTTAGTTGGTGCTTTTGAAAAAATATATACTACTACATAGAGAATACCACCGAGTTCAATAACGTTTTCTTTGATGTTTCACATCTGTCGGGGGTCCCAAGACCCACACCCTTTTTTTTCGTTTTTACGAGTGACGAGTACTCGCACATCCCTAATCTAATGTGTTCAAATTATCGCTAAATTGTTATGTACCGATTTTGTACGTTGGAATAATATTATTATTGTAAAACGTCTAGATTTCTCATTCGGGAAATTCAATCCGTAATGTCTTGACAGTAAAGTGACTTTTATTATTATATGGAAAATGTGTTATAGAATAAAATAGTTGTAATGCAAAATAGTTTGTTCCCTGGAAAATAATATATCAGCAAATAGAATTGAAAAGTTTGGAGAAATTCTATGAATACGTAAAATATGTTGCAGGTATTACAAGAAGAATAACATATTACACCTACAGTGAATTTCATTTAAAATGCAACACAGGCGAGTTTTGTTTACCTGGTAGTTATGGAATAATATATTGCATTACAAGGGACGAAACACAGCGTTTGAAACTAGTGTGAAATTAAGGTACGTGCAGTATGGAGCTGGGATTCAAGATAGCGTAGATCATAGCAGGGCTTGCTTAAATTAATGCATTATCATATATGCGAGCAACGAAGCAGTGAGTGTAGCAGGTATAAGCGCTGCTACAAGAGCTGATAGATACAAGAATGTATCTCACCATTCTTTTAGCGCGCTGACTACTACAATCAATGTGTGATAACTGTCAAATGGCCGTTACAAGTTTCGCAATGGATGTGACTAGTTTAATAAGTGAAATTTTGCCAGTTTTTATTTAATTTGTTTTGAGTTTGCGTAAAATTTTAATTCTTGGTATAAATGATGAAATTCGCCATGTTTAGATCGTTTTCTATTAATAGGGTGGACATGATAGCTCCTACCCAAATTTGTATTTAAAATATACCACTTTGTAGCAGAAGAACACAAATATTCGTCTTCGCTATCTGACATTTAAAACGCGATTTAAGCTTGTATCAATGCTAGTATCAAAGCTTCGTTATGTAAACCTATAAGCGCTTATAATTTCAGCCACCATCTACCATACATGCTACCATCTAGAATCCCAGCTGCGTACTGCACGTACCTTTACGCGGGTTGCATTCACTTGTGTTTCGTTTCGAGTTAATGAATATTATTTTTCACAACAACTCTATTGACAATTCGATTTGAGGTACCTACAATTTGGGCGCGCAAAAAATATTAGATTTGTCAGATCCATGTGAAATTTATGTGGGTTTATGTCTGCCATTTTGACGTTTTCGAGTATATTATATGCGAATTGAAGTTGGCGCGACTCAATCGCTCTATCTTTCTCTTATAACAATGTTAAAAACAGAGAATACCGACAACTGAAAATTTTCAACTCTAGGATTGAATCTCTCAGTTTCAACTCGTCAAACAAGTATCGAAAATCGAATTTTCAACAGAGGCTTTGTGAAAAACATTAATACATTAGCGAAAATAGTTTTACTTAACATGCAACATCCACTGAACAAAAAAAGGGTGTGGGTCTCGGGACCCCCTACAGATGTGAAACATCAAAGAAAACGTTATTGAACTCGGTGGTATTCTCTATGTAGTAGTATATATTTTTTCAAAAGCACCAACTAACTGTTATGCTGACGTAATCCTATATACTTCACTGTAACATACGCGGTTGCTCGAGCGCGCGGAAGCCGAGAGAGAGAGTGCCGCAGTGGTGGGGAGAACAGCAGCGAAGGAGCGGACTATAAATTTCGTTGCATATTTCTCCTCACGCGGCTGTTCACAGCCCGACATAAGATGTTTCACATCAAAAACATGCATCGCTATCATTGCTCTAATTAAAAGAATGATTTACAGCAAGTTATTTTAAATTAAAATTTTGTTAGACATTTAAACAAAACTCGTGAAATTGCGTGAAATTCAGGGTTTACAGATTGATTCAGAATTTTCATAGTTCTAAGTCTAAGTTTCGACATATATTTCTCTCTCACCCTGTATAATAAGCGTATAAGAATTCAGTGTTTTTCTTTTCCTTGTTATTAATTTCAATTCCTTTCAGTTTGAGCTGCAGGACGAGGCACATTTTACATTAATTTTGAAATTATTACACAAACCTTTAAAATTACAAAACATTTCTTTCTCTTTGAACTTTCCATAATAAAAAAACTGCTGTCGTTTTGCCAGAAAAAATGTTACGCTGAAAGAAATATAATTAAAATATATTACATTTCAACGCAACTCTAATGAAAATAAAACACTGTGAAATATGCACTGGAATGCATTGCAACAGTCATTATTATGTAATGTAATATTTACACAGTAACACATTATTATATATTATACTATATTTGTTTAATAAGTTCAATTGACAATATTATATTCATGCTTTGATAAACTTCAGATATAGTTATTTTTAACCCTTTTGATTCTTTAATCAAAGTCATCAACATGCACTTACGCGTTAAGGGCTAATGCAATAAGTATAGGCCCTAGGCGTAGTAAACTCACCCATCCATAGTTGCGACAATTCATCTGTTGTAGATTTGAATCAAATATTTCAATCCTGTCAAAATTATGCTTCAGAACAATATGGCAACGTCTACAAGAAAAAGAATAAATACAGGCATTGTAGCTTTATTAACTTAATATTACCTAAGTTTGTTTTTGGACAAAATAAAAAATGTAATCCCTTAATACATCCCTTAAAATAATAATTTTCGAGATGAATTTTATCAATTGAACATCTGCATCAAATTATATTACACCCTTTAGTAAGTAATTCGTTATCCGCACAACTAGTATTTTAATAAAATTTCTAAGTTCGGCCCTATCGGACCGATGTTATTAAAATTTTAACAGCACATTTTATTCTTTACTAAAAGGTTAAATTTCAATTTTGAAACGATTCTGAGAATTTTTTCAGTATTTTTGGACACAAAAATATTTTTCAATCCCTAAAAACCACCCTTGAAATGGACCAATTGAGCCCATTTTAAATAGGCTTTGTGCGGCGAAGGATTCCAACGTGCCTACCAAATTTTGTCAAAATAAATTAACTCAGACATTTTCAAAAATGGTGCCAAGTTGTTTAGAATGATGTAAAACGTCGAGAAATTTTGGTCCGATCCCTAGGTCCTGCCATCCGACCGACGCCAATAGTGCCATATGGCCAATACACTAAAAATGGACGTACGTATTTTGTCGAAACGTTTCCGGTAAAGAGTGAAAATCTAGCAAGATGTTTTAATTAGTAAATTTTGTGCAACCTTGTCGCAACTTTAACAACATAAAAACTAGAAAAACATTTTGAATTTAAAAAGTTTTTTGGGAGTTCTACCTTTCTTTCAAACTCTCACTTTAAAGTTTAAAATATTCCAGGTTAAATGTTACATAATATGAAAAAAACTTCGTCCAAATCGGTTTAGTAATTTTCTAATTATAACTGAACATTCTTCCAGAAGATTTCTTTTATATATAAACATTTCAGTTAAATTTTAATATTTTTTTAAAATAAATAATTGTAAATGAATAAAATTCCTTTCTATGTACAGTGTACACTTTAGTCGATGTTTTGAAATTGCGAGTTTTTCCTTTGTTTAAAATTACAGTTTAAATTTTTTAACAAATTATAGTCATTAATAAGAATATGTAACATTAACACGGCAATTTTAACAAAATATATGTAATATCATAAATCACGCTCTAACCGCCATTATAATATAGCTCGCGACTTTTTTATTATCAAAATATACTGCTTTTATGGCATGTAATGCTATTTACCTTTCAGTGTGTTTTTTTACAATACAAAATTATAGAAGACAACCAAAAAATATTTAATCTTTAAAAAGAATATAAATTTACTTTATATAGTTTTTTTTTAGTTTCGGAAAGTTTAAAAAATTTATAACATGTTCTAGGATTTAAAGTCGTACATATCTCATTGAATTTATTTTCCTATATTCGAAAACATTCATTTAGATTTCTACACATTGCGTATAATACCTACCAATATTATAAAAAATCAAACTAAAGATTTAAAAAAAAATTCGACTGATGACCAGTCCTATACTTCCCACCTAGTAAATATTTGCAAAAAATTAACACTCTTTTATTCTTTGAAAAAAAAGCATGGCCCTCTTTTTTGTTTGGTGATGGCTAGCTTAATATAGCAAAAATCATGGTTACGTTGATTTACGTATAATTTTTATTTTTTTTTGTAAAATATTTTTTTTCTCGAAAACTATACATTTTAGAGAAAAAAAATATTTACATTTTTTTCATATTATAACATCTAGAATTCATTTATATTTTTTTTTACCTATGTCAATACGTGACATTGAGAACGTTTTTCTGAATATCTCAGGATCCACTGAACCGATTTGACTCAAAATCTAATCAGATCTAAGTTAAAGGCTGATAAACACAATAGAATAATCGGCATGGCCGTATGTTGTTCCGTTTTTACGATATCGAAGGTGAAAAATTGACCACATACACACACACACAGAGAGAGACATCAGTCAGAAAATGATCTTAAACGATTGCTAGGGTCTCAAAACGTGAAGATCTGTTAAAATCTCGAAATATTTTGTTCGGACTAAATCCATTACCTACTTCCCTACCATAGTAGAGGTGGGAAGTAAAAAATCGTTTAAAATTTAAATCAAGCAATTATTTTTCGAACAGGATCGATTTAAAATTCTACAATGTTTTTTTCATTTTCTCATGGAGAATATTGTGTAGTCACATTTTAAGGTTATTTTCAAATCATATTTTCTGACAATGCTTTCTGAAACCCAGCATCAACGAACTACTTTTTTTTAATTATAATTTTTTGTCAGTTAAAAATAAAATAAAATACCTAGCATCGGCATATGTAGGTGCGTAAAAAATCTTTATTTTCCATGGGATATACGAATTTGCATTTTTGATACTTAAAATAATAACCAGTTCATGTCCGTATGTTATATCCAAGTAATTTGCAATTTTTTCTCTCTAACTGAATTATTTTACATTTTTAACGTTACTCGAATTAACATACGGAAAGCATTCAAATATTAAACTTTTCGTTTAGAAATCAGTATAAAAATGCATTTTCAACTAAATTTAATTTTATATTTAAACCAGGTTCTGTAATAAAATTCAAATAAAATAACTGTTAGCACCACTTTCGTATGTTTATTTTTTGAATTGCAATAAGTGAAAAATTAAATTAAAATTTTAATACCATAGTGGAAAATAATTTGCATGTAATAAAATTTACTGTATAACAGTCACAGTGTGAAAATGTTTTTTGAATTTTTCAGTCAAAAATGAGATATCTACAGGGGGGACATTGGAATGTGGTTGCTATCGTTAATTGCATTGCAATGTTCTTTGGGAAATAGCGCTCCCAGGGACCCGCGCTCGTACCAGTCGGTTTGTGTATGCCGGCAGGCAGATTCTAATTATACACAAATGGATTATTTTCTGTGTTGAAGACGCTAATGACCTGAGTTGTCGACGCGTCTATAATCTATAATTAATTAATTAATTACAGGTAACCATCATATAACACTGTACTTCTACAACACCAGTGCCCTAGGACTAGGGCATGCAATTCGAATATTCGAATAAAGCGAATATTCGGCTGCATTTATTATTCGAATAGTAATTCCTATTATTCGAATATATTCGAATTATTTGTTAAGAATTAAATTTGTTTAAAATCGGTTTACGGCGGCGCTAAAACATCTTACAAACGCTACACTAGCTCTAAGTTCGCGCTAGGGCGTGGGAGGGGAATCGAAACGGGGCGAGGAAAGTTTTTTTTGTTAATTATTGCATGTTTATTTGATATAACTATTTACTTACGTTACGTTACGTACGTGTACTTAATTGCTTGATTTGCTCTTCGCACGTGCTAATAGACGTATTATTTATTTGTGAAGTATTTTTTTTATAGGGGAGCAATATCCCATACTTTTGTGGTACTAATTAATAAAAATGCGTCTTAGATGCTCATTTAATATTTTTGTTTGAATAGGAAAAACAGAAAGAAAGAATTTTTTTGATTACTTAAATATGTTCATTTGATCTATGGTTCTCGGAAGCTATGTGCGCTCTAATATTTAGTTGATTTGATCTGAATTTTTACATAACTAAGTAAAGTAAAAATGATTATTTGATCTCTTTTTAATTAGAAGTAAGCTGCTTTTGTTGTTAAAATATTGATTGGATTTATGGACGTGCAGTAGGCGTGTTGATTTTAAATAATTAAAAGTCATTTATTGAAGTTCCAGTGTTTTTATTATTTTTACCAATTATTCGAATATATTCGAATATTGGCTAAAATTTGAGCGAATATTCGAATACCTGAAACATCCGAATATTTGCATGCCCTACCTAGGACTCCCCAAGTTAGGCAAGAAATCCTTGAATATTATTATATTATGTAACATTGTATCCCGTTATATAAAATCGAGGGGGAAGAAGCCGCGGGCACCTACTTCAATCAGTAAAACTATGAATCGTAGACAAAAAATGTTTGTACAAAAGTTGTAGACAGTTTTGTTTTCTACAAGATTGGTAATAACCCTTTTTTACTAAAAATGGAACGGAACCGGAAAATTCGCCAAAAACAATTTTTCATGAACTTGAACCTCGAATATCTGGCAACGCCGGCGCGATATCGATGGGGACTTTTTACACGTTTTTTAAAACATCATAACGAAGATGTAAATTGAGCCAACTGGGAATTATTTTCCAGATTGGTCGTTCTTATGTCGAATTGAATTATGAATTATAGACGGTCGACAACAAGGGTCATTAGCGTCTAAAATAACTGGGCTATATTATAGGTACCTACATTAAGATTCGGTGCCTCTGCAAGAAAATTAATCGTTCAAGAGTCAACGTCTTAAAGGGGTGTTTATTATTTCACAACTAGCTAAAAATATGTAACCAACTTAAATTTATACCAAGCAAACTTAAAACGATATTTCAATTTTTCAGTTTTCGTTATTTGGTTGGCAATATCTTACATGGAAACTAAAATACCACTTTTATAAACAAATAGTCACTAATCCAGGTGTGCAAGCTTTCACGGCCGGCATTGTTCCAAGTCTTAATGGTTTCCGGGCTTGTAGACCTTTGAGAATGTCTACCGCAGTTGTAGACGAAACGTCAGTTAGAAATATCACCGGACCACGGCCTACAAGCCCGGAAACCATGAAGACTTGAAATAGTCACTAAAATTGGTATTTTAAAACTTCGTTATTTTTTAAGACCATCAACAGGCAGGGTTATTGGGCCTAGCATGAATTCATATTCTTTATTTTTTAGAGAATCCCCTAACATTTTTATAATTTTTAGCTCATAAGTATGATACATTTTTTAGTGTTCATAAGTATGGCTCGGAACTAATAGAGAGGGAGTTAAGTGCACATACTTCACTATTAATATAAGCGGAACAGTTTTTATGCATGGGACTCGTTTGCTTTACATTGTAACTATGTATGACTCACTCTCTATTATTTCCGAACCATACTATATGTGTGTATTAATTTATAACTATTACCATGTATTTTATTATGACATATTTCATACTTCTATGAAACGAATAAGGGCTTGAGAATGGCCGAGAGTGTAGCAATGCTGTTGTTTGCATGGCGTTGCTATGGTTCCTCTATTACAAGTCCCCAGTTCCCCCGTGTTCTAGCCCGAGAGCTGGTAAAAATGTCAATTGGATTTTCAATTTATTATTAAAAAAAAATAATAAATTGAAAATATGAATTGGTGCTAGGCCCAAATAACCTTAGCTGTTGGTGGTCTTTAAAATACACACAATGAAACGAATAAATTTTTAATTTTTATTAATGGGGTGAAATTTAAAAATTCTATTTTCACCTCCTTAAGGGCTTTAATTCCTTAAATAAGTTTAATGGTATATAATATGTTCATATAAAATTTTTTTTCTTAAAATTAGTTGAAGCATCTGTCAAAGTTTGTCGGTAAGCTAATAAATCACCCTGTATAAAGAACGGCATCGCTCGGACAGTCTCAAGTCGTTTGAAATTAATCTTATTAATAATTAATATTTTAAACCCCATAAATATATCCCAAATTTAATTGTAATTCGTTAAAATAATAGCAGGAGATAGTGTTGCCGTCTAGACAAGACAAGACAAGACTTTCAAAGTCTTGAATATCAAGACAAGACTTCACTTAAGTCTTGTCTTGAAATATCAAGACTTCACTAAGTCTAAGTCTAGATTACCAAACTCTTGTCTTGTCTAATATCAAGACTCTAGATTATTTTCAAGAGTCTAGATTAGTAGCAGTACAGGTAAAATAAACCTTTACATACTACTACTTAGTTTATCTAGACTCTTGAAAATTGTGTAGAGTTTTGGCAAGAGTCTTGATCTAGATCAAGCAAGTCTTGTCTTGTCTTGAACATTTCTAGATAAGACTTTTGCAAGTCTTGTCTTGAAAATCTAGACAAGACAAGACAAGAGTCTAGAAAGTCTAGATCTAGACGGCAACACTAGCAGGAGATAAGATATTGACTGACATTATCTAATAATTTATTAAAGTACTGTAGTTCTTATTTATTAAATTAAAAGTATGCACAGTTAACTTTTTAAATGCGTCATCTCCACAAAGGTATATATTTGGAGAAAATCCAATCGAAGTTTGTGCAAATCCTTGTTTGAATATTCCCGGTCACGAACCGATGAGTCAGCACTCTACTACAAATGCATTTGTTGGTGTGAAACCGATCTAAAGCCGAACGCCCTCTGAAGTGATCTAACAAATAACATGCAAGTAGCATGCAGTTTCAGATCTGTTTTTTTAAAGACCACCAACAGCTAACGTTATTTGGGCCTAGCACCAATTCATATTTTCAATTCATTATTTTTTTTTTAATAATAAATTGAAAATCCAATTGACACTTTTACCAGCTCTCGGGCTAGAACCCGGGAACTGGGGATTTGTACTAGAGGAACCATAGCATCGCCATGTAAACAACAGCATCGCTACACTCTCGGCTATTCTCAAGCCCTAAACTGTTTTAGAAATAAAGAACTGTTTCACTGATTTTATTAACTAAAATTATATACCCAGCGATGTAGCTTAGTGGTACAGCACTAGACTCGCATTGGGAAGGTACTGGGTTCGAATTAAGGCGGGGGCAGATGTGGATAGGACTTTTTCCTACTGCCTCACGCCGAGAAACGGTAATTTCTGTACCGGCCATCTTGTTTGAGATTTTCCATGGTTTCCCTCAATAGTTCCAGATGAATATCGAGATGGTTCTTTATTCAAGGCCATGGCTGATTACCTGTCAAACTCCTATGCTCCCAAAGCTGTCTACCTTATCCTAATTTCCTATAATTCCTTCATTCGCACATTGCTATTAATAATAAAAAAAAGTTGAAGTTTAGAAAATGTAGAAAACAACGGGAAAGTGGTAAAATGAAAAATAGTAAATGTGCGAATGGTGTCTGTTATGACATAATGTCGAGAAATAGACGTTAAACGCATTATTACTAACTAGAATTATATACAGGGTTCACAATCTATATATATATAAAAGAAAGTCGTGTTAGTTAGTTAGTTACACCATTTATAACTCGATAACGGCTGGACCGATTTTCATGATCTTTGATTTTTTGTATTTGTCTCCGCCTAGAATAGCAGAATAACTATTAAAACATCGGAAAAATCAAGCAAACGAGTGAAGCGAGTGAGTAATGTAATTATAATATTCAAGCGAACGAGCGAAGTAGTGTATTGCACCCGGGAAATTCCTAGCACCCGGGCTATTTTAGCATCCGGGCGAAGCCGGACCGGGCTGCTAGTTTGATATAATTGGGAGTTTCGGATTCGAGTCCTGGCAGTGCCTTGTGACTTTAATGGCATTGCGGAAGCTAGCCGTCTACAAAATTTCACAGAAATTGGTTAATTAGTTGAGACGTGAAAGCAAACTCTCTTTCGCATTTTTAATATTAGTTAGGATTCTTGAATTTCAACTTTTCTTTATCAAACCAGAAAATAACCTTGAAAAATAGATGTGTAATAATTGTCCATTGGAAAACAAGTCATTTATTTATTGTAGATTATAGACGCGTCGACATCTAGGGTCATTAGCGTCTTTCAACTACACTAAATAACAACTAACTTAAAACTAAGTAACATCACAAAATTTCCATGAGCGCAGGTGGGATTCGAACCCACGGCAGTCCAGTCTAGAGGTTGCGGCACCAAGCATGCTAACCACCAGGCTATACTGCCCTCGAAAACAAGTCATATGTATATATTCTTTTGCATGGTTTGGTGTAATCTGAACCTTTTTTTTCTCTGGGATAATTATACACCGGGGCATAGAGAACGAAGGCGACAGAATTCACGAAGGGGCAGTCCGTGTGGGCTGCTTGAACACTTTCGGCTTATGTGTCCCCAAACAAATATTTTATATGCGGTTAGAATAATTCAGTTGGACTAATTCAGCGCATTACGCGCGATTTTAAAATGCTCTACGAGTGAGAAATCCATTTTAATGTTGTCCCATCTCGTTTTATGACAGTCCGTAGGGTTCTCTGTATACGATGTGTAATATTCGCGGATTCAGTGCTTTTTCATTTCTTTTCTTGGTCTATTATACAGGGTGTAAACGGCAGACCCGACCATAGGAAAAATACAATGAATTAATTGTAAATTATAGACGGAAAAATACAATGAGATTTTTTTTATGGATCAATGAGATCTGAGAGGCTAAAAAGCGAGATTTCCCTGTTATGTTTATTTAATTATTTATTTATTGTAAATTATAGACGCGTCGACAACTTAGGTCATTAGCGTTTTCTCTGTTATGTGTCGCGTTGCCCAGGTAACCATGCGAAATGTTAGTATTTTTTGATTTATTAACTTCCCATTGGAAGTTATTGTAATGGGTCCGAAAATCGAAATCAAACTGTATAACAAATTTTTATGTTTTAAGGTCGCTACACTATATTTACACTATTTTTAGAAAGGGTTCTGTGTGTGTATGTGTGTGTGTGTACGTACGTACGTATGTGTCTATTTCTTTCTAAGACGAAATCTCGAGAATGAAAAATGATATCGACTACGTTAGAGTGCCAATCGGCGCGTATTAACGTAAATATGATCTGAAAGAAACTTTTCAAAATCGGTTCAGCCGTTCTTTTTTCTTAACCAAATAGACTCTAAAAAAGTAGATTTTACACAATATCTCGCGAATAAAAAATTATATCGACTTCGTAAGGGTTTATAGTTTATAATTCACTGTAAAAATATACATGTAAATATATGTAAATACTCAAACACATTATATAATAAGTTTTGTATACAAATTAACATGTAGACTTGGAGATTTTATGCTCAAAAAGGGTTGAGAACCACTGCATTATAGTTTATGATAAAAATAGACACAGTTAAGTAAACACATATTATAGGGCTATAAAAAATAAATAATATAGACAAGTGCAGTTTTCGTATAAAAAATGGAATGGATATTGTTTGGCATATATTATTATTTATCAGTAAAGCCAGGCCTGTAACTCCAATCGCATTACTCTGTCCTGGTATGCGAAGCACGCACCGTTTCAGTTAGCATCCCCCCTCTTTGTTATCTGCACCGCTGTCGCCTCTCCCCCCTCAACACCACGGCTATGTATACGTCGCAGCCCATCTTGTGTAACGGGACATTTTGTAAAATGTCTAGACAATTCACCAAACGCCAACAGAGTTGTGAACTGTAACTTTAAAAGCTTTGACCCGAATTTGATTCAATACCGGATTTTCCGATGTTTTCTCAGTGGATCAAATAAAGAAATAGGCTATCTGTGGACTTCATGACAGCAATGCAACTTTGGAGAGGACTTTTATAGCGCAATTTCTAGCAGAAAACAATTTTTCAAACTAAGTTTATAGTTTGAGCTCTCGTGATGATGGGCTAAAAACCCGAAACGATCGTTGGAAGTAATAAATGTGTAGAATTTTTCAATGGTTTGTGTATTTATTTTTTTTTAATAATATAATATTATTATGGCGACGTTCGCAGTAACTTCGACACTTCCCGCTTTTAGAATGGGGTCGTCCCACTTTTTTTTTACAAATAGATTATGAAACATTGCGTTGAGAATTGTTCGGAAACTTTTTCTACAAAAAAAATATTCCCAAAAGTATGTATTTTTCGATGGAATTTTGAACATAAACCGAAAATGACGTACATAATATCATATACTAAAATATTCAGCCTGTGATCTCACTAGATGTAGGTACTGCGTGTCACGGCGTCACGTCCTCTGATCTGTCAAACTGACAACGAACCACACGGAAGATAATGTATACACATCTATAAATAAAGAAGTGTGAATTATGACGGTTTATGCTTAGCGTTTAAAATAAAATTAATTCTTGTTTGCAGTTAAAAGAAAGAAAATAAAAACGAAAAGTTGGTTTACATTATTTGTTTATGCGTGAGAAATAATATGCATTGTTCAAAATTATCTAATTTTGATACGTGGGACGACCCAATTATTAGCCTTTTATATTTTATTTATTGTAAATTATAGACGCGTCGACAACTAGGTCATTAGCGTCTTGATTACATTAAATAATAATACACTTAAAACTAAATGACATCACAAAAAATCCATGAACGGAGGCGGGATTCGAATCCACGACAGTCTGATTCAGAGGCCACAACGCTAACCACTGGACCACACTGTCCTCGCCTTTTATATTTGAGTTACACAGTCTCTCAGCGATTCGTGAACTGTCCAAATGTTTCGTAAAATGTCCAGTTATACGAGATGGTTGCCACATATACATAGTCAACGCCGCCACACCGAAAGGCTTGCGAGACACCCCCTGGAGCTCACACGCTTTTGGGGTTGTCTGCTACTTTTTTCCATAGACAACTCCCTCTTGTTGTTTGTGTGTCATTTTAAAATTTTCATGCAGTAAAATATACTCGCCACTTTAAACAGTTTATATTATATGCTAGCATATTTTTTGGTAATTGTAGTTTTTACATTGTTATATGACATTTTCCAGTCATTTTTCTTCGAAAATAGTTCAAATAAAAAGTTACAGTGTCACATTTATCTCGTATAATATTCCAACATTTTTACTTTCAGTTAAAAAGCTCGAGTACAATTCACGTTTTATCTTTTTTATTCCGAAACAAAACAAATTAAGCAATTTCGTCTAAATAATGGTTTCGTTTTTAAAGTTCCGTACCTATTTACTGAGCCTACGATGTCTGTCCGTCCGTCCGTCTGTCACAAACAAGACGTAGCTATAATGAATAGATACTTTTACGGCCGTATTCATAGTTAACCCTTAAGTAGTAAGGGACACTTAACTCTACCCTCAAATCGTATATGCGTTTCATAGTCAAAATTGACGTCTGTAAGGGCCCTTACATCACCCTCACCTTAAGGGTGGATAGTATGTCCCTTAAATGTCGAAAAAGTAAAAACAGTAAAACACATGAAAAACACGCATTTATATCAAAAATGACAACTAAACACAACCGGTCTGCAGTATGACCAACTGTTCTAAAGGAAAAAATCATGGAAGTTTACTATAATTCTTCCCTCACTCAAGGAAATGACTATGAAATGCTCCTTTGAATAAGGTGCCCTCAGCACTCAAGCGACCCTCAGCGAAGGGACCCTTATCACTTACCTTAAGGGTTAACTATGAATATGGGCACTAATCGCTAGTGTTTGAAATTAATATGGTTTGATAACGAAAATCCTGAAAAAAAAAATCAAAATGTTTAATCCCTAGGAGGCTCCCCATACATGAATATATCGTATATCTTGTATGTTATTTCAGAAATTTTTATTCCCATTGTTGTTAATGGCTCGTATTTTGAATTCGTGAACCCCTTGAAAATTGTATTAAGCAGGTTTCACTGTATTCCATATAAACCTAGGTGCATATTATTATGACTCACTCTATGCGTGTTCATATTTTTTATGAACTCTCTAATGAAAGTAGAAAGTTGCATTTATAATTTAATTCGTTCAACAGTTACTTCAGTCGTGACCATCTCACCACTCCTTTGAAAATTATGTAATTATATTTTATTTTAATTAGTTTTGTATCTACACTAGTTATTTTTGTGCACTTTAGTATACTTGATGCGATATGGCACATACACTATTGGCGTCGGTCGGATGGCGAGACCTAGGGATCGAACCAAAATTTCTCGACATTTCACATCATTTTGAACAATTTGGCAAAATTTTTTGGAAATATCTATTTATATACTGGGGTATCTCTAATCTCCATAGATATGGTCATAAATTTATGGGCTTTTTAATTATGGTTTTTTGATTCTAAAATTTCAGTAAACTTATGTTCTACATTATCAACGGAACCTACCTAAAATGGACAATCGAACAATGGCCCAACAATACCAAAAAAAATATCGGAATCGTTCTAAAATTGAAGAGGACAGTGTAGCCTAGTGGATAGCGTACTTGATACCAGCCTCTAGACTAGAGTGTCGTGGGTTCGGATCCCACCTGCGCTCATGGATGTTTTGTGATGTTATTTGTTATGTTATTTGTTATTTGTGATGTTAGTTGTCATTTAATGTAATTTAAGACGCTAATGACCTAAGTAGTCGACTCGTCTATAATCTACAAAGAAGAAGAAGAAGAAGAAGAAGAAGAAAGAATCTAAAATTGAAATTTAACCCTTCAGCAAAGATTAAAGTGTACTTCTAAAATTTTAATAAAATCGGCCCGACAGAACCGGACTTACACATTTTATGAAAACACTAATTTGCAAATAGTGAATTACTTACTTTTAAGGGTGTATATAATTTGGTGCAGATGTTGTATTAATACAATCCATGTCGAATATTGAAATTTAGAAAAATTTAATTATTTTAAGGGATGTATGAAGATGTTAAATTTGTTTTTTGTTCAAAAACGTAAGAATAGAATCACAACGCATGTGTTATAAAAAAACAGGGCCGGTGTTAGGGGGGGGGGGCAAGCGGGGCAAAAGTACTCCGGGCCGGGGCTCCCAAAGGAGGCCCGCCGGCCCGGGTGCCTAACAAAATAGAAAAAAAAAAGTTTTAGGGGGCAGGGGCCTGAAAACACTTACCCGGAGCCCGAAAATCCTACCGCCGGTCCTGTAAACAAATATACTATTTTGTCGGCAGGGTTTGGCACTGCGACCCGAGTTTTTTTCTGCTTTTTTAATTAAAGCTTCACGCTAATTACATAATTCTCGTGTGCGATTAGTTTATAGACGTGATTTAAAAAAATTTGTTTTTTTCCAACTCCGTTTAAATTTTAAAAAAAGTGCAACGTCATACTATTTTCTCCACTACTTAATAAAAATAAAGATTTTCGTAAAATCAAACTGTTTAAAAGTACAGCGGTGTACAACATTTTTCTATTTGAGAAGTCTAAAGTCAGACCTAAGTGTCTTAACGTCCAGAAAAACGGAAAAAAGTATTTTGAAAAATTGGCTGGTGGTTTCTGCAATAAACAAAAACTTCCTACAAAATTTCAATCGGTTGAAACTCATTTGTGAAAATATTCATCAGCTCTTAGACTAATAGAGCTGTAAGAGCGATGGTTCTGATACCGATAAGTGGACGCTTACCTTAAGAATAATCTCTACCAGAAATTACCCCCTGCACTCTTCATCTCAAATCCTTTCCCCTCGCCTAAAACGGTTACCACTCTCCCGACGCTATTTTTAAAGTTAAAGGGTTCGGGTAAACGCCAAATGAAGGACCAAGAGTCACACTATGCAAGTCTCTCAGGCGAAAAATTGAAAAAATGTTTCCCGGCAAAACTTACAACTTTTTAAAAATTACGTAATCTTACACGCGTAGCCAAAACTGTTTTTCAAAAAATTCGCCTGTAGTATGATTTTTGGTCCTTCATTTGGCGTTTACATGAACCCTTAAAAAAGCGTCGGGACAGCCATAACCGTTTTTAGGCGATGGAAAAGGATTTGAAATGAATAGTACAGGGTCGGTGCAGGCGGTAACTTCCGGTATCGAATACTCTTTACAGTGGATTTTTTCCGAAAAAGAAATAATTTATTTAGAAACGTTTAGTACATTTTTTTATTGTAGATTATAGAACGCGTCGACAACTCAGGTCATTAGCATCTTCAACACAACCAATAAATCCATGTGTGTATAAGAATCCGCCAGCCGGCATACACAAACCGACTGGTACGAGCTATGGTCCCTGGGAGCGCTAATTCCCACAAAAAATTGGAATGTTAACTACATTCCAATGAATAACAATATATGAGTTAGGTAATTGTGGACAACAATTACCTAACTCATATATTGTTATTTATTTAAAACGGCTTGTTCGACCCATTTGAGTTATTAATATTTAAGTTTCGATTGTAACTTAAAAAAATAAATCGACTGTCGCATGAGATGTGATTTAGTATTGAAATAGGTATATTTGGGAAGGAACAGATTTCACTTTCGGGGCACTGTGCGAGTGGCAACTCAACCAGCCGGAAACTGGGAATTTCGGGTTCAAGTCCCGACAGTGGCTTCTGATTTTTTCCTTATATATCTTATAACAATCGTTTGACGTTTAACAATCATGATGGCATAATATGCTGACTGATATGTTAAGAAATACTATTCATTATCTAGTGGATGCCGTGTGGATTAAAAATTCTTTGTTGAATTAATTAATAATTATTATACATTCCAATGTTTCCCCTGAGGGATTATTTAGTACAGATGTTCTAAGTAAGTGGGTTCGTCGTGTTATTTTTTCTTCTTGTAATTTCCAATAAGCAGCAGCTAAAAGATACATAATTAAGAAATATTTTTGTTCTCCGCCAATGCATAGTGGCCATTATAAACAACGAGGCAGTGTGGAGCTAAGTTTTGCGTTATTAATAATGCAACGTTCATCTAAAACTCTTGCAACACTATTTCGCCAAGATTCTGTATTCATCTTAGACTATAGATAGGATAAACAAGACTGGGAATATTGGAAGTATACCATAATATAATTAATCAACTCAGTCCGCCGCGATAGTGGAAAGTTTAGGGTTAAAATCCCTACGGTGACATAGGTTTGAATTAATGATTTTTTCTGATTACAGCATTGTGTTACGTCATTGTTCTTACCCAGGTGTTTCATATACTGTTTGCAGTCATTATGCATTCATTTAATAATATAATTAATGTTGACTAACAAATTTTGAATTTGATAGTTGCAGACCCGGATTGGCTGTTATTTTTCTATCAAGCAACAAATAAATTTAAAAAAAATTTAAAAATTGAATTATTATAATAAATTTTTAATACTTCTTCTAATGAGCACTTATCATATAGGTATAGTAAAAAATAGTTCTGATTTTGATATTATTAAAAATGAATTTTAAACCCCAATTTAATTAATTTTACAAAAAATAGGGCCCCATTAGATTTCAATAAGTCCTAGACCCCGAAAAACCCTCCGCCCCTGCACATGCAGACCGACGACATGCATACATTTTTTTAAAACAGTTCTTTTAAGTTCAGGGGAAAATTTCATCAACAATTTTTATACGATTAACTTCCTATATGGAAAAGTAAAAATAAAAAAGAAATTGTAATGTTTTTCTCTTGTCCTCTATAGTCTAAGGTATTCACCAACACATACACACATAAACGAAAGAGTCTTAAATTAAACGATATATTTCACCAGCTACATCCGTTTCTCTTTTTTACGAAGCATTCTTCTTCGTAAAAGCTGTATACACGTTCTTTGTACTGTTTCACAAATTATCGAGAATAGGATTTAATGATGCATTATCTTTCACCCAGAGCTTTTTAATAAAAATATAAATTTATTCTACGTAATATATTAGCGTAATAATAACTAGTATCGCCCGTGGTCAAAATTAGACCAGTTATGTCTGTAAAACGCAAAACGCCATTTTCTTAGAAGGCAAAAATAATTTTCCTTCTATAGATATGGGTATAAAAAAATAAATTATTAAAAAAAAAACAAAAAACCCGACTGCGTTAAACTTAGAAGTTTGAACTAGGTCAAATGATAACATGCAGTCAGAGGCATCAGATATTTGTCCTCCGACTGCATGTTATCATTTAATGACCCAAAACACAACCATCCTATATTCTCCCTCTCGACACAGAGCTTGCTCTAGTGAGAGGAGTATCTTTTTTTATATATTTTTGTATGTAAGTAACTGGTGCAATGTTTGGAAAATATAAGTAAATAAATAAAAAAGTCTTGTCCAGGTGTGCAAGCTTTCACGGCCGGCATTGTTCCAAGCCTTCATGGTTTCCGGGCTTGTAGGCCGTGGTCCGGTGGTATTTCTACCTGACGTTTCGTCTACAACTGCGGTAGACATTCACAAAGGCGATGTGGCAGCGGTCGAAGTGTCCTCCTTGGCGGCTCACAGATCAGCCTAGGAGGACACTTGTAGGCCGGAAACCATGAAGACTTGGAAAAAAGTCTTGTTTCCATCTTTTAAGTTCGATTTTTAACATTAGTTGCAAAAGCTGTGTTTCGTCACTTGTAATGCAATATACTATTTCCTAATTTCTTGTATCAGATTACCCGAAAATAATAAATCATTTATTTATTTCTTCGCTTTAAAAATGTATTTTTGCTGTACTACATGCTTACTAGGACACAGTACCAACATAAATTTTACTATACCAAAAAAAAAATGTAATAAAAAGTAGTTTCCGAATGCAAACTGAAAAATAGAATAACGATTATTGAATAAAAATGTGTGCTATATAGTATGTAAACATAAAAACGGTATATTCTTAACAATCGAATACAGGGTGTTGTACAATAATAGCATATATCGGTGTGCCGTTAATTGATCCCAGCAATTTTATACCACGACAAGTGATCCCACGACAACTGATCCCAACGACAAATGATCCCAACGACAATTGATCCCACGACATTTGATCCCAAAAAATTATCTATAAACTGATAGCATCTGATAAGTAATAAAGTTATTAAATTTTATTAATTTAATGAAACAATTTAATCGATTATTCCCTTTGTCGGGAAATTTGTTTGAATTAAATTTGTAGACGATATGATATATTTGTATTACATTGTTATTAGAATTCTAACGAATGTAATAGTATATAATGTGTTTATGAGTTAATAATCCTTTAAAGATTATGTAATGATCAAGTTGAATAATTCACTTTTATTTATCATTGCCCGGGATACGACGTAATTTTATCAGTTTATAGACAATTTTTTGGAATCAAATGTCGTGGAATCAATTGTCGTTGGGACCAAATGTCGTTGGGATCAGTTGTCGTGGGATCACTTGTCGTGATATAAAATTGCCGGGATCAAATGTCATGGAACCGCATATATCAACTACGGTTCGTTTTAATGTCTTCCAAATCTATTTGAGCTTAACTCGTTTTTTTTTTTGTTAGTATGAAATGGTTTTACAGTTTCGGCTATTAAACCAAAGTCACGTTCACATCGTAAAAAATATTGCTTGTTAGCGTTTCTCCAAATGGAATATAGTTTTATTGCTTTTTATTATATCCAAAGCCTATTGTGATAGGGGTTTCAAATAATAATTGGAAACGCTTTTTTTAATACCTTCTTTTTCCTTATTATATGTGTATTTGCTTATACCTTATACATGGTGTACGAGAAACTATTGGCGTCTCCAAGGAGAAGCTGAAACTCAAGAGAGTGAATATCACGATAATTCTAGAAATATTTCAATTGGTAGAAGAATTTTTTCATAGCACAGGATCAAAATAAAGCAAAAGATTAGGATAGGAAGGCGTGACGGAGTCGCAACTATCTCCTTCTAACTAGAATCTGTGTTAAACGTACGTTCATCCATTGACACGACAACTGTCAAATTTCATTCATTCTACTGACATAACCTTGTTTTTTTAAACACGTCGTCGTTAATAATTAAAGCAATTTGTTATGGGATGGTGTCTTGTACTTGACTGCAGTTATAATGTAAATTATGATTGCAAAAGTTTAAATTTCCGACTGAGGAAAAAGCTAAAATAATATCTAAATATCCAATATTTAATAGATGAAAACATTTTTTTATCCTTTTAGCTTGCCCTCCCTTGCTCTAGCGTAGCTCAGACGACTTCAGAACACTTTTTCAACTCCAAATGGAAAGAACAAACTCAATTTCTAATTATAATTGCTTAAATTATACCTCGGCAAACGTCAACGAGGTTAAGTTAGGTTACAATAAACGTCACCGGCTGAATCAAGTTAGGACATTCATTTTTCATATATTTTTAATTTCAAATAAAAAATTATTTCACACGAAATAATAAAGTTTTGCAGCCAATAATCACGGGATTTATTAATTATTTTTATGAAACAGCCATTGTTTTGGTAAGAAATGTGTTTTAAGAGAATAGTAATGAATATTCCGTTAAACCTCAAACATTTTTGAACGCCAATCGACTCCACTTTAAATTTCGCGCTCAACTTAGGACCGCCTACTTCTGTAGTCTATACTATTGTGTTAAATTTGCATTTATTGAACTGACGTTTCGACAATCTATTGTGTCATATTCGGAGTAAATTTCCGATTAAATGGGAACCGAAAGTGTATACCTTGCATCCTTACAAATATATTTTCCATTAACACAGAATCTTCCTCTGAAGACAAACTAAGACATCTTAGTCGAACGAAAGTCGCTTTTAAACTGGCAAATAACCGGCGTCTATTGTGTGCGTTAGAGCTGACTAATAAGCGCCGGTTTTCAGCGCTGAAAATAGGCGCTGAATAGCCTGCTTTCTCTGTGTTCGTCCTAAACATTCAGTGTTCAACTTAAAGAGACTGAATAAATAATTTCTATAAAATACCATATAAGTGGACGGTACATACTATAAACAAAAGTCATAGAACTTATAGACGAGTGTTCAACATTCTGAGGCGTTCAAGCGCACAAATTTAACTGTATTTTGTTATCGTGGTTTGAACTCTGACAAAGATAAAGAATGTAATACTTGAATCTGATTAAAGAATCGTTTAAATCACTTCATGAAAAAAAATATAAGTCCATTTTCTGAGTCAGCTTATACACACTCCTTTGTGTAAAGTCAATCCGAATACTCCAAACACCTCTCCAATAAAATTCAATTCCCGTTCTGCGGAAAATTGTAAGGCGTAGAAGAAACAGACAAATATCTGATAGGCATACATGTATATCGCTACCCACATGGCAAAGTGATCTTAAGAATGTAATTTTTTTATAATGTAAGAAATTATTGACTCTAGTTGATGCAGAGTAAAGTTGCGATCCACAACATTTTCCTGGAAAAACTTAAAAAAAGTACGTAATATTTCACACGTAAGTAAAACTTTTTTTTTCAAAAAAGTCGCCCGAGGTATCTGTAGTTTGACTCTTTGTCTTCCATTTGGCGTCTACTCGAACCTCCTAACTTCAAAAATACGATCTGGACGTCCATAACGCCGAACCTCTATTTTTGAAAAATCTAAATTTTCTAACGTACTGTGTTTGCTGCCTCTGTCGTTGAAGTTTTTGTTTGTTTCACTGACTGTAGAGTAAAGTGCCCTAATATCGGATAGCTTTGGAAAAGTGTCCATATTTTTTTAACACATTACATAAAATGATAACCTTAAATGGTTATTTGCGACATCTTCCTCTTAGAACTTTTGTAACTGTGGTGTCCCAAATTAGGCAAATGTCCGATATTAGGGCACTTTACTATATATCAACCTATAGCTGCTGGATTTAAATTTTTCGTCTTTTAAAAGCCCTTTCTGTCAAGACACTAATGACTCTGTTTTCGAGCGTCTATAATACACACAATTCAATTCAAATTCCTTTCTGTCAAAACTTATAGATGTTTTTAATCCTTATGGTAGCGTATACTCTTAAAGGTAATATCTAAGCCACTTTACATTGTGGTAACTTTGTATTGAAAAGAAGCGTCGTTTTACAATGATAGAACACGCAATACCTGCTACCTTCACCGCAACTCCAAGGGGGATAGATGTTAATATTTCTACAATTTACCGCATGACTGCAACTGTAAAATTAATGTCAAAGCTTTAAATGCCACATTTGAAATGTTACAAAAACGCAAAAACTGATTTATTTGTTAAATTTAAAACAATTCATAGAATTTTACCTTGAAGTATTTAATAGTTCCCCGGAGGAAAATAACATATTTTTTAACATTTACCTATATATACAGCTGTGTAATATATACTTATACATTCGCACGAAAAAAATTTTGAAAGTCATGCTGACTGTCATCATTATTATACTAGAGATAGAAATAAATTTCGTCTTCCGGACCACCGATTGGCGAGATCACGCACCGTCCCGGATTATTATGCCTTAAAATTATGTAACAAACTACCATTTTTAATAAATGAATATAATTTACAAAAATTTAAAAACTATGTTAAAAAATTGCTGACTGATAATTGCTTCTATTCTGTGGAAGAATTTTTAATTCATACATTTTAATTGTATATTTTGTATTGACTTGCAACTATTGTACTAACTGTACCAAATGTTGTTAAATATATATCTATCTATCTATGCCTTTTCTCGCAAAGAGTTTTTTTTAAACGAATGATATTTTTAATCGGATCAAAATATTCTTCTTATATTATTAAATATGAGCTTAATACGGTTCAAAACTGTTCAAATTGCTAATGGAAAAGCAATTCTTGTTAAACAATTCACAACAGATAAATTTAATCTGTTTTGTTTCTTAAACTTTACAACGACTGTAACACAACTTCTGACGTCTATCCTCCTTGACGAATAACTTGGATTCTTAGAGGAAATAAATTCAATACCATTTGTCTCAACGTCACTATAAGCATATGATATTTGTTTATATTAAATCTACAGAGAAGTTGTGAACTGAACAGGGTGTTCTGATTTCCATCCTCCTTAGCGAATAGCTTGCAAGGAATAAATTCAATACCATTCGTCTGTCGTCTGTCTGTCTGTCACAATAAACACGAGATGATATTTGTAGATCAACACATAGCCATATGTGTTATGTGCGCTCCGTCTCAGCTACAGTGGTCACAAAACAAAATGGCTTAATCTTATAAATACGCGAATACTGATTTTCGAGACAAGCGCGGTGGAGATTTTGTCGCGTCGATTGAACACACACCGTCCATACGTCAACAGCGGCATTTCAGATTTTTTCGTTACACGTTCAGTCGCATGAATCCAATTCACTCTACCGGGCGTAAAGAAGTTTCACTTCAAAAATTTACCGTAACACTTCTCTGTAGCGATCAACGCTACTGTTTATTAATTTTTTGATGGTTGTTTGTGAATTGTGATTAATTGAAATTCGTATTAATTTTTAATAAAATGGTTTATTATAAAATAATAGTTATAATATTTGCACCAATATAAATTTTTAATTGTAATTAGTTCTATTACAAGATTATTATTTTAATCTGGCGACGGCTGGTCAGAATAATATTTAATTAATCTTGTTGGCTTGAATATTATATTTGAACTGTATAAAATTTCTTATGATTTTCAAAATTGACGAGATATGAAAGTAAGGATGCCAGCAACCTTGCATAATTGTCTATTTGATAATCTTTATAAAAATGGCGTTATGTCACTGTACAGGACCGGCATCGTTACAGCTGACATAGTTTTTTCGACCCTATCTGCGCCATACTTCCATTTCCCTACCCAACATGGAAGTAATAGACCACCGGATGACTCGCGTAGGTACCACGTGAACGGATTAAAACTGTCTCGCCAAATATCTAACATAAGCCACATTTTCTTGTTACCTAATATATGTATATATACATTGTGTACGTGTCTATAACTGTGATTTTTTTTATGTGGTTCAAAGGATTGGTCTCAAAAAAGCGTAAAAATGGAACGATTTTGATGTGAGGTTTGAGATACGAAATCTCATTAAATATTGTAAAAGAATATTTATACAATAAATGTCGAATAAAAACTTTTTTTTAACATCAAAGACTTGATATGACTAAGAATAAATGCAAACAAGGCCGTGGCTTTACATATTGTTATAATGTGATATAAAGTGAGCTTTAAATGTAGAGCTTGGCAGTGCTTTAAGCACTGATAATGCTTAAAACACTTTGCTTAAATTTGTAAAACAGATATTTGATACTTAGGGCACTTGCATAAAGATTGGCTACTTATTCCTAAAGCAAGTAATGCATGATAAATTGCTTAAAAACTTTTAACAAATTTATTAAACATTTACGAGTGTTTTAAATACTTATTTAGCATTTTTAATGTTTTATTTAATGTCAAAATTAAATATATTACAGTCGAGTCTGTATTCGCGGAGGTTACATGGAAGTGCGAAATTACGCAAAAATTTATGGAAGTGCGAAATTACGTGAAAATTTTACCTAACTGCCCGATACGGCTTCCCCATGTAAATTTAATTTTGCTATCTCAAAACTACCTTTAAATATAAGATCTTTAATTGCGGGATCTCAAATCGGTTCAGTGGTCCCTAATAAACAAACACACAAACTTGTCCTCTTTATAATATCAGTAGATCGCTAAGGTATCGATTTTTTTTTAAATATAAGAATTATTGGCTTCTACATCGATTATGTAATTAGCCATAACCTAATCCAAAAATATACTGAACTAACATAGCTCAAAATAATTATAGACGATCGACAACAGAGAGCGTCTTTAGCTTCAATTGTAAATTAACCAAAAACATATTTTAGATCGCATGTTAAGTGAAAATTTAAAATATTGAAACGTATACAATATTGAAAAAAAAGATCTGTGTCGAAAAGTTAGGAAAAAACACAACAAGTAATTTAATGGGACTTTGTAGAAGTAATTCCATAGTAGAAAGGCTTTGAAAGTTT
The DNA here is from genome assembly GCA_039654895.1 of Mongoloraphidia duomilia. Lineage (NCBI taxonomy): Eukaryota > Metazoa > Arthropoda > Insecta > Raphidioptera > Raphidiidae > Mongoloraphidia > Mongoloraphidia duomilia. The sequence continues at coordinate 1,788,680 of CM077526.1, forward strand.
AAAAGCTTTAAAAGGCTGGTTAAATTTGTGTTTATAAGGAAAACTGTCACCTCTAGCAATATTTAACGCTTCAAACTTGAACAGTTTATCAGGGTCGGTTTCAACTTGCCGTGTCGTCATTTAAAATCTCGTTGTATGTTACTTGAAATGTTACCGGTAATATTATAAATTTATAAATTACCTGTACTGTTTTAAAACATGTTTTAAATTAAAATATCTGGGTGCCGAGCTTTGCTCGGATGAGTTTAATAAAAATAGTACTTGTATGCTGTGAGATATTATTTTCTCAGAATATTATTCCGAAACGAATTTATTTCTGAAACATAATTTAAAATAATTGTTTCTGTTAAATATTTTAAATACCTATGTGTATTTTTAAGCGTAAAAACTAAACATCAACTTGAATCAAGCATTTTTTCCTGTAAATATTATTTAGGTCGCCATTTTCAAATCTACCGCCGTTATTGTTTTGTTGACTGAAGAACTCGCAAAAACCGATTTTCATAGATTGAATATCTTGTAAAAATGTTCGAATCAGATGAAATTTTGCTCGCCCGTTGCCATTTTAACAATCCAATTTTAAGCATTGATACCAAATATCAACTTTATCGAAGTACTTTTTCTCTGTGATGTCATCTTAACAACTTCCAGTAAATTTCAAATATTTTTTTGCATAGGTACCTACTGAAAAACTCACAAAAATCGATTCTTTTAATAACAAACGTCAGACTATAACCTGCGCAAAACTTTTTTTGCATGTATCTTCACCATAGTTTTTAAAAATCGATGTGTTTTTACACAGACCTGCGGCGCCGTTTTGTTATTTACATATTGTGCAAGACACTTCTTATATTAGTGTTCAATTAAAATTTTAACACTTGTGATATATTATATAAAATCTATGTAGAAATAGACTTCGAATCAATCTGACTTTAATTGAGCGAGTTATAATAAATAAAAAACACCTTTTTTTTAATTGCTCCCCTCTGGACCCAAATTCCTACCTAGATCGATTTCTCGCCCCGAAAAATCCCCATTCTGTAAATTTCATCAGAATCGTTAGTCGTTTTTGAGAAAAAAAGGTCTAGGTAAGATTATACGTCATACTACATTTAACGTATTTACCTATACATATTTTATATAGGTAATATAAAAATAACATACTCATTTATTTAAATTTTATCTAAAACTACTTACATAATTATGTTTAGATTTTATTGTTGCTATTTTTTTACTTTTCAAATAATTACTGATTATTTTAATAAGTTAAAGATTGACTGTCAGAGTAATTTTGACATAAATAATGAAAATAGTTTGTTTTTTCCAAAGCCTACTCACAATACGACACTGTTTTATGACGTTAAAAAAACTGTTTTTTAAAATGATAAAATCGATAAGAAAACGAATTTTTCCAGGGATGAGACCTAACTAAATCGATTTTTTGCCCCCCGAAACCCCTTTTCGGTAAATTTGATCAAAATCGTTAGAGCCGTTTTCGAGAAAATATTTATATAGATACATAGAAACATATATATATACAAGATTTACTCGTTTAATAATATAGGGGGATTTAATAATTTTAAAAATGTTCAAATAGTTAAAATTTATTGGTAACCATTATAATATACGATAGGGCAAAAATACATTTTGTTATATTCCTGCTGCTTTAAATCTGATTCCACAAGTTATATTATTCTCTGTTCCGGGTTAGTTCAGTCAACCTCAGACACGAACAAACCCACACACCCTTACGCCAACCTTCGAAACATTTCACATTTGTTCGCAACTCTAGTGTCTCTAAATTAACAACCTATAGAAGATTCAGGTGTGCAAGCTTTCATGACCGGCATTGTTCCAAGTCTTCATGGTTTCCAGACTTGTAGGCCGTGGTCCGGAGGTATTTCTACCTGACGTTTCGTCTACGACTGCGGTAGACATTCTCAAAGGCGATGTGACAGCGGTCGAAGTGTCCTCCTTGGCGACTCACAGGTCAGTGTGTCAATGACTGGTGTCCTCCCTTCTTTTATGCCTAATACCAGTATGTTCTCTGCTCGGTCGTAGTCCGTCTCTCTGTAATTGGTCAACTGCGCAGTGTGTAATGGTGGGGGTGAGTTCTCTACTCGGTCGTATTCCGTCCTTGTACGATTGGCCAATCGTACAAGGACGGAATACGATCGAGTAGAGTATTTTGCAGTATGAACAATAAACAGTTGACTTGCCTACTCTGTAATGTTTATATTTTGTGATATCTTCTAGGTTGAACTTTGAAGGTCTGTTGTAATGCGTCACCTGATTAAATTGCGACAGGTAATATTACAACGCCCGACTACTAAATTATCTTTGTCTGTGTTGTGTCGTGTTTTGTCGGAGGATGAGACAGGGGTGTATTTTGGGACATTATGTATGCAAGTAGGTACATTATTTATCTTCTGTGACAGCAGCGACCTCTCACCTCCAAGCTTAAAACCCTTCTGTATCAGAGAGACATATTGTGTATTGTACTCAGCACACATATGAATGTATTTTCTAAAGCAGCGCTTCTCAAACTATGTATTGCAGTGTGTCTCGAGTAAAGTAGTGAGTGTGTAGTGTAGTAGAGTGGGAAGCGCATCGGAAAGAGCCGACGAGACACGAGGCTGGTCGAATGACACCACGCGTCTTGCCATCAAAACGTTTTCACTCCCATCCAAGCGCGCCATTAGATATTTCACAACAAAAAACTTTTTAAAAACAAGCTTTAAAAAAATATTGTAGCAAAACCCCAGATGTTACGCCGCTGGCGACAATAGAATCGTCGAGAACAAGTAACAATGGTGAGGCGTGGCATGATATCGAAGACACCGGTAACCACCAGAATGTTCTGGAAAGCGCGCGAGCTGCTAAACAGGAGCAGTCACTGGACAAACAACAACGAGAGTCGTGTGACAGTGTCGATTTGAAATAAATACAGCATATAAATTGTTCAGTGTTATTTAAAGTGCTTCAGTTCGTTTAAGAATTACTGTTCGTGTTATTATTATATAAACAGTGTTGACTGTTAGAATTGAGATATAATTGTTACTTTCTATTGTTATCTATTTTTGTTACATTTTTAATTATTGTAAATAAATAATTTATTCCACCCACGTATGAAAACAGTTTTGTTACAATATGTTAATTTTTACACCTACCTAACTCAATATAATTTTTATTATTGTATGGAACTCTCGGTGCGCGAGTCTGATTCGCACTTGGCAGGTTTTTTGTGACAGTCGCCTAAAAAATAAATGGTTTTGAAATAGATGCAGTTGTTTTTATTGAAAGCATGCAGTATATTATCTAGAGTGCATATTAATCTTTTGTTTCGAATTTTATGTTGAAAACGAGGTACAGCCGGGTTGAACAGACAGTTTAAATCCCCCAAACAAAAACAAGCCGCGGTTTAATCCAGAGTATTATTCACACGTGTTGTTTTATGGACGTTCTCTCTAATCGTGATTAATACAAGACAATTAATAAGATTGATGCGCTGTTAAATATTATTAACGACTTCTCGTTAAGAAAACTTGTATAATAGTGGGCCAAAGAAAAACTATACCTAATGCTAAAATGTGACTAGATGAAATTAGACAAAGAAACATTGCTTCTTGTGTTGATATAAAACTTTCTAATATATGACGTAAAGATGACGTAAATAACACAAATACCTAATTTATATCCGTTGTCATGAAAAGAAATCCATCCACTTTTATTTATCTTATAAAATCAAATGTTAGTAAAATATAATAAAAAAATTCGACTGATGACCAGTCCTATACTTCCCACCTAGTAAATATTTACAAAAAATAAAAACTCTTTTTTTATTCTTTGAAAAAAAGCATGGCCCTCTTTTTACTTCCCACCTCTACTATGGTAGGGAAGTAATGGATTTAGTCCGAAAAAAATATTTCGAGATTTTAACAGATTTTCACGTTTTGAGACCCTAGCAATCGTTTAAGATCATTTTCTGACTGATGTCTGTATGTGTGTGTGTGTGTGTGTGTGTGTGTATGTGTGTGCGTGTGTATGTGTGTGTGTGTGTGTGTGTATGTGTGTGTGTGTGTGTATGTGTGTGGTCAATTTTTCGCCTTCGATATCTTAAGAACGGAACAACATACGGGCATGCCGATTGTTCTATTGTGTTTATCAGCCTTTAACTTAGATCTGATTAGATTTTGAGTCGAATCGGTTCAGTGGATCCTGAGATATTCAAAAAGACGGTCTCAATGTCACGTATTAATATAGGTAAAAAAAATATAAATGAATTCTAGATGTTATAATATGAAAAAAATGTAAATATTTTTTTTCTCTAAAATGTTAGTTTTCGAGAAAAAAAATATTTTACTAAAAAAAATAAAAATTGTACGTAAACCAAGGTAACCATGATTTTTGCTATATTAAGTTAGCCATCAGTAGATCACCAAACAAAAAAGAGGGCCATGCTTTTTTCAAAGAATAAAAATTAAATTGTGTTTTAAAGACCACCAACAGCTAAGGTTATTTGGGCCTAGTCAAAGAATAAAAAAAAAAGTGTTTATTTTTTGCAAATATTTACTAGGTGGGAAGTATAGGACTGGTCATCAGACGAATTTTTTACCTATGTTAATACGTGACATTGAGACGTTTTTTTTAATATCTCAGGATCCACTGAACCGATTTGACTCAAAATCTAATCAGATCTAAGTTAAAGGCTGATAAACACAATAGAATAATTGGCATGGCAGTATATTGTTCCGTTTTTTTACGATATCGAAGGCGAAAAATTGATAACATACACACACACACACACACACACACACACACATATACAGACATCAGTCAGAAAATGATCTTAAACGATTGCTAGGGTCTCAAAACGTGAAGATCTGTTAAAATCTCGAAATATTTTTTTTGGACTAAATCCATTACTTCCCTACCATAGTAGATGTGGGAAGTAAAAATAATAGTATATACAATAATTGAATAATCCACACAAGATAGCCAATTAATAATAATTATATGACAACATGTTTCGACTAATACGCCATCATCAGGTCACTATATTTAGAGGTTATGTGTGTTCACTCATATTGATCATCTACTCCCTTCATATTTTAAATATAATGAAATAACAGAGTATCTGCTTTAATCTGACGATATTCTACTACATCTCCATTAAGAAAACTATAACGACCGTGTCTGCCTTATTATAAAAGACACATTATATAATATTAAAAAGAATCTGATCATATCTCGCGCACTCCCAATAAAACAGTCGGTTGGCGATCGAAGTCGTAAGCGAGGAGTAGATTCAAACAATACACTTGTAATTAACATTCTTAATGCACCACTAAGTTCCGATGAATTTTATTAAAAGGGAACACTTTTATAAAGTAATTCACATTAAGAATCGGGAAGGTGAATAAATCTGAATTTCTTTCATTATCTTGCGAAATAATACTAATTTAAAACCTCGTTTCATCCATTTTTCTAGTGTCTCCATGAATTAAAGAACATTTATTATTAAATTGAGAAGGAAAAATTCCTTAAAGAATTTTGTATCTACATGCACCCAAAATTTTGGGTTCGTCATCTTCACACAAGAGATATTTGCGGAGCAAGTTGAAATTATAACCGCGTCTCAAACCACAAAATGGGCGATTACAGTGAGTTTGGGTCTAACTAAAGAAATAAAGGAATTAATAAAGAAATCATATGTGATCACAAATAGCGCCTGATGTTACGTTAATTTCTAATAGTCTACACGACCGTGGGTTCTATGCGTGACAACGTCTACCTGGAATGAAAGAAAAATTGGAAAGGACATTTTGATTGTCTAGTGAATTCTGGAAAGAACACAGTAAGTGCTGCTAATATGTCTAACCAAAATAATAATTGAAATGTTTCTATTTCCTCAAATTGAAAACTGTTTTTCTAAATGAAGATTGGTAAGGAAGTATATTTTTCGTGCATGCGTTGCTTAGTGAGACGTTGTCACACCAAAATGTATTGTGTTACACTTACGCAACATTGGAACTACAAGGTTAATAATACAGCATTCTGAAAGACAAAAAACTACTCGACGCGACATCTCTCGAGTGGAAGGAGAAGTATATTTTCGTACGTGCATATTGCATACCTACCTACGTAGTAAAGACGTTGTCACGTCAATCAAATACTCATCTTTTAATAGTCAAATGAATGTCCCGACGTTTGCAAAGTGCAACACACCTGCTAACAGTAATGAAGGCAATACTATGTGTAATGAGTAATTAGTCAGATACCGCTGGGAGCATTTCTGAAGAACCTCCTTGTGAACATACGTCAAGCTGTTTCCGTCGTCAAGCTATTTACGTTAGAAACACTGCCTGGATTTTTCACTATTATAATAATTATTATACGTGCTTTCTGTGTTTTAATGTTCCAGAAAAATTATATTTATTCCAGAAAAATGTGCCAAATATGTACGAAGACAATTTTTTAAGATACGTTAAAATGAATAATGCATAACGAAGTGATTAGATTAAATTACCCCAGGGATGCTTTTCTCTCCAAATTAACATGCAACTTCTTTATAATACATATAGCTTATAACCTTTTCGGAAAATGGTTGCACTAACATTTTCAAACGGTTTTGTGGGTTTCTAAACTCTCATACAGAACTAAAGGAAGAGTGGTTCAGACACAAGCATGCTAACCACTGTACCAAACTGTCCTCTGAAGTTCACTTGAATTTACAGATGCCTCGAAAGGAAATCGCGATGACATCGTAATCACATATTTTCTGTGCAAAATAAGCTATTAAAGAAAATTCATCTATATATATAAAACAGTTCCGTTACTGACTGATTGATTGACTGACAGACAACGCCCAGGTCAAACCGCTGAAGATATAAACTTGAAATTTGGACAGTAGGTTCCTTTTGTGACGCAGGCACCCACTAAGAAAGGATTTTTCGAAATTCAACCCCTAAGGGTGTTAAATAGGGGATGAAAGTTTGTATGGAAATTCGTCATTTTTGAAGCTAGAAGCATGAAATTTTGCACAGAAGTTTCTTATATAACGTAGGTGAGCACTAAGAAATTTTTTTTTGAAAATTCAACCCCTAAGGGGGTTAAAAAGGGGATGAAAGTTTGCATGGAAGTTCTTTATTTTGAAGTTAGAAGCATGACATTTTGCACAGGAGTTCCTTATATTACGTAGGTGAGCAATAAGAAAGGATTTTTCGAAATTCAACCCCCAAGGGGGTTAAATAGGGGATGAACATTTGTATGGAAATTCGTCATTTTTGAAGTTAGAAGCATGAAATTTTGCACAGGAGTTCCTTATATAACGTAGATGAGTAGTAAGAAAGGATTTTTGAAAATTCATCCCTTAAAGGGGTTAAATAGGGGATGAAAGTTAGTATGGAAGTTTGTAATTTTTTAAGTTAGAAGCATGAAATTTTGCATAGGAGTTCCTTATATAACATAGATGAGTAATAAAAAAGGATTTTTGAAAATTCATCCCTTAAAGGGGTTAAATAGGGGATGAAAGTTTGTATGGAAGTTCATAATTTTTGAAGTTAGAAGGATGAAATTTTGCACAGGAGTTCCTTATATAACGTAGGTGAGCAATAATGTATTAATAAAATTCGATCGGACGAGCGAAGCGAGTGAGTAATGTATTATTAATATTCGAGTGAACGAGCGAAACGAGTGAGTAATGTATAATTAATATTCAAACGAACGAGCGAAGCGAGTGTGTAATGTATTAATAAAATTCGAGCGAACGAGCGAAGCGAGTGAGTAATGTGTTAATAAAATCCGAGCGAACGAGCGAAGCGAGTGAGTTATGTATTATAAAATTCGAGCGAATAAACACCACCAGCCCGGCTTCGCTTCGCAGGAGGAGAATTTCTCGCGGGGAGATAATAAATCATAAATCAAAAAATACGTGGGCGAAGCCACGGGTAACGGCTAGTATATAATTAAAATTAATGAGGTTAAATTTGATTGTTAATTAAAAAGAAGCATTTCCTTTAAGTTTATTAATCAATTAAGATTTTATTTATTCAGTTAAAGAGCTGTATTTAAACGGAAACACATAAAATTGATTTTAATTAAAGCTTCGTAAAATCTTTTAAGATTTTCAATATCAGAAAGTTTTGATTATGATCGGTTATTTGTAACAAGTAGTAATGGGTGCTAATTGAAGTAAAGATTTTATATAAAACTTAACGATATGAAAAATTACTAGCATAAACAAACAGCTTAAAACATGTACAAAGTACTGACATAAATAATTAATTCTAGTTGTAGTTCGTTCAAAAATAAAAAGAAAAAAAAACTCGGGTCGCAGTGCCAAAACCCTGCCGACAATATCGTGTATTTGCTAATACAGGCATTGTGGCATTATTATGTAAACTTAAGTTTGTTTTTTGACAAAATAAAAAATTTAACCCCTTAATACAGCCCTTAAAATAATTAAATTTTTCTAAATTTCAATATTAGACATGGATTTCATCAATACACCCAATTAAATACACCCTTCCATATCTAAGTAAATCCGTATCAACAAACTAGTGTTTTCATAAAATTTGAAAGTCCGGTCCTGTCGGGCCGATTTTATTAAAATTTTAGCAGCACATTTTAATCTTTACTAAAGAGTTAAATTTCAATTTTGAAACGATTCTGACAAATTTTTCGGTATTTTTGGGCCCAAAAACTTTTTGGAACCCCTTAATACAACCCTGAAAATGGTCCGATCGGGCCCATTTTAAATAGGCTTCTTGCGGTGATGGGTTCCAATGTGTGTACCAAATTTCGTTTCAATCGATTAAGTCTGTCGAGAGTTATCGTGTACACACATATATATATAAATATATATAAATATATAAATATATATATATATATATACATACATATATATATAAACATTTTTAAAAATGGTGCCAAAGTGTTCAGGAGGCTATGAAACGTCGAGAAATTTTGGTCCGACCCCTAGGTCCCACCATCCGACCGACGCCAATAGTGTATGTGCCATATGGCAAATACACTAATAAAAAGCGTTGTGAACGTAGATTTATGACTTCAAAAGTAAAATGTTAACGCGATAAATATGTAAATAAGAAAATGTATATTGCCAACATGGAAAAGATTAAGAAAGAAATGAAAACATCAAAAAACTGAATATTCATTTTTAATTTCTTGTAACACACATAAAGTACATGGTTTTGCCATACCTACTATAAAAAGCTGATTTTCAGTTCATTTTCAGTATTTTCAAATTTTTTTGATAGTCCATTTGTGTCGCACACTTCATTTTTTTAGTAGGCCGAGAGTAGCTGTCAGTAGGTAGTAGTGGGCGGATCGGAGCGAATAAACATAAATCACTATGCAAATGGTTTGCTTCTCACACTAGTGTGGCAAAGATATGTTCCCGCACACCGAGCTGACGAAAGTCACTTAACATACATACATATACGAAAAGAAACTATTTTATACACTGTAAGAAATGAGAAGGCCGATTACATAGATTATCGATGGTCCATTTGTAGCCAGCGATTAATCTGGTAACAGGCACCCAAAGAGATAATGCCGTCGCCACATCGCGTAGATTCCATAAAAACACATTGCGCATGCGTGGCTACTAATTTTACATTAATTTGTTTTTTATTCATCTATTTTATATATGTAAATTGTAACTATACATTTTATTTTGTAATTTTTACACACTTTATTGGAATATTACACATATTATAATTTTAATTTACTTTATGTAAAATCACAAATTTGTTTAACTTCAGTAAAAGTCCAAGTTTTTATGAAGTTTTCTGTATAAAAATAAATAATAATGTAAAATCACTTAGAAAATCGAGCGAATTCTATCTTAACTTTCAAAGTAATTTAACATCCATTTTTTACAGTGTATAGTAGGTATGGCAAAAAAGAACAAAAAAAGAAATATTCGACAGGCATTTGGACTAAACCGTTTGTGAATACAGGCCTTTACGTTTATATATAAACGACCATTTTGTTTTACAAACTTTTGTAAATACCATAGAATAAAATTTATAACAATAAAATATGTATTATTAAAAGGTACATAATAATATACCGTTTATGTCCCATTTAAATTCTGTATTGCTATTCATTTGTTTTAGTACTATTGTACAAAAGTTTTATGTTTATTTTTCATTTGCAACCATGAAAATATTTACGACCACTGTATAATAATAATTATAACATTAAAATAATTCAACTTGTAATTTCTCTCTATCGAATAATTCGAGATAGAAGATTATTTAACTTAGGAAGAGTTACAGTAACTCGACGAAATCTATGTTAAAACTAAATAATTGAGTTATGAAGAAATTGTAAATTATAGACGTTCGACAATAGAGGTTATTAGTTCAGGTGTGCAAGCTTTCACGGCCGGCATTGTTCCAAGTCTTCATGGTTTCCGGGCTTGTAGGCCGTGGTTCGGTGGTATTTCTACCTGACGTTTCGTCTACAACTGCGGTAGACATTCTCAAAGGCGATGTGGCAGCGGTCGAAGTGTCCTCCTTGGCGGCTCACAGATCGGTGTGTCAGTGACTGGTGTCCTCCCTTCTTTTATGCCTAGTACCAGTGTGTTCTCTGTTCGGTCGTAGTCCGTCTCTCTGTAATTGGTCAACTGCGCAGTGTGTGATGGTGGGGATGAGTTCTCTACTCGGTCGTATCCCGTCCTTGTACGATTGGTCATTGGTTTTGTATGTCGCCATTGAGAATGTCTACCGCAGTTGTAGACGAAACGTCAGGTAGAAATACCACCGGACCACGGCCTACAAGCCCGGAAACCATGAAGACTTGGAAGAGGTTATTAGTGTCTGATACAACAATTGAGTTACGTTTGTACTTAAATCTATGCGATTGGTGGTTTAGTTGCATATTGGAGCGTGATTTTCCAATCGAGAAGTGCAACTGTTGGAAAACTAAATAATTTCATGTGTGCGTCTAGCTTAAAGGCTATGCCTTAAGCGATTAAGCCGTACATTCATGTGAGTTGGCCTTTATATTATGTACATACATTTTATATACAAACACATACACATTTTATAGTATGTTTGATGAAATGACGCTAATGGAAAAACATTTAATATTTCATAAGTACGTTGAAATCATGCCCATTTTTTATTCGGCAGAATTTCTCGTAAATAAATCGGTTGTATATAAAAATGCCTACCTTTTAAAAATGAAAAATGTATTTAATAAACAAAAAACCCGATTACTGCTAACACAAAAGTTCAAAACAAGCAGGACTGTCGTGGGTTCGAATCCCACTTCCGCTAATGGATGTTTTGTGATGTTATTTAGTTTTAAGTGAGTTGTCATTTTATGTAAACAAGACGCTAATGACCTAAGTTGTCGCCGCGTCTATAATTTACAATAAAAATAAATAAATCAAAACACACATTCAATTTGAAAAGTAGTCCGGCCAAAATATAATGTTTAGATCTCACTACTATAGCAGTAGGTACACTAAAATTTCAATCTTGAATGCATTTAACGTTTTTTTTTTAATAATGACAATAATATGGGCAGTTCAACGGAGATCAAGCAGTCATTAGTGACTCGTGCAATCAAGTGCGTCTGATATAAATATTAGACAGTCATTAGTGACTCGTGCAATCAAGTGCGTCTGATATAAATATTAGGCAGTCATTAGTGACTCGTGCAATCAAGTGCGTCTGATATAAATATTAGGCAGTCATTAGTGACTCGTGCAATCATGTGCGTCTGATATAAATATTAGGCAGTCATTAGTGACTCGTGCAATCAAGTGCGTCTGATATAAATATTAGGCAGTCATTAGTGACTCGTGCAATCAAGTGCGTCTGATATAAATATTAGGCAGTCATTAGTGACTCGTGCAATCAAGGGCGTCTGATATAAATATTAGGCAGTCATTAGTGACTCGTGCAATCAAGTGCGTCTGATATAAATATTAGGCAGTCACCGGAGATCAATCGACGGTGTCACGCAATGATATAAATATTAGTCAATCAACGGTCGAATCAGTCAGTACAGTGATATAAATAGTGGAGTGGATATAAAAAAGAGGCTTGGTGTGGGGCTAAAACTACATTGCTAACTTCCCATTGGGTGTTCATTATGCAATTATGCGTCGAAAGAAATTGGACTGGAGTCGATATCATTCTTTGTTCTCGAGATATGTGAGACAAGAAACATTTTAAAACCATTTTACAGTATTTTTTTGTTATAAACAAAAAACTGGTAATTGAAATTTCCTGTAAACCTAATCAGGTGTTCATTATGTAATTATGTGTCGAATAATTTGTTGTAAGTGAACCAAATAATTCACCGGCACAATGTAATATATTACCGGAACATGATATGTAATACTGTTATGTAATTTAGTTAAAAAAACAAAATGCTGTGTCATCAGTTTGTTGTTTATTATCCGTGTGAACAAACAAGAGCACATCGAGACGGCAACAAAACAGTATTAGTAATTGTGTTTTCCAAAAGCGTTTCAAACAATTTTCATCAAGTGTGTTCGCCATTTTATATAAATATAGAAATGTGTTAAGCTGCACTATCACATTATTCGTGATACTTCACAATCCACAACATAATAGACATGTGCTTAGCATCATAATATTATAACGTGTTACGAATACTCAATCAATGTGTGTTTTATAATATAAAAAATTCGACTGATGACCAGTCCTATACTTCCCACCTAGTAAATATTTTCAAAAAATAAACACTCTTTTTTTATTCTTTGAAAAAATCATGGCCCTCTTTTTTGTTTAGTGATCTACTGATGGCTAGCTTAATATAGCAAAAATCATGGTTACCTTGATTTACGTACAATTTTCTTTTTTTAGTAAAATATTTTTTTTCTTGAAAACTGTAAATTTTTGAGAAAAAAAATATTTACGTTTTTTCATATTATAACTTCTAGAATTCATTTATATTTTTTTTACCTATATTAATACGTGACATTAAGAACGTTTTTTTTTATATCTCAGGATCCACTGAACCGATTTGACTCAAAATCTAATCAGATCTAAGTTAAAGGCTGATAAACACAATAGAACAATCGGCAAAGCCGTATGTTGTTCCGTTTTTACGATATCTAAGGCGAAAAATTGACCACACACACACATACGGACATCAGTCAGAAAATGATCTTAAACGATTAGGGTCTCAAAACGTGAAGATCTGTTAAAATCTCGAAATATTTTTTCGGACTAAATCCATTACTTACCATAGTAGAGGTGGGAAATAAAAATAAGTCTGGTAGCTTTTACTGGCAGTGTGAGCTGCAACAACAGCTTTACACACGTACTATATATACATTGACAATATCCAAGGCAATCTATCAGTGTCAAGGTGAGAACTCCGGACTCCGGAGATATCTACGGCCAAAGTTTATATATACATACAAACACAATACACACAAGTGACAGAATAGAATGAAACTGCACGCTCATGTATATTCTGAACGACACTGTAGTACTTGATGGAATATAGCTCTGATGAGCTATATATAGTGCACGAGTGGATATTTAGACGTATTATTTATCAAAATATTGTCAAAGAAAATCCGACACAATTTTGAGGAATAAAATAACGATAAACCCACACATGCTATTTTTTACTTCCCACCTCTACTATGATAGGGAAGTAATGGATTTAGTCCGAAAAAAATATTTCGAGATTTTTACAGATCTTCACGTTTTGAGACCCTAGCAATCGTTTAAAATTATTTTCTGACTGATGTCTGTATGTGTGTGTGTGTGTATGTGGTCAATTTTTCGCATTCGATATCGTAAAAACGGAACAACATACGGCCATGCCGATTGTTCTATTGTGTTTATCAGCCTTTAACTTAGATCTGATTAGATTTTGAGTCAAATCGGTTCGGTGGATCCTGAGATATAAAAAAAAACGTTCTCAATGTCACGTATTAACATAGGTAAAAAAAAATATAAATGAATTCTAGATGTTATAATATGAAAAAAATGTAAATATTTTTTTTCTCTAAAATGTACAGTTTTCGAGAAAAAAAATATTTTACTAAAAAAAAATAAAAATTGTACGTAAATCAAAGTACCTAACCATGATTTTTGCTATATTACTAGCCATCAGTAGATCACCAAACAAAAAAGAGGGCTATGCTTTTTTTTAAAGAATAAAAAACGAGTGTTTATTTTTTGCAAATATTTACTAGGTGGGAAGTATAGGACTGGTCATCAGTCGAATTTTTTTGTATTCAAAACGCAGCAACTGCCTCAAAATTTGATACTTAGCTACCCGAAATTTCTCGTTCGATTGCAATTCACGTCAAAATGTTTTTAATTTGTGGTCAAGACCGGGGGAAGGTAGGTTTGACATGTGTGTAGCAAAATAATCTTATATATATAATAAGTTCTATATCTAAATTTTCAGCTATATCAAAGTGAATACTTAAAATTGATATAGTATTCAGTTACTCTTGGGACAACGTAGATCTTAAATAAGTTCTTAAGCCTTTCAGAGCTGAAAAGGTTCTCTCATAGACTCGTAAGTACAAGTACCTAGAAGCTGTTATCGTAATAGTAATATAATAATAGTTAAATAAATTTGTAATATTGTGGACAGTGGGGTGTGGAATACGTCACACACACAAGAAAATCTCATGTAGTCCTCTAACATACTTACTAAAAATCCCACCCTTCATTTCCTCTGCAAAGTTTAGAAGTGTGAGTAAAACTACCTCCAACAAGCCGTGAGGTGGGTCGTTTATTAGGACTAAAGTGCGACCCTTGAGGTCCACACGACGAACTTCCCAGTTTGATAAATATTTAACAATAATAATTAAATTAGATATTACACAGAAATCATTAAAACATAATTATTATTTATTTTTAACAATAATTAAAAAAAAAACGGCTGAACCGATTTTTATAAAATTTATGTCGGATCAAAATGACGTTAACACGCCTCGATTGACACCCTTACAAAGTCGATATAATTTTTTATTCGCGAGATATTGTGTAAAATCTACTTTTTTGGAGTCTATTTGGTTAAGAAAAAAGAACGGCTGAACGGATTTTGTAAAAAATTCTTTCAGATCATATTTACGTTAATACGCGTCGATTGGCACCCTAACGTAGTCGATATCAATTTTCATTCTCGAGATTTCGTCTTAGAAAGAAATGAACACATACTTACTTACGTACACACACACACATACACACACACACAGACATCTTTTCAAAAATAGTTTAAAAATAGTGTAGTGACCTTGAAACATAAAAATTTGTTATACATTTTGATTTCGATTTTCGAACCCATTACAATAACTTCCAATGGGAAGTTAAAATTGTGTCTTTGCAAAAATCTCTAGAACCGGTTTCATTGTCTACCGGTTAGAAACGGGTACCTTATAAATCTTCGTCATCTCAAGTATGGATATTATTTACCTGTATAAGCACAACCAATCTTCTGTGTTACAATTCTGAATAAAAAACAAAACGAACAAACAAAAAATACAAATTTTGTTTCTACATAAACTCAGAAAACAGCTGCGCTTCACGGTTTAACGTTTTATGCACATAAGTATAAAATATCGATCATGGAGACAAGCTAGTATAACATTCAATAATAAAACTGAATTTGTTTTTTCCTTATAGCTTTACGAAAAAACAAAACTTTAACTTAAAAAACTACACAACAAAAGGAGAGTGTATGACTAAGACCACACGTTACTAGTGCAACTAACTCACTCACCGGTATATACTTTCGCGCCCGAACACATACACAAAAAAATTCGACTGATGACCAGTCCTATACTTCCCACCTAGTAAATATTTGCAAAAAATAAACAATCTTTTTTTTATTCTTTGACTAGGCCCAAATAACTTTAGCTGTTGGTGGTCTTTAAAACACAATTTAATTTTTATTCTTTGAAAAAAGCATGGTCCTCTTTTTTGTTTAGTGATCTACTGATGGCTAGCTTAATATAGCAAAAATCATGGTTACCTTGATTTACGTACAATTTTTATTTTTTTTAGTAAAATATTTTTTTTCTCGAAAACTATACATTTTAGAGAAAAAAAATATTTACATTTTTTTCATATTATAACATCTAGAATTCATTTGTATTTTTTTTCACCTATGTTAATACGTGACATTGAGGACGTTTTTTTGAATATCTCAGGATCCACTGAACCGATTTGACTCAAAATCTAATCAGATCTAAGTTAAAGGCTGATAAACACAATAGAACAATCGGCATGCCCGTATGTTGTTCCGTTCTTAAGATATCGAAGGCGAAAAATTGACCACATACACACATACACACACACATACACACACACACACACACACACACCACACACATACAGACATCAGTCAGAAAATGATCTTAAACGATTGCTAGGGTCTCAAAACGTGAAAATCTGTTAAAATCTCGAAATATTTTTTTCGGACTAAATCCATTACTTCCCTACCATAGTAGAGGTGGGAAGTAAAAATTGTAATTTTATTTTTTTATATTTTAAATTGTTATCCGATGGGTGTCTATACCTATATATTTTCATTATTAAAAAAAGGTCTGAAAAGTGCCATTTTTATCATTCACTGACTGACTGTCTCACTCATTCACTCGTCAAAAATCTAGACCACTTCTAGGTGACTTAGAAACTTGAAATTTGACATCAAGGTAGATCATGAGGCTTATAAAAAGAAAAAAATCTGAAAACAACAAATTATCATATTTAAGCGCTAAATATCGGCTGTCTACTGTGTAGAACATGAATTGTGGTGGAAGGAAAGGGAATAGATCTGCACCTGCACCATTACAATTCATTCTGCTACCTAAAGGTATGTGCAGTACGCAGCTGGGACTCTAGATGGTAGCATGTATGGTAGATGGTGGCTGAAATTATAAGCGCTTATAGGTTTGCATAACGAAGCTTTGATACTAGCATTGATACAAGGTTAAATCGCGTTTGAAATGTCAGATAGCGAAGACGAATATTTGTGTTCTTCTGCTACAAAATGGTATATTTTAAATACAAATTTGAGTAGGAGCTATCATGTCCACCCTATTAATAGAAAACGATCTAAACATGGTGAATTTCATCATTTATACCAAGAATTAAAATTTTACCCAAACCGGTTTTTTTAATATTTACGTATGGAACCTAACACTTTTAAATACGTCTTAGAAAAATCTCAAAACAAATTTAATAAAAACTGGCAAAATTTTTTTTATTAAACTAGTCACATCCATTGCGAAACTTGTAACGGCCATTTGGCAGTTGTCACACGTTGATTGTAGTAGTCAGCGCGCTGAAAGAATGGTGAGATATATTCTTGAATCTAGCAGCTCTTGTAACAGCGTTTATACCTGCTACACTCACTGCTTCGTTGTGTACGCTCGCATATATAACAATGCATTAATTTAAGCAAGCCTTGCTATAATCTACGCTACTATCTAGAATCCCAGCTGCGTACTGCACGTACCTTAAGGAATGTGTATCTAGACTCACGGCAGTAACTTTGCAAAAAGTATTGATATCCCACCAAAAATATACTTGTTAGAGTGGCTTCTGGCGCCACCTAGAGCCCCTCCCCCTTTTCGATCGGTCCTCAACTTTGCTTTATTATCATCAAGCTACAAGCATTCACAAGCGAAGCCAGTCGCCATATTTATTCAGCTCATTAATTTTATATAGAAGAAAAAAAGAGAATAAATTTTCATATCCATTTCCTGATTGGCCGCTATGTTTGTTGTCAGTCATTTATAAGGTATAGCGCTTTTATTATACCTTTTAACTGAGTGATTAGCATGAAGAGTCGACGTCTGTTTGTGAGAGGTTTCACTGTATCGTAATGAGACAGCTTGTATGACGTAACATGACTATTAAAATCCCGAAGCTCAAGTCTTCATAGTACATATTATTATTGTGCCGCAGGAAAAGCAGCGCTGTCCCGTTAAATAAACCTTCATAATATTCTGCATTTTCCACTGAAAAAGTCTTCAACGATGACTCAGTGTCATGGATGTTAAGGTTCATTGTGTGCTCGCGTCAAAATGTAACAAAAACTTGTGTGAAATATTTAATATTTCAAAATGTGTGGCATGGAACGAACTGACGTGATATTTACAACAAAAATGCGTTATAAGATGTTTTTTTGCTACCCAAACATGTAATAATAACATGACAAATAGAATTACTAACTACGTTTGCTTACGGAATATATTATAGTTAGACAATGTTCTGGTCTTTTTTGATATCCGATATATAATCACTGACATATATATCTATGGATAGGTGTTACCAGAGTGGGGAAAGTATATTAGAACCAAGAAGTATAGATTTATTATTTATTTGTAGAATATAGACGCGTCGACACCTCGGGTCATTAGGTCTTGAACACAACAAATAATCCATTTGTGCATTAAAATCCGCCAGCCGGCATACACAAACCGACTGGTACGAGCTGGGGTCCCTGGGAACGCTAATTCCCACAAAACATTGGAATTAGTGATGAGCAAAGCAAGGCCAAGACCAAGACTTGGACAGTCTTGGTCTTGGTCTTGCTGAAAGAAGTATAGAGGTTAGGAATCTGTCTACATTGGACACGGGTCAAAAATGGAGAATATAATTTTTATAGATTTAGCCACTAGAGACGCTGCGACACGTAAGGTCGACCGAACGTCAACGTAAAAAATAAATGCAAATTTTACTTATACTTATGGATATTTTGTAAAAAAACGATGAATTTTTAAGAACAAAGTCACGTTATATACACGTAAACAAATAATGGAATGTGATTCGTATTCCGTATGGTTCTTATCTTAAAGTTTGCAAACCCCTAGGTTTATGCCCTATGTTTCTTATACTATAGGTTCTTATTGAGAACAGCGCTACTTGTGGCACTTTTTCAAACTACCAAAATCACTGATTTTTAGAACGTCCGACATCTTGTATGAACCTTTTACAGGGCATGCGCGTGTACATATTATATTTTAATAATGTTGCGCACACTGTAAAAAATAGATGTAAAAATACTTTGAAAGTTAAGGTAGAATTCGCTCGATTTTCTAAGTGATTTAACATTATTATTTATTTTTACACAGAAAACTTCATGAAAACTTGCACTTTTTCTGTAAAGTTAAACAAATTTGTGATTTTTACAGAAAGTAAATTAAAATTACATAATTTGTGTAATATTCCAATAAAGAGTGTAAAAATTACAAAATAAAATGTATAGTTACATATATAAAATGGATGAATACAAAACAAATAAATGTAAAATTAGTAACCACGCATGCGCAATGTGTTTTTATGGAATCTACACGATGTGCAGGCGATACCTGTTTGTGACGCCATCGTCTCTTTGTGTGCCTATTACCAGATTAATCGCTGGCTACAAATGGACCATCGATAATCTATGTAATCGGCCTTCTCATTTCTTACAGTGCAGTCGTAGTTTGGGGCGTAGCTATAGATCTTCCATTATATAATTCGTAAAACAAAATTTTACTTATTCATTGTATAATGTTTTGAAGTTTTGAAACCATGAATATTATATTAACATGACAAGCGTATATGAATTTAATTAAACGCTAAATTTCAACTATAGGTTAAAATAACAAAGGCTAACAATGAAATAAACAAGAAAGCGCTAAGCAACCTTAATAAAGAGAAGCTTTTCTTGTTTCCTTACACAAACACTGTCAACGGCTCGTTACATGACCAATGTTTCATAACACATAATGATACCATTTGTGCCTCGCAACAAAAAAAAAACTTAACCGAAAAAAAAGAACACTCGAGGACTTGTGGGCGGAAGGACATTCAAATGAAACTTTGACACAAATCTCTTGCGTCACATACATATTTAACTACTGCGCATGCGGTTGTCGCCAAGCAAAAATCTCATTTCTTACGAAAGAATTAGTGTTGTCATATTTTGTTATATAAGCACACGAAATATTGAAGTTTCAAAAAGTTTTTTATCTGTATAATATAGTTTTTTATTTTGAAGTATTATATTTTCAATAATTGATAATATATTATAGAAGATTTTTTATTAAATGTGGTTTTATTTGTCCGTCCATACCTAGAAAGAACCTTAATGCAAAATAAATGTTCTCCAGTTTCAATACAAATTTTTCGTTTTATCAGTAAATAATTACTACCCATATTATTTTTATAACAGATATTTAAAACGCGTACAATAATTCAATATTTTATGTGAAACTTCAGCGTGTAATAATGCATATTTTATGTCATACGAGAAATATAGAAATATATAAATTCTATAGAATTATCGCTAGGCACTTGGTAGAACATGATTGAATAAAAATTAATAAACAAACACTTGAAAAATTCTACACATTTATTCATCTCAACGATCGTTTCGGGTTTCTAACCCATCATCAGGAGTTTATACATTAATGTATGAACTCCTGATGATGGGTTAGAAACCCGAAACGATCGTTGAGATGAATAAATGTGTAGAATTTTTCAAGTGTTTGTTTATTAGTTTTTATATAGAAATATATTTGTTATGGTAACGAAGTAAATAACTATTTTTCAAGTCCAATATTTTAGCTGTCAGTGAGACTTCGGTGTTTAAAATTAATCCAATAAAGCTCTAAAGCTAAAAATGTTGTACATTTAAAATATGTGTTACAAAAAATAATGCATACAACTAGTACAATTGGGTTCGTCTCAATAACGGCTACAAGATTCCGTTAAAAAATCCATATGGTCTGATAAAAAAAATGGAAGTTGCTTTGACCTGACCTCAGCATGTCAATCGAAAAGAAAATCTATTTTACCAACATACGTTCCCCTTGACCCCAAACAGTTTGTATTCAAAACTTTTTTTACTACAACCAATATTTTCTAAGATAAAGCTTGTAACATTTTATGTACCTCACTCCGTGACAATAAACTTTACACTGTGTAAGTTTTTTTTTATTGACAATCAAATTACAAACTTAAATATTCTTGTACAGTATTATACTTTCTGCATAGTTATCGACGGAAAGCTTATCGTTGAAAAATTCCATTTTAGTTGAAAAGATTATCTCTGAAATATACATCTGACAAAAATGACATGTACAAGAAATTGAAGAGTGCATGAAATGCATTTCTTTGTTATACAGCCAGTTGCATTTCAGCCCGAGGAAATGCTCACAAATTACGTTAATAATAATAATCAAACCCCATCCAAACGTTATAAAGGTTCTGTCTTAACCATAGAATAATGTAATATGATTCACTTTATCAACTTCACGTCCCTATTTCTGTGGTCGCAAGTCAAAGTAGCGTATGGCCTCCGTATATCAAAAAATTCACAGATTTCGCAATCCTTGCAACCATCGAGGCCATTGGAAATGATAACAGCATATATGAAACATAATTAACTGTTTATTATACACACAATATTTATCAATGCACCGTTTAGTTTTGTCAGGAATAACCCTATTATTCTTCTGTTATATACGCGTTCACTTTTGCTTGATTACTTAACTTTTAAATGGATTTTTCTACAGTATTTATTAACATTTACTCAAAAATAACACCGCAGATCGTCGCAAATACCTCTCAATTAACTAGACATGATATAAAACACATTTCGAAAAAATTGCACTTGTTCAATTTTGCATGATTGCTCCTCACTTGATCGCGACACCGTTGTCTTTTGTCCTTGAACGAAAACTCGTAACTCTGCCCCCATATACGAACATAAACATTTCCAATGTTAAAACTTACGCAAAACCCTTGTAAAAGGCTCAATACATCTGCGAGCAGAGACTGTTCTGCAAACATTTAGAGGCTTGAGAATAGCCGAGCGTGTAGCAATGCTGTTGTTTACATGGAGTTGCTATGGTTCCTCTATTACAAGTCCCCAGTTCCCGGGGTCTAGCCCGAGAGCTGGTAAAAGTGTCACTTGGATTTTCAATTTATTATTAAAAAATAATGAATTGAAAATATGAACTGGTGCTAGGCCTAAATAACCTTAGCTGTTGGTGGTCTTTAAAACACAATTTTTTTTTGCAAACATTTGTATAAAGTACGATGTTGTTTGACGCTCTGCGCAACTAGTTGCAGAAATTCAAACTTGTTTGAAATTAAATGCACAAGGAGTGGTGTAGTATAGATCATTGATTAACCCGCGCCTTGTTTGAGAATTGTGTAAATTTCAGTAAGAATTTGTGTATAGAAAAAAAACATTTTTACATAGGTAACGCAACATCAAAAAAAAACGAAAAAGTGCGCTTATAAAAAAGGGTGTGGGTCTCGGGACCCCCGACAGATGTGAAACATCAAAGAAAACGTTACTGAACTCGGTGGTATTCTCTATGTAGTAGTATATATTTTTTCAAAAGCAGCAACTAACTGTTATGCTGACGTAATCCTATATATTGCACTGTAACACACGCGATTCCCGTGCCCGAGCGCGTGGAAGCCAAGAAAGAGAGAGGGAGTGACGCAGTGGTGGGGAGAACAGCAGCGAAGGAGTGGACCAAACATTTCATTGCATATTTCCCCTCACGCGGCTGTTCACAGCCCGACATAAGATGTTTCACATCAAAAATTATCTAAAATTGGACATAATCTATTTCGCTTTGTGGACTCACTCGTGAGCAGAGGTTTTTCTCGTTTCTTTTTTTTTTTCAATTTTCTTTTACTCGCATTAGGGTTTAAAAGAGTAGCTTAAGACATTGTAAGAAAAGAAATACTACGATTTTATACGTGAAAAGTATATATAAGAATACACTGGCATCGCTATAGGGATAACTCGAAGTATCTATACAAGGTGATCAATAACAAATGTAGGGGACCGTGTGATCTAGTGGTTAGCGCATCAGCCTCTAGACCAGATGGTCGTGGGTTTGAATCTCACCTGCACTCATGGATGTTTTGTGATGTCATTTAGTTTTAAGAAAGTTGTTATTTGGGGTAATTGAAAGACGCTAATGACCTGAAATGTCGACGCGTCTATAATATACAATAAAAAAAATTCGACTGATGACCAGTCCTATACTTCCCACCTAGTAAATATATTTTGCAAAAAATAAACACTCTTTTTTTTATTCTTTGACTAGGCCCAAATAACCTTAGCTGTTGGTGGTCTTTAAAACACAATTTAATTTTTATTCTTTGAAAAAAGCATGGCCCTCTATTTTGTTTGGTGATCTACTGATGGCTAACTTAATATAGCAAAAATCATGGTTACCTTGATTTACGTACAATTTTTATTTTTTTTAGTAAAATATTTTTTTTCTCGAAAACTATACATTTTAGAGAAAAAAAATATTTACATTTTTTTCATATTATAACATCTAGAATTCATTTATATTTTTTTTTACCTATGTTAATACGTGACATTGAGGACGTTTTTTTGAATATCTTAGGATCCACTGAACCGATTTGACTCAAAATCTAATCAGATCTAAGTTAAAGGCTGATAAACACAATAGAACAATCGGCATGCCCGTATGTTGTTCCGTTCTTAAGATATCGAAGGCGAAAAATCGACCACATACACACATACACACACATACACACACACATACACACACACACACACACATACAGACATCAGTCAGAAAATGATCTTAAACGATTGCTAGGGTCTCAAAACGTGAAAATCTGTTAAAATCTCGAAATATTGTTTTCGGACTGAATCCATTACTTCCCTACCATAGTAGAGGTGGGAAGTAAAAATAAATATAACGAATGTAACAAACTTAAAGAGTAGATAGAATACTTAAAAATAATGCGAAAAACCCTAATCAATGTATGTCCAAAAATGCCAGCTAAGCGAGATACAAGGTGTTAAAATATCTTAATAAATTATAATTTTTTTAAAATCTGGGAAATCTGGAATTATTCATTTGGATTTTTGGGCATAATAATTTATTGAAATTCTTGACTAATTTATAGAATTTGAGTTTTGTACTCTCACCAGTGGCGTTACTAGGTGAGGCGACCACAATTATTACCGGGCTTGAGAATAGCCGAGAGTATAGCGACGCTGTTGTTTACATGGCGTTGCTATGGTTCCTCTATTACAAGTCCCCAGTTCCCGAGTTCTAGCCCGAGAGCTGGTAAAAGTGTCAATTTGATTTTCAATTTATTATTAAAAAAAAAAAATAATAAATTGAAAAAATGAATTGGTGCTGGGCCTAAATAACCTTAGCTGTTGGTGGTCTTTAAAATACAATTACACAATTATTACCAAAACTAAGTTACGCTAATGTGGTTTCCCCACCTAGTAGTGACGCCAATGACGAGAACACAAAACTCAAAATCTATAAATTAGTCAAGAACTTCATTAAATTATTGTTCAAAAATCCAAGTTAATAGCTCCGGTAGTTTTCCAGATATTACAAAAATATAATTTTTTAAAGACATTTCAACACCTTGTATCTCGCTTAGCTGGCATTTTTATTAGATATACATTGATTAGGGCTTTTCGCAATATTTTTAAGTATTCTATCTACTCTCGAGTTTTGTTACATTCGTTATAGATCATCCTGTATTTCATAGACGGACTTGGAAAATATGATATTCAAAGAAGGCATTTTTCAACTACGTTTCTAACCTGATTATCGAAATTTACATAATACCTATAGGTACTTATTATGTTTATTGAATTTATATTTAAGATATTTCAAGAATGATTAAAAAAATGTGAGAAATCTTTTTTTCAATATTCTTTTGTTCACACAGAATTATATAGATTTCGCTTCTTCATTTACTTTCATATTGCATAAAGGAAATGAAAATAACTGCGGTGATAGAGTCGAAAAATAGTGTATCAGATTCTGATTTTACTGCATGGCGAATCTGCTAGACGCTAATGACCTCTGTTGTCGAGCGTCTATAATCTATAATTCATTCGCGGATCTGCTGTATAGAATTTTCAGTCGTTCACAATAACTTCTACAAAAATGTACCGATTTGAATGATTTTTTGAAATATTTATCTCACGAAAAGCTATTTTTAAATGCATTAACAATTTCTTTCTACATACGAAGAGAGTAGTTTTGTCAGCTGTAACACAGCATTTCATATAACGCTCTCCCAACACAGAGATCTTAAACTTTCGGTAATGTTAATTAATGTAATTATACTGCATGACATCTGTGAGAAGATGACAAAAGACGACGACTTCTCGAAGTACTCTGTTCTTACGTACCTACAACACCTATCATTTGTTAGGTCGTCCCTATTGTGTTGTAAAAATACGTGATGTTACGTGGAATCACTAATTGAAATGAATTATTATTCCACTGAGATGTTTTCCAAAAAGATTACAGACTATTACCTAGCACTAACTTATCTAAACTATAATTATAAGTACTGACGCTAATGATCCTTGTTGTCGAGCGTCTATAATTCACTATTCATTCATTCATATAATTATGTATAAGTTTATTTGATGAGCCATAATAATTAAATGGATACAAAAGTGTCATAAACAGACAATAAAATATGAAATATAAAAAAAAAATAATAGACTGTGCCACACCCATATAAACGCACAGTCGAAGTTATACTCCATAGTTTTTTTTTTTGACATTTTTAATTTTAACTATTTTTTTTTGTCATATCATGATAATTTTTTTTCCATACCTGGCAGACCTCTCCCCAAGTATAGATAAATGTTCAGTATGAGGTCTATCAGGTATGCAAAAAATTTGCAAGGCAGACAATGATAATAAGGCACAAATACTATATTGTTGCAACTTTTTAACCGACTTCAAAAAAGGAGGTGGTTCTCAATTCGGTCGTATTTTTTTCTTTTTTTTATGTTTGTTACCTCAGAACTCCCTTATTTATAAACCGATTTGAAATTTTTTTTTTATTTGAAAGGATATACTTTCAGATTGGTCCCATAGAAATTTCATCAAAATCGGTTCAGTAGTTCGGCTGATTTTAATAAAAGTTAGTAACGGCGTGTAATTCCTTAAGGTAAATGTCACTTTTTGACACATCAGACAGCGTAAGAAAGTCGATTTAATAAAAGTGAGTACCGGCGTGTGATTCCTTTAAGGTTAATGTCACTTTTTGACACTAAAAAGTAAAAAATAAAAAACTTTTTAACAAAAAAAAACCTCCTTCAAAAAGCCACTAAAAAGAGGAAAATAATGAAATTTTGAGGTCTGCGCCAATTTCATAAAATATGAAGTTGGTTAAAAAGAAGATATTAATCACTATACTATACTTTTTAATCGACTTCATATTTTATTAAATTGGCGCAGACCTCAAAATTTCATTATTTTCCTCTTTTTAGTGACTTTTTGAAGGAGGTTTTTTTTGTTAAAAAGTTTTTTTAATACTAATGATCTAATTTATTAGCAAATATATTATTTTGTTAGCAGGATTCTACACTGCGACCCGAGTTTTTTTTAGTGCAATTGACTCAGTGAATTATTATTTAAAATAAAAAATCCTTAAAAATATTCGACTCGATTTATTAAAAGTAACGAACAAATTTTCACTTTGATTAAATTTAAACAACCGCAATAAATTAAAGTGGGGGAATGAGAATATATATTTAAAATAAATTGCACTGCGACAAAATATCACAAAGAAACCATAAATAAAACAAAGGATCATTTGTAAGGTCATAATTTAAAAGCAAATCTCTAGAAATCCAAGCTTCCGGGAATTTTTCTTTGTATATCGTTTGACTGTTTCATCTAATCAAGTTCATATATCCCTGCTGACCTTAGAGTTAAATGGGACAATCCTGTCAGATGAAACAATTCAAACAAGGACAGCTAAGCCTACTGGATATAGTTTACGGGGTGAGACAGAGACAGATATATTATATGTCTTCCCTTTTCGGTGATTTGTTATCGTATTCTCAAACTGGCATTGGTGATAACATCGTTGAATGAAATGAACTTTTATCGTCAAATATAGACGACTAGTCCGTTTGTTAGTTGGCAGCATCTGCCGCGACCTATTTCTCTCTCTCTCATACTAAAATACTGCTGTTCTATTTGTGGTCATAAGGCAAAGTTGTCTATGTCGTCAGATATAGTTTAAACTGTAGTTTTTACTTCCCACCTGTACTATGGTAGGGAAGTAATGGATTAAGTTCACAAAAATATTTCGAGATTTTAACAGATCTTCACGTTTTGAGACCCTAGCAATCGTTTAAGATCATTTTCTGACTGATGTCTGTATTATATGTATGTGTGTGTGTGTGTGTGTATGTGGTCTTTTCGCCTTCGATATCGTAAAAACGGGACAACATACGGCCATGCCGATTGTTCTATTGTGTTTATCAGCCTCTAACTTATATCTGATTAGATTTTGAGTCAAATCGGTTCAGTGGATCCTGAGATATTGAAAGAAACGTTCTCAATGTCACGGATTAACATAGGTAAAAAAAATATAAATGAATTCTAGATGTTACAATATGAAAAAAATGTAAATATTTTTTTTCTCTAAAATGTATAGTTTTCGAGAAAAAAAATATTTTACTAAAAAAAATAAAAATTGTACGTAAATCAAGGTAACCATGATTTTTGCTATATTAAGCTAGCCATCAGTAGATCACCAAACAAAAAAGAGGGCCATGCTTTTTTTCAAAGAATAAAAAAGAGTGTTTATTTTTTGCAAATATTTACTAGGTGGGAAGTATAGGACTGGTCATCAGTCGAATTTTTAATATATTGTATTCGATCACAGTATTTTCTTAAACAAGAGCTTGAAAACTACCTGAAGATATAAAAAATCGTCATAAGTAACTTATTTATGTGGTCACAGATATGAGAAGCTTTTTTGGTTTCTTAAACTTCAGCACATTTTGTGGTTTGAACATGCAAATTTTGCAATTTGCACATTTTTTAATTGATTCGTAACAACGCTGCGTTTAAATATAAAATATGCAGTGAAAAACATTAAAACATAAGCATATTTTTAATTTAGAATCGACTTTAAGAAACGTGCTAAATGTGCTAAATATTTTTTTGCAACTTGAAATATTTTTTGTGTGATTTACGAAAAGTTCTAAATGGCCAGCAATTTATTTTTATTTTATCTTGTTACATTTGTGTTTGTTTGTGGTTTGAAAAGTTCTGAGCTTTCCTTCAGTTTTTTGCACGACTATATACTGTATGTCCATAAAACGGCGTCCATAATCTATTTATTGTAGTCATGTCCATTGTCCATAATAAATTATAATCTAAGACGTCATAATATAACATAAAATAAATGAATACAAATTTTAACACGGGCGTCGTGACCATGTTGAGTTGTCTGTAGTCTAGCAGTGGTGTTGGAATATATTGACTCTCGCATGTAGTGGTTTTTCAGTGACAGAATGCTTTAAAGGGAGAAAGTCGATCGTTTGAAAATGTGTCACTGTGTGAGTAATGTCAACTCAGTCCGCCGCGATAGTGGAAAGTTTAGGGTTAAAATCCCTACGGTGACAGGTTTGAATTAATGAATTTTTCCTGATTACAGCATTGTGTTACGTCATTGTTCTTACTCAGGTGTTTCATATACTGTTTGCAGTCATTATGCATTCATTTAATTATAAAATAAATGTTTTTTTAATTTTTTTAAAATCTTTGGTTATACCAAAGAACATTGCAATATTTTAAATATAATGGATAAATCGCTGCATTTTGTCAGTCCTTATCGTAATTTTATATTCATGACTTAAGTCTTAGAAAATAAGAAGATATTAAGATTAAGTTGCTAAGGAAGTTACAATCGAACCAGGGACCTTTAGATCTTCACTCTAACGCTCTACCAACTGAGCCAGTCGGACGATTTATACGCTCTATAGTACAGTACAGAAGTACGGGCTGTACACAGAGTTGCAGTAAAATGGAAAACATTAATTTATTAAAATTAATTGATTATTTATTTCTAATATTATTATTTGCCAGAATTCATGCCACAACAATACATAATCTGTGAAAATGTCAACTAGTTACCTCTTACCGTTTGTGAGAGAGAGCCTTGTGACAGACGGACGGATGGACGGACGGACATCGTAGGCTCAGAAATAGGGTTCCGTTCGGAAGTACGGAACCCTAAAAAATACATTACTTAGTATTGGTCACTGCTCGTTTTTATGAGCACACAGTATATTTCTATGAACCTAATAAATTAGATTCTCCTATATGATAATGTCACAGAGTGTTTCTTTCACATTTCTTTCTATAGGTAAATTTTATATCTAGGGCGTAAAGATGTATATTATTGACGAGAAGTGATATTATGTTTAAACGAGCGTTTCCCTGCGTGCATCAACTTGAAAATTGGTATAAATACCCTTCAAAATAAACACCCTACCGAGGGGTGCAACGGGATGTTAAAGTTTGCATGGGAAAATCTGCAACCTCTAAGGAGGAGTGCAAAGGGGTGTTGAAGTTTGAATCATAAATTCGAGAGAACGAGCGAAGCGAGTGAGCGAAGCGAGTGAGTAATTTATTTATTATTTATTTATCATTTATTTATTATTTATTTATTTATTTATTCCTTCAAGAGTGATACATATTTATCAAAAACAATACAAAATGTTTGGAATTTTCCCACCCAACTAGGCAAGTCAGTGCTAGGGTGGGAGCACAAAAATTATTTGATGATCGGACTGAAATAAATGTACTAGCTATATCGTATATACAGGATTTTATATTACTGTGCATAAAAAAATCGAAATATATACGTGAGCGAAGCCACTGGTAAAGGCTAGTTTATTATAATTCTTTATTTTGATTGCCAGATACTGTTTTTCCCCCTAATAAGATGACTTATAAATATTTAAAACGCTTCAATATTTGTATGTATATTAATTTCCTTGTACGTTTTGATAATAGCATCAGATATGCTGCGCTCGCATGTTGGAATATTTCCAAAAAATGTTGTTTTATGGCCCGTCTCACTGTCTCTAAATTCTTTCAATCTCTTCAAAATTTTCATACAAAAAGAAATCCCAGAAAGTAGTAAATATTTATGTATTATATAGAATGTAACACAGAAAACTTTGCAATAAAAATTGCTTGAGTACTCACAACGTTGTCCAAAATCTAGAACCACGTATAAAAACAATTGAAAAAACTGAAAAATCATTTTTCTCGAAAATTGCTCTAACGATTTTGATTAATGGATACTCCATCAGTGCCAATATATGATGAAGGCATGGTTAATTATTCCTCTTAGAAAATGCAATATGTAAACATCTAATGAGTTATTTTCCTGAGCGTACTTCTTTCAATTATCCACGAGAGGCAGCACTTGTGGTAGGTACAAACATTATTTATTCCCCATTAGTGTCGTGTCATTTTAGTGGTATAACTTAATTATTTAATTAATTTAATAATAATAATTTAATAATTTAGGTTTACCACTAAAATGACATGACACTAATGGGGAATAAATAATGTTTGTACCTACCACAAGTGCTGCCTCTCGTGAATAATTGAATGAAGTACTCTCAGGAAAATGGCTCATTTCACGGCCCGCCAAAAAAAATTTTATACCACAGAAAATTGATGTGAAGAAAAATCGAACGGATATTCATCATGCGTCATGAACACACACGCACACAAAAGATGTTTACACATATTATGAGAGTAGATACTGATTGAAGTCAATTAATAAAGAGCATTTTGTAACATCCTATAACAATTAGTTGGAACAACTCGAGAAAGAAATATTTATGTACATGACGGCAATTTTCATTAGTTTCATATAACAATAGTCCTAAGTGTTCGGGTTTTGTTTGAATAAAACCAAAATAATGGAACGTGGAATTGTGTAAATGATTTTTGATTCGAACAACACAATATAATATGTGCTTATACATTCAAACATACCACATAGTTGGAGAGAAGATGAGTCAGAGAGAGAACAAGCGACAGATATAGAGAGATACAATGCCAACAGAACAATAGGGCAACAAAGCACAGGAGATTATAGAGCCGAAATCGTGCGCGAATTCATTGGGTGTTCTGGAGTCACTGGCAGAAGAGATTCCTGTCAGATGCACGATTTTACAATGTACATTATTATAGCCAAATGTTTGTTATATTCATAGGTGTTCAATTTGAAACACTGCCCTGTCCAAATTGAATCTCCAAATCATATAAATATTATAGGTATTGTAGCAAAACCCCAGAGTTGCGCCACTGGTGACAATCGAAGCATCCAGAACAAGTAACAATGGTGAGGCGTGCCATTATATCGAAGACACAAGAATGTTCTAGAAAACGCGAGAGCGTGGGGGGGTCAAGTTGCTAGCTCTATATAAGTAGAGCAATCACCGGAGAAAGAACAACGAGAGTCGTGTGACAGTGTCGATTGGAAATAAATACAGCATATTAAAGCGCTTCAGTTCGTTTAAGAATTTCTGTTCGTGTTATTATTATATAAACAGTGTTGACTATTAGAATTGAGATATAATTGTTACAGTTTATTGTTATCCATTTTTTTGTTACATTATTAATTGTTGTACATAAATAATTTATTCCACCCACGTAAGAAAACAGTTTTGTTACGGTATATTCATCCTTCGTCAGTCAATTATTTAAACCAGAAATCATCCCCTAGGTTCCGAAGATTGTCGAGCCCTTTTTAATGTAAGCTATTTTTCTAATCACAAATGATAAAAAGATCAAATGATAACATGTAGTCGAAGCCAAACATGTGTATAGTAACAAGTTGAACAGAAATATGTGATACCTCCGACTGCTTGCAATCATTTGATCTTGTTTCCATCTTTTAAGTTCGCTTTTTACGATATCGGGTTTTTTGTTTTTTAAAATAGTAATTAACCGGGAAGTTTCTCAATTCGACCGTATATAATTTTTATGTGGTTATGTTGTTATGTTTTAAGTATGTTCGCGGATAACTTCGTCGTTTATGAACCGATTTTGAAAAAATATACTTTCAGATTGGTCCCATAGAAATTTCATCAAAATCGGTTAAGTAGTTCGGCTGATTTTAATAAAAGTAAGTACCGGCGTGTGATTCTTTAAGGTAAATGTTACTTTTTGACACTAAAAAGTAAAAAATAAAAAACTTTTTAACAAAAAAAAAACCTCCTTCAAAAAGGCACTAAAAAGAGGAAAATAATGAAATTTTGAGCTCTGTGCCAATTAAAATATGAAGTCGGTTAAAAAGTATAGTATAGTGATTAATATCTTCTTTTTAGGCGCGATCTTAGCGAAGCTAGAAGCGCCTATATACACTCGCTTTGTCTGTGAATCTGTGAATCTGTGAATCTGTGAATCTGTGAGTCTGTAACGGATTTTTTGTATCAGTCGTACAGCCCAAACGGGTTAACCGATTTTAAAAAACTTTTTTTTGTTCGATTCCTCTCAGGG
Source organism: Mongoloraphidia duomilia (assembly GCA_039654895.1). Classification (NCBI taxonomy): domain Eukaryota; kingdom Metazoa; phylum Arthropoda; class Insecta; order Raphidioptera; family Raphidiidae; genus Mongoloraphidia; species Mongoloraphidia duomilia. Next base: position 1,821,045 of record CM077526.1, read on the forward strand.
TCTATTTGATCCTAACGTCGCCCGATTTTTGAATTTTGGCCCCAGAGGGGAGCAAATTAGAAAAAACGGTGTTTTTTGCTTATAGTTTGCTCAATTTAAGTCAGATCGATTCGAAACCTGTCTTAAACGAAAGAGCAGAAAATTTTAGATAGATTTCATGTATAATATTGTGTCAAAACAGTTTTTTTATACAGATTTTTATGATTATTGAACTAAATAAATGCGACTTTATCTAATAAATCGCGAACTTGTTTCGGTTGTCCTTGTCTGTTGCACAGTGTGATATGGATATTGGAAGATAGCGTATGCTCTATCTTATATTGCATTATTTAAATATAGTTATTCAATTTTTTGACTGCTGATGTTTGAATTTAAGTTTAAAAACCCTGGCCTACTGAGTTAAAATGACGTGTAACTAATTATTGACGTCGATCGGATCGGACCAAAATTTCTCGACGTTCATCATACCTTCCCGAACAATTTGATTTTCTCTGTCTCTATGTCCCTTTGTACGCTTATAACTCGAGAACCACTGATCCGATTTACATGATTTTTTTCAAGTAAATAACCTCTTATGCGACTGCGAGTTTTAAAATATTCTGGCATCACGCAAAAGCAACCGAACTGATTCTCAAATAAAAACTATGTTCTGGCATCACGCAAAAATAAGTAGGTTGTAGATGCTTTGTTTTTTAAACGGTGGTTTTATTTAGCTTGATCCCGTATATTTGTTACAAATCTTGCGATCGATTGAGTTGAAATTTTGCACACATGTGTAGCTCCGGTGACAATACAATATTATGGTAACTAGCTGACCGGCCCGGCTTTCGTCCGGGTGTAAATCATACTTTTGAATTTTCACCCACTTCCTATGATCCGATTGAGTTGAAATTTTGCACACATGTGTAGCTCCGGTGACAATACAATATTATGGTAACTAGCTGACCGGCCCGGCTTTCGTCCGGGTGTAAATCGTACTTTTGAATTTTTACCCACTTCCCATGATTCGATTGAGTTGAAATTTTGCATACATGTGTAGCTCCGGTGACAATACAATATTATGGTAACCAGCCCGAGTTCGTCCAGGTGCAAATCGTACTTTTGAATTTTCACAGGCAAAAGGTCTTTCTCCGGTAACGTTTCGGATAAATGTAATAAAATCAGACTAAGGAAATAAAGCACACTAAAAATTATTAGATCCTTTTGAAAATTAATATTTGAGAGTTTTATAGGACACAAAAAAATAAAATGGCGTCAGATTTCAAAATGGCGGCCATATGTACTTTTTTGTAAACATTATCCGATTCTTTTGAAAATTAATATTTGAGAGTTTTATAGCACACAAAAAAATTAAATGATGTCAGATTTCAAAATGGCGGCCATATGTACTTTTTTGTAAGAATTATCAGATCCTTTTGAAAATTGATATTTGAGAGTTTCATAGAACACAAAAAAATAAAATGACGTCAGATTTCAAAATGGCGGCCATATATACTTTTTTGTAAAAATTATCCGATCCTTTTGAAAATTGATATTTGCGAGTTTTATAGGACACAAAAAAATAAAATGATGTCAGATTTCAAAATGGCGGAAATATGTAGAACTCCTTTCTAAAAATTATACGATCCTTTTGAAAATTGATATTTGAGAGCTTCATAGGACACAAAAAAATAAAATGACGTCAGATTTCAAAATGGCGGCCGTATGTACTTTTTTGTAAAAATTATCCGATCATTTTGAAAATTGATATTTGAGAGTTTCATAGAACACAAAAAAATAAAATGACGTCAGATTTCAAAATGGCGGCCATATATACTTTTTTGTAAAAATTATCCGATCCTTTTGAAAATCGGTATTTGAAAGTTTCATAGGACACAAAAAAATAAAATGGCGTCAGATTTCAAAATGGCGGCCATAATATGTACTTTTTTGTAAAAATTATCCGATCTCTTTGAAAATTGATATATGCGAGTTTTATAGGACACAAAAAAATAAAATGACGTCATATTTCAAAATGGCGGAAATATGTAGTACTCCTTTGTAAAAATTATCCGATCCTTTTGAAAATTGATATTTGAGAGTTTCATAAGACACAAAAAAATAAAATGACGTCAGATTTAAAAATGTCGGCCGTATGGACATTTTTGTAAAAATTATCCGATCCTTTTGAAAATTGATATTTGAGAGTTTCATAGGTCACAAAAAAATAAAATGATGTCAGATTTCAAAATGGCGGCCATATATACTTTTTTGTAAAAATTATCCGATCCTTTTGAAAATTAGTATTTGAAAGTTTCATAGGACACAAAAAAATAAAATGATGTCAGATTTCAAAATGGCGGCCGTAAGTACTTTTTTGTAAAAATTATCCGATCCTTTTGAAAATTGATATTTGAAAGTTTCATAGGTCACAAAAAATAAAATGACGTCAGATTTCAAAATGGCGGCCATATATACTTTTTTGTAAAAATTATCCGATCCTTTTGAAAATCGGTATTTGAAAGTTTCATAGGACACAAAAAAATAAAATGATGTCAGATTTAAAAATGGCGGCCGTATGTACTTTTTTGTAAAAATTATCCGATCCTTTTGAAAATTGATATTTGAGAGTTTCATAGAACACAAAAAAATAAAATGACGTCAGATTTCAAAATGGCGGCCATATGTACTTTTTTGCAAAAATGATCTGATCTTTTTGAAAATTAATATTTGCGAGTTTTATAGGACACAAAAGAATAAAATGATGTCATATTTTAAAATGGCGGTCATAGGTATATATTTCTTTGTAAAAATTATCCGATCCTTTTGAAAATTGATATTTGAGAATTTAATAAGACACAAAAAAATAAAATGGCGTCAGATTTTAAAATGGCGATCAAATAATAACTTTTTAATTGTATTATTTATATCTTTGATAAATTCGGTTTTATATACAATGCGTAAAAAGCATAGCTTCTGTCGGGTGTCTTACGACACATCATGACTTTTTTATTTAGCCGGTTCCGAGTAACGCTTAATAGTCAACCGTTGCTATGGAAAATTGTTTAAAAAATTCACTGTACTATTTTTTCTATGTAATCCAATACATATTTATATTAGGTCTTATGGCTCATAGCCTACTACAAAATTATAAATATTCTCAGTGTTAATTTCCCTATGTTCAATAAAACCGTTTACACACAGTACCTACTTGAATATCGCGCCTTGTAATTCTTGAATTACTTGTATGCTCCAAAATTTTTTTATAACCAACTTCATATTTTAATTGGCACAGACCTCAAAATTTATTATTTTCCTCTTTTTAGTGGCTTTTTGAAGGGGTTTTTTTTTGCTAAAAAGTTTTTTATTTATTTTTTATAGTACTCGACCAGATCTTCAATGCATCAGCCATAGATTACATAATTATTATTCCAGTAAGATGCGACTATTTGTTAGTTTTAAAACTTTAAATTTTAAGATTACGAAAACATGCTTGAAATAAATGCACCGTTTTGTAACAAAATATCAGTTGCGTTTATAAAACCTTCCACATTTTCATTTCTATGTAATATTCAACTTTAATAACATTAAAATATTTATTGTCAGAGCGGCTGGGCCGACTGAGATCGACATTTAATGATCACTTATTATATTTTTTTCATCTCTCGACACACTAAATTGTGGCAGATGATGAAAAATATGCCTAATAAAAACTGACTAGTTATGGCCTTTGGCTGCAAAACTCATCTTGAAAATCGTATTTTTATAGTTATAAATGTTACAATAAATCTAGTTTTTTTCGTTTTATTATCCTTAATGAGATTTTTAAACTCGGCATTTTTTTTGTTCTCACTTACATGTTATTTTCGCAAGGTTGGCAGCATTTGATAAAGGCGGGCAATATTTTGAAAGTTAGAATTGATTATACATGTCAGGTATTGAATCTTGTTGAAAGTACGAAAATTGATTAATAAGCTTTTAACACTCCACGTTATTGTTGATTCATTTATTTTATGTAAACCGTAACGTCATAATGAAAACGGGATTTGAACGCAGGTAAAAATAGTATAGTAAAAACGTCTCTGTAACAGGTTTACAACCATTGGCGGCAGAACGGGGAGCCTGGGGGACTAAGTCTCCCCAAAGTAGCGTCAAGCTCCCCCTCAAGTGTTTAATACCCTTTACAATGTAAGCTTTCATATAATACAATTTTGTATAAAAAGTGGAAGCGTGTCCTTAATATGTACGCGTGTTAGAATTAAACTTCAAAATATTTTGCCACCCTTATTTGAGTAATCATGATCATGGAGGCTACACAGTTTAAATGTTCGTTATATCCAGGTGTGCATGCTTTCACGGCCGGCATTGCTCCAAGTCTTCATGGTTTCCGGGCTTGTAGGCCGTGGTCCGGTGGTATTTCTACCTGACGTTTCGTCTACAACTGCGGTAGACATTCTCAAAGGCGATGTGGCAGCGGTCGAAGTGTCATCCTTGGCGGCTCACAGGTCAGTGTGTCTACCGCAGTTGTAGACGAAACGTCAGGTAGAAATACCACCGGACCACGGCCTACAAGCCCGGAAACCATGAAGACTTAAATGTTCGTTAGTTTGATATCTTCTGACTATAATAAAATAAAAATAAGTTACAAGCAACGATATTTCCAAAATAAAAATTTGTTACTATTTCTGACCTCAAGTGAGCAATTGCTAAATTAGACAAATAACCGACAAATAACCAAAGAAATAATTATAAATAAAATTCAATTACGTAAATTCAATAAATTGAATGTTTTTTAACTTATTTTAATAATAAAGAAATAATCTATTAAAAAATATTAAATTGAAAATATTAATTGGTGCTAGGCCCAAATAACCTTAGCTGTTGATGCCCTTAAAAAAAGAAAAAATCAAATATTTCATATTCTCCTAATTAAAAATTGTTAAATTTTGTTTTAAAGACCACCAACAGCTAAGGTTATTTGGGCCTAGCACCAATTCATATTTTCAATTCATTATTTTTTTTTAATAATAAATTGAAAATCCAATTGACACTTTTACCAGCTCTCGGGCTAGAAGCCGGGAACTGGGGACTTGTAATAGAGGAACCATAGCAACGCCATGTAAACAACAGCACCGCCACACGCTCGGCCATTCTCAAACCCTATTCTCCTAATTGTGGGCTCGAACAGTCTATACATGGCGACGACCATAACCTATAATAATATGAAGCCCACTTCATACTATCGATTTTTCGTCATTTCCGTTGCCAGCTAAACGTTAGCTGTTAAAATTTTACTCTCAACACGCCAAAAGAAGTATAACTTCAAAAATTTGGAAATAGTTTTTCTTAAAATTAAATTTCTTATGTACCATTTTATGTAATGACGTAACAATTTTTAAATCAAAACCAATCTTTATAGGTAAGCCTAATATATATTTAACAGGTCTAAAAACATTTGATGGCGTAATTGGAAAGTTATAGTCAAATAAAGTTTCAAAATGCGTTAGTGTGTTTATATGAAGTTGTTTAACAATTTACTAAGTTTCATTTAGCTACGTTAGCTACCTATATAGCAACTGGAGCTACTATTTGATATGCACGTTCACTGTTCACGGTGTGATTGATTGCTAATAAAAACATATGTGGCGAATGATTAATGAGTTTAAGCTTAATGAATATACATAAATTAAATACATACATATACAATACATACGTAACCCTTAAAAACCTTTAAATCCTAAACCCTTCTTAACCTTTGTCTCTATAGTCTTCATACAGGGTGTGACAGAAAGTGAGCACAAAAAGATAAATCATTGTTTGAAATAAAATTATGATTTTCTTCCGCCTATAATTATTATCTTTATTTATTGAGGACAGAGTGGTGTAACAGTTAGCGTAGCGGCCTTTGGATCACACTGTCGTGGGTTCGAATCCCGTCTCCGCTCATGGATATTTTGTGATGTCATTTAGTTTTAAGTGAGTTGTTATTTGATGTAAACAAGACGCTAATGACATAAGTTGTCGACGCGTCTATAATTTACAATAAATAAAAAATCTTTATTTATTGTAAATAATATAGTTGCGTCAACAACTTAGGTCATTAGCTTCTTGATTACATCAAATAACAATTAACTTAAAACTAAATGACATCACAAAACATCCATGAGCGGAGGCGGAATTCGAACCTACGACAGTCTGATCCAGAGGCCGCGACGCTAACCACTGAACCACACTGCCCTCGAGAGTAATAAAGTATTCAATAGTAAAACTGAATTGAAAAAAAACTCGAAAATTTTAAAGATGAAATATCTTATTGGAATTATATTATTGAAATCAATAATAGATCAATCGAAAATATGAATTGGCACTAGACTTACATATCACTGGTAATAATCTTTAATCAAAAATTTACTATAACTCGTTTGGAAAAAAAATTATAAAACATTTTAGGAGCTAGGTATATTATTTTTTTTACTCACAGTTATTGTGGTACTCACATACCTGAAACAAAAAATATATCTATTAATGATAGAGCAAACAGAACAATTCATTTTAAAGATTACTTTAATAAATAAAACACACAAAACTGGCTATAGCTGTTCAACTTTATTTTTAATACTATAGTATTATATATTGTGTATAGTCAGTAGTCCTTGAAAGAGGTCTCTTATAACAGACCGAAACGTAGTATTAAAAATAAAGTTAGACAAGCTATAGCCAGTTTTGTGTGTTAACATTGGAAATGTTTATGTTCGTATATGGGGGCAGAGTTACGAGTTTTCGTTCAAGGCCAAAAGACAACGATGTCGCGATCAAGTGAGGAGTGTAGAAAAATCCATTTAAAAGTTAAGTAATCAAGCAAAAGTGAACGCGTATATAACAGAAGAATAATAGGGTTATTCCTGACAAAACTAAACAGTGCATTGATAAATATTGTGTGTATAATAAACAGTTAATTATGTTTCATATATGCTGTTATCATTTCCAATGTCCTCGATGGTTGCAAGGATTGCGAAATCTGTGAATTTTTTATTTATTAAAGTAATCTTTTTCGCTGTCGGTAGAAGCTAATAAGTCATTTTAAAGATATTTTTTGACGATTTTTTATAGGTTATTTTATAAAAATGTACCATAAAAGTATGTCTCGCTCTCTTATCTTCATAAACATTCAGTCTAAAATAAATAAATAAATAAAAACAGACAAATAAAGAGGTTGATGAAGATTAAAGGAAAACATCACGAATCATACTTTAATCGTAGACGTTGTAGGTCTCCTCCACTTCCCTATGTAAATAAGTATGTAACACAAGAATCGTATTAAATGCTTTTCATGTGAGCTGTTTTGCATTTATTGTTTTCTTAATTAATGCAAATGTATGCTCGACTGTTGGTTTTCATTCGATTTAGTTGCACCGAATTTAATTTTAGTGCCGAATTACCTAATGTTGTTTTCGAATAACCGTAACAATTTTATTTTTAAAACTACTCTTTTTAACAATCTTGCCGATTTCTTAAATTAACCATTTCTTTTTATGGTCTAAGCAATTTTGACCTAAAAATCATGCATTATTTAAGGGTGCATTCCACTTGGCGATCGCAACGCTTACAACGACCAAACGTAATGAACGCGGCCATAAGGCGCGAGCGTAGTGGGCGAAATGGTCGCCAAGTGGAATGCACCCTAAGTATTGAGGTTTTGTTCCAAGTTTTCATGGTTTCCGGGCTTGTAGGCCGTGGTCCGGTGGTATTTCTACCTGACGTTTCGTCTACAACTGCGGTAGACATTATCAAAGGCGATGTGGCAGCGGTCGAAGTGTCCTCCTTGGCGGCTCACAGGTCAGTGTGTCAGTGACTGGTGTTCTCCCTTCTTTTATGCCTAGTACCAGTGTGTTCTCTGTTCGGTCGTAGCCCGTCTCTCTGTAATACAGAGAGGCCATAGAAATACAAAAACACACACAGAATTTCAACCGAAAAGATGAAGGCCTCAATCTCAGTAAAACCTGGACACCAGCACTCCGACATACAAAACCAATGATTAATCGTACAAGGACAAAATACGACCGAGTAGAGAACTCATCCCTACCACTACACACTGCGCAGTTGACCAATTACAGAGAGACGGACTACGACCGAACAGAGAACACACTTGTACTTGGCACACCTGGATAATGAGGTTTTGGTATATATGGCAGATTGGTGGCACCTCCCACATTAATATAATATCATATTAGTCAGCAGTTGATAGAAGTTCCAAACGTCTATCGACTGTTGACTAGGTGGGTCCTATCAAAATGACTGTTTTTTTTCATAAATTATATTCAATAATTTAAGACTGTACCAGCTTTTGCAAAATACTATCTACCTAGTTTTTTTTACATCTTTTATAAATACTAGTAAATCTGAAAATATTAGCCTTCAGAAAATGTTTATAATTTTTGGTCGCGACGTCTTCGACTATATTTGACCTAAAGTATAAAATTATTTATATCAATTCTACAGAATGGAAATTTAAATTTTATGTTTTCTAAGAGACTGCAGTCCACTGAATTCTTTGTTTTAAGAAATGTCGATAAATAAGAAAATGCGTTTGAAATTAATTCATCCATGCGGAAAATGACTTTATAACGTCTAATTAAAAGTTGTGCTTTAACCCTCTACTAAGCGCATGATCAACATTCATTCAGTCATTCGTTTTGCAGTAAACAAAACAAATGGGTATGTCTGTGTACCGCGGATAGGTACAGATAGATGGAGCGTGTAGCAAAGCTATTGTTTACATGGCGTTGCTATGATTCCTCTATTACAAGTCCCCAGTTCCCGGGTTCAAGCACGAGAACTGGTAAAAGTGTCAATTGGATTTTCAATTTATTATTAAAAAAAAAATAATGAATTGAAAGTATGAATTAGTGCTAGGCCCAAATAACCTTAGCTGTTGGTGGTCTTTAAAACACACACACATACAGACAGATGACGTGAATATCGTCGTATGGATTAATAGTAGAAATTTAATTTTACACATATGTCTGGTAGTGCAATCTTTATTCATTGCTGCAGGGCTTGAGAATGGGCGAAAGTGTAGCAATGTTGGTGTTTACATGGTGTTGCTATGGCTCTTCTATTACAAGTCCGCAGGTTCTAGCCCGAGAGCTGGTAAAAGTGTCAACTGGATTTTTAATTTATTATTAAAAAAAAAATAATGAATTGAAAATATGAATGTGTGCTAGGCCCAAATAACCTTAACTGTTAGTGGTATTTAAAACACACACTTTATTCATTGCAATGAAAATAGATCGCTAAATGACGCACGGGCCTACTAAAGGGTTAAGTCTGCTCTTAAAAATAATAATGTGTCATTAAATTCACGAAAGGTTTTCAAAATAAACGAAAGTCTTGTTGAAATTAAACGCGAAATGCCAAAGTTGTCTCGTTAATAGAATTTCTGTCTGAAGCGTGATTGCTGTCATTTTTTTTTACTTATCAGCAATATCTCTAAGTCTTTGCCGTCGCGGCGTCGCATGAATATTCAAGCACGACGCTGTTGCAATTCCCGGCGTCTGCTCGGAAGAAACGTTAATCTGCTAGTTTTGTACGTCACTTGTGCAACATATGCTGGCCCGTTTTTGTTATCTCTTTCTTCTTCTCCTTTATTACTATCTCATTTCAACGTTTTTTGATGTACTGGCGTGGCATTTTAGAAATATTAGATGTATTAAAAAAATTAAGAATAATCGCAGGATAGTGGACAAAATATTTGGTTTATTTAATTGAATGTACGACGTTGAAAAAGTCTAAACGTCGTACATTCAATTAAATAAACCAAATATTTTGTCCACTATCCTGCGATTATTCTTAATTTTATTATAATCACGATGGACACGATTTCTAATATAAATTAGATGTATTTTGGAAATAATTAGAAGGTGTTGACATGCGAAATAAAATAACTATGGTCTCGGACACAGTAAGCCATATTGGCCGTGTGGAAAAGTACGAGTCTATCGTCAAGTACAAACGCCAAGCCCAGGTTTGAATCCCTAAAGCTTTAAATATACATATATTTTCTTTTTAATAATGGTTAGCATGTTTGGTGCCGCAACCTTTAAACTGGACTGCCGTGGTTTTGAATCCCACCTGCGCTCATGAATGTTTTGTGATGTTATTTAGTTTTAAGTTAGTTGTTATTTAGTGTAGTTGAAAGACGCTAATCACCTTAGATGTCGACGCTTCTATAATCTACAATAAATAAAATAAAATGAAAGGCATAGTAGTAGGAAAAAGTGGCCCTGTCAGAGACGTAAAGTACAAAAAGTTAAGTTTCATATTAATTGGGGGGGGGGGGCAGTTTTGCGGAGTTTGTTTGAACTCTTTAACTCAATTTTTACAAAAGTTAAGATGGGGGTACACTCACAGTTTAAACGCGTACTATATAGAATATAGAAAGTATGCCGTATTTATTAAATCACATTCCCAACACAAAATATTATGAAATATAAATTAATCAGGTCAGAGTATTTCTAATTGACACATTGATCTCCTGCCTACGCCAAAAGAGACGAGATAAAGAGAGAGAGAGAGAGAGGGCAAGTTGTAATGTGTAAGAGAAAGAAAGAAGTGAATTATAATCAGGCAGGCGTCGAGACGTTGCTTCTGTCATGTCAGAGACGTCGATAACAGCACACATATCGGTAGTCATAATGTGACGCAAGAGAGAAGCTCTCATACTGCTGGTTCCCAGTACTGTCTCACTTAATTATGTCGTATCAAAGAGGTCGTACATTGCGGATATATATTATAATATGCATATTATTACTTGCACGACATGGCACTCGAACTTGTCATCGTCTATATTATAATACGGTTTTCACTCGGACTAAACGGTTCGGTAATTTATTCCTAGACTTGTGTAAATAGAATCATACAATAGATTAATTTAGTGGTAATCAGGGCCGCATTAACCATTAGGCAACTGCCTAGGGGCCCCGCATCGGCTAAGGGCCCCGCGCACGCACAAATGAAATTGAAAATGTTTCATATAGAGTGAAAATTTAATTGAAAAATTTGTATACTCAATGACAATAGTTATTATTGCTTTTTTTCGACGCATGCTGTCAGTTGATGAAATACTTCATACTTACAGAACAGAACCATGTAGTATCGAGTAGTAGAACTAATAATATGGATGCGTTATGTGGCGTATTGTATGAATCATACAATACGCTACGTAACGCATCCATATTATTAGTTCTACTAACAGGATACCAAATTTAGAGTCGATCAGACCTCTGGAAGTTATTCACATCCCTTCATCAACTTGAAAAGAGCTGATCATCTAAAAACGGATGAAAAGGGACCCCGAGAATTGCATTGCCTAGGGGCCCCGACATGGTTAATCCGGCCCTGGTGGTAATTAAAAGGCCTGATTCATGTAATCCAAAAATGTAATAATATTCATCAAAGAAGAAAATAAATCAGTACCGAGAGATTCGAGTAGCCTATGAAATGAAAAATAATTGACGTACGACTGTCAGTTGCCCGTAATTGTTAAACTTATTTCATGCAATTTGTCCAGTTATGGTCATTTTCTAGTAAATCAGCGTGCTTTCGTTGTTGAAAATTTTATTCGAACACAGAGCATTGTGCAGACTCAAAGGAATTTTAGGCGTGAATTTGAAGTTGCCAGGCACGGAAGAATACCAAAACGGGACACAATTTTGAATTGGGTGGGTCAGTTCCGAGTGCATGGTAGCGTCCACGCACACTTCAAGATCTGAAAAACGCAATTCGAGATGAAATTAGAAATATTGGACCTGATTTATTACGAAGAGTAATGGAAAACTTTCTAGAAAGATGCCAAGAATGTTTAAACTGCAATGGCGCTCACTTAAGAGATGTTATTTTCAAAACATAGCGTAAATTAATAAATTACAGATACCGAAATTAAAAAGAAAGTCATTGTTATCCAAGTGTGCAAGCTTTCACGGCCGGCATTGTTCCAAGTCTTCATAGTTTCCGGGCTTGTAGGAATTTCAACCGAAAAGATGAAGGCCTCAATCTCAGTGAAACCTGGACACCAGCACTCTGACATACAAAACCAATGACCAATCTTACAAGGACGGGATACGACCGAGTAGAGAACTCACCCCCACCACTACACATTGCGCAGTTGACCAATGACAAAGACGGACTACGACCGAACAGAGAACACACTGGTACTAGGCATAAAAGAAGGGAGAACAACAGTCAATGACACACTGACCTGTGAGCCGCCAAGGAAGACACTTCGACCGCTGCCACATCGCCTTTGAGAATGTCTACCGCAGTTGTAGACGAAACGTCAGGTAGAAATATCACCGTACCACGGCCTATAAGCCCGAAAACCATGAAGACTTAGAAAGTCATTGTTGTTTCTCACATTTCAACAATAACCATATACGAGGTGGTTAATTAAAACCACCAGTACTGATTGCCGAACTCTTTAGAAATAACTAATTAAATATTAATTATTCAAAAGAAAAATCGTTTGATTTTATCTGACACTATCTATAATACGCAAGTGCCTCAGTATATGTAGAATGTAAAATGGGGTAGATTGACATTTTCCTTCCGTTTCTTTAATAATTCATTTCAGGAAGTGTCCCAGTGACGACGGACATACTCCTCGGTGTAATATTCCTCCGGGGTAACATCGTTTGTATTTTAGATGACGACCAGCTGATGTTATACGGCGGCGTACATGTAATGGGTTTTTACTCCTTTGTATACAGTCGAATGCCGGAGGACATATTATAAAAGCTTTATTACCTGCGTGCAGATAGCCAAACGACCACCGTTTTGTATCCACATACAGGACCGTACTTCTAACAATTTTCATTGATAACATTGACCGCAGTCAAAAAAGATACGTTCAAAATAAATACTGGTGTGTTTGACAAATTGGTTGAGGTTTTCGCGGCCAGTTGATGAGCTGCTGTTGTCCTGATTCGGGTCTATAGACCGTCGTTGGTTGAAATTGCTTCCTAACGTTTCGCTAGCACGAGTGGCGAGCTTCTTCAGAGGTCCTTCCATCTCCGATGCTGGATGTAGGTCCAGCATCGGAGATGGAAGTTGATGAGCTGGTGTTGTCCTGGTTCGGGTCTATAGACCGTCGTTGGTTGAAATTGCTTCCTAACGTTTCGCTAGCACGAGTGGCGAGCTTCTTCAGAGGTCCTTCCATCTCCGATGCTGGATGTAGGTCCAGCATCGGAGATGGAAGTTGATGAGCTGGTGTTGTCCTGGTTCGGGTCTATAGGCCGTCGTTGGTTGGAATTGCTTCCTAACGTTTCGCTAGAACGAGGGGCGAGCTTCTTCAGAGGTGCTTCCATCTCCAATGCTGGATGTAGGTCCAGCATCGGAGATGGAAGTTGATGAGCTGGTGTTGTCTTGATTCGGGTCTATAGGCCGTCGTTGGTTGGAATTGCTTCCTAACGTTTCGCTAGAACAAGGGGCGAGCTTCTTCAGAGGACTTTCCATCTCCGATGCTACATCCAGCATCGGAGATGGAAGGACCTCTGAAGAAGCTCGCCACTCGTGCTAGCGAAACGTTAGGAAGCAATTCCAACCAACGACGGCCTATTGACCCGAATCAGGACAACACCAGCTCAATGGTGTGTTTCTTTAGAAATTTTATCTACTGATTGAACCATATATCTATAAAGTTCCTGTTCTCAAGTTATTGAGATATGACAAAAATCAACTTTTAGACAAGCGTTTAAATTTTTTCGTCTACGGAAACCTTCGAGATTAATATAAAACAAAGTAATTTTTAGGGTTCGGTACCTCAGAATGAAAAAACTGATTCCTTACAGGATCACCTTATTGTCCGTCTCTTGCCTGTCGGGCTTGAGAATAGCCGAGAGTGTAGCGATGCTGTTGTTTACATGGCGTTGCTATGGTTCCTCTATTACAAATCCCCAGTTCCGGGTTCTAACCCGAGAGCTGGTAAAAGTGTCAATTGGATTTTCAATTTATTATTAAAAAAAAATAATGAATTGAAAATATGAATTGGTGCTAGGCCCAAATATCCTTAGCTGTTGGTGGTCTTTAAAACACAATTCAACAATTCTTTGCCTGTCTGTACGAAAACTCGTAACTCTGCCCCCATATGTTAAAAGTCGGAGAGAAAAAAAACGCCACAGTACTGTCTCATTAAATTCACTAGTTCTGCATAAGCTCTGTTGCCTTTTGGCCACATATATATATCTGTACATATTATAGAATTTGGTGAAATTCATTTCGATTTGGTAAATGTGGTTTTAAGGACTAAATTGAGTTGGCGTGTTTTATTATATTATATAATATATACTATAGTCTTCTACAATGTTAAACATTATCAAAAGGTTCAAAAGGTACATCTGTTTCCGTGGACCAATAAAATATTTTAATTGCTTCCATCCGTTTTATTACTTAGCCAGTTTTATTCAAATAGTTATTTTAGTCATTTTATTATAAATTTTATAGGCACATTAGAGTTTCAAATTATTTTTCTTCAAGTTTGAGTACATGTTTTTAAATGAAATTAATTATTATTAGGTGACGACTGTAAAATTATTATGAATTAAAATAACAGCTGAGATCGCCGGGATGTTTTTGTTATTACCGTGTGCATACTGTTAACCAGAACATAGGGAAAATATCATTGAGAACATTTTCAAATTTCTAGTAGGCTATGGGATATAATACCTAATGTAAATATGACGTAGTAGATGCTTTGTTCCTTTTTTATTTAGTATTGGTTTCGAGTTACTCTTGATCGTGAACCGTCACTTGTTTCGGAAACATGTCCGCTCCACAAAGGTGATCAATAATATTTTTCCGTAAGAAAAGCGTTGCAGAAAGTTAAATCGATCTTGCTCAACAAAAGAACTGATCGATTGAACGATTGGTTATTGGTTTTGTACTCCGACATACAAAACCAATGACCAATCATACAAAGACGGAATACGATCGAGTAGAGAACTCACCCCCACCACTACACACTGCGCAGTTGACCAATTACAGAGTGACGGACTACGACCGAACAGAGAACACACTGGTACTAGGCATAAAAGAAGGGAGGACAACAGTCACTGACACACTGACCTGTGAGCCGCCAACGAGGACACTTAGACCGCTGCCACATCGCCTTTGAAAATGTCTACCGCAGTTGTGGACGAAACGTCAGGTAGAAATACCACCGGACCACGGCCTACAAGCCCGAAAACCATGAAGACTTGGTATAATTATATGATCACAGTCTAGGGTCAATTTTCTGAAAATGCATTCTGTAACCGAGCATTATTGTATAAAATTTAATCATCTTTTGAGGAAATTTATTGAATGAGACCTTTCGGTCTTAAGAAATATTAAATACTACATAGAGATATGATACTCAATTAAGTGTATTGTATGCGGCTTGTTGAAGCGATCGATATATGGTGAGGGCACCGGTGACCCATGTTCATTGTAATTACCTATCAATTATGCTTAGAGACTTGTAGCAGATGTGGTGCTGTCCTCTAACTATCCAAGAACTGCATGTGTGTGTTTAGAACACACTCGATGGCCGGACAAATACGACTCTCATCAACGCAATGTCACATTTTTAAAAGCTATACTTCTTTATGTAACTATTTTGTCTGTCTGTCCAGTTGTCAAAGTCAAACTATACGTGCTACAAAGTGACATATTATATTATCTAAGTTAATAATAAAGAGTTTAGTCACGTCTAACCACAATAATTTTATTAATGAATGTACATTTCAAGAGCTATGCTCCCATTCTCAGCATTAGTATTTGCTGAAGATGGGGAGCATAGCTCTTGAAATGTACATTCATTAATAAAATTATCGTGGCTAGACGTGACTAAACTCTTTATTATTAAATTAAACCACAGTGCTCTTAATTGTTCTTATTATCTAACTTGACAAATGATCATTTTTTATTTCAAAAATATTTACGAGGCTTCGAAAAAGGGATGAAAACATTGTTAGTGTATTTGCCATATGGCACATACACTATTGGCGTCGGTCGGATGGTGGGACCTAGGGGTCGGACCAAAATTTCTCGACGTTTCATAGCCTCCTGAACACTTTGGCACCATTTTTAAAAATGTTTATATATATATGTATGTATAAATATATATATATATTTATATATTTATATATTTATATATATATGTGTGTACACGATAACTCTCGACAGACTTAATCGATTGAAACGAAATTTGGTACACACATTGGAACCCATCACCGCAAGAAGCCTATTTAAAATGGGCCCGATCGGACCATTTTCAGGGTTGTATTTAGGGGTTCCAAAAAGTTTTTGGGCCCAAAAATACCGAAAAATTTGTCAGAATCGTTTCAAAATTGAAATTTAACTTTTTAGTAAAGATTAAAATGTGCTGCTAAAATTTTAATAAAATCGGCCCGACAGGACCGGACTTTCAAATTTTATGAAAACACTAGTTTGTTGATACGGATTTACTTAGATATGGAAGGGTGTATTTAATTGGGTGTATTGATGAAATCCATGTCTAATATTGAAATTTAGAAAAATTTAATTATTTTAAGGGCTGTATTAAGGGGTTAAATTTTTTATTTTGTCAAAAAACAAACTTAAGTTTACATAATAATGCCACAATGCCTGTATTAGCAAATACACTATATTGTCGGCAGGGTTTTGGCACTGCGACCCGAGTTTTTTTTTTAAGATGAGAAGGTTTTTGGATAAAATTCCACAGAGTGCTCTATCTATTATGCAGCAGCAGAACTCGAATAACGGAGTTAATTATTGACAACCGGCTGAATCCAGACGGGACATTTTGTAAAAAATAAATTTGATCCCAGAATTAAGTTTTTAATTCAAAAAAACTAAGTTGCAGTGAAACCATGATGCAATTAAAACTTTATGAGTAAGAAAAATCTCCTAAAGTATAATATAATTTTGTTTATGTGGTTTTGGTAACGTAATTTGAACCCTGATCAGTTTTGAGACGAACGTAAGAAACCAGATTTTTTCGTTGGTGGTCAATGGGCATTTGATGAATATTCGTACGATATTAGTTATATAATGTAGATATAAGTACAATATAGTAATGAACATAAACATCGCTGCTCTTCGATAAGTACTGATCTGGTCGATCGCTTCGATTGGACGTGACGTGACGCTCGACGAATAAAAAAAAACGAGACTTATAAAGTTTCGTTTTAAAAACAGTACCTATAGTATTATCCGGGTGTGCAAGCTTTCACGGCCGGTGGTATTTCTACCAGACGTTTCGCCTACAACTGCGGTAGACATTCTCAAAGGCGATGTGGTGACTCACTGACCTGTGAGTCGCCAAGGAGGACACTTCGACCGCTACCACATCGCCTTTGAGAATGTCTACCGCAGTTGTAGACGAAACGTCAGGTAGAAATACCACCGGACCACGGCCTACAAGCCCGAAAATCATGAAGACTTGGAAGTACCTATAGTAAGTATGTTAATTTTTGTCTGTTCTACTGATAATGGGTTGTGTGTAGGTACGTAGGATTCTGCAAAGCCTTATAATAGATGTATATGTCTCATGACATTAAAGCATCTATCTGACGTATCGCTATTCATAGCGAACCGTTGTCTCACTCTACTTAATTCCATATAAATCGTACTGAACAGAAAAGGATAGCAACACCGTTAATGTTTGCGATACGTTTCAGAAATCACCTTTAAAATGCAGTATATAGCTTGTTAGCGTTTGATTTAACCTATAACACAAATTCGAGGTATTTATCTTTGTTTATAAATAAATATTATTATAGAAAATACGCTGGTTATTCATTTCATAATATACAGTATTCCGTTTCCACTGGCTTCGTACCCTGGATTCCGGCGAGCTATCCGCCCGACGCAAACCAGTGGACCTCTGCGACACATGTGCACGAACACCTAAAAAGCCACGACGTTGCATGGCTAACGCACACATTTGCGATTAAGTTTCTTGGAGATTGTCAGATGTAATTACTATAACAGCGTACCACACACAAATGATGTATTACGAACGTGCGATTGGCGAGTACACTTCCAATGGAAAACAAACGCATCGATCACTAAATCGACCGCGATATAACAAGAAATTTCGAGTAGTTTAATTGTCAAATCACGATGCAATTGCTAAATCGTGCGTTTTCGATTAGTAGCACTAATGACGAGCGTCCAGAAACCCCCAAAAGTCCACCAGAACGCCCTGTCGTTTTTTATGTACATTCTAAATAGAGGTACGGAGTCTGGGTGGTCAAAATAGATTCTGATGTGTGGTATTTGCAGCAACTGCAGTAACAGTAACATGATTCACTTCTAGATAATTCCATTTTGCTTGTATTTTAGCTTCGCCAGCCAGTTGATGTATGTTTGGTTTAAATCAATCGAGAACAGTACTCCGTGCAGTGGTGTACGTAATACACCAAAGACCGCATACTATATATATGCATAATGCATATATAGTACAGGATGTTCAGAAAATATACCAACAAACTTTGCCACATGATTCTTTAGCTGACACAAAAATAAAAGTTTACATAAATCGATCTGTAGATGAGCTTTGGACGGTTTTTCATCACTTTTCGATTTTCATGTTCCAATATTATTTACTTCTTCAATTTTTCTCCTCCGGAACTTCAACAGTCTGTCATTTCTTCGTAGTATAGAGTTGGGATTATTTATTGCAGCTTTCCATTATCAAGTTCCAATCATTTCTATTGTGTTAATTCTTTCCTTTAGAATCGCGACTCTAAAGAACCAAAAATTAGATTAATAAAAAAGATTCTCTATATAGTCTAGACTCTAAAGTCTATAATGTAGACTTAAGACAATCTTTTCTATTCCTCTAATTTTTATTTTCTAGACTCTAGAGTCTAGACTCTAGAGGATGAGAATTAACGCAATAAAAAAGATTGGAACTTGATAATGGGTTGCAGTGATAAATAATCCAAACTCTACTATGTAGAGGAAGCAGAAAATCTAGACTCTAGAGAACAAAAATTAGATGAATAAAAAAGATTGTCTATATATTCTAAAGCCTATAATGTAAACTCAAGACAATGTTTTCTATTCCTCTAATTTTTACTCTCTAGACTCTACAGTCTAGATTCTAGAGGATAAGAATTAACGCAATAAAATAAATTGGAACTTGATAATGGGTTGCTGTGATAAATAATCCAAACTCTACTATGTAGAGGAAGCAGAAAATCTAGACTCTAGAGAACAAAAATTAGATGAATAAAAAGATTTTCTATATATTCTAAAGCCTATAATGTAGACTCAAGACAATCTTTTCTATTCCTCTAATTTTTATTTTCTAGACTCTAGCAGTCTAGATTCTAGAGGATGAGAATTAACGCAATAAAATAGATTGGAACTTGATAATGGGTTGCAGTGATAAATAATCCAAACTCTACTATGTAGAGAAAAAATCTAGACTCTAGAGGATAACAATAAGAGTAATAGAAAAGATTGGAAGCAATACCAAAGAAAGGTCTGAACTCAATACCATTTTTTTTCCATTGCACTTTCTATAGTATAGTAGTTCTTGGAAGGTTCCCAACATTTAATTTATATTTTTTCTACTTCACTCCTCTTTTTTCTTCGGACTTTTGACGTTATAATTATTATAATAATGACGTCACATATCATTTAAAATGCATAGCGATTTTATTAAATTATTGCGTTTCAACCATTCCATTGAACGATTGGTTGAAACGTAATAATTTATCTATCATTCAATGTTTCTCAGATTTTAGAGTTTTGTTAAAATCGACGTATATTTTCGTTTTTCATAATAAAAATTCTACTAAAAATCCCATGTAATTACTCTATTAAAAAAAAAGGGTGTGGGTCTCGGGACCCCCGACAGATGTGAAACCTCAAAGAAAACGTTATTGAACTCGGTGGTATTCTCTATGTAGTAGTATATATTTTTTCAAAAGCAGCAACTAACTGTTATGCTGACGTAATCCTATATACTGAGCCAAGAGAGAGAGAGAGAGGGAGTGCCGCAGTGGTGTGGAGAACAGCAGCGAAGGAGCGGACCATAAATTTTGTTGCATATTTCCCCTCACGCGGCTGTTTACAACCCGACATAAGATGTTTCACATCAAAAAGAATGGTTATCAAATCTTTAATGTTTCTCAGTTAATTTTTTGAGTTTTTAAATAGTGTTTAATATATTTAATAATGTAACATGGTTTGAATATGTTTGGTTCTTCATGGACCACCTTGTATAAAGTCTGTGCTGCTGCATTTGGTGTTTAAATGAAGGTGCTGATTCAAATTAATCTTGTACAAGACAATTGTCTCTGATGTAATTTATGATCTCCTGAGGTAAAGACGTCGCCTGATGAATTATTGGCTTTTAGTTTAATGATATAATATCTGGGTGCCGAGCTTTGCTCGGATGAGTTCAAAAAAATAGTACTTGTATGCTGTGAGATATTATTTTCTCAGAATATTATTCCGAAACGAATTTATTTCTGAAACATAATTTAAATAATTGTTTCTGTTAAATATTTTAAATACCTATGTGTATTTTTAAGCGTAATAACTAAGTATCAACTTGAATCAAGCATTTTTTCCTGTAAATATTACTTAGGTCGCCATTTTCAAATCTACCGCCGTTATTGTTTTGTTGACTGAAGAACTCGCAAAAACCGATTTTCATAGATTGAATATCTTGTAAAAATGTTCGAATCAGATGAAATTCTGCTTGCCCGTTGCCCGTTTCAATAATCCATTTTTAAACATTGATACCAAATATCAACTTTATCGAAGTACTTTTTCTCTGTGATGTCATCTTAGCAACTTCCAGTAAATTTCAAATATTTTTTTTGCATAGAAGGTACCTACTGAAAATCTCACAAAAATCGATATTCGAAGAAATAGAATTCATATTATATCTTTTAATAACAAACGTCAGACTATAAACCTGCAGCGCAAAACTTTTTTGCATGCATTTTCACCATAGTTTTTAAAAATCGATGTGTTTTGATATACTGCATGCCTGCGTCGCTAGAAGTGCGCCGTGCAAATTTTTAAACAAAACTTTTTTGTATGTATCTTAACAATAGTTTTCAAAAATCGATGTGTTTTTACACAGACTCGCGGTGCCAGAAGTGCGGCCCTTCGGGCCGCCTGTTTGTCATTATTTGCATATTGTGCAAGACACTTCTTATATTAGTGTTCATTTACAGTTTTAACCCTTGTGATATATTATACAAAATCTATGTAGAAATAGGCTTCGAATCGATCTGACAATTGACCGAGTTATAAATAAAAAAACCCTTTTTTTAATTGCTCCCCTCTGGGACCAAGATTCCTACCTAGATCGATTTCTCGCCCCGAAAAATCCCCATTCTGTAAACTTCATCAAAATCGTTATTCGTTTTTGAGAAAAAAAAGTCTAGGTAAGATTATACGTCATACTATATTTAACGTACATAATATACATATTTTATATAGGTAATATAAAAATAACATACTTAGGTACCTATTTATTTAAATATTAGTTAAAACTACTTACATAATTATGTTTAGTTTTTATTTCTGTTATTTTTTACTATACAAATAGTTCACGGATTATTTTAATAAGTTAAAAATTCTGTCAGAGTATTTTGACATATAAATAATGAAAGTAGTTTGTTTTCTCCAAAGCCTACTCACGATATTACAATGTTTTGACAGGTCAAAAAACCGTTTTTAAAAATGATAAAATCGATAGGAAAACGAATTTTTCCAGGGATGAGACCTAGCTAAATCGATTTTTTGCCCCCCGAAACCCCTTTTCGGTAAATTTGATCAAAATCGTTAGAGCCGTTTTCGAGAAAATATTTATATAGATACATAGAAACATATATACAAGATTTACTCGTTTAATAATATAGGGATAATTGATTCTGTTTCACATTCAAATAGCTTAGTTCAATGCACTCAAATTAAATGTAATTATTACGCCAATCATTAAACCGAGTGGATAGTCTAGTGATGACACTCGTGATGACAGTACCAGATATTCGGAAGATGAGTTCCAATGCTCATTAATATCTTTTGTCCAAACCAGTTTTTAAATTTGGAGAAAATATATCTAAAATTTTAATTTATATATATTATATCTGGTGTTATAACATCTGATGACGTCTTCCGACTCCCAATTTCCAGTTCAGCTTGTTGTCCCACTCTCCATCTTCCCATTCCCTGGTTGAAATTGCTTCTGTAATTCCGAAAACTTCAATTTGCTATTTAATATTAAATTAGCGGAAGGACAAAATCAAAACAGAATTATTGATTCAGCTACGATTCGTCCTTCATTTACAATAAATATAAAAATGATCAAAAATAGAGTTCGGTAGGCAAACTTACACAAAAAAATGGTGTGTGCTTATGACCACACGATAGAAGTGAAAACTTTAGATTTTCTAATTTTAAAATATATACCTACCCTATGTCACTCTGAGGATAAAGACGAATCTAGTGACACCTCATTTATTAAAATCAATCTAGCCGTTTGTAGATGCTACGAGGGAGAGTCTTCTTACAATACGTAGACAGCGTGAAAATCATAACCCTATCTTGGCAGTCACCTTAGAGCTTTGGGCTTCACAAAGTCTATCTGATCTTAAAAAAAATTCCAATATTATAGTTGGCATAGTTGGCTTCTATTTTATCTTTAACTGGTTATTAAGATACACGTCCTTTCAATATGATAAACTCGTAATTTATGACATCTCAAACAAATCTATTGCGTAACCTTGTAGAGCTTCCTAAACAGATAATTGAACCGATGTAACTAGGCCGGTACGGGACAAACTTGCTCCTAAAGGATATCTGAGATGTCGTTTTGAGATATAGATACCGACTATACACAACTACTAAACCACTGAACTCACTTTCCTGCTTTTTACATCTTTAACTAACCAGAATATTTCTGGCCAATAGTGTTACACGGACCTAATTAATTCATATTAGTGAACTGATGACCAAATTATTTTTTTACCATTTTAACTCCACAAATGGGAAATGGTACCAATTTAGATCAAAATTCACTTTTCGCAATATTCTTTCATTTGAGGTCCCCAGAGTCTAAAAAACATAATTTTGGCAAAAGTCTGTTAGTCTAAGTGTGCAAGTTTTCACGGCCGGCATTGTTCCAAGTCTTCATGGTTTCCGGGCTTGTAGGCCGTGGTCCGGTGGTATTTCTACCTGACGTTTCGTCTACAACTGCGGTAGACATTCTCAAAGGCGATGTGGCAGCGGTCGAAGTGTCCTCCTTGGCGGCTCACAGATAACTGTGAGCCGCCAAGGAGGACACTTCGACCGCTGCCACATCGCCTTTGAGAATGTCTACCGCAGTTGTAGACGAAACGTCAGGTAGAAATACCACCGGACCACGGCCTACAAGCCCGGAAACCATGAAGACTTGGAGTCTGTTAGTCTGTTTGTGAACACGATACAGGTCAAAAGGATGAGAGAGGACAGCTTTTTGTAATGGTCAGTGTCCTGGCTTTTGGAGCAAGCTGTCGTGGGTCGAGTGCCACCTCGCTCATGGATGTTTTGTGATGTCATTTAGTTTTAAGTTTATATGTTATTTGATGTAATTAAGAAGCTAATGACCTAAGTTGTCGACGCATCTGTAATCTACATCTCTTCAAACTGCTGAGCGGATCGAAACCAAATTGTGGTAGGATGTTTGACATGTAAATTGGAAGAGCGCCATTGTTTTTGGGGATAATCGACGCATGCACAGAAGAAATATTATGCCTTACCGTTGGTTTTTCTATAACTGTATATTTGTCATAACGGTTTATTATTTTATTCATTTTTTGCAAGAAAATGTGATAGACCTATTATATCTCTACGATCTTAGCTAATGATCTCATTTGCCAAGCATCTATAATCTATCTCTAAGATCTTAACTATTTTCAAGCTCCAATCTCAATGTCTAAATCATAATTTCCATCTTAATTAACTTTATGTAAACACAATGTCTACTGCGTTATTTAATAAATAATTTCTTAAATATTTATTTCTTTCAGTTCCGCTCTAAAACAAACATCTAATCTCGTAAAGTTCATTACGCTGGGGCGAAACTAGCTAGAGGTGTTAACATTGCCAGTAACGTAATTAGCTAAGCCGACTAGATTCTTGTAAACATTATTAAATATGGATAGTCGGTTCAGTGAGTAATGAATGAACCCTTTGATTCCGTCGGGAGACCGGATGAAGTATGGCAAGATGCGATATCCAAACGGGACAGACGAGTATCTATATATCTGTGACCGCGAGGCAAAGCGACTCATGTCGAATATTCGGTAACTTTTTTAATCCCTTTTTTTATATCTTCAGATTCATTAGACCTCGCGCACGAAAGATGAAGCCACCGCGTCATAGTAATGTGAATGCATATCGCCCGCCTTCTAGCTTGCTATTGGCTGTTTTGGAGATCCATGAACGTCGATAGGTGGAATTTTAAACAATAAGGCGTTCACTAGCATATTATTGATGACGTGCCTGGCTTCTTCTCTCACCGCGGGCACTCTACTTAAGCACGATGTTTGGTGACGTTATGCAAGCATATCTGTATTTGTACGTACGCTATCAACATATTCGTAACGGTATCTCCATACAACGCGTTTCACAGCGACGTGTATGGCCGGCGGACCGGCCGAAATATGTCCGACCGGTTGAAATAGCAACTTGCAAGCGGCGCGCGCATACGGCGCATTGTAAGAGCCGCGCATGTGAGACAGTCAAGCGCTTGATCTAGTCTTCTCGACTGCGCACTTTAAATTATTGGGAAAGCAAGGATAACCGTTGAAATACTGCAGATGTGCGGAACTGTGAAATGACTATACTGTTGTACTAAAATTTAAGGTGTGAGTCATGCACTTATTCAGGTACAGTTGGCATTTATGTAAAGCATACGCGTCCCATGCGTACAAACGGTGCCTGTATACAGGGTGGACCAGGTTATAGTAGCAATAATTCACCATTCGATGGTCCATCGAAAAATAAGTCGACATGCAAAATTTTATTTTTTTCCAAAACGCTTCCTAAGGGAGATACACCCCTTCAAAGTTCAGTTTTAACATTCTTTTTTTGTCCTAACTCTCAGGTCATTAATGCGTTTTTGACCAAATTTGGTACAAGTATTTATGCAATAGATACTCATTACTTGACGTAAGTAACTTTTGACAAAATTGTCAAGTGGCGTAGATACAGGGGGGTTTTTTCACTTTTCCCGCCCTATTTTATGCGCCACTGGATATTTTTAAAGAATAACATTTTTTTCGAATTCCTTGTTCAATTTAGAAAAAAGAGTCACCCTTGCAAAATTTCGATTTGAGGCTTCGTTTACGAGATAATTAGAGTTTAAAGTTTAGAACACTTCTAAAATAGCCACCTATGAAAATAATAGGTCTGGAATCTTGTACAACAATTGTAAACTTTGTACTGTTTAAATAAATAATTCATTAATTAAATTAAAAACAACAAATAAATAACATATGAAAATAACCAACAAAGTAGGCGATACTTGGTTTTGAGATAATTTATGACACTTGTCAGTATTGATTTTTAAAACTGGACTTTGAAGGGTTGTATCTCCCTTAGGAAGCGTTTTGGAAAAAAATAAAATTATGCATGTCTACTTATTTTTCGATGGACCATCGAATGGTGAATTATTGCTACTATAACTTGGTCCACCCTAGTGCATGAGTCACTTCTTAAATGTCGGTACAACAGTATAGTGTTATGCTATCATAAACCATTTTTCCTCGTGGTCATTATAGATATAATATAGCAAATTACGTACCTACACAGTACACACATATACATAATGTATAACCCATTTGCCTACGTACATAATATTGATTGGGTCTTGAACTCTAACCCCTTAATTGAACCATTGGAATTGTTCTTGTACTACCTACATTAGTTGACGACAATTCGACTTGGAACTGAACAAACATTAAACTAATTATATTAATGTCTTCAAAACTTACAATATATCACATCTATAATTTAATATAATATTAACATTATTCATGTTGTCAGTAATTTATCAAGCTTATTTATGTCACCAAAGAGGTTATATTTTCAAAGAAAAAATAACCATTAATAAATCAATATAACATAATAATATGATATAGTAATAAACTGTATTCTACATAAAAAAAAATACAAAATTGAAAATACATAAAATTCACTCAATTTTCTATTGAATTTATAATTGAGAAATTTGTTTCGTATGTCATTATCTTTTCATATAGGTATTACATTTTTTATAGATTAATATCTCCTTCTTCGATAAAATGTGGCCTTGCATCATAACCTAAAAAACTATTCACACATAGTTATAATTTTATTATTCGTAAGTCACCATTCATCCTTTTATATTACTAATATTGTTTCTTTGATAAAATTTGGCCTTACAAAGTTCAGGATCACACTTAGTTGATAATCATGAAGAGAACAGAGTGGCGTAACGGTTAGCGTAGCGGCCTTTGGATCACACTGTCGTGGGTTCAAATCCCGCCTCCGCTCATGGATGTTTTGTGATGTTATTTAGTTTTAAGTGAGTTGTTATTTGATGTGAACAAGACGCTAATGACCTAAGTTGTCGACGCGTCTATAATTTACAATAAATAAATAAGATAATCATGAAAATAATAATTACACATTATAATTTCATGAATTTTTTTGCAAATCATCAAAATCACCTTTTCAAATACATTTCTTGTCTGACAGGATTTGGGCCATCCAAACTTCAGGATTATACTAATTTAAAAACCCTTAAACATAATGAATCCACTGTTATTTTATAATAAACAAGCAATCATATTTTTAACCGACCGTATATATTTTTTATGTTTTATGTGTGTTCGCGGATAACTTCGTCGTTTATGAAACGATTTTGAAATTTTTTTTTATTTGAAAGGATATACTTTTAAATTGGTCCCATAGAAATTTCATCAAAATCGATTCAGTAGTTCGACTGATTTTAATAAAAGTAAGTAACGGCGTGTGATTCTTTAAGGTAAATGTTACTTTTTGACACTAAAAAGTAAAAAATAAAAAACTTTTTAACAAAAAAAAAACCTTCTTCAAAAAGGCACTAAAAAGAGGAAAATAATGAAATTTTGAGGTCTGTGCCAATTAAAATATGAAGTCGGTTAATAAGTATAGTATAGTGATTAATATCTTCTTTTTAACCAACTTCATATTTTAATTGGCACAGACCTCAAAATTTCATTATTTTCCTCTTTTTAGTGCCTTTTTGAAGGAGTTTTTTTTTTTGTTAAAATGTTTTTTTTATATGCCTTTATATTTACTATAAAATAAATCAATAAATTTATATGGCTGAATTGCAATCGAAAATTTTTGTTGGAAAGCAGTCAATTATTTATTGATATGTTTTGTATTTGATAGAATTTGGTCCTGCAAAATTCAGAACCGCGCCCTTGAAACCAGGACACGTAAAATGTAAATATATATTTATATGAGCATAGTAAATCCTATATGATTATCTATGTACGAATTTGTAGAATTTATGCATTTGCTCAGCACATATATTACTCTGTTGAACTTTCTGTCATATAAATACTGCGTAAGCTTTAATCTTTTCCAGTACCTATATATAATATTCATAATGTTGAATTATATGTTTTTGATGTGCAAACGTCTTTAATAACCTCTCTCGAGAATAGCCGAGCGTGTAGCAATGCTGTTGCTTCCATGGAGTTCCTGGGTTCTAGCCCGAGAGTTGGTAAAAGTGTCAATTGGATTTTCAATTTATTATTAAAGAAAATAAAATAATGAATTGAAAATATGAATTGGTGCTAGGCCTAAATAACCTTAGCTGTTGGTGGTCTTTAAAACCTTTCTCGCCCAAAATTTCTACAATAGTGCCTTGATGAAGTACCACTGAGTAAGGAAGTTATAGAGACGCCATCATAAATATTTTATAATCGCTGTTTAAATACATCTGTGAATCCGCGTTCATATATCCATAGGCAATAAATGTTAAGCCAAGGTTTGAAACAACAATTAAAGTGATAATTAGTTAGATTAACACTCATCGTCTAAACTTGGATCATTTGTCTTGTAGTTCGACAGTTGAACATCGTAACAGCTGAACGTGCACATTCTATTACGTCACCCATATTATTTGTTATTAACTCTGCTAATTTTATTTTTAACCATTCGCAAACAAAAAAAAAGTTATGTGAGCTCTTAGTAATTGATTTTAAGACCAAACCGAATCACATTCAAGAAACTTGTTCAAGAAATGCCGATACGCTGGGTTTAACAATTTTTTATCACAAGATTGAGAACATAATTAATTAGGTAGTGATGGGCGTTTCGAGATGTTGTTACAATCGAAACAATTGTAATCGTTCATAATAACAATCGAGTCCACAATCGACTCGGAGTTTGATTTTACAATCGAAATGTTCGATTGTTCAAGTCGATTATTTGCCACATAGGTTATAGTAATAGCAGCGAATGAGAATACATATAATCGCGATTCAAGGTTATATGCTACTCGACTGACGTCTGACGTTCACGCGATTCGTTGATTCTTCACTGTTCACACTGTTCAGTCGGTACTCACTACTCTGTGATCTCTTTACTATTGAATTCGTATTTACGCGATTACTGCACAATCGACCATCGACTCGACCACAGTTGTTGAGTGATGAACGATTGTATGTCATGTGGCTCGCGACAGTGTACGATTCTGTACTATGCGACTCGGTCTCGGTGAACTATGAAACAACAACAATCGAGTCCAAGTGACAACCATCGAGAGTCATCGAGATGTTTGAACAATCGAGACAATCGACTAAAACATCTCGTATCGCGCATCACTATAATTAATTAGTGCAACAAGAAAGACACAAACAAAATGAATAGCGCCACTAAGATAGATTGAAATCATGGCTAACTAAATTAAATAACTGTTCTAAAAATTATTTTTTGAAAACTGTTAAGTTTTACATTTTATTTAATGTACCTAAATAAAACCAAATTCTTTTACAATGTCAAATTGGAAATAAAGTATAAAATATAATAAAAACATTTAAAAAATCATTCACAAAATATGCTTTTATTAAAAACAGGAAGAAAGGCTATAAGAATCTATATTGTTTTTTTTTTTTAATTAAACAAAGAGCCGACGTTCGGACCACACCAGTCCTTAATCATGACCTACAAAAATTATAGAAATTACAGAATTTACAGAATACAATTTTATGAATAAAAATATTAGGAAAAGAAAATATAATATGTATAATGCAAATTGGCTGCATTATACAAATACTGGCAAGTAAATATCAGAATTATATCAACCATTTCTCGACAGAATTTATAGAATAAGACCCTTGAAATGTACACTTAATAGACATGCATGTAATTTTCCACAATGAAATAATTCCGTAATAGTTTTCCTCAACCCTACACCCTTCGACCCTTCATCCTCTGTCAATATTGTATACAAAATGTCAACAAATGTAATTGACAGGTTAAAGGAAAATTGTTTGCCTATTATAAATGGATGTAAAAACTAAATGAAAGCTTCCTGTCAAATATTTTTCACGAAACACTCATTTTCACTACACCTTTTATTAAGATTTTCTTAGATTTTCAATGAATATACGGTATTGATAAAATTCCCGTTCTACCTTAAGGTACGTGCAGTGCGCAGCTGGGATTCTAGATGGTAGTATGTATGGTAGATGGTGGCTGAAATTATAAGCACTTATAGGTTTGCACAACGAAGCTTTATACTAGCATTGATACAAGCTTAAATCGCGTTTGAAATGTCAGATAGCGAAGACGAATATTTGTGTTCTTCTGCTACAAAGTGTTATATTTTAAATACAAATTTGGGTAGGAGCTATCATGTCCACCCTATTAATAGAAAACGATCTAATCATGGCGAATTTCATCATTTATACCAAGAATTAAAATTTTATCCAAACCGGTTTTTTGAATATTTACGTATGAAACCTAACACTTTTAAATACGTCTTAGAAAAAACTCAAAACAAATTAAATAAAAACTGGCAAAATTTCATTTATTAAACTAGTCACATCCATTGCGAAACTTGTAACGGCCATTTGACAGTTGTCACACGTTGATTGTAGTAGTCAGCGCGCTGAAAGAATGGTGAGATACGTTCTTGAATCTAGCAGCTCTTGTAACAGCGCTTATACCTGCTACACTCACTGCTTCATTGTGTACGCTCGCATATATAACAATGCATTAATTTAAGCAAGCCTTGCTATGATCTACGCTACCATCTAGAATCCCAGCTCCATACTGCAAGTACCTTTATGTACCCGTAGATAACACATCCGTTGTCGAGAATGATTTTCTGGAACTTTTACAAAAGTACCGCGTAACGTTCCACTTTCTCGTAACGTTACACTTTTTCGTGACGTGACGTTTCACTTTTTGTGTATTAGGTCCCCATTCCAAACGTGCGTTAAGAAGCATAACTTTAAAAACGGATGCACGAAACAAACGATAGGTACATTCGAAGTTTGGTACCGAACGTAAACGGAACACAATGAATATGGATTCTACATGTTTTATGTGTACATGCGTACCCGAACGGAAAAAACCGAAGTTAAAAAGTTTCACTTAAAATAGATGTACAAAGGACACCAAGAATACCATGTATAAATTATTATAAAGGACATTACAAGGGAAAGGGACTTTGCGATCGTTTCTAGAAGATGATGAGCGGCATAGCGGGTTAATTTAATTAGAGATTACAACATAATACGGGTGACGCGGTTTTATTATTCACTACTTAATGAACGCGAGATCCGATGATGTTCCTCTGCAGCGTAATGCACTGTGTAATTATTGCCGCCATCACTGCGAAAACTACATACAAAAAAACATATTAATTGTTTTTATGCGCATCCGATTAAACAGATAAATGTACTACCATTATTATTATTCGAGGACAGAGTGGTGTAACGGTTAGCGTAGCGGCCTTTGGATCCCACTGTCGTGGGTTCGAATCCCGTCTCCGCTCATGGATGTTTTGTGATGTCATTTAGTTTTAAGTGAGTTGTTATTTGATGTAAATAAGACGCTAATGACCTAAGTTGTCGACGCGTCTATAATTTACAATAAATAAAATAAAAATATCATTATTATTATATTTCTATTTAAATTGTGATGAGAGCTGAAGATCTTTCAATCAAACATGGCTAAGAACCATCTCGCAAATACCAGCTTTCAAACAAATAAAACCTCATTGAAATCGGTCCATCCGATTGGGAGCTACAATGCCACAGCCAGATATACACACACACTTACATACAGAGAGACAAAGGCTTCAGTGAGCTGGTGTTGTCCTGATTCGGGTCTATAGGCCGTCGTTGGTTGGAATTGCTTCCTAACGGTTCGCTAGCACGAGTGGCGAGCTTCTTCAGAGGTCCTTCTATCTCCGATGCTGGATGGAAGGACCTCTGAAGAAGCTCGCCACTCGCGCTAGCGAAACGTTAGGAAGCAATTCCAACCAACGACGGCCTATAGACCCGAATCAGGACAACACCAGCTCATCAACTGGCCACGAAAGCCTCAACCAATTTGTCGAGGGCTTCAATAACACCCCTCTTTTTTCGAAAACAGATTTTATTATTGCAACTGCTCTTTATAAGTTTAAACATCATTATGCGCGTTTTGATCTGTTGTCATCGAAGCAAAGTCACTAATTTTCATTGGATTAGTAAGCGATTATTATAAATCTAAAAAGAGTAATTAAAATTAATATTTATCCCGAATCAAAACAGACAAAAGCTTATCATAACACCCCTTTTTTTAGTCGTGGGTTAAAAAGAGAACTCATTTCTTTCTAAATACAACAATGAGTTAAGTTTTTGTGGTTATAATATAATAATTATTAAAATAGACAGTAGCCATTCCACAAGCAAATACTTTCCTTAACATAATCAGTCGGCAACCTGCCATCGTGATGTTAAACGTCAAACAATTAAGATATACAAGGAGAAAATCAGAAGCCACTGTCAGGATTTGAACCCGAAATTCCCAGTTTCCGGCTGGTTGAGTTACCACTTACTCACACAGTGCCCCGAGAGTGGGATCTGTTCCTTTCCTATATATACCTCACGATGGCAGGTTTCCGACTGATTACGTTAAGAAAAGTATTTGCTTGTAAAATGGCTACTGTCTATTTTAATAATAAATTATCATTTCTGTCTGTCTCTTTAAAAGGAATAATTGGTGAAATTTTACAGTTTATAAATTTGAACTGACTTTATTACTTCCTGTGGATGACAGTTCAAAAATTTGTGTTGGATATTACGTAACTTTGACGTTAATGGTTAAAATTGCCTCGAAAGTTTTTGAAAAGTCCTTAAGTTAAGTTAAGTTTAGGTTTGCGTGCGTTAGATGCATTCCATTCTATCGAACCAGTCGATTAAAGTTCATAGTTCGAGCGTTGAAAAGTTTATTGCCATTAAATTGAAAACATTTTAAAGTGCTTTTATATGAATAATTCTCAAAGATGGTAATATCTTTCTACAGACGCATAAATTTCACTCCACTTATTTTCTGTCATTGGCTGCATCTCTCGGAATATTAAATTTCAATATTGCATTTTCATTGGCCAACTTATAGAATTTATTTCACACAATCATTTCTTATGACTAAAATATGTACCTTCAAGTTTCAACGGTAATAATTAACATTTTTAACCCAATGTACGACAGTCAAGAAGAGCTGTACTCTTCTTGGCTGGAAATTTATAAAAAAACCGGTCAGACTCGCGCACCGAAGGTTCCGTACAATAATAAAAATAAGGAGTTAGGAAGAGGTAAAAAATTAACAGATTTATTTACTTAAACTTGTTTTTAAAAAGTTTTTTTAATTTATATTTTATTTTGTTCTTTTTAGTGTTTCAAAATTTTTCCGTATCAAATAAATAAATTTTTAAAGTAAAAAAATATATTAACAGAATATTTGATAAATAACAAGCCGTGAGGTGGGTCGCTTATTAGGACTAAAGTGCGACCTTTGAGGTCCACACGACGAACTTCCCAGTTTGATAAATATTTAATAATAATAATTAAATTAGATATTACACAGAAAAGTAATCATTTTAATCATTAAAACATAATTATTATTTATTTTTAACAATAACTAAAAAAAGAAAAAAAACGGCTGAACTGATTTTTATAAAATTTATGTCGGATCAAAATGACGTTAACACGCCTCGATTGACATTCTTACGAAGTCGATGTAATTTTTTATTCGCGAGATATTGTGTAAAATCTACTTTTTTGGAGTCTATTTAGTTAAGAAAAAAGAACGGCTTAAGCGATTTTGAAAAAATTTCTTTCAGATCATATTTACGTTAATACGCGTCGATTGGCATCCTAACGTAGTCGATATCATTTTTCATCCTCGAGATTTCGTCTTAGAAAGAAATGGACACACAGACTTAACAAAAATATACCGTATTTAAATATTAATGTGTATGCAGCAAATAAATTTAAAAAGACCTAATTGGAGTATATTTATTTTAAGATAATTGAACTTAACAAAATGACAACTTGAGAAGTTAATTGCGTTTGACAGCAAAAGATAAATAGAAGAGACAACTTCGTTTTATCTTTTGTGCACACTTGAATTCGTTTCTTTTTAGTAGTCTGTCGAATTGTGAGCTTTGTTTTCGTGAACGCTTGTTAACAATTCTCACGCAAACTGAATCTTACTCTCGCTTTGTTCCAAAAATTATCTACTTCATGAAAAATCTAAATTCAATGTTTTCTTCAGACTTTTATTTATTAACTTCCCATTGGAAGTTATTGTAATGGGCCCGAAAATCGAAATCAAAATGTATAACAAATTTTTATGTTTCAAGGTCACTACACTATTTTTAGAAAGATGTCTGTGTGTGTGTGTGTGTACGTACGTACGTATGTGTCCATTTCTTTCTAAGACGAAATCTCGAGAATGAAAAATGATATCGACTACGTTAGGGTGCCAATCGACGCGTATTAACGTAAATATGAACTGAAAGAAATTTTTTCAAAATCGGTTCAGCCGTTCTTTTTTCTTAACCAAATAGACTCGAAAAAAGTAGATTTTACACAATATCTCGATAATAAAAAATTACATCGACTTCATAAGGGTGTCAATCGAGGCGTGTTAACGTCATTTTGATCCGACATAAATTTTATAAAAATCGGTTGAACTGTTTATTTTTTTTTTAATTATTGTTAAAAATAAATAATAATTATGTTTTAATGATTAAAATGATTACTTTTCTGTGTAATATCTAATTTAATTATTATTATTAAATAATTATCAAACTGGGAAGTTCGTCGTGTGGCCTTCAAGGGTCGCACTTTAGTTCTAATAAACGACACAATTCACGGCTTGTTTGTGTACTTATATAAGCATTGCTAAATAAAGATTACTTATTATTCTCAGTTATTTTTGACGCATGATGAAAACAATGTGGGTCTGTAGCTCTATTTAAAAAAATAGGTGTGTGCTTATGACCACACGACAGAAGTGAAAACTTCAGATTTCCTAATTTTAAAATATATATATAATTTTTTAATCACACAGTTTCATCATAATTAAATGAATATAATACCTTGACGATAATATTAAGTTTTAGTGTCATCTGTTAGCGCACTTGTGAACTACAAATGACTTTTTACTCGTATTAAGTTTTTAGTGTCATCTATTAGTTCACTTATGAACTACACACTATTACCAGCATATTACAAATACGTGTTCGTGTTTGAGCCGAGTAGCCCCGATTGTCACCGTCAGGTGAGTTTCACATCACTGTTGTTAACAGCCTAGGCAAAACGCGCCTTAGGAACTTTTCACTTCAAAAATCACGAATATCACTTCAGTGGAATTCGCTAACGGATTGAAGAAAGAAAACGTCTTGTGTTTTAAAAATAAAGATAAAGTCATGAAACGTCGGTTAAACAGTTTAGTCAGTTGTGAATTTTTGGAACTCAGTGTAAATCGAACAATCATTATAGGTGATTCTCGATTTCGTCAATGGCAAAACAAAAAAGGTTAGTAACCGACCGGTCGCCGATTGTTGAGAAGATAACAATCGAGTTTCTGAACCAATGGTACCATAGGGACACATATTGTAGCGCTGGAAACGATTCGAACGCCTGTATTATTCTGTTTGCATCTGAAAAACAACAGATTCATTTCAATCAACAACCGACTGTTTAAATAAAAACTGTTTTTCGATTGAGCTATGTTTTAATATTTTAAGACAAAAGAAGAATAGTAGATACGTACAACATTTGTTCAGAATCGTATTTTTTAAACAGATGTTCCAAAAAAATTTCAGGTCACCAACTGCCACAGGTACAAATTTAATATTGTAACAAAACTGTTTTCTTACGTGGGTGGAATAAATTATTTATTTACAACAATTAAAAACGTAACAAAAATGCATAACAATAAAATGTAACAATTATATCTCTATTCTAACAGTCAACACTGTTTATATAATAATAACACGAACAGTAATTCTTAAACGAACAGAAGCATGCTGTATTTATTTCAACTGTCACTCGACTCTCGTTGTTGTCGTCTCCGGTGACTTGCTCCTGCTTATATAGAGCTAGCAGC
The DNA here is from genome assembly GCA_039654895.1 of Mongoloraphidia duomilia. Lineage (NCBI taxonomy): Eukaryota > Metazoa > Arthropoda > Insecta > Raphidioptera > Raphidiidae > Mongoloraphidia > Mongoloraphidia duomilia. The sequence goes on from CM077526.1 coordinate 1,856,727, forward strand.
TTGACCCCTCCCCTCGCTCGAAAACATTCTGGTGGTTACCTGTGTCTTCGATATCATGCCACGCCTCACCATTGTTACTTGTTCTCGATGATTCCATTGCCGCCAGTGACGTAACATCTGGGGTTTTGCTACAATATTGTTATTGTAGAGTAATAATTTAACTCAGCCGCCGCGATAGAGGAAAATTCCGGTTTGACTCCCGACGGTGACATAGATTTAAAATGATTTTTTCTAGTGTTTCATTGTAATATTACATCATTCGACGGATGTTTGTAACAGTAATGCTAGAACTTAAGCATTTATTATAATAAAGTTGCGATACTTTGATAGTGTGAACATTTTAACTGTATAACAATATGGTATTAATTCTCTAAAAATTTGTGATTTTTCGATTTTATGTTGCCAGATTAAAACAGAAAAATTCTATGACTCAGGCATTAATCAAGAATGGATAAATTTCATTTTAGATTAACGACATAACGGTCTCATCGAGTGAGAAAAAAATTACTTTTTTAGTACGAAATGGCGACGTAGTTGCCCTGCAAAGTGGCTATTTTTAAAATCATCTTGAAATATAAATTACAGAGACCTAGCACTATGCTAAATTTCAAATTCCTACGTCACACTGTCACACAGTTTTCGAAAAAAACGTCTGGGACAGACAGACGGATGGTTCCGTTTTCCCTTATAAGGCACGGAACCCTAAAAACTAGATTAAAGGAACTAAATAACAATATATGAGTTATGTAATTGTGGACAACAATATAATAATTAATAATAAATTCAACAATGAATTTTTAATCCACAAGGCATCCACTAGGTAGTGAATAGTATTTCTTAACATATCAGTCAGCATATTATGCCATCACGATTGTTAAACGTCAAACGATTGTTATAAGATACATAAGGAAAAAATCGGGACACTGTGTGAGTAAATGGCAACTCAACCAGCCGGAAACTGGGAATTTCGGGTTCTGATTTTTTCCTTATGTATCTTATAACAATCGTTTGACGTTTAACAATCATGATGGCATAATATGCTGACTGATATGTTAAGAAATACTATTCACTACTTAGTGGATGCCTTGTGGATTAAAAATTCATTGTCGAATTAATTAATAATTATTATAAAGGAACTAATTTGAAAATAAAATAATAAGTTTAATTATCCCATAAAATCTGTTGACGCGTAAAATTTCTCGAACCCTATATAATGGCAAACACCTGGTGTGTTGAGGGTTTCCGTTTTCCTCTGAGAGGAGAGGACGAAGTAGAGCCGGGCGCGTAGTGAGGTTATTTGTGATGGGCTGTCAGAATGGCCGGATATCATTCCGGAATGAACTGAACCGGAGTCAACCATGCATAGCCACCCTACTATCATTCGCTTTCCCTGCGTCCCTTCGTAGCTGTATATAACTCAAACACGTTAACTCTCCATTCAATGCAGAGAAAGAGAAACAATGTATTTGGAAATTATTGAATCTTAAGCCTAATTTAGACAGAATTAGTAAAGTAATTTTTGATGTGAAACATCTTATGTCGGGCTGTGAACAGCCGCGTGAGGGGAAATATGCAACGAAATAAATATGCAACGAAATGTTTGGTCCGCTCCTTCGCTGCTGTTCTCCCCACCACTGCGGCACTGGCTAGGTATAGCACACGCGGTGTTACAGAGCTGTATATACGTCAGCATAACAATCAGTTGTGCGTATAAATATGACACGAGGCGAGGCTCTGTCTTAATCTTACAGTCACATGTAATATATGTTTGTGATGTGATTACGTCAGCATAACAGTTAGTTGCTGCTTTTGAAAAAATATATACTACTACATAGAGAATACCACCGAGTTCAATAACGTTTTCTTTGATGTTTCACATCTGTCGGGGGGTCCTGAGACTCACACCCTTTTTTTTGTAACAAAGGACATAGTCTCAGTGGCGGACTAAGCCCGGCGGAGGCCCGGGGCGGCAGAACTAAATGAGCCCCCGTTCTGCTTAGAAATTGATGTATTTGCAGTGTAAATTTCGTAAAAAATGAATAATATAGATATAATGGCTGACAAAAAAAATCAAATATTTATAATAAACGTAGGTAGGTAGGTAACCTACCTACGTTTATATTTTGTATACGTACAGGTCTCCAACTCCAAACTGCCTCTTACTTACTAAACATATATTTTGGCCTTGTTTGGGACTTGATGAAGAAGGACTTCTCGAGATTTAGAGACCCCCCAGGATTAGAGGCCCGGGCTCGCCTTAATCTGCCACTGCATAGTCTAAATTTTGGTCCAAGTGTTGCCCTAATTTATTTCAGTAAGGGCCGAGTTTTTTTATTGACACATCGAGCGTGATACTTAAAATTTAGGGTTTGTATCTCGAATTTATAAAAAAAAAACTTTATACAACCGCAACTTACATACTTAAAAAATAACATAGAACTTTTAACCGTCGACATTCCAGGCGAAGATATGATGTGGACTTTTTTTATCGAAAAGCTATAATATTTTACGTAATATAGACGTGACATCATCGATCGTAAATTGAATGTAAGTTTGATTCTCAACGGGAACTTTAAAGTGTAGTGTTTTATGCAGTTTTGAAGCCGTACATTATGTATTTTATGTCTGAAGAGTGTTGTAGGCGCATATCAGTGACCACAATATAAATGGGCTTATGTCAAATTTCTTGTAATTTTGGTACACACACACATTCTGCACATCCACTTTTTAACATTGAAAATGTTTATGTTCGTATATGGGGGCAGAGTTACGAGTTTTCGTTCAAGGCCAAAAGACAACGGTGTCGCGATCAAGTGAGGAGCAATCATGCAAAATTGAACAAGTGCAATTTTTTCGAAATGTGTTTTATATCATGTCTAGTTAATTGAGAGGTATTTGCGACGATCTGCAGTGTTATTTTTGAGCAAATGTTAATAAACACTGTAGAAAAATCCATTTAAAAGTTAAGTAATCAAGCAAAAGTGAACGCGTATATAACAGAAGAATAATAGGGTTATTCCTGACAAAACTAAACAGTGCATTGATAAATATTGTGTGTATAATAAACAGTTAATTATGTTTCATATATGCTGTTATCATTTCCAATGTCCTCGATGGTTGCAAGGATTGCGAAATCTGTGAATTTTTTCTCTAAATTTTAAAAATCAATTTTTAATCCACAAGGCATCCACTAGGTAGTGAATAGTATTTTTTATGCTGACTGATATGTTAAGAAAAACTATTCACGACCTAGTAGATACCTTGTGGATTAAAAACTCATTGTTGAATTAATTAATAATTATTACTGAATTTATTGATCATTAATTTTGTTATCAAAAATCCGGCATAAGTCATTTCGCCCTGTGACTACCGATACAGTGTAAAAGAGGTACATATAGGTGGTACATAGATAAAACCCCCGGTGTATTCAATCTTTCTGCTGCCATTTCAGTTGTAACATTTTATTTGAAGTGATGTCTATTGTAAAAGTATGTTCCTAGTTTGTTTTCATAACGAAAAGCTTTGAGTCTATTTTATTTGTAACCAGCAGTATGCATAAATAAGCACCAAATCGAGCTTTCGAACATTTGTTCTTATCTTTGTCTGAACCGGAACGTAAATATTAATCGATTTGACGGTTTTTAGGCGCTACATAAATACATTGTTTTGTAAAAAAAAGTTAACTACCGTCCAAAAATTAACCGCTTTACAAACTTCAGGATTGTCGAATTTAGTTCCAATACCTACCACTTTTTAGGCCATATAAGGTCATATAACGAACATCATTTAACGAAACTATATTTATTAGTGTATTTGCCATAATATGGCACATACACTATTGGCGTCGGTCGGATGGCGGGACCTAGGGGTCGGACCAAAATTTCTCGACGTTTCATAGCCTCCTGATTCCTGAACAGTTTGCCATCATTTTTGAAAATGTTTATGTATATATATATTTATATATATATGTGTGTGTACACGATAACTCTCGACAGACTTAATCGATTTAAACGAAATTTGGTACACACATTGGAACCCATCACCGCACGAAGCCTATATAAAATGGGCCCGATCGGACCATTTTCAGGGTTGTATTTAAGGGTTCCAAAAAGTTTTTAGGCCCAAAAATACCAAAAAAATTGTCAGAATCGTTTCAAAATTGAAATTTAATTCTTTAGTAAAGATTAAAATGTGCTGTTAAAATTTTAATAAAATCGGCCCGACAGAACCGGACTTACAAATTTTATGAAAACACTAGTTTGCGGATAGTGATTTACTTACTGAAGGGTGTATTTAATTTCGTACAGAGGTTGCATTGATAATAATATTGAAATTAAGAAAAAAAATATTATTTTAAGGGACGTATTAAGGGGTTAAATTTTCTATTTTGTCCAAAAACAAACCTAAGTTCACGTATTACAGCCACAAGGCCGGTATTAGCAAATACACTATATTGTCGGCAGGGTTTGGCACTGCGACCCGAGTTTTTTTATTTATTGTGGAGTATAGACGCGTCGACAACTTAGGTCATTAGCGTCTTAATTACATTAAATAACTACACTAAATAACAACTATCTTAAAACTAAATAACATCACAAAACATCCATGAGCGCAGGTGGGATTCGAACCCACGGCAGTCCAGTCCAGAGGCTGCGGCACTAAGCACGCTAACCACTAGGCCATACTGCCCTCAATTACATTAAATAACAAATCACTTAAATCTAAATGACATCATAAAACATCCATGAGCGGAGGTGGGATTCGACCCCACGAAAGTGTAATCCAAAGACCGCTACGCTAACCGTTACGCCACACTGTCCTCAGCGAATCTATATATATATGTCGGAGGACTATTGTAAAATTCTGAATATTATAACAGTATTTGCGAACGTGAATCAGTTTTACTGCCCTCAATTCGTAAATAAAAAATAAATATATACCTACACAAACGTATAATAAAATAAATAACGCTTTAATTTAACAAAGCTATGATTTATTTTATTTACATACATGAAATACACGAAAAATTCAATTCAAATTGAAAACAATTTAAAATATTTGTTTAAAAAAAAAGTACGTACAAGTTCCAACGCTATTTACAATTACGAGTTTTTTTGACAGCATAACATGTGTTTTTATTTGAAAACTCAAACATTTTACTTTTTCGAATACATTATCTGTGTTCACAAGGAAAAACAGGTTATGTCAAAAAATGGGTATGTCAGTATCGCGGGTACAAACAGATGATATATGAATACCGTTAAAGAAAAATAATTGCATTAATACATCCACCATCATACATGTACCCTCGCTTTTCATTTTACAGTGCGCATTATTTGTCAAAAAGAACACTTCTTTATTTACATTGACCTCTACTGTACATTCTTATATAACATGAGGCAAACTGAAAATTTGTACATTGAGTCATTCAGTACTACATTAGGCAGTAAAAGACCTAGGCATGTGTGTCAATAATCTACCTTCTGACATCCGAAAAATTAAAAGTTATAAAAAATTTAAAAATTCAAGCTCTATCCAAGTGTGCAAGCTTTCACCACCGGCATTGTTCCAAGTCTTCATGGTTTCCGGGCTTGTAGGCCGTGGTCCGGTGGTATTTCTACCTGACGTTTCGTCTACACCTGCGGTAGACATTCTCAAAGGCGATGTGGCAGCGGTCGAAGTGTCATCCTTGGCGGCTCACAGGTTAGTGTGTCAGTGACTGGTGTCCTCCCTTCTTTTATGCCTAGTACTATGGTGCGTTCCACTTGGCGATCGCAACGACTACAACGACCAAACGTAATAAGCGAGGCCATAAGGCGTGAGCGTAGTGGGCGCAATGGTCGCCAAGTGGAACGCACCACTAGTGTGTTCTCTGTTGGGTCGTAGTCCGTCTCTCTGTAATTGGTCAACTGCTCTATTTATAGTCGCGTCAATGAAGCCTTTTCCTCGGAAGTCCTCAAGAACAGCTCCGATTTTGATGATTTTTTTTTGAAAATTTTGTTTTTTTATATTATTTAAAATCAGAAACCTTTTGGAGCGGGGAAAGAATTATTTATATTGTTTAAACAATATCTATGATATTTATATAAAAAATTTACTTTTGTCTGTATTTTTTCCTAAAAAATTCTTCATATATTAATTTCAGTATAAAGAGTAGATGATATAAAAAAGTTTTGAACAATAATTCAATATTTACATCATAAAAATTCTCTGTATGGGTCAAGAAATACGTATGCATTATTTGTAGTCCGGGAAATAAAGGTTTTAGGTCGCAAGTAATTCCCAAGGAGCTGGATTTTTCACAGATGGTAGAATACCTTTAGACATATATTTTTACAAAAGTCCCCGGTTATCCCTCTTGTGCTTCCCCCGCCACCCCCTTTTGAATATAATTATGCAAGCCTTACGGAAAACGCTAATATCTCCTTAACCAATGTCTGAAATCGGACGACTTTTTTTTTGTTTTGTTCTTAATTAGTTACTCTAAAAATTTCCCCTCTTCAATTTTGCGATAAAATCAATATATGCTTTGCAATTTATTAATAAAGAGAAAATATCAGTTTTTAAAAGAATATTTCACAAAATATTTCCATATAACTTTTTGATGAGCCTGTTTCGAAATATCTTAAAAACGATTCTTTCATTTTAAATAGGATTACATTTCCTACAATTTTCATCCCTACAAATTTTCTGTGGTACAAAAAGTAAGCGCGCTACAGCTTCTTGAAAATCGCACGCGCTTTTTGTAGCCTTGGAAACCAATTGTTAAAACGTAATTTCCTTTTCAATAGCTTTATTTATTGTGTTCTTTATCGAATTTTAAATTGAAAATACACATGTTCATAAAGCAAGGAACGCTCTAAATCATGATTTTTGTCCCATATCGATATCGTTAAAAATTTAAAAGCTATAGGCAGTCAAAGTTGAAATCATCATAGAGCCTTACTTTTTTTTTTTTGGACACGTGTTACGAGTACTTTCCATACCGAATAAAAAAATATCCATCTAGTAACCTATAAAAAATTTAAGGTCCAATCTCACTAACTTGAAAAATTTTCAAGTTATAAGCATTAATGACTTTTTGACAAAATTAAAACACTTGACGCGAAGTGCTCTACTAAGAAGAGTGTTCGAGAAATATTAAGTTTACATATAGAAGCTGTAGACCTATTCATAGGTTATCTAAGTGAGTAAAAAAATTTAAAAAATTTGAAAGTGGTCATTCTACAGAGCACTTCACAACAAGTGTTTCAATTTTATGTCAAACACCTAACACTTGAAGAAGATGAAATCTCCGAAACGCAAAGTACATACAAATGAAAATTAAATTTGCTTCTTTTTGTATATAAAATAATAAATTTCAGTTAATAAAGATTTCTTAATTTTGTTCTACAAATTAATTTTATGTCATTATTACATAAAAAAAACTTATAGGTAATTGGTTATAAAATTTGTTGGTATATTGAGATATAATTTAAAAATATTTACAATAGCAATATAAAAAAATAACATAAATATCTCTTTTATCCAAGTTTTTAATGGATATTGTATAAAAAAAATTTCTTTCCTGCATAAATAGTATAAATATTGTTTAAATAATAGAAATAATTCCGTCCCCGCTCCAAAAGGTTTCTGATTTTGAATAATATAAAAAAACAAAATTTTCAAAAAAAAAATCATCAAAATCGGAGCTGTTCTTGAGGACTTCCGAAGATTGCCTGTTTTATGTATTCATTGACGCGACTATTAATTGAACAGGCGTATTACTGTCTCGAAGAATTCTTTGGGAATCCCAGTCAATTATTTTGAAATTGACACTATTTGTTATTTTTAGATATAAGTAACAAATAAAGAGAATTTATTACTTCCCACCTCTACTATGGTAGGGAAGTAATGGATTCAGTCCGAAAACAATATTTCGAGATTTTAACAGATTTTCACGTTTTGAGACCCTAGCAATCGTTTAAGGTCATTTTCTGACTTATGTCTGTATGTGTGTGTGTGTGTGTGTGTGTGTATGTGTGTGTGTGTGTATGTGTGTATGTGGTCAATTTTTCGCCTTCGATATCTTAAGAACGGAACAACATACGGGCATGCCGATTGTTCTATTGTGTTTATCAGCCTTTAACTTAGATCTGATTAGATTTTGAGTCAAATCGGTTCAGTGGATCCTGAGATATTCAAAAAAACGTCCTCAATGTCACGTATTAACATAGGTAAAAAAAAATATAAATGAATTCTAGATGTTATAATATGAAAAAAATGTAAATATTTTTTTTCTCTAAAATGTATAGTTTTCGAGAAAAAAAATATTTTACTAAAAAAAATAAAAATTGTACGTAAATCAAGGTAACCATGATTTTTGCTATATTAAGTTAGCCATCAGTAGATCACCAAACAAAAAAGAGGGCCATGCTTTTTTCAAAGAATAAAAATTAAATTGTGTTTTAAAGACCACCAACAGCTAAGGTTATTTGGGCCTAGTCAAAGAATAAAAAAAAAAAGAGTGTTTATTTTTTGCAAATATTTACTAGGTGGGAAGTATAGGACTGGTCATCAGTCGAATTTTTTTTATTATTAATATTATCCCTATATTATTAAACGAGCAAATCTTGTATATGTATATTATGTACCTATGTACCTATATAAATATTTTCTCGAAACCGGCCCTAACGATTTGGATGAAATTTACTGAAAAGGAGTTTTGGGGGGCAAAAAATCGTTTAAGCTAGGTCTCATTACTAGAAAAAATCGTTTTCTTATCGATTTGATCATTTTAAAAAACAGTTTTTTTAACGTTATAAAACAGTGTCGTATGGTGAGTAGGCTTTGGAAAAAACAAACTATTTTCATTATTTATGTCAAATTACTCTGACAGTCAATCTTTATCTACTTATAGGTATGTAATTTTTTTTTTCTTAAAAACGACTAACGATTTTGATGAAATGGGAACTTTAAGTACTATTTTTATTGAACTCATCCGAGCCAAGCTCGGTCATCCAGATATTTATTATTTATCTGATAAAATCAAACGTTCGTAAAATATAATAAATAAAACATTAAATTGTAATTTTACTTTTTTATATTTTAAATTGTTATCCAATACGTATATAATATTTTTTTTATAAAAAAAATATATTTAAAGCCTTCGGGATTCGTATCTGGGCTTGGCGTTTGAACGTGTCGGTAGTCTAGTACTTTACGACCCAGTCACCTGGCTTACCTCAACATAGAACTTTACAATACACATGAGGAAATGGGTCAGAGTTTAATTACAAGTTTTGACCTTTTGACCTCAACTAACTAATATAAGTGAAGCTAATAAAAAGATTGTAAAATAAAATAGTTCTGCATCTATTGACTGTATACGTTCGATACTATCGTTAATGTTGTGCCGTTAATTATTCTGAGACCCATATCCGTTTATCTTGGAATGTTACAAAACGGTTTCCTGGCAAGTTTTTTTTTCTTTAGAAACACGCAAACTTGAGTTTCGTGACCGGAAGTAGGTATTAAATTTCTTTTGTTAACAACTTGTTCGATCGGTCTTTAAGATTAATGAATTACAATACTTAACAAAATGTTAAAAATCACGCGAAATTCGCACGTTAATATGTACTTCGACAGCTGTTTTGGTTTTCAATTAAAACGAACTTATTGTAAGATTTTTTTATTTATTAACTTCCCATTGGAAGTTATTGTAATGGATCCGAAAATCGAAATCAAAATGTATAACAAATTTTTATGTTTCAAGGTCACTACACTATTTTTAGAAAGATGTCTGTGTGTATGTGTGTGTGTGTACGTACGTACGTAGGTATGTGTCCATTTCTTTCTAAGACGAAATCTCGAGAATGAAAAATGATATCGACTACGTTAGGATGCCAATCGACGCGTATTAACGTAAATATTATCTGAAAGAAATTTTTTCAAAATCGGTTCAGCCGTTCTTTTTTCTTAACCAAATAGCTACTCCAAAAAAGTAGATTTTACACAATATCTCGCGAATAAAAAATTATATAGTCTTCGTAAGGGTGTCAATCGAGGCATGTTAACGTCATTTTGATCCGACATAAATTTTATAAAAATCGGTTCAGCCGTTTTTTTTAAATTATTGTTAAAAATAAATAATAAATTATTATGTTTTGATGATTAAAATGATTACTTTTCTGTTTAATATCTAATTTAAATATTGTTATTAAATATTTATCAAACTGGGAAGTTCGTCGTGTGGACTTCAAGGGTCGCACTTTAGTTCTAATAAACGACCCACCTCACGGCTTGTTGAAATAATAAATTGAAAATCCAATTGACACTTTTACCAGCTCTCGGGCTAGAACCCGGGAACTGGGGACTTGTAATAGAGGAACCGTAGCAACGCCATGTAAACAACAGTATTGCTACACGCTCAGCTAAATATCTTTAGTGGCTATATATTGTGGATTTAAAACTTAAAATATCATTTTATATAATATTTCAGTTTTGATTTTATACTCGGTGACGTCATACGATGGTAATAACAAATGAAGGGACTTGTTGACAAAAGAAACGGGTGCTCTGGCTGCATAATGCAGGCAGCAACTAGTTCGGTGAATGCAAGTTGACTTTAATTCTCATCCGATGGGGATCGATCGCGGGAGGCAACGATGGTGGTGGTGGCTGTTGCTGCAGCCATAATCCCAGGGCTCTCTCCTTTCTAGACTACCTAGCGGTATGTATGGAGCACCCTGTCCTTGTCTGGCCGCATTCAATATACCGATACAGTATAGCTACTGTGTTTTGATGAGAGTTTATTAAAAACTAGCGGTTACCCGTGGCTCCGCTCACATATATGTAAATTTTTGAAGTGAAAACTTCCTTAAGTTACGTGCAGTACGCAGCTGGGATTCTAGATGGTAGCGTAGATCATAGCAGGGCTTGCTTAAATTAATGCATTGTTATATATGCGAGCGTACACAACGAAGCAGTGAGTGTAGCAGGTATAAGCGCTGTTACAAGAGCTGCTAGATACAAGAATGTATCTCACCATTCTTTCAGCGTGCGGACTACTACAATCAACGTGTGACAACTGTCAAATGGCCGTTACAAGTTTCGCAATGGATGTGACTAGTTTAATAAGTGAAATTTTGCCAGTTTTTATTTAATTCGTTTTGAGTTTTTTCTAAGACGTATTTAAAAGTGTTAGGTTCCATACGTAAATATTCAAAAAACCGGTTTGGGTAAAATTTTAATTCTTGGTATAAATGATGAAATTCGCCATGTTTAGATCGTTTTCTATTAATAAGGTGAACATGATAGCTTCTACCCAAATTTGTATTTAAAATATACCACTTTGTAGCAGAAGAATACAAATATTCGTCTTCGCTACCTGACATTTCAAACGCGACTTAAGCTTGTATCAATGCTAGTATTAAAGCTTCGTTGTGCAAACCTATAAGCTCATATAATTTCAGCCACCATCTACCATACATGCTACCATCTAGAATCCCAGCTGCGTAATGCACGTATCTTTAGGCGCGTTAGGCAATTTTTGCCTGGGTACTGAAAAAATGTGAAGCGTTTGCAACCTTCCGTAAGAATTCGCAACATACTTATATCATTAAAACGGCCGTCTACACAACTTCCACCCATAGCGCAGTTTGTTTAGTCTTTGCGTTTTATGCATAGGAACCTGGATTCGAGACCTGATGGCAGCGTAGAATTTTTGGCGTTTTTTTTCTAAATTCTATTTATTTATATATTTTTTTATTTTTGTTATAATCTTTCATTGACAATAATTATATTTTTTTTTAAACCAAGGTGGAATTAATTAAAAATACAATTTTAGTATTTTAGTAATAAATTATTTTTAGTTCATAAATGCGCTGTAATAGATGACACCAAAAATTAGAAAATCTGAAATTTTCACTTCTGTCGTGTGGTCATAAGCACACACCCATTTTTTTAATGTCTTTCCATACAAACATCAATACCCCGTTGCACCCCTCCTTAGGGGTTGTCTTAAAAAATCCTAAAACATATGATATGATTTTTTTTTGCGTGGCCAAAAAAAATTGATACAAATCGTCATAAATACATAAAACTGCATTCATAAATTTTTAGCATCCGAGCGAAGCCGGGCGGCATGGCTAAACTACCGTGCATGGTGGAAGTACGTGTATAATATGGTGGAGGGGCGGGTGTTTAATCTATATATATAAAATTCTTCTGTCGCAGTGTTTGTCCTTGAACTCCTCCGAAACGGCTGGACCGATTTTAATGAAATTTCGTATATATATTTATTAGGTCTGCGAATAGGTTTTTATCTATTTTTCATCCCCCTAAATGTTAAGGGTGGTCCACCCCAAAAAGTTTTTTTTTATTTTTTTGACAAAATTTTTTGTTTTAATTTTTTCATGATTCAGCATTGAAAAATACATACAACTCTAAATTTTCACTCTTATACGATCAACCCCTAATTTTTAATCGCGATTTTTATATTAAGCTTTAAAAAATACATATATGGCGAACGAGCGAAGCGAGTGAGTAGGCGAAAATATTCAAGCGAACGAGCGAAGCGAGTGAGTAGTGTATTATAATAAAATTCAAACGAACGAGCGAAGCGAGTGAGTAATGTAATTATAATATTCAAGCGAACGAGCGAAGCGAGTGAGTAGTGTATTTATAATATTCAAGCGAACGAGCGAAGCGAGTGAGTACTGTTTTAATAAAATTCAAACGAACGAGCGAAGCGAGTGAGTAATGTAATTATTCCTAGAAATTATTAACAACGTTTGCCGGATCAGCTATACTAAATATACGTGAGCGGAGTAATGGGTGACCGCTATTAAATCATAATTTCATACCACCCGAGCGAAGCCGGGACGGGTCCGCTAGTCTTTATTATATTTAAGTTCTTAGCACCTGAGCGAAGCCGGATGGGCCGCTAGTTTATAATACTGTCTTTCCTCAAAAAATATTAATATGTAAATTTTTATTTCAAAATGCATATCATACTTCGACCATAATGTTTTGTTTATGAAGAACGTTATGATATACCTAAAATGAAAGGCGTACTTATTAAAATTTTTACCCGGCAACACTGCAATAATTAGTATTCAAGTGGGATATTTTTATGCATTATTTGATTGTAGGGTCACTGCCCACGGGTGGCGGTTAATGGATGTTAGTATGGTCAGTGACACATTGACACAACGAAACGTTTGCAGTTTACAAATGGAGACCGAAAAAATATTATGCCATCATGATTGTTAAACGTCAAACGATTGTTATAAGATATATAAGGAAAAAATCAGAAGCCACTGTCGGGACTTGAACCCGAAATTCTCAGTTTCCGGCTGGTTGAGTTGCCACTTACTCACACAGTGCCCCGAAAGTGGAATCTGTTTCTTCCCCACTTTCGGGGCACTGTGTGAAAAAATCAGAAGCCACTGTCGGGACATGAACCCGAAATTCCCAGCTTCCGGCTGGTTGAGTTGCCACTTACTCACACAGTGCCCCGAAAGTGAAATCTGTTCCTTCCCGACAGTGGCTTCTAATTTTTTCCTTATATGTCTTATAACAATCGTTTGACGTTTAACAATCATGATGGCATAATATGCTGACTGATATGTTAAGAAATACTATTCACTATCTAGTGGATGCCTTGTGGATTAAAAATTCATTGTTGAATTAATTAATAATTATTATATTGGTGTCCACAATTACCTAACTCATATATTGTTATTCATCTATATCTATTGAAGATGCAAATTTCCAATTAAACAGAATGATCCAGACTTCAGATGTAAGTTCCTCTGTAGCTAACTACATGTTAGTATATTATTGTAGATGACGGCTCACGTAATCTGTAGTCTGAACAGGCAACGCGACGCGGCAGCCAGCCGGTGACATGAACTTTGTATTTCGTATATTATGTATGTGACGCGGTATAATGCACTTCCACTTATTCGCGTCTCTCTCTCTATTTCTCTCTCTCTCTCTGTTTGTACTACATTTTAAATACATATTAGACCTGGAGAGATATATTCCCACAGAAGACGATGTACAGAAGTGTACTTAACTAAAAGATTCTAGGAATGAAAGCATCATATTTTCCGTCAATTTTTCCGTCACTTTTTCTGTCATTTCTTCCGTTATATTTTCCGTCACTTTTTCCGTCACTTTTCTGTCATATTTTCCGTCATTTTTTCCGTCATTTTTTCCGTTACTTTTTCTGTCATTTTTTCCATCACTTTTTCCGTCATTTTTTCCGTCACTTTTTCTGTCATATTTTCCGTCAATTTTTCCGTTACTTTTTCCGTTAAAATAAGGGTAGATACCGGGGTAGATACCTAATTTAGCGATGAACTAACCTTTTATAAATTTTAATGGCACTGAAAAAGCTATTGTGGTGATTAAGTAATATCAAACATATCGATGGTATTATCTTGAGGTAATTCATTATAAATCGGGATTCTTAAAGGTGGATTTACAATCCCTTGGAAAGCGTAACTGATTCTGAACTCCCCTCCAGAAGTTTAAAACAACGCTGTTATTTTTAAAAGAGGAAAATAGTAAAATTTTGAGGTCGACACCAATTTAATAAAATATGAAGTCGGTTAAAAAGTATAGTAGAAATTAATATCGACTTTTTAACAGACTTCAATTTTATTAAATTGACGCCGACCTCAAAATTTTAATTATTTCCTCTTTTTAGTAGCTTTTTTGAAGGAAATTTTTTTTGTTAAAAAGTTTTTTTAGGATCTAAAAATGCATTACGAGCCAATTTTTAACCGACTTCAAAAAAAACGAGGAGGTTATCAGTTATTTTTTTATCCCTACCTAACTCATTATTTTTATTATTGTACGGACTCGCACTTGGCCGGTCTTTTTTGGTTTCTGTAATATTGAAACCTGAAGCTAGCGCTTTTTCTTTTACAGTGATCCGGCACTTTGATGTCAGTTTATTGGTTCTCCAAAATCCTGTTAACAATCTCAAAATAAAAATGAGAAACTTTTATTTCTTTACATCATTGTGTATACAAAAAATCTGCTGTGAAAATCGTGTGTATTTATACAAGGTATAAAAATACTTTCTTTTCATACGTCAAATTCAATGAAGAAACGTTAAATTGAATGGAGATCTTTATCAGTTATATATTGTTATACAAAGTGTTCAACTGTTACATGAACCGATAGGCACTTGTTTCTCTCTCTGTTCGGCCATTTATTGGCTTCGGTGATGCTATCGCAGCTCTCTTCGATCCTCGTAGTCGAGTGTCTTTCGAGAGCTGTTCTTATAAAACTTATCTACATAGAAAACATTTTAAGACACACTTATTGGTTTTGTTGAATGAAAATTTTCACGATACTTGTTAATTTTCAAAATAGCATATCTGGTTTTTATTCGCAAAACTAATTACTCATTACACAGTAACAAATCACGAATAATTAAATTCAATAATATAATAATAAAAAGGGTGTGGGTCTTGGGACCCCCGACAGATGTGAAACATCAAAGAAAACGTTATTGAACTCGGTGGTATTCTCTATGTAGTAGTATATATTTTTTCAAAAGCAGCAACTAACTGTTATGCTGACGTAATCCTATATACTGCACTGTAACACCGCGTGTGTTACAGTGCACGCCTGAGCCAAGAGAGAAAGAATGCCGCAGTGGTGGGGAGAACAGTAGCGAAGGAGCGGGCCAAACATTTCGTTGCATATTTCCCCTCACGCGGCTGTTCACAGCCCGACATAAGATGTTTCACATCAATAGTAATGCGTTTAACGTCCGTTTCTCGACATTATGTCATAACAGACGCCATTCCCACCATTACTATTTTCCATTTTTATCACTTCCCGTTTTATACATTTTTATTAAACTTCAACTTATTTAATAGCAATGTGCGAATGGAGGAATTATAGGACATTAGGATAAGGTAGGCAACTTTGGGAGCATAGGAGTTTGACAGGTAATCGGTCATGGCCTTAAATAAGGAACCATCTCGACATTCCTCTGGAATAATTGAGGGAAACCATGGAAAACCTCAAACAAGATGGCCAGTACAGGAATTACCGTTTCTCGACGTGAGGCAGTAGGAAAAAGTCCTAGCCACATCTACCCCCGTCGGGATTCGAACCCAGTACCTTTCCAATGCGAATCTAGTGCTGTACCACTAAGCTACATCGCTGGGTAAAGATTCAATTGATTATAGTTGTATATTCGGATAATAAATTTATTTATAGTGAACAGTTTGTATATTTTCAGTGCGTATAACCATTTTGTAGTTTGACAGTTATGGATTAGCGCGCATAGGGACTCCATAGACATCTTCACGTTTAGAGTCATTTATTTTGTTATAGGTTGCTAATACCTACGCCTGTCCCATGCACACAATATATTATTATAAACTGTCGATCATTGGAATTAGGAGATTAGTTTTTGAGATAAAATTAATGATCTCAAATCCACTGTAAAATGCGTTAGTTTGTTAAATAATAATATCTGGATGACCGAGCTTTGCTCGGATTAATTCAAAAAAAATAGTACTTAAAGTTCCCGTTTCATCAAAATCGTTAGTCGTTTTTAAGGAAAAAAATTACCTACTTATAAGTAGATAATATTATTATACGTCAGTATACGTCATACTACATAACGTATGTACCTACATATTTTCAAATAATTACTGATTATTTTAACAAGTCAAAGATTGACTGTCAGAGTAATTTGACATAAATAATGAAAATAGTTTGTTTTTTCCAAAGCCTACTCACCATACGACACTGTTTTATAACGTTAAAAAAACTGTTTTTTAAAATGATAAAATCGATAAGAAAACGAAATTTTCCAGGGATGAGACCTAGCTACATCGATTTTTTGCCCCCCGAAACCCCTTTTCGGTAAATTTGATAAAAATCGTTAGAGCCGTTTTCGAGAAAATATTTATATAGGTACATAGGTACATATATACAAGATTTGCTCGTTTAATAATATAAGGATATTATTAAACGAGCAAATCTTGTATACAGTGTGTCCACAGACTCATCCTCAACATGGGGATCTCCGTTGTTATGGGAGATAGAGATTTGGTTAAATGAGACAAAATGTGCAGAATCTCCAGTACTAATACCCTGTGTAGTCAAACTTTCCATATTTTGCTTGGTTCGCGACCGACAGTTGAAAAACGAGATTTACCCATTTTCGTTTTTTGTTTATAACTCGCTTATTAAGTAAGTTAGAAAAAAACTATTTTCACTTTCTTAAGGCCCTTTTTTATGAAGATTTCAAATCTCTTTTCATATTTTTATTTACTTTTATAGTTTTAGAGATACGTGTATTAACTTTGTTTTTTTAAATACACGTCAAAGATGGCCATGACACCATTCGAAAGAGATTTTTTTTCTCTTTAATTTGATATGAGGGTTGATGGATTTATTTTCAAAAATAACAGAGTTATACGTAAAACACTGATTTTTAATAGTAGGCTATGCTAAATTAATTGATAAAACAACAGAAGGCTTAGCAAACAGTTGAAATTCGCGTTGGCTTAGTAAACGGCTTTTTTGTTCTAGCTGTCAAAGTGTAGTTTGTTGCTAATTTGCCAGTTTTACTAAGTGATTTATTAAATTTACTTTTGTTATCATAGAACCATTTTGTAACAATGAAAAATTTGATTTGTTATCTTGTTACATTCTATGTCACAAAAATTCGACCAGAGCTGCAGAAATGTACTTCGATCAGTATCCAGACCGAAGACAACCTCATTCGTCTATTTACAGAAACTTACGAGTAAATTTAATAAACTATGGATCATTTAAAAAGCCGTTTACTAAGTCAACGCGAATAAGTGAAGAAGCCAAAACTACTGTTTTACGATCAATTGTTGAAAATCGCTTATTTTTCATTGTTACAATATGGATCCATGATAACAAAAGTAAATTTAATAAATCACTTAATAAACTGGCAAATTAGCAACAAACTACACTTTGACAGCTAAAACAAAACAGCCGTTTACTAAGCCAACGCGAATTTCAACTGTTTGCTAAGCCTTCTGTTGTTTTATCAATTAATTTAGCATAGCCTACTATTAAAAATCAGTGTTTTACGTATAACTCCGCTATTTTTGAAAATAAATCCATTAACCCTCATATCAAATTAAAGAGAAAAAAAATCTCTTTCGAATGGTGTCATGGCCATCTTCGACGTGTATTTAAAAAAACAAAGTTAATACACGTATCTCCAAAACTATAAAAGTAACTAAAAATATGAAAAGAGATTTGAAATCTTCATAAAAAAGGGCCTTAAGAAAGTGAAAATATTTTTTTTCTAACTTACTTAATAAGCGAGTTATAAACAAAAAACGAAAATGGGTAAATCTCGTTTTTCAACTGTCGGTCGCGAACCAAGCAAAATATGGAAAGTTTGACTACGCAGGGTAGTAGTACTGGAGATTCTGCACATTTTGTCTCATTTAACCAAATCTCTATCTCCCATAACAACGGAGATCCCCATGTTGAGGATGAGTCTGTGGACACACTGTATAATATGTACCTATATATGTAAATATTTTCTCGAAAACGGCTCTAACGATTTTTATCAAATTTACCGAAAAAGGGTTTCGGGGGGCAAAAAATCGATCTAGCTAAGTCTCATCCCTGGAAAAATTCGTTTTCTTATCGATTTTATCATTTTAAAAAACCGTTTTTTTAATGTTATAAAACAGTGTCGTATGGTGAGTAGGCTTTGGAAAAAACAAACCATTTTCATTATTTATGTCAAATTACTCTGACAGTCAATATTTAACTTATTAAAATAATCAGTAATTATTTGAAAATATGTAGGTAGGTACATACGTTATGTACGTATAATAATATTATCAATATCTACTTATATGTATGTAATTTTTTTTCTTAAAAACGAAACTATTTTGATGAAATGGGAACTTTAAGTACTATTTTTTTTGAACTCATCCGAACAAAGCTCGGATATTAAATGTATAAAACAAGAAACTTGGGTAGCTTGTGGGTAACCATAAATGTTTAAAACTCAGAACAAAGACAGCTATAGAAAGAGCATATCACGTCGCTTGTGAAGTCACAATTATACACTAAAGTACGACCTGTCAGGTACATTATGATCGTTCGTTGCTTAATTTTTATTTATTGTGGATTATAGACGCGTCGACATCTTAGTGACATATTAGGGTCTTAATTACATTAAATAACAAATCACTTAAATCTAAATGACATCACAAAACATCCATGAGCGAATTTGGGATTCGAACCCACGACAGTGTGATCCATAGGCCGCTACGCTAACCGTTACACCACACTGTCTTCGTCGTTCGTTGCTTGTATTGAGTGGTGTTAATTACTCTTTATTTGATAAATGTTTGTTTTAATGAAAAAAATACTTGTAATGCAGCTATTTTATAGTGGGTATGGCAAAAAAATAGATTTCATTTAGATAGAACAAAGTTCGAGACAGATTCGCCGTGTAATATCAAAAGAAATGAAATGCTTTAATCTTTTATATCTTTGCTATTTTATTTTTCCCCGTTCCCAAAGCAGTTGTTGGAGATATTTAATGGTCTTGTTTATATCGATTTAGCGGTGTTCTTTTTTCATTGCTTCTAACCACTCCCTGTCTGAGCTATCATTCAGCTGTTTCTGTTCCTTTGCTTTCTGTTTTTGTGTATTTATTCGTACTCATCTTTTTGACACAGATATTTATACACGCTGTTTACGGGAACTAGGTTACTGCTGCGAACTTTTTCGTTATTAAAAGCACAATGCCGTTTTAATGATTAAACAGGCGACATTTTTCCTGACACGTATCCAACGGTGGAATCAGAAATTATTAAACATTCGAATTTAGTTGCATTTGTTTTACAACAACATTTCACTATTTTGAAGTTTTAACTTCCCATTGGAAGTTATTGTAATGGGTCCGAAAATCGAAATCAAAATGTATAACAAATTTTTATGTTTCAAGGTCACTACACTATTTTTACACTATTTTTAGAAAGAGGTCTCTGTGTGTGTATGTATGTGTGTGTACGTACGTACGTATGTGTCCATTTCTTTCTAAGACGAAATCTCGAGAAAGAAAAATGATATCGATTACGTTAGGGTGCCAATCAACGCGTATTAACGTAAATATGATCTGAAAGAATTTTTTTCAAAATCGGTTCAGCCGTTCTTTTTTCTTAACCTAATAAACTCCAAAAAAGTAGATTTTACACAATATCTCGCGAATGAAAAATTATATCGACTTCGTAAGGGTGTCAATCGAGGCGTGTTAACGTCATTTTGGTCCAACATAAATTTTATAAAAATCGGTTCAGTCGTTCTATTTTTTAAATTATTGTTAAAAATAAATAATAATTATGTTTTAATGATTAAAATGATTACTTTTCTGTGTAATATCTAATTTAATTATTATTATTAAATATTTATTAAACTGGGAAGTTCGTCGTGTCACCGTGTGGACCTCAAGGGTCACACTTTAGTCCTAATAAACGACCCACCTCACGGCTTGTTTTGTCACGCATTTATTGGCTTCAAATTCATCTATTTAGATATACGTTTTTTTTGTATTGGAAATATTTTAAACGCTTTGTTGTCACTAATACGACCATATTTTTATACCCTGTCGATTGCAAAGCCGTATTCGTTGGAATTGAAACTTCTCTAGCGGGTGAGCTTTATCTACGTATGTAAATTTTATTACTCTGCACATACACAGAATGTCCCGGAATTGAGGCCACATTTTTTGTGAACTTACGAATCAATAAGCCCTCTTTTGCTCCGAAGTGTATTTACAATTTAAAATCGAGGACAGACAGATGACGTCAATACCGTTAAACACAAATAATTGTACTCGTGTTCGTAAAATATAATAAATAAAATATTTTAGTATTTTAAATTGTTATCCAATAATTAAATATTAAAAGCCTTCGGGATTCTAACCTGGTCTTGGCGTTTATACCTGTTGGTAGACTTGTACTTTTCCGCACAGTCACCTGGTTTACTTGTCTGAGACCATAACATAGTTATATACGCTGTGTTTTTTCAAATGTCAACCATGTCAACCATGTCCGTTTCATCTAATATTTCTAAAATGCCACCCCAGTATGAGACGCAGTCCAACGTCAAAGCGATAAGCGATTCTTCGACACGAAGGATTGCTCTCAAAATCTTCGACATTAAATCTGGCGTCTGGAACACCCTGTATGATGTATTGAGGAATGTATGCCCCGTTTCATTACCTTCGGCCTGCTTAGCTGCTAGGTAAATGGAAAACGGCGAAATGGTGATGGCGATATTAACGACCCGATTCAAACTGTTTATGGGTCTATTAAGTAGATTGAAAAGTGAGCAAACATTGGGAAATAAGTATGTGCACATAATGTCTGATTTGGATTCACAAAATAGTCTGATGGAACAATACTTTTTCCCCGAAAGAACAGCACGACAAAGATTAGATTCAACAACCATTCAGCGCTAATTTATACATTTCAGTTATTTTTTTTCATAATAACACAGTCTTGACGAGAACTTGGCCTGTTTTTACTTCCCACCTCTACTATGGTAGGGAAGTAATGGATTTAGTCCGAAAAAAATATTTCGAGATTTTAACAGATTTTCATGTTTTGAGACCCTAGCAATCGTTTAAGATCATTTTCTGACTGATGTCTGTATGCGTGTGTGTGTGTAAGTGTGTGTGTATGTGGTCAATTTTTCGCCTTCGATATCTTAAGAACGGAACAACATACGGCCATGCCGATTGTTCTATTGTATTTATCAGCCTTTAACTTAGTCTGATTAGATTTTGAGTCAAATCGGTTCAGTGCATCCTGAGATATTAAAAAAAACGTTCTCAATGTCACGTATTAACATAGGTAAAAAAAATATAAATGAATTCTAGATGTAATAATATGAAAAAAATGTAAATATTTTTTTTCTCTAAAATATATAGTTTTCGAGAAAAAAAATATTTTACTAAAAAAAGAAAATTGTACGCAAATCAAGGTAACCATGATTTTTGCTATATTAAGCTAGCCATCTAGATCACCAAACAAAAAAGAGGGCCATGCTTTTTTTTCAAAGAATAAATAAAGAGTGTTTATTTTTTGCAGATATTTACTAGGTGGGAAGTATAGGACTGATCATCAGTCGAATTTTTTTTTTCATAATAACACAGTCCTGACGAGAACTTGGTCTGTTTTTTACATGTATGTTTTTGGTGGGATTTGTTTTACTAATTTGACTAGTCTATGAAAGCTATTTATGGACTCAGCTGGAAAAATTTCTTTAGAATAACTTTTGCGAAAATTGAGTAGATCATGATATGACTACATATGTTAATAGTGTAAACAACTTGCGGGTTTTACACTTTTGGCTTTACCAACGATTTTGATATTTTTTTTTAACATTTAAAATGAGGACAGTATGGCTCAGTTGGTAGCGTCGCGGCTTCTGAATCAGACTGTCGTGAGTTTTAGTCCCACCTCTGCTCATGGATGTTTTGCGATGTTATTTAGTTTTAAGTGATATATGTATATTTGTTGTATTTAAGACGCTAATGACCTAAGTTGTCGACGCGTCTATAATCCACAATAAATAAATAAAATTAAACATTTAAAATCACTGGTTCAGCTGTAATCAGATATTCACAGTGTAGATAATAATAAAAATCAGTATTCAGTAATTATGTAACTTCCAAGTCTTCATGGTTTCCAGGCTTGTAGGCCGTGGTCCGGTGGTATTTCTACCTGACGTTTTGTCTACAACTGCGGTAGACGAAATGTCAGGTAAAAATACCACCGGACCACGGCCTACAAGCCCGGAAACCATGAAGACTTGGAACAATGCCTGCCGTGAAAGCTTGCACACCTGAATTATGTAACTATAAATAAGTTAGATAAAATCTATGAGATAGGTACTGTTGTTATAATTTAACTATGCGCTAAAAAAACACTAAATTTTGATCTGTGATTAAAAAAAGAAAAAATGTCAAGCAAAATATTTAATAACGTTGTTTATAATTAATTGTTTTTGTTAAATTTTATATTCAACCTAATAGGTACTTGAATTCTAAATATTTTGATTTTATTACACAGTGGGTACTAAAATCAAAATATTTGTTATTCCGCACATAGTTCCTATTTATAAATATAGTAAGTACAAATATTATTACTATTTGTTACGCTCGACTTTTTTTCGTTTTTCTCTAAATGACTATTTTTATTGAGAAACCGTCTGTTTCTTTTACTAACTAAAAACAATAAAGGAAAAGTAAATAAAATTGATTAATTATAGCACGTCTTCCAAGTTTTTATTTAATTGATAAATTAAGTTAAAACATTTTCCAACGCTTCTTTGTTGTTGCCTCCAACCATTGAAAAGCTTTCAAAATAAATATTTTCATTATAAAAGAATTTAAAGTGAACAATAATTTCGCAGATTATTGTTTTTATTTACAGCCATTTTTCTCTTAATCAATCACAAAGGTCTTTTTAACGTTAACAATAAAAGAAAGCTTTTACAATAATTTCGAGGATTAGTACTTAATTCATTCTATACTAAAATGTGTTTTTAAATAAGATGTATATTTCAATGATTGATCTATATAGAAAAAGATCGAATTTCAAACTAAATTTTGATCAAGATGCGTAGAAAACGATGTTTCGAAGTAGAAATTGTACAAATAATTTAAACAATTAATAATTTAATAATTTAAACGAGAATCTTTCGAGTAACAAAATGACGAGACCCGTACCCGTCCCTCCACCATACGAATCCGTACTCTCACCACCTACCCTAACAGTGCTTATGCAGACAAACGAGCGACGACGTAAGCTTCTATCAGTTTTCTGTTTAGCTTTGTTTTCATTGGCGAAGCACGTGTATAGATGTGTGTTTGTTTCACTTTCTATACTCTTGTCTGCTCCATCTCTACGTCAACCCCCACACACACCGTCACTATCTCTAGGTGGATTGTTGCCCGTCTTAAAGACATGAAACATATTATTATCATTAGAAAAGGGCTTTTGAATATAAAGTTATATAGGGTAAACGAACCTATTCCCAGTCACCAAACTATATGTGTGTGTTTGAAAGATCACCAACAGCTAAGGTTATTTGGGCCTAGCACCAATTCATATTTTCAATTCATTATTATTTTTTTAAATTGAAAATCCAATTGACACTTTTACCAGCTCTCGGGCTAGAACTCGGGAATTGGGGACTTGTAATAGAGGAACCATAGCAGCGCCATATAAACAACAGTACTGCTACACGCTCGGCTATTCTCAAGCCCTCACCACCGAGCGCTTTTATATACTATTATAGCCAGGTCCTAACATAAATCGGGAATGGAATTTTTATTATTTTTTTAGATGTTTTCGTTTACATGGCCGGACCGTTTCAGTCTACTTAGATAGCCTTATTTTCAAGATTTTTCTAAAAAATTTAGCATCCACTTTTAACGCCCTTAAAGGTTGATTTTGAAACGAACACGTGTTTGTGTATTTTTAATGAAGAGCTAGTATGCTAAATTCAATACTTCTCTCCTTAACGATTTGTGAGATATGAACATTTTGTCAAAAAATTCTACACCCCCTTTTAATCCCCTTAGCTGTTAAATTTCGAAAAATCTCTTCTTTGTGGATGTTTACGTCACAAAAATAACCGACTTTCCAAATTTCAAGTTTGTAGCTTCAGTGATTTTGCCTTGCTGACACAAATACATAATATGTAGGTATATATTATAATAAACTTCAATAAACTAACTCAATAATAATCCCTTCGCACACATTGTGCTTTTACTTTATGTAAACTCTGCTTATATAATCCCTAAATAAAACACAAGTAGTATAATGTGCTTAAAGGTAACGGGTGTGAAATAGAAACCGATACAATAACACATAATATTAAAAAAAGTGTGTGGGTCTCGGGACCCCCGACAAATGTGAAACATCAAAGAAAACGTTATTGAACTCGGTGGTGTTCTCTATGTAGTAGTATATATTTTTCAAAAGCAGCAACTAACTGTTATGCTGACGAAATCCTATATACTGAACTGTAACAAACGCGGTTCCCGTGCCCGAGCGCGCGGAAGCCGAGAGAGAGAGAGGATGCCGCAGTGGTAGGGAGAACAGCAGCGAAGGAGCGGACCATAAATTTCGTTGCATATTTCCCCTCACGCGGCTGTTCACTGCCCGACATCACATCAAAAATCTTTTTAACAAAAAAAAACTCCTTCAAAAAAGTCACTGAAAAGGAAAAAATAATAAAATTTTGAAGTCGGCGCCAATTTAATAAAATAAATGTAAGCAGGTATCACCTACATTTATTTTATTGTCCTCTTTTTAGTGCCTGTTTTGAAAAAGATTTTTGTTTTGTTAAAAAGTGTTCTATTTTTTTTTACTTTTATGTGGCTTTACAATACGTAGTTTGCACGTTATTAACCGACTTCTGTCTTGATATTTTTTATTTTTTTTATTTTAATAAGACGCGCAGCTACTAAGCTATATGCGTCGTTATAAGTCTATTGTTTAAGACAGGTAGGTATAGTTTGTGCTTTATGTCTTGATATTTGATTACTAAACTGAAAAAGAAAACCACTGAACCGATTTTAGTAAAATTTATGTAGAACCACTCTAATGTATGCCTTTATAAAGAATCATCAAAATTGGTTCGCAAAAGCAGGAGATATGAGGTGACATACATACATAAAAAAATAACAAAAAATCAGTCGAACTACCAAACCGATTTAAGTAAAATTTATATGGGACCACCCTGAAGGTATGCCCTGTTAAATAAAACAATTTTATGTTGGTAACTATAATAGTGCTGATATTATTAATTGATGATTTTAGACGCTAACGACCTCAGTTGTCGAGCGTCTATAATTTAAAATTCATTCATTAATAGATGATTGTTCAGAAATCCACCAATCAAAATCCTCGGCTGAATAATCTGAATCAGTTTTAATGCACGCGCTGTATAACTTTGCTAATGGAATATTAAACATAGATGCCAAGAGTCAAACGTCTTACGTATGCAAAATAATAGGGGTTCATAAAATTTTATTAATAATATCTGAAGTTAACATATTAAAGTTAACCATTTTCTTTGTAACATTTCCTGAATACGGATTTAGAATCTTTAATAAACGTACGAATTTTCTTTGAAATTGAATTCTTTTATTTTAATCTGTTGTAACTAACATTTCCCTAATTATTTAAATGAATTTAAATAAATTATTAACAATAAATAATTAACAATGAAAGATAAACAATCAATATGATTAATTTCTCTAGACCGTAACTAAATACATAAGAATATCAGACGACATTATCGCTGTGATATTATATAGAAGGCTATACAGGAAAAATGTAAATGCACCGCCGGGATTCGAACCCAGAACTCCCGATTATTTTATTTTTTATTTAAGATAAATTCCATTCAAATCGAGAGCGATTTTTAATCATTGGCGACGGAATGATTGAGAAAGGACTATAGACTCATGGTTCACTTATGAAAGTTTACATTGTAAATAGTTGCCGTCTAGACAAGACAAGACAAGGCTTTCAAAGTCTTGTCTTGTCTTGAAATATCAAGACAAGACTTCACTTAAGTCTTGTCTTGAAATATCAAGACTTCACTAAGTTTAAGTCTAGATTAACAAACTCTTGTCTTGTCTAATATCAAGACTCTAGATTATTTTCAAGAGTCTAGATTAACCGAGTGGTTTACTTTACCTACTACTACTTAGTTTATCTAGACTCTTGAAAATTGTCCAGAGTTTTGGCAAGAGTCTTGATCTAGATAAAGCAAGTCTTGTCTTGTCTTGAAAATTTTTAGACAAGACTTTTGGCACAAACATTAAACACTCATGCTTCCAGAACACACCGCTTTCAGAAAATCTGCTTTCTTCACCGCTGTATACAACGCTAGCCTGTTTACAGGGATTAAAGGTATGAATATTTCAAAACCTTAGACTTGTGAATTTATGTACTAATAGCGGTCAGATCTTTTTGAAATTTGGTAGGCTTATAGAAAAAAACACGATGAACTCAAAAATGCAAAGAAAACTTGTCTATCTTTTTTGGTTTAGAAATTAGGCGTGTTTTAAATTTTCTCCCACTTTTCAGGGTTTATCGCCCGTAACTTCTAAACGAAAAATGGCATCACGATTTCGTTCAACTTTTTGAAATCAGCGCGTCGTTTTATATTAGTATTAAACATGCTAGTTTGCAATTTGGGGGGGAGGGATTGCCGCTAGGTACTTTGGAACAGAATCTGTCACTTTACTGTGAGTTTTTAAGAGTCCAATGTTCCATCAACCACCGTCATAATTCAAACCCAAACGTTCCGAAGGCGTAATAGCGTTCACATTCGATTTTGATTAGGTTAATACCAAATGTAGTAAAATGGGTATTGAGATGTTAAAATAATGGCATCCCTGTATTTGAGAGCCTATCTGCATAAAGTTAATTTTGAAGTATGGAGTGTTGACAGTTTATTTACCCTACGGAGATCGCGCTTTAAGCGGCAACATTACACAACAGGCCCGGGTATTTACATTGTAACCAAGTTGGTTAATGTCTCAGTTGAGATTCAGTTTCAATAACGACACAATACACTCATTCCATATGTGTTTAGAGCGGGACATGGCACAAACATTAAACACTCATGCTTCCAGAACACACCGCTTTCAGAAAATCTGCTTTCTTCACCGCTGTATACAACGCTAGCCTGTTTACAGGGATTAAAGGTATGAATATTTCAAAACCTTAGACTTGTGAATTTATGTACTAATAGCGGTCAGATCTTTTTGAAATTTGGTAGGCTTATAGAAAAAGATACGCTGAACTCAAAAATGCAAAGAAAAATCGTCTATCTTTTTTGGTTTAGAAATTAGGCGTGTTTTAAATTTTCTCCCACTTTTCAGGGTTTATCGCCCGTAACTTCTAAACGAAAAATGGCATCACGATTTCGTTCAACTTTTTGAAATCAGCGCGTCGTTTTATATTAGTGTACTTAATTTGAAAAAAATCTGGAACATTTTCCAAAAACGTCCAAAAATTATCTAATACTTTTTTGGCCTATTTTGGAAAATCTCTCCGATCTTCTTCCAATTAAGTATACCTATAGAAAAAGACCAGCTGAATTCAAAAAGTCAAACAAAAATGATCTAACTCGTTTAGTTTAGAAACTACGCACGTTCAAAGTTTTCAGATATTAACGCCCGTAACTCAAAAACGAAACCCGACACTAACATTTTCGTAGAATTTTTGAATTCGGCGAGTCGATTTCTATAAGTGTACCTAATTTCAAATATAACGATTTGTTCGATTTTCCGTTATTAGGCGTACAATGTTCCCAGTGTCAATTTTCAGTTTTTCGAAAATACAAAATTCACAAAAAAGCAAAATTTGATTATAAAAACGGACAATCATTACAACATTCATATTTGACTACGTCTGTAGATATTGTATCTAATAAATTTCTCTAAAAAGCAATTCAAATAGCCTGTCAACATCATCAGAACGACGCTTGAATACGAAATTGACCCTTAAACTCAAATAATTTTAATCGCCTATAGAAAAAGACCAGCTGAGCTCAAAAAATCGTTTAGTTTAGAAACTACGCACGTTCAAAGTTTTCAGATATTAACGCCCGTAACTCAAAAACGAAACCCGACACTAATATTTTCGTAGAATTTTTGAATTCGGCGAGTCGATTTCTATAAGTGTACCTAATTTGAAATATAACGATCGGTGCGATCTTCCATTATTAATCACACATTTTACTCGGTAATTAATTTCGCTTTTTCGGAAATACAAAAATCATAAATACTCCTAATACTCTATAGTGAAAATCATTATAAACATCGAGGGCAGTATAGCCTAGTGGTTAGCATGCTTGGTGCCGCAACCTCTAGACTGGACTGCCGTGAGTTCGAATCCCACCTGCGCTCATGGATGTTTTGTGATGTTATTTAGTTTTAAGTTAGTTGTTATTTAGTGTAGTTGAAAGACGCTAATGACCTTAGATGTCGACGCGTCTATAATCTACAATAAATAAAATAAAACATTATAAATATCGGTGATTTCTTTGCCCTCTTCTCATTCTTAAAAACCGTGATAATTATTATTAATTTAGTTAGCTATGAATATTGCGCTAGGTACTCGTTTTATGTCTTCTTTATTGCAATCATTAATTTTCTATGTTCTCAATTCTGAGATAAACGTACACCCTGTATCTAGGATATTACAAAAGTAAATGATGCACAAAAAAGATTGTTTTTGTGAGCACAATTTTGACAAAAATTTTGTATTCAAAAACTCTAAGAGAAAATACAGAGTTAATTAACAAATCATAGGTGCTAACAATCTTTATACTAAGCAAGAATGTGTCCCATGATTATTCCTTGCTATGTGAAGGTTTAATTCATTGTCACGCCTATCAAAAATTAAATTTCAAGTAAAATAATGTTTCTGTCTTGGTAGCAAGTGTTTCTGGGCTAGGTAACCGTGGTCCAGTGGAATTTACTCCGTACGTTTCGCCCAAAGCTCCGTTGGGCATCTTCAGCGGCGATTGGCAGTAGGTACGATTTGATCTTCTTGCCGGTCGACTGGCAAGAAGATCAAATCGTATTGCTACCAAGATGTCTACCGACCGTGAAAGCATGAAACTCCAATAATGTTTCTGTCGGATTCTGTACCTAGTCCATTGTTCTCGCAAACGTTTGTTTACAAAGTCTCTAATCTCTAAGAAGATCAATTACGTATTATTAACAAAATGTTGTGAGGATAGCCAAGCTTTAATTTAGCTGCCTGAACGGTTTGCGAATGGTGACTATAACTTCTATCCGCATTTTCAAAATCAAATGAGCCACTGAACAAGCATTACCAGATTAAAAGAATTTTTCTTTGAATTTAAACAACCTTTTGCTGCTGAGAAAATCATTTACAAAAAAAAGGTCAAGTGCATGCCGGACTATTAAGATTTTTCAATTTTTTATTTTTATATAATATACCAAAAACTATCGTATAGGTATAATACAATACTGATAATTTTCGGTAACAATATTACTGTTTTTTTTCCAGATTTTTCAGTGCTATATTTTTCTAGATATGGTGGGGGGCAACGATTTTTAAAAGATTTTTTTTTACATAAATATCAGAACAAGTTTTATTTATTATAATTAATATAATAGATGTTTTTCGTTTCCATGGTTACACCGTAGAAGCATACATTGTGTCAAAAAGCACAAGGTACATCCCCTTTTGACACCTTTAAGGGGTTGTATTTTTAAAAACTGTGAAACACAGAGTTTACTTTTATATTTTCGAAATATCATTTTTATAAAAAATTTAGCAACCCATTTTCACTCAATGCAATGCCCATAATTTTCGTTAATTGTAGAAAACTGTCTGTGACAGACAGACATCGAGGTGGTTCCATGTGTTCCATTTTACCAATTTTTTGTTCTGTTTATTGTACAGATTACAGACGCGTCAAGAACTAAGGTCATTACCGTCTTAAGTACATCAAATCATATCACTTAAAACTAAATGACATCATAAAACATCCATGAGCGAGGATGGGATTCAAACCCACGACAGCGCGCATCAAAGGCCAGCACGCTGACCATTACACCAAACTGTCCTCTTTTCCTTAACTTTGGTACGAACACAAAAAATGATGGAAATCGACTATCTTTGTTCACCCCTTGTTAGGCTCATCAGATGCAACTGCATAAAAAAGAAAGAGCAAAAATTTAACAGGATTAACTGATTTTAATGGAATGTGTGTACCATAGATAAGATCCAAGGAAGATAGAGTAATACAAAACACGGAAGAACATGTCCTGTTATATTGGATTTACGAAACGTAATAACATACAATCACGCAGACAATTTGTACGTGTATTCTTTTGCAGAATTAATTAAATTAAATAGAATTTATTTCTTGCCTCTGTTTCATAACAAATAATTCCAAACAACGAATATTTGAAATGCCACTGACGTATATAAAACAATAATATCTGGGTGCCGAGCTTTGCTCGGATGAGTTCAATAAAAATAGTACTTGTATGCTGTGAGATATTATTTTCTCAGAATATTATTCCGAAACGAATTTATTTCTGAAACATAATTTAAAATAATTGTTTCTGTTAAATATTTTAAATACCTATGTGTATTTTTAAGCGTAAAAACTAAGTATCAACTTGAATCAAGCAATTTTTCCTGTAAATATTACTTAGGTCGCCATTTTCAAATCTACCGCCGTTATTGTTTTGTTGACTGAAGAACTCGCAAAAACCGATTTTCATAGATTGAATATCTTGTAAAAATGTTCGAATCAGATGAAATTTTGCTTGCCCGTTGCCGTTTCAATAATCCATTTTTAAACATTCGGTTAAATTTTTTTTGTAAAGACCCATGAACAGAGATGAGATTCGAACCCACCACACGCTGATCCAAAAGCCACATTGTCTTCCCTATTGAATTTTAAATCATCCCTATAACATCAATTGATTAATAACTTTAAATTAATGCTAATGAATCTATTAATAGAAACTCACAGTAATATAACTTATGTATTATACTTGTAAAATTGATTTTAAATGTAGTTTTTGTTGCCATTTTGTTTATAATAATTAAAAGCTTTCATTGGTTTGTGTTGAGTTCGTGACGTAAAAGTTAGTAACGTTCTGATTGGCAGAAAATAACTTACATCCTTTCTACAAACCAAACAAACTTTCCGTTAGTTTTCTTGTACAATTAAATTACTTCTGAAGATACATAAAGAAACACACTTGTAAGTCGCCAGAAGTTGCTGAGATTGTTTTATTTGCACAGATATTGTATAAAACTTGATAAATATTTTGTTTATTGGAAACGAAAAGTTCAGTCAGCTAATAAATTGACACTAATTGAAAGCTTGAACACACACTGAATTGTTGCAAATTATATTATAAACAGACAGCCAAATAGTGAGAATAACATATTCCATAATAGTGTCTGAATGAATGAATTGTGGATTATAGACGCTCGACAACAGAGGTCATTAGCGTCTGCATAATAGTGTCAAACACACACAGCTGTGCCGTTCAGTGCGTTTTGTGTGACGGTTATGAAACAGTTGTGTGTGTTTTAGACCTCGCGCGGCGAAAGATGAAGCCACCGCGTCATAGTAACGTGAATGCATTGCGCCCGCCTTCTAGCTTGCTATTGGCTGTTTTGGAGATCCAATACCAGTTTGCCAAAATTGTACCTAACGTCATAAAACCCAATGTGCAGTTTTGTGTACACGGCACTGTCTGCAGGCAAGCAGGCATTCACTAGCATATTATTGATGACGTGCCTGGCTTC
Source organism: Mongoloraphidia duomilia (assembly GCA_039654895.1). Classification (NCBI taxonomy): domain Eukaryota; kingdom Metazoa; phylum Arthropoda; class Insecta; order Raphidioptera; family Raphidiidae; genus Mongoloraphidia; species Mongoloraphidia duomilia. Next base: position 1,889,105 of record CM077526.1, read on the forward strand.
ATCTCTCACCGCAGGCACTCTACACTATAATGTTATATTGCACGACGTATCGACTTGGAAACCGACTTGTAAACGCTTCGGTTAAACCCGCCGTGTCTGTGTTTGCTCTTACAGTTAAAAATTTTTAATATTTAATTATATATTCAAAGTATTCAGTTAATTTGAAATTATTAACTTCCCATTGGAAGTTATTGTAATGGGTCCGATTTTACGAATGAAAAATTTTGACATATCTGGACGTTTTAGAGTCCCTAGAATCTACTATTTTTAGAGAGATGTCTGTGTGTGTGTGTACGTACGTTCGTACGTTGGAGAATTTTTTTTCGTCTCGCATATCTCGAGAAAAAATAATGATATCGACTTCGGATCAATTTCATTCGATACATAATTACATAATAAACACCTGATTAGATTTCATTATCCACAAATAAGTGTTTAAAAAAAATATATATATATATATAGACGCTAATGAACTCGGTTTATAAACTACAATCTCTCCTCACAAAAAAAAAAGGAAATCCAGTCCTGTCAGAGCAATTTTGTTTCAATTTTAAACGAACTTTTTGATTGGTGTTTAGAAGTCAAATTTTAATTCTGATTTATTTTTTGTAGCTATTTTCGGGCTCAACGAATTTTCTTTTATCTATTTTTTTCTCGATATTTTTAATTGTGTTTTAAAGACCACCAACAGCTAAGGTTATTTGGGCCTAGCACCAATTCATATTTTCAATTCATTATTTTTTTTTGAATTGAAAATCCAATTGACACTTTTACCAGCTCTCGGGCTAGAACCCGGGACTTGTAATAGAGGAACCATAGCAACGCCATGTAAAAAACAGCGTCGCTACACTCTCGGCTATTCTCAAGATATTTTTATTTTCATAACAAAAGCAAGAAATATAATGAAATAAGTCATGAAAAATTAACGAAAAAAATATTTAAATTTAAAATCGTTCATCATGAAAAAGAGCGAAAATTTGCAACTGTCAGTTACTAAAGCGAGAAGAAATTTTAATATTCTTCACTTTAAAAATTAAACAGAGACGCCGCAAAACACTAAATGAAATGTTTGTCCCCTAGGGAAGACCCTCCGTATTTTACAATCCAAAAGAACTGTGCATCAGTTTGATATTTTCTATACAATTTTACAATTCCCTGATGTGATTAATTTTTTTTTTACATTTTCTCTTTTGGTAGGTAAATGAAAATTATTTTATCAAAATTCATTGCTCATATTCGCGCTACCACATTCCATGCCCACTTCCCTATCGTCTGCCGTGGAAGTGAGCTGAATATAAACCGGGTTTAAGAGAGAAGGGCACTAAGAAGGGCACTAAACTAATTATCCAGGTGTGCAAGCTTTCACGGCCGGCATTGTTCCAAGTCTTCATAGTTTCCGGGCTTGTAGGCCGTGGTCCGGTGGTATTTCTACCTGACGTTTCGTCTACAACTGCGGTAGACATTCTCAAAGGCGATGTGGCAGCGGTCGAAGTGTCCTCCTTGGCGGCTCACAGGTCAGTGTGTCAGTGACTGGTGTCCTCCCTTCTTTTATGCCTAGTACCAGTGTGTTCTCTGTTCGGTCGTAGTCCGTCTCTCTGTAATTGGTCAACTGCGTAGTGTGTAGTGGTGGGGGAGAGTTCTCTACTCGGTCGTATTCCGTCCTTTAACGATTGGTCATTAGTTTTGTATGTCGGAGTGCTGATGTCTACCGCAGTTGTAGACGAAACGTCAGGTAGCAATACCACCGGACCACGGCCTACAAGCTCGGAAACCATGAAGACTTGTGCTAATAATTATCGTACATCTGGCAACCATGTATAACAGAACCATACGTGCCTCGCCCTTGCACAGCTTGAGCGCTGTGATGTTACGTGTATGAACACACCTACCATGTTTGCACTATGCAGGTCGCGGACGTTTTTTTATTATTAACTGAAAGAAGCAATTTAATTAACTATCCTTTAACGATGAAGATACGCTACACACCGGTTATAACTCAACTAAACCTATTACACTTTTTTGTTTGAAATGTTTCGCCACGTGGAAACCTATTTTCGCTCGATTATTTTGTATCGAACTACGGTTAGTTTTAAATTAAGATAAACACGGTTTTGTTTAAACTATACCAGCTTAAAAAAAACTCGGGTCGCAGTGCCAAACCCTGCCGACAATATAGTGTATTTGCTAATACAGGCATTGTGGCATTATTATGTGAACTTAAGTTTGTTTTTTGACAAAATAAAAAATTTTACCCCTTAATACATCCCTTAAAATAATTAAATTTTTCTAAATTTCAATATTAGACATGGATTTTATCAGTACACGCAATTAAATACACCCTTCCATAAGTAAATCCGTATCAACAAACTAGTGTTTTCATAAAATTTGAAAGTCCGGTCCTGTCGGGCCGATTTTATTAAAATTTTACCAGCACGTTTTAATCTTTACTAAAGAGTTAAATTTCAATTTTGAAACGATTCTGACAAATTTTTCGGTATTTTTGGGCCCAAAAACTTTTTGGAACCCCTAAATACAACCCTGAAAATGGTCCGATCGGGCCCATTTTAAATAGGCTTCTTGCGGTGATGGGTTCCAATGTGTGTACCAAATTTCGTTTCAATCGATTAAGTCTGTCGAGAGTTATCGTGTACACACATATATATATATATATATATATATATATATATATATATATATATATATATATATATATATATATATATATATATATATATATATATATATATAAATATATATATATAAATATATATATATATATATATATATATATATATATATATATATATATATATATAACATTTTTAAAAATGGTGGCAAACTGTTCAGGGGGGTATGAAACGTCGAGAAATTTTGGTCCGACCCCTAGGTCCCGCCATCCGACCGACGCCAATAGTGTATGTGCCATATTATGGCAAATACACTAATAAATGTTGATGAAATTGTTACAGTTTATTTTTACTTCCCACCTCTACTATGGTAGGGAAGTAATGGATTTAGTCCGAAAAAAATATTTCGAGATTTTAACAGATCTTCACGTTTTGAGACCCTAGCAATCGTTTAAGATCATTTTCTGACTGATGTCTGTATGTGTGTGTGTGTGTGTATGTGGTAAATTTTCGCCTTCGATATCGTAAAAACGGAACAACATACAACCATGCCCGATTGTTCTATTGTGTTTATCAGCCTTTAACATAGATCTGATTAGATTTTGAGTCAAATCGGTTCAGTGGATCCTCAGATATTAAAAAAAACGTTCTCAATGTCACGTATTAATATAGGTAAAAAAAAATATAAATGAATTCTAGATGTTATAATATGAAAAAAATGTAAATATTTTTTTTGTCTAAAATGTACAGTTTTCGAGAAAAAAAATATTTTACTAAAAAAAATAAAAATTGTACGTAAATCAAGGTAACCATGATTTTTGCTATATTAAGCTAGCCATCAGTAGATCACTAAACAAAAAAGAGGGCCATGCTTTTTTTCAAAGAATAAAAAAAGAGTGTTTATTTTTTGCAAATATTTACTAGGTGGGAAGTATAGGACTGGTCATCAGTCGAATTTTTGAAGCTGTAACTTCTTATGCGACTGCGGAAAAGTTTACGTAAAGCGTTTAACGATGCGTGCGCCTCACAACTTTATAGGTAGAAAGAACTATAAGTTTTAAAGAAAATCCACTCTATAGCACTACAAACTTATTTTTAACTAAATTTTTTAGTTTCTCTTAGATGCTGCTGCTAGGCTCTTAAAGAATTATTTTTTTTTAGAACGAACGAACGAATAAAAACGAACGAAAACGAACTAACGAACGAACGAATGAACAAACGAACGAACGAACGGACGGACGAACGAACGAACGAGCGAACGAACAAACGAACGGACGGAAGAACGAACGAACGGACGGACGAACGAACGAACGAATGAGCGAATGACCGAACGAACGAACGATCAAACGAACGAAAGAACGAACGAACGAATTAACGAACGAACGAACGAATGAACGAATAAACGAACGGACGGACGAACGAACGAACGAGCGAACGAACAAACGGACGAACGAACGGACGGACGGAAGAACGAACGAACGGACGGACGGACGGACGAACGAACGAACGAATGAGCGAATGACCGAACGAACGAACGATCAAACGAACGAACGAACGAATTAACGAACGAACGAACTGAACGAATGAACAAACGAACGAACGAACGGACGGACGAACGAACGAACGAGCGAACGAACAAATGAACGAACGAACGGACGGACGGAAGAACGAACGGACGGACGGACGGACGAACGAACGAACGAATGAGCGAATGACCGAACGAACGAACGATCAAACGAACGAAAGAACGAATTAACGAACGAACGAACGAATGAACAAACGAATGAATGAACGGACGGACGAATGAACGAACGAGCGAACGAACGAACGAACGGACGGACGGAAGAACGAACGAACGGACGAACGAATGAGCGAATGACCGAACGAACGAACGATCAAACGAACGAATTAACGAACGAACGAACGAATGAACGAATAAACGAACGAACGAACGAACTGTATCGTTTCAATCGATCAAAATTTTCCGAGCAGGATCTACAGAAAACTCTACAATGCTTTTCTTATGAAGAAATATGTGTGGTCACAATCTAAGGTCTTTGTCAAATCAGATTTTCTGACAATGCTTTCTGCAACCGAGCATAAGAAAAAACTGCTACCAGTTAACCGGGAATGCGAATGTCCGTCTTCAGTAAACACAACATACCAACTCAACAAAAATTTGAGACAATCGACGACTTATTAATCACACATTCGATGACGTGATTGATTGTGCCAACTGTCCGTCTCCAAATAAAGAAACAATTTATATTTTTCTCATTCGGACAGAGAATTGCGTTTTGGTGTAGGTCTCTCGTAATAAAAACAAAATGTGAAGCTACACATTTTTCTTGTAGTTCCGAGGAGCAAAAAATGTATGCTGTGAAAAATAATATTTAGACAGTGTCCGGGGCTGCAATAGAATGAGATGAAAACACTCAGGAACTACGATAACACTCGACCATTGAGTTGGGTGATACTATAATACATATTATATGTATAATACCATTGACTTAGAGAACAGACTATTTCAGATAGACAGATAGGCCGTGGTCCGGTGGTATTTCTACCTGTCGTTTCGTCTACAACTGCGATAGACATTCTCAAAGGCGATGTGGCAGCGGTCGAAGTGTCCTCCTTGGCGGCTCACAGGCCAGTGTGTCAGTGCCTGGTGTCCTTCCTTCTTTTATGTCTAGTACCAGTGTGTTCGTCCCCTAGGGAAGATCCTCCGTATTTTACAATCCAAAAGAACTGTGCATCAGTTTGATATTTTCTATACAATTTTACAATTCCCTGATGTGATTAAATTTTTTTTTTACATTTTCTCTTTTGGTAGGTATATGAAAATTATCTTATCAAAATTCATTGCACATCTTCGCGCTACCACATTCCATGCCCACTTCCCTATCGTCTGCCGTGGAAGTGAGCTGAATATAAACCGGGTTTAAGAGAGAAGGGCACTAAACTGTGCTAATAATTATCCAGGTGTGCAAGTTTTCACGGCCGGCATTGTTCCAAGTCTTCGTGGTTTCCGGGCTTGTAGGCCGTGGTCCGGTGGTATTTCTACCTGTCGTTTCGTCTACAACTGCGATAGACATTCTCAAAGGCGATGTGACAGCGATCGAAGTGTCCTCCTTGGCGGCTCACAGGTTAGTGTGTCAGTGACCGGTGTCCTCCCTTCTTTTATGCCTAGTACCAGTGTGTTCTCTGTTCGGTCATAGTCCGTCTCTCTGTAATTGGTCAACTGCGCTGTGTGTGATGGTGGGGGTGAGTTCTCTACTCGGTCGTATTCCGTCCTTTTAACTGCTCCGTCTATCTACATTTTTTACTCGCTTTGTCACATTCGGAAATATTTTTGGAAGTACACTGCATAGTTATCAGATACGTTATAACAATTTGATTTTACTCCCTAAACCGAACTTAAGTCTCTTTTGCAATAGCCCAGAATATTCAGCTTTAAAATTTTTCAACAGTCTTCCTGCTCAGCTGAAGTCACTTCCTTTCCCTAAATTTAAAAGAGAATTAAAGACTCTTCTAATTAAATCATGTTCGTATTCAGTTAATGAATTTTATTCAATTAATTATAATATTATTAAACACTTTTGTACGACGAATCTTGCTCACTGCTATATTGGACAATAAATATATTCTATTCTATTTAGTTAGTGGGCCTCAAATTTTTTTTACAAAATTTGTGGTCTGCACAACTAAAAATTCGACTGATGACCAGTCCTATACTTCCCACCTAGTAAATATTTGCAAAAAATAAACACTCTTTTTTTTATTCTTTGACTAGGCCCAAATAACCTTAGCTGTTGGTGGTCTTTAAAACACAATTTAATTTTTATTCTTTGAAAAAAGCATGGCCCTCTTTTTTGTTTGGTGATCTATTGATGGCTAGCTTAATATAGCAAAAATCATGGTTACCTTGATTTACGTACAATTTTTATTTTTTTTAGTAAAATATTTTTTTTCTCGAAAACTATACATTTTAGAGAAAAAAAATATTTACATTTTTTTCATATTATAACATCTAGAATTCATTTATATTTTTTTTTACCTATGTTAATACGTGACATTGAGGACGTTTTTTTGAATATCTCAGGATCCACTGAACCGATTTGACTCAAAATCTAATCAGATCTAAGTTAAAGGCTGATAAACACAATAGAACAATCGGCATGCCCGTATGTTGTTCCGTTCTTAAGATATCGAAGGCGAAAAATTGACCACATACACACACACACACACATACACACATACACACACACACACATACAGACATCAGTCAGAAAATGATCTTAAACGATTGCTAGGGTCTCAAAACGTGAAAATCTGTTAAAATCTCGAAATATTGTTTTCGGACTGAATCCATTACTTCCCTACCATAGTAGAGGTGGGAAGTAAAAAGGTTGAGAACTGCTCTAGAGTGTATAGACTTTAGGTTTATGTTGTCATAAATAAAAATTACAGATTAGACCTTAATCCGATTCTGATAAGAAAAAGAGGTGAAGAGTGCTATCTATCTCCGTTTTCTGTGTGACATTTTTTCTGACCTGCGTTGGATAGTCCATTCTTTAAGTCGATGTAAGAATACACCACATTCTCTTACTCCTGCTTTCGTAGTGATAATTTATATCTTACAGTTTTTCTTACATTTTTTTATTTTTCCGTGACACTTTAGTTTTCCACATGGTAACAGTTTTATTTTGCTTCTATTATAATAATTATTATCACCAACTCGAAGCGAAATTAGTTACTATTTGTCACATAGATTATTAATTTCATTGCAAAAGTTTTCCCCCGTTGGATACAGTTTTAATAATCAAACGTTTTTCTTTTTATTAAAATCTCGCACACAAATCGAGTTTCTTAATTTAAAATAAATTAGGTACAATTTGTAAAATTAAGTTCTTATTCTCCCATTAAAAGTTTTGCATGTTGTATATTTTTTCCTAATAAGTTTCCATGTTCAAATATTTTCCTTGTCAAATAAATTGAATTTATGATAACACCTCGTTATTTTCCAATAATTAGGAAAATAAATTACTTTATAATATGATTATAAGATGAAAAAAATTATAACTGGAAACGATATTTTCCTCTTTTAAAATATCATTATTTTCTTACACTGTATTTACCATACATTTAGGGCATAGTACAAATAATCAAAAAGTTCTCTGAGATATATTAAGCAGGATCGAACGAAACAGAGTAACTTTTAGAAAAGCAAGTTCAAATGAAGACTCGTAAATTATATTGGATCGCTTATTTATTTTCATATTTTCAAAAACAATTTTTTTTTTCAGGCAAAACCGGGTCGATTTCATGGGCGCCCTGCTCCAAAACAAGATATCCACGATGAGGAAAACGTAGAGGAAGATAGTGGATTACAGATGGTCAACAACATCGACGAAATTGTATTTAAGTTGTTATAACTTACATTGGAGCAAGTGACCATCAACCCTTCTGTCAATACATAATAATTACAAATTGGTTGAGGCTTTCGCAGTCAGTTAATGAGCTGGTGTTGTCCTGATTCGGGTCTATAGGCCGTCGTTGGTTGGAATTGCTTCCGAACGTTTCGCTAGCACGAGTGGCGAGCTTCCTCAGATGTCCTTCTATCTCCGATGCTGAATGGAAGGAGATGGAAGGACCTCTGAAGAAGCTCGCCACTCATGCTAGCGAAACGTTAGGAAGCAATTCCAACCAACGACGGCTTATAGACCCGAATCAGGACAACACCAGCTCATCAACTTCCATCTCCGATGCTGGAACTACATCCAGCATCGGAGATGGAAGGACCTCTGAAGAAGCTCGCCACTCATGCTAGCGAAACGTTAGGAAGCAATTCCAACCAACGACGGCCTATAGACCCGAATCAGGACAACACCAGCACATAATAATTATTTTTCACCTTTGCACTGCGATAGTTCTTTTATAGCAGCTGCTGGGCCTCGAGCAATCTTTCCCATTATTTCCAAATACAGCATCTCTTCACAAAAATGTCCTACCAAAAAATCAATTTCCATGCATTGAAAGACATTTCACGGCGACCCTGCAAAAGGGTAAAATTTTTGTCAAGATAGATATTGTTGATTATAGACGCACGACAAGTCAGATTCTTAGCGTCTGTAAATTTATGTCAATTTTTATTTATTGTAGGTTATAGACGCGTCGACATCTAAGGTCATTAGCGTCTTTCAACTACACTAAATAACAACTAACTTAAAACTAAATAACATCGCAAAACATCCATGAGCGCAGGTGGGATTCGAACCCACGGCAGTCTAGTCTAGAGGTTGCGGCACCAAGCATGCTAACCACTAGGCTATACTGCCCTCAAATTTATGTCACGATACAATATGCCGAAAACTGTGTTATTTGTTACATCAAGGATGGAGATCGGTGGGATCATAACAAAATTCGCGCATTCAAACATTTTTGTAATCAAGTCAAATTGGGTACCACGTGATATTATTGAGAGACGGGCTAAAGCCTTACTGAATTTAAAAAATTCGACATAATTCTTTGTTTTTCCAGTTTTGCCTTATCAAGTTCCAACTGTAACGTCGATTATGAACAAAATTCGCTAGAGAGGGCGCCGATAATTGAGACGCAAACTTTTCTTGTTGTAACTAATTCCCAGGTTAATTCAACGGTTATGTATAATATACACAAGTCAAACCGCGATAAGCCAGAGTCCACTAGACCTATACGAGCGCTATAATTCCGCATAAGTCTAACTAAAACACTGTTCTCTGCAACAAGCCACCGTGATTGTTAAAAGCATTGGTCGACAAACCACAGATGTCGTCACCGCCTGCTGTTTTCACCGTACGGACGTTTGTCCTTTGTTTTTTTATCCAACGGTCACTAGATCAGAACAAGCTGACGTTGTGTACTTTTTGTAGTTATTAGATTTTCGCACGGCTGCTGTGAAAAAAAAACTTTATCTCTATCAACCTAATTCTATTTCACTGCCGCCCCGATGTGAGATATTTTGTACTGATTACTGCGCACAAGTTAGAATTTATCTATTTAAAATTATATTACTTTATTGTGACTTCACAATTCATTTCTATTCTGGTTTATTCATTGTACAAATTCCTATGATATCTATGTAACAGACATGATTATTTTTTAATCAACAAATATCACAGGTTTGATAAATTAATAAGTTTTATACGGCTGAATTGCAATTGAAAATTTTTCGTTGGAAAGCAGCCAATTATATAATTGATTCGAAACATATTGGAAAAAATCATTTTACCAACCACAGTCACAGTCAGGATTCTAACCTGAACTTTTCAACTTTCGCGGCGGAATGAGCTTACATTTACTGAACCGTGACAAGATTACCAATCAAACATTCTCCTTATATGTTTCGGAATCAATTGATTGAAATAATTTTCACTTTCATGATGAGCTCTCGCTAGAACGAAGATTTACACCTACTACCTAGCTATAATAAATTAACTCTCGCATGTAGTGATAATCAATTGATTCCGAAGCATATAAGGAGAATGTTTGATTGGTAATTTTGCCACGGTTGAATAAATGTAAGCTCATTCCGCCGCGAAAGTGGAAAGGTTCAGGTTAGAGTCCTGACTGTGACTATGGTTGGTAAAATGATTTTTTCCAATATGTTTCGAATCAATTATATAATTGGCTGCTTTCCAACGAAAAATTTATAAAAGATATTTCTAATACTTCATAATATTCATAATAGTGACTTAGAGACCCAACACTCTAAAAATGTATCATTTATTGTACAATTATGATTTCACCAAATTTCTTTTCAGCCCAAAGAAATTCTAAATAATAGAATTTTGTTCAATAAAGTAAGTTTCGTCGATATCTGGTTTCCAATATTTAGTTTCTTTGTGATATTAATTCTCATATCTGGTGAAGTTTCATGTATTGACAGACTGTTCTTTGACTCGGCCCATAGTTTATCGTAAACGTTTCTTAAGAGAAGTTCTGTCATTGTGGTGGTCGGTCGCTTCACGAATCGATAAAACAGAGCGCTATACCGCTTTCTCTTCTTTATTCGTCATTTCGCCTATCTGTCTGTCTGGCTATATATAAGTATAATATCTACCTATGTACGGAACGCGTCATTTTACAACCGTTGACTTACCGCCCCATGGTGATGTAAGATTACGGTCATTTATAATCATGAGGGTGTCGTGGTCATTTGATGGTCATTTTAAATTATTTTCCTTGATCTATCTCTATACAGGGTACCGTCAGAAATTAACGTACACCTAATGATAAAAAATACCTTTAAACACAAAAAATGGTATTGCAATTGTCATGGAAAGAAATGCACTTTTATTTATCTTATAAAATCAAATGTTCGTAAAATATAAAAAAAATATTTGTAATACTCAGTCCGCCGCGATAGTGGAAAGTTTAGGGTTTAAATCCCTACGGTGACATAGGTTTGAATTAATGAATTTTTCCTGATTACAGCATTGTGTTACGTCATTGTTCTTTACAACAGGTGTTTTCATATACTGTTTGCAGTCATTATGCATTCATTTAATTTTTTTTTATGTTTTCAATTGTTATAGGTACTTACAAATTATATCTTCATTCTTTAAAAAAAAAATATTAAAAGCCTTCGGGACTCGAACCCTGAGCTTGGAGTTTGTAACTGTTGGTAGACTCATACTTTTCCACACGGCCACTTGACTTACTGTATCTAAGACCTTAACATAATATATAGTTATACATGCTGTGTTTTGTTTCAAATGTCAACCTCTTCCGACTATTTCCGTTTCATCTAATATTTCTAAAATGCCACCCCAGCTGTATGAGACATTAGACGTTATTCACGTCAAAAAAGGCATGTGTCGCTATACACACGAGCGAAGTGAAACTTCTTATGTATTAATAATATAAAATTCAATAACTTGTACACTGTCGTGCGAAGTTAGAAGTCGAATGATTTGCCACTGGATGTTTTAAGGATTTATATGAACGTATCGACAGGCGGAACCTGCACCATAACTGACGAATAAATGTAAATCACAATGAAAATGATTCGATTTCTCACATCAGTGTGGGAAAGATACATTTCCGCATACCTGCCTTTGCAAGAGACTTTTGACAGGCAGATTGGTATGGAAAAAATTCGACTGATGACCAGTCCTATACTTCCCACCTAGTAAATATTTGCAAAAAATAAACACTCTTTTTTTTATTCTTTGACTAGGCCCAAATAACCTTAGCTGTTGGTGGTCTTTAAAACACAATTTAATTTTTATTCTTTGAAAAAAGCATGGCCCTCTTTTTACTTCCCACCTCTACTATGGTAGGGAAGTAATGGATTCAGTCCGAAAACAATATTTCGAGATTTTAACAGATTTTCACGTTTTGAGACCCTAGCAATCGTTTAAGATCATTTTCTGACTGATGTCTGTATGTGTGTGTGTATGTGTGTATGTGTGTATGTGTGTATGTGTGTGTGTATGTGGTCAATTTTTCGCCTTCGATATCTTAAGAACGGAACAACATACGGGCATGCCGATTGTTCTATTGTGTTTATCAGCCTTTAACTTAGATCTGATTAGATTTTGAGTCAAATCGGTTCAGTGGATCCTGAGATATTCAAAAAAACGTCCTCAATGTCACGTATTAACATAGGTAAAAAAAAATATAAATGAATTCTAGATGTTATAATATGAAAAAAATGTAAATATTTTTTTTCTCTAAAATGTATAGTTTTCGAGAAAAAAAATATTTTACTAAAAAAAATAAAAATTGTACGTAAATCAAGGTAACCATGATTTTTGCTATATTAAGCTAGCCATCAATAGATCACCAAACAAAAAAGAGGGCCATGCTTTTTTCAAAGAATAAAAATTAAATTGTGTTTTAAAGACCACCAACAGCTAAGGTTATTTGGGCCTAGTCAAAGAATAAAAAAAAGAGTGTTTATTTTTTGCAAATATTTACTAGGTGGGAAGTATAGGACTGGTCATCAGTCGAATTTTTTGTTTGGTGATCTACTGATGGCTAGCTTAATATAGCAAAAATCATGGTTACCTTGATTTACGTACAATTTTTATTTTTTTTAGTAAAATATTTTTTTTCTCGAAAACTATACATTTTAGAGAAAAAAATATTTACATTTTTTTCATATTATAACATCTAGAATTCATTTATATTTTTTTTTACCTATGTTAATACGTGACATTGAGGACGTTTTTTTGAATATCTCAGGATCCACTGAACCGATTTGACTCAAAATCTAATCAGATCTAAGTTAAAGGCTGATAAACACAATAGAACAATCGGCATGCCCGTATGTTGTTCCGTTCTTAAGATATCGAAGGCGAAAAATTGACCACATACACACACACACACATACACACATACACACACACACACATACAGACATCAGTCAGAAAATGATCTTAAACGATTGCTAGGGTCTCAAAACGTGAAAATCTGTTAAAATCTCGAAATATTGTTTTCGGACTAGAGTAGAGGTGGGAAGTAAAAATGTTTTGTTACTGCCTGTATATCTACAGATATCGTTTTACAAGAAATCCATTTATTGATATTGTTATTAATATTAGAAGCCTTACCTTTTAGTGGCGTATATTATAAGAGCTATAAACTTATTTTTTACGTATTTACTTTTTTTATTACAATTTGTGCAGACTCTTCACAACGACTTTCGAGGTCACATAATAAATTCACCCGTCTGATTAAATTAGCTTTTTCCATTTGAGAAGATCAGTAACAAAATTATAGCAAATGTCAGCGTTTTTTTTTTTTGTATAACCGTTTTAGACCGAGAGCTAGTAACAATTTTTTGGTATTAATTATTCAAGGCCTTATTTTTGTGAAGATGTTGAGGAAGGCATATTAAAGTGCCCTGATTAAGGAATTTTGCTAAATAGCGGTATGGGAGGGATGCAGACCGCCCCCAATATGTAACAAAAAAAAATTGTCACAATTATTATTGCTTCAAGGCTGAAATTGTTTTTATAGCTTGTCGGTGACCCAATAATGCCATTATAATATTTGCAGATCAATTAATCCGTATTAAAGGGGTGGCAGATCACCCTAAACGTGTCATGTACCCGACGAAATTTATATTAGTAGTTCAAGGTTCAAATTTTAATATGTTGTTACGGCGACTGTTTTAAGCATATATATTTCAATTTGCAGAACAAAATGTTGGTATTAACCTCCTTGCAGAACGATATAAACACCTAGGCGAGCAAGTTTCCCTCTAAGAGACGGGGTTAATACCGACATTTTGTTCTGCAAATTGAAATATATGCTTAAGACAGTCGCCATAACAACATATTAATATTTGATCCTTGAACTAATAATATAAATTTCGTCGGGTACATGACACGTTTAGGGTGATCTGCCACCCCTTTAATATTGACCAATCGATCTGCAAATATTATAATGGCATTATTGGGTCACCGACAAGCTATACAAACAATTTCAGCCTTGAAGCAATAATAATTGTGACCATTTTTTTGTTACATGTTGGGGGAGGTCTGCATCCCTCCCATACCGCTATTTAGCAAAATCCCTTGATTAGGGCACTTTAATATGCCTCCCTCAACATCTTCACAAAAATAAGGCCTTGAATAAATAACACCAAAAACTTGTCACTAGCTCTCGCACTATTTGTGTTTCAGTTTCTTGGCCTTTTGATTAACAAATTACGTTAGGTCGGGTTGGTTATAGGATATAATAAAAAGTGAATAATGATGGTTATTATAAAAATAAAAGCAACTTGAAAAGTGCGCTGTAATTAATTGCCTCGACGAAAAGGAAACGCTGAAACAAAATAACACTCGTTCTTTGACAAATAGTAATTTGCAGTGTTAGCCAATAGACATGTTATTCTACAGACTGTCGAAATGAACAAATTGCTTAACACTAATTGGTTAGGTCGGCACTATACTACCTACAAACGACCAATTGCTCTATTGCTTGTTATCGCCATTACACATCTATATCGACACTCACAAGACAAAATCGTTCACGTGACATTTTTCATAATTTTTATTTTATTTATTGTAGATTATAGACGCGTCGACATCTAAGGTCATTAGAGTCTTTCAACTACACTAAATAACAACTAACTTAAAACTAAATAACATCACAAAACATCCCTGAGCGCAGGTGGGATTCGAACCCACGGCAGTCCAGTCTAGAGGTTGCGGCACCAAGATTGCTAACCACTAGGCTATACTGCCCTCAAAAATACATTTAAACTCTTTCATTTTAACCATATGGCATCAGCTACTGTCCTTCACACAGGCAAACCTGGGCTTAACAGCTATATATGTTTAAAAATATACGTTGGTGTATAAATTTCGTTGGGTTCGGTGTTTACGATGCTCGTGTTGTAATTGAATTTACCTCGAGGCATGTGATCTACATAGTGCTTTTTAGTGATGTGCGATTACGAGATGTTTTAGTCGATTGTCTCGATTGTTCAAACATCTCGATGACTCACTTGGACTCGATTGTTGTTGTTTCATAGTTCATCGAGACCGAGTCGCATAGTACTGTATCGTACACTGTCGAGAGCCACATAATATACAATCGATCATCACTCAATAACTGTGGTCGAGTCGATGTTCGATTGTGCAGTAATCGCGTAAATACGAATTCAATATAGTGAAGACATCACAGAGTAGCGAGTACCGACTGGACAGTGTGAACAGTGAACAATCAACGAGTCGCGTGAAGGGCAGTCGACTAGCATATAATCTTGAATCGCAATTATATATGTATTCTCATTCGCTGCTATTATACTATAACCTATGTGGCAAATAATCGACTTGAACAATCGAACTCCCAGTCGATTGTGAACTCGATTGTTATTATGAACGACTTTTTTACAGCAAATAGAATGAAAAATTGAATCATTAAATGAAGTGTATGAATAAATCATTGTAATTAATCTTTCTGATGTGAAACATCTTTGTCGGGCAGTGAACAGCCGCGTGAGGGGAAATATGCAACGAAATGTCTGGTCCGCTCCTTCGCTGCTGTTCTTCCCACCACTGCGGCACTCTCTCTCTCGGCTTCCGCGCGCTCGGGCACGGGAAGAGAGAGAGAGAGAGTATACATACGAACGTACTGTAAAGCAAAAGTATATGTATACACGTGTAGGTGTGTAATATAGATACTTCGCTGTGTATTTAGTTGCGTTTCTGGCTCAGGCGTGCTCAAACGCCGCAACCGCGTGTCTTACAGTGCAGTATATAGGATTACGTCAGCATTAACAGTTAGTTGCTGCTTTTGAAAAAATATATACTACTACATAGAGAATACCACCGAGTTCAGTAACGTTTTCTTTGATGTTTCACATATGTCGGGGGTCCCGAGACTCACACCATTTTTTTTATCGAAAATCTAACATAAGTCCTTTTGCCAATTATGACCACAGTAGGTATATATAACCGAACTGAAAGTAGGCAGGTTAAAAAAAGGAAACAGTTCACTTCCTTAATGGTTTTTCACATTCAACTTTTCCTTCTTTTACTAACAGTTGGACGATTATTCACACAAAACAAGAATATCCATTCATCTTTTTAGACCAATTCTTTTTAATAAATATTTGATATAAGATACGTGTGTAAGGTCACTGATATTCGCGAATTTAATTATAATACTAGCGGTTCGATCTGGCTACGCCCGGGTGCCATGAATTTATGATTTATTAATACATTACGTAAAAAAAATCAGATATTCCTATCGAGATGGGTATCAAATCAAAGATGGCTTATCCATAGCTGTTTATTGATACTAGCGTATACTCGACTAAATAAATAAAAAACTCGGGTCGCAGTGCCAAAACCCTGCCGACAATATAGTGTATTTGCTAATTGGCATTGTGGCTTTATTATGTGAACTTAAGTTTGTTTTTGGACAAAATAAAAAATTTAACCCCTTAATACATCCCTTAAAATAATATTTTTTTTCTTAATTTCAAAATTTTTATCAATGCAACCTCGGTACCAAATTAAATACACCCTTCAGTAAGTAAAGCACTATCCGTAAACTAGTGTTTTCATAAAATTTGTAACTCCGGTCCTGTCGGGCCGATTTTATTAAAATTTTAGCAGAACATTTTAATCGTTACTAAAGGGTTAAATTTCAATTTTGAAACGATTCTGAGAATTTTTTCGGCATTTTTGGGCTCAAAAACATTTTTCAACCCCTTAAAACCACCCTTAAAATAGTCCGATTTGGCCCATTTTAAATAGGCTTCGTGCGGTGATGTTTTTTAACGTGCCTACCAAATTTCGTCAAAATCAATTAACTCTTTCGGAAGTTATTGCACGCACACATATATATATATATATATATATATATATATATATATATATATATATATATATATATATATATATATATATATATATATAATATATAAATATATATATACATATATAAACAGACATTTCCAAAAATGGTGCCAAAGTGTTCAGGAGGCTATGAAACGTCGAGAAATTTTGGTCCGACCCCTAGGTCCCGCCATCCGACCGACGCCAATAGTGTATGTGCCATATGGCAAATACACTAATAAATAAATATACGTTTATTAGTGTATTTGCCATAATATGGCACATACACTATTGGCGTCGGTCGGATGGCGGGACCTAGGGGTCGGACCAAAATTTCTCGACGTTTCATAACCTCCTGAACACTTTGGCACCATTTTTAAAAATTTTTATATATATATCTATGTATATATATATTTATATATATATGTGTGTGTGTGTGTGTGTGTACACGATAACTCTCGACAGACTTAATCGATTGAAACGAAATTTGGTACACACATTGGAACTCATCACCGCAAGAAGCCTATTTAAAATGGGCCCGATCGGACCATTTTCAGGGTTGCATTTAGGGGTTCCAAAAATTTTTTGGGCCCAAAAATACCGAAAAATTTATCAGAATCGTTTCAAAATTGAAATTTAACTCTTTAGTAAAGATTAAAATGTGCTGCTAAAATTTTAATAAAATCGGCCCGACAGGACCGGACTTTCAAATTTTATGAAAACACTAGTTTGTTGATACGGATTTACTTATGGAAGGGTGTATTTAATTGGGTGTACTGATAAAATCCATGTCTAATATTGAAATTTAGAAAAATTTAATTATTTTAAGGGATGTATTAAGGGGTTAAATTTTTTATTTTGTCAAAAAACAAACTTAAGTTCACATAATAATGCCACAATGCCTGTATTAGCAAATACACTATATTGTCGGCAGGGTTTGGCACTGCGACCCGAGTTTTTGTTCCTTTTACGAAACAAAACGAGCGGGATTCAAACATAATGTTTGTTCTTCCACCCGTCCATTTACAAAAGACATATAGGTACAGACATTTTAAAATATTTAAACAAAAACCGTCAAAAATTTTTAAAAACAATCCAAGATTAGTTAATGCTTTTAAGCCTTCTACGATCAATTAACAGCTTGGTTATTATTATAGTCAAGGATAAAATTTTTAAACTAGATTTATGGATAGTTTGTTTAATAATGTCACTCAGCTCGTTTAAATGCTTCGGCGCTAATTAATATGAAAAGGATTTTTTGATTAATTAATTGTGTTTTAAAGACCACCAACAGCTAAGGTTATTTGGGCCTAGCACCAATTCATATTTTCAATTCATTATTTTTTTTTTTTAATAATAAATTGAAAATCCAATTGACACTTTTACCAGCTCTCGGGTTAGAACCCGGGAACTGGGGACTTGTAATAGAGGAACCATAGCAACGCCATGTAAACAACAGCATCGCTAAACGCTCGGCTATTCTCAAGCCCAGGATTTTTTGAAAGAAATAGAGAACGGGGTACAACAAATGTGATATGTCTGCTGCTATATTGATTTCTAATTTCTCCCAAAAAAAAAATTCTCCCAAATAAAATTCTCCCAAAAAAAATTCTCCCAAAAAAAATTCACCCCAAAAAAATTCTCCCAAAAAAAATTCTCCCGAAAAAATTCTCCCAAAAAAAATTCTCCGAAAAAAATTTCTAATTTGACATTAAGATAATTAGGTTCAAGTGTTTTGAGAATTTTAAAAATAAAATTATATAAATACAACAAGCGTCGCTCAGACATATTCAAAATTTCGAATTTTAATAGATAAGAAGTGATAAGGGGATTTCATAAATAAATCGCATACATAGTTGTTCGGCGACCCATTTTATTAGTAAAATTATGGCACAACTGGATTGATTGTAGCGACCTCTAACAACTAAACAGTTTAGTCGAGTTAAAATCGCGACACGTACACAACTCGACTAAACTGTTTAGTCGTGGAAACAATTGTGTGTATGCGTCTGTTTTATTTATTGTAGAAATAGACGCGTCGACAACTTAGATCATAAGCGTCTTAATTACATTAAATAACAAATTCCTTAAAACCAAATTACATCACAAAACATCCATGAGCGGAGGTGAGATTCGAACCCAGGGCAGTGTGATCCAAAGGTCGGCTACGCTAACTATTACACCACATTGTCCTCCGTGTATACGTTTAGACGCTAATGACCTCTGTTGTCGAGCGTCTATAATCTACAATTCATTCATTCCATTCCGTGTATACGTCTGGTCTTAAGATAGGCAATACTTCATCTATATTGTCTTGCAAGGTCTGTGTTTATTTTGCAATCTGAAAAGAGTCCCTCTGAAACAGATGAATAAATCCATTTTAGGTATATCTACAAGTATAACAGGAAATGGCTCACATCTAATGTAATAAAAAATATTAGTTGTTTTGAGTGAGCGAATGAACAAACAAAAAACTAATGGTCTAAAAGAGGAAAAGGGTAAATCGGCAAAACGGGTTTATCCAGAGGCGATTCATTCCGGCCGTGAAATATTTTCCCTTTATTCTCTCAAACGTTTTACCACCGGTTACAGACCTTCTAGCCAATGTTTGACCAAGCTTTGATCGTAGACGGAGAGCCCGCCGTCAGATTTCCTATATTTATTTATTGTAATGGGTCCGAAAATCTAAATCAAAATGTATGACAAATTTTTATGTTTCAAGGTCACTACACTATTTTTAGAAAGATGTCTGTGTGTGTGTATGTGTGTATGTGAGTGCGTGATGTGTGTATGTGTGTGTGTGTGTGTGTACGTATACGTACGTACGTATGTGTCCATTTCTTTCTAAGACGAAATCTCGAAAATGAAAAATGATATCGACTACGTTAGGGTGCCAATCGATGCGTATTAACGTAAATATGATCTGAAAGAAATTTTTTCAAAATCGGTTCAGCCGATCTTCTTTCTTAACCAAATAGACTCTAAAAAAGTAGATTTTACACAATATCTCGTGAATAAAAAATTATATCGACTTCGTAAGGGTGTCAATCGAGGTGTGTTAACGTCATTTTGATCCGACATAAATTTTATAAAAATCGGTTCAGCCGTTTTTTTTTTTTAATTATTGTTAAAAATAAATAATAATTATCTATGTTTTAATGATTAAAATGATTACTTTTCTGTGTAATATCTAATTTAATTATTATTATTAAATATTTATCAAACTGGGAAGTTCGTCGTGTGGACCTCAAGGGTCGCACTTTAGTCCTAATAAACGACCCACCTCACGGCTCGTTTACATGTATGTTTTTGGTGGGATAGATTCCTACAGAAAAACAATACAATTGAATATTAGATGCGATAGCTATGAAGTATATATGATATTTTTTTTATTTATAAGCGATGATTTCTATCCCATAACCATGGCGGATATCCCCTTGTTTTACAGTTAGCGTTATTTCGCTGTTAAGAATGACTGGGGCCAGTGTGTTAGTAGGTCTGTACCGTAAAACACGTATCTGTATATCTCCGGTTTCAAGGCAAGACCACTTATGAAGAATTTTTTATATTTCATTTCATAAGTACTTATTTTAATATAGATTTCTTTAACTATTTTTGTATAACATAAAAAAATGTTTCATATCTACATCTTTTATTTATTGTAGATTATAGACGCGTCTACAACTCAGGTCATTAGCGTCTTCAATACAACAAAATAATCCATTTGTGTATTAGAATCCGCCAGCCGGCATAGACAAACCGACTGGTAAGAGCTCAGGTCCCTGGGAACGCTAATTCCCAAAGAATATTGGAATGCAATTTGCTATTGCAACCACATTCCAATGTACCCCTGAGGAGCATATCTACATCGATTGTAAACTTGAAAAAATTTTCGTTAGAAAGCAGCCAATTATATAATTGTTTCGAAACATATTGGAAGAAATCATATTGGTAAAATGATTTTTTCCAATATGTTTCGAAACAATTATATAATTAGCTGCTTTCTAACGAAACATTTTTCAATTGCATTTAAGCCGTATAAAACTATTATTTATATTAAAAATATGAAATAGTGCATGTCCAAATAACCTTAGCTGTTTGGTGGCAATAAAAAAATATTTTATCTAAAATCTTATTTATACCATTTTGTCTTGTGACTTTAGTTATACGGGCTATATAAGTACTACCTACTCAACTGTAATGTAACCAGGGAATGTGTATATGTGGGGCGTTGAGTCAATCTGTGCCCGATAGACGAAATGGGGTAGTGAAAATCGGCGGACCCTCGCACTCGTACTGTCTCACTCAATCTTTCACTCATACCACAATCTCTCCCTCACTTCAATATTAACGTTCACTCCACAGTTCGACCTGTTTTTAAAAAAAACACAACGCCAACAAACGATTGTAAACCTATATAAATTTTTACAGACTTTGCGCGAATTTTTATTGCACTTTAAAACTGTTAGTTATGTGGAATATTAAATGTTTTTATTGTTTACTAGCGGCCCCGTCCGGCTTCGCCCGGGTGCTAAGAAAGCCCGGGTGCAATACACTACTCACTCGCTTCGCTCGTTCGCTTGAATATAATAATTACATTACTCACTCGCTTCGCTCGTTCGCTATATAAGTATATACAGTGTGTCCACAGACTCATCCTCAACATGGGGATCTCCGTTGTTATGGGAGATAGAGATTTGGTTAAATGAGACAAAATGTGCAGAATCTCCAGTACTACTACCCTGCGTAGTCAAACTTTCCATATTTTGCTTGGTTCGCGACCGACAGTTGAAAAACGAGATTTACCCATTTTCGTTTTTTGTTTATAACTCGCTTATTAAGTAAGTTAGAAAAAAAATATTTTCACTTTCTTAAGGCCCTTTTTTATGAAGATTTCAAATCTCTTTTCATATTTTTATTTACTTTTATAGTTTTAGAGATACTTGTATTAACTTTGTTTTTTTAAATACACGTCAAAGATGGCCATGACACCATTCGAAAGAGATTTTTTTTCTCTTTAATTTGATATGAGGGTTGATGGATTTATTTTCAAAAATAACAGAGTTATACGTAAAACACTGATTTTTAATAGTAGGCTATGCTAAATTAATTGATAAAACAACAGAAGGCTTAGCAAACAGTTGAAATTCGCGTTGGCTTAGTAAACGGCTGTTTTGTTTTAGCTGTCAAAGTGTAGTTTGTTGCTAATTTGTCAGTTTTCTAAGTGATTTATTAAATTTACTTTTGTTATCATGGAACCATTTTGTAACAATGAAAAATTTGATAATATGTTATCTTGTTACATTCTATGTCACAAAAATTCGACCAGAGCTGCAGAAATGTACTTCGATCAGTATCCAGAACGAAGACAACCTCATTCATCTATTTACAGAAACTTACGAGTAAATTTAATAAACTATGAATCATTTAAAAAGCCGTTTACTAAGTCAACGCGAATAAGTGAAGAAGACAAAACTACTGTTTTACGATCAATTGTTGAAAATCGCTTATTTTTCATTGTTACAAAATGGTTCCATGATAACAAAAGTAAATTTAATAAATCACTTAGAAAACTGACAAATTAGCAACAAACTACACTTTGACAGCTAAAACAAAACAGCCGTTTACTAAGCAGACGCGAATTTCAACTGTTTGCTAAGCCTTCTGTTGTTTTATCAATTAATTTAGCATAGCCTACTATTAAAAATCAGTGTTTTACGTATAACTCTGTTATTTTTGAAAATAAATCCATCAACCCTCATATCAAATTAAAGAGAAAAAAAATCTCTTTCGAATGGTGTCATGGCCATCTTTGACGTGTATTTAAAAAAACAAAGTTTATACAAGTATCTCTAAAACTATAAAAGTAAATAAAAATATGAAAAGAGATTTGAAATCTTCATAAAAAAGGGCCTTAAGAAAGTGAAAATATTTTTTTTCTAACTTACTTAATAAGCGAGTTATAAACAAAAAACGAAAATGGGTAAATCTCGTTTTTCAACTGTCGGTCGCGAACCAAGCAAAATATGGAAAGTTTGACTACGCAGAGTGGTAGTACTGGAGATTCTGCACATTTTGTCTCATTTAACCAAATCTCTATCTCCCGTAACAACGGAGATCCCCATGTTGAGGATGAGTCTGTGGACACACTGTATAAACCTTCCGTAAAAAATTATCTAACTGATGGTGAAAACCGCATCAAAATCCGTTGCGTGGTTTAGGAATTACATTACTCACTCGCTTCGCTCGTTCGCTGTTTGTGTGCTAATTATTGTGTGCGCTAGTCCTAAGACGTGTTAAGCGATTGCATCGTTCAGTGACATGCTTAAGTTTCGAAACCTACTCGAAACGTGAGGTAAATGAATGAGGATCGATCGTTTCCAACTGGCCTCATCGAGAGGCGTCGATGGAGGAGTGGGGGGAGGCTGTCGTGGTGTTGAGTGCGGAAACTGAAGTAGTGGAAGAGTCTGGACTTGGGATGCCGCAGCTATAGCAAAACACACAGGCAATATATATAGGCTAGAGACTTTACCCTTGAAGGTGATCACCGATACATACTGTTCTTTTATATCGCTACGGGAATACGCTATTCATTCCTGCATTCCTGTTACGTGGAATTATAAGTTAATGAAACATTGTGATTGTAAATCAGCTTTACCGAACATTGAGAACATTTACAGTTTTGTAGGAGGCTATGGACCATAAGACGTAATATAAATATCTAGTGAGTTACATAGAAAAAATAGTACAGTGAACTGGGCTTGAGAATAGCCGAGAGTGTAGCAATGTTGTTGTTTACATGGCGTTGCTATGGTTCCTCTATTACAAGTCCCCAGTTCCCGGGTTCTAGCCCGAGGGTAAAAGTGTCAATTAGATTTTCAATTTATTATTTAAAAAAAAATAATAATTTGAAAATATGAATTGGTGCTAGGCCCAAATAACCTTAGCTGTTGGTGGTCTTTAAAACACAATTTTAATTTTTTCTTTAGTACAGTGAAATTTTTAAACAATTTTCCATAGCAACGTTTAACTATTAAAAGCTTAACTCGGAACCTGCTAAAAAAACAAGACATTTACTACATTACTTAAAACTACTATAACTTAAAAAAAATCTGGTAATTTGTTTCACCATTTTGATGCGAAATCCTGAATAAAATATAAGTAAAAAAACTTTTTAGAGACAAGTTTTTATTGAAATGTACTAAAGAAGAAAAAAAAATATTTAATAATTTTGGTTCATAGTTATTATAAAAGCAGGGGTTGTAATCACTATGATAGTTTATTAGCCACAACCCCCGCTTTTATAATAATTATGAACCAAAATTATTAAATATTATTTTTTCCTCTTTAGTACATTTCAATAAAAGCTTGTCTCTAAAAAGTTTTTTTACTAATATTTTATTTTGTTCATTTTAGTCTTTCAAAATTTTACCCCCTTTTGATCCCCCTCGGGGCTGAATTTCGAGAAATCCGTTCTTAGTGAATACTTACGTCAGAAAAGGAATCTACTGTCTAAATTTCAAGTTTCTAGCTTCAGCGATTTGGCCTGGGCGTTGATTAGTCAAAAAAACCCTACACCCTCGTTTAAACCCCTTAGGGGTTGAATTTAATTCTAAAAACGATTTATTAATGTATTATCATCGGAAATACATATGTGTACAAAATTTCAAATCGAGCGGATACGTAGAAGTCGTTCAAAATTAACTTGCAAGATTTGACCTAAACAAACACACAAACAAACACACATGGCAAGTTAAATAAAAGCTTGTAAAAAATAACTATTAACTTGGATATAAATCTGAATAATAGGTGTAACTCGTAGCACTGAATAATTACGTGGTAATACAACGCTAGGTGATAATTTTATACCTGAAGGGCGATAATAAACGTGTAACACATCGAAATACGAATAATAGGTGTTTCGACGTGTTCGACGCTCATGCTTTATCGCCTTACATTATTCGTATTTCGGTGTGAAAACACGCACAGTGCTTCACACTCGCCTATCTTCTATTCCCTTTAACGATAATACTGTATTCACACGTAACAGAAAGATTTCACATTGATAATGTACAAGGTTATCATAAAGTAAGAGATATAGTTCATCTTATTATACAGGGTGTCCCGTGACTCAAGGTCCATTGCTTAAGGGCCGTGTTTTTGAAGTAATTTCGGTGGGAAAATACGCACCGTGCTTCACGCTCGCCTATCTTCTATTCCCTTTAACGATAATACTGCATTCTCTCGTAACAGAAAGATTTTACATTGATAATGTACAAGGATATCATAAAGTAAGAGATATAGTTCAGCTTATTGTACAGGGTGTCCCATGACTCAAGATCCATTGAATTTGGAGGTAAAAATTGATTAATAAACATATGGTCGAAAATGTTTCCTAACAGAACTACAACCATTGAAAGTTGAAATGCTAAAATCTAAAAAAAATGTCCAGGCTTTGTAATGAAGCTGCAGGAGATAATTTTCAACAGAATTAGTAGATAACAGACTGTTATGTAGCCAGGATTTCTTGCCCAGCTTGGCTAGGTCAGTACTACGGCAGATTATAGTGCACATAGACACTCTCTGAGATGGTAAGTGAATTTTGGATCTTATATGAGGATTGAATTATATGAGCATCGTCCAGCGAATAGTTTGACAAGCACTGATCTATATATGTTATACAATCAGCTATGCATCCTACTTGAATCAAAACAGCGTACCATCAGATTTACATTATAGGAAAGCTAGAAATACATTCAATATTTTGTGATATGTATTGTTGCTATGTATAGCCAACGCCGCCCATATTGTTCCAATATACACTACATGATGGACATGTTCACTGGACCGTGTACACTCGGCTTTAATCAGTTCCGTGCATCCATTGAGTTACAGTATATCGGCATAGCCTACTTCTTTACTCAATCATTGAAGAAAAGGATAATGGCCATTTTATAATTATTAATTCAACAAACCGCGATATCACGAACTATTATAAATTTTATCCAAGTGTGCAAGCTTTCACGGCCGGCATTGTTCCAAGTCTTCATGGTTTCCGGGCACACTGACCTGTGAGCCGCCAAGGAGGACACTTCGACCGCTGCCACATCGCCTTTGAGAATGTCTACCGCAGTTGTAGACGAAACGTCAGGTAGAAATACCACCGGACCACGGCCTACAAGCCCGGAAGCCATGAGGACTTGGAATATTATAAATTTTGTAATAAAAATTGTTTTATACGAGTTTGGGCTTTTAAATGCGTTAAGAAGGAGTATTTTATGGCGTTACCAAAAACATCTATAACGTTTGACAAAAAGGACCGCTAAAAATAATATTTAATAATTTTAGTTCATAATTATTATAAAAGCGGGGGTTGTCATCTCTATGATAGTGTATTAGTCGCAACCCCCGCTTTTATAATTCCTAATTATGAATCAAAATTATTCAATATTATTTTTTCCTTTTTAGTACATTTCAATAAAAGCTTTTCTCTAAAAAGTTTTTTTTGACTAATATTTTATTTTGTTCATTTTAATCCTTCAAAATTTTACCCTTCTTTGACACCCTTAGGGGTTGAATTTCGAGAAATCCTTGTTTAGTGTATGCTTACGTCAGGAAAGGAACCAACTGTCCAAATTTCAAGTTTCTAGCTTCAGCGATTTGATCTGGGCGTTGATTAGTAAAAAAAACCCTACATCCCCGTTTAAACCCCTTAGGGGTTGAATTTATTTCTAAAAACGATTTATTCATGTATTTTCGTCGGGAATACATATGTGTGCAAAATTTCAAATCGATCGGATACGTGAAAGTCGTTCAAAATTGACTTGCAAGTTTTGACCTAAACAAACACACAAGCTAACATACATTGCAAGTTAAATAAAAGCTTGCAAAAAGAATGTAAATATTTTTGTTTTGGAAAAAAAAAGTGAGTACAGTAATTTCGTAAACAATTTGTAATGTTCAGTCAATATTGTGTAGCATGTATGTTTTGTGTATATGATAGATTGAATTTTCGATATATCCGCTGAAATAACAAGATCTGACTGTAGCGCACGTCCTGCTGAATTAAAAATCTATAACATGCTAAATTACTGCCAAACACGCATACAGCGGAACAAAATTATCCACACCAGGCGTGTACAACCTTTATACGTCGCACACATGCTACTTTTTGATGTGAAACATCTTATGCCGGGCTGTGAACAGCCGCGTGAGGGGAAATATGCAACGAAATGTTTGGTCCGCTCCTTCGCTGCTGTTCTCCCCACCACTGCGGCACTGGCTCAGGCATGCACTGTAGCACACGCGGTGTTACAGTGCAATATAGCACACGCGGTGTTACAGTGCAGTATATAGAATTTTGTATTGAAAGATGAAAACACACGATTTAGAAACTGCATCGTGACTACATTTGACGATTATTCAGCTGATCAAAAATTCTCTTTCCGTCGCGCGATTTTGAAACAGCATGAAGACTATTTGATTGGCTTAGATCTAAAACTCTCTCATTTTTCTTCTCTCTCACTTTCATATGCATGTAATATCTGTGGCCAAAAAGCAAAAGAGCTCATGTGGAAGTTTATATATCGTTAGATACACTTTTTAAATCATATTTTGTGTCACACTGCGTCATGTCTTCATGGATCCTCATTAGTCAGGATCCGATTTAAAATTTTCGCTCCCCTAAGCTCTGAATCAAATTGCCCCCTTTCTTAAGTTATATTTAGATAAAATTGTCTTCTGATGATGCTAACATGGTTAGGAAAACGTACATCGAGAAGAAATAAGTGCATATTTGTTTCACATCTGCGCGCCTGCTCAATCGATGAGCGACAAACCGCAATTTCAGACATTTCTTGTCTCGGGTACAACAGACGACAGTTTTCCAGGCCTGTAGACAATAATGTATAATATGTATCCAGGAGGCTTGTTCAGCGTTAGTTTATATTCTAGTCGCACGCCCATGTATACACACACACACACACACATACAATGAACAGGTGTATAAGTTAGGTTATAATACACGTATAGGTGGGTTATATATAGATCCGCTGTATGTATTTCATGTATATGTTTATATTATGTACTTGTTGCATAGAGGAAGCCAGTCATTACAGTATCAATGTCAACATTGTATACATAAATAATGCCTTCTTTAATAAAAGAAAACTTTTTACGCTTGCCTTTCTAAATTTATAACTTTTACCGCACATATAGGTAATACACGGACAATGTAGAGGAGTTATTATTATAATGTATAAGCAAAGAGATGGATAGCTTTAGTGTTTTGTTTATTTTTAGAAGAGATTATAATCAAGGTTCTATAATGTACTAGGTTTTACCCGCGCCTTCGTTTACGTTAATGTCATTTTTATAGTAGAAGTGCTATCGTAATATAACTTGTCCTATTTAGTCCAGCAGTCAGGTACTTTTTACCTGGAAAGTATTCCGAAGTTAATGATATTTTGGTGTGTTGTTTGCGGGTACTCTGTGGAGTAGAATCTGAGTTTTTGACCTCGAAGACCCTGTGCAAACGTGGGGGGGAGCCGAAAAACCACAACATTTTACCTCCTTTTTTGCTTTTTTCGAAATCTCTCACAAACGGTCGACTTAAGCAATTCTTTTACTATGTAATGTTTTAAAGAGGATTACATTTCCTACAATTTTCATTCCCACAACTTTTCTGTAGTACTAATGGTAAGCGCGCTGCAGCTTCTTGAAAATCACCAGCTCCGCTTTTTGTAACCTTGGTAACCAATGGTTAAAATGTAATGTTCTTTTCAATAGTTTTATTTATTTTCTTCTTCATCGAACTTTAAATTGAAAATACACATGTTACACATTGGTTACCAAGGTTACAAAAAGCGAAAAAAAAAGAAATTGACTACAGCAAAAAAGAAGTAAACCCCTCTTTGCGATACGTCTCAAAAAACGATGCACAACACTTGAAAATTTGTGCCGGATTGGGGATATTATTCTTAGAGCTCTATACTTAGATGACAGGATTAATTATAAAGAAAGTTTAGAACAACCGTTCACGTGAACGAAGCCACTGAAAAAAGCTAGTGGTACTATATAATATTATTTATGTTACTTACATTAATTATAGAATACTGTCTCAGCACATACCTGAAACAAAAAATATATACATTATTGAACTGTTGAACCGATGTCAGTGAATGTTTAAGCTATAATACAACGAGTTGCCATCTTCAGGTGTGATTAATTAACCACACCTGAAGATGGCAACTCGTTGCTGAAACGCGTAGTGTAAATTCACAAGAAGTCACAAGACTGATATAATACAAGGTATATCTGTCTGATAAGTGACCCATTACATGCTTACATACATGTATGTAAAGTAGGCAAAAAAAAATTATCGAGTCCTTCGGGAATTATCGTGAAAACACACATTTCCAAAAATGGTGTCAAGTTCAAAATGAAGTAGTGAAACGTTTTTATAGTACTATCCATACGTCCCGTCATCCGACCGACCGAGTGTATACGCCAAATGATTTTTAAACGGCTCTCAAAAATACATTTTTCAGAAATGGAAGCGATAAAAAACGTTTCACCTTAATAGAAATAATGCACCAGCCTTTATTTGCCATTCAACCGTTCGACATGCGTGTGTGTGCGAAAATATTATGTGAAAAAGTGCACAAATGGTAAAAACGAATAACTCTGATATATAATTTCACCCACTGTTGACATGAAAAGGCTGTTACAATAAAATGTGTTTTATGTTTTCTATCTAATGTAAGAATTACTGCCAAAGAAAAATCTTATATTTTTCCAATAGACTATTTGATATACCGGGTGTTAAATAAACAACATTCATTTCGGTTTCTTGATAAAATATGTTTTAAAGAAGGTACATGTGGAACCAGGCGCGGGTCCAAGGGGGAGGGGGCAATGGCGACAATTGCGCCCCTTGAGCTTTGTCTATATACATATAGACTATAGTTAAATAAAAAAGGGTGTGGGTCTCGGGACCCCCCACAGATGTAAAACATCAAAGAAAACGTTATT
Organism: Mongoloraphidia duomilia; assembly: GCA_039654895.1. Taxonomy (NCBI): domain Eukaryota; kingdom Metazoa; phylum Arthropoda; class Insecta; order Raphidioptera; family Raphidiidae; genus Mongoloraphidia; species Mongoloraphidia duomilia. The sequence continues at coordinate 1,919,106 of CM077526.1, forward strand.
AAACTCGGTGGTATTCTCTATGTAGTAGTAGGTATATATTTTTTCAAAAGCAGCAACTAACTGTTATGCTGACATAATCCTATATACTGCACTGTAACACACGCGGTTCCGGCGTTTGAGCACGCCTGAGCCAGAAACGCAACTAAATACACAGCGAAGTATCTATATTACATACCTACACGTATACACATATACTTTTGCTTTACAGTACGTTCGTATGTATACTCTCTCTCTCTCTTCCCGTTCCCGAGCGCGCGTAAGCCGAGAGAGAGTGCCGCAGTGGTGGGGAGAACAGCAGCGAAGGAGCGGATCAGAAATTTCGTTGCATATTTCCCCTCACGCGGCTGTTCACTGCCCGACATAAGATGTTTCACATCAATAATATTTTACCCAATTTTTGGTTTCATACACACAAATTACAAAATCAGAACGATTCTCCTGGAAGATAGGTAACTCATAAAAATTCCCCCCCCCCGAGCATCCTACTACTTAGTCAAAATGAGTGCAATCGCACCATTTAAGGGTTATATAATAATAATAATAATAATAATAATTTTATTGCTCCAAAGACATAATATACATGTATAGGAGAAGTCAGTACAACAGCGTGTATCATATTATTATCCTAGATAATTTTTTAGGTCATAATTTGTTTCTTTGACTAACAGTTCTTTTAATTTCTTTTTCAGATTAAACCCTGCTTTTATATTTTCAGGTACTTTATTATGTATCCGAATCATAGCGTTGCGGACACCTCTCTGAACTACAGCTAGCCAAGATGCTACCGTTTTAAAATTAGTTTTGTTTCTTGTCGAGTAGTTATGATCAAAATTATTCTCGTTAAAAAGAGATGAATTGTTTTCTACAAAAAGTACGCATTCTAAAATAAAAATGTCGTAAACGGTGAGAATTTTGAATTTTTTAAATAACTCTCGACAGCTATGTCGAGGTGCCACCCCCGCTATGATTCGGATACATTTCTTTTGAAGTAAGAATACTTTTTTTGAGAGCGTGGAACTGCCCCAAAATATAATGGCAAACTGTAAGTTTGAATGGAAGTAAGCATAGTAGATACTGAGAAGTGTATCAAAGTTTACAACTCTTTTTAGGTATCTTATTAAGTATATTGCTCTGCATAGTTTAGATAGTAATTGTTCTATGTGTGACTTCCAGTTCAAACCACAGTCAATATATATCCCTAGAAATCTTACATGTTTTGCTAATGATACTTCTGAACCCAACAAATTCATTTTTTGAGGAATTTGGCAGTAATTACCGAATTTTATTATTTCTGTTTTAGATCTATTTATTTTCAAACTATTTTCCTCAAACCATGTGTTTAACAATTCTGTGGTAGTTTTAATTTGATTTAGTAGTATTAATTATAGGAGTCGAAATTTCTTTTTTGAGTTCGAAAACACCGAAAAAATTGTCGGAATTGTATAACATAAATTAGGCCCGTACTTAGAGTGCCCGCGGTGAGAGATGAAGCCAGGCACGTCATCAATAATATGCTAGTGAACGCCTGCTTGCCCGCAGACAGTGCCGTGTACACAAAACTGCACGTTGGGTTGTATGACGTTAGGTACAATTTTGGCAAACTGCTATTCATGACAATAAACAGCCAATAACAAGCTAGAAGGCAGGCGCAATGCATTCACGTTACTATGACGCGGTGGCTTCATCTTTCGCCGAGCGAGGTCTACCAAATTTATAAAATCAAGCGGATAGTGAATAATTTACCAAATGCAGAGGTAGGTAGCTAATATTGAAATTAAGGAAAATTTAATTATTCTGAGGGATGTATTAAATGGCTAAGTATTTTATTTTTTCCAAGACCCAATTTAAGTTCACACAAAAATACATTTAAATTCCACGATTCATTGGCAAATACACCATTTTGTTGGCATGGTTTGGCACTGCGAAATTTAACATCACTGATTACAGATTAATGTAATTTTTAGCAGTGTAATAATGTATTATCCTAATTATTAATAATAACAGCCGATCACGAGAACAGAAAATAAAGGTTATAAATTTTGCATTGCGTGTTGCCGACTCATAAAATGTAAATGATTCCATATTCTGTAGTCTGAATAATGTATACCGTATGATACGTGGCATACGCCGCAATAAATTCCGTTGCCTAAACTGCATCTGAATGATGCTAATATTATGATCATTATATCCAATTTAAAATATATAAACTTCTTAATAGAAGCTCTGTCATTACCATATTGTCATTTATTGTAGACGTGCAATTTGTATGTCATATTTCAGAGAATTCTTTCTAAAAATACGTTTGCTATGTGAGGTTCTCCTAAATTATCATGAGGATGGAACGTTGTTTATTATTGAGCGGAAACATGTCCGAGGAACGATTTTAAAATCTAAATTTGAGCCCGGGGCAGAATTTCCTAACTTCGGCTTTATAAACAAGGTGATCACTTTTTTAAATAACAATATATGAGTTAGGTAATTGTGGACAACAATATAATAATTAATAATTAATTCAACAATGAATTTTTAATCTACAAGGCATCCACTAGGTCGTGAATAGTATTTCTTAACATATCAGTCAGCATATTATGCCATCATGATTGTTAAACGTCAAACGATTGTTGTCAAATGATTGCTTCTGATTTTTTCCTTATATATCTTATAACAATCGTTTGACGTTTAACAATCATGATGGCATAATATGCTGACTGATATGTTAAGAAATACTATTCACTACCTAGTGGATGCCTTGTGGATTAAAAATTCATTGTTGAATTAATTAATAATGATCACTTTTTTCTTTAGAATACATTTCTTGGACTTTTCCCGGGTTTCTAAGTGACTTTTTAGTTTTTTTCCTAGAGAAATTAACACAAAAATTAAACAATAATTTATTTTTGTTTACGTTTCAGAGAAATTTTCGACCAAATTAACCATGCATAGTTTTCTTTAGAATACATTTCTTGTACTTTTCCCGGGTTTCTAGGTGACTTTTTAGTTTTTTTCCATGAGAAACAAACAAAAATAAATAATAATTTATTTTTGTTTACTTTTCAGAGAAATTTCCGGCCAAATTAACTATGCATAGCTACTTGCAAAGATTTTGTATGACACCAGGTATCTACCAAAGTTGGTCGACATAATTTGTTCAGTGTATAGGATCAGGACCCTCGGTGAGCGACTCTGACTCACACAAATTGACCGGATTTTTTTTTCATAAAAATAGCTGACTTCTATCAAAATGCCCTGACATTTCCCTGGCCAGTAAAATTCAGACGAAGGTACGGAACCCTAATAACAGTCATTTAAAATATTCATAGTAATTCAATAAAGTGTACGAAGAATACACTTAATTTAAATTGAAATTAATTTTTTCAGGTACTGTTTTGTATATTAATTTCCCTAGTGAATATATACCTACATATTTTTGTAACGTCCGATAAATTCAAATTATATTATCCTGGTCACTTCACTCCCACCATATTTTCCCTCATTTAAACGATACAGTAACACAAACCGTTCATGAAGTTGAATTTAATTAGCGCAAAACAAAAAATTAATGCGATTTCTAAATGAATTCAGTGAAAATTCGACACACAATTTGTTTTGTTAAGAAAAAATAAGACATGGTGGAAGATACGGGTCGTTTTAAAGTTTTAAAACATTCTTTCGATGTTGCAGAACTCTATGATATAGAGAAATGGTGATCCGTAGATGATGTAGAAAAAACTCAGTGGCAAAAGGATCCTTTTGCCACTGAGTTTTTTCTCTCCTAATTTCAACATTCTTTAGGTTGAATCATTTATTATTCGAGTAGGATTGATTTCAAATTCTGCAATGCTTTTCATTGTCAAAATATGTCTTCAGTATATTATTATGATGTTGAATCAATAACAAAAATATAAGCTTTGCTAATGTTTGAAGCTAGTGGCCAAAATTTCGATTAATATATTTCCATCATCAGGATCTATGAACATGTACGAAATTAATCGAGGGCAGTATAGCCTAGTGGTTAGCGTGCTTAGTGCCGCAACCTCTGGACTGGACTGCCGTGGGTTCGAATCGCACCTGCGCTCATGGATGTTTTGTGATGTTATTTAGTTTTAAGACAGTTGTTATTTAGCGTAGTTGAAAGACGCTAATGACCTGAGATGTCGACGCGTCTATAATCTACAATAAATAAATAAACGAAATTAATCAGGACAATCATTGTTGTTAAACTAAATTTTCTGACAATGCTTTCTGCAACTACAAAGTTTATGAAGTCATTGCTCCTAATAATAGTTTTATACGGCTGAAATGCTGGTTGGTAAATGCTAGTAATGCTGGTTGGTAAAATGATTTTTTCCAATATATTTCGAAACAATTATATAATTGGCTGCTCTCCAACGAAAAAAAAAGTTGTCAATTGCTTCTAATGCAATATAATTTGAAGGAAACTTCTTATAAGAAGTTTTATAAGATTATTTTAAATCACTGGCGGCGCGGTCTGGATTCTCCCGGGTGCAATGATTTTATGATTTATTAATACGCTACTCACTCGCTTTGCTCGCTCACTTCAAGTATTAAAGTCCACAGAAATTATAGCTTACAGAAATGAATAATAATAATAATTCTCATCATTTCGAATTGAATATTATCTACAAGAAATATGGAAACGGTTCTGTAATAAAGAACGATGATTATTTTTCATTGTTAAAGTTAATGTTCATATCGGAACAATAGATGGACAAATATATACATACGTACAGTATATATGTAAAGGATATTACAGAAACGTTTATGTAAAACCCAAATATCCCTGGGGATTTGTTGTCATAAAAGTGGATATTATGTGCTCCGGTAATACTAGCGGACAGGACTTTTATTTAGGCTACGTACACACAAGCGTATAAATTACGTACGTTGCAACGCACGTCATAAAACCGGGGTCACACGACGAGTGTTTTGGCGGGTCTAGTCTGACTAAGGCATCGAACCCGGTTTTTCCCGGTTCCAAAAGAACCGGTTTTTCCCGGTTTCTAGAAGCAAAATAAAAACCGGTTCCTAAATATAAAAGCCCGGGTAATTCGGTCCTTACGGTTCTTGCAAAAAACTGATTATTTGATAAGTATGTAATTAAAATACTTAAAAAGACTATTGTTCTTAAAATAAATAATTCTTTGATATGGAATTTATTGTTTAATTTACGATCTTTCCCTTGTATCATGTTCGTAATGAACAAAACTCTAAAATAAATAATATTAAAAATAATCTGCTTACTGTTTTATAGGTAAAAACCAATAAAACCGAAAGAACCGGGTACCCGGTTCTGGTATAAGTTCAGAACCGAAAGAATCGGTTCTCAAAATATAGCCGGTTCTCGATGTCCTAAGTCTGACGTTTGTCATATCTCGCCCCGTGGGAACGTTGACTCAACATTATTCGAGGTGACTTGGAATGAAATGTCGGTAAATGCTCAGACATCAAACGCTTGTAGATCAACGAATGACAAGACTCTGTACGGCTCATGGACTTGAAAAGTATACCTTAGATATTTTAGGCATTTTCAAAAAATTCTGACAGTTCATTTGCGTCGCCATCTTTTCTTCTAGAGTGCCGCGAAGTTCGTGCAAGTAAGTAATGACAGGCGCACGCAAGCGTACGCAGGAATTAACAGAAGTTGCCACGGCAACCGTTATTTTCTGCGCTAGTGCAGAAAGTAAACCTTTCGCCACACACCTGCCTGTTAAATGGGTCATTAATGGCCGCCATACATACATCGAAAGTATTTATTTATTTTTATTTATTGTAGATTATAGACGCGTCGACAACTTAGGTCATTAGCGTCTTAATTACATTAAATAACAACATCCTTAAAACTAAATGACATCACAAAACATCCATGAGCGGAGATGGGATTCGAACCCACGACAGTGTGATCCAAAGGTCGGCTACGCTAACCGTTACACTACACTAACATCGAAATGGCAAAAAATATATTTAAATTGACTGTACTTTCAAAAATTGTTATGTTGTGAGAACGATTGGGTTAAATTACATGTGGTGGCGCCATCTCTTGAAATGGGTGAAGTGCAGGTCTCTCTTAACAGTATAGATACTTTCGTTGCAACGGACGTCATGCTTGTGTGTCCTTAGCCTTAAAGTGCGGCAATGTATTGTAGTCCGTGTTGTCGGCGTGATACTGGAAGAACCGTAGACGGGTTATTGAATATGCAAATTAACTTGTTTACTTAATGCTGAATTGAAATTTAATATTACAATTCCTCATTACGGGTTAACGTAATTCCACTTTTATATTATGACGTCTACGCATAAACTTCAGTTTGTTCTCATGACCTTGACGAATATTATCAATAAAGACAGGGGCGTAACATATTTTTTTTTTCACATACTGGAATTCCGAGATTTCGCAATCCTGATATTTCGGACACTTTTTAAATAGTAGGTACTACATCAATTTCGAAACTGAAGAAGGAATTCCGAAAATAATAAAAAGATAAAAAATTAACAAATTTTTGCAAAATTTTCCGACCACAAATATAATTCTCACATCAAAACTCAAAAATGAAAAAAGGGTGTGGGTCTTGGGACCCCCGACAGATGTGAAACATCAAAGAAAACGTTATTGAACTCGGTGGTATTCTCTATGTAGTAGTATATATTTTTTCAAAAGCAGCAACTAACTGTTATGCTGACGTATAATCCTATATACTGCACTGTAACACACGCGGTTGCTCGAGCACGCGGAAGCCGAGAGAGAGAGAGAGTGTCGCAGTGGTGGGGAGAACAGCAGCGAAGGAGCGGACCAAACATTTCGTTGCATATTTCTCCTCACGCGGCTGTTCACAGCCCGACATAAGATGTTTCACATCAATAATACGTTTCGTGCTTTTTGAAAATTTTAAACAGGTTCTCATCGTTGTACTTTAAATAATTACAAGTCAATATTAGAAAAATTGACATGCCAGCAATTTAAATATAAAATTACATTTTCTAAAATACCAACAGAGTATTATAAAGTAATTGACTTTAGTGAACGTTGTCTGCACTATTGAAGCAAAGTTTTGTTTATTTTCCCTATTCTAAAATATGTATAATATGATAAATTTTGTCGAAAAGTTTTACCACAAAACTGTTCACATATAGACTGTATGCATAGTGCATACTTCTTGTTTCTATAATATAAACCAGTGTTTCCCAATCATTTTTGATTGTGGCACACGTTGGTTGTATAGAGGGATCGGCAACCCGCGGCTCGCGAGCCGCATGCGGCTCTTATGATGTCAAGATGCGGCTCTCCAGTTCCATGCGCAACTATTAATAATTATATTATTTTATTTTCAACACTCATAAAAAATATTAAACTGCAAAAGAAACTTTAAACAGGATAAAAACACTCAACAGAGAACAGTGAGAATAGGTGAAGTAGAGAGTATACGGACAGCTGACATTTTTTAAATGTGACAACACGTTCTGTTTGTTTAGTTATTGGTGCACGTACCAGGACTGTAACGCTTGGCCGGACCCCTCCTCCTCCCAAATTGCGTTACGTAATTTGCGTATGCCCCCTGGCCATTGATTTACCATTTTCTACATATCTACATTAAATAATTTTATTTATTGTAGATTATAGACGCGTCGACATCTAAGGTCATTAGCGTCTTTCAACTACACTAAATAACAACTAACTTAAAACTAAATAACATCACAAAACATCCATGAGCGCAGGTGGGATTCGAACCCACGGCAGTCCAGCCTAGAGGTTGCGGCGCCAAGCACGCTACCATCTAGGCTATACTACCCTCAACATTAAATAAACTAGCTGTAGAATAAAGGCAGGGTTTTGAAGAACCCTGTATATATTTTGGACGTAAATTATTCATGTAACTAAATAGGTTTTGTGTGTATCTATATATGCAAGAGTGCTGTTTACACTGAAACTTCAACTAAAATACATAATATTAGTTTGTTTATAACTTTGTCTTGATAAAATGCTGTCTGAAGTTGTCTGACATACAAAAGCAGTTCGCTTAGGGACATTTCAACGGAAAATAAATCAAACGTGCTCCATTTTAGAACCATCTTGATCAGACAGAAAAATTCACAGATTTCGCAATCCTTGCAACCATCGAGGACATTGGAAATGATAACAGCATATATGAAACATAATTAACTGTTTATTATACACACAATATTTATCAATGCACTGTTTAGTTTTGTCAGGAATAACCCTATTATTCTTCTGTTATATACGCGTTCACTTTTGCTTGATTACTTAACTTTTAAATGGATTTTTCTACAGTATTTATTAACATTTGCTCAAAAATAACACCGCAGATCGTCGCAAATAACTTTCAATTAACTAGACATGATATAAAACACATTTCGAAAAAATTGCGCTTGTTCAATTTTGCATGATTGCTCCTCACTTGATCGCGACACCGTTGTCTTTTGGCCTTGAACGAAAACTCGAAACTCTGCCCCCATATACGAACATAAACATTTCCAATGTTAAAAACCAGATTGTTATTCTTTTGCCTTGTAACCCGTTTCTCCTGTAATAGTAAAATAAATATAAATAAAAAAAGTAATTAGCCGGAAAACACATTTTAATCCGGCTACAATCGGATTAGAATAATTTTTCTGTCAAAACTGAAATTAACGGATGTGAAGCCGCGAGTAAAGGCAAATCAAACATATTATAAAACAAAGTTCCCGACGCGTCTGTCTGTCTGTGCCTGATTTTCTCCGTAAGTACTGAAAGGATTTTGTTCCGATTTTCACGATTAGATAGACTGGTTCACGAGGAAGGTTCAGCTGTATAAATGAAACTGGCCGGCCCGGCTTCGCTCGGGTGAAATCGAGGGTAATCTCAAAAATTACTGAACTAATTTCAATTTTTTTTCATCAGTGTTCAATAGGTGATACCGAGGGCAGTATAGCCTAGTGGTTAGCGTGCTTAGTGTCGCAACCTCTGGACTGGACTGCCGTGGGTTCGAATCCCACCTGCGCTCATGGATGTTTTGTGATGTTATTTAGTTTTAAGATAGTTGTTATTTAGTGTAGCTGAAAGACGCTAATGACCTGAGATGTCGACGCGTCTATAATCTACAATAAATAAATAAAAAAGATAGGTGATACCTTGCTTTAGAGAGAGCCGAACGAAGCCGAACCGGGCCGCTAGTAGAGTGCCCTCGGAGAGAGAAGAAGCCAGGCACGTCATCAATAATATGCTAGTGAACGCCTTATTGCTTAAAACTTCACCTATCGACGCTCATGAATCTCGAAAACAGCCAATAGCAAGCTAGAAGGCGGGCACAATGCATTCACGTTACTATGACGCGGTGGCTTCATCTTTCGCCGCGCGAGGTCTATTATGTATTTTTACAAGCTTTTATTTAACTTGCAATGTTTGTATGGTAGTTTGTTTGTTTAGGTCAAATCTTGCAAGTCAATTTTGAACGATTTCCACGTATGCGATCGATTTAAAATTTGGTACACATATAATGCATTCCCGATGACAAAACATGATTTTAGAATTAAATTCAATCCCTAAGGGGGTCCAACGAGGGAGTAGAGTTTTTTGACTATTCAACGCCTAGGCCAAACCGCTAAAGCTAGCAACTTGGAATTTGGACAGTAGGTTTCTTTTGTGACCCACTATATGAAGGGATTTTTCGAAATTCAATCCCTAAGGGAGTCAAAAGGGGATAAGCTTTTAAACGACTAATAGGAACAAAATAAAATAAAATATTAGTAAAAAAAACTTTTTAAAGACACGCTTTTATTTTAAATGTACTAAAAAGGAAAAAAATAAGTTTTAATAACTTAGTTTCATAATTATAAAAGCGTGGGTCGTGACTAATAAAATATCGTAGAGTTTACAACCCACGCTTTTATAATTATGAAACTAAATTATTAAAATTTTTTTTTCCTTTTTAGTACATTTAAATAAAAGCGTGTTCTTAACTAATATTTTATTCAATTAATATGAATAAAGCATTATAATTAACAGTTGAGAATGTTGATTTTGTTTTTGTATTAAGTAAACAATATTAATAAAAATATTCTATTTGATATGCAAAGAGCAGAAAAAACTACTTCAAGAGTTGAATTATATGATGAACATCAATTTTATTAAACTGTAAGAAAAAGTAAATAGTTATTTTTTTGCGGCTGAAAGTCATTTTCATTTTATGCACATCGTTTCCAGCATAGCGTCGCTGTCACACTACATTATCCTTGGTATTTATTTTTCCAGTCATTCTTCACAGAAAATTGTGTTTACATTTTTCCGCGTCTGTCAGATATTGAAGTATGTAATAGCAAACTTGGCGATCAAAACCACAATTTCTATACATAGCGATATATAGCTGAATATATCGCCTGTAAAAACGAAACGAAACGCTAGCTAGCTAAACTTTTCATATTATTATTTCCTTTGGCATACTCAAATATTTTATAGAGTTCTGTCAAGCCCGGCGTTGCCCGTGCAACCCTCCTCCATTGCTTAGTGTATTTCTTATTGATGTGAAACATCTTATGTCGGGCTGTGAACAGCCACGTGAGGGGAAATATGCAACGAAATTTCTGGTCCGCTCCTTCGCTGCTGTTCTCCCCACCACTGCGGCACTCTCTCTCTCTTTGTTCAGGCGTGCACTGTAACACACGCGGTGTTACAGTGCAGTATATAGGATTACGTCAGCATAACAGTTAGTTGCTGCTTTTGAAAAAATATATACTACTACATAGAGCACCGAGTTCAATAACGTTTTCTTTGATGTTTCACATCTGTCGGGGGTCCCGAGACCCACACCCTTTTTTTTTTTTAAATTGGCGGATGACATAAAACATGTTAACTCGTCTATACCTCGAGCTAAAATTGCAATACCAAAAAAAAGTTTTTAACAGAAAAAAACCTGGTTCAAAAAGGCATTAAAAAGAGGAAAATAATGAAATTTTGAGATCTGCGCCAATTTAATAAAATATGAAGTCGGTTAAAAAGAAGATATTAATCACTATACTATAGTTTTTAACCGACTTGATATTTTATTAAATTGGCGCAGATCTTAAAATTTCATTATTTTCCTCTTTTTAGTGTCTTTTTGAAGAAAGTTTTTTTTTTTAAAGTTTTTTATTTTTTACTTTTTAGTTAATATTAAACCGATTTCTTACGCTGTGTGATGTGTCAAAAAGTGACATTTACCTTAAAAGAATCACACACCGCTACTCACTTTTATTAAAATCAGCCGAACTACTGAACCGATTTAAGTAAAATTTATATGTGACCAACTTTGAGGTATACCCTATCCAATAAAAAAGAATTTTCCAAATCGGTTTATAAATGACGGAGTTCTGAGGTAACAAACAATAAAAAAATACAACCGAATTGAGAACCACCTCCTTTTTTGAAGTCGGTTAAAAAATTGTCAAAATTGTTTTTGAAAATACTAAAATTGAAGTGAAAAGTAGCTATTTTATAGTGGGTATGGCAAAAAATACCATATATATCTAGTGCGTAATATGATATTATGGTTCGTATAATTGTCACTACTCGTCAGTAATATGCCTTATTACGCAACTAGACATACAATATACTATTTCACTTCAACGCCACAATACTTTATTGAGTTTTTTATTGACAATAAAAAAGAACGCTTCAATTCGGCTTTTGACGTGCGAAATTCAAGAAGGAAATTTAACCGACGATTTTTAAAACCTCCGGAGTCATTATTAAGAATTAACTTTGTATAACAGCTGATATGAAAACAATAAAAAAATAATTAAACCCGACGATCACGTTTTCGACCGGAAAATACGTTAGAGTTCTGTTTTATCTTCTTTCCGCGAGGAATTGAAAGACGGTAGCTTAGCTGCAGTACAAAGCATGTCTCAGAACTAGAGTTGCTTTAAGATTACGAACTACTAGAGTTTCTAGACCTATTATTAGTATATTTGCCATAATATGGCACATACACTATTGACGTATTTTTATCTTTAGGGGTTGAAAAGTGTTTTTTCACAACGCCGCCATTGAAAATTCGATTTTCGGTACCTGTTTAGCGGGTTGAATCTGAGCGTTTCAACCCTAGGGATGAACATTTTCAGTTGTCGGTTTTCTCTGTTTTTTGACGTTTTTAAGTGAGAGATAGAGCGATTGAGTCGCGCCAACTTCAATTCGCATATAATACTCGAAAATGTCAAATTGCCAGACATAACCTCACATAAATTTCACATGGATCCGACAAACCTAATATTTTTGCGGCTTTTTTGCGCGTCCAAAATGTAGGTCTAGACAAGACAAGACTTTCAAAGTCTTGTCATGAAATATCAAGACTTCACTAAATCTAAGTCTATAGATTAAAAAACTCTTGTCTTGTCTTGAAAATTTCTAGACAAGACTTTTGCAAGTCTTGTCTTGAAAATCTAGACAAAACAAGACAAGAGTCTAGAAAGTCTAGATCTAGATGGCAACACTAATGCAGGTACCTCAAATCGAATTGTCAATAGAGTTACTGTGAAAAATAATATGCATTTACTCGGAACGAAACACAGCTGTGCTTTGTTCACTTTCATAGTTGTACGGAACCCTCCGCACGCGTGTCGAACTCACACATGACCGTTTTTTATTAATGAGTGAAAATCTTTATATTTTTGAAGTGAAAACTTCCTTATATGCGCGTTAGGCACTCTGCCTGGGTACTGAAAAAATGTGAAGCGTTCGCAACTACTTCCGTAAGAATTCGCAACATACTTAAAACATAAAAACGGCCCTTTACACACTTCCATCCCATAGCGCAGTTGGTTAGGTCTTTGCGTTCTATGCATAGAAACCTGGGTTCGAGACCTGATGGCAGCGTAGAATTTTTGGCGTTTTATTTTTCTAAATTCTACATGATATTTATTTATATATTTTTTTTATTTTTGTTATATTCTTTCTTTGACAATAATTATACTTTTTTTGAAACCAAGGTGGAATTAATTAAAAATACAATTTTAGTATTTTAGTAATAAATTATTTTTAGCTCATAAATGCGCTATAATAGATGACACCAAAAATTAGAAAATCTGAGGTTTTCACTTGTGCCGTGTGGTCATAAGCACACACCCATTTTTGATGTGAAACATCTTATGTCGGGCTGTGAACAGCCGCGTGAAGGGAAATATGCAACGAAATTTATGGTCCGCTCCTTCGCTGCTGTTCTCCCCACCACAGCGGCACTCTCTCTCTCTCTATCTCTTGGCTCAGGCGTGCACTATAACACACGCGGTGTTACAGTGCAATATATAGGATTACGTCGGCATAACAGTTAGTTGCTGCTTTTGAAAAAATATATACCACTACATAGAGAATACCACCGAGTTCAATAACGTTTTCTTTGATGTTTCACATCTGTCGGGGGTCCCGAGACCCACACCCTTTTTTTTGTTGATTTAATTCACCTAGACAATAGTTCTGCGACATGGCAGAAGCATCGAGCATGTTTGCAATGGAATTCATTCAGTCGTTAAGTCTTAACGGTTATAACGTGAACTAGCAGAGGGCAAAGGTCATCCCGTAGGTCGTGCGTTTAAATACCGACGAGGTAATATTGCTTGCATCCGCTTCTGTGCTTTCCCGTTCTCTCTGTACGCTCGACCACCGACATCCTCCCGCCGTTTCCCTCGTCACATCGCGAGCGTCTCACGAGAAGCTCAGTTAAAACCTTTCAAGTTGAACGTGATTCTAATTATTGGACGAGCAAAGGGCGACGTTCGATGCCAAGAGGTTTTATAAAACCTGTATCGAACGACCGGGTGTTGTTTTAATTTAATGGCTGGTAGACCTCGCGCGGCGAAAGATGAAGCCACCGCGTCATAGTAACGTGAATGCATTGCGCCCACCGTCTAGCTTGCTATTGACTGTTTATTGTCATGAATAGCAGTTTGCCAAAATTGTACCTAATGTCATAAAACCCAATGGGAAGTTTTGTGTACATGGCACTGTCTGCGGGCAAGTAGGCGTTCACTAGCATATTATTGATGACGTGCCTGGCTTCATCTCTCACCGCGGACACTCTAAAAACGATGCCGGTTTTTATCGACGACCGCTAACTTTCACGATCTGAGAAATAGTTCGATATGTGACTGTATAATTATGCCGTAAAAAAGCAAATGGCAGTAAGTGACCAACTTATGAATGTGAGTAAATCAAGATTTAGTAAAAATGGCTGGACCGTCCAGTAAAGGGCAGTAATAGATATTTCGCACAAATACTGCCATCTGCCTAAACATAGTATAATCAAAAATTCGACTGATGACCAGTCCTATACTTCCCACCTAGTAAATATTTGCAAAAAATAAACACTCTTTTTTTATTCTTTGAAAAAAAGCATGGCCGTCTTTTTTGTTTGGTGATCTACTGATGGCTAACTTAATATAGCAAAAATCATGGTTACCTTGATTTACGTACAATTTTTATTTTTTTTAGTAAAATATTTTTTTTCTCGAAAACTATACATTTTAGAGAAAAAAAATATTTACATTTTTTTCATATTATAACATCTAGAATTCATTTATATTTTTTTTACCTATGTTAATACGTGACATTGAGAACATTTTTTTTAATATCTCAGGATCCACTGAACCGATTTGACTCAAAATTTAATAAGATCTAAGTTAAAGGCTGATAAACACAATAGAACAATCGGCATGGCCGTATGCTGTTCCGTTTTGTGATGTTTTAAGTTAGTTGTTATTTAATGTAATTTAAGACGCTAATTATGACCTAAGTTGTCGACGCATCTATAATCTACAATAAATAAAAGCAAACTATTCGCGAAAGCATGTTTTTTTTTAATTGTTTATTGAGGCCAAAATTAGTGACAAAAAATATGTTTATTTTTAAAAATGTAAAATGTATTAAGCTATTTAATATTTGAATTATTTAAATATTTTATTAATAATAACTAGGTATACGTAATAAACAAACCAGAAATAAAATACTTGCTTGAAAACTACATAAATATGTTGACTTTTGGAAAAAGCAAAGAGTAGTTTTATTTTATTTAATAAAGCAAAAAAACAATAATTTGAAATCTTCTAGAAATGTTTTCCTTTAAAATATTATATGCTGCAAATAAGATAGTATAGCTTCAACGTTCAATCATAAAAATTGTACGTGCTACAAAATATAGGTTACGAAACTATTGCAGTAGATGCCTTTCTGTAATCATTTTGTAGTCACACTGTATACCTACTTTGAATACCACAGACGGTTCATTATGATTTTCCAACTCGTCGATCCGTTATCTAACTACTAGGGATGGATGGGAGTTACATAGGTAATATACCGAGGTCACAATCTATACCTTACTAATAATTTTATTTTGACTACTAAAGGTACGTACAGTACGCAGCTGGGATTCTAGATGGTAGCATGTATGGTAGATGGTGGCTGAAATTATAAGCGCTTATAGGTTTGCACAACGAAGCTTTGATACATTGATACAATCTTAAATCGCGTTTGAAATGTCAGATAGCGAAGACGAATATTTGTGTTCTTCTGCTACAAAGTGGTATATTTTAAATACAAATTTGGGTAGGAGCTATCATGTCCACCCTGTTAATAGAAAACGATCTAAACACGGCGAATTTCATCATTTATACCAAGAATTAAAATTTTACCCAAACCGGTTTTTTGAATATTTACGTATGGAACCTAACACTTTTAAATACGTCTTAGAAAAAACTCAAAACAAATTAAATAAAAACTGGCAAAATTTCACTTATTAAACTAGTCACATCCATTGCGAAACTTGTAACGGCCATTTGGCAGTTGTCGCACGTTGATTGTAGTAGTCAGCGCGCTGAAAGAATGGTGAGATACATTCTTGAATCTACCAGCTCTTGTAACAGCGCTTATACGTGCTACACTCACTGCTTCGTTGGGCACGCTCGCATACATAACAATGCATTAATTTAAGCAAGCCCTGCTATGATCTACGCTACCATCTAGAATCCCAGCTCCATACTGCACGTATCTTTACATTATTTTGGCTCATAATAGTTAAGGACTAGTTCAGACACGACAGAATCCGCGCGGAGCTTATTTACATTAGTGTAAGCATATTCGTTCACACACGCTGGCGCGGGTCGTCCATCCGCGCGCCTAGGCCACCCTTCGCCCGCCGGAAAATAGAACCGTGCGACGGCGTTCAGTTGTTTTGCGGAAGCCGCGCGTTTCGGACGTGTGAACAAAATAGATAGCTGCATCTGACGATCTACAAGCGACTTAATCACTCAATTCTGATACAAAAAGTAACATGTATGCGCTGCCCCTAATAAATGAATTTTACAAAACGTTTGTATAAAGCCGTTTTTTTCTTAAAGGAAATTTTTTTAACAAAATTTGTTCTTTTCTCAGTTATAATCCACGACAATGTTAAGAAAAGTTGCAAGCAGCTGGTAACCTATGCTTAACTATCAACACTGACTCTTCCTTGACTTTTATTTGATTAAATCAGTGTAATATTGCACACGTTATGTTGCTCCGGAGCTATGTAAAGCTCCGTACAGGTTTAATTCCATTAAACTTAAGTATAGCTCTATATATACGTCTTCTTTGCAAATTCGTTTGAGGAAACTTCTTAAATAGAAAATTGGATATTTCATAGTCGAAGCTAGTGCATTTCGTCTGCTAGTGTATATTCAACGGAATTAATTTAGCCAATCGTCAACATTCTTTTTTAAACTCGAAGCTTAAAGCAATGTGCATCGAATAGATATGTGCATTTTGTTTATCATCCGTTTAGTAATCAAATATCAAGAGAAAAGTCGGTTAATAACGTGCAAACTACGTATTGTAAAGATACTTAAAATATGCTCCTGTTGTAGGTATTGATCTGTTCGTAAAACAGTTTATTTTTCTTTTGTGTAGTTATACTCGTTTAAAATATAGTATCCTATGCTGGGGATGCAGTCTCTAATATAGGTATTATAGCTTCATATTAGTGATGCGCGATTACGAGATGTTTTAGTCGATTGTCTCGATTGTTCAAACATCTCGATGACTCTCAATAGTTGTCACTTGTACTCGACTGTTGTTGTTTCATAGTTCACCGAAACCGAGTCGCATAGTACTGAATCGTACACTGTCGAGAGCCACGTAATATACAATCGTCCATGACTCAACAACTGTAGTCGAGACGATAGTCGATTGTGCAGTAATCGCGTAATACGAATTCAATAGTGAAGAAATCACAGAGTAGTGAGTACCGACTGAACAGTGTGAACAGTGAACAATCAACGAGCCGTGTGAACGTCAGTCGACTAGCATATTATAACCTTGAATCGTGATTGTATTTATTCTCATTCGCTGCTATTGCTACCTATGTGGCAAATAATCGACTTGAACAATCGAACATTTCGATTGTAAAATCACACTCCGAGTCGATTGTGGACTCGATTGTTATTATGAACGATTACAATTGTTTCGATTGAAAAAATATCTCGTAATCGCCCATCACTACTTCATATGGGCTTGTAAATTCAAATACCATAAATTCATTTTACCCGGCTTAAACAATTCTTGACTTTGCGTAAACATTGACTAACCATTGTGAGATATATTAATAATTAATTTATTTCAACTCAACAATGACCTCCCTTAAATAGTGGGTAAACAAAGTAAGTAAATCGATTTGAAATGAAAAGCTTTATTATACACAATGGTATTAAAGTTTGAAAATTAAATAATTTAACAGCTGTAGGTACGTATATATTATGTAGTAACAAAGTAACTCTTAAAATTTTTTGTGTGATTGTACAACGTATATCGTAGCCTTTTTACTTCCAAATTTTAGACGAAACAGCTTTGAAGTCGCGCACAATTTACACATAAAATATCTCCATTTGTTTAACACTGCACTGTAAAAAATGGATGTAAAAATACTTTGAAAGTTAAGGTAGAATTCGCTCGATTTTCTAAGTGATTTTACATTGTTATTTATTTTTACATAGAAAACTTCATAAAAACTTGGACTTTAAACAAATTTGTGATTTTTACATAAAGTAAATTAAAATTACATAATTTGTGTAATATTCCAATAAAATGTGTAAAAATTACAAAATAAAATGTATAGTTACATATATAAAATGGATGAATACAAAACAAATTAATGTAAAATTAGTAACCACGCATGCGCAATGTATTTTTATGGAATCTACGCGATGTGCAGACGATACCTGCTTGCGACGCCATTGTGTGCATATTACCAGATTAATTGCTGGCTACAATTGGACCATCGATAATCTATGTAATCGGCCTTCTCATTTCTTACAGTGTGAATACAAGTTAACAAGCCCCCCATGGGGGACATTGGAATATAGTTGCTATCGCAAATTGCATTCCAATGTTCTTTTGGAATTAGCGCTCCCAGGGACCCGAGCTCGTACCAGTCGGTTTGTGTATACCGGCTGGCGGATTCTAATACACAAATGGATTATTTGAATGACCTGAGTTGTCGACGCGTCTATAATATACAATTAATTAGGTTATATCAAATTATCTCAGTTCATAAAAACAGTGGCAACCGTTGCTACACGCTCGGCTATCCTCAAGTCCCCGTGCCATTTATTTTATTTTAACTAGTCTTTGTTTACAAATATTTCACTCTTTGTTTTGGCACTTTTATTTCAACATATTTACACTTGTTTTCTGTCTTCGACATGGGAGTAGTATATTATTGTTTCTGTTCATTTCGACATGTGATTTTTTTAACAAATGTTTAATGTTTACAATTTCAAGGCCTACTTTAAGTGCTCAACGCGTTCCCAGTGTGTATTTATACATTTAGCGGTTGTTTATATCTAGAAATCATTCTTTAACTCCTCAATTTTAGTAGCAATTAGAATTGCCGCTCTGATTGATTAACTAAAACAATATTACATTTATTTAAAGAATTTTTATATCTTACAGCAGGAAAATATAAACACTATAAGTGCTGTTTAAAGTATTCTTAAAATCCGTTCAGTTTTATCCCTATATTATTAAACGAGCAAATCTTGTATATATTATTATGTACCTATGTACCTATATAAATATTTTCTCGAAAACGGCTCTAACGATTTTGATCAAATTTACCGAAAAGGGGTTTCGGGGGGCAAAAAATCGATCTAGCTAGGTCTCATCCCTGGAAAAATTCGTTTTCTTATCGATTTTATCATTTTAAAAAACAGTTTTTTTAACTTTATAAACTAGTGTCGTATGGTGAGTAGGCTTTGGAAAAAACAAACTATTTTCATTATTTATGTCAAATTACTCTGACAGTCAATATTTAACTTATTAAAATAATCAGTAAATATTTGAAAAGTAAAAAAATAACAACAATAAAATCTAAACATAATTATACTTACATAATTATGTTTAGATTTTATTGTTGTTATTTTTTTAACTAATATTTAAATAAATAGGTATATTACTTTTATATTACCTATATAAAATATGTAGGTACATACGTTATGTAGTATGACGTATACTGACGTATAATAATGTTATCTACTTATAGGTATGTAATTTTTTTTCTTAAAAACGACTAACGATTTTGATGAAATGGGAACTTTAAGTACTATTTTATTTGAACTCATCCGAGCAAAGCACCCCCAGTTAAAACCGTTAAAATTCAAAATTGAAATAGGTCCAGCGTTTTTTCCAGTTTATTGTTAATATGCAAACAGCAGACATACAGACGCGAAACCTTGAGAAGCTATAGAATAGGACATACAAGGAACATGGTGGCCTAAAGCGCTCTAGTGTGAAGTCAGTTGAGATCTATGGTTTCCAATAAAGCACATAATATTGGAAGGACATGTATGACATCTGTTCCTTGAAGTCAGTTCAATTTTCTGTTATCCTTGGCACATGAAATAAAACGCAGCTGACGAGAGCATCACATCACTTCAAATATGTTTTAAAGATGGATTTATAATCAAAATACATTTTTGCTATTATACCGACTTTCAGTATGTACAGGATGTTCAATTATTTCAACAGTTAAAAATTCTGATAAATTATATTACTTTTTTAGATGAATGCATAATGACTGCAAACAGTATATGAAAACACCTGTTGTAAAGAACAATGACGTAACACAATGCTGTACTCAGAAAAAATTCATTAATTCAAACCTATGTCACCGTAGGGATTTTAACCCTAAACTTTCCACTATCGCGGCGGACTGAGTTGACATTACTCACACAGTGACACATTTTCAAACGATCGACTTTCTCCCTTTAAAGCATTCTGTCACAGTGGAAAGTTTAGGGTTAAAATCCTTACGGTGACATAGGTTTGAATTAATGAATTTTTCCTGATTACAGCATTGTGTTACGTCATTGTTCTTACAACAGGTGTCTTCATACACTGTTTGCAGTCATTATGCATTCATCTAATTATGTATTTGGTCACGACTTACGTGTTAAATTTGTATTTATTATATTACTTATGTTTTTACTTTCCCATATACAAAGTATATTGCAGGGAGCACAGGACTACCGAGTAGTTTTTATCAGACTGTCGATAATTTTTGATGTGAAACATCTTATGTCGGGCTGTGAACAGCCGCGTGAGGGGAAATATGCAACGAAATTTATGGTCTGCTCCTTCGCCGCTGTTCTCCCCAACACTGCGGCACTCTCCCTCTCTCTCGGCTTCCGCGCGCTTGGGCACGGGAAGAGAGAGAGAGAGTATACATACGAACGTACTGTAAAGCAAAAGTATATGTATACACGTGTAGGTATGTAATATAGATACCTCGCTGTGTATTTAGTTGTGTTTCTGGCTCAAGCGTGCTCAAACGCCGCAACCGCGTGTGTTACAGTGCAGTATATAGGATTACGTCAGCATAACAGTTAGTTGCTGCTTTTGCAAAAATATATACTACTACATAGAGAATACCACCGAGTTCAATAACGTTTTCTTTGATGTTTCACATCTGTCGGAGGTCCCGAGACCCACACCCTTTTTTCTTTAATTTGTCTCGTAGCACCCCAAAGGGGGCTATTAGTTTTATTTTGACGCAAAAAAAACTAGACGACCGGGTGCGTGTGTCAAGGGAAAGTGACGTGAATTCCTAAAACAACGTCGCGTGGCTTAAAATTTTCGAGTTATTCATATCGAATAAAACGCATATTTTAGGACCTTGACGTCTCGAAGTGATTTTAAAAGTTAAAAACTTGATAGTTACATTTCTGAAACAAAAAAACGATAGAAGACTTAAAAATCCCAAATTTCCCTAGGAATATGACTAAAAAGTTGTTACTTCTAGGACGTCATGTGTATAAAATATTTACAAAACACAAAATATAAAATGAACAACAGTCCATACAACCTGTACAGATTATTAATTTTGAATTCATTTATAAAATATTCTTCAAATATTTACTTTATACTCAATATAAATTTCAAAGTTTTGAGTTACTGCAGTGCAGATAGTATTTTTAATTAAATTTTTTGTTTGTTTCGTATATTCTGGAAAGTTAGATATACATTTGTTCATAACAATTTTATTGCTTTATGTATTAAAATTTTAATTGTCCATTTTATATAAGCTTTAAATAAAAAATGTTTGTGGTAAGTTCAGTGAAATATCAATTTACTATTAAAAATAACAAACTGAAACTGTTAAATAGAATATTATGCTGGGTTGCAGAAAGCATTGTCAGACCTTAGATTGTGACCACACATATTTCTCTACAAGAAAAGCATTGTAGAATTTTACTACATACAAAGTAAGTCAATCCAGGTGTGCAAGCTTTCACGGCCGGCATTGTTCCAAGTCTTCGTGGTTTCCGGGCTTGTAGGCCGTGGTCCGGTGGTATTTCTACCTGACGTTTCGTCTACAACTGCGGTAGACATTCTCAAAGGCGATGTGGTAGCGGTCGAAGTGTCCTCCTTGGCGGCTCACAGGTCAGTGTGTCTTTTATGCCACATCGCCTTTGAGAATATCTACCGCAGTTGTAGACGAAACGTCAGGTAGAAATACCACCGGACCACGGCCTACAAGCCCGGAAACCATGAAGACTTGGAACAATGCCGGCCGTGAAAGCTTGCACAACTGGTTAATCCTGGAAATTGTTGACCTTAAAGAAATGCATAAACTATGAGAGTATTAAGTTTTAAGTTTATGCTTGAATTGAAATTTTACATGAAAACTCCAGTAAAAGAAATTGTCTGCATGTTTCAAAAGTATGAATATAATATTTTTTTTTCATTGTACTTAATAAAATACACATGTATAGTAGCTGAAAACAAGGCGGTTCTTTAATAATAATAAATTCATACGTTAGTTTCAGTTTATGAATAAAGTTACGTAATAAAATGTTCACTTTATGTTACGACGTTGTGCCGACGAATGTAACGGGCGGCAAATCCCTGTTCTTAGAAGTTGAAGACCCATTCACACGTGCTAGGCGTAAAATATAAACATGTTATAATTTTTGTTTCGTCTCTGCGTCATGTCTGAGCTCTATTGTAATATTTTCCATGTCGTGAAATTATAAATTTTCAATTTTTTCACCGGTAAATCATTCTCGAAGTATGTGCAGTAAGAAACTGCGATAATAGATCATATTATCAAGGATACATAGTGTTTCAGAAGGAATGAACCCTACTTATTTTAGTATGTTATGGTATCGTTCATTTTAAGCAAAAAAATAAACATGTGGCCAATTCTGAATGGTTTTTGTCTGTCGGGGATTTGCGATCTAGTATCGGGGAATTGCGATCTAGTTTCGGGAAACTGCGATCTAGTGTCGGGGAATTGCGATCTAGTGTCGGGAAACTGCGATCTAGTGTCGGGGAATTGCGATTCTTAATAAAAGAGATGCAATATATTACGGGTGCTCGAAATCGATCAGCGTGATTTTCCGATTCGTTTAATATTAAGTCTATTTATAGACAAAATAACGCTGAATCGACTCCAACAGCCCGCACTTTTAGTTTCAAAGATATAAACAGCATCTGAGATATTTTTGAGTTTTATTAAAAATGCCAAAATTAAGAAGACCCCCCTCTTTGTACAAATTTGCGAAATTCTTGAAAAATAAATTTGACCCGATTCGTTTAATATCAAGTTTATTTATAGAAAAAATAACGCTGAATCGACTTCAACAGCCCCCACTTTTAGTTTCAAAGATATAAACAGCATCTGAGAGATTTTTGAGTTTTCTTAAAAATGCCAAAAGTAAGAAGACCTTTGACCAAATTTTCGAAATTTTTGAAAAATAAATTCGACCCGATTCGTTTAATATCAAGTTTATTTAAAGAAAAAATAACGCTGAATCGACTCCAACAACTCGCACTTTTAGTTTCAAAGATATAAACAGCATCTGAGAGATTTTTGAGTTTTCTTAAAAATGCCAAAAGTAAGAAGACCCCCCTCTTTGTACATATTTGCGAAATTTTTGAAAAATAAATTCGACTCGATTCGTTTAATATTAAGTTTATTTATAGAAAAAATAACGTTGAATCGACTCTAACCACCCGCACTTTTAGTTTCAATGATATAAACAGCATCTGAGAGATTTTTGAGTTTTCTTAAAAATGCCAAAAGTAAGAAGATCCCCCTCTCTGTACAAATTTGCGAAATTTTTGAAAAATAAATTCGACCCGATTCGTTTAATATCAAGTTTATTTATAGAAAAAATAACGCTGAATTGTCTCCAACCACCCGCACTCTTAGTTTTAAAGATATAGACAGCATCTAAGAGATTTTTGTGTTTTCTTAAAAATGCCAAAAGTAAGAATGGCTATAACAGTCCTGGCCCTACCTCTAGTCACACACTCTTCTTTTTACATGCATTAATTCATTCTATAAGCGCTTTTATAGCCTGCACGGCTATCAATTCTCATCACATCTTCGTACTGTGCGTACCCTTAGAATTTTAAGACCAATTCACACGCGCTAGATGTAAAATATAAACGCGGTACAATATTTTGTTTTCGTCTATGCATCACGCCTGAGCTTTACTGTAACAATTTTCACTTTTCACTTCTTGGATTTATAAATTTTCAATTTTTTCGTCGGTGAATCATTCTAAGTTGGAAAATATATATGAGAAAAAATGTTTCGTAGAAAGCTTAAAGTCTTTAAAATAACCAAATCACTGTTTGTGTCTCGACTTATTTGAAGTCGC
This sequence comes from Mongoloraphidia duomilia, assembly GCA_039654895.1. Taxonomy (NCBI): domain Eukaryota; kingdom Metazoa; phylum Arthropoda; class Insecta; order Raphidioptera; family Raphidiidae; genus Mongoloraphidia; species Mongoloraphidia duomilia. The sequence goes on from CM077526.1 coordinate 1,943,283, forward strand.
CGCTGATACCATTAAAAAAGTAACAGAAAAATGTTAAACTGTTGAGTCTTTTGTTTAACATCTGCAATCTCTAACCTACAAATTATTTATCCGTACTCTATACAATTTAATGACCTTTAGGACCAACGCACACATGATACTTTTTGTCGCACGATTTTGTGATTAAGTTGCTTAAAGATCGTCAGATGTAGCTACCAATAGCGTAAGACTGCACACTCTTGTAATACATAACTTACTAAGGAGGAGTTCAACGGGATAGTGATGGGACTTGAGCGACATTTTTTCACTCGAGTCACTCGCCTGTACAAAATGCGTCACTCGAATTCCACTCGAGTCAAGACAATGGAAATACGGAAAATAAATCAATTTTCGGGAATTCGGAAAACTAGAAAGGTCGACCAATACAGGAATCGAAGGAGAAAACAACGCAGAATCCAAAATCCAAGACTAGAACAATACAGCTCCAAGACGAAAATCCCAAATTAAAATACAAAATCCCAAAATAAAAGTTATTTTATTCACCAGAATATTCAGTCATTAATTTTTTATTGTTATCAGCAGCCGCGATGCGTATCACACGACAACCAAATCTCTTCTCCTCGACTTGCAAAAGTTTACACAAATATTCCGTATCTTACGTCACGATGTGACAATGTAACGCGAGAATTTTTTACATACAGGCCGGTCATAATAATGAGTAACCACTAACCATATTCAGGGTAGCTCTCACTCATTTTAAACACGAACTATTTGCAAACAGCTTTACAGTTTACACAATCATTTAACTAATAAAACAACTCAAACTATGTACTGAATTTCAAATAAAAGATTAAGGCATGTATATTCTATGTCATACATCGGCTAAGCATGTCTTAACTTGCACTTCTCACTCGAGTCACTACAGGCCATTCAAGTGTTTCGAGTCAACTCGCCAATCGAGTGGATCTAGCCGATTTAAGTCACTCGACGATTCGAGTCACTCGAAATCCGAGTAAAAATAAATTTGACTCGAGTGCGAGTAAAATAAAAACCACTCGAGTCCCAACGGAATGATGAAGTTTGTTACTGGGCACAAAAATCGAAATATACGTGTGCGGAGACAGGGTAATCGCTAGTAGACAAATAAAATAGTTAATATCATTTACTTAGATAGTATTTCAAGTCTTCACGATAAATTGATTTGTGTTAATTCAAGCATTAAAACCAGTTGATTATATTGCTTCGTTCAGTTAGATACCTCCTTTTGCATTCTACAATAGTAAATTTAATGTCTCTAGAAGAGGACATGCTATCTTCGAAATGCATGGCTAATGTAACTTTAGAAACAATACAATTTACGCAAATCCCGTTGGAAATAAAAGTACATAGAGCTGTTACTAAGCGGCAAAACGGCTTAGGTCGACCTTGTGGTGAAATTAAATCAATGATGTTTTAAATTATTCAGCTCAATAGTGATCTAGATCACCATTTTCTGCTGCAATGAAACGTTGTATTATGTTTGTTGGCAGCGGACATTATCTGGTTAAAGGTGTTCTAATTATTAATTATATTAATATTGCATCAAAGTAAAAAATCATACTTAAGGTAGTTGTCGTGCTATGGGAATAGTGTCAGAAAATTCTAAATTTTCGTCTACTCATTAAGAATACTATAATACAAATACCATTAAAATTTGAAGTTGATTGACCATCTGTAACTCGAGATAAACCTAATTAAAGTTCGGATAATTAACACGGAGAGCATAGGAAAGGTTCTGTTTTTGACAAGTTTTTTAATTTAAAAAAAAGTAACAGTCAGAAATTTTCAAAAAACTAACTGTTCATTGGTGCTTTTGTTCTGAGTTTAAAAAAGAAAATCCAAAAATTATTGACCTTTTTATTGCTGAGATATAATAACGCAAAGTTCAACAATTTATGAGAAAAGATTGAAATTTTTATATAATCCAAGCGAATAAACTAAGTGAAATATGTGTTACTATGTGAACAACAGTTTAGGTACAATCTCTAACAAATTTTTTTTACATTTAACACTATACTTATTTATTGTTTTACAGCGTATTATGAACGAAACTTTTGGATGTAATTGTAGCACGACAACTACCTTAACTTTTTACTTCCCACCTCTACTATGGTAGGAAAGTAATGGATTTAGTCCGAAAAAAATATATCAAGATTTTAACAGATCTTCACGTTTTGAGACCCTAGCAATCGTTTAAAATCATTTTCTGACTGATGTCTGTATGTGTGTGTGTGTATGTGGTCAATTTTTCGCCTTCGATATCGTAAGAACGGAACTACATACGACCATGCCGATTGTTCTATTGTATTTATCAGCCTTTAACTTAGATCTGGTTAGATTTTGAGTCAAATCGGTTCAGTGGATCCTGATCTCAATGTCACGTATTAACATAGTTAAAAAAAATATAAATGAATTCTAGATGTTATAATATGAAAAAAATGTAAATATTTTTTTCTCTAAAATGTACAGTTTTCGAGAAAAGAATATTTTACTAAAAAAAATAAAAATTATACGTAAATCAAGGTAACCATGATTTTTGCTATATTAAGCTAGCCATCTAGATCACTAGACCAAAAAGAGGGCCATGCTTTTTTTCAAAGAATAAAAAAAGAATGTTTATTTTTTGCAAATATTTACTAGGTGGGAAGTATAGGACTGGTCATCAGTCGAATTTTTTAACATGGCCTACCTACTGTGGCACGGTTTTGCATTGGTTACCTACTCTAAATAATATTCTGACTGTGACTATGGTTGGTAAAATGATTTTTTCCAATGTTTGGAATCAATTATATAATTGGCTACTTTCCAACAAAAATTTTCACTATTAGAGATGTAATTCGTATTTACAGAATGCTACAGAAAAAAAAGTTAAACAAATCTATCTGAAGATATAAAAAATAACTAAAAATTCAACATAAGGGGCTTTGGCCTTTGACCATAGATTTAAGAAATAAAACTGCACTGTAAAACGCGAATCCCGGATTTAACTTTACACAAAGTATAATGCAATTAGATTCTAAACTGCTTGAAGACAAGCATTCTTATACTCCTGAAGCTATTTTGAAAATTTTACTTTTTATTGTTTTAGTTATTTAAAAACACGTTATGATTATTTTGCAAACAGAAAATGACTGTTTCAAAACACTTTTCGTCTTGAAACTTACCATTTTATATTTGGATAAACAAAACGTAAATAAAATTATATTATTTTCTATATTATTATAAGAAGTCTTGTTAAACTTTACTCTGTAACTTGAAAAAGAAAAATGAGTATCTATACGTTGCTAAAAAGTTTTTACATATTATTAAAAACTATACAGGGTGTTACAGAATAACTATTCAAAATTTTCAGAAATGATAAAGAACACTTATACATTTTTTATTAATAAACTAGTGTCAGAAAATATTCCGCACTTATTTCGAAGAATTGGTCGATTATACATCGTTATAACTTGTGTATCGAAAATGGTGGTCGTAACTTCGATTTCTGGACACTAGTTTGTTCATAAAAAATGTTTATTTAATTGCCCTCTATCATTTCTGAAAATTAGGAATAGTTATTCTGTGACACCCTGTAGAAACAATTTTATAATCTATTCAACAGATTGATTTTTTTCAGATTTTTTTAATTTCCCCGCGTAGCTAAGGATTTTTGAGTTTTCTTAAAAATGCCAAAAGTAAGAAGGCCCCCCACTTTGAACAAATTTGCGAAATTTTTAAAAAATAAATTCGACCCGATTCGTTTGATATTAAGTCTATTTATAGAAAAAACAGCGCTGAATCGACTCCAACAACCCGCGCTTTTAGTTTCAAAGATATAAACAGCATCTGAGAGATTTTTGAGTTTTCTTAAAAATGCCAAAAGTAAGAAGACCCCCCTCTTTGTACAAATTTGCAAAATTTTTGAAAAATAAATTCGACCCGATTCGTTTGATTTTAAGTCTATTTATAGAAAAATAACGCTGAATCGACTCCAACCACCCGTACTTTTAGTTTCAAAGATATTAACAGCATCTGAGACTTCACATTAGAGAAAGAGAGAAATAATGTAGCAAATGATGCTGTAACAAATAAAAAAAATTATTAATATTATGACTGTTTCCTATTAGAAATAATTTTTAATATTAAATTCCGTCAATCATGTCGTGAAATTTTTAAAAAATATAATATTATGACACTTACGTCCATATATTTATATAAATTATTATTAAATGTTTTTAAATATAAAAATCAACTTTATGCTGTTAATTCTACTATACATGACTACAGCACTCGCCAGTCAGCATAATTAAGGAACCACAAATTTAATTCGACCTCGTATAGTAGAACTCCTGTGTGCGCAGGTTCCAGGTTTTTCAATAAACTTCCGCCTTTCTTACAAATAATTAACAGTTTTGAAATTTTTAAGACAGATTTAAAAAAGTTTTTAATACATGGGTGCTATTATAATATTAATGAATTTTTAGCATAAGTTTTATTGTAATTTTTAAATGTATTATAATTTTAGATTTATTGTAATTTTATATCTGACAAATCCATACAATGTTTGTATTGTCTCTGGAGAATTAATAAACTAAACTAAACTAAACTAACTAAACTAATGCCAGAAACAATGCCTTTTATTTCATTTCTAGAAGTTAAGACTTAAGTAATGACGGAGATAAAATTTTTTAAACTTTAATAGCTTCTTACGTCATAACACTCGTAAGGCGGGCAATTTTTACAACCCTTAGGCCGCCTAAGACCGATTATTATACCGTTAACAACCCGAGTCCATAGATAGCACTGTTTTTTGACTGCTGAACGAATGTAAAATATTGTGTTTTAAAGACCACCAACAGCTAAGGTTGCTTGGGCCTAGCACCAATTCATATTTTCAATTTATTATTTTTTTTTTTAATAATTAATTGAAAATCCAATTGACACTTTTACCAGCTCTCGGGCTAGAACCCGGGAACTGGGGGCTTATAATAGAGGAACCATAGCAACGCCATATTAACAACAGCACCGCTACACGCTCGGCCATTCTCAAGCCCTTGTACGAATTTATACGTACTGTCAAGTGCGTTGCACAAATTTATTTGGATTTTCAAAATTGGATTTTCAAATACATATTTACAGAAACTTCTGTTCATATGTTAAGATAAAAAATATCAAGTGGTCTAAAATAATTAGCCTCGTTTTTTTCCAAAAAGTATTTGAAATGATTGAACATTAAAAAACGGCTAATATTTTCTTTAAGCGTCTTGTTTCTTCATTGTTGTGCATAGTAAATTTAACTTTAGCAGAATATAATATATATAATAATAAGGTCTGTATAGAGAAGAACACACGGTGCCTCTACGTCACGAAGTTGGGTAGAGTGCGGGCGAGGGGGAGTCTACAAAGAAGGGGATCGGGGAACGACGGCGTAACGTAACGGCGAACGTCCTGAGCAACCCGCATGCATAAATAATATATGTATAGGTGCTGTAGAAATGTTAGTACACTTGGCTTATACAAACAATCGATCCAGTGGCGTGCGATCCGTCTAGCTTACCTGTAACAAAAAGAGAACAGCGTTAGAATTATTACGAACTTTAGACTATAGAAATAATGTTTATTTATTTATTGTAGATTATAGACGCGTCGACATCTCAGGTCATTAGCGTCTTTCAACTACACTAAATAACAACTATCTTAAAACTAAATAACATCACAAAACATTCATGAGCGCAGGTGGGATTCGAACCCACGGCAGTCCAGTCCAGAGGCTGCGGCACTAAGCACGCTAACCACTAGGCTATACTGCCCTCTGCAATAATGTATCCAGATTATATAATGTTAAATCAAACGATATATAAGACATGACTATTGCCTGGTTATCGGATCATCTGTGAACACAGTATGCGCGCGCATCTAACTATAAAATATACGTGGATTAAACGGTACGCTAGTGACTTTTTGGGTACAGGAAACGTTCTCTCATCTGGCACAGGGAAACAGTTTACACTGGAACTATATATCATTTTCATTACATATAAATTGCGCCATTTCATGAAGTTATTGTCGCGGTAAAGAAAAACCCGCTCTCCTAGTAAATGCACTAACAGCCATTCCAAAAGACGATAATGATCCAAGTCTGCTACAGCGCTTTATTCACGTCGTTTAACGCTTATAAACCGGCTGTTGGAAGATGAACTGATCATATTGCCCATGCAGATTTAAAAAACATGGTAACGGAACGTTATCAGAAATATTGCAGTTTTTCAAACGTATCTACGGTTTTATCAAGGATTTAGGCACGGTTATCAGTTAATCAGGAACTGTAAGGTGCAAATAATTAACCAGAACTTTAACTTTATATTATTTTATGTAAATGATTTTTCGTCTGTATAATTGAATTAATAAAAGAAAATGACCAAAATAAAAGACGTATTTATTATAATCTTTTATTAACTATACAATTGTCTATTATTTTGGTCATTTTCTTTTATTAATTTATATTATTTTATTGACGTTCAAAATTGGAATAATCTATTATGAATTTATTTATTTATTGTAGATTATAGACGCGTCGACATCTTAGGTCATTAGCGTCTTTCAACTGCACTAAATAACAACTATCTTAAAACTAAATAACATCACAAAACATCCATGAGCGCAGGTGGGATTCGAACCCACGGCAGTCCAGTCCAGAAGTTGCGGCACTAAGCACGCTAACCACTAGTCTATACTGCCCTCAATCTATGATGAAATTTGATGGATTTAGAGGACCATTAATAAAAGATTTCTCGCTGCATTTTTTAAATTAATGTTTGTAATTTTTCAATTTAACAGAATTTGAATAAATATACCAATTAATAGTTATTTCACCGTAAACTCTTGAATATAAATAATTTGTAGCAGTGCCCCTTTATCCTCGTGACTCCAGGACCACCAAACTCAGGGGCTCTCGTTCGATCTATGAAAAAAATGAAACAGCGATAAATTGGAAAAGAAAAGCAAGGATTTAACAAATGACAGAATTCTTCACATTTAATTTACTTCATATTGTTGTGTCATTTTGAGTCAACATAATACTCTACATTGTCGACACAACATTGTTTTGTTTTGGCAGTTTCTATTAGCTACGCTTTTGAAACAAACAAGTAATTCAAAATTATAATTTCGTTGTGATCAGACATATTTTAGACTCGTCTTGATTAAATCAAATTTTATTGTGTTTTATTTATTTATTATTAATTTTATATGAAGATCTACAATAATATTAATTCAAGTCAAAAAGATCTTTATAATTGGTGACCCCTGACAAGTGAGCACTACTTATACAATTTTTTTTCAAAATATTGTATCATGGACAAAGCTTTAGAAGAAACATAAATAATACATTCAAATGGAGAATTTTATTGGAAAAACGGATAAAAAGTGACATTTTTTAATTATTTTTTCGCAAACGCTTCATTTATTTTTAAGTACAATAAATTTATTTACTTATTTTCCTAAGTTACTTTTTCAGATTATTATCCATAGTAACTTACTTTATTGATAATTTTTTAATTTTGACATTTATATTTTTTAATAATTTTATGCTTTTTATGATCTTTTAACATATATTTATAATCATTCACATTACATTTCACAACATTATATCAAACAACTCAAATCTATATTTGCACTAATTGCACTAACACTACGAATTTTGATATTTGGTATTTATAATTATTCAGTATTTAACATTTTTTATTTTGTCTATCAAATATTTACTTTTTTGATTCAGACATGGGTTTGCTGCCTTATTTTCCTCCGTGCAACGGATTAGCGACATGCTACCGTCATTTTTTACGAAGTGAACAACTAGTTCTTATTCGTTATATTCTTTCAGGTTACTCCTGCTGAGGTCGATACACTCCTATATATGTTTGTACACTTCCAGGATATTACCTGTTCTCCCTGTGTTTGATCATCTGCATCGAATTGATACTTTTTGTCTTTTCAGCAGAATTATGTTCAACAATTTTTTTTTTTACGCAAGCTCAAAGCAGAATGATGTTCAGCTGATTTAATTATTATTTACCATTATTTTTCATCAATTCGTAGACTTATTTTACTTCATTGATATTACGTCTTCACGAACTTCATTAGTGGACTCCTGCTTTTGTCACGCCTTCTACAACGTGCCTAGCTGTCCATCTATGGTTCTCAGACAAAGATCACCATGATATATTAATTTTTTTTATCATAACAAACACTAGTATGTAGTTACTAATGCGTAATAAACTATATATCTATTCTTTGGTTCCTTCCTGTGGGTTTTGCAGTTAGTTTTGAAAACTGGCCACTTTCATTTGTAATTTTCCCATGCGAAGGGGGGTGTTATGTTGTGTCATTTTGAGTCAACATAATACTCTACATTGTCGACACAACATTGTTTTGTTTTGGCAGTTTCTATTAGCTACGCTTTTGAAACAAACAAGTAATTCAAAATTATAATTTCGTTGTGATCAGACATATTTTAGACTCGTCTTGATTAAATCAAATTTTATTGTGTTTTATTTATTTATTATTAATTTTATATGAAGATCTACAATAATATTAATTCAAGTCAAAAAGATCTTTATAATATGTTTAAATATCTGCTGTAAGTATCGAGAAATATTTTGGAAAATTCCATGATATTCTTGAGTGTTCTGATGAATTTTTCTAAAAGTATCTGGGTTTCGGGAATTTTTCTAGAATTTTCCATGAATTTTCCAATAAGATATTATTGACGAAAATAAATCAGAGGTCCCCGGATAAAGTCTGCCCCAGGTTCCTGGAAAGTCTTAACGGCACTGATTTGTACTAAGTACTCTTTTTTGTGAGATTAAGGTATTTTTCCTTCAAAAATAACTTATTTACGTATGTAGGTTTGTAGCTCAGTAAACAAATCCCCCAGGGGGGACATTGGAATGTAGTTGTTCTCGCAATTTCATTCCAATGTTCTTTGGGAATTGGCGTTCCCAGGAGCCCGAGCTCGTACCAGTCGGTTTGTATATGCCGGCTGGCAAATTCTAATACACACATGGATTATTAATCGTTGTGTTAAAGACGCTAATGACATGAGTTGTCGACGCATCTATAATCTACAATAATAATAATCACTAAACAAAAAATAAAATCATAAATGATTTCAAATAATGCTCCTAATTAGTATACTCGTCTATAATTTGAGGACAGTGTGGTCTAGTGGTTAGCGTCGCGGCCTCTGGATCAGACTGTCGTGGGTTCGAATCCCGCCTCCGCTCATGGATGTTTTGTGATGTCATTTAGTTTTAAGTGTGTTGTTATTTAATGTAATCAAGACGCTAATGACCTAAGTTGTCGGGCTTGAGAATAGCCGAGAGTGTAGCGGCGCTGTTGTTTACATGACGTTGCTATGGTTCCTCTATTACAAGTCCCCAGTTCTCGGGTTCTAGCCCGAGAGCTGGTAAAAGTGTCAATTGGATTTTCAATTTAATATTAAAAAAAAAAAAAAAAATAATGAATTGAAAATATGAATTGGTGCTAGGCTCAAATAACCTTAGCTGTTGGTGATCTTTAAAACACAATTCCAATTACCTAAGTTGTCGACGCGTCTATAATTTACAATAAAAATAAAATCGTCTATGATTTGTGTTAGACTAGTAGCATAATATACGAGACATACTGTATAAATTTCTGGAAATAATTTGATTGTTTAAAATATACACAGACATAATTTATGTACATTTTTTCTAGCTATTTCCACAAAAAATTATCCCGGATGTTCCAAGATATTAATGCACATATATTTTCTGTTATCTGTTATCAAAGCGGTCAATATAAACAGCGCGATATCCTTTTTGCATGCATTAATTTAAGGATCTGTTTTTTGTAACACGCAAACCGCCTCAGCTGTTGCAATAAATGTATATGTATACTGTATTCATTACAATATCGGACCAGAGAACGACACCCTTGTCGGTACCGTAGTTTTTTTCCTTCTGTCATAATAGCAATGTTTGTACAACAAGTGGATTAAACGGGCGCCGGTGCGAGAGCTTTGCAAGCTTCATATGCTTAGCACGACAAACAAAAACATATATCGGGTGTCACAGAATAACTATTCCTAATTTTCAGAAATGATAGAGGACACTTAACCAAGTGTGCAGGCTTTCACGGCCGGCATTGTTCTAAGTCTTCATGGTTTCCGGGCTTGTAGGCCGTGGTCCGGTGGTATTTCTACCTGACGTTTCGTCTACAACTGCGGTAGACATTCTCAAAGGCGATGTGGCAGCGATCGAAGTGTCCTCCTTGGCGGCTCACAGGTCAGTGTGTCAGTGACTGGTGTCCTCCCTTCTTTTATGCCTAGTACCAGTGTGTTCTCTGTTCGGTCGTAGTCCGTCTCTCTGTAATTGGTCACCTGCGCAGTGTAGAAATACCACCGGACCACGGCCTACAAGCCCGGAAACCATGAAGACTTGAGAGGACACTTAAATAAACATTTTTGAAGTGAAAACTTCCTTAGGCGCACTTTGCCTGAGTAGTGAACGAAAGTGAACCGTCACGCTCGGATCGGTGTCGCTGAATCGGGTTTACTCGGCTCTACTTGACATCAAGCGCACTCGGGTCGGTGACAACGTTTATTGTCTAACAAGGAGTGCATCGTTTCAAGAATTACGTTTTTATTATTACGTATTATAATATTAAAATAATATTATAATATTGCATATAATCAAGTTTTCACTTCTGCCGTGTGGTCATAAGCACACAGCCACTTGTTAATAAACTATATAGTTTCCGGAAATATTCGTGAAAATCCGCAGTTATTTCGAAGAATTCGGCAGTCGATTACACGTCGTTATAATTTGTGTATCGAAAATGGTGGTCGTAACTTCGAACAATTTTTATAAAGTTTGTATTTCCGGACACTAGTTTGTTAATAAAAAAAAAGGGTGTGGGTCTCGGGACCCCCGACAGATGTGAAACATCAAAGAAAACGTTATTGAACTAGGTGATATTCTCTATGTAGTAGTATATATTTTTTCAAAAGCAGCAACTAACTGTTATGCTGACGTAATCCTATATACTGCACTGTAACACCGCGTGTGTTACAGTGCACGCCTGAGCCAAGAGAGAGAGAGACTGCCGCAGTGGTGGGGAGAACAGCAGCGAAGGAGCGGACCAAACATTTCGTTGAATATTTCCCCTCACGCGGCTGTTCACAGCCCGACATAAGATGTTTCACATCAAAAATATTTATTTAAGTGTCCTCTATCATTTTTGAAAATTAGGAATAGATATTCTGTGACACCCTGTATAACGTACGTAACGTGTACAGTGCTTGCAAACTGAAAGCAATTAGCAAAGGCAGTGCAGTGGTTCTCAAACTGTGTCGCGATACTGTTGCGAATTTGCCCTAGGGCGCCGCGCCTCGAATGAATGAAACAAATTTTGATTAAAATAGAACTTTAAAAGTTCGCCATAAGCTTCTTCCAATATTTAACGTACTTCTATAAAATAAGTTAGGTATTGTTTAAACTCTTTTTGACGTGAATAACGTCTACTATCTCATACTGGGGTGGCATTTTAGAAATATTAGATGTAACGTTAATAGTCGGAAGTGGTTGGCATGTGAAACAAAACACAGCATGTTATGGTCCGCTCCTTCGCTGCTGTTCTCCCCACCACTGCGCCACTCTCTCTCTCTCTCTCGGCTTCCGCGCGCTCGGGCACGGGAAGAGAGAGAGAGAGTATATATACGAACGTACTGTAAAGCGAAAGTATATGTATACACGTGTAGGAATGTAATATAGATACTTCGCTGTGTATTTAGTTGCGTTTCTGGCTCAGGCGTGCTCAAACGCCGCAACCGCGTGTGCTACAGTGCAGTATATAGGATTACTTCAGCATAACAGTTAGTTGCTGCTTTTGAAAAATATATACTACTACATAGATAATACCACCGAGTTCAATAACGTTTTCTTTGATGTTTCACATCTGTCGGGGGTCCCAAGACCCACATCCTTTTTTTCTGTTTTCAATAGAAAAATTCTGATTAGAGCATCGATTACTACGGTTTAAATTTGAATATTCTTTAATCATTTTCTACCCTGCAGTAGAGTGTCGCTCATAGTGGATGCCAAGCTTAAGTAACTTCTGATTAGTGAGTCGCTCTGACATTTGTACAGCCCATACAGTTATACGTATTATATGTACTTATTATGCAGTAAAGTGATTATGTAATAAGTCTTCCTTTTCAAAGGAAACATGAAATTACATTGGTGTGATACCTTCTGGAAACTAGATGCAAATAATACATTATTTTAATTAACAAATGTATTCACGTTCGAAACTTTTTATCAATGTTTTACCCGACTGCGAAAAAAAGGAAGGGTAATGAGTTTAACAGTCGGCATTAATATGGCGCTGCATAAGTTAAAATAAATAATAGTTTTATACGACTGAAATGCAATTAAAAAATTCAGCCACTCTTAACGACCCAATAGTAAGCTTTTAAAATCGATGTAATAGATTACTATCTAAAATCATTCTCATATAATAGCGGCGACCTGCGTGTACCGCAGTTTGAAAAAAACTTGTCTAAAATGTTTTAAATAATATAGGTACGTAGATGTATCCAGTTTTTACATTTACTTTTAGTAAATTAAAAAAATATATAGTCCCGTCACTGTTTGTCAGGTTTACCAAGCTTGACGGTAATCATGTAGAATGACATTTTTTAGTTGTAAGCCGGGAGAATTTAATGTTCCTTTGTTTGTCATTTTTCTAACTGTTGAATGAACGTAAACTCTACAATGGCGAGATGTTTTAAATAAGATTATCGTTGTTCTTGTGTTATATTTTAAGGCGTCAACATAAAATACGCTATATTGTCAATATTAATCAGTCTGCCCTTTTTTACCAAACTATCGAAGGAGGGTAATGCTAGAGTTACATCCCCACGAACCCCACGCCGGAAAACTTGACTAGTTTCCCAGGACGATCCATAAATATATGGCCGTGACAGCTGTTTTTCCAAGAATACCAATCGCTATCTAACAGACGTCCGGAGGACGTCTAATGACCTGTTTGAATATTTGAATATACAAAATACATTGAACAATATTTTGACGGCGCTGTGGTCAGACAGTTGCTTGCCTGACACAGTCTGGACGGATTGTGAGAATCAACCTTTAACCTTAGGCGCAACATTAATTTCCCTACTCATAAAAAACATTATTTTTTTTGGACCAAAAAAATTTTTTTGCATAGCATTTTTAATTACTTTTATAACCCTGTCATTTTTAAGTTACATTCCGACGTTTTAATGTTGTTATGAAATATTAAATAATTATTTACAGCTTTTTTTCGTGTTGTGTATTCATATTTTTATCAACTTAACATCTAAAAACCACTTTTTATCATTATATCATAAAGGTCGATGTGCACTGGAACGTAGCACGGTGAGTAAATTATACAGGCTAGCGCAAAGCCCACTGACGGATTTCAACTGACAATAGCGTCTGATAATGGAATAGGACAAACATAATATTATATAATTGATTCGAAACATATTGGAAAAAATCATTTTACCAACCAGTCACAGTCAGGATTCTAACCTGAACTGTTCCACTTTCGCGGCGGAATGAGTTTACAGTACTCAACCATGACATGATTACCAACATAATATTTTCCTTATATGCTTCGAAATCAATAGATTTTCACTACATGCGAGTGTTAATTCAATATAGCTAGGTTGTAGAAGTGAATCTTCGGACTAGCGAGAGCTCATCATGAAAGTGAAAATCAATTATATAATTGGCTGTTTTCCAACGACAAATTTTCAATTGCAATTCAGCCGTATAAATCTTATTAATTTATCTTAAAAAAATAATATTATATATGCATCAGTACAGTATGAAACTTGTAGTTTTATTTGTTGGTTACAATGTCGGGTAGGATTCTCCCTTCACGTTGTAAAAAATTACTGAAAACTCTAAATCTATCACAATAATTTCATTTGATATGATTTCAGGGCGACTTGTGCCTTCTGATGTCTCTATATAAAAGGAAATCAAGAATTGATAAATCAGGGGAACGCGGAGGCCACAATTAGAGATATCTTCTAAACGCTTAATTAATTTGCAAATTCCAATATTGCTAGAACAATAATGCAACATGATAAGAAAAATTTACATTAGTTTAAAAGTTGTTGGCAAACATTTTAAGAGACGACAAATATAATTGTACTTGATGTATTCATAAAGTTTTTGAGTTCGTGTATTCAAGTCAAGTAGATTGTGATAAATCATGTAGAATATTATTTAGTACAAAAAAAAAACCTCGACAGTTTCTTACTTTCGTACTAAACGAATAATGTTTGCAAAAAGTTTTTTTTTGTTTTCTTTGAAACAATATTTCTAGGTCAAATGAACGATTTACAAACCCCTTCACAAATATATTATTAATTAATTCAACAATGAATTCAATCCACAAAGCATTCACTAGGTAGTGAATAGTATTTCTTAACATATCAGTCAAAATATTATGCTATCATGATTGTTAAACGTCAAACGATTGTTATAAGATATACAAGGAAAAAATCAGAAGCCACTGTCGGGACTTGAACCCGAAATTAATATTTAAGTTATAATGATTGTAACTTAAAAATAAATTGGCTCTCGCATGAGATGTGATTTAGTAGTGAAATAGATATATATAGGGAAGAAACATATTTCACTTTCGGGGCACTGTGTGAGTAAGTGGCAACTCAACCTGCCGGAAACTGGGAATTTCGGGTTCAAGTCCCGACAGTGACTTCTGATTTTTCCTTGTATATCTTATAACAATCTTTGACGTTTAACAATCATGATAGCATAATATGTTGACTGATATGTTAAGAAATACTATTCACTACCTAGTGAATGCTTTGTGGATTGAATTCATTGTTGAATTAATTAATAATTATTATATTGTTGTCCACAATTACCTAACTCATATTGTTAATTATATATTTAAAGAATAAAATTATGCAATCGTCATACGGAAAAGTTTTTATAAATGTGTAAAACGAAATCGTATATTAATCATATTAAACATAAGAGTGTAGGTACCTATATATTTTTTCAAAGACAAAAATTAATGAATTATTTCCGGATATTGACATGCCATTAAAAGTAGCTAAGTTTAAACAGTAATTTTTCACTGTATTTTTCAAATGTCATGTTTATTTTTGTAACAATTGAGGTGAAATATTACACAATGTTTTGTTGTATTGTTTTTGTATTTGAAAAGACCGACGACGCACACAAATAGGTCATAGCGTATAGGAATTTTAGTAAAAATCAATACTTGTTCAATCTATTGAAATAATATTGTCCCTGCACAAATAATGTCCACGTTCTTTAAACGATTATCTGTGACCTACGTTTTATTCAATTAAACGTGGCCTTTATTTAATCCCCTTGAACATTTTTTTGAATTAGATAAACAAACAGTATTTTAATTAAGCATTGGATAATTTATTATTATAAATTAGTCTCCCATCCTACAGTAGGACGGTTATTCAAGCTTTAGATGATTTACGGTTTATTTATATTTAATCAATTTTTGGTAAAGACATGTTATTTAACAAATTGATATTTCACATTATGTGTGTGCAAACAGAAGCTAATAACCTCAGTTATCGAGCGTCTATAATCTATAATATTGTAGCAAACTCCAAGATGCTACGCCGCTGGCGACAATAGAAGCGTCGAGAATAGGTCACAGTGGTGAGGCGGAGAATGATATCGAAGATGCCAGTAGCTGCTAGACGTCTAGAAAGTACTAGAAGCGCTGTGTTTGGGCCGCGTAGCTCTATATAAGCAGGCAACCGACGGGAATTGAGTCAGTCGTGAAAGAGTGTCGAGTTGAATTTGCGAACATAAATACAGTATATAATAAATAGCTATCTGTTCAGTGTTATTGAAGTGCTTCACTTTGTCTAAGAATTACTGTTTGTTATTATTGTATATAGTTGTTATTGTTGCATTTTATTGTTATCTATTTAGCTTTGTTAACATTTAATTCTTGTAAATAAATAATTTATTCCGCCCACGTAGAAAACAGTTTTGTTACAATATCTAAGCGCACGGAATGCGCCGGCCAAGTCTCGCAACAAGCAAAACCGACCGCGCGCGACTTTACACGAACCATTTCGAGCCCTTTTCGAGCCCCTTCTATATCCGAGGTTAGTTACGTTACAGGACTGAATTTTTTCAGGGAAGCTAAGGTTACCCAATAGAAGCAATGTTCCAAATTTCATACATCTACGTGGATTAGTTTCCAAGCTACGAATGTCCAAAATTCACAATTTTTGGCATTCACTCACTGACTGACTGACTGACTCATCGATCATCAAAAATCTAGGGTACCGTAAAGGCTGTGGCCCGATACGCTAAAAAACATTATTCTGGCTACATTGAAAAATTACTTAAAAAATGACAGAAATGATCAGAGATGGTGGAGCGGGACGACCTTGAACACTTTGGAAAAAACAAACTATTTTCATTATTTATGTCAAATTACTCTGACAGTCAATCTTTAACTTATTAAAATAATCAGTAATTATTTGAAAAGGAAAAAAATAACAACAATAAAATCTAAACATAATTATACTTACATAATTATGTTTAGATTTTATTGTTGTTATTTTTTTAACTAATATTTAAATAAATAGGTATATTATCTATATAAAATATGTAGGTACATACGTTATGTAGTATGACGTATACTAACGTATAATAATATTATCTACTTATAGGTATGTAATTTTTTTTCATAAAAACGACTAACGATTTTGAAGAAATGGGAACTTTAAGAACTATTTTTTTTGAACTCATCCGAGCAAAGCTTGGTCATCCAGATATTATAACTTAAATGAAACATAAATACATAGAATGAAACTTCGAAAATAAGAAAAGCCGTTTTTATTGTTTTGCATTTAAAGTTCAAGGACAAACCAGCAGTAAATGTGTTGACAATGATATTTTTTTATGGAAAAGTATGAAGTAATATTTTCTCAACAACATCTAATCTTATTAACCTGTTTATTTTCTGTGAACTTTTACTTACAGATAAATAAAAAAACACAGTTTACTTTAGACACATGGAAAATTTGTCGCAGCATTAATTAACTTCCCATTGGAAGTTATTGTAATGGGTCCGAAAATCGAAGTCAAAATGTATAACAAATTTTTATGTTTCAAAGTCACTACACTATTTTTAGAAAGATGTCTGTGTGTGTGTGTACGTATGTGACCATTTCTTTCTAAGACGAAATCTCGAGAATGAAAAATGATATCGACTACGTTAGGGTGCCAATCGACGCGCATTAACGTAAATATGAACTGAAAGAAATTTTTTCAAAATCGGTTCAGCCGTTCTTTTTTCTTAACCAAATAGACTCCAAAAAAGTAGATTTTACACAATATCTCACGAATAAAAAATTATATCGACTTCGTCAGGGTGTCAATCGAGGCGTGTTAACGTCATTTTGATCCGACATAAATTTAAAAAAAATCGGTTCAGCCGTTTATTTTTTTTTTAATTATTGTTAAAAATAAATAATAATTATGTTTTAATGATTAAAAAATGATTACTTTTCTGTGTAATATCTAATTTAATTATTATTATTAAATATTTATCAAACTGGGAAGTTCGTCGTGTGGACCTCAAGGGTCGCACTTTAGTCCTAATAAATGACCCACCTCACGGCTTGTTAATTGAGCTATAATTACTGTTACTTGGCTGTTCTAAAACGTTCTAATTTGAGAACGGGTGTTATAGTTATGTGACGCAAAGAGTTAAGCGTGAACGAACTAAACTCATTAATTAAATTAAAGTAAATATATATTCTTTGTAACAGCTGAGTGTTTTTGATCTTGCATAACTGTGTTCGAGTTAGGCCCGGATTTAGAAATTTTCCGCTCCTAGGCAGTTGTGAAAATTGTCGCCCCCCATCCACCCTTTTCGAAACTTCTTCAACGGTGGAACAAGTTTGGTACGAAAAGTTTTTCAATAAATAAAATGCACCTTTCTGAGAGCAAATATTTTAATAATGACAGAGGAGGTTATGTGTATCACAATATACTGTAGGGGAGAAAATAAGATGATTTTCGATACAGAAACTTATCGAATATTCGATATTAGGCTAATATCGAGACTTGCATAAATCGATGCTTTTCTCAATTCGTGCATTGTCCACTTATAATGTTGGTACGCGTGCCAACGAAATAGGCGGGAAATTCAATTCCCACGAATATAACAAGTTTTCAAAGTTTCCGTCAAAATTTGCCGCCCTTCAATTCTTGCCGCCCTAAGCAACTGCCTACTCTGCCAGCATGGTAAATCCGGGCCTTGTTCGAATAGAGTATACCGAGTTTGTGAAAGTAATTATATGCAAACTTAAGAAGTTACGTCACTGGACTGCAGCTAATCTATGCTTGTAGTTTTGTTTAATCCCAAACTAAAACCAAAGCTCGTATGCAACACACTGTTGAAGCTATAGACAAGGATAGTACTATTAAACAGAGGCAAGCGAAGGAAAAAGATAGGTATATTCATTCCAATTAATTAAAGCTCGCCAAAATGGAACTGAAACTCTAACTGCGTTTAAGTGAACTTTAAAAGCTTTACCATAAATTTTAAAACAGTTTTTACACACTCAAATAGTCCATGACGAAAGCTGAATATGGGTGAAATTATATGTTTTCCCTCGTGGTAAAGTGACTTATGTCGAATTTTTATTTGTTTCAAATGGTTTATTACCCGACTGCCAAAGGAGGGTAATATTTTTCGAGTTTATATACGTATGTAAGTATTTTTGCGTCTTCTTTGGTGTTTCTGCAGCCTAAAAGGCTTGACGGATTTTGAAAAATGTGGTGTCTTATAGATTCGTCATAGTCTCACAAGTGCTACTGAGTATCTGACGGCACGTAAAATTTAATTAATCAAAAAATTATTAGTCCTATCCGTAAATAAATTCACATATTAGTGAATAACACAATATATCAGACGACATATTATCGCCATGATATTTAATAGAAGAGAGTTTCGGGTTCAAGTTCCGACAGTGGCATTTACATTTTTCTTATATTATAGCCTTCTATTAAATATCATGGCGATAATATGTCGTCTGATATATTGTGTTATTCACTAATATGTGAATTTATTTACGTATAGGACTAATAATTTTTTGATTAATTATAATACCGTAAAAAAGCCTACAGTTATTCAGTATTTTGGTAAAATTTATTATGGCGGACTCTAGATACCATTTTGTTACCCCAACTATTTTTTTTTGAAAGTAACAAATATTTATACGTATAATGTTTGTTATATGCGAATTTGCCACGTGGACAGAAAAATAGACCCTTTGCTTCCACCAGGTTTTGAAATTAATTTGATTTTTTATTGGTTATGAGATCGTTGTGTCGCGTTATTCGTGTGTCAAAAACGAATATACGCGAAAAGAAATAAGTTCGTATACCCGGCGCTTCCACCATTCCAACGCTTCCTAATTTTTTTGTTGGTTATGTGCGGCTGATATGAAAAATATTTTACGGCAAAAAATGTCGTATATATAAGTATTTATTTTATGTTTATAAAATATTTTACAATGTAATAAAATGGCGCACCCTGAATCACTATACCACAACAAAATGGCGGAACGTTACAACGAAGTGTTTTATGATTTTTATTTACCAGTCTACATTTTCGCACGACTTTTCGTTATTACAGTTTTAAAACTAAATAATAAAAGTTGTGAAATAAATTTATACCATATAATTTATGACAATGGCGTTCATATTTTATATTTTTATCTAGTGTTCTTCAATTTAGTTTGTTTTTAATATCTAAAGGTGAACTCAGGTGTCAAAAGTAGCTTCTACAGTGTATAAACGATTTTACCGAACATAGCAACATTTAGAACATTTAAAATTTTATAGTAAGGGGGGAGCGGAGGGGGCGGCTCGCCCCGGGCCTCTGATCCAGGAGGCCTCCAAATTTCGAAAAGTCCTTCTTAATCAAATCCCAAACAAGGCCGAAGAGGACAGAGTGATGTAACGGTTAGCGTAGCGGCCAATGAATCACACTGTCGTGGGTTCGAATCCCGCCTCCGCTCATGGATGTTTTGTGATGTCATTTAGTTTTAAGTGAGTTGTTATTTGGTGTAAACAAGACGCTAATGAGCTAAGTTGTTGACGCGTCTATAATTTACAAAAATAAATAAATAAACTAAACAAGGCCAAATATGTTTACCTAGTAAGTAAGAGGCAGTTTGGAGTTGGAGGCCCCGTACGTATACAAAATATAAACGTAGGTAGGTCGTTTATTATAAATATTTAATTTTTTTTGTCAGCCATTACATCTATATTATTAATTTTGTACGAAATTTACACTACAAATACATCCATTTCTAAGCAGACTGGGGGCCTCATTTAGTTCTGCCGCCCCGGGCCTCTGACGGGCTTAGTCCGGCACTGCTATGGACCTTATGATCTAATTTGGATTACATAGAAAAAATAATTATACCAGAACTCGTGTGATTACTGCGCTCGCCTTCGACTCGCGCTGCAAACTCACACTCGATCTGGTATAAATGCAACTGTCAAATAGTTCGTCACTTATGCCACTTAAGGACAGAGTGGTGTAACGGTTAGCGTAGCGGCCTTTGGATCACGCTGTCGTGGGTTCGAATCCCATCTCCGCTCATGGATGTTTTGTGATGTCATTTAGTTTTAAGAGAATTGTTATTTAATGTATTTAAGACGCTAATGACCTAAGTTATCGACGCGTCTATAATCTACATTAAATAAATAAATAAAACTTAAGCCACTTGTTACATAAATATCTATTATAGTTCAAATATAGCCAAACTGCGCTTGTCGTTTTGACTGTAATCTCCTCAATGAGTAATACCTCAATGGACGTTTACATAAATCACGGTATAACATTTTCAGAATTTAAAAACAAAAATCATAAACAGAAACGTAACCCGGCTAGAATATTACAGCCATTAACTTCTGCAATATTTTTAACCCGTTCACAATTGCTGTACGTCAGTTTTTATTGTTTGTATGAAATTAATTAAAAACTAAAACACCAGAAATGTTTAAAATATTGTATGCGATGAATTCGAGTGTAAACGGTTTACACTTGTTTGAACTTTCATTTTTACAAATTAAGGTCACAGTCGACACACTCGGAATTGATCACACTCAAAGTGATAAACTACACCTGTTGTACGGACACACCTTACGTTCAAAACAATGATCCAATTTGAATTGGGCTTGAGGATAGCCGAGAGTGTAGCGGCGCTGTTGTTTACATGGCGTTGCTATGGTTCCTCTATTACAAGTCCCCAGTTCTCGGGTTCTAGCCCGAGAGCTGGTAAAAGTGTCAATTGGATTTTCAATTTATTATTAAAAATAAAAAAAATAATAAATTGAAAATATGAATTGGTGCTAGGCCGAAACAACCTTAGCTGTTGGTGGTCTTTAAAATACAATACAATTCCAATTTGAATTCGCAAAAAATAGCTACAAGCGACTATAAAATAGGATAAATGCGGGAGAGATGCCGCGGTAGGAGAGACGCCGCATGGCTATTAACTTGCCTATTTACCATTAATGGATGGTGCTACAAGTAGATATGTTCGTTCATCTTATCTTGACAAGATAAGATGAACGAACATACGTACTTGTAGCACCATCCATTAATGGTAAATAATAATAATTCTTTATTTTAAAAATTCCAAAGAACATAATAGCGTCAGATTAAAGATATAAAATTACTACTTATGCGAAAAAGTCATGTAGATTATAAAAACAATTTTGAATTAAATAACGCCTCAGGGTACGTTAATAGCCATGCGGCGTCTCTCCTGCCGCGGCATCTCTCCCGCATTTACCCTACTAGCCTTTGTTCAGGGTTTCATCTGCGCGATCGTCGATTTTTTCCCGCAGTGTAAAAAGTAGGATATAGGTAGGTATACTTTAAATTTGGTTCATATTGATGTATGCATCATATTTGAATGAAAATTCGCACATCCGTCCATTACAGGCCGGTATACATGCATATAACGTAGCTATTTTATAGTAGGTATGTCAAAAATATTTGAAAACCCCGCAACAATACGAAATTGCAAACAAAAAGTCTCATTAATAAATAAAACACACAAAAACTGACTGTAGCTGTCCAACTTTATTTTTAAATACTACGTTTCGGTCTGTTATAAGAGACCCTTTTCATAAGCAATAATGCAAGACATGTAGTAGTTTTTGCGTAAAATGACTACTGTTATAAAGTGTTGGGTTTATAATACTATGCCTGGCACAAAATGATAATGATTAAACAAACAAGGAATAAAGGACCCGACACCTTTTCTCGCCACAGGCTCTCGCAGCATTTGAAACCAAAGACAAACGCAGGATTCAGACGTTGGAAAAACACACAAAATGACTACTGTTATAAAATGAAGGGTTTATAATACTATATGTCTGGCACATAATAATAAGGATTAAACAAACAAGGAATAAAGGAACCAACACCTTTTCTCACCATATGCCCTCGCAGCATTTGAAACCAAAGACAAACGCAGGATTCAGACCTTGGAAAAACACACTAAATGACTACTGTTATAAAATGGAGGGTTTATAATACTATGTCTGGCACAAAATGATAAGGATTAAGGCTTAAGCAAACAAGGAACCAACACCTTTTCTCGCCACAGGGTCTCGCAGCATTTGAAACTAAAGACAAACGCAGGATTCAGACGTTAGAAAAACACACAAAATGACTACTGTTATAAAGTGAAGGGTTTATAATAGTCTGGCACAAAATTAATTTTATGGTGAATAGTTGAAATGATTGTCTGAAGATATAGATTAAAGAGGCTCGTATTTTTTCAACAGGACTGTACTCGTTCATTCGTTCCTTTCAATGTTTCCTCCGATACTTGAAGTCTTTTAGCCAGCTGATAGACATTCCCCTGTCCCAACCAATTTACTTGTCTTTAGCACGCGTGTTTCCGCTCTGAACTCACGACTTCTCCCTAAGTTATTTTAATAAAAAGAAACTTTATTTTCTTTCACTACGACAGACACACACACACACACTTGGTTCTTAGTTTACTACAACAGAAGAACACTCCATTCTTCCTTTACAATAACGGAATCTTTACACCCGGAGTAATTGTATGAATTGTGTGCTTAATTATTTCTCATTAAGAGAAACGTTATTGCACCTGCGCCAATATTTATACCGGTCGTAATGTGTTGTTTTTGTTTCAACTCGTAAAAAAAGACGTGCAAACGGCGTTAATGTCGTTTTGTTTCTTTTAATTTCACTTCATTATGTCATAAATGCTCCCTTTTCTTACAAACAACGCCATAATACATCTTTATTTCAGAGCAATTAACCGTACTGCGAACAGATTTTTTTTCTTGAACATGTTTTTTTTCTCTGGAATTGTTTTATCACCTGTTGTTTGAATCTATTTGATACTAGCTGTACACGCTACTTCGTTCTAGTGATGTAAAAATACGGTATTAAACTTTTTTGTTTATTAAACCCATGGTATTTTTTCAGTATAAAACGGTTTTTTACTTTTTCACACTACGGTTACGGTGCATTTTTCAGTATTGCCAACCGAATAATAGGAAAAGTTCCTGTTCTCATTTTGGTATTAAACCGTTTTAAACGGTGTTGAACGTTTTATACGTGCTCTATAAAATAGTAAAATACGCACTATTTATACCTAGTATAAAACTGGGGTATATTATTTTTTTTACAGAGTATTATACGCATTTACATCACTACTTCGTTCGCATGAAGTTTTGTATTTGTTTAGGCAGGTTATTGTTTAAAATAAAAAATCACAAGGTGCACGGTAATTTGAATCCAGACTGCTACATAGGTTGTGAAACATCAAAGAAAACGTTATTGAACTCGGTGGTATTCTCTATGTAGTAGTATATATTTTTTCAAACGCAGCGACTAACTGTTATGCTGACGTAATCCTATATACTGCACTGTAACACCGCGTGTGTTACAGTGCACGCCTGAGCCAAGAGAGAGAGAGAGTGCCGCAGTGGTGGGGAGAACAGCAGCGAAGGAGCGGACCAAACATTTCGTTGCATATTTCCTCTCACGCGGCTGTTCACAGCCCGACATAAGATGTTTCACATCAAAAATGATTTTTTCTTATATTGCAAAAATAATTTGGCTGCCTTTTTCAACAAAATTTTCTCTATTAAAGAAGAATAATGTTAGCTGCCTCAAATGTACAAGAATAATCCCAATTATAAATTTAAAGACTGTGTTTTATCTTAACAAGAATTAGGTAGCTTTTCGGCACGGTTACAAACAGGCTAACGGCAAATGGTTATAAATAAGATGTAATGGCGTAGCTTTAGTTTACTAAGAACAGCTTAATCCCTTTCGTCCGCAATTAGAAGGACTTCCACGTATAGCCCGAAGACGCGTGTCTCCGACCGCCGCCTCCGATCCTCTATACGGTGCCGGGCGTCGATTCCTTAACCGACGATTTATTGTTTTTGTGCGCGTGTTCATAATCTTGAACATTTGCAATTGAGATAAGTCCAACTGTGTTTATTCAAATATGGCGCTTTTCGATTGGAACTAATAATTAGTCTATATTATATTGTTGGTATTACAGGAGAACAAAACCATTTTTTTTAAAGAAGAACCGTTTTGGAGGGAAGTATAGCCTAGTGGTTAGCGTGCTTAGTGCCGCAACCTCTGGATTGGACTGCCGTGGGTTCGAATCACACCTGCGCTCATGGATGTTTTGTGATGTTATTTAGTTTTAAGATAGTTATTATTTAGTGTAGTTGAAAGACGCTAATGACCTGAGATGTCGACGCGTCTATAATCTACAATAAATAAAAAATATTTGGCATTATGCACGCTCGTCGTTCATCTGTTTCGGGCCTCAAGAGCCTACTTTAACGAGCGTGTAAAACCATCATACGACGAGTTCAAACCCCAAAACAGCGGGTGACTGTGTTCAGAATGATTGCTAAAATAACATCGGCTCGTTTGATAACCTACTAGGACTAGTAGGCCGGGGGCGCGGGCAACCGTTTGTGACGTCACTTGCGGGACGTTCTACTCGATGGCACTTCTGTTTCCGCTCCGGGGAATATCAGACGGAACACTAAATGTCACTCTTGCGTTATGTATTATTCTTTTAACTTTTTTCTGTGTGTTTTACTATACTAGACTGTACTTTTTTTAATCAAACAGAAAATTACTGTAGTTAGAATTTACTGAACTATGTTTGTCTTTTGTATCAGAAAAAAACGGCCAAGTGCGAGTCAGACTCATGCACCAAGGGTTCTGTACAATGATAGAAATAATGAGTTAGGTAGGGGTAAAAAACCATTTTTGTAGAGAATCTAGTTAACTTCAATTTTGTGTCGAGCTATTTTTGTCGTACAGTTAAGAAAAAGTTATGAATCCGGTAAAATTTGATTTTTGCCTCTTCCCCGACTCCCCGACATTTATTAAAATGGCAAAAGTAAGATGACCCCCCTCTCTTTGGAAAAAAATCGCAAAATTCTAGAAAAATAAATTGGCTCCGATCTGTTTAATATTAAGTATACTTATAGAAAAAATAACGCTGAATCGATTTCGACCACCCAAGCCCCTCTATCTTTTTAAGTTTAGGAGATATGAGCGTTTATATAAATTTTTATTGAAAAATTTAAAACTTGTCTTAACCTAAATCATAATATCTGACTTAGTGTCGGGGATTTGCGATCTAGTGTCGAGGAATTGCGATCTAGTGTCGAGGATTTGCGATCTAGTGTCAGGGAATTGCGATCTAGTGTCGGGGATTTGCAATCTAGTGTTGGAGAATTGCGATCTAGTGTCGGGGATTTGCAATCTAGTGTCGGGGAATTGCGATCTAGTGTCGGGGAATTGCGATCTAGTGTCGGGGATTTGCAATCTAGTGTCGGGGATTTGCGATCTAGTGTCGGGGATTGCGATCTAGTGTCAGGGATTTGCGATTTAGTATCGGGAATTTGCAATCCAGTGGCAGAGAATTGCGATCTAGTGTCGGAAAATTGCGATCTAGTGTCGGGGATTTGCGATCTAGTTTTGGAGAATTGCGATCTAGTGTCGGGGATTTGCAATCTAGTGTCGGAGAATTGCGATCTAGTGTCGGGGATTTGCAATCTAGTGTCGTAGAATTGCGATCTAGTGTCGGGGATTTGCAATCTAGTGTCGGGGAATTGCAATCTAGTGTCGGGGAATTGCAATCTAGTGTTGGAGAATTGCGATCTAGTGTCGGGGATTTGCAATCTAGTGTCGGGGAATTGCGATCTAGTGTCGGGGATTTGCAATCTAGTGTCGAAGAATTGCAATCTATAGTGTCGGGGATTTGCGATCTAGTATCGGGAATTTGCAATCCAGTGTCGATGAATTGCGATCTAGTGTCGGAAAATTGCGATCTAGTGTCGGGGAATTGCAATCTAGAGTCGGGGAATTGCGATCTAGTGTCGGGGATTTACGTTCTAGTGTCGGGAAACTGCGATCTAGTGTCGGTGAATTGCGATCTAGTGTCGGGGATTTGTAATCTAGTGTCGGGGAATTGCGATTCTTAATAAAAGAGATGCAATATTGCGGGTGGTCGAAATCGATTCAGCGTGATTTTTTCTATAGAAATATCTTCAGGTGCAAGTTATATTTAAACAATATCTTTATTGAGGACACCCTAAGGGACCATCATGTAAACAAAATTTCTAGTAGGAATTTTTTCCAATGTTTGTACATTAATTCGACTTGGCGCCTGGTCTATTATAATAATATGTAAATTTGATTAAAATAGTCTTCATGGTTTCCGGGCTTGTAGGCCGTGGTCCGGTGGTATTTCTACCTGACGTTTCGTCTACAACTGCGGTAGACATTCTCAAAGGGAGCCGCCAAGGAGGACACTTCGACCGCTGCCATATCGCCTTTGAGAATGTCTACCGCAGTTGTAGACATTGAAGCCCGGAAACCATGAAGACTTGGAACAATGCCGGCCGTGAAAGCTTACACACCTTGATTAAAATAATTTATTTAATTTAAGTTTAGCTAATGATCAGAGCGTGTTATTTTAGACTATCTTCTCACGTAAGGTGACCTATTTAACACGTTTGACGGTGGTGTTTGACTAAATAAAACGAGTGCCAGGGGACCAGTTATCGCTAACAGTTTTGCACTTTATGATCCAACTAGAAAGCGGGTAATGATTCAGCTGTATAACAACCCCGCCACTTACAACACGGACCACGTATTTTATTTATTACCGCAGATAAGTTGATAAATGCTAATTACTCTAAAAACCGGGGATCTGTGACGTAACAAGTGTTATTTTACTAATTACATAATTGAAATATACCTCTCGTTGAAAAAAAAAATAATTTTAAAAAGTTTAAAACCGTAAATTCCATTCCTTTGTTACATTTTTTATGTTGTGTTTTATGTATATACAGGCTGTACTAAAATTAACTAACTATTTTACGAAATATGTTTGGAATAAAGTAATTCATATCAATGCTAGAATAGAAACTATTTAATTATAAATGTTGATTTTTAACTTCCCACTGGAAGTTATTGTAATGGGTCCGAAAATCGAAATCAAAAAGGAAAAAAAATTTTTATGTTTCAAGGTCACTACACTATTTTTACACTACTTTTAGAAAGATGTCTGTGTGTGTGTGTGTGTGTGTACGTACGTACGTACGTACGTACGTACGTATGTGTACATTTCTTTCAAAGACGAAATCTCGAGAACGAAAAAGGATATCGACTACGTTAGGGTGCCAATCGACGCGTATTAACGTAAATATGATCTGAAAGAAATTTTTTCAAAATCGGTTCAGCCGTTCTTTTTTCTTAACCAAATAACCTCCAAAAAAGTAGATTTTACACAATATCTCGCGAATAAAAAATTATATCGACTTCGTAAGGGTGTCAATCGAGGCGTGTTAATATCATTTTGATCCGACATAAATTTTATAAAAATCGGTTCAGCCGTTTTTTTTTTTTTTTTTTTTTTTTTTTAAATTATTGATGTTTTAATGATTGAAATGATTACTTTTCTGTGTAATATCTAATTTAATTATTATTATTAAATATTTATCAAACTGGGAAGTTCGTCGTGTGGACCTCAAGGGTCGCACTTTAGTCCTAATAAACGACCCACCTCACGGCTTGTTGTAATTTCTGTTCTTTGAAAATATAACAACAATTTTATATAGTGGAACCTGCCCTCCCTGAAGTTCCACTTACAGAGGTGTTCCAGACAATTGACTGTGTCTCAGATGTAGAATATAGGGGTTTTAAATAAATTGACGAAACAAAAATTAGAAAAAAACAGCAATTTTGTCACTTTTTATTTAGACAAAATAGTTTTTTCTAGTTTTTAACCATATATAGTGCTCTAAGTGTTCTTTATTAAAACAAAACATTTTTTTCTCTTCAAATAAAAAAAATTGCTATTAAACTTTATAACAAGAAGCCACAGTCAATGAGCCATTTTCCTGAGAGTAGTTCTTTCAATTATCCACAAGAGGCAGCACTTGTGGTAGGTACAAACATTATTTATTCCCCATTAGTGTCACGTGTGATGTAAGTGGTATAACTTAATTATTAAATTATTATTATTATTAAATTAATTAAATAATTAAGTTATGCCACTAAAATGACACGACACTAATGGGGAATAAATAATGTTTGTACCTACCACAAGTGCTGCCTCTCGTGGATAATTGAACGAACTACTCTCAGAAAAATGGCTCATTTCGTACGCATTTTCATATAGGACTGGTGAGCTTCATTTTGTATTGTTTTGTATAAATGTACGTAAAATATTATCATTCTAAAAGGAAATAACACATTTTTATAGTAAAAAGGGAAAAGAAAAATGTCAGCTTAGTTTAAATCTCGACATTATAAAATGTTAAAACACATCTCTGTAGTGTAGTTTGTGTTATCTGGTTTACGAATTCTTTTATTTTCGTTCCTTGTCTAAACATATATTTGTTATTTTTTTTCTCGAGGATATAAAAACGTAGCTACAGTCAGTTCACTTCTGTGCTGTAAGTCTTCTATATTGAAAGTTTCTTATCGGTTTTTTATTTCGCTTTTTTATTAAGTTTAAAAAAGTTAAAATCACACCTGCTTATTTAATAATCAGGCAGCTTTGAAGCGAAAATATTATAGAAAATATTTAGTGTTCAATACTACATATACAAGGTGTTGACTTGCGTGACTTTTATTATTATTATTGTAGATTATAAAATTAATTAATTGTAGATTATAGACGCGTCAACAACTCAGGTCATTAGCGTCTTCAACACAACAATTAAGAATCCATTTGTGTATTAGAATCTGCCAGCCGGCATACATAAACCGACTGATACGAGCTCGGGCTCCTGGGAACGCCAATTCCCAAAGAACATTGGAATGCAATTGCGAGAACAACTGCATTCCAATGTTACCCCTGGAGGAACTTGGTGACAATATAGAGACTTCAATGACCAATTTGTGCCATTGTTAGTTAATTATGTTTCCATGGCAACATTGTAAAAATCTAATTTTTAATTACATCGATTTTTACAGTTCCAGAAAATAGACAAATCCGGATTGAATGAATGAATTGTGAATTATAGACGCTCGACAACAGAGGTCATTAGCGTCTGTCAAATCCGTCTTGTTCCATTTTTCACTGATTATTGAAATAGATTAATGGGGGAAAATATTTTATTATATTTTTCTTCGTTTTTTAAAAATATCAATAAATAAGATAGTTATCTGCATAAGGTAATTTAAATATATTTCAAAATGTAGATAATAATAGAATTTTGTAATTAGAATCAGCATTTTTTAAATTATTTTTTATTGGAAAAAATATTCACGTAGGTAGTGAATAGTTAACAATGATATTTTTTCTCTGCAACAAACATAAAATAATACACTTTATCTCCAACCTAATTAGGAAAGAAAATAACTGCACATTAAGAATTTACCATTAAAAGTTAATGTTTAATAATAAAATTTTCCCGCTGTGCAGCCTGAATACAGTATTGACTACTTGCCATAAAAATTCATATTATGTCGATTTTATATTTATGCGTTTTTGTTAATTACAGAAGCATCGCTTCAGTTTTAAGATCTTTAGGTCCAAAAACTGCTTCTAATAGCAGTGTTCACTGATTTTGGTTCATTATAATGTAACGAATCTAGGCAGGCTGGTTGCAGCCTTGATTCGTTGGCTTAACATGGATCACGCAGCCTTGAGCGCGAAAAAATATTCTGGTTGACAACAATAAGAAAACCCGCCACCATGAATGTGAAATGACCAGGAAAGTTCATATAGGCAAGAGCAAGAATGAAACACCAGAGTCACGTATACATTCTCAACGAGAGCAGACGTGAAAATTGCAACGGGAAATAAATATACCACCAGCGAGTTAAAATTTCTTCGAGTGACCTAGTGCAAATAATCTTCCAGTACCAAGTGACAAACAGTGTGGAAGATATTTGAAAGTGACAGACGAGATCTTCGAGTGATTAAGTGCAGATAATCTTCTGGTGCAAAGTGACAGACAGTGTGGAAGATATCTGCAGGTGGCAAATAAATACTACCACCACAGACATATAGTGGACCCAGTGAACAATATACGTACCACAGACATATGGTGGACACATAGTGGTCAAGCAGTGGTCAAGTAGTAACGAAGTGTTGGTCAACAAAAATTGACCAACGGTCAAGCAAAACTGACCAACGGAAAAAATAGACAAAAAGCGAACAGTGAATATAAAGTGAGGAACAATAATTGTCCAAAGCATGTAAACGGTTGTCACTGTTGTGAAAGAACAGATAAATAAAATATTTACCAAAGTTACCAACGAGTTTTGTTACAATACTATTACTATAAATTATAAAACATGTAAATAACAATATATGAGTTAGGTAATTGTGGACAACTATATAATAATTATTAATTAATTCAACAATGAATTTTTAATCCACAAAGCATCCACTAGGTAGTGAATAGTATTTCTTAACATATCAGTCAGCATATTATGCCATCATGATTGTTAAACGTCAAACGATTGTTAAAAGATATATAAGGAAAAAAAATATTTATATCTTATAACAATCGTTTGACGTTTAACAATCATGATGGCATAATATGCTGACTGATATGTTAAGAAATACTATTCATTGTTGAATTAATTAATAATTATTATATAAAATATGTGTTTCAAATTCAATTAATAAGGACTAAAGCGTCTTTTTCTTCAGTATACAACAGAAAGGCTAATAAATTTAGTATAACAATGATTACACTTTTTAAATTGTGATTATGAATCAACTTCACGCAAAGTTTCAATCACCTCGTTAAAAATTCTTTTAATTTGCAACAACTTTGCTCCTCCTGCTAACTTCAGATAGCTGTGCAGCTGTGAGCATAGCCGCATGTGGTCTGCGTACATCATTGGACAAACAAAACAAAAGATACACGGCTTTACGGTTTTCTATGTTAAATCCGACGCTGTACGAACATAGACGAGTAGGTACTTTATTTTCGGAAATGGAGCTATGTTTATGTAATATAAATCTATGGTCACAACAAACAGTAGATTATGTGTGATTTTTCACCTTACTCCTTATTTTTAACCGACTTCAAAAAAAGGAGGTGGTTCTCAATTCGGTTGTATTGTTTTTTATGTTTGTTATCTCAGAACTCCGTCATTTATAAACCGATTTGAAAATTTTTTTTTTATTTGAAAGGATATAATTTCAGATTGGTCTCATCAAAATCGATTCAGTAGTTCGGCTGATTTTAGTAAAGGTTAGTAACGGCGTGTGATTCCTTAAGGTAAATGTCACTTTTTGACACATCAGACAGCGTAAGAAAGTCGGTTTAATAAAAGTGAGTAACGGCGTGTGATTCCTTTAAGGTAAATGTCACTTTTTGACACTAAAAAGTAAAAAATAAAAAACTTTTTAACAAAAAGAAAACCTCCTTCAAAAAGCCACTAAAAAGAGGAAAATAATGAAATTTTGAGGTCTGCGCCAATTTAATAAAATATGAAGTTGGTTAAAAAGAAGATATTAATCACTACCTATATACTATACTTTTAATCGACTTCATATTTTATTAAATTGGCGTAGACCTCAAAATTTCATTATTTTCCTCTTTTTAGTGGCTTTTTGAAGGAGGTTTTTTTATTATTGTTCGAAACCCTCGATGCGCGAGTCTTACTCGCACTTGACCGGTTTTTTAAATAAATGCTTTAACCGCGTATTTTGATAAAATACGTTCAATCGGTTTCAGCTATTTCCTGAAAACTGATGCATTCTCTAACCAAAAATTCTTCATAAGCCATTTTGAGGATAGAGCTAGAGGTATTATGTCTGTACACGGTAAGTCAGCATCCGCTATAAAACGGTAAATTGTGGCTCAGAGGTCGCGCCGGCACTGTAACTATACATACACATAAACAAACACTGCGTCTTCTTCCCGGGAATACATAGCTCTCTGCAAAGCTCTGAGCTATGTAGCTCTTGCCTCTTTGTTCTCGATCATGATATTCTCAGTGCATTATACACACTCAATGCCTGCGGCGATTTTAGATCGATGAGATTTTTTCCCTTGAAATAAAATAAGTTACTCACGGAAAATTTATTTATTTATTGTAAATTATAGACGCGTCGACAGCTTGGGTCATTAGGGTCTTGATTACATTAAATAACAATTAACTTAAAACTAAATGACATCACAAAACATCCATGAGCAAAGGCGGGATTCGAACCCACGACAGTCTGATCCTGAGGCCGTGACGCTAACCACTGGACCACACTGTCCTCTATTCTACTCACGGAAGGATTCAACTTTTAGAGCAAAACTACAAGGGCGAATTTTCTGCGACGTTTTTAACGCCGCGGATTGAACGTCCAGATCACCAGCGACTAGACCCTGCAGTTAGGAATCATTCTGATTGGTCGAATACCCCATCTTGATGTCGTTTAACACACACACACACCTAAACGAACGTAACAACTAACTAGTGAACTCTGTATACTAATATGGTTAGTTGATAGCGATTAAAAAATGGGTTTTGTATGTGGAGAATGTTCAAACACATATTCTTCAAGACAAGGCATTAATGTTCACAAAATTATAATGAAAACTTCAGATAAGGCTTGTAATTTAATTCTTTCTATAAAAGCCGATCAATTTTTTGACATTTCAAAATAAAACCTAATTTAATATTATTATTTGAGATATTATAGAATGCCCAAAATTTATACAATAACAGCGTTCTTGAGAAATTGGAATAAAAAATAAATTTTAATTAAATCAGAAAATTGATCGACTTTTATAGAAAGAATTTTTCATTTTAATTTTGTGAACATTAATGCCTGTCTTGAAGAATACGTGTTTGAACATTCTCCACATTTTAATCGCTATCAACTATCCATATTAGTATACAGAGTTCACTAGTTAGTTGTTACGTTCATTTAGGTGTGTCTGTGTGTGTCAAACGACATCAAGATAGGGTATTCGACCAATCAGAATGGACCCTGACTGCAGGGCCTAGTCGCTTGTGTCTAAATCGATACCGTGCCTACAAGTGAGTGAAACTACACGGACGAAATGTAAGTCGCGTTTTTTTTTTAAATTTTGTCGACGTGAGCGAATTGAACGCTTCATTTTTAAACAGTAGAAGATTTTTTTTTAATCGGTTAAGAGGTTACTCGCTGCAAATAAACAAGCACATACGAACATTTCCTTAGTACATTTATTTTATTTATTGTAGATTATAGACGCGTCGACATCTAAGGTCAGTAGCGTCTTTCAAATACACTAAATAACAACTAACTTAAAACTAAATAACATCTCAAAACATCCATGAGCGCAGGTGGCATTCGAACCCACGGCAGTCCAGTCTAGAGGTTGCGGCGCCAAGCATGCTAACCACTAGGCTATACTGGCCCCTTTCCTTAGTACAAAAAATGATACTTTTTCACTACTGGCTGAAGACTAAGCCAGGGCCAACACAAAAAAAAAAAATATTTTTTCGCTTATTAGCTTCTACCGCCAGCGAAAAAGATTACTTTAATAAATAAAACACACAAAAACTACTACATGTCTTGCATTATTGCTTATGAAAAGGGTCTCTTATAACAGACCGAAACGTAGTGTTTAAAAATAAAGTTGGACAGCTACAGTCAGTTTTTGTGTGTTTTATTTATTAATGAGACTGTTTGTCTGCAATTTCGTATTGTTGCGGGGTTTTCAAATATTTTTGACATACCTACTATAAAATAGCTACGTTATATGCATGTATACCGGCCTGTAATGGATCACTTAACAGACAGGTGTGCGAATTTTCATTTAAATTTGATGCAACATCAATATGAACCAAATTTAAAGTATACCTACCTATATCCTACTTTTTACACTGCAGGAAAAAATCGACGATCGCGCAAATGAAACCCTGAACAAAGGCTAGTGTTTTATACTTATTTTGATATTTTGGTGCACATAATTTAACAAACGTTTTTCGTAAGTTCAAAGAAAAAATTTACAAGGAATACTTTGTGTTCTTTTGTTGGTAACTACTAAAATAAACAAAAAATGAGTATCCCTTTTCGAAATGTTTTATTTATCTTTTTTTCCGTACTGCTTTCAGTCTGACCAAGTCTCATATAGGTAGTACAATATTTTATATACCGTGTGTTCAATTCTGATCAAGAACACAAAACGATTTTTTAATATAAAGCATTCTCTCTCTCTCTTTCTTTGTTTCTCTCTCTCTCTTTCCCTCTTTCTTTCCCCCTCTCTCTCTCTCCCCTCTATCACTCCCTCTATCCCTCCCTCTTTCTCTCCCTCTCTATCGCACTCTATTCCTCCCCCTCTCTCCCTCACACCTCTCCTTCATCTCACCTTCTCTCTCTTCCTCTCTCTCTCCCCCTCTCCCTCTCTCCTCCCTCCCCTCTCCATCTCTCCCCCCTCTCCCTCTCTCTCTATCGCCTCTCCCTCTCTCTCCATCGCCTCTCCCTCGCTTATACATTCAGTAGCTAGTACCTACCCGAGTACCTATACCTATATTAAGAGATATTAAAAAGTTAATAATTTAGATTTCAGAATATCTTAAATTATGCAATAAAAAATGGTAGACATTCGTATATTATAACTTTTTCACCGAAAATTCACTTTTGTTAGAATTCATTTAAATATACTTAATATTTAAGAACCGAAAAATGTTTGTAAACAAATTTGGCGGTCTAGTAAATATTTATTATTAACAATACACCCAGTATAATGCATAGGAAAGCTCTATATTTCATTTAAGTATGTATTGTTGAACAGCATCTCTCCGAGTAGTTCATTCTTTCCAAGGTGTGCGGCACATTTTTCAGTCACTATTCAAGAACTTCCCTGCTGGATTCCAAATTACTTTAAGTTTTATTAAAGAGATAGATGTTCACGTTCAACTATTAAGAGCTTTTATAAAAGTAGAAGCTTTTATGAACGACTAAGTTTTCTTTTATGTCTATTTTATG
Organism: Mongoloraphidia duomilia; assembly: GCA_039654895.1. Lineage (NCBI taxonomy): Eukaryota > Metazoa > Arthropoda > Insecta > Raphidioptera > Raphidiidae > Mongoloraphidia > Mongoloraphidia duomilia. The sequence continues at coordinate 1,978,927 of CM077526.1, forward strand.
AACTTTTTATTACTAATAATTTTATCTTAAATTTGTTGAACAATATCCTAAACATTTTTCGTTTTATTTTCTTAAGCGTTATATCATTACGACACAAATAGGTGTCACTTTGATTGGATAAAGAAACGTAATTTTTGAAAATAACTTTTCTTACAGCATTGCTGTTCTTCTACCCTGCAAACAATGTTCAGCCAATGAACGTTCATTAAAAGTAATATATTGCGCCTATAAAAAAAAGAGTGTGGGTCTCAGGACCCCCGACAGATGTGAAACATCAGAGAAAACGTTATTGAACTTGGTGGTATTCTCTATGTAGTAGTATATATTTTTTTCAAAAGCAGCAACTAACTGTTATGCTGACGAGAGAGAGAGAGAGTACCTCAGTGGTGGGGAGAACAGCAGCGAAGGAGCGGACCATAAATTTCGTTGCATATTTCCCCTTACGCGGCTGTTCACAACCCGACATAAGATGTTTCACATCAAAAACATTGAAATGACAAAAATTTCATTGTAATAAAAACCAATTTTTTTACCATAAGTGCCCACTATAAATTAGCTGCTTTACATGCATGTAACTAAGTAAGTAAGTATATGTACTAATGTGGATTGTGGAAGTCGTTCAAAATTAACTTGCAAGATTTGAACTAACAACAAAAAAAGTAATAAATATATATAAGCTAACACAGCAAGCTAGATAAAAGATTCTAAAAATATTAAGATTTTGACAAGGAGTGACAAGAAGGGGAGAGGGTGTCGAAAATGACAAAACTAGCGTAAAGTAGTTTATGGACAGGCCTTTTGAAGCAACTAACGATAAAAATTTTTATGTAGGTTGACATCAATACAGTATAATATTTTTTTACTTGGTTTACAAAATACTTTTTCATTTTCATTCCTTTCGATTCGCTGTTTAACACCGCCTATTCGATATATTTATATTTATTGAAGTTTAAAATCTTAGCTTTTGAAAGTGAAAAGTCCAAGTTTAAATTCCAGTTAATCTTTGAACTGACGCTATTGCAATCATTTATGTGTTTTAAAACAATTTCTTCTCTGAAAAAGAAAGCTTCGTCATAACTATACCCAGCACCACCACCATATTTTGTACCCAGCACTTCCACCATATAACTTAATTATTTGGCCATAATATACCTACAACGAAAAATTTAAGTAATTAGATGAATGCATAATGACTGCAAACAGTATATGAAGACACCTGCTGTAAGGACAATGACGTAACACAACACTGTAGTCAGGAAAAATTCATTAATTCAAACCTATGTCACCGTAGGGATTTTAACCCTAAACTTTCCACTATCGCGGCGGACTCAGTCCGCCGCGATAGTGGAAAGTTTAGGGTTAAAATCCCTACGGTGACATAGGTTTGAATTAATGAATTTTTCCTGACTACAGTGTTGTGTTACGTCATTGTCCTTACAGCAGGTGTCTTCATATACTGTTTGCAGTCATTATGCATTCATCTAATTATGTATTTGGTCACGGCTTACGTGTTAAATTTGTATTTATTGAAAAATTTAAGCTCTAATTAAGCCCAAATTATACAAACGTGTGTCAAAAAGGGCGCGTGCAACCCTTACGGGTTGAAGCCCGGTTACATGTGACATGATCTGATTCAGTACTCTACTCTGATTATAGTGCTAAACCAGGGGTCGGCAACCTTTTGAGATGGAAGAGCCAAAAGTTACAATTTACAAAATTTCCCAGTTTTTAAAGAGCCACTAACATTTTTATTTCAATATTATGGTATTTGATTAGGATTATAACTAAACAACCAGAACAGTGTTGCCACATTTAAAAAATGTCAGCTGTCCGTATACTCTCTACTCCACCCATTCTCAATGTTCTCTGTTGAGTGTTTTTATCCTGTTTAAAGTTTTTTTGCAGTATAATATTTTTTATGAGTTTTAAAAATAAAACAATATAATTATTAATATTTGCGCATGGAACTGGAGAGCCGCATCTTGACATCATAATGTGGCTCGCGAGCCGCAGGTTGCCGACCCCTGTGCTAAACGCAAGAAGTTTCATTTTAAAATGTTTGAGTACTGCACTGAATTTGACGATAACCGTATCGTTTAATTCGAACAATAAAATCATTATCATATTTCACTGTAGTAAATACGTATTTCTACATATGATAAAATTTGAAGTGGTATTCTCGTAAGTGCAGTCGTTAAAGTTAGCAAAATAATAATATAATTTGAAATAGACCAAATACCTGTTACATAGCGGAGATAAGAATACTCCAGGGGGAAATACGCGGTCGGTTATTCAGCGCACACAGGTACGCTAGAACTATATACAGCGTGTCCCAAAAGGTATAGTCATAAATTTAAACCTGAATAAATTTATGGGTTTGTTAATTATGGTTTTTTGAATCTAAAATCTCAATAAACTTATTGTTGTTATTATGATCGGTTATCGAGTTCCAAGTCTTCATGGTTTCCGGGCCTGTAGGCCGTGGTCCGGTGGTATTTCTAGCTGACGTTTCGTCTACAACTGCGGTAGACATTCTCAAAGGCGATGTGGCAGCGGTCGAAGTGTCGTCCTTGGCGGCTCACAGGTCAGTGTGTCAGTGACTGGTGTCCTCCCTCCTTTTATGCCTAGTACCAGTGTGTCCTCTGTTCGGTCGTAGCCCGTCTCTCTGTAATTGGTCAACTGCGCAGTGTGTAGTGGTGGGGGTGAGTTCTCTATTCGGTCGTATTCCGTCCTTGTACGCTTGGTCATTGATTTTGTATGTCGCCTTTGAGAATGTCTACCGCAGTTGTAGACGAAACGTCTGGTAGAAATACCACCGGACCACGGCCTACAAGCCCGAAAACCATGAAGACTTGGAACAATGCCGGCCGTGAAAGCTTGCACACTTGGATATCGAGTTATCGATACGTAGTAGACGAACGCCAAAAACAAATGCCGATTACTTGTCAGTCAAATAAAATAAACGTAAAAAGTTGAAAATTGAATAAAATTAATAGACTGAGAGCTAGTGACAATTTTTTGGTGTTATTTATTCAAGGCCTTATTTTTGTGAAAATGTTGAGGGAGGCATATTAAAGTGCCCTGAGTAAGGGATTTTGCTAGATAGCGGTATGGGAGGGATGCAGACCGCCCCCTACATGTAACAAAAAAAATGGTCACAATTATTATTACTTCAAGGCTGAAATTGCTTGTATAGTTTGTCGGTGACCCAATAATGCCATTTTAATATTTGCAAATCGATTAAAGGGCTGGCAGATCACCCTAAACGTGTCATGTACCCAACGAAATTTATATTATTAGTTCAAGGTTCAAATTTTAATATGTTGTTACGGCGACTGTTTTAAACATACATTTCAATTTGTAGAACAAAATGTCGGTATTAACACCCTTGCAGAACGATATAAACACCTAAGCCAGCAACTTTCCCTCTAAGAGAGGGGGTTAATACCGACATTTTGTTCTGAAAATTGAAATATATGCTTAAAACAGTCGCCGTAACAACATATTAAAATTTGAACCTTGAACTAATAATATAAATTTCGTCGGGTACATGACACGTTTAGGGTGATCTTGGTACGATAAACCAAAGCTAATAAAATTAATGAATTTATCGATAACTCTGAAACCGTTGATAATATGACATGCGTTTATTGAGATTTTAAATTCAAAAAACCGTAATTAACAAGTCCACAATGTTATGACTATACCTTTTGGGACACCTTGTATGTATACATATACCTACACACTAGCTCTGAAAGCTGTGTGAGCTAGTATACATAGGAGCTATACATTTCCGTCTTGCCAGAACGTGTCCATAAATTACTAAGCCAAGTTTTGTGCACAGGCGAGCAAAAAACAACACGTCTGTCGACCTCGGTCCTAGCCGACGTAAATCGAATCTTTGTTACCTCGCGTTCATAAACTTCTCTTTCAAATAGACTAACCAGTACAATGGGGCAAACATTTACAATAATTTTGAATACATACATGTATCCAAAGCAGATATTTGATAGCGGAAATTGCAAAAAAATGGGTGTGTGCTTATGACCACACGACAGAAGTGAAAACTTCAGATTTTCTAATTTTAATAATATATATATCTATATATATATATATATATATATAATTTTTTAATCGCACAGTTTAATCATAAATATATTAAAATCGGCCTATACAATTAAATTTAAATATCTGGGTGACCGAGCTTTGCTCGGATGAGTTCAATATAACTAAATAGGTATTAGTTAAAACTACTTACATAATTATGTTTAATTTTTATTGTTCTTATTTTTTTATTATTCCAAATAATTCACAGATTATTTTAAAAAATTAAAGATTGACTGTCAGAGTATTTTGACATAAATAATGAAAGTAGTTTGTTTTTTTCAAAGCCTACTCACCATACGACACTGTTTTATAACGCCAAAAAACTGTTTTTTAAAATGATAAAATCGATAGGAAAACGAATTTTTCCAGGGATGAAACCTAGCTAGATCGATTTTTGCCCCCCGAAACCCCTTTTCGGTAAATTTGATCAAAATCGTTAGAGCCGTTTTCGAGAAAATATTTATATAGGCACATAGGTACATATAATATACAAGATTTGCTCGTTTAATAATATAGGGATGAATATAACTTAGCGATAATATTAAGTTTTAGTGTCATCTGTTAGAGCACTTGTGAACTACAAATGACTTTTTACTCGTATTAAGTTTTTAATGTCATCTATTAGCACACTTATGAATTACACACCCAGCATATTGCAAATACGTGTTCGTGTTTGAGCCGAGTAGCCCCGATTGTCACCGTCGGGTGCGTTTCACATCACTGTTGTTAACAGCCCAGGCAAAGCGCGCCTAAGGAAGTTTTCAATTAAAAAATAAATGTCGCATAATATGTATATTTTTGTATTGATTAAATAAGAATTGTTCTTAGTAAAAAATGTTACTTCACATCGATTACTGAATATATTAGTCAGTCTATTGTAATGCAGGTCAATTTTGACGTTAAAGCGGACAAACTGTACGTCGATTCCCCAAAGTGTGGGAACTAAATTACAAAGTTTGTGCGGATGACGTCATTATTTCTAATTACAAACTATATATATAGGAATGTGATTGTTTGTTTGTATACAGGACTTGGATCGGTAATTCAGTTGTCGGTGTCACGCAAACACACTTCTCAAGACTGAAGTTTGCAAATGGACCGCAAAAAGATTTTAAATTTGAAATGAATTTATTTTTTCATAAAAAATACAAGCAGTATAACATTGCAATGTGCATATCTGAAAAAATAATAGGATACATCTAAAGGAATCCCCGTACTAGATGCACCTTTACAATAAACATTTATTAGTCCCTGTTGAAAATAAAAGAATTATAAATATAAAAGAGAGAAAAAAAAAAATTTCGAAAATTAACGAACTGAACTTAATTTACTTCAAAACATCAAAGAAATATTCAATATTTTCAACAGAAAGCAGCCATGATTTTAATTCTTTATTAAACTTATTATAACTTGAAATACTGGAAAGGTGTATAGGAAGTTTATTATAGAAATACGGTCCAGTGAATACGAAATGTCGTTGAAATATGGTTTTATGAGCTTTTGGCACAAATACAGCTTGATGTCTAAATAAATACTTGGTTACTTTATAATTGTCGTAACCACATCTTAAGTAGAAGATTTTTAAGACCTTATAAACATACAAGTGTCGAATAGGTAAAATAAATAATTTTTTAAATAATGGAAATGAATGCTCAGTTGCGTTTTTAAAACATATGGATCTAGCTATTTTTTTATGAATTATTGTGATGGATTTGAAATGCTTATAGTATGCACCTCCCCAGCATTCAAGTCCATAACTTAGCTTAGAGTGAATAAGCGCATGGTACACAGACATTAAAACTGCATGAGGACATTTTTTTCTTAAAAAGTACATTATACGGAGCGAATTCCGTAAAGACGTGCAAATATTTGATATTTGATACTGCCAGGAAAGTTTGCAATCAATATAAATGCCTAAATATTTAAATTGAGAGACCTTTTCTAGCTTGATGCATTTATTGTCTTTGCAATCAGAGCAGACAGGTACATGATAAACAATATCCCAATTAATTGCTGAAGAACTATGGATTTCAAATATCATATATTTGGATTTGTCGCTTAATTTTAATTTGTGAGCATGAAACCATTTACTGATCAAATTTAAATCCTGTTGCATAGATGTTTTGACATTATCCCAAGAATTTTCCGAATAACTTATTACCACATCGTCTGCAAAAGCTGTTAGAGAACCATGAAATGTTGTACTACACAAACTGTTTATGTATATTAAGAAAAGGATAGGTCCTAAGACGGATCCTTGAGGAACACCGTGTTTTATAATATTTGAAGGACTGAGAGCATTAGATATTTTTACTTTTTGAGTACGATCTGCCAGATAACTTATAAACCAATTACTGGCGACGCCTCTGATTCCAGCCTTGTACATTTTATTTATTAAAATAGAATGATCTATTGTATCAAATGCTTTAGTTATGTCGATGAATAGACTTGCTACTTTCTTGTTATCATTAACAGCATTAAAAATTCGGTTTGTAAATTCTATTAATGCGCCTTCTGTACTTTTATTTGATGTAAAACCAAATTGCTTGCTACTAAAGAATTTATTGTTATTTAAAAATGTAAGAAGTCTTTTTTTCATCAGTGATTCAATAATTTTTGAAAATATAGAAAGAAGCGAAACTGGTCTGTAATTTTTAATATCTTTCCTAGATCCTTTTTTAAAGATAGGTACAATAATTGAGTTTTTTAGGCTAGCTGGAAACATTCCCAATGAGAAACTAAGATTACATAAATACGAAATAATGGGAGCTAGAATATCAATCAATTTTTTTAACATGATCACATTAATGCCGTCAATACCTGAAGATTTTTTATTTTTAAATGATCTTACTAATTGAATTATCTCCTCGCTGATAACGGGTGTAATAAAAAAGGAGCAAATCTGGTTAGGTTCAGTAGTAGGATCAGTTGAAGGATAGAACTGAAATTCCATTCTAACGTCATCTACAATTTGAACAAAGTAATCATTAAATATCTTTGACATGGCTAATGTGTCACCAACTAAATTTTTATTAAATTCAATACAATCAATATTGTTTGTCGGTAAACTCTCGCCAATTATTTCATTAACAATTCTCCATTGATCGCGAGTACGACCGTGATATTTATGAAATTGTGATAAGTAATAATTCTCCTCAGCAGAATTTAAGTCAGCTTTTAACTTATTTCTAAATTTCTTATAATATTCATTAAGTTTAATATTGCTAGGATGTCGTTTCATTGCCTTGAATAATTTATCACGGTGTTTTATTCTATTTAACAGAACATCAGACATCCATGGTTTTAATTTTTTATTTTTAGAACTTGCGAGATTAATGACATTAGTGGATAACTGAATAAAATTGTTTAAGGAATTTGTAAACTCTGAGAAAGCAACAGAAACATCCGTTTCACTTAGTACGTTTTCCCAATCATATTCAGAAATCAACTGTCTTAAGTAATTATAGTCAATTTTAGTAGAACATCTGTTTGTTGAACCATTTGTTTCATTCATACGAGCATCATTTAAAAACTTAATATTAAAATGATTCATAAAGTGATCAGATAAGTTTAACCTTAAAACAGTAGATTCGTATTCGTATTTACAAGCATCTATTAATCGAATAAATACATGATCGATGCATGTTTCAGTTGTGTCTGTTACTCTCGTTGGTACATTTACTATTGATTTAAAACCATGGATACTTAAAAGATTTAGATAGGAATCGGAGTCTGTATTACTATTTAGGATGTCGATATTTATATCACCTATAAATATTGCGTTTCCTTCAATGGCATTTAGAACATCATTGATCTCATTTACAAAAATATTGACATTAGACTTACAATACCTATAATTAGCAATTAAATTGAAATCAGTATTATTAATTTTTAAAACTGCACAAAAGCAATCAGCAGATGTTAATTGGTAAGATTTTATAGAGCAAAGCTCAATATTCGAATCTTGCTTTATATACATAATTAAACCACCAGATCGGTTAAGTTTATTGTCATTCACAATCATATTATAGCCATCTAAATTATAAAATTTTGCCTCACATTCCTCAATCCAGATTTCAGATAGCACTATAATATCCGGTAGAATAGGTTCTGTTGATAAATAAGCTACAAAAAAATTAAAGTTTTTTCTCAAGCTTCTTATATTTTGATGAATTAAATTAATAGAACAGGGGTTTTCGAAAATTGATAAAGATTTTCAAAATTTAATACAAAACAATACCAAAGACTCAGTTAAAGATTATCAAGATCACTAATACACATTATCACATGGATATTGGTATCATCTCCTTTGCGCATCAGAATTTTTCCTCCCCTAACCCAACAATACTTGTAATTTTTATTTCGTTTGAATTGACGAGCTAGCGCATATAACTTCCGTCTAGAGCTACATAGACTCTCGTTTATATATATAGGGTTATCAGTAGTATAACCAATATTTGTTGTAGAGAAATTGCGTTTTATTCTACGTTTCTTCAATATTTCTTCTTTATCCTTTCTCCTTAAACATTTTAAATGGATACTTCCAGGTTCACCGTTTGGCTTAGGCTTTGTACGATAACAAAAGTCGATGATATTTTCAGTAATCGGAGCTCCCAGAGCATCACATGTTTTCATGACAACATCAATAATATTTTCTTCTCTAGTTGAGGGCACACCATGAATTTCGATTACTTTATCCAATGACGATTGTTCCAGCGAATCTATCTTGATTTGCATATCGTTGATCTTTGATTTCAAAGTTGTATTTTCAGAGGTTAAAGTTTCAATTTTATCATATAATAGATCAATTTTTTTACCTTGACCTTCTAAAACTTTTGCACTGTCATCAACACGGTTATATAGGAGCTCAATTGATTTACCTAGAGAGTCCTCCATTGACTTAATGTTGGTTTTCAAATCACTAAACATAGCCAAAATTTCATCAACCGCACCTGAGTTACCAGTAAATGATTCCTCTAACATACTTTTCCTTTTCCCTGCTTTGCAGCTTTCACATCTCCAATCTTGTTTTTCAGCTATAATGTATTCAATGTCATCTTTAGACATCTGAGGATTTAAACATTTTCCATGGAAGAGTTTTTTACATTTAGAGCACTCAACACCACTATTTCTAGTTTTAATTGCAAAACAACAAATTGAACAATTATCAGACATTTTAATCACACAGTTCAGTTCAATATCAAAGAAAATTAATACACTATTCTTTAAGTTAAATTTTACTTACAATTGGAACATATATTTTTATAGTAAACAACAGAGACATGCAAAAAACTTTTTGCAGACACATACCAAAACACGTCCGTTCAGTACGACGACCTACACATTCGCACCTCAAATAATAATAATAATATAAAAACTCGGGTCGCAGTGCCAAAACCCTGCCGACAATATAGTGTATTTGCTAATTGGCATTGTGGCTTTATTATGTGAACTTAAGTTTGTTTTTGGACAAAATAAAAAATTTAACCCCTTAATACATCCCTTAAAATAATATTTTTTTTCTTAATTTCAAAATTTTTATCAATGCAACCTCGGTACCAAATTAAATACACCCTTCAGTAAGTAAAGCACTATCCGTAAACTAGTGTTTTCATAAAATTTGTAACTCCGGTCCTGTCGGGCCGATTTTATTACAATTTTAGCAGAACATTTTAAACGTTACTAAAGGGTTAAATTTCAATTTTGAAACGATTCTGAGAATTTTTTCGGCATTTTTGGGCCCAAAAACATTTTTCAACCCCTAAAAACCACCCTTAAAATAGTCCGATTTGGCCCATTTTAAATAGGCTTCGTGCGGTGATGGATTTTAACGTGCCTACCAAATTTCGTCAAAATCAATTAACTCTTTCGAAAGTTATAGACCGCACACACACATATATATATATATATATATATATATATATATATATATATATATAAATATACACACATATATATATAAACATTTTCAAAAATGGTGGCAAATTGTTCAGGAGGTTATGAAACGTCGAGAAATTTTGGTCCGACCCCTAGGTCCCGCCATCCGACCGACGCCAATAGTGTATGTGCCATATGGCAAATACACTAATAATAGCATTTTTAAAATGTTTTTGTGAACAACATTCAACTGTAGAGCTTTATTGAATTAATGTCAAACACCTTAATTAAATTCACTGACAGCACTACATCAAACTAAAAATATTGGTATTGATCTAATATTTATTTACTTCGTTACCATAGCAACGCACGTCTAGCTATACTGTCGTATAGCATAAAATACTGCATTTTTGTACGCGGTCGAAATATATTATTTTAAGTAGCCGGCTAGATATCGCGAGGCACCGAATATGTTGTACATTTCAAATAGGGTGGAGGACAGTGTGGTCCAGTGGTTAGCGTCGCGTCCTCTGGATCAGACTGTCGTGGGTTCGAATCCCGCCTCCGCTCATGGATGTTTTGTGATGTCATTTAGTTTTAATTTAATTTTTATTTGATGTAATCGACCTAAATTGTTGACGTATTTATAATTTACAATAAATAAATAAATAAATCAAATAAGGTGTCAGAAAATAGATATTCCACAAATAGACATACCTACAGACCATTTTTGATTGAAGTTTTCTTTAAGGTTGTTTTGGTTTTGCGTTAATAAAGTACAAATATGCGTTTCACAATAATTTCATAAGGGGTCAGTATATCCTAGTGGTTAGCATGCTTGGCGCCGCAACCTCTAGACTGGACTGCCTTGGGTTCGAATCGCACCTGCGCTCATGGATGTTTTGTGATGTTATTTAGTTTTAATTTAATTTTTATTTGATGTAATCGACCTAAATTGTTGACGTATTTATAATTTACAATAAATAAATAAATAAATCAAATAAGGTGTCAGAAAATAGATATTCCACAAATAGACATACCTACAGACCATTTTTGATTGAAGTTTTCTTTAAGGTTGTTTTGGTTTTGCGTTAATAAAGTACAAATATGCGTTTCACAATAATTTCATAAGGGGTCAGTATATCCTAGTGGTTAGCATGCTTGGCGCCGCAACCTCTAGACTGGACTGCCTTGGGTTCGAATCGCACCTGCGCTCATGGATGTTTTGTGATGTCATTTAGTTTTAATTTAATTTTTAATTGATGTAATCGACCTAAATTGTTGACGTATTTATAATTTACAATAAATAAATAAATAAATCAAATAAGGTGTCAGAAAATAGATATTCCACAAATAGACATACCTACAGACCATTTTTGATTGAAGTTTTCTTTAAGGTTGTTTTGGTTTTGCGTTAATAAAGTACAAATATGCGTTTCACAATAATTTCATAAGGGGTCAGTATATCCTAGTGGTTAGCATGCTTGGCGCCGCAACCTCTAGACTGGACTGCCTTGGGTTCGAATCGCACCTGCGCTCATGGATGTTTTGTGATGTTATTTAGTTTTAAGTTAGTTGTTATTTAGTGTAGTTGAAAGACGCTAATGACCTTAGATGTCGACGCGTCTATAATCTACAATAAATAAATAAATAATTTCATAGCCACCTAGGACTTAAGAACTTTTTGAGCACTCGGTACAAATTCACATCATCTGAATGATAGAACACTTTTAAATAATTATTTCCTGTAAATAAATATTGGTATTCAAACATCGGTTCGTTTTAGTGAAGTAATATTTAGTTTTTGAGTGGATGTTACTTTGATATAAAACAAGCGAATTACATCTGCAAACACGTCTTTTGGCACTCTAAATCGAGTGCTCGCAGTGCCAGGCACCCACTTTTATAGATAGATTTCGTATCAATGTTCATTATGCTCTTATTAAGTCTGTCATTGCTACGAAGCTAGTGCTTATTTTCTAGGGTTCCGTTGAACCCAGGAACCTAGGAGTTTGGACGTTGTTTGATTTTCCTAGTAGGCTTACCCTACGTGTTTTGAGGAAAATTAAACATGTTCGTATTTGGTTATAGACCGAGAGCTAGTGACAATTTTTTGGTGTTATTTATTTTTATGAAGGTGTTGAGGGAGGCATATTAAAGTGCCCTGAGTAAGGGATTTTGCTAGATAGCGGTATGGGAGGAATGCAGACCGCCCCTAACATGCAACAAAAAAAATGGTCACAATTATTTTTGCTTCAAGGCTGAAATTGTTTGTATAGCTTGTCGGTGACCCAAAATTATAATATTTGTAGATCGATTGGTCAGTATTAAAGGGGTGGCACATCACCTTAAACGTGTCATGTACCCAACGAAATTTATATTATTGAGTTCAAGGTTCAAATTTTAATATGTTGTTACGGCGACTGTTTTAAGCATATATTTCAATTTTCAGAACAAAATGTCGGTATTAAGCCCCCTTAGAGGGAAACTTGCTCGCCTATGTGTTTCTATCGTTCTGCAAGGGGGTTAATACTGACATTTTGTTCTGCAAATTGAAATATATGCTTAAAACAGTCGCCGTAACAACATATTAAAATTACCTATTTTTATTTTAAGCTGTAGTTTCACCAGTAGATATCATGTGCAGTGCTAGAGTGCCCGCGGTGTGAGATGAAGCCAGACACGTCATCAATAATATGCTAGTGAACGCCTGCTTGCCCGCAGATAGTGCCGTGTACACAAAACTGCCCATTGGGTTTTATGACGTTAGGTACAATTTTGGCAAACTGCTATTCATGACAATAAACAGCCATAAGCAAGCTAGAAGGCGGGCGCTATGCATTCACGTTACTATGACGCGGTGGCTTCATCTTTCGCCGCGCGAGGTCTACTTTATTAAAAGACACCCAGAAAATTTATTCGTCGCACCATTTTACAAAAATATCAATATAGCCTTAATCTTTAAAAAAAGTTTAAAAAAATTGCGTAATCAGAGTTTAAGGCCATGATTTATTATCACTCTTTTAAAATTACTTTTAGGAAGAGGCGAGTTTATTAGAATTCGAATAGGACCTGTGATGAAATGACATTTTTAACCCAAAAATCAGCTAGAGTCCGGCACTGCTGTTGTATCCAATGTCCAGTGGGCCGATCTCTTGTAAATAGAAACTCTACCCTGCACTTGATGCAACGACCTGGCAGAAATACAAATGTTTACTTTAAGTTTAATTGAGTCAAATAAAATAATCTACCTCGATCTGATAAACTTTGACGCACGCGAATAGAAAACAGTCCGGTCAAAGCAACTTAATTTTATCAAATTTAATAAACTTAGTTTACTTTAAGTCAGTGATTTAAAATATTTGTAGTTGGGTAAGTCGAGGGTCCAATTTCTATCGGTTTGAGAATTTGTAAACCCAAAAATGAACAAAAAAATTAAATCCGTATAGCAGATAACCATAAGAGGTAAAAAGAAACGCATCATTACCTGTTATCTACTATGGATTTCATTTTTTTTTCATTTTTGGGTCTACAAATTCTCAAACCGATAGAAATTGGACCCTCGACTTACCCATAAATAGAAATAATAAAATGAAAATCCAATTGACACTTTTACCAGCTCTCAGGCTAGAACCCGGGAACTGGGGACTTGTAGTAGAGGAACCATAGCAACGCCATGTAAACAACAGCATTGCTACACGCTCGGCCATTCTCAAGCCGAAATGTAGCAGTATACACAGTGTAATGTTTTATTACTAATTGACGACCGAAGGGTTTTACTTTCCCTGCAGCCTTTAATAAATTTATGATGAGAAATCCAGTTATAATTTTCTGCAAATTGTTTTTGTGCAAAATTAATAAATACAATAAGAAGTATAATAATTAACATAAATAAATAATTATATGTAAAGTTTCTGTATTATTTACAAATGGCTAATTAAATATGATAATGGCAGATTGTCGAGTCATTTTAAAACAACGAAAATGGTTCCATGTAGCGATAATTACAGCTGTTTGTTTCAATTCACATCGGAACAAGTTTTGTGATTATCAAAAGTTCAGTTTCATGAGTCATGATTCAGCAACAAGCTGTGACAGTTTGTTCTAATTCATTTATAATGTCACGTATTTATACAGGCTGTACTTAAAATTATTGATTTTGCTTCCTTTTCATACGTAAACAAAAATGTATTTATTTCATTGCGTCAGGGCCGTTTAGCCAGAAAAAAGTGAATCAGGGCACCGTCCTGACAGGCGAAAATTTCGCCCTGACAGCAGAGAACTTCTGAAAGAAATTTAAATTTTGCCACTTTTTAAATTTAAAAAAAATCTATTCCCACTATTAACGATAGGTAGGTACATTTTTTATTTTTTCAATTTATTATTTTTAATAATTAATAAGTTTTATTTTGAGTCTTGTTTATTTATTTATTTATTGTAGAAGACGCGTCGACATCTCAGGTCATTAGCGTCTTTCAACTACACTAAATAACAACTTTCTTATAAAAGTAAATAACATCACAAAACATCCATTAGCGCAGGTGTGATTCGAAACCACGACAGTCTAGTCTAGAGGCTACAGTACCAAGTACGCTATCCACTAGGCTACACTGCACTCTTGAGTCATGTTAGTTTAATATATTTTTGGATTAGGTCATGGCTAATTACATAATCGATATAGAAGCAAATAACTTATATTAAAAAAAAAATTAATAACGGAAAAAACAATAAATTTAATATTCCATATTACTCTAAGCTGACGAAAACCTGCAATCTCAGAAATTATTATAAAATACTAGCTGCCCCGTCCGGCTTCGCCCAGACTGCAATACACTACTCACTCGCTTCGCTCGTTCGCTTGAATATTATAAATACACTACTCACTCGCTTCGCTCGTTCGCTTGAATATTATAAATACACTACTCACTCGCTTCGCTCGTTCGCTTAAATATTATAATTACATTACTCACTCGCTTCGCTCATTCGTTTGAATTTTATTAATACACTACTCACTCGCTTCGCTCGTTCGCCATATATGTATATTTTAAAGCTTAATATAAAAATCGCGATTAAAAATCAGGAGTTGATCGTATAAAGGTGAAAATTTAGAATTGTATGTATTTTTCAATGCTGAATCATGAAAAAATAAAAACAAAAAAATTTGTCCGAAAAATAAAAAAAAAAATTTTTGGGGTGGACCACCCTTAACATTTAGGAATATGAAAAATAGATGTTGGCCGATTCTCAGACCTACTGAATATGCATATAAAATTTCATAAAAATCGGTCAAGCCGTTTCGGAGGAGTATGGTAACTAACATTGTGACACGAGAATTTTATATACAAGATAATTACAAATATTTTTGCTTACACGAAAATAAATCCAAAGTGAACATAATATAGGTTACCCATATAAAAAATTAATATCATCTCAAAATGACGTGAAGTTTAATAAAAAGTTTTCAAGTTTTAAGAGAAATGTATTTTTTGTCAGTGTTTCATTTATAGAAACTAACAAAGAAGTTAACATAGTTTTGTTATATAATTTGTTCTTCACATCTGGAAATGTCGAAAGTTGACAACAGTTTTCAATTACTTATATACTTGTGACTGTTATAGAAAATTCCGGTCAGAAAATTTCAAAAAAGCTGCTCTAGAAATGGTATTAATATTCTTATTGTTTATTTCGTCTTTTGTCCTTTAGATTAGGCTCTGTAAAGTGGTCTAAAATTTAAAAAAATGGGTGTGTGCTTATGATCACACGACAGAAGTGAAAACTTCAGATTTTCTAATTTTTGGTGTCATCTATTATAACGCATTTATGAACTAAAAATAACTTATTACTAAAATACTAAAATTGTATTTTTAATTAATTCCACCTTGGTTTCAAAAAAATTATAATTATTGTCAAAGAAAGAATATAGCAAAAATAAAAAAATATATAAATAAATAGTATGTAGAATTTAGAAAAAAACGCCAAAAATTCTACGCTGCTATCAGGTCTCGAACCCAGGTTCCTATGCATAGAACGCAAAGACTAAACAAACTGTGCTATGAGTGGCATTGTATAAACAGCCGTTTTTATGATATAAGATGTTGCGAATTCTTACGGTCGGGTTGCGAATTCTTACGGAAGTAGTTGCTAACGCTTCACATTTTTTCAGTACCCAGGCAAAGAGTGCCTAACGCGATTAAGAAAGTTTTCACTTCAAAAATGGGTATATGTCTGTATCGCGGGTACAGACAAATGACGTTAATATCGTAAAATACAAATAATTGTATTAATACATCCACTTTTATTTATCTTATAAAATCAAAATATGTTCGTAAAATATATAATAAATAAAATAATTGCAATTTTATTTTTTTTTTATATTTCAAATTGTTATCCAATGCCTACAATCTAAATATTTTCATTATATAAAAAAAAAATTATAATATTAATAGCCTTCAGGATTCGAAATTGAGCTTGGGGTTTGAACCTGAAGTTACTCTAGTAGGTACTTTACCACACAGCTACCTAGCTTATGTCAACATAGACCTTAACATAGGTATACGTCTTTTGTTTCACATGACAACTACTAATATTTCTCAAATTCTCAAATTTGCAACACTGTAAACATAATATTTTTCTTAGTTTATTTAAAATATCTGCATGACCGAGCTTTGCTCGGATGAGTTCAAAAAAAATAGTACTTAAAGTTCCCATTTCATCAAAATCGTCGTTTTTAAGAAAAAAAATTACATACCTATAAGTAGATAAAGATTGACTGTCAGAGTAATTTGACATAAATAATGAAAATAGTTTGTTTTTTCCAAAGCCTACTCACCATACGACACTGTTTTATAACGTTAAAAAAACTGTTTTTTAAAATGATAAAATCGATAAGAAAACGAATTTTTCCAGGGATGAGACCTAGCTAGATCGATTTTTTGTCCCCAAAACCCCTTTTCAGGAAATTTCATCCAAATCGTTAAGGCCGTTTTCGAGAAAATATTTATATAGGTACATAGGTACATATATATACAAGATTTGCTCGTTTAATAATATAGGGATTAAAAATAGTTACAGAACAGCAAGTCGGAAATTATTTTAAACTGGCAACATTGCAAATCAGGGTAATTATAATATTATACGTAATAATTTTGCAAACATGACCATCAGTACAGAACGTAATATCCGTCCTTTCATCCGGCCAACCGCACAAAACTAAATATCCCCGTTTAATTTTGCATTCACGTTGAATACGAGCGCATCAGTGTGCACACATCAACAAAACTAAATATCCCCGACATTCGAGTATATAAAAGTGGCCATACATGTACAGAGAGCGTTTGAGGTAAACATAAGCTGCTTATGGTTTACGTCTGTTTACTGTTTAGTAACAACATCCGACGATTAACTTCAGCTATCTAAAACGGACCCGGAAACGGGGTGAAACTTCTTGTTCCGCTAATCCTCTGCGTCTTGTCAAGTGGGGAACTTGTGACCGCGTTACCGCACCCCCACCGTCCCATCCGCAAATCCAACCGCATAGACGGACGTCGGGATGATATCATATATATATATCTTTCTACTCTCATCTGGGTACATGTATATAATATATGGTCACAAGTCAAAGTGACGTAGGTGGAATTTTTAATGAAATAAAATTAATGAGGATTTAAGATACTAACCACGTGGCAAATGTCGAGCAATGGTGACTTTCAGGTAAATAATCAAAAACAGTCACCAACTTTGGCAATAGAATGATTGTGAATTATAGACGCTCGACAACAGAGGTCATTAGCGTCTGTCTTTGGCATTAGAAGACATTCGCTTTGAGGGCGGTTTTTTATTTAATTTATTTATTTTAGATTATAGACGCGTCTACAACTTAGGTCATTAGCGTCTTAGGGCGGTTTTTTGAACACCCGTCAAAGAGATTGGCCAACGCTTGTGTCGACTTAAAAATATGACTTTGTTTCCTCAAGAAATGGTGAAAACTGCGTTCAAATCTTTTCGGTAGTTCTCGAGATTAGCCGGTACTGACAGACAACCAAGCGAGACTTAATTTAAAGAATGCACCAAAGTTCAGGAGTGTATTGTGCACGTAAAAATAATTTTAAACAAGCCGTGAGGTGGGTCGTTTATTAGGACTAAAGTGCGACCCTTGAGGTCCACACGACGAACATCCCAGTTTGATAAATATTTAATAACAATAATTAAATTAAATATTACACAGAAAAGTAATCATTTTAATCATTAAAACATAATTATTATTTATTTTTAACAATAATTAAAAAAAAAAAAAAAAAAAACGGCTGAACCGATTTTTATAAAATTTATGTCGGATCAAAATGACGTTAACACACAGACATCTTTCTAAAAGTAGTGTAAAAATAGTGTAGTGACCTTGAAACAAAATTTTTTTTTCCTTTTTGATTTCGATTTTCGGACCCATTACAATAACTTCCAATGGGAAGTTAAAAACCCCTGCTACGTTTTGTAAAACATCCGACATAAACCACTTTCTTTGTGATCAGAAATGCTTCTTATTCGACGGTCGAAATCAGCAGACCGTTAACATGTTATTGTCGTTTTGGATTCGAAAAAACCTGCACTCTTCCAGTAAATATTAATGGAATTCTTATTTAACGATACGATGTCTTTTATTTAAATAATAAAAGTGACATCAAGAGAGTTTTAGTTGCATAATATTTTTGGTCTTGTTAAATCCTTGAATAAATCATGTCTGCCTGTAGCCTTCCAAAGTCGCTATCATATGTCAGTTCAACCTGAATTAAACTGAAAATATTGGATGGATCAAAAGAGTCTGTCGTAGATTTTACTTCCATGTTTTGTAAGGAAATGGAATTATTTATTTATTGTAGATTATAGACGCGTCGACAACTTAGGTCATTAGCGTCTAAGGAAATGGAAATGCATTATACAGTGCTATTGCCCTATTTTTACTTCCCACCTCTACTATGGTAGGGAAGTAATGGATTTAGTCCGAAAAAAATATTTCGAGATTTTAACAGATCTTCACGTTTTGAGACCCTAGCAATCGTTTAAAATCATTTTCTGACTGATGTCTGTATGTGTGTGTGTGTGTGTGTGTGTGGTCAATTTTTCGCCTTCGATATCTTAAGAACGGAACAACATACGGGCATGCCGATTATTCTATTGTGTTTATCAGCCTTTAACTTAGATCTGATTAGATTTTGAGTCAAATCGGTTCAGGGGATCCTGAGATATCAAAAAAACGTTCTCAATGTCACGTATTAACATAGGTAAAAAAAAATATAAATAAATTCTAGATGTTATAATATAAAAAAAATGTAAATATTTTTTTCTCTAAAATGTACAGTTTTCGAGAAAAAAAATATTTTACTAAAAAAAATAAAAATTGTACGTAAATCAAGGTAACCATGATTTTTGCTATAATAATAATAATAATTTCCTTTATTCATTTGTGCCAATTACAGCGTAGATAGCGTCAGAGAAATCACATTTAAAAACAATCAACATTTAACATTTTAAAAACATTTAGACACGTTAAAAATTATCATTAAAAACCATATTCTAAATATTAAAAGCATATACATAAAATACAATTAAAATCAGTTCGCAGTAAGCGCAATAAAATAGTAAATAGTAATATTAAGTTAGCCATCAGTAGATCACCAAACAAAAAAGAGGGCCATGCTTTTTTCAAAGAATAAAAATTAAATTGTGTTTTAAAGACCACCAACAGCTAAGGTTATTTGGACCTAGTCAAAGAATAAAAAAAAGAGTGTTTATTTTTTGCAAATATTTACTAGGTGGGAAGTATATAGGACTGGTCATCAGTCGAATTTTTTATTTAAGAAGATGTGCAACGTTAGGAGATAGAAATTTGGTTAAATAAGAGAAAATGTTCAGAATCTCCAGTACTACTACCCTGCACAGTCAAACTTTGCATACTTAACTTGACTTGCGACAAGACAGTTGAGATTTTCCCATTTTCGTTTACTTTCGTTTATTAAGTAAATTAGAAAAAAATATTTTCACTTTATTAAAGAACTTCTTTATGAAGATTTCAAATCTCTTTTCATATTTTTATTTAATCTTCATATTTTATTTAATTTCTATCTCTTACCTAAGTTGTCGATGCGTCTATAATTTACAATAGGTAAATAAAAATAAAATATATGGAAATTTGTACATATTTTTGACCTATAAAAATCTCGTCTAAGAATCGTGTAAGCCTTACAAAGCCTTTCTGGCAAATTCACTTGAAATGTTTCATTATAAAAATTATTTCGGAAATCTTTAATTTACTATATTGATTTTTTCTCTTCGTGATGTTATGCTAAATTGTATGATTTTTGCAGATTTCAAGGTCGTCGTAAATTACACAGATTCGTCCTAACGGACAATTAACATTTTGTATAGACATTTTCGACGCATGTGAACGTCTCTCTGCCGTGGTTTCGAATCTCACCTGCGCTCATGGATGTTTTGTGATGTTATTTAGTTTTAAGTTAGTTGTTATTTAGTGTAGTTGAAAGACGCTAATGACATTAGATGTCGACGGGTTTATAATCTACAATAAATAAATAAATGAAAGTCTCAGGTCTCTATACAAAGATATTTTCGGGCATTTTATGAAACCCAACGAGAGTTAGATAATTTTGTGGCGATTAGTACATATGTCTATGGTAGGTACAGTAAATACTAAATAGGGTAAGGTGACGTACGAGACGCACAGAGACACTTACTCTAAAATCACGTCTTTACCCCTATAAGCCCTTCTTTCATCTCTCGTTTCTATTTATGTAGGTATTGTTATACAAAGGCCGCCAAGTATTACAACTTTCGCTTTAAACGCATGACAGTTGGATTGGAGTTCGGGGATTGTTAATCGTTGCTTTGCTCGCTTTAATACTATGTGCCTATTGGCTTGATTCCGTATATCCGACCAGAACAAAATGGTTGACATAAGGTTGATTTCAAATCTCACTAATTCAATAAACGGTAAAGGTTAATTAAACACGTAGAGTTCCTTAGAATAGACATTATAATTACAGTTATTATAATTGTGTAAAAAAAATTCACAGATTTCGCAATCCTTGCAACCATCGAGGACATTGGAAATGATAAAAGCATATATAAAACATAATTAACTGTTTATTATACACACAATATTTATCAATGCACTGTTTAGTTTTGTCAGGAATAACCCTATTATTCTTCTGTTATATACGCGTTCACTTTTGCTTGATTACTTAACTTTTAAATGGATTTTTCTACAGTATTTATTAACATTTGCTCAAAAATAACACCGCAGATCGTCGCAAATACCTCTCAATTAACTAGACATGATATAAAACACATTTCGAAAAAATTGCACTTGTTCAATTTTGCATCATTGCTCCTCACTTGATCGCGACACCGTTGTCTTTTGGCCTTGAACGAAAACTCGTAACTCTGCCCCCATATACGAACATAAGCATTTTGCAATGTTAAAAGCCTTTTAAATAGGAAAAAAAACTTCCTTCAAAGAAGTCACTAAAAGGAGGAAAATAATAAAATTCTTAAATATTTACGTAGGTACTTTTATTTTACTAAATTGGCGCCAACTTCCAAATTTTGATTAGTTTTCCTCTTTTTAGCGGCTTTTAACATTGGAAATGTTTATGTTCGTATATGGGGACAGAGTTACGAGTTTTCGTTCAAGGCCAAAAGACAACGGTGTCGCGATCAAATGAGGAGCAATCATGCAAAATTGAACAAGTGCAATTTTTTCAAAATGTGTTTTATATCATGTCTAGTTAATTGACAGGTATTTGCGACGATCTGCGGTGTTATTTTTGAGCAAATGTTAATAAACACTGTAGAAAAATCCATTTAAAAGTTAAATAATCAAGCAAAAGTGAACGCGTATATAACAAAAGAATAATAAGGTTATTCCTGACAAAACTAAACAGTGCATTGATAAATATTGTGTGTATAATAAACAGTTAATTATGTTTCATATATGCTGTTATCATTTCCAATGTCCTCGATGGTTGTAAGGATTGCGAAATCTGTGAATTTTTTGTTCCTATAGGAGAACTCTTTCCTTGCAGATTTGTACCTAATAAAAACTTAGGTATTCGAAACATTTTAATTGTATTTACAAAATGGGTGCGGTGTTAAAGAGGCAAGAATCAATAATCTGTTTAAATAAAATAAACTGCGAAACGACGTGGGAAGAATAATCAAACAAAAATAAAAAGTGCACTTTTTTTTACCCCTCGAAACCACTCGAGACTTTAATATTAGCCCTCGTTAAATTTCGTACAGATAACTTTCAAGTCGTGAAAAAACTCCACTTCTTCGAAGAGCGTTTATGAAACCAATTTCAGTGTTTTAGACGGAGAGCTGGCAACCTTTTTTCTCAGTATCTACGTAAGGCAAAATAATATTAAAAATACCTGTATGCATGTTTCTCGAATGAATGAATTGTGAATTATAGACGCTCGACAACAGAGGTCATTAGCGTCTTTGCATGTTTCTCATTTGATAATCTGTAAGTCTGGCAACCTTTCTTTCTTGCGTTTTAGGTGACAAATAGAAATTAGATAGGTAAATGATGAATTTTTATGTATCTAATAATGTAACACTTTTTACTTCCCACCTCTACTATGGTAGGGAAGTAATGGATTCAGTCCGAAAACAATATTCGAGATTTTAACAGATCTTCACGTTTTGAGACCCTAGCAATCGTTTAAGATCATTTTCTGACTGATGTCTGTGTGTGTGTGTGTGTGTGTGTGTATGTGTGTGTGTGTGTGTGTGTGTGTGTGTGGTCAATTTTTCGCCTTCGATATCTTAAGAACGGAACAACATACGGGCATGCCGATTGTTCTATTGTGTTTATCAGCCTTTAACTTAGATCTGATTAGATTTTGAGTCAAATCGGTTCAGTGGATACTGAGATATTCAAAAAAACGTCCTCAATGTCACGTATTAACATAGGTAAAAAAAAATATAAATGAATTCTAGATGTTATAATATGAAAAAAATGTAAATATTTTTACTTCCCACCTCTACTATGGTAGGGAAGTAATGGATTTAGTCCGAAAACAACATTTCGAGATTTTAACAGATTTTCACGTTTTGAGACCCTAGCAATCGTTTAAGATCATTTTCTGACTGATGTCTGTATATGTGTGTGTGTGTGTGTGTGTGTGTGTGTGTGTGTGTATGTGTGTGTGTGTATGTGTGTGTGTATGTGTGTGGGTGTGTGTGTGTGTGTGTATGTGTGTGTGTATGTGTGTGGTCAATTTTTCGCCTTCGATATCTTAAGAACGGAACAACATACGGGCATGCCGATTGCTCTATTGTGTTTATCAGCCTTTAACTTAGATCTGATTAGATTTTGAGTCAAATCGGTTCAGTGCATCCTGAGATATTCAAAAAAACGTCCTCAATGTCACGTATTAACATAGGTAAAAAAAAATATAAATGAATTCTAGATGTTATAATATGAAAAAAATGTAAATATTTTTTTTCTCTAAAATGTACAGTTTTCAAGAAAAAAAAGATTTTACTAAGAAAAATAAAAATTGTACGTAAATCAAGGTAACCATGATTTTTGCTATATTATGTTAGCCATCAGTAGATCACCAAACAAAAAAGAGGGCCATGCTTTTTTCAAAGAATAAAAATTAAATTGTGTTTTAAAGACCACCAACAGCTAAGGTTATTTGGGCCTAGTCAAAGAATAAAAAAAAAAGTGTTTATTTTTGCAAATATTTACTAGGTGGGAAGTATAGGACTGGTCATCAGTCGAATTTTTTCTCAAGTGTCTACGTAAGGCAAAATAATATTAAAAATTATAATTTAAAAAAACTAAAAAACACGCTTTATTGAACTAAAAAGTAAAAAATTTTATTGTAAAAAAGCGTGGGGTAGTATGAAAATATGATACAAAGCACCCCACGCTTTTTTACAATAAAATAAATTATTTTTTACTTTTTAGTTCATTAAAGCGTGTTTTTTAGTTTTTTTAAATTATAATTTATTTTCGCTTTTTAGTCCTGGAGTCTTGGAGATCCTGGTCAGGATAACGGGACAAACTTATGGAATTATTGTATTGTAATCGGTCTTTGATAAGTGGGAAAAGTTTCAGTTCAATCTGAAGTTTTTTGCTTTTTTTTTTTTTAGTCCTGGAGATCCTGGTTAGGATAATGGGACAAACTTATGGAATTATTGTATTGTCGTCGGTCCTTGATAAGTCGACAAAGTTTAAACTAAATCTGACCGTTCAAAGTTGGTCAAAATCAAGTTCAAAGAAGTCGGTTACAAACTGACAAACAAGCAAGCAAGCACACAAGCACGCAAACATATAGGTGAAGCTAATATGAGCGTGTTAAAAATACCTGTATGCATGTTTCTCGAATGAATGAATTGTGAATTATAGACTCTCGACAACAGAGGTCATTAGCGTCTGTTGCATGTTCATTTGATAATCTGTAAGTCTGGCAACCTTTCTTTCTTGCGTTTTAGGTGACAAATAGAAATTAGATAGGTAAATGATGAATTTTTATGTATCTAATAATGTAACACTTTTTTTCTATATTATTAAGTAATAATTTAGAATACATAAAAAAAATATTGCCTGCTTGATTGGTCATTCTTATCATGTCGTTAGACTTATTTATTATATTAAAAAAATAATTTTTTCATGTATATTCGTAAGGTCTGGCATATTTTTTTTACATAAAGGGTGAATATATTGTAATTCTAAAATGCCAGACCAAAATGTTGAAAATCCACTATTTTTAATAAATAAAAATATAACAAAAAAAAAATTTAGATGCGTACCATGGCGACGTTATCTTTAAGATTACAACATAATATAAATAAATAATACAATTTAATAATTAAGAAAGGTGTTGGTTCCTTTAATCCTTGTTTGTTTAATACATATCATTTTGTGTCTGGCACATGGGATTAAATCCTTGAAGCCAAAGGGGGTTTAAAAAAATGGTGTTACATTATTACATTAAAAATTTGTTTAATTTCTACCAGTCACCTAAAACGTCAGGAAGAAAGACAGCCAAACGTACAGATTCTCAAATAGGGAAATTATTTTGCCTTACGTAAACACTTCGTTGCCTCTTAGACTATTTGAAGCTATAAAAAATCAATTGAATGAAATGATATATAGCAACCTGCTTATTATTACGTCATTAGTAATATTGGGAAGGGGGTTAAGAAAAGATTTTTACAGCGGTTCTCAAACTGTACGCGAATCATTTACTTTCTTAAATATTTTTGAAGTAAAACATTTTTAGTCACAATGAGGGTAAGTTCTTATCAGCGCAACGAAAAATGACACCATCAGGAGACGGGGGAATTGTTAGCGGGGAAGCGATCATGATTAACTTGCGAGTATAGTGCGTTGAGGGGGCATAGTAGAAGGGGGCAGAACTCTAAACTTCAAAACAAAAAATCGTCATCCGTCGTTGTCGCAATCAAATTACAAATTGACAGGGTATAAACTTAAATATTTCATACAGCAATATTATAATATATAGTAGACATCTGTGATTATTACTACCTATGAAATTAATTGTTTATAAATAAAAATAAATAAACACCTGGATTTATTTTATTTATTGTAGATTATAGACGCGTCGACAACTCAGGTCATTTGCGTCTTTCAGCTACACTAAATAACAACTTTCTTAAAACTAAATAACATCACAAAACATCCATGAGCGCAGGTGGGATTCGAACCCACGACAGTCTAGTCTAGAGACTGCGGAACCAAAGCTATCCACTAAGCTACACTGCCCTCTAAACATCTGGAGTATAGTAACGACGCCAAGAGTGTAGTATAGCCATCTGTGATAATTAGATAAAATTAACTATATAGAATTACATAAGATAAGAACCAACATTTTATTAGTGTTTACACATATACCTACTACAAACGTTAACCATAACAATAGCCGTCTCTATTTATTTATTGTAGATTATAGACGCGTCGATAACTTAGGTCATTAGCGTCTTAAATTACATTAAATAACAACTAGCTTAAAACTAAATAACATCACAAGACATCCATGAGCGCAGGTGGGATTCGAACCCACGACAGTCTAGTCTAGAGGCTGGTACCAAGTACGCTATCAACTAGGCTACACTGCCCTCAATAGCCGTATCTAACCACTAAATTGTGTGTATCTGTCAATAATTATTTTTAAATAAAATGAAAACTACCCGGTCCTTTGGTGTCACGGCGTATATTGTTTTAAATAATATATGTTTTCTAGTCAGTTGGCAATCCGTTGTTTATAAAGTGTTAAGAAACGGATGCGTGATCAGAAACGGAAGTTTCCTGTAACGTCCCTATCCTGTCCCACGCACGATTCTGCCGCCGCCCGTCACATCGTCTTTGTCGACGCGTCCTCCTGCGGGAACCTTATCTGTTTCGGAACAGTGCTATACTGGATTCAATGAAGTGCATGATGAAGCCTTAGAATAAATACGAATCCAGTTTACAGAGAAGTCAATGACGTCACCTCTTGTTTTCTTTTTCCGGCTCTCAAATGTTTTCACTACATAACCTAAGACTTTACGCAACACACTGAAACAATCTCGAGTCGATTTTGTTTTGTTTATACGCCCACACAGAATCATTCTTCTGTTTTAAATATTTACGCTTGATTGCTGGTAATCGGTTTACAATCGAAAAAAGAATATCGAAGTCCATCAATTCTTTGAACTAAAAATATATTATATAAAAAATATTTTTTACAACTTCGAGCCATATCAGTGGCGTAGTTATAAAAAGAATCTTTCGGACAGAAAATAATGTTTGTACATGTTGCGAAATTTATTAAATAAAAATAATTTATTTAAAAAAACAAAAAAACCCGACTGCGTAAAGCGAACTTAAAAGATGGAAACTAGATCAAATGAAAAATATGCAGTCGAAGACTATGACGAATTTATAGACACCTCGTTTTTCAAAATTCGTCAAGCCGTTTACGCTACATAACATAAATAACAAACATATAACAAATATAAAAAAAACTCGGGTCGCAGTGTCAAACCCTGCCGACAATATAGTGTATTTGCTAATACAGGCATTGTGGCATTATTATGTGAACTTAAGTTTGTTTTTTGACAAAATAAAAAATTTAACCCCTTAATACATTCCTTAAAATAATTAAATTTGTCTAAATTTCAATATTAGACATGGATTTTATCAGTACACCCAATTAAATACACCCTTCCATAAGTAAATCCGTATCAACAAACTAGTGTTTTCATAAAATTTGAAAGTCCGGTCCTGTCGGGCCGATTTTATTAAAATTTTAGCAGCACATTTTAATCTTTACTAAAGAGTTAAATTTCAATTTTGAAACGATTCTGACAAATTTTTCGGTATTTTTGGGCCCAAAAACTTTTTGGAACCCCTAAATACAACCCTGAAAATGGTCCGATCGGGCCCATTTTAAATAGGCTTCTTGCGGTGATGGGTTCCAATGTGTGTACCAAATTTCGTGTCAATCGATTAAGTCTGTCGAGAGTTATCGTGTACACACATATATATATATATAAACATTTTTAAAAATGGTGCCAAAGTGTTCAGGAGGCTATGAAACGTCGAGAAATTTTGGTCCGACCCCTAGGTCCCGCCATCCGGCCGACGCCAATAGTGTATGTGCCATATTATGGCAAATACACTAAAAAGTATAAATAAATATCATGTAGAATTTAGAAAAAAAAACGCCAAAAATTCTACGCTGCCACCAAGTCTCGAACCCAGGTGCCTATGCATAGAACGCAAAGACGTAACCATCTGCGCTATGAATGGAAGTCTCTAGACGGCCGTTTTTATGATATAAGTATGTTGCGAATGCTTAAGGTCAGGTCGCGAGCGGTCAGCTTGCGAACGGCCAGCTTGCGAACGGCCAGGTTGCGAATTCTTACAGTTTTTTGCGAACGCTTAACGTTAATTCAGTACCCAGGCAAAAAGTGCCTAACGCGCCTAAAGGTACGTACAGTACGCAGCTGGGATTCTAGATGGTAGCATGTATGGTAGATGGTGGCTGAAATTATAAGCGCTTATAGGATTGCACAACGAAGCTTTGATACTAGCATTGATACAAGCTTAAGTCGCGTTTGAAATGTCAGATAGCGAAGACGAATATTTGTGTTCTTCTGCTACAAAGTGGTATATTTTAAATACAAATTTGGGTAGGAGCTCTCATGTCCACCCTATTACTAGAAAACGATCTAAACATGGCGAATTTCATCATTTATACCAAGAATTAAAATTTTACCCAAACCTATTTTTTGAATATTTACGTATGGAACCTAACACTTTTAAATACGTCTTAGAAAAAACTCAAAACAAATTAAATAAAAACTGGTAAATTTTCACTTATTAAACTAGTCACATCCATTGCGAAACTTGTAACAGCCATTTGACAGTTGTCACACGGTGATTGTAGTAGTCAGCGCGCTGAAAGAATGGTGAGATACATTCTTGCATCTATAGCAGCTCTTATAACAGCGCTTATACCTGCTACACTCACTGCTTCGTTGTGTACGCTCGCATATATAACAATGCATTAATTAAAACAAGCCCTGCTATGATCTACGCTACCATCTAGAATCCCAGCTGCGTACTGCACGTACCTTTAGGAAGTATTCACTTCAAAAATCAATAACTCTGGCGGTAATCTCGAAAACAACAGAGAGAATAAACAAACAAAACAAAATGCTAAACTGCTGATATAATATATGAGACTTTACCCATTTCGTTGGCTCGATCAAATTTCGTTTTAAAAAGTAAATAACTCGTACGTGAAAAGAAAACTAGAAGCGAAGTATTTTGAATATCGGTGATTTTTAAAATCACCTATCAGCATCCCCCGTTGTCGTCGCGACGTCCTTGTTCAACGCTAACGACATTACCGCTCTATTGACTAGACGTCTGTGTAAAAAGCGACGCTGCCGATGCCGAGGAACATCGGGCGTATATATAAGTCGAGACATGAACAACGATAATTCGAAGAGCTCCCAACTATCAATGAGGGATCGTGAACACTAACAACATTCGAGACACGTCTAATTCTGATTGATTTTTTCATTCGCTTTCAGTGATAAAAATTTGATGTCTTCCGCTTTATAACAAAAGACGTTTTTTCTTCTTTTTCAGCAATTTTAATAAACGAGATGAATTTTTTAACGATCTTACATTTATTTTAACACTTTTTATCTTTCAAAACGTTTGACGTACAGTAATTCCCCATCAATTTTCTTTCTTTGCGGAATCAATACGAAGAATTTATTTATTCGTACGGTTGTACACTTTAATATTGTCGAGGATAGTGTGGTGTAACGGTTAGCGTAGCGGCCTTTGGAGCACACTGTCGTGGGTTCGAATCCCACCTCCGCTCATGGATGTTTTGTGATGTCATTTAGATTTAAGTGATTTGTTATTTAATGTAATTAAGACGCTAATGACCTAAGTTATCGACGCATCTATAATCCACAATAAATAAAAATTAACATTGTCAACATAAATAGTTAATATTACAATTACTAATATTGAAACCTTGTCTAAGTTTAAAGGCTTCAAGCCAATAGATTTTGATGGCAATCGGATCAGTGGTTTTGGAAATAAACGCAATGTTGTATTTAAGTATAACAATATCCTCTAAATACCGTAAAAGAGCTTTTTAGTAAATTTCATTGAAAATTAAAAATTATTAACTTCCCATTGGAAGTTATTGTAATGGGTCCGAAAATCGAAATCAAAATGTATAACATTTTATGTTTCAAGGTCACTACACTATTTTAATGTGTGTATGTGTGATACGTACATGTGTCAATTTCTTTTTAAGACGAAATCTCGAGAATGAAAAATGATATATCGACTACGTTAGGGTGCCAATCGACGCGTATTACGTAAATATGATCTGAAAGAAATTTTTTCAAAATCGGTTCAGCCGTTCTTTTTTCTTAATCAAATAGACTCCAAAAAAGTAGATTTTACACAATATCTCGCGAATAAAAAATTATATCGACTTCGTAAGGGTGTCAATCGAGGCGTGTTAACGTCATTTTGATCCGAAATAAATTTTATAAAAATCGGTTCAGCCGTTTTTTTCTTTAATTATTGTTAAAAATAAATAATAATTATGTTTTAATGATTAAAATGATTACTTTTCTGTGTAATATTTAATTTAATTATTGTTATTAAATATTTATCAAACTGCAGGGAAGTTCGTCGTGTGGGCCTCAAGTGTTTTAGTCCTAATAAACGACCCACCTCACAACTTGTTTTGAAAAATGGTTTTAGAACATGGAATTCATGTATAAATAAATAATTATATTATAATGTCACTATTAATTAATGTAATCGTCAGAGAAGAAAACATTAAAAACAAGATTTCGATTATATCGAAAGTTTTTAGCATAAAAATAGGTACTTTCCACGATACACTAGGTTTAGTTTAAACTCACAATAAAAATTTTAATTAAAGTTCAAAAAAAAACGATCGACCTTCACTTTAATGCAGTCGGTATTAGTTTAAAAGCTGGATAGTTTGTTTGCATACAAAGTTTTCTTTTAACCTTATTCTTAAGCTGATAAACAGATCCTTTTCCAATAAGAAAAGCACGTCTTTTATTCCTTTTAACGATAAAACAACAAAACAACTCCTTGCGTTCCCATAAAATGTTATTAGATGGCGGAAGCGATGGGTATTACACAGGAATAAAAAAATTTGAGGTCTGTGCCAATTTAATAAAAATATGAAATCGGTTAAAAAGTATTAATATCTTCTTTTTAACCAACTTCATATTTTATTAAATTGGCACAGACCATTAAATTTCATCAAATAATAATTGGTCGGCTCGGCTTCGCCCAGGTGAAAATCAGGGATAAATCAGATGTTACTGAACCGATTTCAATTTTTTTTTACTGTTCGATAGGTGATACTTTGCTTTAAGACATAAGCTATATAATAACTTGAGCGAACGAGCGAAGCGAGTGAGAATGAAATAATAAATCACAAATTCATAGCACCCGGACGATGCCGGACGGACCCGCTATATAAAATGTCCAGTTAACATTTTCAAATTGCATAAATATTAAATGAACTTACATTTATGTATTTTTAACATAATATATCGTTTATTTATTCCTGGCAATATTTATGACAAATGATTTCGGCCATATAACCGTTTCTGGCCGGCATACTCCATAAATTTTATTTATTGTAAATTATAGACGCGTCGACAACTTAGGTCATTAGCGTCTTGATTACATTAAATAACAACTCACTTAAAACTAAATGGCATCACAAAACATCCATGAGCGGAGACGGGATTCGAACCCACAACAGTCTGATCCAGAGGCCGCGACGCTAATCACTGGACCAACACTGTCCTCGTATACTCCATAAAGACAGCACATCATAGTTACATAGTACACTTGTAGTGGGTAAATTATACGAAATTTTCTAAAATCTTTTTAATTTTTACATTTTTTTTGTATAGAGCTATATAGCACTTTTTTGGACCACGTAATTATGTAAATTTCCACATGCTAATTACACGAAACTTGCCACAAGTATTGTAATTTTCATATTCATTTTCTATTTGTGAATTCATAAACAACTCAAGCTTTCGGTGGGTGCTGCGGCAAAGAGGGTGGCACACAGTGGGGCATAATATAAAGAAATCTCTCTGAAATACATTTGACGCATTTTTGACTAAATATAATATAAATTAAAAAGTACAAAAATGATAAAGAGAACCCCGGTAAATAAGCAACTCTAAATTTAAATTTTTTTTTATTATACAATTTTTACTTAATTACTTCCCACCTCTACTATGGTAGGGAAGTAATTTAATTTAGTCCGAAAAAAATATTTCGAGATTTTAACAGATCTTTACGTTTTGAGACCCTAGCAATCGTTTAAGATCATTTTCTGACTGATGTCTGTATGTGTGTGTGTGTGTATGTGGTCAATTTTTCGCCTTCGATATCGTAAAAACGGAACAACATACGGCCATGCCGATTGTTCTATTGTGTTTATCAGCCTTTAATTTAGATCTGCTTAGATTTTGAGTCAAATCGGTTCAGTGGGTCCTGAGATATTAAAAAAAACGTTCTCAATGTCACGTTTTGACATAGGTAAAAAAAAATATAAATGAATTTTAGATGTTATAAATATTTTTTTTCTCTAAAATGTACAGTTTCCGAGAAAAAAAAATTTTACTTAAAAAAATAAAAATTGTACGTAAATCAAGGTAACCATGATTTTTGCTATATTAAGCTAGCCATCAGTAGATCACCAAACAAAAAAGAGGGCCATGCTTTTTTTCAAGGAATAAAAAAAGAGTGTTTATTTTTTGCAAATATTTACTAGGTGGGAATTATAGGGCTGGTCATCAGTCGAATTTTTTTTAATTTACATTTAGCAAGATAATTTTGACTGTTTGCCTCCTATACGACCCACTGTGCGGCACCGCACAGCTCATAACGACTTACGTATATGTGAGTACATTTTGAACTTACAATATACACACATTCGAGTGGATTTTATATTATAATTGGGCAATATGTATGCAGACTCTGACTTCCAGTGGAATTTCAAATTTTCAAGCGCCGACCGAACCGAGACCTTTTTGCGGTGCATATTTAACAGGGCTGACCTTCTTTTTTCGTCATTTTCATCAGCGAATATATGCTTGTTCCCTGATTTATTATTTTTTTTTTATTTTAATAAGACGCGCAGCTACTAGGCTATATGCGTCATTATAAGTCTGTTGTCCCTGATTTATTGTTTGAAAGAACATCAAATGGAGCCAAAATAAAAAAAAAAGGGTGTGGGTCTCGGGACCCCCGACACAGATGTGAAACATCAAAGAAAACGTTATTGAACTCGGTGGTAATCTCTATGTAGTAGTATATATTTTTTCAAAAGCAGCAACTAACTGTTATGCTGACGTAATCCTATATACTGCACTGTAACACACGCGGCTGTCTTCCCGTGCCCGAGCGCGCCGGAAGCCGAGAGAGAGAGAGAGAGCCGCAGTGGTGGGGAGAACAGCAGCGAAGGTGCGGACCATAAATTTCGTTGCATATTTCCCCTCACGTGGCTGTTCACAGCCCGACATAAGATGTTTCACATCAAAAATAACATTTCTGATATAATTCAACCATACACTTGGCTAAAGCGCTCTTTATACGCAGCGGAATGTTTGTACGATTATGTATTTGCATACAAAATGTACAAACAATATGTTTTATCCCTACACGTTCATGCAAATTTGTACAAACAACTTTCAGTATTTTGTATGCACATACCTACATGTCGACAAACTACACGCAACGACATTATGTCGCTGCATTTTGTTTGTACAAACAGCAGGCTTTAAACATTGATTCATGTGGTTTCTTTTTACGATTTGTTTGTACAAACATGATGTTGCGTGTAGGGATATAACATATTTACCATCAGAAATTATTTATTGACCACTGGGATTTATTTATTATAAATTTTAGACGCGTCGCCAACTTAAGTCATTAGCGTCTTGATTACATTAAATAACAACTACTTAAAACTAAATTAAATCACAAAACATCCATTAGCGGAGGCGGGATTCGAACCCACGACAGTCTGATCCAGAATCCGCGACGCTAACCACTGGACCACACTGTCCTCGACCACTGAAATGCTAAGTATGTTTCGTACTATGACTGTAAATATTTATGCAATTCGAATAATTTCTGATTTTAATAGTTCAAATCACACTTGCCAACCCTGTAACAGCGCAGCACTGTGTTTTATATATAACAATACTGCCGAACACATGTTTGAATTGTCCAAAACCGTTCCTGTTAGAATGTTATGCTAAAAGGGCTTGTCTTCACTTCAAGCCAACACACTTATCAGCCAATATCATGCCTTTTAATTTATCTCCATCTCTTTCTCTATCTCTATCCAAGGTTTGTCGCAAATACAAACGTCGACCACGTATGTAAATAGAAAAGTATTTAGATTAACAAAATTCGAAACAGTCAATAGTATAAAAACTAAAAGGTACATTAATGGCGCGAAGTGGAATCGAACCATCGACCCTTTGTATACGAGGTAGACGCACTACCATGTTCGTTATCGAGCTGTTTAGTTCACAGCCGTTTTTATGCTAGAACCATGTAATATACGCATTGACAAGAACGTCTGTTCTATTGCGCATGTCATATGCCGGGATGGTTAGTTATGTACCGTGGTCTATACCTTAATAATCCAAGATTCTTTGAATAAAAGTTTCTAAATAAAAGATAGGTACTATGTATGAAAGTATCTAAACTAAATTTTATTATTTATTGTAGACTATAGACACTCGACAGTCGACAACTACGGTCATTAGCGTCTAATTATATGAAATTAAATTTAACGACATCACAAACGTCCATGAGCGGAGGTGGGATTAGAACCCACGACAAAAAAAATAATTGTGTTTTAAAGACCACCAACAGCTAAGGTTATTTGGGCCTAGCACCAATTCATATTTTCGATTCATTATTTTTTTTTTAATAATAAATTGAAAATCAAATTGACACTTTTACCAGCTCTCGGGCTAGAACCCGGGAACTGGGGACTTGTAATAGAGGAACCATAGCAACGCCATGTAAACAACAGCATTGCTACACGTTCGGCTATTCTCAAGCCTAGAACCCACGACAGTTGATCCAAAGGGGAACATGCTAACTATTACACCAAGCTGTCATAATCTAAATAAAGATACTTTAATGGCCGGTTTATCGTATACATTTTAATCACGATGTTTTTTAATCACACTGTTAAATGACGGGTTGCTATGGAAACGAAACGCAGCAACTAGTGAACACTTAGCTGTCAACATTTAACAGTGTGATTAAAAAAACATCGTGATTAAAATGTATACGATAAACCGGCCATAAGTGTCTAAAATTTTTACCTACTCTAAAAAAATTGTTTAATAGTTATTTTTGATACGTGTGCGTAAAGTGAAGTATTCTAGTAGGCTTAAATTGAAGCACGAGCTAAGGGACTGACGCATACACAACCAGATCGAGTGCGCTGTATACCTCCACGAGCCGTCAGGCGAGTGGGAATAAGCGCACGAGATCTCGTTGTGTATGAAAACGAAAAATTCGCTCTTCTAGTCCTTAGAACTTTACAATTACAGACTAAGTTACGATTTAGTTTATTTTTATTAAAGTTATTAACTTCTGTATAAATCATTAAAAACATGACTCTCTCATGATGTGGACTTTGTATGCGCGATACTATATATAGGAACACATCGATCGATAGCCAGTAAGTGCTTGTATTGTACAAAGTGCGGAAATTTCGAATTTATAAGATGTAGAGATTTTACTTTTATGCACGCTTTGGACTTTTACGCACGCTTTGGACTTTCACGCAAGCTGACTAAAATACGCCTTTTTAAGCCCGCCTCACAGTGCTCGAATATTGAACTTTAGAAACAGGAGTTATAAAAAATAATATGTTCTATACATAAATATTTATCTAAGATATTTAAATGATGCCTTTGAGCAGTATCTTCATTTTCGTGTATAGATACTTACGATAGTGTATCTTAGACACAAGATATACGTCAGCTCTGGCTGTAAAAGCTAAAAATAAGATCACGGTGACTAATGTCTAAATAATTACAGATAATTGTATAGAAATTTTATTTTAACTCATGGTTCTGATTCAACACATAGGTACGTGTTAAATTAAAATTAAAAGCATATTTCTTTTTTTTCAAATCAATATTTTTGTTTAATTTCCTGACATAGCACACTGGGCCAGAAATTGAAAAATATGATCCGGTTATAATATGTTAAATTGTGTGTTTTATAAAGACCACCAACAGCTATAGTTATTTGGGCCTAGCACCAATTCATATTTTCAATTCATTATTTTTTTTTAATAATAAATTGAAAATCAAATTGACACTTTTACCAGCTCTCGGGCTAGAACCCGGGAACTGGGGACTTGTAATAGAGGAGCCATAGCAACGCCATGTAAACAACAGTATTGCTACACGCTCGGCTATTCTCAAGCCCTATAATATGTCCATATAGGTGCAATGCAAGGGTAATTATTTTAAATTTTGGTAATAGTGTAGATAAAAATTTCCTATTGTTTTTGATTTTTTATTCTATTCACATGCATGATTCCGTTGTCAAAAAAGTGTTATTTATTAAAAAAAATCTTATCGGCTTCATTTCTGTGGTTAATCTTTACTTGTCAAACCATAAGTAATCATGGAAACGAAAAGCAAATTTTACGACTAGCCGCTACTCGCGGCAGCACACGCGTTAACAGAAACTTTATAATATTATATCAAATGTCAGTATTTTTGAAGTTTGAATAGTCCCGTCGTCAGACTGGCTGGAATTTTTGAAAATGTTTTACAGTTTCAAAATTGTAACCACTTTTTTTCGAATTATGGCCCAATGTGCGTCGCCACGACACAGCGCATTATCTGTAGGTAAATCGGTACTTAATTATTTATAATGAACTCTGTTTCATATGTGGTTATTGCCTGCTGCTATCAAAATTGATTTGTAATAATATTTCATGTTTTACACGTAAATTACAGTTTTATAGCCGTCGTTTTATTATTCTATAATAATAATAATTTATTATAGGGTTTGGAAATAGCTATTATTACTTAAAATAAAATATATACACAAAAACTTGAAAAATTCTACACATTTATTAATTTCAACGATCGTTTTGGGGAGGACAGTATAGCCTAGTGCAGGGGTCGGCAACCTTTTGAGACGGTAGAACCAAAAGTTACAATTTACAAAATTTCCCAGTTTTTAAAGAGCCACTAACATTTATATTTCAATATTATGGTATTTGATTAGGATTAGGTATATAAAAAAAAATTCTGACTGCGACCGTTGACGACACAGTGCATCAATAACTAAACAAACAGAACAGTGTTGTCACATTTAAAAAATGTCAGCTGTCCGTATACTCTCTACTCCACCTAATCTCACTGTTCTCTGTTGAGTGTTTTTATCCTGTTTAAAGTTTTTTTTGCAGTATAATATTTTTTATGAGTTTTGAAAATAAAATAATTATTAGTATTTGCGCATATGGAACTGGAGAGCCACATCTTGACATCATAAGAGCCGCAGGTTGCCGACCCCTGGCCTAGTGGATAGCGTACTTGGTAGACTAGACTGTCGTACATTCAAATCGGACCTGCGCTCATGGATGTTTTGTGATGTTACAGTTTTAAGACAGTTGTTATTTAGTGTAGTTGAAAGACGCTAATGACCTGAGATGTCGACGCGTCTATAATCTACGACAAATAAATAAAAAAGATCAGGAGAGTTTCAACCCAAGTGTCGGTTTAAATAATAAATTTCCACGAAAATAAAATAATAATAATGCGGAAACATGTTTAAATATGGAAATGAGACGAGTCCTGTTATTCACTGTAATGTTTTTAATCAGTGTGAGAAGTGAAAGAACGCGTCACGCAATCATCTGAATCTCCACTCCTCAATCCCTGCGCCCCCCACTGTCCTATTCTACTCTACATGCACACGTACTAGGACTGCCGACTATGGGGACCCGAGTAGATATTATTATACATTCTGTTTCAGAAATAGCGCCGAGAGTTTTGAGTGAGTATTTTTTTGTCACATCCCGTTGTTTTTAAAAGTTAAACTTTTTCTTAAAATTTAATTTATGTTTCATTTTAAGTGAAACGATTTTCTCTAAGCCCTAAGGCAAGGGTTCACAATCTTAGTTGTTTTTTACTGCGACTCCCTATACAGGTTGCAATTTACTAGGTGGGAAGTATAGGACTGATCATCAGTTGAATTTTTTTTTAGCATTTTGAAAAAAACATTTATCCGGAAATTAGATAATTAATACAATTTAATTCATTTTAAATAAGTACATAAACTTTTGCTTACACCCAGTAACGTTATTTTTAACAGTTCATGAAAATCGGTCATTTTCAACTGACACCAAAAAATGACAGTTTCTCCCTATAACCACTTATCTTTTCAAGTTGTTTCTTTCAGCATGACCCCCTTCTTCACAGAAGCATCCAGTCAGTCAGTCAATGAGTCAGTGAGTCAGTCAGTGGATTGAGGTCTATTCGTGCGACAGCTTCTATATATTTATATTCACACATCCCGGCCTCTCCCGCGGTCCCAGTTTTAATACTTGTAATGGTTGCAAATCCCATTATCAGATTGAACTTTTTACAACACTCATTTTTCTGGTGTACTTTTAGCACAGCAAATTACATCCATTACAGTCCCGCCGTGCCATCGTCCTCGCGTCACCTGCCCACCTCCTCCTCCTCCACCCCTCTCGCGTCACCCCGCTACCCGTCTCTACCCCGCCGCCTAGCACGGTATTGTCTGTGCCTTCTATCGGTCCTATTATATTCCATAACACGCTTTGCTCTCTCTCGCAATGAATTATTATCTACTGTACAGGGTGTTAATGAAGTATGTGCACAAACTTTAAGGAAATAATCTATGATTGATTAAAACCTTCATATAAGTAAGGGTCCGCGACGGTCCTGTTTTCCAGATACAGACTGTTAATTTGAAAAAAAATTAAGATTTTGTATTTATTTTATTTTATTTTATCTAATTAAAACGTTGTACACACTAATAATTATTATTATTATTGTAGATTATAGACGCGTCGACAACCCAGGTCATTAGCGTCATCAACACAACAATTAATTTGTGTATCAGAATCCGCCAGCCGGCCTACACAAACCGACTTGTACAAGCTCGGGCTCCTGGGAATGTCAATTCCCAAAGAACATTGGAATGCAATTTCGAGAACAACTACATTCCAATGTTCCCCCTGGGGGACACACACTAATAGATATTCAAAGGTGCATTTTGCAAGTATTAAATTATTTTTAATTCGACATTTTTTTCAAATTTAAACACCCTGTATCTGGAAAACACAGCCGTTGCGGACCCGTACTTATATAGAGGTTTTGTCTTAAAATCTGAATCGATTCCTGTTGCCCAAGACCGGCCCACCATTTATCTCTTTTAGTTTAGGAGATATTATCGTTTTTTAAAATTTTAATTTTTTGCTATAAATTCGCCCTGATCTAATTGATATTAAGCATGCGTATAAAAGAAGGGTGTGGGTCTCGAGACCCCCG
This sequence comes from Mongoloraphidia duomilia, assembly GCA_039654895.1. Classification (NCBI taxonomy): domain Eukaryota; kingdom Metazoa; phylum Arthropoda; class Insecta; order Raphidioptera; family Raphidiidae; genus Mongoloraphidia; species Mongoloraphidia duomilia. The sequence continues at coordinate 2,018,131 of CM077526.1, forward strand.
ACAGATGTGAAACGTCAAAGAAAACGTTATTAAACTAGGTGGTATTCTCTATATGTAGTAGTATATATTACATGTGACTGTAAGATTAAGACAGAGCCTCGCCTCGTGTCATATTTATACGCACTCTAGCTCTGTAACACCGCGTGTGCTATACTGCACTGTAACACCGCGTGTGCTACAGTGCACGCCTAGCCAGTGCCGCAGTGGTGGGGAGAACAGCTTCGAAGGAGCGGACCAAACATTTCGTTGCATATTTCCCCTCACGCGACTGTTCACAGCCCGACATAAGATGTTTCACATCAAAAACACGCTGAATCGATTTCCGTTGCCCAAAACCATTTATCACTCCTACCTACCGAATCTAAAGACGTTTTAAAAACGTGCTTAAATCAACTAAGAATTTTGATAGCTAAACATTGCTTCAATTATTTTATTTATTGTAGATTATAAACGCGTCGACAACTTGGCTTATAAGCGTCTTAAATTACATTAAATAACAACTAACTTCACAAAACATCCTTGAGCGCAGGTTGGATTCGAACTTACGACAGTCTAGTCTAGAGACTGGTACCAAGTACGCTATCCACTAGGCTACACTGCCCTCCAATATTGCTTCTAACTCTATTATTATAATATTGTAAAAGCTTTCACTCTTAGAAGTGTTTTTCCTCGATAAAAAAAATTACGAACCATTTATATAAAAATACTAAACATAATGAACGATAAAATAACACACGTTTGACAGAAAAAATAAACAATTAATATGTGTCGTAAAAATTACATTCTTGTCAAAATGTTAATGTATTCGTCTATAAATAAAAACCGGTTATGTGCGAGTCAGAGTCGTACACCGAGGGTTCCGTACAATAATAAAAAATGGGTGTGTGCTTATGACCACACGACAGAAGTGAAAACCAGATTTTCTAATTTTTGGTGTCATCTATTATAGCGCATTTATATGAACTAAAAATAATTTATTACTAAAATACTAAAATTGTATTTTTAATTAATTTCAGCTTGGTTTAAAAAAAATTATAATTATTGTCAAAGAAAGATTATGATGATTAAAAAAATCAAAAATATAGCGTTTCGTAACCCGGGATTGAACCGGGTAGGTACCTTTAGATCACTGAGTTAGCCGAACGAGGTTTAACACCATCGTTCGACCGGCTCATTTGGTACAGTTCTATACCTATAGTACAGTATAGAAGTACGGACTAAAGTCAGTATCGTAATCAAATAAAAACATTAATTTTTTAATATTGAGAATTGAATTCTAATTATTTGCCAGGATTCATGCCACAACAACAATCTGTAAAAATTTCAATTAGTTACCTTTTACCGTTTGTGAGATAGAGCCTTGTGACAGACGGACGGACAGACATCGTTATAGGCTCAGTAATAGGGTTCCGTTCTGAGGGACTGAACCCTAAAAAGGTGAAAGGCAGAGTCGAGCGTAAAATGAAATTAATTTAGCAAATCGATAGATAAATAAATAAATAGCAAATGTGACAGTTTCGACAATGTAATTGCTATACCTATACTATTTTAACTCCTTCGTAGACATGTTGTCTTTTTTTTTTGTTCTACAAGATAGAGGAGTCGAAGGTGGCTTTATGTTGTCTAAGAAGACAAAAAAGAGTTGAGTGTGTACAGTCGCGGACTTAAAAAAGTTTACACCTGTATCATCTAGTTACCGGTTTTTTTAATTTTTCCATATTGTAATTTGGCTTTTGATAGTAATGTATCAATTACTAAGGTTGCATCCTAAAAATTCAATAAAAAATTATTATCAAAACACCTCAGTTGTTTATTATACAATCCAAATTACTGAATATTATTTAATTAAAACATAAAAAGATTTGATAATATTTGATACTAGCAAATTCCTTCCTCCAATCTTGCAACAATTTTTTTTTGTTCATCGTTTTAATAATTTCGAGGCATTTAAACGACAATTATTTCTTTTAATTTTTGACATTTATATTCACTTATTAAAAACTAAATTTGTTGCTAAGCTATTGACTTTTTGTGAACTTGCACCGAAAAACTCAAGTGTAAACTTTATTAAGTCCGTGACTGTACAATGATCGCACTTCAAACAGGTAGCCAACTTTAGAAAAATGTTACTAGTATAATATAAGTAGATTGAATATTTTGTATTCAATGCAATGTTAAACAGCAGCTCTCTTCTAACAAACATCCAGTCAGTTATCGAGCGTTTATAATTCATTTATTCATAACAATATAATCAATATAAATGTACCTACGGTATATTCACATGATCGTGATTGCGAACGCTTCACATGCGAATTCTTACGCAAAATTGCGATCGCTTCACATTTTTTCAGTACCCAGGCAAAGAGTGCCTAACGCGCCTAAGGAAGTTTTCACTTCAAGAGTTTGGTCGTCCCTAGCGTAATACCACATACATTGATGGTATTAACGTATTTATTATTTTCATTCTTTGAAATTTACTGATATTCAAAAACCCTTAAATTAAATTCAAAATCGTATGTTGAAGTAAGTAGTAACCATATTGTTACGGATCATCCTGTATATAAACGTCAGGTAGAGAAATCGAAAAGCGGTGTCTGCTTGCTGAACAACGAGTAACTGCGGGAATGTTCTAGAGAACGCTAGAGAGAACGAGCACACACTGGGCGTAGGCAACGCAGGTATATAACCAGCGAGTGTGTCGTGTTGAAGGAATCAGTCTACGGTGAGTCAAGCAAGTAATCAGTTCAACGGAGATCCATTAGTCAGTACAGTGAAATAAATATTGATCAGTCAACGGAAATCAGTCAGTGTAGATTGTACTGTGACAGTGTTGAACAGCGAAATAAAGCTGATATAAATACAGTGAAATAAATAATTACAAATAAATAATCTTTGAATAAATAGTCAATTGTATATAGTTAAGTGTTAATCTCTATTTAGTTATTGTTACTTGTGTTAATTGTTAGAACTGACTTTTCGTTGTTGCATTTATTGTTATTGTATTTTTAATTATTGTAAATAAATATTTATTCCGCCAACTCAGAAAACAGTTTTGTAACAATATTATAAAATTCATAAAATTAATTATTGGAATCGTATAAAAACATCAAAGAACAATTTTGATGTAAGTTTCAATATTTTATCAATTAATTACCTCCATTATAATATTCAATATTTGACAAATTAATTAAAAAGTGTTTTATAAAGATAGCTTGTAAATATAACAATGAATAATGCGAGAATCGGCCTTCTTGACTTTGCATGTCCACACAAAATGATAATCAACAAAAAATAAATTCATTAACGGTGAATGGAAAGCGATTTTCACGCTTTTCTTTGGTGAATAATGTCTGTTTGATAAACACATTTTCACACAAGTAAATAAAGCTAATGGATGCGGATATTTTGAAATGGGTTCCATCGAACAATGGAATGAGTACTTTTTAGCTGTCCTTTAGAAAGACATGGGGTCCAGACTCATCGTAATATTCGTAATAAATCTGCGACCTTAAATCAAAATTGCTTATGTTTATTTTTTATAATTTTTCTCGAACGATGATGTTAAACGCTCTTGTATATAGTGTAGTACATTGTAAGAAAATATAGACATTAATTTTTGAAGTGAAAACTTCCTTAGGCCCGTTAAGCACTCTTTGCCTGGGTACTGAAATAACGTGAAGCGTTCGCAACCCGACCGTAAGAATTCGCATCGTAAGCGTTCACAACCTGGCCGTAAGAATTCGCAACCCGGATGACATACTTATATCATAAAAACGGCAGTCTATACTGTTGTATCAATAGCTCAGTTAGCAGATCTGGGTTCGGAAACTGATGGCATCGTAGAATTTTTAACGTTTTTTTTTTCCAATTCTACATGATTTTTAATTATATATTTTTTAATTTTTGTTATATTCTTTCTTTGACAATAATTATAATATTTTTGAAACCAAGGGTAAATTAATTAAAAATACAATTGTAGTATTTTAGTAATAAATTATTTTTAGTTCATAAATGCGCTATAATAGATGACATCAAAAATTAGAAAATCTGAAGTTTTCACTTCTATCGTGTGGTTCATAAGCACACACCCATTTTTTTTAAATTAATTGATTATTTAATTCTAATTATTAACTTCCCATTGGAAGTTATTGTAATGGGTCCGAAAATCGAAATCAAAATGTATAACAAAGTTTTTATGTTTCAAGGTCACTACACTATTTTTACATATTTTACATATTTACGTACGTATATGTGTCCATTTCTTTCTAAGACGAAATCTCGAGAACGAAAAATGATATCGACTACGTTAGGGTGCCAATCGACGCGTATTAACGTAAATATGATCTGAGAGAAATTTTTTCAAAATCGGTTCAGCCGCTCTTTTTTCTTAACCAAATAGACTCCAAAAAAGTAGATTTTACACAATATCTCGCGAAAAAAAAATTATATCGACTTCGTAAGGGTGTCAATCGAGGCGTGTTAACGTCATTTTGATCAGACATAAATTTTATAAAAATCGGTTCAGCCGTTTTTTTTTTAATTATTGTTAAAAATAAATAATAATTATGTTTTAATGATTCAAATGATTACTTTTCTGTGTAATATCTAATTTAATTATTATTATTAAATATTTATCAAACTGGGAAGTTCGTCGTGTGGACCTCAAGGGTCGCACTTTAGTTCTAATAAACGACCCACCTCACGGCTTGTTATTTTCCATGATTCATGTTGCAACAACGCACAATCTGTGAAAATTTCAACTAGCTACCTCTTACCGTTTGTGAGATAGAGCCTTGTGACAGATGGACGGATGGACAGACATACACCGTATGCTCAGTATTAGGGTTCTGTTCAGAGGTACAGAACCCTAAAAACGGTTTGTACATTTATAGTCTTTTCTAAATTCACTGATTTTTACGGTGCGTAAGAAATAAGAAGGTGAATTGACAAAGGGCGGGTATTCAGTGTACACAGATACCTGTTAAACTCCCGATCATCGCTCCACCACCGCCGTCCGGATGAAAAGTGACTTTATGTAGTAGGCGTCGTTACATTATTTATAAACCGTTGTACGATTCAGCTCTCTCTCTCTCTTTTTTCTGCCTCCCTTCCTCCTTCCGTCACCCGATCTAACATCGTCTGGACACTTTTATTTCGAAGAGATTCAGATAAAATACAATCGGTTCACATCCATTGTTCTGAATTTAAAAGGTTCTAATTTATTATACAATAGGCGATCTCTTATTAATGAAGGCCCGAACAAATCACTTCTTTCAAAAGTCGAATTGTTTTTTTGCTTTTTATCTTCGTTTCAAAGAAATATCATTTAACTGTAAAAGCTGTTGAGTTATTAGGTATAGGAGAGATGACAATGCGCTGTAGGGTAAAACAGGTAAATACGCCTTAGCCGGGAAAATGCCCCACTGCGATATTTTTCGTTGTAGGCAACAGATAGCTCTGCTAGTTTCACATAACGTTTGTATGCACTTGTATGCTTGTATGCACTGTATTTTTTTGGTGTTATTTATTCAAGGCCTTATTTCTGTGAAGATGTTGAGGGAGGCATATTAAAGTGTCCTGAGTAAGGGATTTTGCTAGAAAGCGGTATGGGAGGGATGCAGACCGCCCCCAACATGTGAGAAAAAAAATGGTCACAATTATTATCGCTTCAAGGCTGAAATTGTTTGTATAACTTGTCGGTGACCCAATTTAATTCCATTATAATATTTGCAAATCGTTTGGTCAGTATTAAAGGGGTGGCAGATCACCCTAAACGTGTCATGTACCCGACGAAATTTATATTATTAGTTCAAGGTTAAAATTTTAATATGTTGTTACGGCGATTGTTTTAAGCATATATTTCAATTTGCAGAACAAAATTTCGGTATTAACCCCCTTGCAGAACGATATAAACACCTAGGCGAGCAAGTTTCCTTCTAAGAGAGGGGGTTAATACCAACATTTTGTTCTGCAAATTGAAATATATGCTTAAAACAGTCGCCGTAACAACATATTAAAATTTGAATCTTGAACTATTAATATAAATTTCGTCGGGTACATGAGACGTTTAGGATGATCTGCCATTGCCACCCCTTTAATACTGACCAATCGATCTGCAAATATTATAATGGAATTAATTTGGGTCACCGACAAGCTATACAAACAATTTCAGCCTTGAACCAATAATAATTGTGATCATTTTTTTTGTCACATGTTGGGGGCGGTCTACATCCCTTCCATACCGCTATCTAGCAAAATCCCTTACTCAGGACACTTTAATATGCCTCCCTCAACATCTTCACAAAAATAAGGCCTTGAATAAATAACACCAAAAAAATGTTACTAGCTCTCGGTCTAATTCAATAAAGCTCTAAAGTTGAATGTAGTACATTTCAAATATGTGTTATGCGTAATTGCCGACTTCATGTAATCAGTAAATTTTTGGCGAATTCGTGAAATAAGCAGCAAAGTTGTTGATTTGAGGTACTGTGTGAGTAAGAGGTAACTCAACCAGCCGGAAACTGGGAATTTCGGGTTTAAATCCTGACAGTGGTCTTTGATTTTTTCCTTGTATATCTTAATTGTTTGACGTTTAACATCACGATGGCATGTTCGCCGACTGATTACGTTAAGAAAAGTATTTGTTTGTGGAATGGCTACTGTCTATTTTAATAATTATAATATAAAGTAATTGTTTAGCTTGAGTTTGTCTATTTCAAGAAATAAGCACACAGCTGTTTTAATAATTTAAGCTTTAAAGTTTAAAGCTCGCAGCTCGATTTAGAGAAACAAGACGGCTAGTATTTTTATTAATACCCCAATTCCTGTGTTATGATTTATTTTAAAAATTTGTAACTTTGAACAAAAAAAACGAAAGTAAATTTGAAAACGATGACTTTGCATTAATCCGCCATTATCATTAAAACTATTTTTGCAACATACGCGTAAAAAACATGTGCAATAAATCAGCATGACAGATGCGCTAACGCTCGCAAATCAAGGCGATATTTTGCCGGATAAAAAATAATGAAAAAGTACACATATCTCTCTGCTGCAGTCTGCACTTTATATTATTTTCAATAGTTCCACGTATTAAATTTGTTTTTATCGTCTGTATTGTTATCGAAGTCGCGTGACGGTTACTAAAAAATTGAAACTGTGCCAGACAAGTTTTTGAATTTCGGAATGTATACCGCACAGTAATATTTCTACATTTTCGAGGGTTCAATTCTTATCTATACATAATATAACAAGCCGTGAGGTGGGTCGTTTATTAGGACTAAAGTGCGATCCTTGAGGTCCACACGACGAACTTCCCAGTTTGATAAATATTTAATAATAATAATTAAATTAGATATTACACAGAAAAGTAATCATTTTAATCATTAAAACATAATTATTATTTATTTTTAACAATAATTAAAAAAAAAAAAACGGCTGAACCGATTTTTATAAAATTTATCTCGGATCAAAATGACGTTAACACACCTCGATTGACACCCTTACGAAGTCGATATAATTTTTTATTCGCGAGATATTGTGTAAAATCTACTTTTTTGGAGTCTATTTCGTTAAGAAAAAAGAACGGCTGAACCGATTTTGAAAAAATTTCTCTCAGATCATATTTACGTTAATACGCGTCGATTGGCACCCTAACGTAGTCGATATCATTTTTCATTCTCGAGATTTCGTCTTAGAAAAAAATGGACACATACGTACACACACACACATACACACACAGACATCTTTCTAAAAACAGTGTAAAAATAGTGTAGTAACCTTGAAACATAAAAATTTGTTATACATTTTGATTTCGATTTTCGGACCCATTACAATAACTTCCAATGGGAAGTTAAAAATATCAATTCTGAACAATTTAAGTGTGTATAAAAAACAAACAAAATGTTGACAATTATTTGTGATTCATGTCCATGATAATTTCTTAATTCTATTATGGATCGTAATTCATAGGTAATTGAGCAAATAATTAATAATAAAACTTTTTAACAAAGAAAAAACCTCCTTCAAAAAGGCACTAAAAAGAGGAAAATAATGAAATTTTGAGGTCTGTGCCAATATGAAGTTAGTTAAAAAGAAGATATTAATCACTATATATTATACTTTTTAACCGACTTCATATTTTAATTGGCACAGACCTCAAAATTTCATTATTTTCCTCTTTTTAGTGCCTTTTTGTTAAAAAGTTTTTATGTTTTTACTTTTTAGTGTCAAAAAGTGACATTTACCTTAAAGGAATCACACGCCGTTACGCACTGTTATTAAAATCAGCCGAACTACTGAACCGATTTTGATGAAATTTCTATGGGACCAATTTGAAAGTATATCCTTTCAAATAAAAAAAAAATTCCAAATCGGTTTATAAATGACGGAGTTCTGAGGTAACAAAAATAAAAAAAAAATACAACCGAATTGAGAACCACCTCCTTTTTTGAAGTCGGTTAAAAACACTAGGTATTTATGTCAATTATATTTTGACCGATCCTCGTTTGAAAGAGTAGACTTTTCTCGAAGATTCATTATGTTCAAAGAAGGAATGCTCTCTACAGTGCATTTGATAAACTTTAATATTGTAAACATGTTTCAAGTAAAAGAAAACAGAGAAGAGAGAGAAAGAGTCGTATTCGTTGTGCATTCAAATTTAACTCGTTTTATAGAATTTTGTATATTGAAATTTCTTTTTGAAAAATACACAAACATTTCCGCAAACACGGAATGCACATCTGTTTGAAATAAAGTGGACTCATTATTTAAACTTTTTAGTATTTCTTTTGTTTCTTTTTCCAGATAACAAAAGAATCTTTTTAAATCGCTGGATTTCGAAACGTGTAATAATATCATTTTTGAACCCTCAAAGGGTTGCAAATTTTAGAAACTGTACGAGATGTATTAGCCTTTACCCTCGACTTCTCCCACATTAATGTCAGTTTTTGAAGTTATACTTCTTTAGTGAGGGTAGTGAGTCAAAAATTACCGACTAAAAAAATTCATGTTTTTATTTTAATTAAATGAATGCATAATGACTGCAAACAGTATATGAAAACACCTGTTGTAAGAACAATGACGTAACACAATGCTGTAATCAGGAAAAATTCATTAATTCAAACCTATGTCACCGTAGGGATTTTAACCCTAAACTTTCCACTATCGCGGCGGACTGAGTTGACATTACTCACACAGTGACACATTTTGTTGAGTTGTCTGTAGTCTAGCAGTGGTGTTGGATTATTGGCTCTCGCATGTAGTGGTTTTTCAGTACGTCATTGTTCTTTACAACAGGTGTTTTCATATACTGTTTGCAGTAATTATGCATTCATTTAATTATGTATTTGTTCACGACGTCCGTGTTAAAATTTGTATTTAGTGTCTTTATTTTATTTATTGTAGATTATAGACACGTCGACAATTAAGGTCATTAGCGTCTTTTAATTACATCAAATCAAATAACAAATAACTTAAAACTAAATGACATCACAAAATATCCATGAGCGGAGGTGGAATTCAAACCCACGACAGTGTGAACCAAAGGCCTGCTACGCTAACCGTTACACCACACTGTCCTCGAAATGCCGTAATGATCCCGCGGACGAGGAATGAAACGCCAATAACGATTTGGATACAATTTACTGAAAAAGAGTTTTGGGGGACTAAAATCGATCTAGCTAAGTTTCATCCCGGAAAAAAATCATAATTAATGAAAGGAAAAATTGGATAAAAATCCGAGATATCTATGTATAAGAACAGGATATATGGTACATAATATAATATGAAAAGAACGAAAACCTAGTAAGCTTTGGATATTTTTGTCGAGTGGTGTGCTGCACTTATTGTTAGCTGCTGCGGGGCCCCTTACACCCGGAGGCCTCTGCCTTTTTGCAAATCTTGCCACCCTGTAGTTACGCCACTGTATTCACGTTAATTAATATTATTTGTATATTTCATTTTAACGACATTTTCTTTAGTTTTATTTATTAATAAACAATTTGTTTAAAAAGCGAAAGGGAATAAATAGTGTGATTAAATAAAAAGTCAAAAAGCACTGACACCTTTCCCAGGCTGTGCTTTCAGATTATCCTTTATTGTGGAATTAATAGGCGGGAATTTATACGCACAGATATTGTGTAACAGGGGTGACAATAACGCAACCCGTTCAGGTCTAAAGGTACGTGCAGTACGCAGCTGGGATTCTAGATGGTAGCGTAGATCATAGCAGGGCTTGTTTAAATTAATGCATTGTTATATATGCGAGCGTACACAACGAAGCAGTGAGTTAGTAGGTATAAGCGCTGTTACAAGAGCTGCTAGATACAAGAATGTATCCCACCATTCTTTCAGCGCGCTGACTACTACAATCAACGTGTGACAACTGTCAAATGGCCGTTACAAGTTTCGCAATGGATGTAACTAGTTTAATAAGTGAAATTTTGCCAGTTTTTATTTAATTTGTTTTGAGTTTTTTCTAAGACGTATTTAAAAGTGTTGTTCCATACGTTAATATTAAAAAAACCGGTTTGGATAAAATTTTAATTCTTGGTATAAATGATGAAATTCGCCATGTTTAGATCGTTTTTTATTAATAGAGTGGACATGGTAGCTCCTACCCAAATTTATATTTAAAATATACCACTTTGTAGCAGAAGAATTCACAAATATTCGTCTTCGCTATCTGATATTTCAAACGCAATTTAAGCTTGTATAAATGCTAGTATCAAAGCTTCGTTGTGCAAACCTATAAGCGCTTATAATTTTAGCCACCATCTACCATACATGCTACCATCTAGAATCCCAGCTGCGTACTGCACGTACCTTAATGGTGCATTGTAATGGCTAACACAAAATATTATATAAAATGTTTGATTGACTTAAAATAAACAATTCTGCAATTAAAATTACAAAATTTAGCGATAAATGGATCAACAGAAATGGTCCAGTTTTATGGATAATAAAAGAACCCTGATTTAACAATTACAGATATTTACTTAAACAAACAGATCGTTATACGAAACAAACACCCAATAAAATTCGCAACATTTTTAAGGAGCTGCGTCGAAGAATTCATTAAAAAAATTGGGAGCTCATCGAAAAATTTGACCATGGTTCATATAATTCATTAAAAACTTTTTTTTCAGTAAAATCACGTTAAATGCTCATCAGTCAAAATATTGACCTCGAATAGGCTCTCTTTAGATCGTCTTTGTCCAACCCTGTTCTATTACTATAGAGAGACGCTTTTTATATTATAAAGTGTTTTTTTTTGCATATATCGATTTGTACTCAACCACAGCTTTTTATTCTTTTATAAATTCATATTATATAAGTTAATATAAATTGTTATAATTCAAAATGTTTTACATAACAAAGAACAAATATAGAAAATGTATCTACGTTTCAAAACGTTGGTAGGTATTATTTTTTTGATTTTATCAACATTTCGTTGCATAATAAATAAAAGAAAATATACTCACAAGACAAATTATTTTACACTTTTTAAAGGACTGTTATGTAGGAAGAATAAGGTTATTTCAAATTTTTAATTTTATTTTTATTTACTGCACACTAATTTTTCAGTATAAATATAAATAAGACACACTGCTAACATCTCATCAGCTGCCCATAGAATTGTAGATTATAGACGCGTCGACAACTCAGGTCATTAGCGTCTTCAACACAACAAAATATAATCCGTTTGTGTATTAGAATCCGTCAGCCGGCATACACAAATCGACTGGTACGAGCTCGGGTACCTGGGAGCGCTAATTCCCAAAGAACATTGGAATGCAATTTGCGATAACAACCACATTCCAATGTCCCCCCTGGGGGGGCTGCCCTTAGAGACTAGAGACTAGTCTACCATAGAAAAACTATTTACAACAATTTATTTTACAGTAGTTTTTATTGTTATTAAAAAAAACCCGCCAACACAAATTTTTTGCAAACCCTACAGATGTTCATTATGTAATTATGCGTCGAATGAAATTGGTCCGGAATCGATATCATTATTTGTTCTCGAGATATGCGAGATGAAGGAAAAGGTCACGAACGTACGTACACACGCACACACAGACATGTCTTTAAAAACGATGGATTCGAACTCTAGGGACCTTGAAACGTGGAGATACGTCAAAATTTTTTATTTGCAAATCGGACCCAATACAATAACTTCCAATGGGAAGTTAGGACTACGAAATACAGTGAGGATCTATGGGCATTGCCCAGAAAAACCTCATGTACACCTTTAAATAATAGCTTGTAAAATTAATTTAATTAACACGTACTAAAAAGGAAAAAGTACTGAACCAATGAGCCATTTTCCTGAGAGTATTTCCTTCAGTTATCCATGAGAGGCAACACTTGTGGTAGGTACAAACATTATTTATTCCCCATTAATGTCTTGTCATTTTAGTGGTATAACTTAATTATTTAATTAATTTAATAATAATAATAATTTATTAATTAAGTTATACCACTAAAATGACAAGACATTAATGGAGAATAAATAATGTTTGTACCTACCACAAGTGCTGCCTCGCGTGTATAATTGAAAGAACTACTCTCAGGAAAATGACTCATTTAAGTAAAATTTATGTGAGACCACCCTGGAGGTATATCCAATTGATTAGAAAAAGAATAATCAAAAGTCGGTTAAAAATTTAATTCACGAACAGTGTAAGATTTGTATTTGTTGAGGCATTTTGTTGCGTTTCTTACAACTTGCAGGTTACAAATTATTACCTTACAATAAATAAATGAACCAAAGCAAAATTACGTCATGGAAGTATTTCAGAGTCAAGGTGTATTCATTAAGGCTTCATTAATTAGTTTGCAGCAGTTATAGTCTTGTTTCCGAAGCACAAATGCATTCCTGCAATGTTTATGAGATAATAATAACAGCATTACAGCTTCTAAAACCTCAGCTGACCCACAAATACTTTACTGTAATCCATTTGCGTTAACAAACCATGAACTGCGCATGAGATAAATTAAATTAGATTTACTTAACTCAATAAGACATTCCACTTATCGAGAATTACGTTGCACAAAAACAATTTCAATATTTCAAAAATAAAAATTCGACTGATGACCAGTCCTATACTTCCCACCTAGTAAATATTTGCAAAAAATAAACACTCTTTTTTTTTATTCTTTGACTAGGCCCAAACAACCTTAGCTGTTGGTGGTCTTTAAAACACAATTTAATTTTTATTCTTTGAAAAAAGCATGGCCCTCTTTTTTGTTTGGTGATCTACTGATGGCTAGCTTAATATAGCAAAAATCATGGTTACCTTGATTTACGTACAATTTTTATTTTTTTTAGTAAAATATTTTTTTTCTCGAAAACTATACATTTTAGAGAAAAAAAATATTTACATTTTTTTCATATTATAACATCTAGAATTCATTTATATTTTTTTTTACCTATGTTAATACGTGACATTGAGGACGTTTTTTTGAATATCTCAGGATCCACTGAACCGATTTGACTCAAAATCTAATCAGATCTAAGTTAAAGGCTGATAAACACAATAGAACAATCGGCATGCCCGTATGTTGTTCCGTTCTTAAGATATCGAAGGCGAAAAATTGACCACATACACACACACACACATACACACACACATACACACACACATACACACACACACACACACACATACAGACATCAGTCAGAAAATGATCTTAAACGATTGCTAGGGTCTCAAAACGTGAAAATCTGTTAAAATCTCGAAATATTGTTTTCGGACTGAATCCATTACTTCCCTACCATAGTAGAGGTGGGAAGTAAAAATAGTATATTGTGCGACTAGTGGGAGAAAGAAGAGATTCCTCGAGCGCGGAATCTCCTCTTTCGACCAATAGTCGCACACAATATTTTGTTCAACTACCGCAAGAAATATGTCATTTCGTGGCTCTGCTGAGCGTGGGCGAAATAATGGATGACCTAATCAATCAGGTCACCCATTATTTCGCCGACGAAACTATCAACACTTGCGTAAACGTTCCCCGTAATGAGCGTGGGCGAAATGTCATTTCGCCCACTCTCTACGTCTACAGTCAGAGAATTCATTATTTCGCCCACTCTCAGTAGAGCCACGAAATTAAATATTTCTTGCGGGTGTTGAACAAATAATTAAAATAAACAATCAGTTCCTCTATTCTAAGACTTTATTATACTCTACCAATCCGAGGGCAGATTTTTTGGCGACAAGCTAAAACTAATAAAATAGAAAATATTTTCAGTAGAGTTGATATAAATCAATATCTTTTATTCGGAAGAGCATTATCACATTGTGTGGCCTGAAATCATTTTTTGGCTTGAAGCATTCCAAGAGTGTCCTCTTTTGGGATACTACAAGCCAAATTTAAACGTTTTGGGTTCAGACCACACACAATATTAGATGATTTAACGTCAACTCGACTGAATTTTTTTTTTCAATATTTTTAAAAAAGTGTTCAATAGCGCATCTAGACTCATCCTTTATTTTTAATTTGAAACCAATCTGTTGTCGAGCATCTATAATTCACAATTCATTCAATTTGAAACCAAAACGGACCCTCTAAGTTCAAAAATAAGTTAAGGAGAGTATAAAAAGCGAACTTAAGTTTTTCGCATTTTTGCGTTACAACAGAGTGACAGTATAATTTTTAGGGTTCCGTACCTCCGAACGGAACCCTATTACTGAGCCTACGATGTCTGTCCGTCCGTCCGTTAGGCTCTATCTCACAAACGTTAAGAGGTAGTTAGTTGAAATTTTTTTACAGATTGTGTGTTGTTGTGGTATGCATCCTGGCAAATAATAATTAAAATTAAATAATCGATTAAGAGCGTTTGACTGAAGATTTAAAGGTCCCGGGTTCGATTCGGATCGCAATATTTTTGTTTTTATTATTCATCAAATATTCTGTTAATATATTTTTTTTTACTTTATAAATTCATTCATTTATTTTGAAACACTCAAAAGGACAAAATAAAATATATCTAAGTCAAAAAAAACTTTTTTATAACTCCTGCTTCTAAAGTTCAATATTCGAGCACTGTGAGGCGGGCGTAAAGAGGCGTGAAAGTCCAAAGCGTGCGTAAAAGTTCAAAGCGTGCGTAAAAGTGAAATCTCTACATCTTATAAATTCGAAATTTCCGCACTTTGTACAATACAAGCACTTATATATAGTATCGCGCATACAACGTCCACATCATGAGAGAGTCATGTTTTTAATGATTTATACAGAAGTTAATAACTTTAATAAAAATAAACTAAATCGTAACTTAGTCTGTAATTGTAAAGTTCTAAGGACTAGAAGAGCGAATTTTCCGTTTTCATATTTTTTTTCTCTCTCTATTAAACTTTAGAAGCAGTCGTTATAAAAAATTATGTTCGATACGTTCGCTTAAAGTGAGATATCTAGTAGGCTTAAATTGAGGCACAAGCTAAATGGACTGACGCATACACAACTAGATCTCGTTGTGTATGCGTCAGTCCGTTTAGCGAGTGCCTCAATTTAAGCCTACTAGAATACCTCACTTTACGCACACGTATCGAAAATAATTATTTAAAAACAAGCTTAAAAAATAAAATATATATCTGTTAATTTTTAACCCCCACATAACTCCTTATTACTTTTATTGTTGTACAGAACCCTCGGTTCGTGAGTCTGACACCACATGGCCAGTTTTTTGTCCTTGTCAGCTGCATTTAAACTCCATAATAAATGCTTTATTAAAGTGAATTTATTGTCGGTATTTTGTGTGCAGCATTAATCGAAAACCCTTTTAACGAAAATTAGAAAGTATGAAAAATGAATACCGTTATTAATTAGAAAAGTTTGGTCATAAAATTCGTTAAAGATTTAACTATTGTTTAACAGGGCACGTTCCATATTGTTTTTCTATCCTATTTTATCTTCCCAAACTAAATCAGACTTTAACGTTCCGCCATGCGCTGCAATAATTACGTAAAAAAAAAACTAAACAACATCGTCATTAAATTCTTAGCGTTAACTGGAAAACTTTTGATGAAAGATTTTAAAGTTTTACTGTGCGAGTAGTAGTTGTTGGAAAACCGTTTTCACGATTAAAAAACAAGTTGGAAAATCTTCAAGGAAATTATCTAGCAAAGAGACTACCGCAGAATATTATTTTCACATACTTTTCGTTTTTATTGAATCTTCAGTATAATCTTAGATATAATGAATGAATTGTAGATTATAGACGCTCGACAACAGAGGTCATTAGCGTCTAAAATGTCAGATATAAGCTACGTAGTGCGGTCACATAGATCGCGACAGACGCTAATGATCTCTGTTGTCGAGCGTCTATAATTCACAATTCATTCATTCATTCACATCGATCGCTCATAATTAATCAGGTTATATATTTTCTTTCTTGCTTTATTCCAAATTTTATATCACGAGTATTTTGAAGAAGGAAATAAAACTCATTTTAAACCGAATCAGATTTGTGATAATTATTTGGCAATTCGTCAAAACCGTTGCACGCCATTTATAGGAGAGTTTTTGTGTTTTTGACACTGACATGTGTTTTTTTTATGAACGGCTGAGCTGTCATTTTATACCTGACTCATGTGGTTCGTCGATATATTTTAACAAAATTCTACTGAAAATAATACAAAAAAAGGGTGTGGGTCTCGGGACCCCCGACAGATGTGAAACATCAAACAAAACGTTATTGAACTTGGTGGTATTCTCTATGTAGTAGTACATATTTTTTCAAAAGCAGCAACTAACTGTTATGCTGACGTAATCCTATATACTGCACTGTAACACACGCGGTTGCGGCGTTTGAGCACGCCTGAGCCAAAAACGCAACTAAATACACAGCGAAGTATCTATATTACATACCTAAACGTGTATACATATACTTTAGCTTTACAGTACGTTCGTATGTATACTCTCTGTCTCTCTCTTCCCGTGCCCGAGTGCGCGAAAGCCGAGAGAGAGAGAGTGCCGCAGTGGTGGGGAGAACAGCAGCGAAGGAGCGGACCATAAATTTCGTTGCATATTTCCACTCACGCGGCTGTTCACAGCCCGACATAAGATGTTTCACATAAAAAAAAATTCACATTAACGACATGGTGCAGTCTCACATACTACGTACGATTTTTCGTTTGGGAAAACTTACATCACAAGAGTAAGCAAACCTTACATTCACTCTCGAAGCTAAAGGGACGCTCGTTTTGTCAAGCAAGGGGAAGAGGGTGAAACACCAACACCATTTAGATAAATTTGTTTTCCAATAGAACTCCGTAAGTAATTTTGAAATTTACATATTTCTACGCTACATCCACTTTGAAAATAGGTTTATACTGGAATTCTGGTACGACTTTCAACTTTAAATCTAAACTCAAGATGTCATTCAACAAAAAGCAGATCACCTTAGCTGAAAAAAACGACATTCTTAAATCTGAAAGTTGTACCAGAAACAGAGATCAAACCTAGAAAAGAATACCAAAAAAATTTAATGTGAAATCACCTCGCATTTGGGAAACTCCTCCTGCGGTCTGGTGACCTTCCATCCAAGCAATGGCGGTATACAGATCAAGGCACTCATGATCCAGACGGCAGCGATCATGAAGGCAGCTCGTGCCGGCGTTCTCTTCTTCAAATAGTCCACGGCCTGCGTAATGCTCCAGTATCTGTCTAACGATATCAAACATAGATTCATGATAGATGCAGTGCAGAGCAAAACGTCCATCGCCGAATGTATGTCGCACCACCAGTTACCGAATATCCAGTAGCCCATCAGTTCGTTGGCGAGAGAAAACGGCATTATCACAAGACCTAGGAAGAAATCGGCGACTGCTAGCGATGCTATGAACCAGTTTTGGATATTTTTGAGCGCTTTTTCAGTAGCAATTGCTATAATAACTAGCATATTACCAACAACCACCACGATCATGAGTAGGGTAACGATTATTGAGGCGATCACAATATGTATTAGTGGATAGTTGTTTGGGGGATAAACAACTATTATTGTTTGATTGCTTGTATTGTTTGTGCCGTTTGCGTTGGCGTACGTGCCATTGGCGTCATAAGCTGGGAACATCATCTCCTCAATGGCCGTCGCTGGACTTGCCGTCGAATTTAAAGCGCTCTGTTCCATTGTTTTTCACTTGATTAAAACAACCGATAACACAACATAGTAAAATTATACGCGATTCATAGCCAACTTCTTTTGTTCACTTTAGTTAAGCGTCGTTTTTTAAGCGTCGATTAAAAAGTTAAATGGAATTAAAAATGACATTTCTGCGATTTTTTTAAATAAGATTTCATTGTTGTGTCTGTTAGGCACGGATTATTTTTAATATATTGTAATGGAAGATTCTGTATTAATTAGAATATTTCTTTTTTTTTTATATTTTGTGTGTGTTTTTTTAATGAACGGAAAGAATATTTTTTATAACGATTGTTTTGGTCCCTTTAAACATTAAACTACTTATGTACATTTACAAAGAATCAAAGACGTGCTGGGATCGATTTTTTTTTAAGTACTGTGTCTATTTGAATTACTCAAACCTACTACTTTTGTATATATGATTAGATTTTTTTTTGCAAAACTTTTACCCGTTTTAACCCGAACGCATGTGCCACTTTTTATCGGCGATTATATAAACAATTCAAATGAACAAAATACACATATATTTTAATGTAGTGAACATACAGTTTTTTTTAATACAAAAAGTACGACGATGAATTAATATATTTTTTTTGAAAGACTTTTTCTATGCAACTTTTGGACTAATTATCGAAGATATAATACAAAAACACACAAATGGCTCGAGAACAATTACATACAACTCTACACACGACATTTTTAACATAATATGTACGTTTTTTTAGAATATATTATTATGTTAAAGAATTGGTTTTCTATAATACAACAGTATAAAAAATTTAATATTTATTGATTGCATTTAAAATGTCTTCTAGTTTAATTTTAGGTAATTTGCATTTCGAGTTCGCAATTTTCAAATTAACGCCACCGATTGTGGCCCATGAGCAATGTTTTCAAATTGAAGTTTATTTACTTTCAATTTTTAATTCGCTTCATATAAATGCGTAACAATGTCATTTTTTACAAAAGTTTTTTTTTCACTCTTTTTACATATTTGCACAGGCGTTACGAAATTCTGTAACGAATTCAGTAGCTATTTACAACCAGCCAGATTTTCAAATTACGAGATTTTTTTTCCGGGTAACATCATCCCTCGCTTCTTAATTTTATTCAACAGTTTTTATTTACAAAAAAAAAACAAAATTATTGATGTATTTTTAGATTTACATCAAATATTCAAAAAGCATTTGAACAAAAAAAAAACCCAGTAGTCGATTTGTGTTTGTTTAATTTCGGGTCCAATATTTACTCATCAGAAAATCTTTATATCAAATACAAACAAATATGATTAATTCACGATTAAAAACAAATAAAACATTTCAATCAAAAATTACTTCACAATGCAAATTAAATACGCAAGAATTTTAACTTTTCTCACATCGTAAAATTTAATTAAAAACTTTGCACAACAATTGAATGTCGTTTTATTTTCAATATTATTCACCGCCGCCTTGTCTCTTCTACATGTTCACAAATAAAAATAAAACAAAACACTAAAATTAGCTCAAATCGATTGAACAATTTCTGTAAAGTAATTAATAATTATTTCGCACACAATCATGTCAATGCACTGTGCAAAAAATACGGGTCCATTGAATTTACATCATCACAAACATCAAAACCACGTCATTTTTCGCAACGAATCTATTGTTGTTGGCAAACATACTCTCCAAAACAAACGAACTGTCAACAACAACAACAAAAACAATTGACAAGTCAGATATAGTAGAGCGCAGCAATCCGGCGACTGTCTGTCAAAAAACGCGCTCAAATTAGTCACGTGCGTGACTCAAAATCAAATTAAGACAATGTTATTCAGTGCGTCTAATAACCGTCATACTGTTGTTGAGATTCTATTGCAATGATCATACTTCCCCTACTTTAATGTTTGTTTATCGGGATATCACGAGTCCCGGTCGTCGCGCTAGTCGACCGTTCACTGACGACGTCTGCGAGTCCGTCGCGGCGCCTATCCCGGCGTCGACACGCATGCGCACATAACTGGTACACATACACGTTCTCTCGCTCATCTGAATTAATGCATCTTGTCGAAAGCTGCACAACTGTTCTATAACACAATCAACACGGGATCACTACTGAACGGATACTGTTTGGGTTGAACGTACGCGCTGCATCTAATTGTGAATGGTCAAGGCAAGCCTTTGAAAATGATTCCGTGATAAAATACAAAATATGCGCAAATTGTAAGTTTACTATTTCTTGTAAAATTCTAGTTGAACGTGTGGTAAGGCTTTAGTTATCCAACAGTCATTTTATTGCTTTGTAGACTATCAGTCTGGGCACATTTTGTCGCTTGACCTACATTTGACAGATCAAATAATACCGGATCTATCACTAAAGAAAGGAAGTATTCGATTTATTTTATTTATTGTAGATTATAGACGCGTCGACATCTCAGGTCATTAGCGTCTTTCAACTACAGTAAATAACAACTATCTTAAAACTAAACAAGCCGTGAGGTGGGTCGTTTATTAGGACTAAAGTGCGACCCTTGATGTCCACACGACGAACTTCCCAGTTTGATAAATATTTAATAATAATAATTAAATTAGATATTACACAGAAAAATTATCTTTTTAATCATTAAAACATAATTATTATTTATTTTTAACAATAATTAAAAAAAAAAAAACGGCTCAACCGATTTTTATAAAATTTATGCCGGATCAAAATGACGTTAACACGCCTCGATTGACACCCTTACGAAGTCGATATAATTTTTTATTCGCGAGATATTGTGTAAAATCTACTTTTTTGGAGTCTATTTGGTTAAGAAAAAAGAACGGCTGAACCGATTTTGAAAAAATTTCTTTCAGATCATATTTACGTTAATACGCGTCGATTGGCACCATATAACGTAGTTGATAACATTTTTCATTCTCGAGATTTCGTCTTAGAAAGAAATGGACACATACGTACGTACGTACGTACATACGTATACACACACACACGCACACATACACACACACAGACATCTTTTTAAAAATAGTGTAAAAATAGTGTAGTGACCTTGAAATATAAAAATTTGTTATACATTTTGATTTCGATTTTCGGACCCATTACAATAACTGCCAATGGGAAGTTAATAACATCACAAAACATCCATGAGCGCAGGTGGGATTCGAACCCACGGCAGTTCAGTCCAGAGGCTGCGGCACTAAGCACGCTAACCACTAGGCTATACTGCCCTCTGGAAGTATTCGAACACACTATACCGCGGGAACAACAATTTTTTTTTGTTATAAAAAACAAACCGCTAATTAAATTTTTTTCGCAAACCTTATCAAGTGTACATTATGCGTAATTATGCGTCGAATTAAATTACCCATTACAACACCTTCCAATGGGAAGTTAATATAATAATTATTAATTAATTCAACTATGAATTTTTAATCCACAAGGCATCCACTAGGTAGTGAATAGTATTTCTTAACATATCAGTCAGCATATTATGCCATCATGATTGTTAAACGTCAAACGATTGTTATAAGATATATAAATAGTCTTTACAAAAATATAAATAATAAATAAAGGTATTTACATTTCGCAATTGATAAATGAAAAAATAAAGCAAATTAATGAACTGTATGATTAGTCAAATTTTATAAAATTAAATAAATATTCTAATTTCTTACCTTTAGATATCTTGACTCTTGTGTACCTTCGAAATGTGCAGTCACGAAAGAATTGGAAGACGACAAACTGGATATAGTTGATTAATTACACAACACTTCAAAAATTATAAAAAAAAATGGAAACAGAAATTTATTAAACAGTTTTAGTAAAATATTCACTATTATTAGATTTAGATTGTTCACAGGGTAACTACATGCAATAGATTTAAACGCAAAAAAAACAATAAATTCTAAACAAAAAATATCTACTTTCATAAAATTTAGCCTATTTATTTGACAATTTATTTAACTGCATAATATAACATTGTCACTTATCACTGAACGACTGAACAACGTGTGTTTAAAAAAGTGCCTTGACTATGGAGTTTTCAACAAGATAAATCAAGTTACAGCTACATAATACTATAAAAATGCACAGTGATTAATATAATTAGAGATTTATTATTCAACTAAAGGTCGCATATTTCAGTTTAAAAAAGTTAAATCCAGGGACGGACTCAGATGCGAACATATTTTATTTGAAATATTATGATTTTACTGATTATGAGTAGGATTAGATTCTTAGATTATTTATAACTTGCTATTTTGTTTAGAGTTTTAACTCTGTTGGTGAACGGTTATAATAACCTGAATAAATTCAGAGCGCGGCTAGCTCACGCGGTGCTGGGACGTGAGTCCACGGTTCACCAGTATTGAATTGATGTTATTATAAAAATGCCCCAGATTGGGCTTTAAAAATCCGACCACCAACCACTCAATATCCAAAATATTTTAAAATCCGTAACGGAAACTTGTTTAATAATTTTTCTTAAAATCCGACCACCTACCACTCGACACGTAAACAAACACAAACAAAAAAGAATTACTGAAATTGAAAGATAAACATACTCTAAAAAGCAAATTCTTACCGCCGGCCCTGCAAAAATGTAACAACACTGTAAATTTTAACACTGACCATACATATTATAATAGCATCTAAGTCCACCTCTGGTTTTTAAATTGAAATGTCCGAGTATTTAAAATCAAATTGAATTATGTAATATAAAACTAGAATTATTCAAGGGTAATACGTTACTTCAAGTGGCTGTAATAATAGAATTAATTTAATATTTTTTTGATCAGAAATATTATTAAAATCCATCTGATTTATTAAATGGTATTAAAATTTATAATAATTTTCGGTAGATATTTTATACACCAACTCCTAAATATTTTCAAAATTCTTTTTAAATTTTTAGAAATAAACACAAAAAATAAAACAACATATTTTTCAAAAAGATACACTGTGTAGCGAATCATAAATTTTAATTGACTTCTGGATTATAGACGCTCGACAACAGAAGTCATTAGCGTCTGACATAAATTTTAATGCCTTTTAATAAGTTAATGTGGAGTTAACACAGATTAATACGATTTAATGTCAGATTTATACAAAGAAATATTATATAATCGAGTCTTATAGACTGAGATTTTTGGAGTCAGTCCGTAAATAAATTTATTGCAAGAAAACCTACAGCAGCATCAGCAAACATAGTTTAAATTAAATAAATAAATCTCATGAGCCCGGGGCTACTTGCATGCAACCGTTGAAACTGTATAGTGCAGGGATGGCGAACCTATTCACATCTACGTGCCAAATTCAGAAAATGGTTAAAGAGACCATGACGTGCCAACAAGCAACCATTGAAATTTCTTGAACAAAAAAATGAATCAAAATTACTTGTAGTGTCGATCTCATATATTTGTTATTTGAATGATGGTCAAAGTTTTGTAGGAGCGCATTTTTAATTTTTGATGTGAAACATCTTATGTCGGGCTGTGAACAGCCGCGTGAGGGGAAATATGCGACGAAATTTCTGGTCCGCTCCTTCGCTGCTGTTCTCCCCACCACTGCGGCACTCTCTCTCTCTCGGCTTCCGCGCGCTCGGGTACGGGAAGAGAGAGAGAGAGTATACATACGAACGTACTGTAAAGCAAAAGTATATGTATACACGTTTAGGTATGTAATATATAGACACTTCGCTGTGTGTTTAGTTGCGTTTCTGGCTCAGGTATGCTCAAACGCCGCAACCGCGTGTGTTACAGTGCAGTATATAGGATTACGTCAGCATAACAGTTAGTTGCTGCTTTTGAAAAAATATATACTACTACATAGAGAATACCACCGAGTTCAATAACGTTTTCTTTGATGTTTCACATCTGTCGGGGGTCCCTAAACCCACACCCTTTTTTTTGCAACCGTTAAACTATAAAAAATGATTACAGAATTTTTGGTGTACTCAATTCAGCAGCAAGTTTCTTTGCGCATACTGAATTTGAAAAAGGTTTCAAAAAAAAAATTAAAAACATTCAATGCTTACGTAACACATCCTGCTGGTGCTAATATGGTTAACGAAACGTGCATCAATAAAAAAGTATTATTGGTTTGGTGTTTTGTGGTTATCTTTTAATATTCAGTGTCTTCACATCAAGAGGGCAGTATAGCCTAGTGGTTAGCATGCTTAGCGCCGCAACCTCTAGACTGGACTGCCGTGAGTTCGAATCCCACCTGCGCTCATGGATGTTTTGTGATGTTATTTAATTTTAAGTTAGTTGTTATTTAGTGTAGTTGAAAGACGCTAATGACCTTAGATGTCGACGCGTCTATAATCTACAATAAATAAATCTTCACATCAAAAGTTCCATCCTTCTTCGACAGATTTATTAATAAATGCTGTATATTTTCGTTTAAAAATACACACTGTATATTGTTTATCAGTACTTTTAGAGACATAAGAATATTATGGCGATATGAATTATGAATACCTTATCAAGTGTACGACGCTATAAAATGCAATTCACAGACACTGGGATAATACGAATGCATTGTTTAGCTTGTTTTTGCCATTCGTTGCATCAAAAATAAAATAAGGATCGTAGATAGCCACATTAATATTAAACAGTTTCTAGCTCACAGCAAAGACGGATAAAAAATCTCGTCTTTTTCCAGAACTTATCTATGGTTTTTTTTGCCAACACGAATGGGATATATGGGTCGTGCTGGGGGTAGATGATATCGCTTGAGCCTATTGGCCTGTTGCATTGCAAAGATGTTCAAATTATTACACTAAAGGTGAATAATAAAAACTTTTTAACAAAAAAAAAACCTCCTTCAAAAAGGCACTAAAAAGAGGAAAATAATGAAATTTTGAGGTCTGTGCCAATTAAAATATGAAATTGGTTAAAAAGAAGATATTAATCACTATACTATACTTTTTAACCGACTTCATATTTTAATTGGCACAGACCTCAAAATTTCATTATTTTCCTCTTTTTAGTGCCTTTTTGAAGGAGGTTTTTTTTTGTTAAAAAGTTTTCATTTTTTACTTTCTAGTGTCAAAAAGTAACATTTACTTTAAAGAATCACACTACTGAACCGATTTTGATGAAATTTCTATGGGACCTATCTGAAATTTTCAAAATCGGTTCATAAACGACGAAGTTATCCGCGAACATACATAAAACATAAATAATATATACGGTCGAGTTGAGTAACCTCTTTTTTTTGAAGTCGGTTAAAAAATAGTGTAAGGTTCTACTGTATGATTTTTTTGTTCAAATTGGTGCAATAACTTAAGTTGCGTATAAACAAAAACTATAATTAAGAATATTCTCTACCGGAAGTTACCTTCTGCACTCTTCATCTCAAATCCTTTCCCCTACTCTGAAAACGGTTACAGCTCTCCCGACGCTATTTTTAAAGCTAAAGGGTTCGGGTAAACGCCAAATGAGGGACCAAGAATCACACAACAGATCCTACAGGCGAATTTTTCGAAAAAAGTTTTGTTTACGTGTGAAAAACTATGAATTTTTAAAAAGTTGGAAATTTTTCCAGAATTTTT
The DNA here is from genome assembly GCA_039654895.1 of Mongoloraphidia duomilia. Taxonomy (NCBI): domain Eukaryota; kingdom Metazoa; phylum Arthropoda; class Insecta; order Raphidioptera; family Raphidiidae; genus Mongoloraphidia; species Mongoloraphidia duomilia. The sequence goes on from CM077526.1 coordinate 2,043,813, forward strand.
TTTCAATTTTTCGTCTAATGAAACTGTAGTGTGATTCTTGGTTCTTCATTTGAGCGTTTACGCTAACACTTTAGCTTTAAATACAGCGTCAGGAGAGCTGTAACAATTTTTTTGCCGAAGTGAAAGGATTTGAGATGAAGAGTGCAGGGGGTAACTTCCGGTACATCAAATACTCTTGACTATTGATGTATTTAGTAGGACGTTTGAAAAATTCAATATACAGTCATATTATTATAACAGCTAGTCTCCGAATATCGATCGCACACACGGCGGTATAAGGGTTCCCGCAGGAATTGAATGACGCTGAAAATTGTTCCCAGTCGGTAATTTGACACATTCCAACTTAATGCGGTCACGTGACTTGTTCCTGTATATACGACGCCCACCGTTACTTGTGAAAAGTGAAAACTTAATACATATAGCGCGTAAAAACGAACTATTCATTTTTTTTGCCATCAGCCTGACAGTTGATTTTAATAATTGTTATGTTGCTATATATAAGAAAGGATCGGTTTCCACTCTCGGGCACTGTAGAGAAATCGGTAACTCACCTGGCCCGGAAACTGGGAGTTTCGGGTTCAAGTCCCGACAGTGATCATTTGTCCAAGTGTGCAAGCTTTCACGGCCGGCATTGTTCCAAATCTTCATGGTTTCCGGGCTTGTAGGCTTGTGGCAGCGGTTCGACCGCTGCCACATTGCCTTTGAGAATGTCTACCGCAGTTGTAGACGAAACATCAGGTAGAAATACCACCGGACCACGGCCTACAAGCCCGGAAACCATGAAGATTTGGAGTGATCATTTGATTTTTTCTTAGATAGAGCTTACAAATCATGGCAGCCTAGCTGCCTGAGATATTTAGTATTTTCACCTCTAATTGTTATGTGAGTAATATTGCGTGGATATAAGGGGGTTTTAAAAATCGATTGATTTTATCATATACCAATTAATAATTGTAGCCAATGTCGTCATCCGGGTTGTAATCAAATAGTGTCATCAAACAAAGACAGGTGACACTGCAGTGCAACGTGCAAACATTCTAAAGCCTGTAGTTCACTGCCAACTAAACTTTACTGTGGAATAAAAATACATTTTATAATAATTATTAATTAATTCAACAATGAATTTAATCCACAAGGCATCCACTAGGTAGTGAATAGTATTTCTTAACATATCAGTCAGCATATTATGCCATCATGATTGTTAAACGTCAAACGATTGTTATAAGAATTTTTAGCATAAGTTTTATTGTAATTTTTAAATGTATTATAATTTTAGATTATTGTAATTTTATATCTGACAAATCCATACAATGTTTGTATTGTCTCTGGAGAATTAATAAACTAAACTAAACTAAAGATATAATATAAGGAAAAAATCAGAAGCCACTGTCGGGACTTGAACCCAAAATTCCCAGTTTCCGGCTGATTAAGTTGCCACTTACTCACACAGTGCCCCGAAAGTGAAATCTGTTCCTTCCCCATATATACTTACATATTTCAATACTAAATCACATCTCATGCGAGAGCCGATTTATTTTTAAGTTACAATCGAAACTTAAATATTAATAACTCAAATGGCTCGAACAGATTTCACTTTCGGGACACTGTGTGAGACGTGAGTAAGTGGCAACTCAACCAGTCGGAAACATGGAAGTCGTTCAAAATTGACTTGCAAGTGTTGACCTAAACAAACTAACATACATTGCAAATTAAATAAAATTCACAGATTTCGCAATCCTTGCAACCATCGAGGACATTGGAAATGATAACAGCATATATGAAACATAATTAACTGTTTATTATACACACAATATTTATCAATGCACTGTTTAGTTTTGTCAGAAATAACCCTATTATTCTTCTGTTATATACGCGTTCACTTTTGCTTGATTACTTAACTTTTAAATGGATTTTTCTACAGTATTTATGAACATTTGCTCAAAAATAACACCGCAGATCGTCGCAAATACCTCTCAATTAACTAGACATGATATAAAACACATTTCGAAAAAATTGCACTTGTTCAATTTTGCATGATTGCTCCTCACTTGATCGCGACACCGTTGTCTTTTGGCCTTGAACGAAAACTTGTAACTCTGCCCCCATATACAAACATAAACATTTCCAATGTTAAAAGCTTGTAATAAATATGTAAAAGTGCTATTAATTAATTAGTACATTTAGCATTGATATTTACAGTGAGTTGAACACCATGGCTTAAAGCTGTGATACTACGAGTGTGCAAGTAGCTGAATACACGTTGATATCACAAACACCAAGGTTTTGTATATTTCATATGCAAATATCTGCTTAAGCGACGCCGCTGTATTGAGAATGTTATTTTAAGCCCTGTGAATCCGACACTGATGCTTATTGTACTAGGGCTGGCCAAACACATATGCGATCACCGAAACAAATCAGGTTTTATTTAAAAATTAATAAACAAACACTTGAAAAATTCTTCACATTTATTCATCTCAACGCTCAGCGTTCCCAGGGACTCGAGCTCGTACCAGTCGGTTTGTGTATGCCGGCTGGCGGATTCTAATGCACAAATGGATTATTTGCTGTGTTGAAGACGCTAATGACCTTAATTGTCGACGCGTCTATAATCTACAATTAATTAATTAAATTCGAATTTCTAAAACGACCCGCGGTGTAAGAAGTTTTCCGTCATAATACGCAAAAAATTGAACTATTGATTGGCACCAAAATCTATAAGCGTTTATAGTTCTTGCAGAGACAAACATTTGAAAAAATCATTCGAATCGGCATATTTTCAGAATCTATCATATTTTCTTATAATATGTAGGTATATTCTGTTATTTTAAATATTCGTACAGCCTCCGTGTATTCTATATTAATTGTATAACGACAATACTACCTATTTTATTTTATTTGCATGTAAGCTTTATTCACACTATTAAATTTTATTTTAAAGTACCACAAATTACCGAAAATTTTTGATTTTTGAGGATATTTATTTTTTTAAACTGCCAGTTTTCAAAGCCTAATATCAATTCACATTTTCAAATTAAAAGCAATTTAAAACTATTTACCCGACTGTGCCAGAAGGAGGGTATTGTTTTTCGAGTGTATGTATGTATATTTCTTTATCACGCTCTGTAGCATAAACGGCTTGACGGATTTTGAAAAATGAGGTGTCATTAGATTCGTCTGAATCTCCAGAGTGACATAGGGTATATGACGTCACGGGAAATTCAATATGGCGGACGCTAGACGCCATTTTGTCAGAATGCAAAAGTAATTTTCCTTCTAAATACATTGATATAGATACCAAAATCAAAACACAAGAAAGGTTTCGTTGACATTTCAAATAGGGTACATGACGTCACGGAAAATTCAATATGGCGGGCGTTAGACGCCATTTTGTCAGTACGCAAAAAATCGGTAAAACCTTGTGTGTGGGGTATCAAATTAAAAGGCTTGATGAGTAGATTCAACTAAAAGGAAAGAAATAAGAAATTTATTAAAAAAACAAAAAACCCGACTGCGTAAAAATCGAACATAAAAGATGGAAACAAGATCAAATGATAACATGCAGTCGGAGGTATTTCTGTTCAATTTGTTACTACTATGCCTCCGACTGCATGTTATCATTTGATCTTGTTTCCATCTTTTATGTTCGATTTTTACGCAGTCGGGTTTTTTGTTTTTTTAATAAATTTTTTTTTATTAATTTATTTAACAAACTATAATAAACTATATAGCTTGTTTATTAAATTTAACATGGGCTTTAGACGAGCGTGTAGCAATCTCGTTGTTTATATGCTGTTGCCATGGTTCCTCTGTTACAAGCCCCCAGTTCTCGGATTAAAACCTGGGAACTTGTAATAAAGCAGCCATAGGAAAACGTCACATAAACAGCGGAATCGCTCGGTTATTTTCAAGCTAGTGAAGTTGGTTACAAAAATAAACTGTCCGCAATGAAGCAATTTCAAAATAACACCCCATTTTTGTGATAGTTCGTACTACTTGCTATAGAACTCTGTTAAAATTGTCAGTGTGAACATATCATAATATGATAACAGTGTGCAGTATAGTTGTACAACGGGAGAATGGGGATAGATCCAGGAACCGGGACCGGGAACAAACGTCGCGCCCGTTCGTTATTTTGTGCACTCTCAACACAAATATCCAGCCTCCATTATTTTCAGATGAATATTTAGATGTTCGAGAAAGAGTATTAACAACAATGGAAATGATATTAAAGTTGACTCATTTTACATACAAAATGTTACAATTACCACAAAACACCAAACCATAACAAACACTCTCGACGTACGTTTCGCCAACCAAGTTGGCATCATCAGGAGATGATTAAAAAGTTTTAATCATCTCCTGATGATGCCAACTTGGTTGGCGAAACGTACGTCGAGAGTGTTTGTTATGGTTTGGTGTTTTGTGGTAATTATAACATTTCGTATCTTTACACCAAAGGTTCCACCATTTTTCATTTTACATACATTAAATATATTCTTAGAACCACTAGAAAGTAGATAATGATATACCTGAATCCCTTATTAGTGTATTTGCCATATGGCACATACACTATTGGCGTCGGTCGGATGGCGGGACCTAGGGGTCGGACCAAAATTTCTCGACGTTTCATAGCCTCCTGAACAGTTTGCCACCATTTTTGAAAATGTTTATGTATATATGTATGTATATATATATATATATATTTATATATATATATTTATATATATATATATGTGTGTACACGATAACTCTCCACAGACTTAATCGATTTAAACGAAATTTGGTACACACATTGGAACCCATTACCGCACGAAGCCTATTTAAAATGGGCCCGATCGGACCATTTTAAGGGTAGTATTTAGAGGTTGAAAAAAGTGTTTGGGCCCAAAAATACCGAAAAAATTCTCAGAATCGTTTCAAAATTGAAATTTAACCCTTTAGTAAAGATTAAAATGTGCTGTTAAAATTTTAATAAAATCGGCCCGACAGGACTGGACTTACAAAAATTTTATGAAAACACTGGTTTGCGGATAGTGATTTACTTACTGAAGGGTGTATTTAATTTGGTACAAAGGTTGCATTGATAATATTATTGAAATTAAGAAAAAAAATATTATTTTAAGGGATGTATTAAGGGGTTAAATTTTTTATTTTGTTTAAAAACAAACTTAAGTTTACATAATAAAGCCACAATGTCAGTATTAGCAAATACACTATATTGTCGGCAGGGTTTTGGCACTGCGACCCGAGTTTTTTTTTCTGGTGGGCTTGAGAATGGCCGAGCGTTTAGCAATGCTGTTGTTTACATGGCGTTGCTATGGTTCCTCTATTACAAGTCCCCAGCTCCCGGTAAAAGTGTCAATTGGATTTTCGATTTATTACTAAAATAAAAATAATGAATTGAAAATATGAATTGGTGCTAGGCCCAAATAACCTTAGCTGTTGGTGGTCTTTAAAACACACACCTTATTTCTGGTAAGCGACGTAAATACTTTTGCTGTAGGTTGCTACTGTAATAATTATCGGGTAGTAGAAATGATGGGTCAATCGTTTAGGCTAAATGAGACCAAAACCGGTCTACAAGCCAAACTTGCATGCAGTGTACAAAACTATTAAGATTTTCAAATTAAACCAAAAATTATCTTATGTATGTAAAACAATGCTGATAATTTTTGCTCAATGTAGACCTCATTATCAATAAGTATTCTTGATTTTGTTTAGATTTTTCTGTCATGTTTTTCGAGATAAGATGAGGGTGTAACGAAACTGTCTCTCCAGACAGCGCCGTTAAAATATTTTCCTGTTCTCTAAGAGAGAACAGGATCAAATTCTTACAGTAAAGAAATTAGACGACGAAAGTTCTAAAAATGTATATTTATTTTGAATTAAATACTTTTCTCCCTTCACCGGTGGAATCGACTTGCTGACCAATTATATACGTCTTAAATCACTGCGATATTTTTGTAAACTTGGTGCGTTAATAAAAAAAATTCACAGATTTCGCAATCCTTGCAACCATCGAGGACATTGGAAATGATAACAGCATATATGAAACATAATTAACTGTTTATTATACACACAATATTTATCAATGCACTGTTTAGTTTTGTCAGGAATAACCCTATTATTCTTCTGTTATATACGCGTTCACTTTTGCTTGATTACTTAACTTTTAAATGGATTTTTCTACAGTATTTATTAACATTTGCTCAAAAATAACACCGCAGATCGTCGCAAATACCTCTCAATTAACTAGACATGATATAAAACACATTTCGAAAAAATTGCACTTGTTCAATTTTGCATGATTGCTCCTCACTTGATCGTGACACCGTTGTCTTTTGGCCTTGAACGAAAACTTGTAACTCTGCCCCCATATACGAACATAAACATTTCCAATGTTAAAAATTACTGCTCTCTTGAGGTGAAAACTTATGATAATTGCAGAAAATATTAGGCCAAGGTCTCGCCGCAATCTAAGCTCGCCGTTGAGAGATGCCAATTTTGTTAAAAGAATATTATCTTTATGTGTTGACGCGTTGAAATTAAAAATGGAACTCGCCTCCAGAATATTATATTTTAACAAAAATTCTAAATGCATTTTTGATAAAATGACAACGTATTGGTCAATGACAAATGAGGTTTAATTATTCAACTTGATTAATTATTATATAATTACTGAATCAAGTTGTATTCTTGAACTAATAAGTGATTCTTGAGATTCAATATGTATTTCAGATAATGCAAATCAATAATTATTTAAATCAAATCGTGACATACGTTAGTTATGTTACAAGGGGACAGCGATTTTTTAGAAAAATGCTAAAAAAGCTTACATTAAAAAAACAAATTATATATTTTTAAACTCGTGCTTTAATAACCTTTCGTTTGATAGTCCACATGTTGACACTGAAAAAAATGTTTTTGCCTCTTTCAGCTCCCAAAAAAGTGTGTGTTTAAATTTGAAGACTTGTGACTTCTGAGTCTGACACTAGGTACATTTAGTCAATTTAATTTTTTTAATGGGTCCACCACAACTTTTCTAATCTCTAAAGTATCCATAGGTTTAAAAGTTTAAGAAAGGATTTTACAGAGCAAAATAAGTTAATAACGTGCCTAGGTCACTAACATTTTTAATTTGTACAGTTCTTTCAGAAGTTATCAAATGGGTGACCGTGCAGTGAGGTATTGAGTACTTGTAATATTTCGTCGACATTATAAGAAATAATCAGTGCGTTGACGTATAATGAAATATGACTATAATTACTCGAATCTCGCTTCGATAAATTTTACCATGTTCTTTCACTTAATTATTTTGCCAAGCCAACTGTACAATGTAATGAAATTAGATTTAATCTCGATTAAATAATGTTGTCAAAAAATCTAAATCACTGAATTTTAATTATCTTTTGATGATGGTTAACTTGGTGAGCGAAACGTACATCAAATAAAAAAAAATCGACTGATGACCAGTCCTATACTTCCCACATTGTAAAAATTTGCAAAAAATTAACACTCTTTTTTTATTCTTTGAAAAAAAGCATGGCCCTCTTTTTTGTTTAGTGATTTACTGATGGCTAGCTTAATATAGCAAAAATCATGGTTACCTTGATTTACATATCTACAATTTTTATTTTTTTTTAATAAAATATTTTTTTTCTCGAAAACTGTACATTTTAGAGAAAAAAAATATTTACATTTTTTTCATACTATAACATCTAGAATTCATTTATATTTTTTTTACCTATGTTAATACGTGACATTAAGAACGTTTTTTTGAATATCTCAGGATCCACTGAACCGATTTGACTCAAAATCTAATCAGATCTAAGTTAAAGGCTGATAAACATAATAGAATAATCGGCATGGCCGTATGTTGTTCCATTTTTACGATATCGAACGCGAAAAATTGACCACATACACACACACACATACAGACATCAGTCAGAAAATGATCTTAAACGATTGCCAGGGTCTCAAAACGTGAAGATCTGTTAAAATCTCGAAATATTTTTTTCGGACTAAATTCATTACTTCCCTACCATAATAGAGGTGTGAAGTAATTACTCTTGTTTTGATGTTTTGTGAAAAGTGGACAGTATTAAATAATTTTGGTTTGAAGTTTTTGACAGATTCCAATAGGTTTAGTAGGGAAGCCCATATACTTGTAAACGGGGGTCAAAGAAAAAAAAATGTTTTGTCTATTCTTGTGGGGTATCGTTGAAAAGGGCCTTTTGAGTAGATTGTGAATGAGTTTTTATTTTATTTATTTTATCAAAATTATAGGCTTAGCAGAATTTACACAGTACGGAACCCTACTCTTTGCGTGTCTCGACAGGCATTTGGTCGTTTATTTAATATTTATATACCAAATTAAATCTGCAGAAATTTCTCAGATAAATTACAATTGCAACAACGATTTCTAGATCAATGGAAATAAAAGGTCCAGCGTTTACTGGAGTGAACAGCCAGTTTGTGATGAAATTTATTGTTGAAGTTCCAGATTTAAACATTTGATTTACAATCGATTTTAGAAAAAAAAGGACGCTTGGAAATTTGTAACGCTTCACTAACACATATTTTTACAGTGAACACAATCTGTCTGAAAGAAAAGAGAGAGAAAGCGAGAACGGGTTTTGATAAAAAAAAAAACAGTCGACAGATTTCATTGCAGATGCAGATACAGAGTTAACAAAAAAACTAGACCTACATTTTTTACTTCCCATCTCTACTATGGTAGGGAAGTATGGATTTAGTCCGAAAAAAATATTTCGAGATTTTAACAGATCTTCACGTTTTGAGACCCTGGCAATCGTTTAAGATCATTTTTTGACTGATATCTGTATGTGTGTGTGTGTATGTGGTCAATTTTTCGCCTTCGATATCGTAAAAACGGAACAACATACGGCCATGCCGATTGTTCTATTGTGTTTATCAGCCTTTAACTTAGATCTGATTAGATTTTGAGTCAAATCGGTTCAGTGGATCCTGAGATATTAAAAAAAACGTTCTCAATGTCACGTATTAACATAGGTAAAAAAAATATAAATGAATTCTAGATGTTATAATATGAAAAAAATGTAAATATTTTTTTTCTCTAAAATGTACAGTTTTCGAGAAAAAAAATATTTTATTAAAAAAAATAAAAATTGTAGATATGTAAATCAAGGTAACCATGATTTTTGCTATATTAATAGCCATCAGTTGATCACCAAACAAAAAAGAGGGCCATGCTTTTTTTCAAAGAATAAAAAAAGAGTGTTTATTTTTTGCAAATATTTACTAGGTGGTCATCAGTCGAATTTTTATTAAACTATAGCTATCCTAAAAAAATAGAGTAGTAGGAATAATTTGCTATTCTTGCGGGTTTTTCAAAGTTTCAAAATTTTGGCCGCCATCTTGGATTTTAAGGTCCTAAGTAAATTTTGAAGTGGCCCAATATCTTAAAATGACCTTCAGGGTATGCCTTTTCATCACTATAAATTTCATACTTTTATACAAAAGTGAACAATTTTTTCGAACTATAGAGAATGGGTCAAGTTTTCTCGTGTACCCGGTATTCATAAAGAGGTGCACAGTGTCCAGCTACAAATTGTGATTCGAACCGATACGAAACGTACGTGAAAAATGTAAGGAATAAATCACAGTGTAGTGGCCAAAAAAAACGAATACAAGCAGGTTTGCGTTATGGATCTAGATGTCGGGATTGTGGCTGTCGATAGGCTTATAGTTGTACCCTTTCCCCCACCATCTTTATCTTCCAGGAATATATGAAAGACCTTTTTATGCAGTTCCGTTTCATGAGCTAACATTTCTCTTTTTTTGCTCATTTTATGCAAGTCATTTGAAGCCTAACATTATATACAATTTCTCATTTTTCAGACAGATGCAAGTTTTTTTTTATCTCGTTCAATAGCGACGCGACGGATAGACGTTGCCTACGTTAAAAAGTGACCGTATATACACTACACACTACAGAAGTGAAATTTTTAGTCGCGTCGACTCTAAACACACACACATCCCTACGTCAACGGCGTACAGAACCGGTGGTGTAGCGTTTCATAATTCGTAATATTCGTCGCCCAAATCCAATTTAAAAATTGATCAACAGAAAAATTATGTTGAAGTAATTATAATTTGTTGGCTCTATTTATTACCTTTAGCGAAATATTTATATTTTATAAGAATTTATAAGAATTTATTTTTTATAAGAATATTCATACCAAATCTCTGGAGGGCAGTATAGCCTAGTGGTTAGCGTGCTTAGTGCCGCAACCTCTCGACTGGACTGCCGTGGGTTTGAATCCCACCTGCGCTCATGGATGTTTTGTGATGTTATCTAGTTTTAAGATAGTTGTTATTTAGTGTAGTTGAAAGATGCTAATGACCTGAGATGTCGACGCGTCTACAATAAATAAATAAATCGTATCTCTGATTGGAACCTGGTTTCAGGTAACAAACATGAGAAGAAAATGATCATAGGTCCCTCCTCAAGCTTTACTGGGACTCTCAGGAAGGTGATTTGGTTTCTGACAGGTCAAGTTTCTCTCTGTGATGGGGATACATCAGTAATCAACACTATAATGTATAGATTTTGCGAAATGGAGTATGAAACAGTCACCGATATCGTGTTTGAATGTGCAGAAGCACACGCCTATACAGGAGGACAACCATCTTTGGTTACATAGATGAAGAGGGAATTATTCCACAGGATAATTTAGTGGCCAATATTCTGGAGCTCGTGAGAAGACCTAGACTATTTGCTGACTAGTTCCAGTAAAAAGGGGAAGCACAAAAATCCTTATAGGATGTGGTGAACCTATTTTTAACCGACTTCAAAAAAAGGAGGTGGTTCTCAATTCGGTTGTATTTTTTTTTATGTTTGTTACCTCAGAACTCCGCCATTTATGAACCGATTTGGAAATTTTTTTATTTTAAAGGATATACTTTCATATTGGTCCCATAGAAATTTCATCAAAATCGGTTCAGTAGTTCGGCTGATTTTAATAAAAGTAAGTAACGGCGTGTGATTCCTTAAGGTAAGTGTTACTTTTTGACACATCATACAGCGTAATAAAGTCGGCTTAATAAAAGTGAGTAACGGCGTGTGATTCCTTTAAGGTAAATGTCACTTTTGGACACTAAAAAGTAAAAAATAAAAAACTTTTTAACAAAAAAAAAACCTCCTTCAAAAAGCCACTAAAAAGAGGAAAATAATGAAATTTTGATGACTGCGCCAATTTAATAAAATTTGAAGTTGGTTAAAAAGAAGATATTAATCACTATACTATACTTTTTAACCGACTTCATATTTTATTAAATTGGCGCAGACCTCAAAATGTCATTATTTTCCTCTTTTTAGTGGCTTTTTGAAGGAGGTTTTTTTTTTGTTAAAAAGTTTTTTAATCTATAATATAGCTGTGGTGAGGCGCACCATAGCTCGAAGTTAAAAACCTAATTTGCGCATACATGCTGCGCAAGTGATCGCGCCATGTTCTTAGCACGTACTGCAGTTGCCAGTTCTAACTCAAACTGTCGTATCAGTCATGTAGTAAAATTAGGTCCAGGGTAAGCACGGGGTTAACACGGCGGTGCCGATAGTCGAGCGAATGTACTGGTGTTTCTATATACTGTGGTAGCGCTCAAAACCTACAGTTGATTAACATATTTTATTCGAAATTTCTTTTCTTACTATTGTAGCGCCTCTATTTTGAATTAATTTTCCAGTACGCGTGATATATTTGTTACTTAATTATAAAACAATTACGTTTACTAATTAATTTGTTATACAAGCTAGTACATAGTACATTTAAATATTAATTAATTTATTTCATTAATGACAAAATAAACGATATAATATTTTAATTAGGTAATATAATTAATGACATAACCAAGCATAATTATCAATTTATTATAGCGATGAAATTTATAATATGTATTCGAAAATTTGTTATAACTAATTATGAAAATTACGTTAGTGAATTAATTTATTCTTATAGCTATAGTTTTGATTTGGCAGCGAAATTATCAAGTACATAAATTTCTCATAACATCAATTTATAGCTTTTTGATCTGGTATGCACTTTTTGACACTAGTGGCGCGTAATTTTGCACGAGTGTAACACTAGCACCGTGTCAGTGTTGAGTAGTGTACACGCTCTTCGTGTAGGCCATTATGCTGTCATTACCGCTGTCATTTTACACTTTATTTACACGACCTCCCTGTGAAAAAAACCTCCTTCAAAAAGCCACTAAAAAGAGGAAAATAATGACATTTTGAGGTCTGCGACAATTTAATAAAATATGAAGTCGGTTAAAAAGTATAGTATAGTGATTAATATCTTCTTTTTAACCAACTTCATATTTTATTAAATTGGCGCAGACCTCCAAAAATTTCAATATTTTCCTCTTTTTAGTGGCTTTTTGAAGGAGGTTTTTTTTTTGTTAAAAAGTTTTTTATTTTTTACTTTTTAGTGTCAAAAAGTGACATTTACCTTAAAGGAATCACACCCCGTTACTCACTTTTATTAAACCGACTTTCTTACGCTGTCTGATGTGACAACAAGTGACATTTACCTTAAGGAATCACACGCCGTTACTAACTTTTATTAAAATCAGCCAAACTACTGAACCGATTTTGATGAAATTTCTATGGGACCAATCTGAAAGTATATCCTTTCAAATAAAAAAAAATTTTCCAAATCGGTTTATAAATAACGGAGTTCTAAGGTAACAAAAAAAAAAAAAATACAACCGAATTGAGAACCACCTCCTTTTTTTGAACTCGGTTAAAAAGTGATTCCTCCGCCAATGTTAGGCCCATAAAATCCTTGTAGTTCTTTAAAAAATGATGACGTAAAAATCGATTTTATCTAAAACTGGTTATATTTTAAACATCTAAAGTAAAAATTATTAAACATGAATCGTTTATTTGAAATTGTTTAAATGTGGTAAATTTGTATATGTACTAAATATTTTGATTTGGTTTAATGTTGATTCAATTAGCGATTTAAACAACACGATTTTAATTTTTCAACACTGCATTTGTTTATTGATTCTAGCCAGAACAATCCAGTTATATTATTGTAAACATTTTAATTTTATGTGAAAAATGTTTATTTGACAGCAAAAAGTGGTTTCAAGTCACTGACCTAAATCATAACATTATGTAACAAAACCGCTTAGCAATATTTAGAGTGCGGCGAGGCTATAAAAAAAATTTGACTAGAATCCCAATTTAAAATTTTAAGTAGGTACAGTTTTTAGTAGTGATGGGCGATTACGAGATATTTTAGTCGATTGTCTCGATTGTTCAAACATCTCGATGACTCTCGATGGTTTTCACTTGGACTCGATTGTTGTTGTTTCATATTTCACCGAGACCAAGTTGCATTGTACTGAATCGTACAGACGACGTACACTGTCGAGAGCCACATAATATATAATCGTTCATCACTCAACAACTGTGGTCGAGTCAATGGATGGTCGATTGTGCAGTAACCGAATGCTCTGAGACCGACTGAACAGTGTGAACAGTGAATCAACGATAAACGTCAGACTTCATTCGACCAGCATATAACCTTGAATCGCGATTATATGTATTCTCATTCGCTGGCAAATAATCGACTTGAGCAATCGAACATTTCGATTGTAAAATCAAACTCCGAGTCGATTGTGGACTCGATTGTTATTATGAACGATTGCGATTGTTTCGATTGTAAAAACATCTCGTATTCGCCCAACGCTAGTTTTTAGTGTATTTTCCATATGCAGGAACACACACTATTTTTATTTCTTTGCGGAGGAGGAAATGCGTTTACGCACACCCAGGGAAAATAGCCCTGGATAGTGTGGGACTCGGGCACAGCCCCATACCCACTAAAACCCCCTCTAACTCGCTCCATAGATCCTCCCCGCGGTACCGACGGCTTGTCATTCCTTCGAGGGGAGGGGAGCCTCCGCTGATAGCTGAATGGTCCTACTTAGGCATCCTTACGCCTCACCCGCTCATCCCTCCGCAGGACCTGCACGACTGCGGCTGCAAAGTGACAGCCAATATCCCACTTGTCCCTCGAGCCCAACATGCTGTCAACAACACACACTATTAGCGTCGGACGGATGGCGGGACCTAGGGGTCGGATCAAAATTTTTCGACGTTCGTACCCTCTTGAACAATTTGGCATCATTTTTGGAAATGTTTAACTTTCGAAAGAGTTAATTGATTTTAACGAAATTTATTCACATGTTGAAATCATTCACTGCGCGAAGCCTATTTAAAATTGCCCCAATCGGACCATTTTAAAGGTGGTTTTTAGGGGTTGAAAAATCTTTTTTGCTTCAAAAATATTGTCGGCACTGCGACCCAATTTTTTTTTTAATCGAAACTAAGATATTGTGAGATTTAAAACACGCCGTATTTTCATCACGGCGTGTAGGAATGGACACTCGCAACGGTTGAACACAGTAAGGTACGTGAGTGAAAGAGCAAGAAACACAGACTTAGAGAGAGTGTACTGTATTATTTTCTTAAAAATTGGTTACATACTATATTTGAAAAGCAATAAAAAAACTTTTAAGTGGAAAAACATGATACGATTTTTAATGTAAGTAGTTATTTTAATAAAATATTAATAAGATAGTATTATATATATATTTTTTTCAACTGTTTACTAAGTTCAAAATGTTGATCTACATTCATAAAATGCGATATTTATTTTCCAATAGTTAAACATAACTTCTAAAATTAATTTTGTTAGGGTTCTGTACCTCCCTGTGGAACCCAAACACCCTGCCTACGACGTAAGTCTATCTGTCGGTCCGTCTGTCACAGGGCTCTATCTCACAAACGGTAAGAGGTAGCTATACCGTATAATACCGTTTTATACCAGAGTATTAGACGCATTTACATCACTAGTAATGGGCTATAATATTACGACGAGTGATCACAGTATGTAAAAATTATTTTAAAAAAAACCCGACTGCGTCAAAAGCGAACTTAAAAGATGGAGATCAAATGATAACATGCAGTCGAAGGCATCAGATATTTCTATTCAATTTGTTACTACTATGCCTCCGACTGCATGTTATCATTTGATCTTATTTCTATGTTTTAAATTCGATTTTTACGCAGTCGAGTTTTTTTTAAATAATTTTTTATTGACGACTTTTTAGTTTTGTAAAATGATTTTTTCCAATATGTTTGGAATCAATTATATAATTGGCTGCTTTCCAACAAAAATTTTCAATTGCAATTCAGTCGTATAAATCTATTAATTTATGCCTACTTTTGTTTTACTTAGATGCATCATGCATGTAAAACATATTTTATAGTGGGTATGGCAAAAATACTTTAGTTTATTTTACTTTATTTTACTTTACTTTACCCATGCGAGTACCTACCAGCATTAGTGAATGAAAAACATGCGCCAATACACCTAAGCGAAATCAATATTTATGTATCATGCAAGGGCTTTGTGAGAATATCTCAAACAACGTTCAATCAATTAACCCGGGCGAATGAAAACACAGAGTGGGGAATTTACCTGCAATTAAATATAATTCAGTTAATTCAGATGTTCAATTTCAAATTAGATAGGCGCTCATGCCATTTCTGATTGCCGCGTGTGATACACTGCAGGGGTGCCAACTATATTTGTACACACACTAAACTGGTTTTCTAAACTATAGCCACCGCAAAACCGTTGCTTCAGTTTAAACGAAAAAAAATTCCCTTAAACTTTATATTAGAAATCGTGTCCATCTTGATTATAATAAAATTAAGAAAAATCGCAGGATAGTGGACAAAATATTTGATTTATTAAATGTACAACGTTTCGTCTATAGATTTAGACTTTTTCAAGTACATACCTTAAAATAACAAAATAACTAAATCTATAGACGAAACGTTGTACATTTAATAAATCAAATATTTTGTCCACTATCCTGCGATTTTTCTTTATTTTATTCCCCTAAACTTTAAACACTCCAGATATTTTAAAGGTCGCCACTATAGTGAATGTCAGATCAAAATCGGCTTATGGTCGGTTTATTGTACATTTTTATCACGATGTTTTTTTAATCACACTGTTAAATGACGGGTTGCTACGGTAACAAAACGCAGCAATTACCAGTGAACCATTGGGATCCGTCAAATGAGCATATGACATCTGGTAGCACAAATTTGTACTCAAAACGATGGAAAATTTACAATGCTAACAGTGCATATTTATCGTGAAATTGTTTATTACAAATATAAAACAAGTAAAATAAACAAAAAGTTTATCGAAAATGGAATTCTCGACGTTTCCTAATATCATGGCAATAAACACTGTCAGTTATTGCCTTGTAAAACTTACTTTACAGCGAATTATTTTCTAATGAAATGTGGAAAAACTGTATTTATGAATTAAAAAAATATTTTATATTAATAATAAGATGCAATTATTATCATACTGTACTACAAGAGTAAAATCATTTGATGATTGACAAATTTATAGGACTAACTTTTGTATACAAATATTTTGAGGTTAGTAAAAAAATAGTGATTAAAATGTACAATAAACCGGCCATTAGTAGTTTTTGAATGAGCCATTTTCCTGAGAGTAGTTCTTTTAATTATCTACGAGAGACAGCACTTGTCATTTTAGTGATATAACTTAATTATTTAATTTAATAATAATAATAAATTATTAATTAAGTTATACCACTAAAATGACACGACACCAATGGGGAATAAATAATGTTTGTACCTACCACAAGTGTTGCCTCTCGTGGATAAAACTACTCTCAGGAAAATGGCTCATTAACCTAGAATAAATAAGCAAACAAATGAAAATTCTGAAATCTAAATCGGAATTTCGTTAAAACAATTACAAACAAAATGCTACTTTTAGAAATTCAGAAATTTTAGAATTTGTCACCAGACACCGTAGCGGCATGACAGGTTCAAACTCGACGAAACAAAGATGTACGAGGTCATTTTCACCCGGTCCGTACTTTTTTGAGGGCCCGGATTTTCTGATGTCCCATTGCTTTCGCATTTTTTTTTATCATATTTGATTAAAAAAATTCCCCACGGCCCTGGCCAGATCCCAATATTTATGTATTGATTATTATTATATTTCGTTGGAAATATAAATAAAGAAATTATTATTATTTAAATATGAATGAATTTTCATTTCAAAAACGCGTTCTATTAAATTAAAAAAAGACTAGAGTACTTTTTCTTCTTCAACCCGTTAATATTGTAGCAAAACCCCAGATGACAATCGAAGCATCCAGAACAAGTAAGAATGGTGAGGCGTGGCATTATATCGATCACCAGAATGATCTGGAAAGTGCACGCGAGCGTGGTGGGGGTCAAGCTGCTAGCTCTATATAAGCAAGAACAGTCACTGGAAGCAACAACGAGAGTCGAGTGACAGTTGAAATAAATATAGCATATAAATTATTCAGTGTTCGTGTTATTATTAGTGTATTTGCCATAATATGGCACATACACTATTGGCGTCGGTCGGATGGCGGGATCTAGGGGTCGGACCAAAATTTCTCGACGTTTCATAGCCTCCTGAACACTTTGGCACCATTTTTGAAAATGTTTATATATATATGTATGTATATATATATATATATATTTATATATATATTTATATATATATTTATATATATATGTGTGTACACGATAACTCTCGACAGACTTAATCGATTGAAACGAAATTTGGTACAGACATTGGAACCCATCACCGCAAGAAGCTTATTTAAAATGGGCCCGATCGGACCATTTTCAGGGTTGTATTTAGGGGTTCCAAAAAGTTTTTGGGCCCAAAAATACCGAAAAATTTGTCAGAATCGTTTCAAAATTGAAATTTAACTCTTTAGTAAAGATTAAAACGTGCTGCTAAAATTTTAATAAAATCGGCCCGACAGGACCGGACTTTCAAATTTTATGAAAACACTAGTTTGTTGATACGGATTTACTTAGATATGGAAGGGTGTATTTAATTGGGTGTATTGATGAAATCCATGTCTAATATTGAAATTTAGAAAAATTTAATTATTTTAAGGGCTGTATTAAGGGGTTAAATTTTATATTTTGTTCAAAAACAAACTTAAGTTCACATAATAAAGCCACAATGCCAGTATTAGCAAATACACTATATTGTCGGCAGGGTTTTGGCACTGCGACCCGAGTTTTTTATTAATTCGTGTTGACTGATGAAATTGACTTTTCATTGTTACGAATTATTGTATATTGTTGTTTACATTTTTAATTATTGTAAATAAATTATTTATTCCACCCACGTAAGAAAACAGTTTTGTTACAATATTTACGAAGTATTTTATTTTTAAATCGACCAATTTAATAAATATACGAATATAGCCTCGAACCCAACCATAAGTTAAAACCGATGTAAAATTGAATATTAAATTGAAATGTCCAGGTTTGTTTCATAACATGTTATATTTTTTTGCTTTTTCGAATCAATACATGCCGCGGGGTTTGTTCTGAAAATAAAATTTGATTATGCTGTTCATAAAACATTTGTTTTACTGAATTTTTGTTCCTGTGAAGTGCTTGGATTAATTGTTATATTTACCTCGATTTCTGTAACCGCAATAACTTCGTCTAGCGCTTTAATCAATCCAAAACAATGCCTTACTATTGTAAATAAAAGTTTAAAATAAATAAAACACTTTTTGATTGAATTAAAATTAATTCGCAATTAAATTATTTGTTATTGAAATCATAGTCCCCACTCTACAAAAGTCTACGGGAAAACACTACTGAAATTTTATTATTGACATTCACATGTCAATTACTTCTGACTATTTCCGTTATACATCTAATATTTCTAAAATGCCACCCCAGTATGGGACAGACGTTATACAGATCACAAATAATGTTACAAAACTGTTTTCTGAGTTGGCGGAATAGATATTTATTTACAATATTTATAAATACAATAACAATATTTGCAACAACGAAAAGTCAATTTTCACAATAAAAAAACTTAAACGGTAATTATTGAACTAAACGAGCCACTTAAATAACACTTAACAAATAACTATATATACAAGGATTATTTATTTGTAATTATTTATGTCACTGTATTTATATCAGATTTATTTCTAACGTTTATTTATGTCAGTCATTTACTCAGTTACTTCAGTACTATTTATTTATATCCACTCCACTATTTATTATTTATATCACTGTACTGACTGATTCGAGCGTTGATTGACTAATATTTATATCATTGATCCACTTGATGGCACGACTCACCATTCACTGATTCCCTCAACACGACACACTCGCTGATTATATACCTGCGCTGCCTAAGCCCAGTGTGTGCTCGTGAAGGTATGAGTTGTTCGGTAAGCAGACCCCCGTTTCTCAGAACTGTTGCCCGCCGTTCATATGCAGGGTGATCCGTAACAATAATATAAGTTTATGTTTGTATTTTTGAAGCCACGGTTAGATCTAGCGAGGCTTAATTTTAGAAATATGTAGTTTCGAAACCCAGTGCGTGTTTGCGTCAGTCAGTATGAAAGCGGGGCGTAGGCTGTCTGTTTAATCGTTTGAAATAGGCATCAAGTGAGCGTTGGGCGTCGGACGAACGCCGTGAACTGCTGTGATGAATAACCGACCATAAATTTACACGACGGCCCGCAGATGGGCTCCCCATATACAGGGTGTTATCGAAATTAATGCAAAAAAAAATTAACGACCTATTCTATAACGACGACGACGAAATCATTGGAAACCAGTTAGGGTAAATGTGGGAGAGATGCCGCGGTAGGAGAGACGCCGCATGGCTATTAACTTACCTATTTACCATTAATGGATGGTGCTACATACGTACTTGTAGCACCATCCATTAATGGTAAATAGGTAAGTTAATAGCCATGTGGCGTCTCTCCTACCGCGGCATCTCTCCCGCATTTACCCTAATTAAAGCGTTGTAATAATTAGCAACGACATCCATAAGAGATCACCATATAGGTAACTAGGGATTAATATCAATGTTTTAAGGCTTTTTCGTTAAAATAAAAAAAATTTTAAACTATACCTCATTCAACGATGTAAATATGCCGTAAAATTTATTTTTTTGGTGTAAATCGACTGATAACTTCGATTTGATTAAAAAATATTTTGAGATACGAAAAAATTTTTTTTAAGTATAAATTTTTTTTTTTGAATACAAGACTTTTTTTCGGGAAAGTAAGTATTTTGTGAGTATTTTGCACATAAACACGTTTTCTCGGAATTTTTTGCGGATTTGAGAGCCAGTGATGGACCCGGAAGACAGTTAAATGTTACCGAATTCTGTTTTTCGGATTGCAATTCCTGTAGGTAACCTGCAAATAATCGGGATCCAACTGTACGTATTAATATAAAATTATATAGGCCAGCAATGACAGCTGTTAACACGTATAAAGGTCGATTTATATTATCCGGTCAGACACGGAGCGGGAACGTAGCGTAACCGTTCCGGCAAATACAGTAGGTATTTATATAATCAGACACCAGACGAATTTAATTGTGATAAAGGTGCTTTGTTTAAAAGAATAACTTTGTTATATACAGCGAGTTATTTTAAAAATGTTCTCACATTTAAATATAATGTTTGTATAATAATTGTCCTATTGTTAGATGAAGGGGGCAGTATAGCCTAGTGGTTAGCATGCTTGACGCCGCAACCTCTAGACTGGACTGCCGTGGGTTCGAATCCCACCTGCGCTCATGGATGTTTTGTGATGTTATTTAGTTTTAAGGTAGTTGTTATTTAGTGTAGTTGAAAGACGCTAATGACCTTAGATGTCGACGCGTCTATAATCTACAATAAATAAAATAAATGTTAGATGAAGATGAAAAACAAAAATATATTTCGTCATTGTCATTTTGGAGTTCATTGTCGCAGTACCTTTTATCTTCTTGATTATATAAAAATTATATGTTTTTAACACTTTCGATAAGTTTTTCGTGATCCATTCCGAGAGAATTTAACGTGATCACCTCTGGACTGGACTGCCGTGGGTTCGAAACCCGCCTGCGCTCATGGACGTTTTGTGATGTTATTTAGTTTTAAGTTAGTTGTTATTTAGTGTAGTTGAAAGACGCTAATGACCTGAGATGTCGACGCGTTTATAATCTACAATAAATAAATAAAGATACGCAACGTGTCTGAACGGACCGGATACTAAGTATAAATATTCGTATTTGAAATGCATGTAAAAATGTTTGTCTTGTCGGAAACGCTACGTTCCCGCGTCATGTCTGACCGGATAATATAAATCGACCTTAATTCGGCCAACGCAGCTGAACGAGTAGAACGCATTCCGGCGCCTATCGAGTAAGTTTGACCGCTCTGACGTCATCCAACGCTCGCCACGGCGGCCGCATTGATATTCACTCGGTAACTAATAAGTGAATAGCGCACAAATGAACCGACCGGTCACTGTGATCATTGGCCGCCGGCTTATCTGAATATAAACAAATGAATGTCCTCTATGTCACGTGATACTCCCTTTCTTATCATCTCTTCCCTTAAGCCAAGGTCACATCACTGTAAATGGTATGCTGGTTATACCTTTTCGTCAATTTATTTTACTGATTTACACTTAAAATTAAAAAAAAATTTATTTGCCAACGTCTTCATCTATATGTGGCTGGTTCTGATTTTGCCTATGGTGATTTATAGTATAGATATTTTTTTAGGTTGTCCAAGTCTAACCCTAAAACTGAAAATAGCCAAGTTGGGTTAAAAGACTCCAACATATTATTATTTTTAAGATAAATTAAATTTAAATAGTCGACTCTCGCATGTAGTGTGTTTTCAACGTGAAATTGCTATATATACTTAAGAAGAGATCGGTTGCCACTCTCGGGCACTGTGGAGAAATCGGTAACTCAACTAGCCGGAAACTGGGGGTTTCGGGTTCAAGTCCCGACAGTGGTCATTTGATTTTTTCTTAGATATAGCTCAAAAATCATGGCAGCATAGCTGTCTGAGATATTTATTATTTTCACCTCTAATTGTTATGTGAATAATATGGTGTGGATATAAGGGGTTTTAAATCGATTGATTTTATCATATACCAATAAATTAATAGATTTATACGGCTGAATTGCAATTGAAAATTTTTGTTAGAAGGCAGCCAATTATATAATTGATTCCAAACATATCGGAAAAAATAATTTTACCAACCATAGTCACAGTCAGGATTCTAACCTGAACCTTTCCACTTTCGCAGCGGAATGAGCATTACTCAACCGCGACATGATTATTAATCTAACATTCTCCTTATATGCTTCGTAATCAATTGATTTTCACTACATGCGAGTGTTAATTCATTATAGCTAGGTTGTAGAAGTGAATCTTCGTAGTAGCGAGAGCTCATCAAGAAAGTGAAAATTATTATTTTTTTATCCAGGTGTGCAAGCATTCACGGCCGGCATTGTTCCAAGTCTTCATGGTTTCCGGGCGTGTAGGCCGTGGTCCAGTGGTATTTGTACCTGACGTTTCGTCTACAACTGCGGTAGACATTCTCAAAGGTGATGTGGCAGCGGTCAAATTGTCCTCCTTGGCAGCTCACAGGTCAGTGTGTCAGTGACTGGTGTCCTCCCTTCTTTTATGCCTAGTACCAGTGTGTTCTCTGTTCGGTCGTAGTCCGTCTCTCTGTAATTGGTCAACTGCACAGTGTGTAGTGGTGGGAGTAAGTTCTCTACTCGGTCGTATTCCGTCCTTGAACGATTGGTTATTTTTTTATTTGAAAATGTAAAACTTTTTTTTGTGGAATAAATCTCTTTAATGTAACCTTGGCTTTACTCCGTGAAGCTATGAAAATCGTCCGCTGGACAAATACAGGGCACTCTACGCAGTTCTTGAGAGCCGAGGGCGCCGCAAATGAAAACGCAATGGCGCTTGTTTGAAAACAATTGCACGTTGATAATATATACAAACAGATCTCCTTTAATCACAGCACTCTTCGTCATTCAGAGTCTCCAATTTGAATCTTATTTTCAGTACGCTTTTAATCTTTTAGAGATTTGATTCCGTCAGATAGGTGCTGCCATCGTGTGGTGAGCATTGAAAATATAATCATGAGATACGATTCGTACGTACGTTGGCAAAATATATGGACTCTAAATTTACGCACTGTATCGGTGACCTTTAAGGTATGTACAGTATGGAGCTGGGATTCTAGATGGTAGCGTAGATCATAGCAGGGCTTGCTTAAATTAATGCATTGTCATATATGCGAGCGTACACAACGAAGCAGTGAGTGTAGCAGGTATAAGCGCTGTTACAAGAGCTGGTAGATTCAAGAATGTATCTCACCATTCTTTCAGCGCGCTGACTACTACAATCAACGTGTGACAACTGTCAAATGGCCGTTATAAGTTTCGCAATGGATGTGACTAGTTTAATAAATGAAATTTTGCCAGTTTTTATTTAATTTGTTTTGAGTTTTTTCTAAGACGTACTTAAAAGTGATAGGTTCCATACGTAAATATTCAAAAAACCGGTTTGGGTAAAATTTTAATTCTTGGTATAAATGATGAAATTCGCCATGTTTAGATCGTTTTCTATTAATAGGGTGGACATGATAGCTCCTACCCAAATTTGTATTTAAAATATACCACTTTGTAGCAGAACACAAATATTCGTCTTCGCTATCTGACATTTCAAACGCGATTTAAGCTTGTATCAATGCTAGTATCAAAGCTTCGTTGTGCAAGCCTATAAGCGCTTATAATTTCAGCCACCATCTACCATACATGCTACCATCTTGAATCCCAGCTGCGTACTGCACGTACCTTTAGTCTGAAAATGAAAATTTATGAAGACTAATCTGTCACGCTTGCTTACAGAAATGTGGCAGCGTGTCGATGTTTGTTATTTTTTTCATGAAATTATTGCTTTTTAAAAATATATCTGTTTGGGTTTCCGTTTTAGTATCTTGTTTGCATATAGATTGGACCGATGAAACGGTTATGTTTTGTTTACATGTGAGTTGGAATTTGGTGTTCCAGTTGCTTTCGCAAATTGGAAATATGCGTTTAGCCTGAATGCTTTTACATAATTATTATTGATAAATGATTGACGATCATTATACTTACTGCAATTGAACATATTATTTGGACAGTCTTCTAATTTCTAGACCTTGAGAGGATATACCTTGCAGTCGAAGCTTTGGTCAAAATTCTGTCTATGGTCACCGATGTCTATCACGAGAAAAAAAATTATTGTTGAAAAGTATCAAATAAATGGCGTACTATATAAAATGCCTGTTTATACTTGACAACAGCTGTCTCATAATATATAAACATTTTTAACATATTATTACAGCCCACTTTTGAGGATTAACCAATGAAATTGATCAATTTTTAACTTCCCAGTGGAAGTTATTGTAATGGGTCCGAAAATCGAAATCAAAATGTATAACAAATTTTTATGCTTGTCACTACACTATTTTTAGAAAGATGTCTGTGTATGTGTGTGTGTGTACGTATGTGTCCATATCTTTCTAAGACGAAACCTCGAGAATGAAAAATGATATCGATAACGTTAGGGTGCCAATCGACGCGTATTAACGTAAATATGATCTGAAAGCCGTTCTTTTTTCTTAACCAAATAGACTCCAAAAAAATAGATTTTACACAATATCTCGCGAATAAAAAATTATATCGACTTCGTAAGGGTGTCAATCGAGGCGTGTTAACGTCATTTTGATCCGAACATAAATTTTATAAAAATCGGTTCAGCCGTTTTTTTCTTTAATTATTGTTAAAAATAAATAATAATTATGTTTTAATGATTAAAATGATTACTTTTCTGTGTAATATCTAATTTAATTATTATTATTAAATATTTATCAAACTGGAAAGTTCGTCGTGTGGACCTCAAGGGTCGCACTTTAGTCCTAATAAACGACCCACCTCACGGCTTGTTTAAATCTATGTGTTGGTATGATAACCTGTACTGGGATAAAAGTTTTAGCTAAAAAATCCAGTATGCTGGTATCTTTTAGTATAGTTACTTAGATACATAATATATGTGCGCCTGTGACTATTACGTGCCATACATCCTTAGATAAACAATAAATAAAATAGAAAAATATTAAGTGAAATACGGAATCGATCCAGCGACCTTCTGCATTCAGAATAGACGCGCTACCAGCAGGTCTGCATTCTGCATAGCAGACCCAGTAGCGCGTCTGTTTGATTTACAGCGGTTTTTATGGCATACCAAGTAGTAAATTAACCTGTAAACTGCACTGTTGTGCATCTTGCTTCTCGTGGTCTGATGGCTGGATTCGTCTCAAAAAATACATTGGGGCCGGACAGGAAACTTTTTGTCTACTTGAATTAGTTTGAGAATAGTTTTAGAATAAGTTTTTCCCCTCCCAGAAATCGTCTAACGCGCCTATAGAAGCATAGCTTCAAAAAAAACGGACAGTTAAAATAGTATATTATGAAGTAGGTATTAGAAATACCTTATATTATGTCCGTCTTGTGACTTACAATTAGATTAGATTTACACGGGGTGATAAGACATTAGATATCTCACAATCACTGCGACCTATAAGATCTTTTGTGAGTCCCCTAATAGTTTATTTCCAGTCGGGTAAAATGCTTTTTATGAACCTTATAACCTTTCTGGGGGCTTCTCTCCATATGTCTTCAGGCTTTAGAAAAGGCCTGTTAAGATGTTGCAGCCTTTTGGAGAACACTGCTTCACATTCACATAGAATGTGTTCGGCAGTTTCTTTTGCTTCTTTACAGAAGCGACAGTTGTCATCCTGAACTTTACCCATTTTTGAGAGATGGTATCTCAAAGGGCAGTGGCCTGTGAGGAGTCCTGTCATTATTCTCAGTTCTGCTTTGCTGAGAATAAGGAGTTCTTTGGTCCTTGTGGTGCTATGCGAGATAAATCTCTTTGATTGTTTCAGTCCTGGAGTGGACTTCCAACGAGAGATTTTCTTTTCTTCCTCCCATTTGCGAACCTTTAGTTTGATGTGGCTTTTAGTATAGCCACAGAAAGGTTCTGGGCCTATAAAGGTTTTAGTTCCTCCTTCTTTAGCGAGGGAGTCTGCTATTTCATTGCCTTCGATGCCTGTATGCCTGTATGACTTACAATAGGTACAAGGTATTTCTAATACTTCATAATATTCATGTAGTGACTTGGAGATCCAACACTCTAAAAAGAAAAGATCAAAAAAGATCAAAAAACCACTAAAAAGAGGAAAATATAGAAATTTTAAGGTCTGCGCCAATTTAATAAAATATGACGCCGGTTAAAAAGTATAGTATAGTGATTAATATCTTCTTTTTAACCAAAACTTCATATTTTATTAAATTGGCACAGACCTCGACATTTCATTATTTTCCTCTTTTTAGTGGTTTTTTGAAGGAGGTTTTTTTTTGTTAAAAAGTTTTTTATTTTTTACTTTTTAGTGTCAAAAATGGACATTTACCTTAAAAGAATCACACGCCGTTACTCACTTTTATTAAACCGACTTTCTTACGCTGTCTGATTTGTCAAAAGTGACATTTACCTTAAAGAATCACACGCCGTTACTCACTTTTATTAAAATCAGCCGAACTACTGAACCGATTTTGATGAAATTTCTATGGGACCAATCTGAAAGTATATCCTTTCAAATAAAAAAAAATTTCAAAATCGGTTAATAAATGACTGAGTTATGAGGTAACAAACATAAAAAAAATACAACCAAATTGAGACCACCTCCTTTTTTTGAAGTCGGTTAAAAATGTATCAAGTTGAAATAGGTTCATCCGTTTCGAAGCTACGATGCCACAGGCATATACAGACAGACAAAGGCTTACACCAGCCTTCTTTTTTGAGTAGGGGGTTAAAATAACAACATTATTATGTTGATGGTTTTTGTATAAGATCTATATATAATTATGGTGTATTGAATCTAATTGATTAATAACCGAGAAGAAGGACAGAGAGAGGGGATAGAGATATCGTTCTAACATTATTAGTTTGTAATTATTGTAGAGCCGTCGAAACGACAAAGACACGAATCAGCAATGGATGGGTTAAGTTTATATATTGAATTAATTAGTGGAGTTGATAAACGTACCTACCTACTACATGCTAGACTAGATAATGATTCGTTGCGAAGTTTGTTCGAGTTTAAGATTAAACATTATAATACCTACGTCAATTACAATTATGAACCATTGTTCCAACGTGAACCAAATAAACTTTGTACAACAATCGATCCATTTTATTTTACTATAGTTGCTATATTTATTTTCACAACCCCCCCTATTGAAAGTTGGATTTTCGGTGTCTGTCTCGCGGGTTGAAATTGAGAGTTTTAATCCTAGGGATGACAATTTTCTATTGGTGGTTTACTCTGTTTTTTAACGTTGTTAAGAGAGAGGTTGCGCCAACTTCAATTCGCATATAATATTCGAAAACGTCAAAATGATAATAATAATTTCAATTTATAATTTTTTAATAATATCTAACTTGATTAGAATCTGGAAACTGAGCGAACCAATAATTTTGAACTTTTAAAAAATAGGCAGATGCGACTAAATCCACAAAGAGTGATGGAACTTCGGTTTAAAGATACAAGATCATATAAAAATTAACCACAAAACACCAAAACGTTTAACAAAACTCGACGTAGGTTTCGTCTAAAGACTAAAAACTGTGGCCTGTACCTATTTATAGATTACCTTGCAGTTAAAACTAATACAAATAACGAATTCGAAGTTGCTATAGTTCAATAGTTAAATTTGATCCTTGAAAACAGTTGTAGAAATTATCCAGATGTGCAAGCATTCACGGTCGGCATTGTTCCAAGTCTTCAAGTCTTCTCAAAGGCGAAGTGACAGCGGTCGACCGCTGCCACATCGCCTTTGAGAATGTCTACCGCAGTTGTAGACAAAACGTCAGGTAGAAATACCACCGGACCACGGCCTACAAGCCCGGAAACCATGAAGACTTGGAGTTGTAGAAATTGTTGGAAGTGTAAGGTAAGATAAAAACACATTTCAATTTTTGTTAATTTTAACTTTATTTCCACAAAATAATTGTTCTTTAATCATATAAATATTCTCACCCATGTTTACATACAACCATTGTATCAACATTATAATTTTCTTGTAGACTCTGAAGATGGTATGAAGAATACCGAAACGTTAGTATTAAATGCAAATTTTGAATTTATCAGTATTGCTTTTTATTGATCCTACGTGCCAACAATTTCTACAAATATAAATAACCTCCTATTTACAAAAAAAACTTGATCCATTGAATTCTAGTATAATAAATCATAAAGTGGACAACGATTGGACCTTTTAAGACTAAATAACATTGAAAACAATACCGGCAGATGTTGAATTTTCCAAGGGCGTCTCTGAGCCTAAATCCGTCTCTGCGAGGTCTCAAAAAAAATTATTTGATATAGTTGTAAATAATGGAAAGACGTTTCGAATGATTTGTAGAACGACATGGGTTAGAAATCGTAGAGATTCGCAACGGAGGGCGGTGTTTAAAATTACAATGTTGCGTACTTGGGACATAATAGCGATTGGAAGCCAACATAAACCTTTTGATGTCTGGTTTTGAGTCGGTATTGAGAGTATATTCATCATCATTGTGTCTGCGCCTTCTCTCCTCTCTCTCTCTCTCTTTTCTCTCTCTTTTCTATTCTCTAGCAATAGACGGTGCTCTACAAGAAGAAGGAAGAGAAAGGAAAGAAAGCGCCACAAACAGAAGTTTCTCTTTTTACTTTTTTTTTCGCTTTGCAGAGACACAAATGTATGTAGCACTGTGCAAGTTTTTAAAACAGTTCTTAAGAAGCCTATAATATTTATTTATAATACTTGCGCTGTGGTTTTATCCCGTAAACTTAAGGTTGTTTTTGAACAAAATAAAAAAATTAACCCTTTAATACAATAGATACTTAAAAATCTTATTAAAATTTTAGCAGTGCATTTTAATCTCTACTAGAGGGTTAAATTTGAATGTTGAATTTCAATTTCCGAGAATATTTTCGGTATTTTTGGGCACAAAAACAATTTTTGACCCCTAAAAACAACCCTGAAAACGGTCCGAATAGGCCAATTTTAAATAGGCTTCGTGTGGTGATAGATTCCAGCGTGCGTACCAAATTTCATCAAAATCATTTAACTCTTTTGAAAGTTATTGTTCGCACACATAGAATGATGTAAAACGTCAAGAAATTGTTGGTCCCGCCCCTAGGTCCTTCCGTCCGATCGACGCCAATAGTACATGTGTCATATGACAAATACACTAACCCTCTTTGTGGTTATTCTAAAAGCCATTTTAAAATGGAGGTTCGCTAATGGGAGGAAAAAACTCTCACTGGAATTCGACTCCAGGACTCAGAGATTCATCTCATATTCAACTAAAAGGATTAAAAACTCCTTATTCGCAGCAAAGCAGAGCTGAGAATACTGCAGATAGGACTCTTCACTGGCCACTGCAGCCCTCTGAGGTACCACCTCTCAAAGATGGGTAAAACTCAGGATGATAAATGTCGCTTCTGCAGCGAAGCAAAAAAAACTGCTGAACACATCCTCTGCGTATGTGAAGCAGTTTTCTCCAAAAGGCTGCAACCCCTGAACAGACCTTTTCTAGAACCTGATGGTAGCCCCCAGAAGAGTAGTAAAGTTTATCAAAAGCCTCGTACCCGACTGGGAATAAATACTAGGGGATTCTGAGTGATTGTGGGGTAAAAATTTTGCCCATCGTCCCATGCAAAATCTAATCTAATGGCAAATACATTAATAGTATATTGTGCGACTAGTGGGAGAAAGAGAAGATTCCTCGAGTGTGGATTTTGCCGCACGAGTGTAGCGAGTCCGGTAAAACACACGAGTGGAATCTCCTCTTTCGACCAATAGTCGCACACAATATTTTGTTCAACTACCGCAAGAAATATGTCATTTCGTGGCTCTGCTGAGCTTGGGTGAAATAATGGGTGACCTGATTGATTGCGTAAACGTTCCCCGTAATGGGATTTCGCCCACTCTGCACGTCAACAATCAGGGAACTCATTATTTCGCCCACGCTCAGCAGGGCAACGAAATGATTTATTTCTTGCGGGTGTTGAACAATAAATATAATAGTATCACCTGTTCAGATTTAGTTTTTATTTCACGATACTGTAAACGAGCTGAAAGCTCTTTATTCAAAAATTTACATACTGAAAATGACTGGCAAAGCTTGATTTAATATGCACTGGAGCAAACTTCGTGTAGCTGCGATTTCCTTCTGTTTCTTCTATTCTTAACAAATACTTCGATGAATATATTTCTCCGCGAGTTTCATTGAAATGAAAACCTTAATATTCTACTATAACAAAAAATATCAATTTATATTTTTGAGGTTACGTAACATATTGTCTATGGGTCATACGGATCCAATGGCACAATTTCTAGTTTAATATTGGTTTACATTATTTTTTATGTGTGTTTTATGCTGTATTTGCGTTTTGAAGCCACACGAAATAAATTCACTTGTAACTTGTACAGTTCCAAGCGTGCAATATGCTCTTTGAATATATTAAATTAAGCGTAGTACGTTTAGTACGGCTGAGGATATTATATAGGGTTTTTTGGAAGTTTTTTGCAGCCAATTTATTTATATCGAAAGAGTTTTATTTATACTAAACGTTTCGCCTTTTTAGGCATCATCAGTAATATTCTGAAATGTTTACACCTCCTAAAGTTATTCCTTTATCTATACAATTGGTACTCCTGAATACAAGTATACACACTTGCATACAAATATTACAATAGCTTCCATAACTTTCTTTCATTTTCAAAATAGAAACAGTTGTCTAAAATCCATGCTAATAACAACATCGTTCAAATAATGTTCATACATCATAATTTCACTATAAAATGTAAGTATTTTGTATCTAATTCATTCATTTATCTTTATTTTCAAATACTGTATTATAACTTGTTCATTTTAATGTATATATTTATAACATTTCAGAATATTACTGATGATGCCTAAAAAGGCGAAACGTTTAGTATAAATAAAACTCTTTCAATATAAATAAATTGGCTGCAAAAAATTTCCAAAAAACCCTATATTAAATTAAGTTTGCCAAATCCTGCCGAAGTGTATTTGCTACAGGCGTTGTGGCTTTATTATGTTTATATTTTTAGGCATAATATAATACAGAATATTTTTTTATAATAATAATAGGTAGGTACTAATAATAAAATTTATTTCTTTTTTCTGTCATTTACAGTAAGTAGTTATGAAATTTTAGAAATATTTTCCAAAGAACGTGCAAAAAAAATTGATTTCCAGTTTTTGGTGAATTTACGAATTTTCTAGTCACCTTGACCCAAAAAAACTTGTTAAAAAAATAATTATTAAATAGACTGTCACCAATCCACAAGCATAGTTTTCTTAACGTAATCAATCGGCAACCTGCCATCATGATGTTAAACGTCAAACAATTATTGTTAGGATATACAAGGAAAAAATCAGACGCCACTGTCGGGACTTGAACCCGAAATTCCCAGTTCTCATTGTTGTATTTAATTGTTTAAAAATGTTTGTTTGTCGTTGTTGTTTTTCCATATTTCAACTAGGACTGATTTTCTTGAACACACATGTAAAAACTGAATTTGGGGACCCTTTTTGAAATCTAAAAACCTACAGGAAAAATCAATTAAAAAATTAATAATAAGTCGTTCTTGTTTCGGGACCCCCTTAGGTCGGGAGTCCTGGGCTTGTGTCCAACGCGCCGATTGGTTAAAGACGGAACCGCAGACGATGCGTCAGACGGGACATTTTTTAAAAACCACTAATCGTTTTTTGTTCATAGAACATAAAACGTATAAGCTCACCAAAAACTCAGACACTAATTTTTTCGCGTTCACAAGTCTTTCCCTATTACCTATTACTGCGTAAGTATATGGAAAAGTAAAAAAAAATAGGGTGTGGGTCTCGGGACCCCCGACAGATGTGAAACATCAAAGAAAACATTATTGAACTCGGTGGTATTCTCTATGTAGTAGTATATATTTTTTCAAAAGCAGCAACTAACTGTTATGCTGACGTAATCCTATATACTGCACTGTAACACCGCGTGTGTTACAGTGCACGCCTGAGCCAAGAGAGAGAGAGTGCCGCAGTGGTGGGGAGAACAGCAGCGAAAGATCGGACCATAAATTTTGGTTGCATATTTCCCCTCACGCGGCTGTTCACAGCCCGACATAAGATGTTTCACATCAAAAATATTTCTATAAATGTAATTCCAAATTTTAGTACAGTTCAGGGGTCATAACGTCAGACTGGAGCTGTAAATGGTGTGACGTCAGCAACTCGGGATGCGTATCGACTATGTAGTTGATATGACTAGCTTGTTGTGGAATTAAATATTGTTATATTATGGTTATGCTGAGGTCGCTATTTCTGTGGACAAAATTTTATACCTTAGACGAGAATAAAAGATATATTATATGACTTTAATATGGCGGTGTACAAATATTATGCTCTATGTATGTAGTTTGTACTCTTGCATGAGTGGATACATTTTTCTCCATTAAAAATTTAAGTCAACTAATGCATAAATATTTATAAACATACTTTTATTAAACAGTTCTTTTGATAATATAACTATGATATGCAAGTGTAATTTTTCCAAAAAAAATATAATTTTCCGGAACATTAA
Source organism: Mongoloraphidia duomilia (assembly GCA_039654895.1). Classification (NCBI taxonomy): domain Eukaryota; kingdom Metazoa; phylum Arthropoda; class Insecta; order Raphidioptera; family Raphidiidae; genus Mongoloraphidia; species Mongoloraphidia duomilia. Next base: position 2,076,531 of record CM077526.1, read on the forward strand.
TATTTAAAACTAGATGCCTGGCCCGGCTTTGCCCGTACTAGGATTAACTTGTCAAAATTAAAATCTGGGTTAGGCATTTTAAAATAAAAAAAGTCAAGAGGTGTCATAGGATACCCGACAGAAGCTATGCTTTTTACGTCAACACGATGGGCTACGCAAGTCCAATACAAAATATAAATACAATTTAATTGAAATAAGAATTAACATACTTATATTATTTAAAAACACAATTTAAACAATACTAACATTGAGATTTTCACGTAATCAATTCAACTTGACTTATATAACACACAGTACTTAATGTTGTACAACACGTGTACACGTGTACATAGGTCACTGCGCGTGCGCCAGTATATTACTTTCACAGATGGCCAAGCGCAATACGTATTACCCATAAGTTTTTCCCCTCTCAGAAATCGTCTAACGCGCCTATAGAAGCATAGCTTCAAAAAAGGTGTTACGGAGTTATGTCAGGAAACGCTTCGTTAGGACGTTATGTCCCCAAAAAGTGGAGGCTCAAGTTTGGGTTTCTTTTTCTCCCATGTTTGGAAGAAGATAAAAAAATGAACTTTGATAGAGAGTTCCTTCAAATAGGATATTTTTGCCAACATCTCTTATCGTTAAAGGGGAGTGAAAACGGCAACCCTCTTGAGGACCATAACGTTCTAACGAAACGTTTCAGGGCATACCTGCGTAGAATTTTTTAATAACAAAAAATCAGTAGAATTACTGAACCGATTTAAGTAAAATTTATATAGAAGCTCACGTCTGGTACTCCCCGATTAAATTCATTTTTTCATAGAAGTGGTTTTCCTTTAAACAAATTCAACACTTTGTTATAAGTAATTGGGTATTTGGGTAGTTGGTTACCTACATTATATTCCTGAAAAGTAGGTCACCTTACATTATGCTATATATTTAAAAACAATTTTAAATGTCCGTTTCTGTGTAAACAACATTAAAATAACTTTGTGAAAAATATCCTATTTCTTTTGAACGTATTATTTTTTATTTGCCACAGTTAAAATGTTTTCAAAGTGCATATTTTCAAATAGTTTTTATAAAGCGTAAACACAGTTAGTCGTTCGGAGTATTTTTGACGATGAATAATTTCACTGAAATAATTTTAGCATTTTCCAGACTTTTCTATGCACAAAAATAAAGAAATGTTAAATGCACTAAAGAATTTTAATGGAACTTTGTTTTCGTTTGTTTGAGCTATGCATTTCAGTTTAGTTGATCCCTTAAGTAATTTTAAAATTTCATACAAACAAAATAAATAATTTTATGTTGTTTAATTTCCTTAAACTATATACCACAGCATATAGAAATACCGGGGGCAGTTTAGCTAGTGGTTAGCATGCTCGGCACCGCAACCTCTAGACTGGACTGCCGTGGGTTCGAATCCCACCTGCGCTCATGGATGTTTTGTGATGTTATTTAGTTTTAAGTTAGTTGTTATTTAGTGTACTTGAAAAACGCTAATGACCTTAGATGTAAGTAAAATGAACATTATTGTCTTATATCGAAATTGGCATAAAGTTATTTTAATTTATTTTATTTTATAAAAATGTTGTTTGTTTATACGTTTTTGTTAATAATATTTCTTTATTTCTTATGTTTATTTTATATAAGATATAATGTCTGTCATTCAACACATTTCATAAATAAATATATTTCAACTCTGATTTTGATGTTATTAAATATGAATTTTAAACCCCAATTTAAAGATTTTTAATCTAACAAAAAATGAGGCCCCATTGAATTTCAATAAGTCCTAGGCCCCGAAAAATCTATATCCACCCTTGGTTAAGAGACAGACGTAAACGCATTATTATCATTATATTAGCTTCAGTAAAATCAAAAGCCAAACTTTTAATTGCAATATAAAACTTTTTCTTATCACAAATAATTTTTCCGCAGCGTAACTTTAACGAAAATAAGAAAACTTTATGAAGATCCAAAATAAATTAGTATCACATTTCTCAGCTTTGATATACGACAACCTTGTCTACACGGTCCGATGATTGCGTAAAGAGAGAAAGTGAGAGAGAGCACGAATAAGGGAAGAGTGAGACAAACAGAACACATAATTAAATATAATAATATTCTGTTTTATTTAAGTGACGGCTCTAAGCTGCATACATCATATTTACACCTTTCTTACCGAACTTTTGACAACCCGTGAATAATTCCAAAACAAACAAGATTTTAACGCCTGGCATCTACAGTTAAATAGATGTACACTTTTACTATTCCGTAATCCTAAGTTAACTAAATTACAGGCCTTCCGGTACACTTTCATTTTTAACACGTTGATTTTTGATGTGAAACATCTTATGTCGGGCATTGAACAGCCGCGTGAGGGGAAATATGCAACGAAATGTTTGGTCCGCTCCTTCGCTGCTATTCTCCCCACCACTGCGGCATATTCTCTCTCTCTTGGCTTCCGCGCGCTCGGGCACGGGAAGAGAGAGAGAGAGTATACATACGAACGTACTGTAAAGCAAAAGTATATGTATACACGTGTAGGTATGTAATATATAGTAGGTACTTCGCTGTGTATTTAGTTGCGTTTCTGGCTCAGGCGTTCTCAAACGCCGCAACCGCATGTGTTACAGTGCAGTATATAGGATTATACGTTAGCATAACAGTTAGCTGCTGCTTTTGAAAAAATATATACTACTACACCGAGTTCAACAACGTTTTCTTTGATGTTTCACATCTGTCGGGGGTCCCGAGACCCACACCCTTTTTTTTTCTTCTCTTTAGTTTTCTATTAATAAATAAATTGCAGTTGTTCTGCCTTAAACTGAAGGCCTTTAAGTACTTTAGGAAATATTTTTAATGTTATTAAAATATTATTCACGCCGCGTAACAATAATTTCACGCTTATTTAAAGAATATTTTCACGGTTTCTGAAAAGAGATTCATGAATATTTCTGCAAAGATGAGACGCGTTCCTTTAATCCTTGTTTACCTTAAACCTGGTTCATCTCTTTGATATGACGACATTTGCATGCTTCATCGACAGCCAGACATAACTTCTACATTTAAAAAAAGAGTGTGGGTCTCGGGACCCCCGACAGATGTGAAACATCAAAGAAAACGTTATTGAACTCGGTGGTATTCTCTATGTAGTAGTATATATTTTTTCAAAAGCAGCAACTAACTGTTATGCTGACGTAATCCTACATACTGCACTCTAACACACGCGGTTGCGGCGTTTGAGCACGCCTGACCCAGAAACGCAACTAAATACACAGCGAAGTATCTATATTACATACCTAAACGTGTATACATGTACTTTTGCTTTACAATACGTTCGTATGTATACTCTCTCTCTCTCTTCCCGTGCCCGAGCGTGCGGAAGCCGAGAGAGACAGTGTGCCGCAGTGGTGGGGAGAACAGCAGCGAAGGAGCGGACCATAAATTTCGTTGCATATTTCCCCTCACGCGGCTGTTCACAGCCCGACATAAGATGTTTCACATCAAAAATCGCCGAACAAGCAAAAATTTTCAGTCTATAATTTCCACAGTCTTTGGTTGCAATATTTTAAAAATTATTTCTCGTAGGTTCACCATAAATGCAAACATACGTCACACAAGTGTTACAAACTGCGCTACACATAGGTGCTATACGGTTACTACGGATGGCATAAGAGCAAAAACCAATTAGCATGCACACAATTCAACATATGATCCCCCAATTAGAATTTATAATCCAGTCAAAAGTCTCTCTTGGCTCATGGCGCATGTTCACCACACCTTCCACCTCGTGCATGTGTATACAGGGTGGCCTGCAAACAACCGGATCAGGTTCTTAGATCTCGCGGTGGAAGAAACGGGTATTAAGAACTGATATTTTTTTATGCATTTTTGATGTGAAACATCTTATGTCGGGCTGTGAACAGCCGCGTGAGGGGAAATATGCAAGGAAATTTATGGTCCGCTCCTTCGCTGCTGTTCTCCCCACCACTGCGGCACTCTCTCTCTCTCTCTCGGCTTCCGCGTACTCGGGCACGGGAAGAGAGAGAGAGAGAGTATACATACGAACGTACTGTAAAGCAAAAGTATATGTATACACGTGTAGATATGTAATATAGATACTTCGCTGTGTATTTAGTTGCGTTTCTGGCTCAGGCGTGCTCAAACGCCGCAACCGCGTGTGTTACAGTGCAGTATATAGGATTACGTCAGCATAACAGTTAGTTGCTACTTTTGAAAAAATATATACTACTACATAGAGAATACCACCGAGTTCAATAACGTTTTCTTTGATGTTTCACATCTGTCAGAGGTCCCGAGACCCACATTCTGTTTTATTATTAATGTAGATTATAGACGCTCGACAACTAAGTCCATTAGCGTCTAATTATATTGAATTACATCAAATTAAATTAAACGACATCACAAAGCATCCATGAGCGGGGGTTGGATTCGAACCCATGACAACTTGATCCAAACCGTTACACCAGGCTGTCCTCTGAACTCAACATTATGTTAGCATGCCAGCAGTATTTTTTTAATAGTCACCAACAGTCAAGATTATTTAGACCTAGTTCCAGTAATAAATTGAAATTTGAATTCGTACAATTTTTAGAGAGCTGAGGGCTTGTAAAATAGAAGCTATTCTCAAGCCTAAGCTAGCAACGGGCTGTTAGTGCCTTTAAAGATAATAAATTCTACCTGAGTACATCCAGAGCTACTTTGTAAATAATGACAGTAAATTCCTATACCAAAATAATAATTAGACTACATGCGAGAGTATTTTTTATTAAATGCACTTATCCTTTGATTTAAAACCTTGCGAGTTGCATGACCTCTGTGGCTTGCATTCTCCATTTCTCTCACACTCGCAATGTTCTGCGTTGAGATGAAGCGAGCACGCGTTATTCCCGGTGCACTATGTATCAGGATAGACCCCGGGATACAGCAGGAACGTGCTGTGATGTTTGATCTCCTAACAGCAGTGCCCTAGAGCTGGGACTCTTTTAGTTGTAAAAGCAGTGTTGCCAAATCACATATAAAAATATGCAGTACCTATTTTTAACCGAATAAAAAAAGAGGTTATCATTTTGATAACTACCTATGTTTTTATACCTATATTTTTTGTATGTATTTATCTATTTATTCATTTATTTATTTATTTATTACCAGAATACAAAAGTAGTACATATTACATAGTTATACTAATATTATAAAGAAGAAAAGTTTTTGAGTTTGTGAATTTGTATTTGGTGGGTATTTTCTGGAACTACTGAACCGATCCTAAAAATTCTTTCACTTAAGCTACACTATCCCTGAGTGATAAAGGCTATATTTTATTTTAATCAATTTCTCGCGGGAGGGGATAATTCCTGTAGACATGACATATGTATTTCCGATGACAATACATGAATAAATCGTTTTTAGAAATAAATTCAACCCGTAAGGGGTTCAAACGGGATGTAGGGTTTTTTTGACTAATCAACGCCCAGGCCAAATCGCTGAAGCTAGAAACTTGAAATTTGAACAGTTGGTTCTTTTTCTGACGTAAGCATTCACTAAGAAAGGATTTTTCGAAATTCAACCCCTACGGGTGTCAAAAGGGGGTAAAATTTTGAAAAACTAAAATGAACAAAATAAATATTAGTAAAAAAAACTTTTTAGAGACATGCTTTTATTTAAATGCACTAAAAAGGAAAAAATAATTTTTAATAAATTAGGTTCATAATTATAAAAGCGTGGGTCATAAACTATCATAGAGCTCACAACCCACGCTTTTATAATTATGAACCTGATTTATTAAAAGTTATTCTTTCCTTTTTAGTGCATTTAAATAAAAGCTTGTCTCTAAAAAGTTCTTTTACTAATTTTTATTATTGTTATCGTTATATTATTTGCGTGATTATCTTAGGAACTAGTAGACCTTAGGAACTAGTGGAATTTAAAATTGGTCCAGTAATTTAGAAGCTACGAAAAAACACAAATTCAAAGTTCAAACGTACTACATACATAGACTGTTAAACTTTTCCTCTTTCGTAGTCGGGTAAAAACGTAATTGTGTACAGCTATTGTCTCGTAATAAACGGAACGTATCGAGAATTCAGCCCTTGCTCAGCGGAGTCCCCGAGCATCGCAGAGGGCAATGAATCCTGAGCTACACACGTCTCGGTGAGTGGTGAATTGGTCAACGCGGTGCGGCCAATTGCTGAGACTGTCGGCGGTCGTCATATCAGTCCCCGGTCGCAGCCGCCGCCGCCGCCTCCGACCACCGCCTCTCCACTATCCTACGCACGCAAGCACACGAAACGCCATATCATCTCGACTACAAGAAGACGTAACATAGAAATAGTTCTTTGCATTTAGTACGTATCTGTGGTCATAAAACAAAAGAGCTCATGTCCGTTTTGAAGTAAAAATAAATTATTTAAAAAAAACAAAAAACCTGACTGCGTAAAAATCGAACTTAAAAGATTGAAACAAGATCAAATGTTATCCAGGTGTACAAGCTTTCACGGCCGACATTGTTCCAAGTCTTCATGGTTTCCGGGCTTGTAGGCCGTGGTCTGGTGGTATTTCTACCTGACATTTCGTCTACAACTGCGGTAGACATTCTCAAAGGCGATGTAGCAGCGGTCGACATACAAAACCAATGACCAATCGTACAAGGACGGAATACGACCGAGTAGAGAACTCACCCCCACCACTACACACAGCGCAGTTGACCAATTACAGAGAAATGGACTACGACCGAACAGAGAACACACTGGTACTAGGCATAAAAGAAGGGAGGACACCAGTCACTGACACACTGACCTGTGAGCCGCCAAGGAGGACACTTCGACCGCTGCCACATCGCCTTTGAGAATGTCTACCGCAGTTGTAGACGAAACGTCAGGTAGAAATACCACCGGACCACGGCCTACAAGCCCGGAAACCATGAAGACTTGCAAGATCAAATGATAACATGCAGTCGGAGGCATCCGACATATTTTCTGTTCAAGTTGTTACCAGTACCTACATGCATGCCTTCGAATGCATGTTGTTTCCATCTTTTAAGTTCGCTTTTTATGCAGTCGGGTTTTTATGTTTTTTTTTTTTAAATAATTTATTTTTATTTTCTACTCATCAAGCATTTTCATTTGATACCCCACACAAAAGATTTTACCGATATTTTGCGTATTGACAAAATGGCGTCTAGCGTCCGCCATATTGCATTTTTCGTGACGACATATTACACTAAAATCATAGACATCTTGATTAGGTAAATAAAAAATTATTTCTGAGCAATTTTCTTAACATTTTTTTTCTCGAAAATTGTACATTTTAGAAAAATTAAAATTGTTAAATTGTGTCTTAAAGACCACCGACAGGTAGGATTATTTGGACCTAGCATCAATTCATATTTTCAATTCATTATTTTTTTTTAATAATAAATTGAAAATCCAATTGACACTTTTACCAGCTCTCGGGCTAGAACTGGGGACTTGTAATAGAGGAACCATAGCAACGCCATATAAAAAACAGCACTGCTACACGCTCGGCCATTGTCAAGCCCAATGCCCCACTGTGCGAGTCAAGCAGTCTCTTCGCCTGCTGGGCTTCTGTATTATGATTCGGTGATATTTCACAATTTGTTCGACTTTACCCTACATTTTGCGGCCATTACATTGATACAAACGCACTTACTAAATGAGTTTTATTTTAATTTAAACGCCCGTTAAAAACTCTCTCTTAAATAATTTGTTTACTTCTGTTAGCAACCAGCTGTTATTTTTATTCGTTTTGGAATTGTAATTTTAAAAGATTAAAGGTTCGATTTTATGCTGGAAACAAAAAGCTTTTTACTATAGGTACATGTGTTCTCTCAGAACAGAGACAGCTATAGAAGGAGCATATCACAGCTTGTAGATATACAGATTGTATCAAATTAAACCAGTGCATAGGGCATTCTGTGTGTAAGACAGAGATTGATACATAAAGCAATAAGTAAGAATAAGATAAATATTCACTAATAGGAAGTTACTGTGGTTACTGTAAATAAATAATAACGAACAACCTGATAGCGTCATAGAAGGAGCGAAAAAACAAAGATGACGTTATTAGGTTGTATAAATATTATTTATTTACAGTAACCACAGTAACTTCCTTTAGAGATTATTTATCTCATTCTTACTTAATACTTTATTCATCGATCTCTGTCTTGCACACAGAACGGCCTATGCACAGCTTTAATTTGATACAATCTGTATATGCAACTGAAACCAGTAGAGACGTACGGGGAACAAATAACGCATATTCTGTGAAAATTTCAACGGGCTATCTGTTACGGTTTAAACGATACAGCCTTTTAAAGGTAGACAGACACACGGATAGACGGCGTAGACTTAGTAATAGGGTTCCAGTACGGAACCCTAAAAAAAACTAAATCAGTAATTATAAATCGACATTATTTATATTTTATAAAAAATAATATACCGTTGCCATGGTTACAACATTGCAGCTTTTCGTCAGATTCCAATTCACTCTATTTATAAAGAAAAATAGGTATAAAAAAATGGGTGTGTGCTTATGACCACACGACAGAAGTGAAAACTTCAGATTTTCTAATTTATTATAGCGCATTTATGAACTAAAAATAATTTATTACTAAAATACTAAATATTGTATTTTTTATTAATTCCACCTTGGTTTCAAAAAAATTATAATTATTGTCAAAGAAAGAATATAACAAAAATAAAAAAATATATAAATAAATATCATGTAGAATTTAGAAAAAAAACGCCAAAAATTCTACGCTGCCATCAGGTCTCGAACCCAGGTTTCTATGCATAGAACGCAAAGACCTAACCAACTGCGCTATGGGATGGAAGTGTGTATAGGGCCGATTTTATTATATAAGTATGTTGCGAATTCTTACGGAAGTAGTTGCGAACGCTTCACATTTTTTCAGTACCCAGGCAAAAAGTGCCTAACGCGCCTAAAGAAATTTTTACTTCAAAAATATTTAGTTCGGACCACTGTGTAACAGCATCCCTATGTACTAAGTTATTCTCAAGGAACCATTCTTTTAAAAAACTTGATTTTAATTCTTCTAGACGTTCATAAATCGAGATCAGTTAACCTCGGATCAATATAACATGTTATATTACTTTCTTGAGCTAAAGCTTAAAGTGTGATAAATCTACCGCCACTCACATTGCGATTACCCGATCCAATAACATAGTTCAATGTCTGCGGTGCAATCGGTACAGTGAAAGATCTGCACTGACTGACTCGTGTTCGGTCTGCCTCCAGCCTCCCGTTTCAACCGACAGATAATCCAACTGACGTCGGATGCGTCATGCGCTATCTCATTTTAAACTTTACAACAAAATATTAAAAAATGTCGCGATGCATTTTCAAATAGCTATGATATTCAGTGACATCGTCGGAGTTCTTGTTCTTTTTCAGTGGAATGCACGCGAGCGGAATTTCTCGATTAAAATATGGTAGACAAAATAAAACGACAAACTTGAACAAATCTATGTCTTAAATTTTCGTTCAGTCAGAATTTCACTAATAGATATTGGAACAAAACTGTTTTATTACGTGGGTGGAATAAATTATTTATTTACAACAATTAAAAATGTACAAAAAATGGATAACAATAAACTGTAACAATTATATCTCAATTCTAATAGTCAACACTGTTTATACAATTATAACACGAACAGTGATTCACGACTTTCGTTGTTGTTTCTCCGGTGACTGCTCAACTTATATAGAGCTAGCAGATTGACCCACCGCGCTCGCGCGCTTTCTAGAACATTCTTGTGTCTTCGATATAATGCCACGCCTCACCATTATTACTTGTTCTGGATGCTTCGATTGTCGCCGGCGGAGTAACATCTGGGGTTTTCGCTACAATATATTATTTATACTATAATATTATATTTTTATTTATTATAGATTATAGACGCGTCGATAACCCAGGTCATTAGCGTCTTCAACACAACAAATAACATATTTGTGTATTAAAATCCGCCAGCCGGCATACACAAACTGACTGGTAAGAGCTCGGGTCCCTGGGAGCGCTAATTCCCAAAGAACATTGAAATGCAATTGCGATAACAATTACATCCCAATGTCCCCCCTTTGGGGTATAATATTATAAAGAGAGAGTGTTTGTTTGTTTGTAAGAAGTAAACTTAAAAACTTGATCGATTTCATTCACTGTTCGATAGTTGATACTTTTCTTCGAATTCGATTTTTTGCCATAACTAAAATTTCTTCACTCAACATCTAAATATGTCGAAATCTTGAATTCGATTTTTACTGTCATAACAAAATTTCCTTCCCGAAAGTAAAAACTCCCAAAGGGCTTGAGAATAGCCGAGCGTGTAGCAATGCTGTTGTTTACATGGCGTTGCCATGGTTCCTCTATTACAAGTTCCCAGTTCCCGGGTTCTAGCCCGAGAGCTGGTAAAAGTGTCAATTAGATTTTCAATTTATTATTATTAAAAAAAAAATAATGAATTGAAAATATGAATTGGTGCTAGGCCCAAATAACCTTAGCTGTTGGTGGTCTTTAAAACACACACAAAAACTCCCAAAAATGTCTTATCCGTGATTGTATCTTGCCTTGAATAGGCCTTAACCGTCTATATGAATCAAGTTTAAGTGTGAAATTTCAATTGGCGGACACATTTGATGGTGCAGGGTTTGTTGAAGGAGCGTGTAGTTAACCCAAGTCGCGCTCTCTCTCTCTCTCTCTCTCTTCTTTCTCTTCTCTCTCTCTCTCACTCGTGTTGAGTATGATCATACGGCTAAATCTAAGCTTTACATATTATAACGACGTGTCTGCGAGCGGTTCTGTACTTTTAAGACAAGACAAGACAAATCCTCGCCAGTCACATCTCTATGAGCGTCTTCTGTAACTAGGATTAGCTGCCAGTTTAGTTCCGACATCTTACACCGTTCCAACCAAATGTTAAACAATTTGCATACAGCAACATGGAGTATGCACACCGTATCTTACGATTATGCTAGGCTGTATTACATTGTAAATAAAAATATCAGCCTGTAAACGACTTTTTAGTGTATTTGCCATAGAATATGGCACATACACTATTGGCGTCGGTCGGATGGCGGGACCTAGGGGTCGGACCAAAATTTCTCGACGTTTCATACCCCCCTGAACAGTTTGCCACCATTTTTAAAAATGTTTTTATATATATGTATGTATTTTTATATTTATATATAATATATATATATTTATATATTTATATATGTGTGTGTGTGTGTGTACACGATACTCTCGACAGACTTAATCGATTAAAACGAAATTTGGTACACACATTGGAACCCATCACCGCAAGAAGCCTATTTAAAATGAGCCCGATCGGACCATTTTCAGGGTTGTATTTAGGGGTTCCAAAAAGTTTTTGGGCCCAAAAATACCGAAAAATTTGTCAGAATCGTTTCAAAATTGAAATTTAACTCTTTAGTAAAGATTAAAATGTGCTGCTAAAATTTTAATAAAATCGGCCCGACAGGACCGGACTTTCAAATTTTATGAAAACACTAGTTTGTTGATACGGATTTACTTATGAAAGGGTGTATTTAATTGGGTGTACTGATAAAATCCATGTCTAATATTGTAATTTAGAAAAATTTAATTATTTTAAGGGATGTATTAAGGGGTTAAATTTTTTATTTTGTCAAAAAACAAACTTAAGTTCACATAATAATGCCACAATGCCTGTATTAGCAAATACACTATATTGTCGGCAGGGTTTGGCACTGCGACCCGAGTTTTTTTAATTGTCAATAGAGTCCCGTCCAACTTAAATATGAAGTCGGTTAAAAAGTAGATATTAATTTAATTGGCATTTTTTAACCGACTTCATATTTTATTAAAATGGCGCAGACCTCAAAGTTTTATTATTTTCCTCTTTTTTGTAGCTTTTTGAAGGTCTTTTTTTGTTAAAAAGTTTTTTATTTTTTACTTTTTATATTTTAAAGGAATCACACGCCGTTACTCACTTTTTATTTTATATTAAACTGACTTCTTAAGCTGTGTGATGTGTCAAAAAGTGACATTTATCTTAAAATCAGCCGAATTACTAAACCGATTGAATTAAAATTTATATGGGACCAACTTCGAGGTATACCCTATCCAATAAAAAAAGAATTTTCCAAATCGGTTTATAAATGACGGAGTTCTAAGGTAACACACATAAAAAATACAACCGAATTGAGAACCACCTCCTTTTTTTGAAGTCGGTTAAAAATCGGTGCAGCCGTTTAGGCTCCAAAAGACAACACGTATGTAAACATGGTCACATATTACAGACAAGTGCAACACAAGGTATTAGAAAACAGCAAACTGTGTCAAGCAAAACGGCAAATTTTTAAAAATATTTTTTCTGGTACATTAAAGAGATGACGCATGCAACAACTACAAATTTCTTTGAAAAACAAAAAAGAAACTTTTCCACATACCGAACGCAACAAACTTTTCTTTTTTCTGTTGAATAAATTCAGAGGCATTGTTCCATCTACATTTCATTTAAAGTTTTGCTTAAGGATTGTTGCTTGCATGGGGTGTGTTGAACTCGTTTCATCCACTATTGGAATCGAAAGTATTTTTTTTTTCAACTTCTATACCCGTTGCTTCCGTCATATGTCTCAACCGCACCCGATACTTACACCATAATATCTGATTTTACTTGAAAATGAAAATTTTTGTTAGAAAGCAGCCAATTATATAATTGATTCCAAACATATCGGAAAAAATAATTTTCACTTTCATGACGAGCTCTCGCTAGTACGAAGATTCACTTCTACAACCTAGCTATAATGAAATAACTCTCACACGTAGAGAAAATCTATTGATTGCGAAACATATAAGGAGAATGTTAGATTAGTAATCATGTCACGGTTGAGTAATTGTAAGCTCATTCTGCCGCGAAAGTGGAAAGGTTCAAGTTAGAAACCTGACTGTGACTATGGTTGATAAAATTATTTTTTGCAATATGTTTGGAATCAATTATATAATTGGCTGCTTTCCAACAAAAATTTTCGATTGCATATCAGCCGTATAAATCTATTAATTTATCTTACTTGAAAATGTGGCTTCCAAATAATGTCTTAAATGCTGGGTGGCAGAAATCATTGTCAGAAAATAACATCTGAGAGATTTTTGAGTTTTCTTAAAAATGCCAAAAGTAAGAAGACCCCTCTCTTTGTACGAATTTGCGAAATTTTTAAAAAATAAATTCTACCCGATTCGTTTCATATTAAGTTTATTTATAGAAAAAATAACGCTGAATCGACTTCAATAACCCGCACTTTTAGTTCCAAAGATATAAAACAGCATTTGAGAGATTTTTGAGTTTTCTTAAAAATGCTAAAACTAAGAAATAAAAAATTTATTTATTTTTCAAAAATTTTGCAAATTCGTACAGTCTTTGTACGAATTTTGCAAATTCGTACAAAAGTCTTTGTACGAATTTGCAAAATTTTTGAAAAATAAATAAATTTTTTATTAAAGATCATGAAAATCGGTTCAGCCGTTCTCGAGTTATAAATGGTGTAACTAACTAACTAACTCACTAACTAACTAACTAACCCGACTTTCTTTTATATATATATAGATAATTTCCACAGTATGATAATTTTATAATCATACTTATAGTTTGTCACATTTTGCATTTCTTTTATTAATATTTTTATAATAGTAATAAAAATGCCATTCTCTAATATTTAAGCAGTAAATGTTAAAAACTTAACCATAAAAAAGTTATTGCGTGAAATAAAAGAAAAGGGTGTAGACGTTATTTAATTATAAAAATAACATTAATATTTTCTTGAAATGTCTCGGAAAAACTTTTTCCCTTGGGATTAGATAACCGAGTAGAATTGTCTGCGTGGTGAACGGACAGACAGACCTCAACATAATGAAATTATGACGCCTTTATATGTGTAGGTGTCTCTATGTCTGCCTGTGTGGGTGTTCGTTCCTGCTTCGTACCACAGAAGACAACTTACAGAGAAAGAGAGATTGCAAATTATAAACGCTCAACAACTGAGATTATTTCTCGTCAACTTAAGGTACGTGCAGTACGCAGCTGGGATTCTAGATGGTAGCATGTATGGTAGATGGTGGCTGAAATTATAAGCGCTTATAGGTTTGCACAACGAAGCTTTAATACTAGCATTGATACAAGCTTAAGTCGCGTTTGAAATGTCAGATAGCGAAGACGAATATTTGTGTTCTTCTGCTAAAAAGTGGTATATTTTAAATACAAATTTGGGTAGGAGCTGTCATGTCCACCCTATTAATAGAAAACGATCTAAACACAGCGAATTTCATCATTTATACCACGAATTAAAATTTTATCCAAACCGGTTTTTTTAATATGTATGTATGGAACCTAACACTTTTAAATACGTCTTAGAAAAAACTCAAAACAAATTAAATAAAAACTGGCAAAATTCCACTTATTAAACTAGTCACATCCATTTCGAAACTTGTAACGGCCATTTGACAGTTGTCACACGTTGATTGTAGTAGTCAGCGCGCTGAAAGAATGGTGATATACATTCTTGAATCTACCAGCTCTTGTAACAGCGCTTATACCTTCTACACTCACTGCTTCGTTGTGTACGCTCGCATATATAACAATGCATTAATTTAAGCAAGCCCTGCTATGATCTATGCTACCATCTAGAATCCCAGCTCCATACTGCACGTACCTTTACAGAAGCGTTACTTCAAACTGCATTTTTATGCTCATGATCAAATTATTACAACGTTCTAATAATAGTTTGAAAGGAGTCTTCCGGAATTTTTTATAACATCATCAATATTCTTGATTGGGTTTGACCAGACCAAGAATATTGTAAATTGTAATATTAGTATATTTGCTCCCCGAACCCTATTTTGTGAGCAAACGCAATGAGCCATTTTCCCGAAAGTAGTTCCTTCAAATATCCACGAGAGGCAGAACTTGTGGTAGGTACAAATATTATTTATTCCCTATTAGCGTCGTGTCATTTTAGTGGTTTAACTTAATTATTGAATTAATTTAATAATAAGAATAATTTAATAATTAAGTTGTACCACTAAAATGACACGACACTAATGGAGACTAATCAATAATATTTGTAGCTACCACAAGTGCTGCCTCTCTTAGATAATTGAAAGAACTATTCTCAGGAAAATGGCTCATTTAAAGTCGGCAATAATAGATTTTTTGCTTTACTCAGTATAAAATCCGTTACGCTAAATTATCAAATTAAGAGCGATATAGTAATCATAAACTAAACACTTAAACACCATTTTAAATCCATACAGCCGATTTCAAGGTCACGGAACGTTGTATATAAGATCTACGGTACTAGCATAGTAAGTGTCGCTTCTGTAATCCTCTTCTGTGCTTAGTGTTACGCTTTGCACTGTGTGCTCCCGATTTCATCATAAAGACCCCATCTCTCTTAGTTTCTTTTTTTTGTATTCTCCTTTCCCGGGATGTTTCTAATATAATATGGATTTATTTTTATATGCACTTATTTCTTTGTGTGTCATATTTAGTTACATCAAGGATTATATTTTTATTTATTTATTTACCATAGTTAACACCGGCTACTTACAGGCTTCATGGATAACTACTTCAACAACTTTTTTTTTTTGATAGTATACAGGGTGTTAACTAATGCCAGAAACTTTGGAGGCCGTTCCAAGGCCATAGTTTAAACCAAATTTTATCCACTACGTAAATATTTTTAGCATTAAAAATTATACATAAATAAAAATATATGAGCACTGAGATTGGAATAAAAACAAAAATAAAGATAGTTACTTCTTACCACAGCAGTTTTATTGATGGATATACATTTCGAAAGCTATGCTTTCATCTTCAGCAAACACTATACATGAATATGATGTGTAGTGTTTGCTGAAGATGAAAGCATAGCTTTCGAAATGTACATCCATCAATAAAACTGTTGTGGTAAGAAGTAACTATCTTTATTTTTTATTTTTAGCTATGCTTTCATCTTCAGCAAACACTATACATGAATAGTGTTTGCTGAAGATGAAAGCATAGCTTTCGAAAGAAGTAACTATCTTTATTTTTGTTATTAAAAATTATATGCATATTAAAAGCCTTCGGGATTCGAACCTGGGTTTGGCGTTTGTATCTGTCGTTATACTCCTGGCTTACTGTGTCTGAGACTTTCACATAGTTATACATGCTGTTTTGTTTCACATATCAACCATTTCCCCCGTTTCCGTTACATCTGATATTTCTAAAATGTCACCCCAGTATGAAAAATTAGACGTTAATCACGTCAAAATAAAAAACCTCAACTTTACCACCTTAAATTCTCAAATTAGGTGTCTGTGAATTTGTATTGAGAAAATTGCAACTTTTCAAAAAGTATTGATACTATCCTATATCAACAACGTAAATGTAAAAAAAACAGCCACATTCGGCCATCAAAAGAAATCCTAAACATCGTTTTGTTCCATAATCCATTCCAATCCTAAATTCTATACAAATGGCACATAAAGTTCTAAAATTAATTAATTTATTTATTGTAGATTATAGACGCGTCGACATCAAAGGTCATTAGCGTCTTTCAACTACACTAAATAACAACTAACTTAAAACTAAATAACATCACAAAACATCCATGAGCGCAGGTGGGATTCGAACCCACGGCAGTCCAGTCTAGAGGTTGCGGCGCCAAGCATTTTAACCACTAGGCTATACTGCCCTCAAAATTAATTTAATAGGGTCATTTCTTAAGGCCTTAAATTAGCAAATTTTATTATCGAGCTAAAAAACTGACTCAAATTGGAAAAATCCTTAAAAAGAACTTATATTTGAAATCGAACTTCGCACCGTTTTGGATATTACACAGGTACCGAGATATAATAATTGGTGTATTTAAGGAACACACAGTACATGCAATGTAACATATGACCGCTTTGATGGTGTATTGGTTAATAAAGGACGCGTGCATAAATGCTTTCTTGTCAGACGCAAGATATTCAACGAGAGATACTCCTTGTGTTACATGTATGTATTGTGTGTGTGTCTAAACAGTAAGGGCTTAAAACGTCTTGTATATCTAATTATCCTTGGGATAGAGCAAAGTTTATGAATACTTAACTGCGAGCAGATAGTTTAAGATATGGTGTGATCCCCGGGGAACTCCCACTTTGACTTACAAACTACACACTCCCTTCTTCCCTTTCCACCGTTCCTGCGTTCCTTCACAAATACAACATCCAGTGGCTCAACGCCTTATTAAAATGCAACTTGCAAATATTTCAACATTAGAATTGAGATAGGGACCTGAACTTTCGGCTACATATTTTTTTACTTATTAAGAAACATTTTAGCCCATAAGAGCATTAATATTCGGAAATGACCATTTTAAGGACCACCCTGTAGCAGGGGTCGGCAACCTGCGGCTCGCGAGCCGCATGCGGCTCTTATGATGTCAAGATGCGGCTCTCCAGTTCCATGCGCAAATATTAATAATTATTTTATTTTCAAAACTCATAAAAAATATTATTCTGCAAAAAAACTTTAAACACGATAAAAATATTCAACAGAGAACAGTGAGAATAGGTGGAGTAGAGAGTATACGGACAGCTGACATTTTTTAAATGTGGCAACACTGTTCTGTTTGTTTAGTTATAATCCTAATCGAATGCCATAATATTGAAATAAAAATGTTAGTGGCTCTTTAAAAACTGGGAAATTTTGTAAATTGTAACTTTTGGCTCTTACGTCTCAAAAGATTGCCGACCCCTGCCCTATAGCGATGTTGTGAAGTTTCTAAAGTAACCTTTAATTTGAATATAGGTTATGTTGTTTTTATTTACTTTTTTTAACCTCCGAAACTAGGGTCATTTAACGAGGTATACGTGTGTTCGACTGGTATCCTAAATTATTAACGGGTGGTCCAATTTTTATGCGTTTTTTTTTTTTGTTTGATAGAGTATGAATGCAAGATGGTTCTTAGCCATATCTGATTAATAATTATTATAAATCAATATCGTAATATATTAAAATGGATAATTTTGAGATTTTTAAAATTTTTAAACCAATTTTTTGCGATGGTACAAAAGCTAGCAGCCCCACAGATTTTGGTGAAAAGAGCAAGAGCCGTAGATTTAAAACAGAGGCATTAAAGAAGCCTGTAATTTTCATATTCGACATTTGTCGTTACTAACTTTAGTGACATCTATCAATGAATAGTGAATACTCATGATGTGAATTGCTTCATATCTGACGCTAATGACCTCTGTTGTCGAGCGTCTATAATCTACAATTCATTCAATACTCATGATGTGAAATGCTTCATATCGGAAATGATATTGGAATTAGATCATTTGTAATAAATTTTTAAAATTTTTAAATCAATTTTTTGCGGTGTTACAAAAGCTAGCAGCCCCACAGATTTTGGTGAAAAGAGCAAGAGCCCTAAATTTAAAACAGGGGCATTAAAGAGGCCCGTAATTTTTATATTCGACATTTGTCGTTACTAACTTTAGTGACATCTATCAATAAATAGTGAATACTCATGATGTGAATTGCTTCATATCGGAAATGACATTGGAATTAGATAATTTGTATTAAATTATTGGTTGACTCGATAATGACAATTGCCGGGTGATATCGACTGCTACCGATGTGCCGTCACTGGGACCCGAGGGACGGCGTTCGAAGCGCCTCCAGTTGGTACACACGATCATAAATCTTTGGAGCCCCTGAGATCGAGATGTGAGAGCTGATGACAGTCAGTTTACATCTTTATGATGTGCTCTCAACTACATACACAGCTGCTGACTCTCCTATCATCCATTCCTCTCTCTCACACATGCCACAGAACTGTCACTCATTCTCTTCTTTTATCTCTCTCTAACCAACATGTAGGCGTTTGATGGCACTTAAATATGTGACGACGTCATATTCCGTCTCTAAACCCCACTCCACTGACGCTTTACTCCTCGTTCAACTGTATTTTCACACATTCGGCTCTACAGTTGCCAATCCATTTTCCCGAATTATATTGAGGAATACCTAATTTTAAAAGTTGTTTAAGTAATACTATATAAGGTTACCTAGGTATAGTATGAGAGGACATCTTGGTGTAATGATTAGTGTTGCCGTCTAGATCTAGATTTTCAAGACTCTTGTCTTGTCTAGATTTTCAAGATAAGACTTGCAAGAGTCTTGTCTAGAAATTTTCAAGACAAGACAAGAGTTTTTTAATCTAGACTTAGACTTAGTGAAGTCTTGATATTTCAAGACAAGACAAGACTTTGAAAGTCTTGTCTTGTCTTGTCTAGACGGCAACACTAGTAATGATCAACTTACTTGCCTTTGAATCAAGCTGTCGTGGGTTCGAATCCCACCTCGCTCATGGATGGTTTTATGATGTTGTTTAGTTTTAATTGATGATATCATTTGATGTAATTAAGACGCTAATGACCCAAGTTATCTACCATATATAATCTTTAATAAAATTAATGTTGGTTATGCTATAAAATTGTTTTTCTCCTGTAGTAGCAAAGATAATAGAGTAAATCAAAAAACAAAATGTTATAAAAAGATAAGGCTACAGTTTGATTTCAATTTTTATTTGATGTTGTAACTGTTGAACTCCACAAGTTGTTACGAATTTTATAAAAAAAACACGTCATGATTGATACGCCCGCTATTTATAAAAAAAATAGGTTTCTATGCGAATACAGTAGTACACTAACTTTCTGGAAGAGACAACCTGTCGTTCAAAAAAAAAATCGTCCAAATCGAACTAGTAGTTTTGACGAAAAATTACTTTAAACTTTTGCTTACTTTTTAGTGGTGCGTTAATTTTTTGGAGTAGTGTATAATTGGCTGATTTTCAACAAAAATTTTTAATTGCAATTCAGCCGTATAAATCTATTAATTTATCTTAGATGTCTACTTAACTGTGAAATACAGTTAAACTACGGTCATTGTCACTTTTATGGAATTGAATTTGAATTTTCTGTTTTCGATGTTCGCAAAATCGAGGTTCACAAAACAAAAGTCTGGCTGTTATGAACGCTAGATTATGAAATGATTGTCGACTCATCATTTAAGTTTGATAAGGTTCAAAATAATGCTAAATGATTTGGAAATCTCGCCAGACAGAATAACGATAAGGTTTTCGTTTCAAATATAGGCCACTTTGTTATACATAACCTCTCATTGAACAATTTAATGTTATTTATTTAGTTGCCATATGGCACATACACTATTGGCGTCGGTCGGATGGCGGGACCTAGGGGTCGGACCAAAATTTCTCGACGTTTCATAGCCTCCTGAACACTTTGGCACCATTTTTGAAAATGTTTAAATATATATATGTATGTATATATATACATATTTATATATATATATGTGTGCGGGCAATAACTTTCGAAAGAGTTAATTGATTTTAACGAAATTTGGTAGGCACGTTGGAATCCATCACCGCACGAAGCCTATTTAAAATGGGCCCGATCGGACCATTTTAAGGGTTGTATTTAGGGGTTCCAAAAAGTTTTTGGGCCCAAAAATACCGAAAAAATTGTCAGAATTGTTTCAAAATTGAAATTTAACTCTTTAATAGAGATTAAAATGTGCTGCTAAAATTTTAACAAAATCGGCCCGACAGGACCGGACTTTCAAATTTTATGAAAACACTAGTTTATTGATACGGATTTACTTATGGAAGGGTGTATTTAATTTGGTGCAGATGTTGTACTGATAAAATCCATGCCTAATATTGAAATTTAGAAAAATTTAATTATTTTAAGGGATGTATTAAGGGGTTAAATTTTTTATTTTGTCAAAAAACAAACTTATGTTCACATAATAATGCCACAATGCCTGTATTAGCAAATACACTATATTGTCGGCAGGGTTTGGCACTGCGACCCGAGTTTTTTATTTAGTTGCAAAATATTTATATAACGGTTTCAGTAACCATTATAGCTAAAATTACTTGGTTTATAAAGTTTTCCAGTGTAATTTACAAGAATTTTATTAGTTATCTGCTTCTTTATCGACGAAATGTTGCGTTTTTGAAGTTATACTTTTTAAGAATTGGAAAGACCTCGACTCAAAAATTAATGAAACGCTGACAGGAATAAAACGGCTCTAACGATTTAGATGAAATTGACTGAAAAAGGGTTTGGGGGAGCAGAACATCGATCTAACTAGGTTTCATCCCAAGGAAGAATTCGTTTTCTTATAGATTTTATAATTTAAAAAAATAGTGTAATATTGTAAGCAGGCTTGGGATACTTATGTATGTACCTAGATGTTATGATGTCCATAGATTTTGTTATTAATAATTATTTGTTAATTTTAAAAATGAGGAGAAAATAGTAATAATTCGTTTAACGTCTTCTCGACATTATGTCATAACAGACGCCATTCACACCATTACTATTTTTCATTTTACCATTTCCCGTTGTTTTCTACGTTTTTTAAACTTCAACTTTTTTTTTATTAATAGCAATGTGCGAATGGAGGAATTATAGGAGATTTGGATAAGGTAGACAACTTTGGGAGCATAGGAGTTCGACAGGTAATCGGCCATAGCCTTGAATAAGGAACCATCTCGATACTCATCTGGAATTATTCAGGGAAACCATGGAAAACCTCAAAGAAAAGCAGCACAGAAGATACAACTACAAAAAAAAATTCGACTGATGACAAGTCCTATACTTCCCACCGTATGTTGTTCCGTTTTTACGATATCGAAGGCGAAAAATTGACCACACACACACACACACACACATACAGACATCAGTCAAAAAATGATCTTAAACGATTGCTAGGGTCTCAAAACGTGAAGATCTGTTAAAATCTCGAAATATTTTTACTTCCCACCTCTACTATGGTAGGGAAGTAATGGATTTAGTCCGAAAAAAACATTTCGAGATTTTAACAGATTTTCACGTTTTGAGACCCTAGCAATCGTTTAAGATCATTTTCTGACTGATGTCTGTATGTGTGTGTGTATGTGTGTGTGTGTGTGTGTGGTCAATTTTTCGCCTTCGATATCTTAAGATCTGATTAGATTTTGAGTCAAATCGGTTCAGTGGATCCTGAGATATTCAAAAAAACGTCCTCAATGTCACGTATTAACATAGGTAAAAAAAAATATAAATGAATTCTAGATGTTATAATATGAAAAAAATGTGAATATTTTTTTTCTTTAAAATGTATAGTTTTCGAGAAAAAAAATATTTTACTAAAAAAAATAAAAATTGTACGTAAATCAAGGTAACCATGATTTTTACTATATTAAGTTAGCCATCAGTAGATCACCAAACAAAAAAGAGGGCCATGCTTTTTTCAAGGAATAAAAATTAAATTGTGTTTTAAAGACCACCAACAGCTAAGGTTATTTGGGCCTAGTCAAAGAATAAAAAAAAAAGTGTTTACTTTTTGCAAATATTTACTAGGTGGGAAGTATAGGTCATCAGTCGAATTTTTTTCGGATTAAATCCATTACTTCCCTACCATAGTAGAGGTGGGAAGTAAAAATAAAGAGCTAGAATCTAGAATATGGAGATTGAGGGCAGGGAGATAACTGAAATATATATATATAGGGGGTATATTAATATATTAACTGTTTAAAAATTGGAAATTAAAAATCTTTTTCAAAGTACATCTCTCAAGATCGTTTTTTCTCCTGCAATCAAAGAAACTTTGAAACGTTCTCACCTGAATAACAGTCTGTATAAACGAAGTTAATATGGAATTAATCGGAACTTTCTGTTTGTTTATTCATCGTGCAACTTTTCAACTTTGCAAACTTCTTCAAACTGTATTGACGGCTGTTTGCGCTTTGTAATGCAGCTTGCAATATTTATTTACCAAGTGTGCCTTTTATAATAGCCATCAATATCTTAAAGGGTAAAGGAGGGCAGTATAGCCTAGTGGTTAGCATGTTTGGTGCCGCAACCTCTAGACTGGACTGCCGTGGGTTCGAATCCCACCTGCGTTCATGGATGTTTTGTGATGTCATTTAGTTTTAAGAAAGTTGTTATTTAGTGTAGTTGAAAGACGCTAATGACCTGAGATGTCGACGCGTCTATAATCTACAATAAATAAATTAAAGGGTAAACGATAAAGGCTCCCGAGCATCAATATGTAATCGACCATTTTGTTTTTGAGAGAATATATTTATTGCATAAGATATTATTTCCCGAACAATAATAAAAATCTACTTTTTTGGAGTCTATTTGGTTAAGAAAAACGAACGGCTGAACCGATTTTGAAAAAATTTCTTTCAGATCATATATTTACGTTAATACGCGTCGATTGGCACTCTAACGTAGTCGATATCATTTTTCATTCTCGAGATTTCGTCTTAGAAAGAAATGGACACATGGACACACACGCAGACATATTTCTAAAAATAGTGTAAAAATAGTGTAATGACCTTGAAACATAAAAATTTGTTATACATTTTGATTTCGATTTTCGGACCCAATACAATAACTTCCAATGGGAAGTTAAAAATCACACTGAATTAAGCTAAAAATGGCGTTTAAAAACCGAAGGAAGGCAATGTTCTGGATAAGGATGATTGGAAAAACTTGAAATTGATGCATCTAAAATTTACATCATCAAATAAGCATTAAATCAAGAACAAAACTAACAAATCAAGTATGCAACATATTCTATAGCTGAGCATCGCAGTGGAAAAATAATACTGACGTTATTTAGCAGTTGAGTTTTTCTTAGAAATAGTCGAGATGTGAATGAAGAATAAAAACATACACAATCTGCTGTTGTAGAAGTTGTACTCAACAATGAGCTCTTCCGATATTCGACCTCCCTCGACCCCAAACTCTAACCTCCCAGAGTATTTCACCTGACGATACAAACTCCGGCTTGTTCAGCGCGTCTTTTGAACACACCTAAAGCTATTCACTCCTGATCATGTTTTTCGTCGTCAGTTCAGAACCGAACTTAAACCGAAAAATAATACCAACAAAACTCGAATTAACAGCGACATTGAATGTCGCCACCATAGCCAGTACCGGCTTTAGGGGGTGGGAAGATTGGGCGACTGTCCAGAGCGTCAGGCTTGGAGGGGCGGCGGAAGGTTAAATCACAAATCAAAATCACAAGATGTTTAAACTATCATATCATATCCAGGCCAACAAGGCACCGACCTAGGGGACCAGCCGCCGAGGGGGCCCCGGTCAAGGCAGAGATGGAAATTAAAGAAAAAAAGTCTCAACAATTTTGTAAGATAACCCAATTGGCGACTTTTTTTTGCTACATTTTTATCCAATTCCATTTTTTCCCATTTTTTTGGGCTTGGGGGGCCCAACTGTCAAGTGCCTAGGGGCCCTGAGTCTTTAAATCTGGGCCTTGCAAAAGTCTTGTCTAGAAATTTTCAAGACAAGATAAGACTTGCTTTATCTAGGTCAAGACTCTTGCCAAAACTCTAGACAATTTTCAAGAGTCTAGATAAACAAAGTGTTAGTATGTAAAGGTTTACTTTACCTACTACTACTAATCTAGACTCTTGAAAATAATCTAGAATCTTGATATTAGACAAGACAAGAGTTTGTTAATCTAGACTTAGACTTAGTGAAGTCGGGATATTTCAAGACAAGACAAGGCTTTGAAAGTCTTGTCTTGTTTTGTCTAGATCATTGTTTCCTAATCTGTGGTCCGCGGACCCCTGGGGGTCCGCGAGCATATGTTTGGTGGTCCGCGGTCCCATACGCATCTATCTTACTTAGAGCATTAACAAAAATAAATAAATTACCTACGCCAAACATCTCGTAATTATTACGCTTACTGAGCGCGGCAAACAAGCGCCAGTGGGCATTGCCCGAGACTGACTGAAATGTGCAGTGCAAGCGCGCTGGGCGCGGGCCGTACCTAACAACCCGAACATTTCTAACTTAGTTGCAAAAAAGCAGCACCAACCTTCTCATTAATGTTTTTCTACGAAAGAGTTTATTTTTTGTTTTTTAATTTAATGAAGGAATACTAAAATATAATATTGTCCGAAAATTGCACCTTTTTTTCACTCAGGGGTCCTTGGCATAATGCTTGATTTCCTTGGGGGTCCGCGGCTGAAAAAGATTAGGAACCGCTGGACTCTAGATGTGTCGGCAACACTAATCGTGAATGAATGAATTGTAGATTATAGACGCTCGACAACAGAAGCCATTAGCGTCAACAATAATCGTAATTCGTCTAAATTTTGGCAAAAATAATTTATCGTGCGTTATTTTTTATGACGAATGGCACGACGTACGACCCTGTAAATAAATTTATTTTTAACATACATGGCAGCTCATGCACAATGCATAAGCTTTTATATACGTGCTAACGTTAACCGGTTGCTTTACCGAGTTTAATAAAAAAATCGTTTAAAGTATTTATTCATAATCTATCATAGTCTGCGTGCACTCCGCGATATCTTCCACCCCTTTAACCTTCGAGATAAGTCGTAAGCCACTGAACTGAACTTCGCTTCCATATACACCATAATATCCCACTTAATTCCGACGATGGAAGATTATTTCTTTTTAAATAAAAGTAACTTTCGGTTATACAGGGTGTCAATAAATAACACCAACATTTTAAGGTTTGTAATTTTAATGTCACCGCAACCGCCAGGGCTTTAATAATAATTGTCTCAAAAAACGCCATCGCACTAATACACCTCCCCTCCCGCGAATAACTCTTCTTCAGGATTCGACCCTAGACGGTAGACTCGTACTTTTCCACGCAGCCACCTGGCTTACTGTATTTGAAACCTTAACATAGATATACGTGCTGTATGTTTTGATTTGCATGTCAACCACTTCCGACTATTTCCGTTTCATCTAATATTTCTAAAATGCCACCCCAGTATGAGACGTTATTCAACTCAAAAAATGTTCCAAGTCTTCATGATTTTCGGGCTTGTAGGCCGTGGTCCGGTGGTATTTCTACCTAACGTTTCGTCTACAACTGCGGTAGACATTCTCAAAGGCGATGTAGCAGCGGTCGACATACAAAACCAATAACCAATCGTACAAGGACGGAATACGCCCGAGTAGAGAACTCACCCCCACCACCACACACTGCGCATTTAACCAATTACAGAGAGACGGACTACGACCGAACAGAGAACACACTGGTACTAGGCATAAAAGAAGAGAGGACACCAATCACTGACACACTGACCTGTGAGCCGCCAAGGAGGACACTTCGACCGCTGCCACATCGCCTTTGAGAATGTCTACCGCAGTTGTAGACGAAACGTCAGGTAGAAATACCACCGGACCACGGCCTACAAGCCCGGAAACCATGGAGACTTGGAACAATGCCGGTCGTGAAAGCTTACACACCTGGATCAAAAAATGTAACTCAACAACTCGACTACATAAGCTTTCAAACAATATTCTGGTACGACAAAAATGATTTGTTAGTGTCCTTTAGCAAAATTTCTCACAGGTCTAGTGTCACGCCCGTGGCCTCATCATGTAGGTACGTAAGTAGATGCACAGAGTCCCGGAGCACGGCAGGTCGCCGTCACTCGGTAAGCAGGATGCGTCGTTCGTGACACGCACGCGTGATCGCGTCTCACGTCACTATGTTAATGCATTCTCAACTTACACTGAACACGTGTCTAGAGCAAACACAGAACATCAAAGAACTTTGCAGAAGCTAAACTTACATGCGTGTGTCCTTTAACGATATCGGTTTTACGTTTCTATTTTATTTAATGTAGGTTTAAATAATAGCAACGTTGCCAGATCAGATATAAAAATTGTGTTTTAAAGACCACCAACAGCTAAGGTTATTTAGGCCTAGCACGAATTCATATTTTCAATTCATAATATTTTTTTTTAATAATAAATTGAAAATCCAATTGACACTTTTACCAGCTCTCGGGCTAGAACCCGGGAACTGGGGACTTGTAATAGAGGAACCATAGCAACGCCATGTAAACAACAGCATTGCTACACGCTCGGCTATTCTCAAGCCCAGATCAGATAAATGTAATGTTTCTCCTCATATTTCGAATTTAAAAATTCTCTAGATTTCCCTATCCGCGATTTAAAACAGTATTATTCAAACTAACTTATTTCATGCAGCAAAGATTCCGTACATCTTTTGCTATAATACAAGAAAGGAGACATACTTTTTTTACATTTTTAAACATAGCTTGTAACGTCATTCGCACCATTACTATTTTTCATTTTTTATCATTTTTTTACATTTTTAAACATAACTTGTAACGCCATTCGCACCATTACTATTTTTCATTTTTTATCACTTCCCGTTGTTTTCTACATTGTTTAAACTTCAACTTTTTTGATGTGAAACATCTTATGTCGGGCTGTGAACAGCCGCTTGAGGGGAAATATGCAACGAAATTTATGGTCCGCTCCTTCACTGCTGTTCTCCCCACCACTGCGGCACTCTCTCTCTCTCTCTCTCTCTCTCTCTCGGCTTCCGCGCGCTCGGGAAGACAACCGCGTGTGTTACAGTGCAGTATATAGGATTACGTCAGCATAACAGTTAGTTGCTGCTTTTGAAAAAATATATACTACTATAAAGATCTTTTTGACTTGATTTAATAATATAGTAGATCCTTATATAAAATTATAAATAAATAAATAAAACACAATGTTGTGTCATTTTGAGTCAACATAATACCCCACATTGTCGACAATGTGGGGTATTATGTTGACTCAAAATGACACAACACTACTACATAGAGAATACTACCGAGTTCAATAACGTTTTCTTTGATGTTTCACATCTGTCGGGGGTCCCGAGACCCACACCCTTTTTTCTTATTTGAACAGTCCTTCATTAATATAGTTATGCCCCTTTTTTCTTCATGACAGCCAAGAGGTGAGTTCCACACCCTTTTTTTATTATTAATAGCGATGGGCGAATAGAGGAATTATAGGAAATTAGAATAAGGTAGGCAACTTTGGGTGCATAGGAGTTTGACAGGCAATTGGCCATGGCCTTGAATAAGGAACCATCTCGATATTCATCTGGAATTATTGAGGGAAACCATGGAAAACCTCAAACAAGATGGCCGGTACAGGAATTACCGTTTCTCGGCGTGAGGCAGTAGGAAAAAGTCCTAACCACATTTGCAAGTATTTCATATTGTGTTTGATTCTACCAATACTTTAGTGATTCGGTGGCCATGCGCCAACTGACGCTTCCCCATGGCCTATGCATACATTCACGTACACAGATTGGAATTAGTGGAAGCCTAGTGCGCCTGTCCTACCGTCCTGGAAAGCCTTATCTCCCGGTGCTCAATGTGTCCCATTATCAACCACCCCATTGACCTTAAACTACTTTCATTTATACTTTACATTTCTCGATTATTTCAACCGTTTTCATTTTCTTTATATTCTACCGTGTCGATCAAAACTATATGGAGTGCGCCGAGTTCCGTGAGCATAACCATGGTCATTGGTCAAATGAATTTCGCCAGACGCCAGTTGATTAGCGCTACTGACTCAAATTATTAACTTCCCATTGGAAGTTATTGTAATGGGTCCGAAAATCGAAATCAAAATGTATAACAAATTTTTATGTTTCAAGGTCACTACACTATTTTTACACTATTTTTAGAAAGATATCTGTGTGTGTGTGTGTGGTGTGTGTACGTACGTATGTGTCCATTTCTTTCTAAGACGATTAATCTCGAGAATGAAAAATGATATCGACTACGTTAGGGTGCCAATCGACGCGTATTAACGTAAATATGATCTGAAAAAATCGGTTCAGCCGTTCTTTTTTCTTAACCAAATAGACTCCCAAAAAAGTAGATTTTACACAATATCTCGCGAATAAAAAATTATATCGACTTCGTAAGGGTGTCAATCGAGGCGTGTGAATGTCATTTTGGTCCGACATAAATTTTATAAAAATCGGTTCAGCCGTTTTTTTTTAAATTATTGTTAAAAATAAATATAATTATGTTTTAATGATTACTTTTCTGTGTAATATCTAATTTAATTATTATTATTAAATATTTATCAAACTGGGAAGTTCGTCGTGTGGACCTCAAGGGTCGCACTTTAGTTCTAATAAACGACCCACCTCACGGCTTGTTGTTAATCGTATCATCCGCCACCCTGAAAAATTATTCACCTAAAAGATGTGTACTTAAATATTCAATTTCGATGACAGCTGCATATAACCTCATTTTTTCCAAGTGACCAAGGAGGATTAATATAACTGACCGTGGAAATTTGCGTCACATTATTTTAACCCAATCTGCAATAGTGTATCAAGTGTCAGCAAAATCGGTCAAGCCGTTCTCAAGTAATGTCGGTACAGACAGACTAACGGACAGAAAAAAATTCTGGAAGCATATCCGTCGAAGTATTATAAAAAATCCGTATTCCGTATAAAAAAGAAATTAAGGCAGAGGTTCCATTTCTGTTTTATATAAACTTAGAATTACATAGCTTTGCGAAAATATTTTGGAAATTAATAGGTTAATATCTACTAGCTTTCGACAATAATTTGATAACCTCTTACATTTGACTTAGTTGAGTAGTTTTTCTCTTGTTGAATTGAAAGTTTTTTTCATTTTTGACAGATCGGATGTCAGATATTCGTCAACATTGTCTGCTTTTAAGTAAATTGGATATTTCAAATCTTATACATAAATGCCTACTTCTTATTCATTGCGAAACTTTAAATAATTCACTTGTTACACACTAAAATATTGGAATAAAGACGTCATAATACATTAAAATTACAAGGCAATTTATATAAATGAGATAACTTACGGACTATGAGCCAAATGTACTTGGAATATTATAAATGAAAATTTTGTTGGAAAACAGCCAATTATATAATTGATTCCAAACATATCGGAAAAAATCATATTACCAACCATAGTCACAGTCAGGATTCTAACCTGAACCTTTCCACTTTCGCGGCGGAATAAGCTTACAATTGCTCAACAGTGACATGAATCTAACGGTTGAGCAATTGTAAGCTCATTCCGCCGCGAAAGTGGAAAGGTTCAGGTTAGAATCCTGACTGTGACAATGGCTGGTAAAATGATTTTTTTCGATATATTTCATTTTAAAATGAGTTCCTCTCAACGGATTCGTTCGCATAACAGATTAAGCGTTTGATTCTCGGTTTTAACGAAAATGAGGTTACCAGGTACCGAAATCGGAATTCCGGTCAATGGAGGTTAAAAATCCTGATTGTTCAAAAAATGTCCGGTCTTTGTAATTTAAAATAGAACTCAAATAATAACTTTTTTAGAATTAATTAACCTACTTACATTTTTGACCACTTGAAACAGCTTTCAGAAAATATTTTTTACCGGAAATTGCTCTGAGAAAATCTATATCCTACAAAACTTATTGACCGCTTCAAATTCCCTACTTGAAAAGTTTAAATAAAAATGTGAAACGCTTCAGGATTTTACATGATGCGATGAAAAATCTTTAATCTTTAATGAAATACGGGCAGAGTTCGGTAAAAGTCGGGCTTGAGAATAGCCGAGTGTGTAGCAATGCTGTTATTTACATGGCGTTGCTATGGTTCTTCTATTACAAGTCCCCTGTTCCCGGGTTCTAGCCCAAGAGCTGGTAAAAGTGTCAATTGGATTTTCAATTTATTGTTACAAAAAATAATGAATTGAAAATATGAATTGGTGCTCGGCCCAAATAGCCTTAGCTGTTGGTGGTCTTTAAAGCACAATTTAATTCGGTAAAAGTAGCCCCAGACGTGAATCCATATTTATAAAAAATGTGATAACTGATAATATGCGACAGTATTTTGAATCAGCCTGTGTTTTATTAAATTATGTCGTAAAATCAGATATAGTAAAGAACTGAATCTTAAAAATTTATTCCATTGTTAATCTTAATTATAAGCTCGTTACGAAATGAAAACTTTTACAGTACATTTATCTTTCATTATCCATTATACATCGACCACTTATTTCACATTCATTTCAGATAATCACGTGCATAAAGCCAAAACGTCGTATGACAAAATTAATGGTATGAGAATTAAGGGCTATTTAAGGACTAATTTAATCGCCCCTTTTAAAAATTTAGGTCTCTTACCTTTTCCGTAAAAATGTAATTATCATTCAATACGGTGGAAGTAGGGGTTACGTATGGTGGGAGGAACGGCTCACATATGGTGGAAACATCCATACAACATGATAAATATAATGGTATGAAATTTAAGGACTCTTCAGAACCTAATTTAATGCCTCTAATAGAAATTTAGGGTTCTTATCTTTTTCGTCAAAATCTATCTTTCATACGGTGGAAGTACGGGTTACGTATGTTGAGAGGAACGGCTCACATATGATGGAAATATACTGTTAAGGTAATGTTAATTTGGTTACTTTAACGTCCAAATACTTTGAATTACCTTAAGGTCTAAGCACACAATGGTTTGAAATCAGGGGTCGGCAACCTTTTGAGACGGAAGAGCCAAAAGTTACAATTTACAAAATTTCCCAGTTTTTAAAGAGCCACCAACATTTTTATTTCAATATACGGTATTTGATTAGGATTAGGTATATAAATTTGATTTTTGATTTAAAATAATAGCTTTAAATATGAAATAATATTTATTCATATAAAAACATACAAATGTTTCGCACAAAACATATTAAAATATTTTAGCTAGCTATGCAGTGCACCAATAACTAAACAAACAGAACAGTGTTGCCACATTTAAAAAATGTCAGCTGTCCGTATACTCTCTACTCCACCTATTATAACTGTTCTCTGTTGAGTGTTTTTATCCTGTTTAAAGTTTTTTTTGCAGTATAATATTTTTTATGAGTTTTGAAAATAAAATAATATAATTTTTAATATTTGCGCATGGAACTGGAGAGCCGCATCTTGACATCATAAGAGCCGCAGGTTGCCGACCCCTGGTTTGAAATGTATTCATTCAAAACTAGGTTTGATTTTATATAAAATTGAGAATATTCTACAAATTTACAGAAGTCATTAAATTCTAATCAAAAAGACGTTCTGGGAAATGCTTTCGTTGTATATTAAATTATTTCACCAGGGATATTGGTTTAATGCATTTGTAAATTGTAGTTGGTACTACAAACAATAGAGAGCATTATTGTTCCATGTTCACGGTCCGGGCGGCCGGGTATTCCCCGCGGTGTGCCGTCGAAGTAACACTTAACAGTCATGAAGTGCCTCAACAATCCCCGGAGTGACCGTCGGTACACTTCTTCTTCTACATACAACAAAATCATCATTATTCCGACTTGGTAGGTCCTTAAGGATTCGTCCGAAACTTGAACTTCTTAATAAAACCTAAGAAACCTTCCACACTACGTGATTAATAAAATAAAA
This sequence comes from Mongoloraphidia duomilia, assembly GCA_039654895.1. Lineage (NCBI taxonomy): Eukaryota > Metazoa > Arthropoda > Insecta > Raphidioptera > Raphidiidae > Mongoloraphidia > Mongoloraphidia duomilia. The sequence continues at coordinate 2,108,914 of CM077526.1, forward strand.
ATTGTATATAGCACTCGCCTTTTTTAATTCTTTAGAAATCAAAAAAAAATTTATTTTGTTCAAAAACAAATTTAAGTTCACATCATATAGACCGAGAGAGAGACACTTTTTTGGTGTTATTTATTCAAGGCTTTATTTTTGTGAAGATGTTTAGGGAGGCATATTAAAGTGCCCTGAGTAAGGAATTTTGCTAGATAGGGGTATGGGAGGGATGCAGACCGTCCCCAACATGTAACAAAAAAATGGTCACAATAATATAATTATTATTGCTTCAAGGCTGAAATTGTTTGTCGGTGACCCAAAAATGCCATTATAATATTTGCAGATCGATTGGTCAGTATTAAAGGGGTAGCATATCACCTAAACATGTCATATATTTCAATTTGCAGAACAAAATGTCGGTATTAAACCCCCTTGCGGACCGTTATAAACACCTAGGTGAGCAAGTTTCCCTCTAACAGAGGGGGTTAATACTGATATTTTGTTCTGCAAATTGAAATATATGCTTAAAACAGTCGCAGTAACAGTATATTAAAATGTGAACTTTGAACTAATAATATACATTTCGTCGGGTACATGACACGTTTAAGGTGATATGCCACCCATTTAATACTGACCAATCGATCTGCAAATATTATAATGGCATTATTGGGTCACCGACAAGCTATACAAACAATTTCAGCCTTGAAGCAATAATAATTGTGACCATTTTTTTTTTACATGTTGGGGGCGGTTTGCATTCCGCCCGTACCGATATCTAGCAAAATCCCTTACTCAGGGCACTTTAATATGTCTCCCTCAACATCTTCACAAAAATAAGGCCTTGAATAAATAACACCAAAAAATTGTCACTATAGCTCTCGGTCTAATTGTGGGTACATTAAAATGTGACAATACATGTATTAGCAAATACACTATATGTATCGTCGGCAGGACCCGAGTTTTTTAGTTAAGGGTACTGAAACCGGTACGTGACATCAAAATAAATTGGAATTAACTTGTAAACACATGCAATGCCGATATACGAGCTCTGTAAAAAAGGGTGAACAACATCAGGCTTTAGCTAGAGTACAAAAAGAACGCACTTTAGTTTATATGTGTTACACGGCGAGAAAAGATTAAAGTGTAAACAAAATCACAGACATAATACATAAAAAAGAGGCTTAGGGTGTGGGTAGAACCACACTGCTAGCTTTCCATTGTGTGCTCTTAGAGATTAGAGACTAATCTACCCCCCAATAATCCTGTAAAAAACAAGCTTCTAATTCGAAAAAATGTATTTTTTATAGTGACACAACTCATCAAAACCTATAGGGTACTACTACCCGTTCACCTAGGATAGGGGTCGGCAACCTGCGGCTCGCGAGTCACATGCGGCTCTTATGATGTCAAGATGCGGCTCTCCAGTTCCATGCGCAAATATTAATAATTATATTATTTTATTTTCAAAACTCATAAAAAATATTATACTGCAAAAAAAACTTTAAACAGGATAAAAACACTCAACAGAGAACAGTGAGAATAGGTGGAGTAGAGAGTATACGGACTGCTGACATTTTTTAAATGTGGCAACACTGTTCTGTTTGTTTAGTTATTGGTGCACTGCATAGCTAGCTAAAATACTTTAATATGTTTTGTGCCAAACATTTGTATGTTTTTATATGAATAAATATTATTTCATATTTAAAGCTATTATTTTAAATCAAAAATCAAATTTATATACCTAATCCTAATCAAATACCGTATATTGAAATAAAAATGTTAGTGACTCTTTAAAAACTGGGAAATTTTGTAAATTGTAACTTTTGGCTCTTCCGTCTCAAAAGGTTGCCGACCCCTGACCTAGGACCTTGAAATTTGGCACGAAGGAAGGCGTCATAGCTCAAGTAAAGAACAAAATCCGAAAATCAATCATTTCTAATTGTATTCTATGTGGAATTATCACGTCACAAACTTAATTTTTGTTTCAAGTTATACAATCTATCTCCTTTCGAAAATATATAATATTTCAATATACCTGAAAACCTTGATTGAGACTTTTTGAAGTCCGAATTTTATTTTATCTAAACGATCTGGCAATCAGAACGATAAAGAAAAGAACATAGCAATAATGTAAAGCTAGTGTAATATCGTAAACCGGCCTTCGGTGACGTCATAACAATATAAGTTGCGTTAAACCTGTGCGACGAATGGGGTGGTTCAAAGCTGGGCGGTCTGGGGGTATTCCCCGGAATGCGGCAAGCGATCCTGTTTACGCTCTCTCGTGCCACTAAAATAATCCGATTTCCGTTTGACCAAAGCGCCTTGTAAATAAATAAAGACCGATTCACATCCGCGATTAGTCAACTGGAAAATGTGCGTGGAGGAAGGATACCTATTATGAACATTGAACTCTAAATATATGGACTGTGAATCACTTATGTAAAGCCAGGAATACATCTGACTGCAAACGTTGCCATTCGCTTCGCTCGTTCGCTCTCCAACTTGGATTCAATCCGATTTGCACTCGGGCGAATCCGGGCCTATAGACCTAAACCTTTCTCAAGAAGTAAGCTATCGAATGATAAAAACAGCATTCAAATTTGTTCTGGATAGCATATCTGGTATTTGGCATATTTGGTAGCGGATTCAATCCAATCTGCCCCCGGACGAAGCTGGGCTTCCCCAAGAAATAAGCTTCCGAATGATTAAAAAAGAATTCAAATCCGTTCAGTAGTTATTGTATACTATGTATAGACCAGGAACTTGGAGGAACTTACAGCAGGCATCCAACTTGGAATCCGAGCCTATATAGACCTAAACCTTCCTCAAGAAGTAAGCTATCGAATGATAAAAACAGCATTAAAATTTGTTCAGGATAGCATATCTGGTACCGGATTCAATCCGATCTGACCCCGGACGAAGCTGGGCTGGACAGTTATTATAGTCCTAATCCTTCCCCAAGAAATAAGCTATCGAATCATTAAAAAAGAATTCAAATCCGTTTAGTAGTTCTCGGAATTAGCCGGTACAAACAGACACCTATCATGACTTCCTTGTATACTGTAGACTAGGAATTTGGGGGAACTTACAGCAGGCATCCTTGCTCTAATATCAAACAATGCATCATCTTGATTTTTTTAAATTTCAAAAGTTACTGCATGTAAAATTTGAAAAAAAAAATTTTCAATTTCGAGACTTACTAAAAGTAAATTTTAAAGTATAGAAAGTTTAGAACCGAGAAGATAAAATTAATTTATTTGTACCTAATTTTAATGTAGGATACTGTGAACCGTACTTTGCAGGAAATACATACCTATATAATCGATCATGCCCTGTGTGTTGCAACCATACTTTATTGTAACCATTCAACCTATCAGGATCCAGATTTTTTTTTGTTGAATTGTAAATTATAGACGCCCGACAACTGAGGTCATTAGCATGATTTTTTTTTTGTTGAGTATCTATGAACAATTCATTATTGTCGATGAGATTGAAGTAGGTATAATAATAACAAAAACAAGCCGTGAGGTGGGTCGTTTATTAGGACTAAAGTGCGACCCTTGAGGTCCACACGACGAACTTCCCAGTTTGATAAATATTTAATAATAATAATTAAATTAGATATTACACAGAAAAGTAATCATTTTTATCATTAAAACATCAATAATTAAAAAAAAAAAAAAAAAAAACGGCTGAACCGATTTTTATAAAATTTATGTCGGATCAAAATGACGTTAACACGCCTCGATTGACACCCTTACGAAGTCGATATAATTTTTTATTCGCGAGATATTGTGTAAAATCTACTTTTTTGGAGGTTATTTGGTTAAGAAAAAAGAACGGCTGAACCGATTTTAAAAAAATTCCTTTCAGATCATATTTACGTTAATACGCGTCGATTGGCACCCCAACGTAGTCGATATCATTTTTCGTTCTCGAGATTTCGTCTTAGAAAGAAATGGACACATACGTACGTACACACACACACACACACAGAGACATCTTTCTAAAAGTAGTGTAAAAATAGTGTAGTGACCTTGAAACATTAAAATTTTTTTTCCTTTTTGATTTCGATTTTCGGACCCATTACAATAACTTCCAGTGGGAAGTTAATAATAAAATTAAGCAAAATCGCAGGATAGTGGACAAGATAATTTGATTTATTAAATTAAATGTACGACGTTTCGTCTATAGATTTAGACTACCATAAGGACAATTTTAAGAAAGTTGAAAATATCTTAAAAGCTAATAATTACCCTGTCAACTTTATACATCAATGCGTTAATAAGTTTATAGAGGACCAAACTCACCTAAATAACACGTTGGATACTGTGGATGAAAGAACTAAGTCTACTAAGATTTATGTTAGATTTCCATTTGTGAAGAACCTGTCTTATAAGATCAACAGATTATTTTCGAACACAAATATTAAGTTGGTGTTTTATAACTTAAATAAATTGGATAAGTTATTCACAAGACTTAAAGATAAGACGCCTATCTCACATCAATCTAATATTATTTATAAAATACCTTGTGAATGTAATAAATGCTATGTGGGACAAACAAAACAGTTATTAAAAAATAGAATTTATCAGCACAAAATGGACTGTAGAAACATAAACTTATTAAGTGATAATAAGACGGCGTTGTCATCTCATCATTTCGACACTGGGCATAAATTTCTTTTCAATGAAGTTCAAATATTAGATAAAGAGTCAAATTGGAAGAAACGCAATATCAGTGAAATGTGTTTTATTAGAAAAAACAATTCAATCAATTATAGAACAGACACTCAAAATTTAAGTAGTCAGTACAATAATATATTATGAAATTATGCTAACTTTTGTATTATTATTATTATTATTATTATTGATTGTTAAAATTTATAGTCAACATAATTTGTTACCATGTTTTTGTCTTATGTACCCTATCTTATGTTAATTGCTATGGTTAGTAATTAATATTAATTTTCATTATTATTGTTATTTTTATGTATGTAGGTACTTGAAAAAGTCTAAATCTATAGACGAAACGTCGTACATTTAATTTAATAAATCAAATTATATTGTCCACTATCCTGCGATTTTGCTTAATTTTATTATAATCACGATGGACACGATTTCTAATATAAATAACAAAAATAATTATAAAATTTATAATTTATTTGTTACTGTTGACGGCATTTGGTAAGTTATTCTATAATTTTATACATTATTTTTTAAGTACCTTTTTCTAATTAAGACAATTTTACAATGTTTATACAGAGCTTTGATGATGAAAACATAATTTTCGAAACGTTAGCTAATAAATGCATTAAAACAGTATTTGCTTCTTAATTTGATCCTTAAGCCACTTTTGAGTCGTTTTCTTCCAATATCATCAGGATCACCACATATTCTGTTTTTTAATCAAAACAGATTCTTAACAACTATTCGTTTATGTAATAATAAGCACTGTTTAAAATTATCAAATTTGGATACGTGGGACGACCCCATTGTTGGAAGTGTTTGCTCAAGAAATCTAACCATAAAAAAATGTAGGTACCTATACCTATAATGGATATTTTTTCAGACTGGTCGATAACGGGTTAAAAAAATCGACTTGATTTCTTAGTACGCAGGCAGCAAATAGGATATACACGAAGGAATAAGAACCCATTCCAGTCGATACTTACAATGTGTATTACTCGTACCCTGTTCGACATAGGTACTTTTGTATCAGTCAGTTAGTAGTATCTAGTATACGAGTACGCGTACACACACATGCGCGAAAGGAAACAGTATTCATAACCTCAAAATAAATCTCTTTGATACTTTATATAATTATGAATCCCCTTAACAATTTAAATTATTATTGAGAGCCGTATATCCAAGTGGTTAGCATGCTTGGCGCCGCAACCTCTGACTGGACTGCCCTGGGTTCGAATCCCACCTGCGCTTATGGATGTTTTGTGATGTTATTTAGTTTTAAGTTAGTTGTTATTTAGTGTAGTTGAAAGACGCTAATGACCTTAGATGTCGACGCGTCTATAATCTACAATAAATAAAAATTAAATTATTATTGAAAAATAATATGTAATACAATAATTTCAGCAACTGTGTTAATGATTCTAATCATGAAAACCAGAACAAATTCCGTTCAGTAGTTCCTGAGAAATCGGTCTTCTCAGATTACCCCCGATTTTCACCCGGGCTATGGTCAGTTTCAATTATCTATCTAAATCTTTCTCATGAATCAATCTATCTAATCGTGAAACCCGGAATTAAATCAGTTTAGTAGTTATGGAGAAAATCGAGCACAGACACACAGACTCGGCGGGGGATTTTGTTTTATATTATCTGTTGATGATAATGATGGTTAATTATAAACTAATAACTATTACGTATAGTGATGTAAAAACACGGTATTAAATTTTTGTGTGTATTAGACCCATGGTATAATACCGTATTTTTTCAGTATAAAACGGTTTTTTACTTTTTCACACTACGGTTAAGGTGCATTATTCAGTATTGCCACCTGCATAATAGGAAAAGTTCCTGTTCTCATTTTGGAATTCAACCGTTTTAATTTTTTTATTGTAAATTATAGACGCGTCAACAACTAATTAGGTCATTAGCGTCTTGATTACATTAAATAACAACTCACTTAAAACTAAATTACATCACAAAACATCCATGAGCGCAGGTGGGACTCGAGCCCAAGAAAGTCTGATCCAGAGGCCGCGACGCTAACCACTGGACCACACTGTCCTCTAAACCATTTTAAACTGTGTTAAACGTTTTATACGTACTGTATAAAATAGTAAAATACGCAGTATTTACATCTAGTATAAAACTGGGGTATATTATTTTTTTTACAATATACTGTATAATACCGTTTTATACAAACGTTTTATACCAGAGTATTATACGCATTTACATCACTACTTCGTTCGCATGAAGTTTTGTATTTGTTTAGGCAGGTTATTGTTTAAAATAAAAAATCACAAGGGGCACGATATTATTGCACTTCTAAATTTTTGGAAGTTCCTGAGGTAGGCCAATTTAGAGACCATGTATACAGACTACTTCGACTGCAATATGAGCATTGAACAGAATCCCTCTTATAACAGCTTGCTTTTCAATGCAATGGCTTTGTATCCTAATCGGGTTTCGATGTCTCACCCCGGGGTGTCTCCAGGATCATTCCCATCTCCTCCTTCTTCCTCTCACTCACTCTTTCTACATCTCTATTCCTCTTAGTATCGCTCCCGTATAGCTCTCTTTCTACCTTGTCTATTATTTGCCACTCTTTGAGTGGAAAATCACAAATGATCCGGAAATCTTAATCCTACTGATTACAATTTTAATATGACTTCGGATTTAAATGGAAATTGGAAAGCCTTGTAAGACTTGATCTGTCAATGCAATGTAGAGTAAGATTAAAATTGAACTAAGAAATTACTTCGTACAAAAAACGTGTAGGAATGATTATGTTTTTACCTGACTACAACAAAGCCAAAAGGAGGGTTATGAATCTCACAGCCTATATTATGTATGTACAGTAGCGTTTACACCTGTATCATCTAGTTACCGGTTTTTCAATTTTTAAACTTAAGATCATTGTCTAGCGAAGCTGTATAAATTGTGATACACATTATTATGAAATAAAGTTCTACAGTTTTAATTAATTAAAATTCCGTGTTTTTATTTTATCGTAAGGTAGGTGCGAGTAAGCAATATGTTAATAAATGATAGATTGAGCTGGTGTTGTCCTGATTCGGGTCTATAGGCCGTCGTTGGTTGGAATTGCTTCCTAACGTTTCGCTAGCACGAGTGGCGAGCTTCTTCAGAGATCCTTCCATCTCCGATGCTGGATGTAGATCCAGCATCGGAAATGGAAGTTGATGAGCTGGTATTATCCTGATTCGGGTCTATAGGCCGTCGTTGGTTGGAATTGCTTCCTAACGTTTTGCTAGCACGAGTAGCGAGCTTCTTCAGAGGTCCTTCCATCTCCGATGCTGGATGTAGATCCAGCATCGGAAATGGAAGTTGATGAGCTGGTGTTGTCCTGATTCGGGTCTATAGGCCGTCGTTGGTTGGAATTGCTTCCTAACGTTTCGCTAGCTCGAGTGGCCAGCTTCTTCAGAGATCCTTCCATCTCCGATGCTGGATGTAGATCCAGCATCGGAGATGAAAGTTGATGAGCTGGTGTTGTCCTGATTCGGGTCTATAGGCCATCGTTGGTTAGAATTGCTTCCTAATGTTTGCTAGCACGAGTGGCGGCTCCTTCAGAGGTCCTGCCATCTCCGATGCTGGATCTACATCCAGCATCGGAGATAGAAGGATCTCTGAAGAAGCTCGTCACTCTAGCTAGCAAAACGTTAAGAAGCAATTCCAACCAACGACGGCCTATAAACCCGAATCAGGACAACACCAGCTCATCAACTGGCCGCGAAAACCTCAACCAATCTGTCAAATGAAAAATTCATAGCACCCGAGCGAACCCGGGCCGGGCCACTAGTTTAAAATATATTTATAATCAGTCTGTATATTATGGTTTGCGCCGTTGAACCAACAAGCAAGTTTACATTGCTGGAGGTAGAAAAAACGAATACTCAGAGCCTTCTTTGTTTTCCTGTGTTCACTTTAATGCCGTTGGCGCTAGCGTCGCGGCGGTAAAATAGCCGGCATACTTGTGATGTGAAGTTGTTAATTTTTTTATTATTTTTTGCACCTGTTTGTTTTGTCACTGTCTATTAGCTATATAAAAGATGAGCGACTTTCCACTTTACTGACATCGACTGATGCTTCATTATAATTGGTTTTTGAATTTTGTTTCGAAAAAGACGACGTTTACCCGGATACCCGACTAAAATCAAGTACCTAGGAACTCGAATCAGAAAACGTGGGGTTGTTATACTTACCGATAATTCATTTTATTTGATAAGTATCTAACATTTTCACAATAATCACTAAATTTTAATAATTAACTCCTGCTTCTAAAGTTCAATATTCAAGCACTGTGAGGCGGGCGTAAAGAGGCGTATTTTAGTCACCGTGAGTGAAAGTCCAAAGCGTGCGTAAAAGTACCGTCACAGTGCGTAAAAGTCCAAAGCATGCGTAAAAGTCAAATCTCTACATCTTATAAATTCGAAATTTCCGCACTTTCTACAATACAAGCACTTACTGGCTATCGATCGATGTGTTCCTATATATAGTATCGCGCGTACAAAGTCCACATCATGAGAGTGTCATGTTTTTAATGATTTATACAGAAGTTAATAACTTTAATAAAAATAAACTAAATCGTAACTTAGTCTGTAATTGTAAAGTTCTAAGGACTAGAAGAGCGAATTTTCCGTTTTCATAATTTTTTTTTCTCTCTATTAAACTTTAGAAGCAGTTGTTACAAAAAATTATGTTCGATACGTCCGTTTAAAGTGAGATATCTAGTAGGCTTAAATTGAGGCACTCGCTAAAGGAACTAGATCGAGTGCGCTGTATACACTCCCACGAGCCGTTAGGCGAGTGGGGGTAAGCGCACGAAATCTGGTTGTGTATGCGTCAGTCCCTTAGCTCGTGCTTCAATTTAAGCCTACTAGAATACCTCACTTTACGCACACGTATCGAAAATAACTATTTTTGCCATACCAACTACAAAATAGCTACTAATAGGCGTATCGAAAACGTTTTCAATACATAACTAGTGCGGTAAATAAACGGTTGCCATAGCAACCTCTAATTATTCGCTTTATCCGCCTGATTTTACATAATATTATATACTCACGGGCTGCTGTAAATGTATAGATGGCGATGCAAATGAACTGTCAAAATTCTTTTCAAAATACTGAAAATGAAGTGAAAAGTACATATTTTGTGAGTACTTTGTAGTGGGTATAGCAAAAAATACTATATATTTCTCGTGCGTAAAATGGAGGGATGACGATGTATACTGTATATGCCTAGTGACGTAGTGCTATGTATAGTATATTGCCGGACTGTTTATTTGTTTATTTCAATTTCTGTAATAGAAAATATATACAGGGTGTCCCATGACTCAAAGTCCATAGCTTAAGGGCGTGTTATTAAAGTCATGAGTTAAAATTGCTTGATAAACACATGTCCGAAAATGCATTCTAACAGAATTACCTACAGCCATTGAAAGTTGAAGTGTTAAAATATAAAAAACATTACTTAGTTATTAATTTTAATTAATTTTCGAGGACTAGAGATTAGCCGAGCGTGTAGCAATGCTGTTGTTTACATGGCGTTGCTATGGTTCCTCTATTACAAGTCCTCAGTTCCGGGGTTCTAGCCCGAGAGCTGGTAAAAATGTCAATTGGATTTTCAATTTATTATTAAAAAAAAATAATGAATTGAAAATATGAATTGGTGCTAGGCCCAAATAACGTTAGCTGTTGGTGGTCTTAACACACAATTAATTTTCGAACATATTTTTATTAATCAATTTTAACTCATGACTTTAATAACACGCCCTTAAGCTATGGACCTCTAATCATATTAAGATACACTGTATAAAAATATATTTCTAAAGAAGTTATAGACGGTTGCTCTGTAAAATAGTGAGCATGCTGTGAGAACCTGTAGTCCGAGTCCAAACCCAGCTTTAGATACGGCTTTGTCCCTTTGTTGCACTCTTTACTACATAAATCTAATAGAGTTTTTCAGAATTTTATTAAACCGGATTTGCATATTTTGTTTGCAAACATTTTTATGAAGTTCAGAATATTTTACGAGAACAAGATATTTTTTTATATAGTTATAAAACATAATAAAAAAACATCTCAAATCATTTTTATTTCTAGCCATATTTCGTGTCATTTCTTTTTTTATATATTGAAAATCGATGTACATTGTCCAGTATTTTACAACAAAATCTGAAAATAGTATATTTGTGGTTCAGTGGCATAGCCAAAGGTGTACAATGACGGGCAACTAAAGATAGGGTTAGTGTTGCCGTCTATAGATTAGTGATGTGCCGGATATCCGTATCCGTATCCGCGGATATCCGAGGGAAAAGAAAGATCCGTATCCGTATCCGTTAGTTTTTTGGCGGATCTTTTACGGATCTTTTACCTTATCAATTTTCAATTCATAGATAAAATTTTATATATATAGGTGATTAGGTAATAATGAAAAACAGTTACCTAAATTCCATTCAGATTATTTTTTATTTTTTAATATCGTGGTCAATAACTTTTTCCCATAACAGATAGTCTCTTTCCAAAGGTCGATGTGCAATATTTAGTATATACCGCCGCGTACTCTAAGAAAGTTAAGATCCGTATCCGTATCCGTATTCGCGGATCTTGAGACCAAATATCCGTATTCAGATCCGTATCCGCGGATATACATTTTTAACGATCCGGCACATCACTAGTCTAGATCTAGACTTTCTAGACTCTTGTCTTGTCTGGTCTAGATTTTCAAGACAAGACTTGCAAAAAGTCTTGTGTAGAAATTTTCAAGACAAGACAAGACTTGCTTTATCTAGATCAAGACTCTTGCCAAAACTCTAGACAATTTTCAAGTGTCTAGATAAACTAAGTAGTAGTAGGTAAATTAAACCACTCGGTTGATCTAGACTCTTAAAAATAATCTAGAGTCTTGATATTAGACAAGACAAGAGTTTTTTAATCTAGATTCTAGACTTAGACTTAGTGAAGTCTTGATATTTCAAGACAAGACAAGACTTTAAAAAACGTCTTGTCTTGTCTAGACGGCAACACTAGATAGCTATCTAGTGTTGCCTTTTAAAGTCTTGTCTTGTCTTGAAATATCAAGACTCTAGATTAGGGTTACGATAAAAATACGGTTTCTGTGAAAACCGTTATTAAGGCGAGCGAAGCCGCAGGAAAAGGCTAGTAATAAGATAAATGTTTATTTTAAAGATTAAATTTGTTTTATCCAGTGTTTCCTGCACTTAGCACAAGTGTGAAACACTTCTGTTTTATTTCGTACTCCTGCAGCTATTGGTTGCCAATCTCCCCCGGAGCGTGGCAGCTGAGTAGGAATCCAGTAACAAGCTGAGAGCGTGTCGTGATAAAACAAACCCGATAATGACAGACGGCGACACTGTGCGTCCGGTTAAGGAAGCTCTACCACACTCGGTACAATGTTGCCCCTTTCTATTTTTTACAGGCTATTTCTATTTTTCACTGTTCGTGTTACGTATTCCAGAAGTAAATTACATTATTTATTGAAAATTCTTTATGATGTGGCAGCGGTCGAAGAAGATAAAAGAAGGGAGGACACCAGTCACTGACACACTGATCTGTGAGCCGCCAAGGAGGACACTTCGACCTCTGCCACATCGCCTTTGAGAATGTCTACCGCAGTTGTAGACGAAACGTCAGGTAGAAATACCACCGGACCACGGCCTACAAGACCATGAAGACTTAAACATTTCATTAGTCTGAAATTTTGTTTTTCTATTGATTCAACAATCCGTTATTCTAAAAGATAAGACTTTCAAGCTCTTAAGAATAAAAAAAATTGTTCATCCAATTCATCCAAACTGTTTTGTGAAAATAGTATTTTTTTAGATACGAAACTTGCCAACACAAATGTATAAAAATCTCTTTTAAAATATTAGAAAATTATGTAAAAAGCATCTAAAAAAATACTGTTCAAATCTGTAAATGTTGAAGAAACCGTAATGAAATCTTTCTACAGTCAGTTCCATTCACACGGAGAAAGAGATACAATCTTGTAAGAAATGTTGCAATATCGTTCTTTTCCCTTCAGGGTCTATTTACGCTCTAACGAGCGCATCCGGAATACCAAGTGAGATCACATCCTCTAAAGCGTATTTTAAGACACTGAAATTAATGATCAAAATGTGTTATATTATATTATCGGTGACGATCTCAAGAACGAAGCTATACAGGGTGCTGAATCGTTTTGCGGGTAATAGGGATTTAACCCGTGAAATCAAACTTTTGCGATTTCCTGCTTCCCTAATTATTTTAGGAAAAATATCTTCGAATAAAAACTTTTAGAACATAAAATTCTGCATCTAAATCATTAAACAAAATTAATTTTGCACGTTTTGTAATGGCAGAAATTTGATATGAAAATGTCAAAATTACCTCAAAAGCAGAATCCACCAGTTTTCCGACCTGTAAAAAAAGATAACAGGGTTTCCACTGGCAAATTTAGCGGAGGTAAAATACACTCCGACTTCCGAGCGGTGTTTCCTGCAGTCAGGGTTCAATCTGATTGGTCGAATATCCCATCTTGATATCGTTTGACACACACACACCTAAACGAACATAACAACTAACTCTGTATACTAAAATGATTCAATAGTAACACTTAGCGATTAAAGAATGAGTTTTGTATGTGGAGAATGATCAAACACACATTCTTCAAGATGCATTAATATTCACAAAATTGAAAACTTCAGATAAGTCGATCAATTTTCCTGACATTTCAAAATAAAACTTAATTAAAATTTATTTTTCTATTCCAATTTCTCAAGAACACTGTTATTGTATAAATTTTGGACATCCTATAATATCTCAAATAATAATATTAAATTAGGTTTTATTTTGAAATGTCAAAAAATTGATCGACTTTTTTAGAAAGAATTAGAATACAAACCTTACCTGAAGTTTTCATTCTAATTTTGTGAACATTAATACCTGTCTTGAAGAATATGTGTTTGAACATTCTCCACATACAAAACTCATTTTTTAATCGCTATCAACTATCCATATTAGTATATAGAGTTCACTAGTTATTTGTTACGTTCATTTAGGTGTGTTTGTGTGTGTCAAACTACATCAAGATGGGGTATTCGACAAATTAGAATGGACCCTGACTGCAAGGCCTAGTCGCTTGTCGTAAACAAACCCGATCGGCGGTACAGATATATTACACATAGCAATTCACACATAGGAATTGTCGGTGGCATATGTCTATGTAAAGTGGTGGAAATTGTGTGTTCAGTTCAAGGGAGGAATTCCAACACGCGCGGCGGTGAGCCTCACATCATTCATTCTTACACCTAACCATACATGTAACTTGCCTCCCCCCATCGCTATCGCCTACTACTGTTTCGCAACACAATACCTTCAACATACAACTTGAACTCCTGTCATTATTTTTGTCCGAAGATAATTTTACAAAAAAAAAGGGTATGGGTCTCGGGACCCCCGACAGATGTGAAACATCGATGAAAACGTTATTGAACTCGGTGGTATTCTCTATGTAGTAGTATATATTTTTACTTCCCACCTCTACTATGGTAGGGAAGTAATGGATTCAGTCCGAAAACAATATTTCGAGATTTTAACAGATTTTCACGTTTTGAGACCCTAGCAATCGTTTAAGATCATTTTCTGACTGATGTCTGTATGTGTGTGTGTGTGTATGTGTGTATGTGTGTGTGTGTGTATGTGGTCAATTTTTCGCCTTCGATATCTTAAGAACGGAACAACATACGGGCATGCCGATTGTTCTATTGTGTTTATCAGCCTTTAACTTAGATCTGATTAGATTTTGAGTCAAATCGGTTCAGTGGATCCTGAGATATTCAAAAAAACGTCCTCAATGTCACGTATTAACATAGGTAAAAAAAAATATAAATGAATTCTAGATGTTATAATATGAAAAAAATGTAAATATTTTTTTTCTCTAAAATGTATAGTTTTCGAGAAAAAAAATATTTTACTAAAAAAAATAAAAATTGTACGTAAATCAAGGTAACCATGATTTTTGCTATATTAAGCTGCTAGCCATCAATAGATCACCAAACAAAAAAGAGGGCCATGCTTTTTTCAAAGAATAAAAATTAAATTGTGTTTTAAAGACCACCAACAGCTAAGGTTATTTGGGCCTAGTCAAAGAATAAAAAAAAGAGTGTTTATTTTTTGCAAATATTTACTAGGTGGGAAGTATAGGACTGGTCATCAGTCGAATTTTTTCAAAAGCAGCAACTAACTGTTATGCTGACGTAATCCTATATACTGCACTGTGACACACGCTGTTGCGGCGTTTGAGCACGCCTGAGCCAGAATCGCGACTAAATACACAGCGAAGTATCTATATTACATACCTACACGTGTATACATATACTTTTGCTTTACAGTAGGTTCGTATGTATACTCTCTCTCTCTCTCTTCCCGTGCCCGAGCGCGCGGAAGCCGAGAGAGAGAGTGCCGCAGTGGTGGGGAGAACAGCAGCGAAGGAGCGGATCAGAAATTTCGTTGCATATTTCCCCTCACGCGGCTGTTCACAGCCCGACATAAGATGTTTCACATCAAAAATTCGGGTCGCAGTGCCAAGCCCTGTCGAAAATATAGTGTATTTGTTATAATTTATAATGACTTTAGTTTATTTTTGGACTAAATAAAAAGGCCCTCCCTACATATTTCATCGAAGTTATATCCAGGTGTGCAAGTTTTCGCGGCCGGCATTGTTCCAAGTCTTCATGGTTTCCGGGCTTGTAGGCCGTGGTCCGGTGGTATTTCTACCTGACGTTTCGTCTACAACTGCGGTAGACATTCTCAAAGGCGATGTGGCAGCGGTCGAAGTGTCCTCCTTGGCGGCTCACAGGTCAGTGTGTCAGTGACAGGTGTCCTCCCTTCTTTTATGCCTAGTACCAGTGTGTTCTCTGTTCGGTCGTAGTCCGTCTCTCTGTAATTGGTCAAATGCGCAGTGTGTAGTGGTGGGGGTAAGGGTGAGTTCTCTATTCGGTCGTATTCCGTCCTTATACGATTGGTCATTGGTTTTGTATGTCGGAGTGCTGGTGTCCAGGTTTTACTGAGATTGAGGCCTTCATCTTTTCGGTTGAAATTCTGTGTGTGTTTTTGTATTTCTATGGCCTCTCTGTATTACAGAGAGACGGGCTACGACCGAACAGAGAACACACTGGTACTAGGCATAAAAGAAGGGAGGACACCAGTCACTGACACACTGACCTGGGAGCCGCCAAGGAGGACACTTCGACCGCTGCCACATCGCCTTTGAGAATGTCTACCGCAGTTGTAGACGAAACGTCAGGTAGAAATACCACCGGACCACGGCCTACAAGCCCGGAAACCATGAAGTCTCAAGCCTTAATTTTATTTTATTAGCATCGGTGTGAAGTCGGATGAAAATCGTCCATAGAAAACGACCCTTGTTTCTTTTATCGCTTTCGAGTTACGGTGCGAACACAATTTGAAATGTAAATGAAAGCGATTTGGTTTAGTTGAATGAAATTAAGGCGAAACGTTAATTGTGCATATGTAATAAACAGAGTTATTAACACCAATTGTGTAATGACACGTGTGCGTTCTATTTGTTTCTCTGTCGCACACACGCAAGTACGCTATATTGTCGTCTTTGTTAAGTTCATGTTTGACGCTGACGAACACACAAAGCAAGCTTGTACTTAACTATTGCTAATAGAAAATGTCAATAGTTCTACGCACACATATAGAGATCTGACGCCATGCACAAAAGATTGTACACATTATGTTACATCCTTCATGGCTAGGGATGAGCAAATTTTTGATTAAATACCAGCTTTGCGTGAACGTGGAAAAATAAAATAGCAAAGATATAAAGGATTAATGCATTTGATTTCTTAGGATGTGACTTAAATTGAGAGGGAAGAAAAATTATTTCTCTCGTAGACAACAGTTTTACGGGAACGTGGAAAAATAAAATAGCAAAGATATAAAGGATTAATGCATTTGATTTATTTTATTACGCGGCGAATTCGTCCCGAACTTTGTGCTGTCTAAATGAAAATTATGACTGCAAAAATTTTACAATTCCGACTGAAGAAAAAACTAAAATAATACCCAGATATCCAATACCTAATTGGTGAAAACATTTTTTTTTTATACTTTTAGCGTAGGTACCTTCGCTTGATCTAGCGTAACTCAAACGACTTCAAAACATTTTTCCAACTCCAAATGTAAAGAACAAACGCAATTTCTAATTATAATTGCTTAAATTATACCTCAACAAACGTCAACGAGGAAGTTCGGTTAGAATTAAACGTCACTGACTGAATTAGTGAATCAAGTTAGCCGTTGCCCGTTAGGACATACGTTTTTTATAAATCTTGAATTACAAATAAAAAATTATTTCACACGAATTAATAAAGTTTTATAGCCAATAATGACGGGATTTATTAATTATTTTTATGAAACAGCCATTGTTTTGGTAAGAAATGTGTTTTAAGAGAATAGTAATGAATATTCCGTTAAACCCACATACATTTTTGAACGCCAATCGACTCCATTTTAAATTTCGCGCTCAAATTACTTTTGTAGTCTATTGAATTGTAAATTATAGACGCTCGAAAAATGTTAATCAGTTTTAAAATTATGTTTTTTAAAACAGATAATTCAGTTGAATTCTTTACTCATTATCCAAGTGTGCAAGCACAGTGACCTGTGAGCCGCCAAGGAGGACACTTCGACCGCTGCCACATCGCCTTTGAGAATGTCTACCGCAGTTGTAGACGAAACGTCAGGTAGAAATACCACCGGACCACGGCCTACAAGCCCGGAAACCATGAAGTCTTTACTCATTGTTCAATTAGTTCTGTATAGTTCTATATCAATTACGATTTAGTTTAGTTCTATCTGAAATTGTCAGTTAGTAGTATATAAAGTTCAGTTAGTAAACTATCCGAACGTTACAGCACTTTGCTTTACATTCCCAACAAAAGGTTGGTTAATGTAAGAATAAATTTAATTTAACCGGAATGAAATTGGCTCGATGAACATTATTCTGTCCCTAGACGAAACAATACACCTTTGTGCCCACACGTACAAATCTGTACAGCATTAACATACCTCCTAATTAGATTTAACTGTGTGTATATGCCTCCATAAACCCGTTTGGTGTCGTCTCTGTCGCACACATTAGTCGACATCTTTGTTTAAAGCCCTATAATGTCCGTACCATATGTATTTATGCACTACAGGTGTCTTATTTTTAACGGGACTGCAACATCGTTGGCCCCGACAAAGGTAAAACCTACTCGTACACCCCTAATATTTAAATTTTTACCACGTTTCAATTATTTGTCCCTTTCTTATTTTTAATGTGAAACACCCAGCGATGTAGCTTAGTGGTACAGCACTAGACTCGCATTGGGAAGGTACTGGGTTCGAATCCCGGCGGGGGCAGATGTGGCTGGGACTTTTTCCTACTGCCTCACGCCGAGAAACGGTAATTCCTGTACCGGCCATCTTGTTTGAGGTTTTCCATGGTTTCCCTCAATAATTCCAGATGAATATCGAGATGGTTCCTTATTCAAGGCCATGGCCGATTACCTGTCAAATCCCTATGCTCCCAAAGTTTCCTACCTTACCCTCATGTCCTATAATTCCTCCATTCGCACATTGCTATTAATTAAGTTGAAGTATAAAAATGTATAAAACGCGAAGTGGTAAAAATGGAAAATAGTAATGGTGCGAATGGCGTCTGTTATGACATAATGTCGAGAAACGGACGTTAAACGCATTATTATTATTATTATTATTTTTAATGTGAAACATCTTAAGTCGGACTGTGAACAGCCGCGTAAGGGGAAATATGCAACGAAATGTTTGGTCCGCTCCTTCGCTGCTGTTCTCCCCACCACTGCGGCACTGGCTCAGGAATGCACTGTAGCACACGCGGTGTTACAGTGCAGTATAGCACACGCGGTGTTACAGTGCAGTATAGCACACGCGGTGTCACAGTGCAGTATATAGGATTACGTCAGCATAACAATTACTTGCTGCTTTTGAGAGTGCGTATAAATATGATACGAGGCGAGGCTCTGTCTTAATCTTACAGTGGGTGCCAATTGTTACTATGCTAGAAAATGAAACAGAAAATTCTACAGTTTCAATTGTTGCATGCGATGATAATGAATAAATTAAAATTGTATGGTAAAAAAATATTTATGGTAAAAAAAATATATACTACTACATAGAGAATACCACCAAGTTCAATAACGTTTTCTTTGATGTTTCACATCTGTCTGGGGTCCCGAGACCCACACTCTCTTTTTTAAACTCTCTTTCGATCAAATAATCTAAGAATTGCCCTGAAATCCCGTCGAAAGTAAGACACAGTGTACCCTACAAGAGAACTATGGTATCAACAGCTACTGCTGCCGCTGAATTCCTTTAAATACCTAGCTCCTTGAACCTCCTTGGTTCTCTCTTTCACATCAAAACAAACGATTAAACATTGCGCTGTCAGAACAATTAGTGTATTGTTTGTCCTTGTCATAACACACTGAATGTCACGGCTTTCACATGAATTATTACACTGGAAATAAATTACCAAAATTTACATGCATCCGTTATTTTAACTTGAAGATAAGTTTTATTGAAGCGCTAAAAATTAGATAGATTTTTGTAGAGAAAAGCACAAAAAAATGAATGAACCGAATTTTATGAAACGATTTTTTATAAAAGAATGTAGGCCTTCACGGCCGGCGTTAATAGAATTAAGATAAGAATCTTTCGGGCTTATGATGGTCTACTGGAATGGCATCTTCTTCTTCCAGACGTTTCGCTTGAAACTGCAGCAAGCATCTTCAGTGGTGTGTTCGACGTGATCGTAGTGTTCTTCTCGGTGTCCTGCTGTCAACAGAAGAAGATGCCATTCCAGTAGACCACGGCTCATAAACCCGAAAGATTCTTATCTTAATTCTGTCGACAGCAGGACACCGAGAAGAACACTACGACCACGTCGAACACACCACTGAAGATGCTTGCCGCAGTTGCAAGCGAAACGTCTGGAAGAAGAAGAAGATGCCATTCCAGTAGACCGCGGCTCATAAGCCCGAAAGATTCTTATCTTAAACGATTTTTTGGTTTAAAAAAATCTGTTAGATAACTTTGTAAAGGACCTAGGATGGTAAACTCGATTCTGGGATTAAAAGTGCACACGCCTGTGTCGCCATTTTAAAGAGGCACCCTTAACCTGAAACCCGTCAATAGAAACTTTGTTACGGAAACATGCATGTTTATTGTTAATGGACTAAAAAGGAAAAAATAATTTTTAAAAATTTAGGTTCATATAAATAATTATAAAAGCGTGGATTGTAAACTCTATGATAGTTTATTAGGATAAATTAGTGTAAATTAAATCAAATTATGGTAATTTGGGTCAATTATGATAAATTAGGGTAAATGGGGGTAAATTAGGGTAATTAGGGTAAATGGGGGTAAATTAAGGTAAATTTGGGAAAATTAGGGTAATTTGGGGTGATTTAGAGTAAATTAGTGTAAATTGAGGTAAAATAGGATAAATTAGACTAAATTAGGGTAAAATTCTTTTACTAATTATCTTCGCAGGGTGAGAATTTCTCGCGGGGAGGAGTAATAAATCAGAAACTCTTTTCTCTGGAACTACTGAACTGATTCTAAAAATTCTTTCTCTGATAGAAAGCTACACTATCCCTAAGCGATATAGGCTATATTTTATTTTGATAAAGTCGCGGTGGGGTTCAAGCTTTAAAAATATTTCACATCTGTCAGGCGTCCCACGACGCGACGGCTCACATTTTTTTTTTTATTTGGGTACAGAGTAGGTACAGCCAAAGCTGATTGCTACTCTTCCCCATCAAAATATTGTACAGAAATATTGTAAGGAAATAACAATTAATAATACCCTGAACTTAACCAATAACCATATGTAATATAAACCTAAAAATATAATAGAATAACAAATATAGATAATAATAGTTTTTTTTATACGGCTGTATGCAATTGAAAGATTTTTTCGTTGGAGAGCAACGAACTATATAATTGTTTCGAAACATATAGGAAAAAATCATTTTACCAACCAGTGGTCACAGTCAGGATTCTAACCTGAACCTTTCCAATTTCGCGTCGGAATGAGCTTACAATACTTACAATAATTTTCACTTTCATGTTGGGCTCTCGCTGGTACGAGGCTTCACTTCATATCATAGCTATTGAATTAGGAGATATGAATTGACACTCGCATGTAGTGAAAATCTATTGATTCTGAAGCATATAAGGAGAATCATGTCACAGTTGAGTATTGTAAGCTCATTCCGACGCGAAATTGGAAAGGTTCAGGTTAGAATCCTGACTGTGACCACTGGTTGGTAAAATGATTTTTTCCTATATGTTTCGAAACAATTATATAATTGGCTGCTCTCCAACGAAAAAATCTTACAAATATAGATAATTCTTAGTTGAAGCATTAGCATACACGAAGGGCAAAAGTGCTCTTAGTTGACAGTGATTTGCTATGATCACAGACTAATAATATGCAATAAATAGTTACCAGATATTACATAAAGTACAGCGTTTATAAGCTAACAACTACAATCGAACCAACCATTAGTAAAGACAATACAGTAGTATCAGGTGTTTACGAATACC
The DNA here is from genome assembly GCA_039654895.1 of Mongoloraphidia duomilia. Classification (NCBI taxonomy): domain Eukaryota; kingdom Metazoa; phylum Arthropoda; class Insecta; order Raphidioptera; family Raphidiidae; genus Mongoloraphidia; species Mongoloraphidia duomilia. The sequence goes on from CM077526.1 coordinate 2,130,263, forward strand.
TCCGACACCTTTGATCGTTTAATTCTCCAGATTTTGACGAGGGTCTTGTAATCAGAAGACGGCCAACAGACAGACAGTCTGTTGTTTATAGGAAACAAACACACGCGCGCCTATCGGAAGCTTCATAACAATTGACTGTCTGCGTTATACAAACATTAGACAAACGATGATTCGTCGTCCTTTCAAAAAATAAAAACGAACCGTAATATGCATATTTTTCATTTTAATTTTCGTGTGCAAACAATTTTGAAAAATATAGGTAAACAAAAACACAACGCAGACTCGCGTTTGAAAAGCGGCGGACGAATTTAACATTCGGCATTCCTTTATTATTATACATAGACGTTATATATTTCAAGTTTCATGAGGATAAATAAGGGTTTCTCATTGTGTTGTTTTGTGAGGTTAGCAAGATTGAGGAGTCTCGGGCAGAAGTAATACACGGGCCGTTGAAAATGTTTTGATCGTTACTATTACACAACCTGTCACTTCATAACCGGTCAGAAAAATAAGGGTGTGGGTCTCGGGACCCCCGACAGATGTGAAACATCAAAGAAAACGTTATTGAACTCGGTGGTATTCTCTATGTAGTAGTATATATTTTTTCAAAAGCAGCAACTAACTGTTATGCTGACGTAATCCTATATACTGCACTGTAACACCGCGTGTGTTACAGTGCACGCCTGAGCCAAGAGAGAGAGAGAGAGAGAGAGAGAGTGCCGCAGTGGTAGGGAGAACAGCAGCGAAGGAGCGGACCAAACATTTCGTTGCATATTTCCCCTCACGCGGCTGTTCACAGCCCGACATAAGATGTTTCACATCAATAATAAAAATATTATTCTTTTTGAAGTGAAACCTGTGTTACGGCAGTGAAGTTCGCGTGTTGAGAAAAGCGTAACGAAAAGTGAAACGCCTCTACCCGCCTCTCAATGCATCAGTGGGAGGCAAGGGAGAGGAGAGAATATCAATCGCCCCACTCCTTATGAAGCAAACTGCCAGTAATAAACAGGCGTGTTTCAATTTTGGTTACGCTCTTAATCGATGCAAAGCGTCAATAAAATGACTTGGGTATTAACTTAAAAATTTCTCTTCCAACGCGCATGTCAGAATATCGATCGCCCCACTCCTTATGAAGCAAACTGTCAGTAACAAAGTAAGACAGGCGTGTTTCAATTTTGGTTACGCTCTCAATCATAGCAAAGTATCAATAAAATGACTTGGGTATTAACCTAAAAATTTCACTTCCAGCGCGCATGTCAACCGTGCGCATGCGCCAATCTTTTTCTTCTTATTGAGACCGCTAATTGGTAAAGTTATATAGTCTTTGTGGTGTAGAAAAAGAAGGATACATGCATGACTGGATTGGAGGAAAGTCAACCACGAAGAAATCTCAACTATCACGGGTTTACAACTAAAAAACCAATTGATACTTTCACCAAGTCTTTGTTTAGACCCTGGGAATTGGAAATTTGGAACATACTGCAAACTAACGGTATCTTCACGATGTTGCTTATTCTCAATCATAAAAAAGTTAATTATCAGAACGTTCTATAATAGAAGATGGCTAAACTTATAAACTTCCAATTTGTAATTTTGTTCGCTGTTATACGGCAACAGGTTTAAGTGGCTGCATAGGGTAATTGTGAAGCAGGGCCCCAAGTGGAAGCTAGCTAGTGTGTAGTATGTTGTGGCATCTGATGATGATATATGCATGATATTCATCTTAGCGGATGCCTCATTAGCAGCATATTCACACAGAGCAGACATAGAGAAACATAGGAAACAATGCCGCTAGTATACGACGGAATAAAAGGCTGGACACCGACAACAGCAACAGCTTAAAGTTCGCACTGTAAAGCTGTTGCTTTCGCGGCCTCGTAGCACGCCATCACTCGTAGCACCGACGCAGGACCGAACTAACCCAACATGAAACCTCTTGAAAATTTTTGTTGGAAAGCAACCAATTATATAATTGATTCCAAACATATCAGAAAAAATCATTTTACCAGCCATAGTCACAGTCAGGATTCTAACCTGTACCTTTCCACTTTCGCGACGGAATGAGACATTACTAATCTAACATTCCTTTTATATGCTTCGGAATCTATTGATTTTCATTACATGCGAGTGTTAATTCATTAAAGCTAGGTTGTAGATGTGAATCTTCATACTAGCGAGAGGTCATCATGAAAGTGAAAATTATTTCAAACACCCTAATTGTTGGTAAAATGATTTTTTCGATATATTTGGAATCAATTATATAATTGGCTGCTTTCCAACAAAAACTTTCAATTGCAAATCAGCCATATAAATCTATTAATTTATCATGAAACGTCTTATTGTAGAAGGAAAAGCGTTCCAAACTTCTTAATGCTAGGATTAATGTCGGGTTTATCGTACATTTAACACGCTGTTTTGTTAATCGCTATTAAATTTTTACACCAAATAACACATAAAACATAAGAAGTAGCCATAGAAATAACAGCAAAATTAACAAAACAGCGTGTTAAATTGTACAATAATTTTTTTTCTATAAGTATGCTTAATCAGGACGATATAGCAAAAAATTAAAATTTCAAAAACGCTCATATCTCCGAAACTAAGAGAGATTTTGGGCAACGGGGCAACGGGAATCGATTCAGCGAGTTTTTTTCTATAAGAATGCTTAATATTAAGCAGATCAGGGCGAATTTATAGTGAAAAGTTTACCCCCCCTCCTCCAGAGTTAAACCCTCCGCCCCGAATTTAATAGGTACCAAAGCATTACCTTTCTTGTACGTTGAATTGGCGAACACGAATCAGCAAAAATGAACAATACCATGTTAGAGCTCGCGCGGCGAAAGATGAAGCCACCGCGTCATAGTAACGTGAATGCATTGCGCCCGCCGTCTAGCTTGCTATTGGTTGTTTATTATCATGAATAGCAGTTTGCCAAACGTCATAAAATCCCATGTGCAGTTTTGTGTACACGGCACTGTCTGCGGGCAAGCAGGCGTTCACTAGCATATTATTGATGACGTGCCTGGCTTCATCTCTCACCGCGGGCACTCTAAATCCCTATAATATTCACTTTTGAGACCGGACATGGGGTATAAAGTTTCACTTGCCCCATGGTTTCATAAAACCATAACTAGTTTTTAAAAGTTACTCACTAATTTATACTAAAAACGGCCCTGCAGTCGACACCATCTCGAGGTCATTTTTCATCGTTTCAACTCGTTGGGCGTAGCCCTAGAGCGCGCGCTACCCTCCACTTCTATCCGTATACTACGCAACGTTCACTATGTATTATGGTATATACAGACTGGTTTCATCTCATCCCGGTAACATTTCGTTGTATACTTTAAACTCTTATAGCTGTTCGCCCAAGATAGCTTCTCTATTTATATGACGTGTCGCTTGCACTTGAATAAATCCTTTCGTTCATTTCGGATGACAGTTTTAAAACGTAGACACTCTTTTAATCGAAGATATTTCCACTGTCATTTTAATGATCTCTTCTTCCCGACAAATGGTCGTCTTAAATAATCCCGAAAGTTTGGTTATTCACAATATATAAAGTCAATGATTCGTCGTCACTTATTGATCGTATTTGTAAGTTAAGATAGCTGATGCCTTTATTTGTTTTTACACTTTAGTGTATAAATAGGGTCAAACATAAAATCATTATACAAATTAGGTAATTCAAGTGCATGACTCACACCTTAAATTTTGGTGCAACAGTATTTATAGATTCTGTCAATAGTGTATGTGCTATTATACTATATATAGGCAAATACACTAATAAAATGAATAATAGTTTTATACACACATTTATAGCATTGATATATCTAGGTATTTATTAATATATCCCAAAAAAGGGTATTCGAAATAATTTTCACTTTCATGTTGGGCTCTCGCTGGTACGAGGATTCACTTCATATCATAGCTATAATTGAATTAGCATATATGAATTGACACTCGCATGTAGTGAAAATCTATTGATTCTGAAGCATATAAGGAGAATATTAATTTAGCAATCATGTCACGGTTGAGTATTGTAAGCTCATTCCGCCGCGAAAGTGGAAAGGTTCAGGTTAGAATCCTGACTGTGACCACTGGTTGGTAAAATGATTTTTTCCAATATGTTTCGAAACATTATATAATTGGCTGCTCTCCAACGAAAAAACACTAATAATATTTGCATGTTTGTGGCTTTGGATTGTTTTGGGTGGCAAACGGTATATTCGTCAGATGTATGTTTTGCCTATGAATAAGTGAAGAATAATAGCGGTATAGCAAATTTCGGTATACTAAGCCTCGTTTTATTGTGTTGTACGAGAGAATTCATCTTCTGCCGCCATTGTGTTCACAGCAATGTTACGAATAATGTTCCGCTCGTCGATAGGTTGTACAGGATGTCCATGCTAAAAACAATAGACCGGCTACAGGGTGTCGCACACCCGACAAATCCTCTTAAAAAGGAGGTAAGTCAACGAATGTAATTTATGATGTACGAGGGGCGGTTAATAAAAATAAAATTTAGCATTAGATCTACTACGAACACTATGATACTGGCAACGCTGAACACAATTGACAAATCACAGATAGACGGAATACTACGACCGAAAAGAGAACACACTGGCTCTTAGCATAAAAGAAGGGAGGACACTAGTCGTTGATACACTTACCTGTGAGCCGCAAAGGAGGACACTTCGACCGCTGCCAGATCGCCTTTGAAAAACCATTGAGCAATCACAGAAGGACGGACGACGACCGAACAGAGAACACATTGGCACTTAGCATAAAATAAGCAAGGACACCAGCCGTTGACACACTTACCTGTAAACGTACGTGCAGTATGGAGCTGGGATTCTAGATGGTAGCGTAGATCATAGCAGGGCTTGCTTAAATTAATGCATTGTTATATATACGAGCGTACACAACGAAGCAGTGAGTGTAGCAGGTATAAGCGCTGTTACAAGAGCTGGTAGATTCAAGAATGTATCTCACCATTCTTTCAGCGCGCTGACTACTACAATCAACGTGTGACAACTGTCAAATGGCCGTTACAAGTTTCGCAATGGATGTGACTAATTTAATAAGTGAAATTTTGCCTGTTTTTATTTAATTTGCTTTGAGTTTTTTCTTAGACGTATTTAAAAGTGTTAGGTTCCATACGTAAATATTCAAAAAACCGGTTTGGGTAAAATTTTAATTCTTAGTATAAATGATGAAATTCGCCATGTTTAGATCGTTTTCTATTAATAGGGTGGACATGACAGCTCCTACCCAAATTTGTATTTAAAATATACCACTTTGTAGCAGAAGAACACAAATATTCGCCTTCATGAAAGCTTACACACTTCGAACTAATTTAATTTCACCTATTGTTTCAAATATTTCATCATACTCATTGTTTCTGTTTGAAATATTTAAAAAAAAATTGAAAGTCATAACCTTTTAAAAAAATGAAGTATAAACGGCGTATAAACAGTCGACGAACGAACAAAAGAGAAACACAAAAATATGTCTAATGATTGTTTAAGTTGTGCGGGAAACCGGTGACAAAATCCGTGCGTATAAAAAATGGAAGATGTTGAAATATTGTTTTCATATTTTTGTCATTCGTCTTTTATAGCGACGTTATGCTGTTAATCCATCACCGGTGTCGTCCTGCGTTTGTTTCCCACAGGATCGCTACGGTTCCCGGCTCATGTCCCTTCCTGACATGACGTCACGCTCTCTACTACAGTCTGATTTATTATATTCATACAGGAAATCCATAATATTTTACACGTTGGAACGAGGCTCCACAATTATTAGTCGTATTTGTTGAATATTATGGAAAATTTACAAACAAGGATTGATCGTGTAAACCTTTTTAAAAATAAAAGGGTGTGGGTCTCGGGACCCCCGACAAATGTGAAACATCAAAGAAAACGTTATTGAACTCGGTGGTATTCTCTATGTAGTAGTATATATTTTTTCAAAAGCAGCAACTAACTGTTATGCTGACGTTATTCTATATACTGCACTGTAAGACACGCGGTTGTCTTCCCGTGCCCGAGCGCACGGAAGCCGAGAGAGAGTGCCGCAGTGGTGGGGAGAACAGCAGCGAAGGAGCGGACCAAACATTTCGTTGCATATTTCCCCTCACGCGGCTGTTCACAGCCCGACATAAGATGTTTCACATCAATAAGTAAATCTCATGGCTCATTTGAATCCATTCATTTTTTCCCAATGCTGTTTACATAATATAGTACTTTATGTTATAAGTTTCACTTCGCGACACATATTTTTTTTTAAAATAGATTGCATCAATAAACAAAAGAAAGGTTTAAAGTAGAGGTGACAGATAAACTGTTGGTCGTTAAAGGGTTAAATGTGAGGATATAAAACCGATAGCATTAATGCGGCAGACTTTAGCGGTAATATTTTAACTCGGGCAATGTCTGTAGGCACATTGGAGGCCTTACTTACCGACTTACCTCTGCAGTTCTGCAGCTAACCGTAACTCATCTTTAATTTATCATAATCATATCAATCCATTAATCAATCTTTCTCTTTAATAAAACATTATAATTAAACGTCTTTTCAAATTTTCTAATGCTTTAATATTAAGATTAACGCTAATGAGACAGCTTCCGCATATTATGTATTATGATTTTGGATAATATATTCTATAAAATTACATGACCTTGTCAATTACTCAATTAGTCGGGCTCGCGCATCAAAAATTCCCTACAATAATAAAAAAAACTCGGGTCGCAGTGCCAAAACCCTGCCGACAATATAGTGTATTTGCTAATACAGGCATTGTGGCATTATTATGTAAACTTAAGTTTGTTTTTTGACAAAATAAAAAATTTAACCCCTTAATACAGCCCTTAAAATAATTAAATTTTTCTAAATTTCAATATTAGACATGGATTTCATCAATACACCCAATTAAATACACCCTTCCATATCTAAGTAAATCCGTATCAACAAACTAGTGTTTTCATAAAATTTGAAAGTCCGGTCCTGTCGGGCCGATTTTATTAAAATTTTAGCAGCACATTTTAATCTTTACTAAAGAGTTAAATTTCAATTTTGAAACGATTCTGACAAATTTTTCGGTATTTTTGGGCCCAAAAACTTTTTGGAACCCCTAAATACAACCCTGAAAATGGTCCGATCGGGCCCATTTTAAATAGGCTTCTTGCGGTGATGGGTTCCAATGTGTGTACCAAATTTCGTTTCAATCGATTAAGTCTGTCGAGAGTTATCGTGTACACACATATATATATAAATATATATATATATAAATATATATATATATATATATATAAATATATACATACATATATATATAAACATTTTTAAAAATGGTGCCAAAGTGTTCAGGAGGCTATGAAACGTCGAGAAATTTTGGTCCGACCCCTAGGTCCCACCATCCGACCGACGCCAATAGTGTATGTGCCATATGGCAAATACACTAATAAGTAGTTAGGTATAAGGGTAAATAATTAACAGATTTGTTTTTCAAAAAAAAGAGTGTGGGTCTCGGGACCCCCGACAGATGTGAAACATCAAAGAAAACGTTATTGAACTCAGTGGTATTCTCTATGTAGTAGTATATATTTTTTCAAAAGCAGCAACTAACTGTTATGCTGACGTAATCCTATATACTGCACTGTAACACCGCGTGTGTTACAGTGCAAGCCTGAGCCAAGAAAGAGAGAGAGAGTGCCGCAGTGGTGGGGAGAACAGCAGCGAATGAGCGGACCATAAATTTCGCTGCATATTTCCCCTCACGCGGCTGTTCACATCCCGACATAAGATGTTTCACATCAAAAAATGTTTTATTTATATTTTATTTTACCCACTGGAACATTAAGAGGTAAGGTTATCCAAAAATTACTAAAAATTTGTTATAAGCTGCTATACGACCTTATGCTCAAAGAAATATTGTAACTACTTTAATGTTTTATTTATACAACACGTAACGTCACTTCCATCACATATTATGAGCCTCCATTCCCACCACATTATTACGTTATAGGTAGACCTCGCGCGGCGAAAGATGAAGCCACCGCGTCGTAGTAACGTGAATGCATTGCGCCCGCCTTCTAGCTTGCTATTGGCTGTTTATTGTCATGAATAGCAGTTTGCCAAAATTGTCCAATGTGCAGTTTTGTGTACACGGCATTGTCTGCGGGCAAGCTGGCGTTCACTAGCATATTATTGATGACGTGCCTGGCTTCATCTCTCACTGCGGGCACTCTATATCGTGTCGTCTTACGCAATAATAATTGATGACATCGGTCGTGACGTCTATAGGTAAAACGCATAGTAAACAAGAGTGCTCAGTTTGAAAACAACGCCTGAGAAATTTTGTATTCCCCGAAGCAGGTGCAGCGACCGTTTCCCGAGCCAATGAGAAGGAGGATGGCACGCGGCAATTCTTACACTTGTCTGCATACGTATTATGGCAATCACACGACCGGTGACCGCACCCAACGGATGGGACTCTATTTGTACACTATCTCTCTCTCTCTCACTTTATTCCTTTATGTCTCGGTCGCAGCCTTACAGTTTCCTCTTATAGTTGCCACAAATTGGTATCAAACCCGGAAGATGACAACGTTGTCGAGCAGAATCTTACTTACATAAACTCAAGTTAAAAGTATGCACATTGCTAGCCTACGTACAGGGCCTATTTTGGAAAATCTCTCCGATCTTTTTCGAATTAAGTTTACCTATAGAAAAAGACCAGCTGAATTCAAAAAGTCAAACAAAAATCATCTAACTCGTTTAGTTTAGAAACTACGCACGTTTAAAGTTTTCAGAGATTAACGCCCGTAACTCAAAAACGAAAAATGGTACAAATGTTTTCGATGAATTTTTGAATTCAGCGAGTCGTTTTACATTAGTGTACCAAATTTTAAATATAACGATCGGTTCGATTTTCCGTTATTAGGCGTACAATGTTCCCAGTGTCAATTTTCAGCTTTTCGAAAATACAAAATTCACAAAAAAGCGAAATTTGATAATAAAAACGGACAATCGATACAAAATTCATATTTGACGACGTCTGTAGATATTGTATCTAATAAATTTTTCTAAAAAAACAATTGAATTAGCCTGTCACCATCATCAGAACGATACTTGAATACGAAATTAACCCTTAAACTCGGATAATTTTAATCGCCCGTGTTGTAGGCAATCCAAAATACACGGCTGTACACAGTGCTAGCCTGCTTACAAGGATTAAAGGTATGAATATTTCAAAACCTTACACTTGTGAATTTATGTACTAATAGCGGTCAGATCTATTTGAAATTTGGTAGGCTTATAGGAAAAGACACGCTGAACTCAAAAATGTAAAGAAAAATCGTCTATCTTTTTTGGTTTAGAAATTAGGCGTGTTTTAAATTTTCTCCCAGTTTTCAGGGTTTATCGCCCGTAACTTCTAAACGAAAATAAAAATAAATAATAAAAATTAACGAAATACAAAAATCATAAATACTCCTAATTTGATTTGATCCTGTGCCACGCAGGTTTTACCGTCAATCTTCATATTATTTCTAAAGATTGTATTTTAAAAAATGAATTTCTAGAGCTGCCAGTGGCTTACAATACTATTGTTTCCATCAGACATGTTATTAATCAGTTTTAATTTCAGGACAGTCTATATTTTATTCTAATGAAGCTTCAGATAAGAGCTCAACTAATATGAGTTTGCATTTAGAATTAAAGGAAACCACTTGGCAAACTGATCCGAGAAATTTATCATAACTGACACTCATTTCCGCTCAATAGATTGCAAACACGTATGTTTGCACATGTGTGTGTGTGTACACTACCGTACAACAGTTCCCCCTTCAATACGAAGAGAACGTAACTAATTGAAATAACCGCCGCCGTCGTGCCCCCGTTTCAGTATTCCAATCAGCACGTCTTTTCTTCTTCTACGGCCGACACTTCGACGAAGCGTTTTCTTTAACAACGATGTAATACATCAAACTAAACGCCGCGTTTTGTCGATATATAATACAGGATGTTTGTTTTATAATTGCATCTAAAGGTACGTGCAGTACGCAGCTGGGATTCATGGTTTCCGGGCTTGTAGGCCGTGGTCCGGTGGTATTTCTACCTGACGTTTCGTCTACAACTGCGGTAGACATTCTCAAAGGCGATGTGGCAGCGGTCGAAGTGTCCTCCTTGGCGGCTCACAGGTCAGTGTGTCAGTGACTGGTGTCCTCCCTTCTTTTATGCCTAGTACCAGTGTGTTCTCTGTTCCGTCGTAGTCCGTCTATCTGTAATTGGTCAACTGCGCAGTGTGTAGTGGTGGGGGTGAGTTCTCCACTCGGTCGTATTCCGTCCTTTTACGATTGGTCATTGGTTTTGTATGTCGGAGTTCTAGTGTCCAGGTTTTACTGATATTGAGGGCTTCATCTTTTCGGTTGAAATTCTGTGTGTGTTTTTGTATTTCTATGGCCTCTCTGTATTACAGAGAGACGGACTACGACCGAACAGAGAACACATTGGTACTAGGCATAAAAGAAGGGAGAACACCAGTCACTGACACACTGACCTGTGAGCCGCCAAGGAGAACACTTCGACCGCTGCCACATCGCCTTTGAGAATGTCTACCGCAGTTGTAGACGAAACGTCAGGTAGAAATACCACCGGACCACAGCCTACAAGCTCGGAAACCATGAAGACTCACTTTTGGATTTATAATATTAGTTAAGGTAAAATAAAACTCGCATTTTTTATCCGTGGTTCCTTCGATGCCGTATAAAATAAATAACCTGTATCCATCTACATATAGATATTTGGAGGATGGGCGACGAGACAGCGGGGTGGAGGGATGAAGTTGAAGTCGGGGGATGGAATGAGGGAAATGAGAGCCTGGAGCTTATAAGCTCAACAGCAGAGTTTGTGTTGTCGGGAGGCTCTGGTGCAGGTGTACGCTGACAGATATCAAATTAGATAGTATAGCTAAAGCTTTATCCAATTACTCCTGTAGTAACTAAACACACACTGACACACACCTACAGCTGTACGTGTGATTACTACGGTAAGGTAGCTAGTGCTACTACATAGATATTATATTATGAACTAAACCTCAAGCCTTTCATATCGCAAACTACTGTGACGCTACGACCTCTTTTTGGAAAATAACAATTTTAGATATAAATACTAAGGACGTTCACTAAAGTGATGCAACTTGTGGTTCAGTAAATTACTTGCATATGTATATAACTTTAGATATATATCGATGGTGAAGAATGGCAACCTTCCATGTAATGATTTGCAGAAATTCAGCAAGCTTCTATGTCAAAAACAGACACTTTTCAAGGGGACGATAACAATGTTTTGAACCATGATGCTCTAACGTTTTCTTTCATATTAGGTTAAATTAATACACTGACAGGAGGTTGTAACAAACTCCTATGTCTGACATAGGAGGTTGTCGTTCTTTACTTAACACTAGCGGCCCGTCCCGGCTTCGCCCGGGTGGTACGTAATTATGATTTAATAGCGGTCACCCATTGCTCCGCTCACGCATATTTAGTATATTGTTAATTTGTTATCCCCCCGCGAGAATCTACCCCACCCCCCTGCGTAGCTTTCTATTAGTGAAAGGATTTTTAGAATCGGCTTAGTAGTTCCAAGGATAAGAATTTATGATTTATTACCCCCCCCCCCACGAGTACCCCCTCGCGAGAATCTCTCCCCCTGCGTAGCTTCTATTAATGAAAGAATTTTTCGGATCGGTTGAGTAGTTGCAGAGATAGAATTTATGATTTATAACCCCCCCCCTCTAATTTTTTTGAAAATAAAATACAGCCCATGTTACTCGCTGATAATGTAGCTTTCTATAGGTGAAAGAATTTTTGAAATCGGCACAGTAGTTTTTGAGTTTATTCATTACAAACATACACACACACAAAAATACAAATCTTTCCTCTTTATAATATTATAAGTATAGATAGGGGTTTTGTTGTATAAGTCCGTATTTAATATTTATTCTTCATTGACGTCAATGTTCTGCTATCTTAATTGTTTAGAAAAATTTACGAACAATTGGAAATTGCGGAACATTGTTAAATAACAATGCTTAGCAATTTCCGATTGTTATTTTCAAAATACTTACTTCTTAAACATCTTCACTCTTGTTTTAGAAAACTACCAAATATAATTAGTACCATCTATGTCCTATTTTTTTGTTTACAAAAAGGGCGCCAAACTTTTCGTAACCTAGGGGCGCCGAAGTTCTAAATCCACCTATGACCGAGTCGCAAATACTCTATTTATGTATTGTTCGTAAATATAGATTATTCATTTTTTGAAAATTCATAAATAATTGTGAATATTATCTTCTTTTTCAAACGTAAATTGCTATTTAGATAAATCGGATCAACGTACAATTTTTTACAATAATGTCTGCATAGTTTTAAATTGTTAATCATGTTTAATCATACAACCCTTCATTGTTCAAATTAAAGCAACACGAACAATATCGCATCAGAGCAGTGATTTGTTTTATCAGCAGGTGTTCAGGTTGGCTGTTAATTAGTTTTGGATTAATTAAGATCCGGAATTTATAGACAAGTCCGGTGAACTGCGAAGGGCAACAACAAATAACTTATAGAATCTGGCTAGTCATTTATTTTACTATGGCTATACCTTCATTTATCTTGTTCTATCGATCAAAGTCAACGCTTGCAGAACCGAACCAGAAGCTACTGTAATTTATAACCTAAATTTTAAACAACAACAAATTATCTTCAACACGTTTCAGAATCAGAAGAGAATTCTTTGGAATTGGATCAATAAACTCGGCTATATTTTCTTTGTTCGTAAACTTTATCAAAATAAGAAATTTGAAATAAATTTTTCGTTGGAACAGCCAATTATATAATTGATTCGAAACATATTGGAAAATATCATTTTACCAACCATAGTCACAGTCAGGACTCTAACCTGAACATTTCCACTTTCGCGGCGGAATGAGCTTACATTTACTCAGCCGTGACAAGGTTACTAATCTAACATTCCCCTTATATGCTTTGGAATCAATTGATTTTCACTACATGCGAGAGTTAATTTATTATAGCTAGGTAGTAGGTGCAAATCTTCGTTCTAGCGAGAGCTCACTTTCATGATGAGCTCTCGCTAGAACAAAGATTCTGCCGCGAAAGTGGAAAGGTTCAGGTTAGAATCCTGACTGTGACTATGGTTGGAAAAATGATTTTTTTCCAATATGTTTCGAATCAATTATATAATTGGCTGCTTTCCAACGAAAAATTTTCAAGAAATTTGAGTACTTTGTAGATAACAAAATATAATGTTAGTTCATAATAATATAAATATTCATACAGGCTGACGCAGAAAAAAAGATATGCGGGTGAAATACAACGTTAGCGCGTTATGAAGTACTAGTGGCGACATCTGTTGGTAAGTAGCAGAAATATTATTGTTTGTGACATACATTGTTGAGTAACAGAAACATGAACGCTTTATTTTATTCCATAACAGAAAAATGAACGCTTTATTTTTTTCCATAACAGAAAAATGAAGGTTTTATTTTATTCCATGAGCAATTTTTTAACTACTCCTAACAAAAATGAAAGTCCGATCAAAGATATGCTTTGTTCAGTGTTATTTTTAATCGCTATAACGATCACGGTTACAACGAACACACTGATATTACGCCCTAATATTTTGCTGTCACATAAATTATGTGATTAAAACCGACGTGCAGGATAAAATAGGTTACATGTAAACGTACGTTACGTCACTAATCACGTGGTTTATTTTGACAAGCTAAAAATCATTAGTTCTTCAATAAAAATATTATCATCAATACTATTATAATATATCACATATAAAAATGTTTGTCTATAGCGAACTCCTGGGTATAACGAACGTGAACTGTGGCTACTTGAGGGTTCACTGTATTAATATCTCTTATTAGTGTCTCGTCCATAATATTATTATTATATTAATAAAATATGGAAATTGTAACTTTACGTAAACCTATAGCAATATGTTTGCATGTAAGCCATAATAACTTGAGTAAACATTTTGACATGAAGCCGTTAATAAAGTTGAATGTCTGTTTTTAAAGGCAACTTAAACTTTTTGCATAATAGAAAATATTGACGATAAACGTATAATAAGTTTAAACACAGAAAGTTTTGTTTTGAAACTGTTTCCTTAAAATCATTTATATTCTGAATACAAATGAAAATTTGTATGCCTCTTCGAGTATAGTTTAATTCAAGATATTTGGTCGTGACTAAAGTAATCTTAGGCCCGTATTTACCTGGCCTAGTTAGTTATTTATTCCGTTGATTTATTCCCCTAGTAACTATTCCTCGAAATAAATAGCGATAATTCAATTCACCAAACGTAGTTCAGTTCATGTAAGTATAAATCGTATAAGAATAACTATTCTGTTCAATTTCAAGGGTATAAATATTTATTCGTCGTAGATGTGGGTAGTCTTCTTAGGAATTTCAATAAAAAATAGCACGTCACTGATTTATTTTAAATTTCAAAGCTTTGTCGATTGAGGAAGATAAAAAACAACAAAAATTTTCTCTTGGTAATTTTTGATAGAATGAACCGTTTTCGAGAAAATTTCCTATTTTTTATACTTTTCTGGGAAATTATGCATTTACAGATTACATACGCGTTAAAAACTTAAATCTATTCCAAATCTTCATGGTTTCCGGGCTTGTAGGTCGTGGTCCGGTGGTATTTCTACCTGACGGTTCGTCTCAAACTGCGGTAGACATTCTCAAAGGCGATGTGGCAGCGGTCGAAGTGTCCTCCTTGGCGGCTCCCTTCTTTTATGCCTAGTACCAGTGTGTTCTCTGTTCGGTCGTAGTCCGTCCCTCTGTAATGGAATTGCATACTTTCTTGATCCTCAGGAATTTCGGAATGACGACAGATTCTCAACAGTACAGTAGGAAGGCTAGAGAACTCAGTAGCCTAGCTTTCTTCTTTCGGAGTCCTCAGGAATTTCGGAATGACGGCGGATTCTCCCTCTGACAGAGGGACGGACTACGACCGAACAGAGAACACACTGGTACTAGGCATAAAAGAAGGGAGGACACCAGTCACTGACACACTGACCTGTGAGCCACCAAGGAGGACACTTCAACCGCTGCCACATCGCCTTTGAGAATGAATTAAGATTATTTGGGCCTAGCACCAATTCATATTTTCAATTCATTATTTTTTTTTTAATAATAAGTTGAAAATCCAATTGACACTTTTACCAGCTCTCGGGCTAGAACCCGGGAACTGGGGACTTGTAATAGAGGAACCATAGCAACGCCATGTAAACAACAGCGCCGCTACACTTTCGGCTATTCTCAAGCCCGCCTTTGAGAATGTCTACCGCAGTTGTAGACGAAACGTCAGGTAGAAATACTACCGGACCACGGCCTACAATCCCGGCAACCATGAAGACTTGGAAAGTTTGCACACCTGGACTTAAATCTATTGTTAGAGAAGTGAGAAAAAACTATACTATGCCCATAGTTGAATTAAAAACAATTTAATACTTGCAAAATGTACTCTCTGACTATCTATTAGTGTACGCAAAGTTTTAATTAATTAGCTGGCACTATTCAAAAAATAAATTTAAAAAACTTATTTTTTTTTTAATTTTAACAAAGCCGTTACGGAATACTTATAGACTTATATAAAGGTTTTATCTTAAAATTAATCATAGATTGAATCCTTAAAGTTTGTGCGTACTGCACATACTAATTAATAAACATCCTGTATATTGTTTTCTTCACTTTAGTCACTACCAGCGATCTGGAAATAAATTGTATGCATATAGTTACCGAGTTTTTGGGGGAAACATTCAAAATTTATTTTAAATATCGTTTCCCATTTTAAGTAGCGTATTTTCAACGCAATGTTGAATTTAATTCGTCTTTTTTCTTCACGAGACGAACATAAAATCTTATGGCTTTTTAAATTAAACTCCTTTATGTTGAAATGTGTTCATGCAATTTATACAGTCGGTATAACGATAATTACAGATTCCTTTTTTAAGGCTAACCTATACCAACCGACTTTTGGGATTGATTAATTTGATTTATTTTGCATTTTTTAAACTCGGGAAACTTTAATTCCCTGTAATGCAGGCAACCAGCTGCACGAAATTATTTTGAAGTTTGCCTGTTTGGCAGTATTTTTTCAAATTAAATAACCGAATCTAAATCGGATAAGCTGCGATACCACACACACACACACACCGTTTTGCGTCTAGAGTTAAAAATAAACGTTCAAGTGCGTGTCGAGTCACGCAAAGAGTAGGGTTCCGTACTATGTAAGTTATGCTAAACCTTCAATTTTGATAAAATAAAAACACATCCAAAATCTACTCAAAAGATCCATTTCAACCATACCCTACAAGAATAGGTACAAAAAAAAATTGTTTGCCCCCGTTTTCTGTTTTTAGTATTTGTTGATTAACTAGAAGATATGAGTGATACTTGACGTGAATTACAGCTTTATAGGTAATGGCGTTGTTAAAATAGACCTGGTAACAAAATAGGTCTAAAAATTTCAAATTTTACGGTCTCTAAAACCTACAATTTTGATCAAATAAATAAAAATAAAACCACATGCATAATCTAGTCAAAAGTTCCTTTTCAACAATACCCCACAAAAATAGGTACAAAAAAAATTTTGTTTGGCCTCCGTTTGCATGTATGGACGCCCTCCTTAAATAAACCGTTTTAATTTTTTGTTATTCTCTCCGTCTTTGGGCGGCGGTAATAAATATTATATGTAAATTTCAAGTCCGTATCATTTCGTTTTAAGAAGTTAGAGGCCTGTGACAGACAGACGGACCAGCATCGTTGGCACAACTTTCTGATACGGAACCCTAAAAAGAACATGAACAGTGACGCTAATGACCCTTGTTGTCGAGCGTCTATAATTCACAATTCATTAATTCAACAGTGATGTAGCCTCGCCACGTATGTCCGTTATTTTATTTATTAATTTATTGTAGATTATAGACGCGTCTACAACTTAGGTCATTAGCGTCTTAAATACATTGAATAACAATTCTCTTAAAACTAAATGACATCACAAAACATCCATGAGCTAATGTAGGATTCGAACCCACGACAATGATATCCAAATGCCGCTACGCTAACCGTTACACCACACTGTCCTCTCCGTTATTTTAATTCTTCATTAATATGTTTCGCTAAAGAAAACCGTATTCATTCTTTGCGGAAACTCTTTTTTGCAACATCATGGTTTTTATGACAATTTATATAAAGGGATGTTCGGCCATTTTGTGTCCGTTGCGGTCAATCAGTAATCAGCAATACAAACATGAACTTCACCTCAACTGGAGGATAGTGGAAAAAGAGGAAAGGGGCGAAGACTCTCTCACAAAAGTTAGAATAGATATAAAAGACCACATGATGTGACAAAGCGTGCATAGAATATTTATTGTCATGTTCTGACGTCCTCTTTGTAAACTTCTTTTCGAAAACAGACTTTCAAATCAACGACACAATATTTTGGTTTCGTTTTTAATCAATAAAATAAATACGTTTGTTTATATTATCTATACTAGGCATTATGCTGGGTTGCAGAAAACATTGTCAAAAATCTGATTTGTCAATGACCTTATTCTATTCCATTCTACAGCGTGTCTGAACCAAATACAGGTAATTGAAACACCCAGTATATTATAGTTATAGAGTTCTGGTAAATGTAGGTATGTACATTATGTATGTTAAACCTTTTATGTTAAAACATAACATTTGAATGTGATATTAACATCGTCACATTTGCATAGCGCGACACACCGTAACATTGTAACACAATGTGCGTTACGTCACCTTTATATGGCCGTTCAAATAAACCGAATAGCG
Source organism: Mongoloraphidia duomilia (assembly GCA_039654895.1). Classification (NCBI taxonomy): domain Eukaryota; kingdom Metazoa; phylum Arthropoda; class Insecta; order Raphidioptera; family Raphidiidae; genus Mongoloraphidia; species Mongoloraphidia duomilia. Next base: position 2,148,166 of record CM077526.1, read on the forward strand.
TCTCATTTCAGTTCATTTGTGAACGTTTTAAAAAAAAACTTTCTCCTTCTGCGTTAAAGTAAATGGAATACAGTACGAAACATTTTTAGAGTGTTGGGTCTCCAAGTCACTCTTATGAATATTATGAAGTATTGGAAATACCTTGTTTTATGTTCGTCTTGTGATTTCTTGTGATTTATCACTACGCGTTTCAGCAACGAGTTGCCATCTTCAGGTGTGGTTAATTATTTTTTTAAAAACACACATTGAGTATTCGTAACACTATATAATATTATGATGCTAAGCACTGTGTATTATGTCGTGGTTTGTGAAATACTGATTTAAATTTCGAGATTTTATGATTTATATAGTAGGTAAACAAAATTAATTTTGCATGCTTGCGGCAGAAATTTGATATGAAAATATCAAAATGACCTCAAAAACAGATAGCGATAGCCATGGATATTGAACAAAATGATGACGTTTTAGCTGTCAGAATAATTTCTAATCATTTTGTTACATGCGGCTATCGCTATCTGTTTTTGAGCTAATTTTGACATTTTCATATCAAATTTCTGCCGTTACAAAGCATACAAAATTAATTTTGTTTAATGACTTAGATGCAGAATTATGATCTAAAACTTTTATTTGAAGATATTTCTCCTAAAATAATTAGGGAAGCAGGAAATCGCGAAAGTTTGATTTTACGGGTTAAATCCCTAGCAGCAGTCCTGGTCACCACCCTGTATACTTTTATAAAATAGAATTTTTTTCGTTTATATTTTCGATCTCTCTGTATTTAAATATCAGACAGAAGAAACGTTTTTCATTTCCATAAAACGAAAATATTTTTTCACGTTCGTAAAAATAAATCTACATATTATTTTAATGACACATAAAACATTTTTAATGATGCCCGGTTTAATATTATAAACAGCGAAACTTTATTTTTATATTATATTAAAGGAGTTGGCTCGAGTGATGGAATTTTACTGAAATTTTATTTAACTAAATAGTTGCAACGTCAAATTCAATATTTCAAACTGTGTGAAGAGGTCAGTGTCGTGCACCGTCGATTTATTTTAAATTATGTTTAGAAATATCACTATGCAGAACTGGGCAGTGCTCAGTTCCTCAGAAATTTCGGAATGACGGCGGATTCTCCCTCTTACAGAGGGACGGACTACGACCGAACAGAGAACACACTGGTACTAGGCATAAAAGAAGGGAGGACACCAGTCTAGTGATGGGCGATTGTAAGATGTTTTTACAATCGAAAAAATTGCAATCGTTCATAATAACAATCGAGTCCACAATCGACTCGGAGTTTGATTTTACAATCGAAATGTTCGATTGTTCAAGTCGATTATTTGCCAGCGAATGAATACATATAATCGCGATTCAAGGTTATATGCTAGTCGATTAATGAAGTCTGACGTTTACGCTACTCGTTCATCGTTGATTCACCGTTCACACTGTTCAGTCGGTCTCAGAGCACTCGATTACTGCACAATCGACCATCCATCGACTCGACCACAGTTGTTGAGTGATGAACGATTATATATTATGTGGCTCTCGACAGTGTACATCGTCTGTACGATTCAATACTATGCAACTTGGTCTCGGTGAACTATGAAACAACAACAATCGAGTCCAAATGAAAACCATCGAGAGTCATCGAGTTGTTTGAACAATCGAGACAATCGACTAAAATATCTCGTAATCGCCCATCACTACACCAGTCACTGACACACTGACCTGTGAGCCGCCAAAGAAGACACTTCGACCGCTGCCACATCGCCTTTGAGAATGTCTACCGCAGTTGTAGACGAAACGCTAGGTAGAAATACCACCGGACCACGGCCTACAAGCCCGGAAACCATGAAGACTTGGAATTTATTTATTTATTTATTATTATAACTCCGCCCCCTGCACACAGTCTATAAGCTCAGGCATTAGGACATTTGTCTTCAATTAACAAACACCTCAAATTTAGTGAATTTAGTTTCTTCGGTGACGCACGTCTATGGACACACAATACAATTTTAAAACAAACGAGCTTAATTCCATGAAGCTTTCGTTTTCCTTCACACATCACCTAACTTCACGTACTATATGTAGGTACCTTCCAACAAATCGGCAACCGGGCTTAAACGCTTCAATGCATCTGTTATGTTGTTTAGACGCTTATTCGTTCCGATTTTGTAACTTTTAAAATATTGAAAATATAATCCCTCTACTTCTAAAATATATTTTTTCTTTTGACGTTCACAATTTAGAAAAACCGACTGGAAAGTCAGGCCTGTATTTCCCACCTGAGTACTGGCCTGGCCGATCGCTTCGTATGGACGTGACGTGACGCTCGAACGAAAAAAAAACGGGCTAATAAAGTTTCATTTTAAAAACTGAGCTTAACAAAAACTGTATCAACCAAATCGCATTGAAATTTTAGGTATCCTTATTTTTCGAACACGAATGATTTTTATGGCAAATATTAAAAAGAGGCTTGGTGTGTGGGTAAAATCACACTGCTAACTTCCCATTGGGTAACCTTAGAGATTAGAGACCAGTCTACCTTAGAGAAACTATTTGCAATACAGGTTAACATGTTTTTTTTTGTTATAAAAAAACAGCCACTTTAAATTTTTTGGAAACCTTATCAGGTGTTCATTATGTAATTATGCGTCGTATGAATTTGGTCCGGAGTCAATATCATTCTTTGTTTTTGAGATATGCTAGCCGAAAAAAAGTTCACCAACGTACGAACGAACGGACATACGTACGTACACACACACAGAGAGAGAGAGAGAGAGAGAGAAATATTTCTCTAAAAACAGTAGATTCTGACTCTAGGAACCTCAAAACGTGCAGATATGTCCAAATTTTTCATTCGCAAAATCGGACCCATTACAACAACTTTCAATCAGGCCCGGACTTAAAGACCCAGGGCCCCTAGGCACTTGACAGTTGGGCCCCCAAGCCCAAAAAAAGGGGAAAAATGGATTTGGATGGAAATTTAGCAAAAAAAAGTCGCCAATTGGGTTATCTTACAAATTTTTTGGGCTCTTTTCCTTTAATTTCCATCTGCGCGAGGACAGTCCAGTGGTTAGCGTCGCGGCCTCTGGATCAGACTGTCGTGGGTTCGAATCCCGCCTCCGCTCATGGATGTTTTGTGATGTAATTTAGTTTTAAGTTTATTGTTATTTAATAAATATATCTACACTATTAAGGTTTAGCACTGCGGCCATTGTTTTATTACCATCGACACAACTTATTTATGATTATGTTTTTGCACTGTCGAATTTTAATATGAAAAGCTACAAACTTTCCGTTAATCACTTTTAAGTTGTCTATACGAAATAAATAATTCTTTCATTGTAAACTTTCGCTATTGTAAATTAATGTTGTCCTCGAGTTGCTTTTGTTTAAAATAATTGAATGAGAAGTGTTATTAATGCGTATTTGGAATTAATTCTTCCATAAATGTCGATATTATAGAAACTTTGAAATTTCCGTGATATAACTTATTTCTTGACGTTCCTCTTTTTATCTCAATTAAATAAGCCGTGTTTAAAATAAAAGGTATAGCTCAAGCGTTTAAATCAATTATTTAGTCGCGTAAAAAGTAAATAAACGGCCAAGTGCGGGTCGATCCACGCAAAGATTAGGGTTTCGTATTATGTAAGTTATTCTAAACCTACAATTTTGATAAAATAAATAAAATAAAAACTAGTCAAAAAACCCTTTTCAACGATACCCCACAAGAATAGGTACAAAACAAATTTTTTTGACCCCCGTTTGTATTTAATTTTAATTTATTGTAGATTATAGACGCATCGACATCTCAGGTCATTAGCGTCTTTCAACTACACTAAATAACAACTATCTTAAAACTAAAGAACATCACAAAACATCCATGAGCGCAGGTGGGATTCGAACCCACGGCAGTCTAGTCCGGAGGTTGCGGCACTAAGCACGCTAACCACTAGGCTATACTGCCCTCCCCCCACTTGTATGTGTGAGCGCTTTCTTTTTTTTCTGTGTTTAGTATTTGTTGATTAACTAGAACATATGAGAGTGATACTTGACATGAATTAAAGCTTTGTAGGTAATGGCGTTTTTAAGATGGACCTGGTAACAAAATAGGTCTAAAAATGCATTTTTGACGGTTTCTAAAATATACAATTTTACTAAAATAAATAAAAATAAATACATATTCAATGATCTACTCAAAAGGCCCTTGTCAACGATACCCCACAAGAATAGGTACAAAAAAATGTTTTTTTTTGATGCCCGTTTGCATGTATGGGCGCCCCCCTTAAATAAACCTTTTTAATCTTTTATTACTCTCTCCGTCTTTAGGCTGCGGTAATACATATTATTATGTGTGAATTTCAAGTCCCTATCTCATTTCGTTTAGAATGTAGTAGTTTTTTTACAAACTTTTTGACCTTTGCACTTCTGTAATTATTCAGCCACTATCTAAAAATTCCTTTTTATAACTCCTGCTTCTAAAGTTCAATATTCGAGCACTGTGAGGCGGGCGTAAAGAGGTGTATTTTAGTCACCGTGCGTGAAAGTCCAAAGTGTGCGTAAAAGTACCGTCATAGTGCGTAAAAGTACAATCTCTACATCTTATAAATTCGAAATTTCCGCACTTTGTACAATACAAGCACTTACTGGCTATCGATCGATGTGTTCCTATATATAGTATCGCGCATACAAAGTCCACATCATGAGAGAGTCATGTTTTTAATGATTTATACAGAAGTTAATAACTTTAATAAAAATAAACTAAATCGTAACTTAGTCTGTAATTGTAAAGTTCTAAGGACTAGAAGAGCGAATTTTCCGTTTTCATAATTTTTTTTCTCTCTATTAAACCTTAGAAGCAATCGTTATAAAAAATTATGTTCGATACGTCCGCTTAAAGTAAGGTATTATAGTAGGCTCAAATTGAGACACGAGCTAAGGGACTGACGCATACACAACGAGATCTCGTGCGTTTAGCCCCACTCGCCTAACGGCTCGTAGAGGTATACAGCATACTCAATCTGGTTGTGTATGCGTCAGTCCCTTAGCTCGTGTCTCAATTTAAGCCTACTAGAATACCTCACTTTACGCATACGTATCGAAAATAGCTATTAAAATTCGTTTGAATCTGTTAAAATCAATGATGCGCATCACTCGGTTCGCTCGCTTGATCAAAAAAAGTGTAATTATTGTGTCCCACATGTTGCGTTGAGGACGCTCTAAGATTACACTTAAATCGCGACTGTATGCATAATATGCCAATTTAGACCATACAAAATATTATGTTTTATAAATTAAGTTCGCATTGAAAATAATAAAATATAAGTAATGACAGCATAAAGTTTTGCGGTCGAAGTAAAATATCTTCTGAGACATGTGACTGCGCCCAGCGGAGTTCCTAAGTTCGGAAGTCGGTCATCGAAAAGCTTTAAAACATCAAACGAACGGATTATTTACAAGCGCACCACACACGTTATTCGATTTATTTTCTTTATATTTACAAATAACAAACTAATATCTAGTTGCATAATAAAGTTTACGATAACTAGTCAAGAATAATTTGTTTTAAAATTGTTGGTTGACGAAAGTAATAAACTAATTTTGGATGACGGACTAATAGACCGAGAGCTAGTGACAGTTTTTTGGTGTTATTTATTCAAAGCCTTATTTTTGTGAAGATGTTGAGCGAGGCATATTAAAGTGTCCTGAGTAAGAGATTTTGCTAGGTAGCGGTATGGGAGGGATGCAGATCGCCCCCAACATGTAGGTAACAAAAAAAAATGGTCACAAATTATTATTATTGCTTCAAAGCTAAAATTGTTTGTATAGCTTGTCGGGGACCCAATAATGCCATTATATAATTTGCGGATCGATTGGTCAGTATTAAAGGGGTGGCAGATCACCCTAAACGTGTCATGTACCCGACGAAATTTATATTATTAGTTCAAGGTTCAAATTTTAATATGTTGTTACGGCGACTGTTTTAAGCATATATTTCAATTTGCAGAACAAAACGTCGGTATTAACTCCCTTGCAGAAAGATATAAACACCTAGGCGAGCAAGTTTCCCTCTAAAAGAGAGGGTTAATACCAACAGTTCTGCAAATTGAAATATATGCTGAAATATAATATGATGAAATTTAGAACTTAAAGGTTTATTGTATATAAAATAACTTACATTCTTCGATGAAACGAATTTTCATTTTTTGTCGGTGACATCGTAGCAACTGATATTCAAAATTTCACCAAAATTAATTGTCAAATATGACTCTAAATCACATATTATTATGTTTATTCCCCTTTTCTAGCAGCCTTGTAGGTAATATAGTGTTACGAAAATTATTTATACCGTTTTATTATGTCCGTAAAAATACACTTTTATTGGCTACGTAGTTATACACGTGTGGAATGCGCGTCGCCGTTCGCCGGGATGCCCCAATCCAATCCCCTCCATTTCCGCCGAGAGACCAGTCACCGTGTGCCGTGTTGGCACAATTAGTTCTCGCCCGTGCCGCTAGGCTATTGTATACGCCTTGTTGTAATGTCTATGGTTATACGCCAGTGACCCTTCATAAACAGCAGTTGTAGAACTGTTGGGAATGCCGCTTCAATTCATTCGTGCAACAATAGTATATAATATCCTATGTTGCTCCTGAAATTATGGGCTATTTCTTACTGAAATAATTATGTAAGTCAGTTCAGTAGTTTTCGAATTTTGAGGTAACTAACGTACACGATCCATACAAACATCTTCATTTATAATTAATATTAGTATAGATTTTCAGATTGATTGGTTGTAAACGCTGTAACATATCACCAATTCTGCAGTCGTCCTGCTGCGTTTTTGCAACCGGTTGATAGCTTTACACACGTCGCACTGCTGAGACCCAATCACGTGACGTCCTGCACTCGCTATATTCCAATTTAACTTTTGCACACACACATTCATCGAACCCCTTTCTCTTTTCTATTTGATATCCACGAAGGCATGTCCCTCCACATCATCTCCCCTCCTCCAACATCCCTCGGCGATGAATTGTCGTGATGTGATATTATACGCTCAATAGTGCCTAGTGACTTCCCGAGCGACAGAATGCCATCCAAGTATCTACTGAAAAATATGTTTCCTTTCATGATATATTTGTGAAGAAAACTTTTCAGTTTTGAATTGCAAAAGCAAAAATTTAACCAGTTAATGTATGATGTAAACAGACCCTGAATCCCCTAGGGCGAGGGCGTAGCCATGATGGGGCACTTGCCCCCCTAGATCATGCAGTCAATCGAACGTTAATTAAGGTTGTAATTACTATTTAAAAGGGTTAAAAAACATTCTAAGACAAAAACAGCGAAAAAATAGCAAAATTGCTTCAATATGTAAATTGGTCTTTTTAAAAAGTGTTCAGTGGCGTGCCTAGACGCATCATTTATCTTTAATTTCAGATCTAAACGTACTCTGTAAATTTAAAAATAAGGTCGAGAAAACGTAAATAGTGAACGTCTTAATAAAAATATATGAGCACTGTGGTTGGAATAAAAACAAAAATAAAGATAGTTACTTCTTACCACAACAGTTTTATTGATGGATGTACATTTCGAAAGCTATGCTTTCATCTTCAGCAAACAGTATACATGCATAGTGTTTGCTGAAGACGAAAGCAGGGCTTGAGAATAGCCGAGAGTGTAGCGATGCTGTTGTTTACATGGCGTTGCTATGGTTCCTCTATTACAAGTCTCCAGTTCCCGGGTTCTAGCCCGAGAGCTGGTAAAAGTGTCAATTGGATTTTCAATTTATTATTAAAAAAAAAAAATAATGAATTGAAAATATGAATTGGTGCTAGGCCCAAATAACCTTAGCTGTTGGTGGTCTTTAAAACACAATTTAACAATTTAAGACGAAAGCATAGCTTTCGAAATGTACATCCATCAATAAAACTGTTGTGGTAAGAAGTAACTATCTTTATTTTTGTTTGTGAACGTCTGTTTTTTATTTTCTTTCGTACACATGCAAGAGAAGAGCACAGTATTATTTAAATTTTAAACCATCAAGGGTATATTTTATAATCGGTAATCAATATTATAGATGTCGCTGTGTTGTGTTTTAAAGACCACCAACAGCTAAGGTTATTTGGGCCTAGCACCAATTCATATTTTTAATTCATTATTTTTTTTTTTTTTTAATAATAAATTGAAAATCCAATTGACACTTTTACCAGCTCTCGGGCTAGAACGTGGGAACTGGGGACTTGTAATAGAGGAACCAATAGATGTCGTCACGAGTGTTTAATAACGCGCTAACGTTCTAGTTCACCCATGAAACACTTTCCTTTGGAATATGATCAAACTTGATTCCAAAACACCGCGCGAACGAAGTCGCGGGTACAGCTAGTAGTAAATAAAAACAGATTTTTAGTTTTCAATGCATTTTTTTATTTTAGTTGCGGTACATACATAACAATATAATGCATAACGGTACAAAATTACGTAATAAATTGTGGTATTTTAAAGAGATACCATTTTTGAGCAAAGTTTTTAAACAAATATTCCAAAACAAAATCATAAAAATTTGTATCGTATATTCGTACAATTGTATTTTAAAGACCACCAACAGCTAAGGTTATTTGGGCCTAGCACCAATTCATATTTTCTATTCATTATTATTTTAACATTGGAAATGTTTATGTTCGTATATGGGGGCAGAGTTACGAGTTTTCGTTCAAGGCCAAAAGACAACGGTGTCGCGATCAAGTGAGGAGAAATCATGCAAAATTGAACAAGTGCAATTTTTTCGAAATGTGTTTTATATCATGTCTAGTTAATTGAGAGGTAGGTATTTGCGACGATCTGCGGTGTTATTTTTGAGCAAATGTTAATAAATACTGTAGAAAAATCCATTTAAAAGTTAAGTAATCAAGCAAAAGTCAACGCGTATATAACAGAAGAATAATAGGGTTATTCCTGACAAAACTAAACAGTGCATTGATAAATATTGTGTGTATAATAAACAGTTAATTATGTTCCATATATGCTGTTATCATTTCCAATGTCCTCGATGGTTGCAAGGATTGCGAAATCTGTGAATTTTTTTAATAATAAATTGAAAATCCAATTGACACTTTTACCAGCTCTCGGGCAGAACCCGGGAACTGGGGACTTGTAATAGAGGAACCATAGCAACGCCATGTAAACAAATTCGTACAATTATTTAATATTTTGGAACTGTCAAGGTCATCTAAAGTCTAAGACGTATGAAAGTACGTTTTTAATTTTTATTACTAACAATAATTATAATATAAGGTACGAGTAAAATGCATGAAAAATATCTTTTAGATCAGCAGTTCTCAACATGTGTTAGCGGAGTTATAAAATGGAACTAAAGGTCAATATAAAATTATAGCTCTATAGACTGGATATCGTACGTAAGTAAACTTTCTTCTAAGTCTTACTTTTACATTGGTACTTAACCTAACTTATTAGGGTTTAAGTAATATGCGATTAAAAACGTTGAGAACCGCTAGTTTAAACAGATAAGCATACATAATAATAAAAATTATCTTGTAAATTAGATAACACTAAATAGAACTTCTTTTATCAGAATTAATAAAAAAATCGGAAACAGATAAATATTTAATGTCTATTAATAAAATAAATTTCCAGGTATAAATACTTTTTTTAATATTTATTTGCTCAAATGGGGAAAATAAGCCATTCATATAAAAAAAAATGGGTCTTGACAGACGGACACCCAGCCAGCCAGACAGATGGACAAACGAGTGATCCTATAAAGGTTCCATTTTTTTTATTGAGGTACGGGAACCCTAAAAAACATATATCTTACATGAAAGTTCTTATTTTTTAGCTCTATTTAGCTGTTATCGATTAATTAAAGACGATATCTTGAGAATTAGTGTTCTACTCTATACAAATATTATGTAATTTGTAATGTAAGCAAAATAAATACAAACTTTCTTTTTTTGTCTGAAATTTTATATTAATTGATCACAATAGTTGCTTATAAATAAACCCAACTAATTTTTGAAGTGAAACATTTTTAGTTGCGATGAAAATGATTTAGATTAAAAGTGTAACGAAAAAATCAAAAAAAAACACCGTCAGAAATGGAGAAATTTAAATGCGCTGCAACATACGCCGTTGTACACAAAGCTCTAGCCTACTTACAGGGATTAAAGGTATGAATAGTTCAAAATCTTAGACTTGTGAATTTATGTACTAATAGCGGTCAGATCTTTTTGAAATTTGGTAGGTTTATAGAAAAAGACACGCTAAACTCAAAAATGCGAAGAAAAATCGTCTATCTTTTTTGGTTTAGAAATTATGCGTGTTTTAAATTTTCTTCCAGTTTTCAGGGTTTATCGCCCGTAACTTCTAAACGAAAAATGGCATCAGGGTTTCGTTCGACTTTTTGAAATCAGCGCGTCGGTTTATATTAGTGTACTTATTTTGAAAAAGATCTGGAACATTTTCCAAAAACGTGCAAAAATTACTTAAGGCACACTGGGTACTTTTTTGGCCTATTTTGGAAAATCTCTCCAATCTTTTTCGAATTAAGTGTACCTATAGAAAAAGACCAGCTGAATTCAAAAAGTCAAACAAAAATCATCTAACTCGTTTAGTTTAGAAACTACGCACGTTTAAAGTTTTCAGAGATTAACGCCCGTAACTCAAAAACGAAAAATGGTACAAATGTTTTCGATGAATTTTTGAATTCAGCGAGTCGTTTTACATTAGTGTACCTAATTTGAAATATAACGATCGGTTCGATTTTCCGTTATTAGGCGTATAATGTTCCCAGTGTCAATTTTCAGTTTTTCGAAAATACAAAATTCACAAAAAAGCGAAATTTGATAGTAAAAACGGACAATCGTTACAAAATTCATATTTGACTACGTCTGTAGATATTGTATCTAGTAAATTTTTCTAAAAAAACAATTCAATTAGCCTGTCAACATCATCAGAACGACGCTTGAATACGAAATTAATCCTTAAACTCGGATAATTTTAATCGCCTGTGTTGTAGGCAATCCAATATACACCGCCTTACACATTGCTAGCCTACTTACAGGGATTAAAGGTATGAATAGTTCAAAACCTTAGACTTGTGAATTTATGTACTAATAGCGGTCAGATCTTTTTGAAATTTGGTAGGCTTATAGAAAAAGACACGCTGAACTCAAAAATGCAAAGAAAAATCGTCTATCTTTTTTGGTTTAGAAATTAGGCGTGTTTTAAATTTTCTCCCAGTTTTCAGGGTTTATCGCCCGTAACTTCTAAACGAAAAATGGCATCAGGGTTTCGTTCGACTTTTTGAAATCAGCGCGTCGGTTTATATTAGTGTACTTATTTTGAAAAAGATCTGGAACATTTTCCAAAAACGTGCAAAAATTACTTAGGCTAACTGGGTACTTTTTTTGGCCTATTTTGGAAAATCTCTCCAATCTTTTTCGAATTAAGTATACCTATAGAAAAAGACCAGCTGAATTCAAAAAGTCAAACAAAAATCCTCTAACTCTTTTAGTTTAGAAACTACGCACGTTCAAAGTTTTCAGCGATTAACGCCCGTAACTCAAAAACGAAAAACGACACTAATGTTTTCGTAGAATTTTTGAATTCAGCGAGTCGATTTCTATGAGTGTACCTAATTTGAAATATAACGATCGGTTCGATCTTCCATTATTAAGCTTACAATGTACTCAGTATTAAATATAATTTTTTCGGAAATACAAAAAAAACACCGTCAAGAATGGAGAAATTTAAATGCGCTGCAAGCGGGGAACCGATCGGTATTGGCTTACAGGTAGCGCTGAGGGGGAACTATATCGACACGCTCCTTTCTTTGCAGGGCTGAATAGTGTATAGCCAGATGCAAAGAGTATAGTATAGCCATCTATAATAATTACATGAAATTAACTATATACATAATGTACATAGTTAAGATCAAAACCAACATATATTAGCGAGAACCAACATATATTACTGTTTAATTGGTGTTTACACATGATATAAATGTTTAACCATCAAGTTTCACTTCAGGCACCGTTGAGATTTCCGCGTACCCTTTTTTTTTAATTAATCCACGTTTATGAGTCCTTTAAAATAACCAGGAGTCAAAATATAAAAGCATCTGTCTATAAACTGAGTTAATTCTACAATAATTGTACTTTATATAATTTTATATTTTAATAACACAATAATGACAAAACTAAAATAACTAAAAATCTCACATAAGTTACATACTGCAAAAGTTACACTTCTCCTCAGCCGCTTCTAGTCCCCCTCCCCACTCCGTTTAATTGTTTAGATAGGGGTAAAGGAGCTTTGGAGGAGAAATTTTAGCGAGGCAGATCTTAAACTTTTGCAGGATTCATGACTTCTACAAGATTCTATTTTGAACAAAATATAATATACTTATAAATCTATAGACGAAACGTCGTACATTCAATTAAATAAATCAAATTATTTTGTCCACTATCCTGCGATTTTGCTTAATTTTATTATAATCACGATGGACACGATTTCTAATATAAACTTATAAATACTAAGGATTAGTAAGAGATCATGACAGTAATAATGCTTTTTTATGCCCCGTTTGTTTTCCAGTGACCAGTTGTTTTTCAAAAAAATATATAATATGGATTAATAAAAATAATAATATATATACAGATAATCCTTTCTATATTCTTTACACTTTTGTTTAAACTAGGGGTGCTCAACTTTGATTCTCAAATCACAAGATCTCGATTACATACCAAAATTACGTTTTTGATACATATTTTTCTTTTCATGAAAAATGTTCCTTTATAATGATTACCTTGAATAATTTTCCACAGAATTGTTTACGTGAAAAATGAACACCTATATTATAGCGTAAAAACAGCGTTCTATTTGGAATGTTTTAAAAATAAAAATTGATCCGAATATTTTAAAACTTTAAACACATTGATATTCGTGTTATTGCCGTTTTTTTCAGCTATATTTACTCAACGACCAATAATTGGCTGATTATAGACTTCAGCGAATGGCCGTACTGATTTTTCTGATCGATAATCTGAAATCAGAAAAAACTTGCATCATTTCACATTAAAGAATTTATAAAACAATTTGTTTTTAACAACAGAACATCTAATTAAAACAATTGATAACGAACGGATAATGAATGATTCATAAGCGGTAATGCAACAAATTATATATTACTATGTTCACATAGTTACATAAGATGACTCATCTTAAATTTTTATTGAGGAAAGGTCAGAAAAAAATATATTATCAACAGATTATTTCTAAAATTGCAAACTTTTGTTGACATGGCGCGATTAATTTGTCCGGTCGAATTTAAATCCTAAATTTAGTCACGATTTTTCTCACGTATGCATCGATTATATTTACATCCAGCTGATCCACTCGCAAAACACGTGAACATCAAGGTTAACAACAATAATATTTTGTTTCTTCCTAGAAACTGATACTCTATTGTTCTAAGAATCACGTTATCGACTAATAAATAAAATAGGGAGAAGAACAAATGAAAAATCTATAGTAATAATAATAAATTTCTGTCTACTTTAATTAAATTTGATACGGAAAAAAAGATCAAAATAAAATAACTTTTTAAAAACAAATCAGTTAATAACAAAAATTAAGATAGTCACTTCTTACCACAACAGTTTTATTGATGGATGTACATTTCGAAAGCTATGCTTTCATCTTCAGCAAACACTATACATGTATAGTGTTTGCTGAAGATGAAAGCATAGCTTTCGAAATGTAAGTACATCCATCAATAAAACTGTAACTATCTTTATTTTTGTTTTTATTCCAACCACAGTGCTCATATATTTTTAATTTTTTTTTTAAATCAGTTAATTTTTTACCTCTACCTAACATCCTTATTTTTATTACTGTACGGAACCCTCGATGCGCGAGCATTTGACCGGTTTTTATTTAAGTATTAGGCTTACCGTATCGACTTCTTCTTTATATTTAGGAATGTTCCGAACAGCCGCGATCAAATACATGACCAGAAGTGGTTCCACCGTGCAGTCGTCGCGAGCCGCCAACAACACCGAGTAGAAATCCTTCCAGGCCATCTCCTTGGTATACGGATCCTTCACATGGCCCATCCTTGTCACGAAACTGTATATCAACTCGTACTTATACTCCTTGTGCTGCATAAATCCTTGCAGAATGCTGTAACAATTGCAAAACTTCTGTCAATTTTTTTCTTAAACCACTTTAGGAACAGAGCATAACTTAGGTAAATTCTTATAAAATATCAATTGGATGGCAAATTGGTTGAGGTTTTCGCGGCCAGTTGATGAGCTGGTGTTGTCCTGATTCGGGTCTATAGGCCGTCGTTGGTTGGAATTGCTTCCTAACGTTTCGCTAGCACGAGTGGCGAGCTTCTTCAGAGGTCCTTCCATCTCCGATGCTGGATGTAGAATCCAGCATTCAGCATCGGAGATGGAAGGACCTCTGAAGAAGCTCACCACTGATGCTAGCGAAACGTTAGGAAGCAATTCCAACCAATGACTGCCTATAGACCCGAATTAGGACAACACCAGCTTATCAATTGGATATTGCTTTTGGTACGATCTAGAACGGAAAGTTATAAGGTTTTAATCTCGGAAATTTATTAATAACTATGTTTTTGCACTCACTTGCAGCCATCCTCAACGATCTCCTTATCATGCATGACATTGAAATGAGCTTTAGCTCTTATAAGAGGAGCTGGCACTTTCGGTGAATCCGGTTCTTTCATTACAGTCAACATCTGCCTTTTTATATTGTCGAAATTAAGAGCTTTGTCAAGGTCACAAGTCAAACCGAACTCGTCATCGGATGAAGCCGATGACATGCCGCTAGCACGTCTGACGGACCACCCAGGTGAATAAGACTCCGGCGACAAACTACTCGAATCGTAACTAGGAGACGAGTAACTGCCCCAACCGTTCACACTGCTTGGAGATGTCGCGTTCGAGTCAAGGTCAAAGGATTGACGTGGCATGTTAGAAACTCTTGCAGGTCTTTCAAACAGCACTCCAATTGATTGCGTCACATTGTTGGCTGACGTTATGGTTTCTTGTGTTGGGAAATTCTGTTGGTGAGATATGTTGCTTTGATTGGTTACGGTTGAGATATTATTTTTTAACGGTTCAGACAAATAGTCGACAATATTACTGATCTGTTCAATCCGTAGCAACTCATCAATTATTTCAGATTCAACCGTTGGATCTACGGCGACTTTCAGAAAATCATAGTTGTTCAAACTGTCGGAATTGGAGTCCGTGAAATTGACATTAATCTGTTCGTTAAAGCTCGGTTGTAAATCTTCGACTTCGGGATAATGAGTTGGCGAGCTGTTGTTAAATTGATTCTGATATTGAATATTTGGTACAGTTATGGAAGATCTAAAGCTATTGCCGCTACTAGAGTTTAATTGATTTATTTGTGCAAACGATGGCAAACTTTGGTCATCATAAAGCGAACGGGGCAGATTTTTTTTGTGTGTCTCCCGCTGAAATAGAATGAAATTCTGTTAATAAAAAGTTCTTATTTCGTAAAGTTGAAAGCTTTTTTTTGATGAAAACAGTTGTTGATGCTGGTACAAAGAGATACTGAAAACTCGTTTTGCCGCTAGTTATCAAACATAAAATATCCAAAAAAAAACTCACAAATAAATCAAAATTGCAGACACGTTGAGCTTGAGAATGGCCAAGAGTGTAGCAATGCTGTTGTTTACATGGCGTTGCTATGGTTCCTCTATTACAAGTCCCCAGTTCTCGGGTTTTAGCCCGAGAGCTGGTAAAAGTGTCTATTGGATTTTTAATTTATTATTAAAAAAAATAATTAATTGAAAATATGAATTGGTGCTAGACCCAAATAACCTTAGCAGTTACTGATCTTTAAAAACACGATTTTTTTTGCAGACACGTTATTATTTAAAAAATAATTTTAAAGCAAGTTGATAAAATACTCAACTAAATAAATTTTGAATTTGAAGTTTAGTCTAGTCCACTTATGTTGAGTTGTTTATCACTTATCGGATTTACATTTTTAATCTTTTATTTTAAACGGATATAATATTTCCTTATTTGTCACCACAAAACATAAACTGAATAATTAGCTATTTTAAACTACTCGCCAATGGATTTATTATTTTTTTTCTTCTTTTCATTTGAATAGCATAAAAAAACAACCTCTTAACTTTGATTTTGTACATATTGTTTTGTTATTATTGGACTAATATCAAGTAATTCGTAGAAATCAAAAATAATATTATACTTCGAAGGTTTTTAAATTTTCTATTATTAGAAGTCTAGACGAAATCTGTTAAATACAGTAGGTCCCGCGGTCTTCCGCGGATAGTAGCTATAACCACTTGTAAGCCCCAAATTTTAGCACACATCATGTAGGAACATTGAAACAGGAAAAAATCAAAGAAAAATGTTCTACATTATTTATTTAAAATTATCATGAAACGTCATTAGACAAAAAAAATTAACCTTCATAATAATTATGTAGTACGTAAAGAGAAAATTTAATTTTATTTAGAAGGAATCAACTGAGATCAGAACACCTCGTCGTACACTTTTTGACACGCGTTACGAGTACCTTCTGTACCGAATACACAAAAAATCCTTTAGCAATTCATAAGGAAAATGGCCTTAAGCAATGCCGGATTTAGAGATCTGGAGGCCCCGGGGCAACAAAGGAGTGGAGGCCCCCTGGCCCCAAATAAAATGGACAATTTTTTTGAGTCGAGTTTTCCAATAAATAATTTATTGTGAAACCAAGTATAAATTCTTTTATTATTTAACAAATATATAAATATAATCGATTTAGCATATTTTCAACGACAAAATTTAATAACCGAGAATTCAGAGATTTTTTTTCCCGAAGTCTCTATTGTGGGAGCCCACTTTTGTGGAGGCCCCGAGGCTATAGCCCCGGTTGCCCTCCCCTAAATCCGGCCCTGACCTTAAGTCTAAACGTTGCTTTGGACCAGGACACGCAATAATTACGATAATTAGTGATAAAGAACCATCCTTTTTTGGAAGCCGGTTAAAAATACAGTACAATATAGTACAAGAGATTTCAAGGAATTGCAAATTTTTTTTTTTAATCGCTACACAATGAAATTAGCTATGAAAGACATGCATAAATGTCTTACCTCATATGGAGAAGATCTTATTTTTTTATCTATCCCACGAGTTTTGGCTTCGTCTTCAGACTCTTCATCATCAGAACTGTCTGAATCTTCAGTTCTGATTTCGTTTCTACATCCACCTACCGTCTGTTTATCTTTTATTTTATGAATTTCCTGTATCTGTGATTTGTCAATTTCTTTCAGTATCGTTTCTTCTGATGGCTTCTCGTTTTCTGACGGCTTGTCTTCTGACGGCTTCAAGTCTTCTGACGGTTTCAAGTCTTCTGACGGCTTCACATCTACTGACTGCTCCTCATCTACTATTCGAAGATGATTTTCGAATTGGATGTTCAAATCGTCGTCAGTTTCTTCCGTTGGGTTTTCGTCAAGTTTAAGATTCCCCAATCGGCCTACCAAATCGCAGTCTGATCCAATATCAGTGTTAGATATTTTGTTACTATTTTCATCCATATTTTCTTTATTTTCAGCGTTTGAAACGTCTACTGAATCTTTATTCGCGTCTTCGTGATTCTCCAGTATATTTGTTTTATTTTCATTCAATTTTTCATCTGAACTGTTACCTTTTTGTTCTCGGTAACTTTCATTCAGCATTTTGTCTTTTAATTCGATTTTTTCCAAACTTTTGTCCTTCGACATTTTATTATTCTCCATTATTGAAATTTCTGTATTATTGTTCATTTGTTTCCTGTCAGAACACTGGACAGTCTTTTTTAATTCCATTAGAAGCTTCATGACTGTTTAAAATCATTTGTTAAACTTTCACCAAAACACGCATGTCTCTGAAAACAATAATAATAATAATTAAAAAAGGCAGAACTGGCAGTTTAAAAAAAAATGGATGCGTGTACTTTGTACGCGCGTTAGAAGTTATACTTCTTTGGCGTGATTAAGAACTAATTTTTAATTTGCATGCAAATAATTTATTGAAACATAAAATAATAAAAGGACTGGAGTGAATTTATTTATATTTGTTTATATGGTAACTATGGAAATCATTAATGCTACAACTTCATCCTGTTAAATTTTTTCATAACGCGCCAAAAGAAGTATAACTTCAAAAATGAAATTACATTAGAGTGGACTGTCTAAACCAGTGTTTCTTAAAGTGTTAACATTTCAGCCACATAAATATTCTAATAAGTACCACTGTTGAAATACAAAACAAATAAAAATGAAACCCTTGAAAATTTATTTTGCAATTTTGCACCCTATTATGTAATATGGCCCAATTTTTTTGGGAGGATAGCATAACAGCGAATAAGGTTCCTAAATTACGAGGAAAAAAAAAGTATCCGAAAATCATGGCAGGTGTGAAACATTGGAAGCAATGCAAAAATATATTTTCACAACGCTTGTCTCTAAAAAGTTTTTTTTACAAATATTTTATTTTGTCCAGGTGTGAAAGCTTTCACGGCCGGCATTGTTCCAAGTCTTCATGGTTTCCGGGCTTGTAGGCCGTGGTCCGGTGGTATTTCTACCTGACGTTTCGTCTACAACTGCGGTAGATATTCTCAAAGGTGATGTGGCAGCGGTCGAAGTGTCCTCCTTGGCGACTTACAGGTCAGTGTGTCAGCCCCACCACTACACACTGCGCAGTTGACCAATTACAGAGAGACGGACTACGACCGAACAGAGAACACACCATGGTACTAGGCATAAAAGAAGGGAGGACACCAGTCACTGACACAATGACCTGTGAGCCGCCAAGGAGGACACTTCTACCGCTGCCACATCGCCTTTGAGAATGTCTACCGCAATTGTAGACGAAACGTCAGGTAGAAATACCACCGGACCACGGCCTGCAAGCCCGGAAACCATAAAGACTTCGATATTATTTTGCGTTTATCTTGTACAATTGCTTATTTTATCTCATATTGCAATTTTGCTTCGTTTTAATGTTCAATTGAAAGTATTGTTTTATATTTTTCTTACAATTAATGCGCGTTAAACCCATTTAAAATAAGGGACTTCACTTTTTTATGAAGATAATACTTATCAAATAATCAAATAATAAATTAAATAATAATCTGTTATCGTAGTCTTTTAATTAAACAAAGGTGCTCCTAACTAATTAAATGCACATTTATTTATTTTTATTATTTACTAGCGGTAACCCGTGGTTCCGCTCACGTATATTTAAACTTTTTTATGCCTTCCCATACAAACTTCAACACCCCGTTGCACTTCTCATTAAGGGTTGTCTTAAAAAATCCTAAAATACGTGTTTTATTATTAGTTTTGAAGAGTATTTATATTTTAAACCTTCAATTTCAAGTTAATACACGCAGGGAATACATTTTTCTATACAAACCTTTTTACCCTATTTCACCCCCTTAGAGATCGATTTCCGAAAAATCCTTTCTTAGTGCACCTCTATACCCTGTAAGGAATATAATTTCCAATTTTCATTTTTCAATCTTTAATGCTTTAGGCTGTGCATTACATCCCCTTCTGACCCTCTTAAGGGTTGAATTTCGAAAAATCCCTTCTTATTGGGAGCTTACGTCACAAACGGAACCTATTGTATCAAGTTTATAGCTAGCAGTTTGGCCTGGGCGTTGCGTTGGTTAGTCAAAAAAACCCTACATCCCTATTTTACACCCTTAGGAGTTGAATAACAATTAAAAATAGTAGCCTAGGTCACTCCTGACAGCCTCGTATTCATGTCTGTAAAATTTCATCGAAATCGACATAATACATAAAAATTGAAATAAAACATCTTAAAACGTTGAAATTCCAAGAATTGACTAGAATTAAATCAAATTAGTCAAAAGTTATCACACGTGAACAATTCCGCGAATCATCAGGTTCAGGGCGGGGCAAGGGGGTAAGGGTATCACTTCCAAAAATAATGTGAAATGCGCATCAACGGAATACAGATTAGTGAGACGGCCATTTTTATTATAATTACTTTCTGTGGTAAACCCGGAAGTGTCCGAGTTTTGAAATGCTTGGGTAGAATCCAGATAATTTAGTGACATTACTATGCCTATCAACAGAATGAAGGCCAAGTAATCATGAACACAATGTTGGTAAATTTCACGCGATATTTGCATGTATATTTATATCAAATTAATATTTTCTTGTAATCGAGACCACGTGACGGTCTCTTGGC
The DNA here is from genome assembly GCA_039654895.1 of Mongoloraphidia duomilia. Lineage (NCBI taxonomy): Eukaryota > Metazoa > Arthropoda > Insecta > Raphidioptera > Raphidiidae > Mongoloraphidia > Mongoloraphidia duomilia. Next base: position 2,168,475 of record CM077526.1, read on the forward strand.
TCTTCTTATTTTAATACGACTTACACCCAGTGGCGGACTAAGCCGGTCGGAGGCCTGGGGCGGCAGAACTAAATGAGGCCCCCGGTCTGCTTAGAAATTGATGTATTTGTAGTGTAAATTTCGTAAAAAATGACTAATATAGGTAGATGTAATGGCTGACAAAAAAAATCAAATATTTATAATAAACGATCTACCTAACGTTTATATTTTGTATACGTACGGGGCCTCCAACTTCAAACTGCCTCTTACTTAACTATTCGATTACGCACATAAATTTGGAATAATCAAGATAAAAATAGAATAGGAAGAAATCCTTTCCAAAAGATTTTTAAAATTCATTTATTAAGCGCTTTCGGAACTTAGTTCATCTTCAGAAGTTCCGAAAGCGCTTAATAAATGAATTTTAAAAAACTTTTGGAAAGGATTTCTTCCTATTTTATTTTTATTTTGCCTCTTACTTACTAAACATATTTTGGCCTTGTTTGCGATTTGATTAAGAAAGACTTCTCAAGATTTGGAGGCCCCCCAGGACCAGAGGCCCGGGGCGAGCCGCCCCCTTAATCCGCCACTGCTTCCACCTGACACATTGTAATATTATAATGATCATGGTTCTTATATAGGCGATGGTGCAGCTATAATACGTAAAACTATGATTGGGAATCCCCACCAATGTTTCATTATATGGCGCAAACATACAATGAAAAAGACACTACTTGATTTACATATTAAGTAGCAATAAATTCCACGTAATCTGAATTGTTAACTGGTAGTATATTTGCCAATGTTGCATATAGTGACAATTGACATACACTATTGGCGCCGGTCGAGTGGCAGGAAATTTGGTACACATATATTATTAGAATTCATTACTTTACACCAGAGGTTCCCAACTTCCCTAAGGCTCATTTCGCACCAAACCAGTCCAGTCCAGTCGCGCCCAGTCAAGTCGGACGCTACTGGAATGAACATATTAACTTATTGTTGAAATAAAGGCAATGTGTAAATCTGGTTTCATACTAAGCGCGTCACGTCCAGTCCGATCGCGTCAAGACTGATTGCGACTCAGCCGGTTGAATTTTTAATGCCAGTCAGTCCAGTCTTGACACTCAGAATGGAGCAAGTAACGAACTGATACTTTTTGCACATCACTTGACGCGACGTATTCAGTGCGGAAGGAAATATTGACGTGACTTGACTGGACAAGACTTGACTAGACGCGACTGGACTGGACTGGCTTGGTGCGAAATGAGACTAACTGTGCGTCGCGACGCCCCAGGGCGTCGCGGTGCTATCCTAGGGGAGTCGCAATTTCAGAACTTCAGTCCCAATTTGAGAAGTTATGCTCAGAAAAGCAAACTTATCCTACTCATTAATTGTATTGTTGGTAGTTTTTTCTAATTATTAGAATTATAATTCAGTAAATAATAATTAAGATTCAATATTCTATATGGAGTTTTATTTGAATAATAAAGTAATTGTATTGTGTGCTAGAGCTACACACAGGTATCTTCTTTTAGAAGGGCGTCGCAAAAAATTGCAGCCTCTAAGGGGAGTCGCAGTAAAGAAAAGATTGGGAGCCCCTGCTTTACACTGTACGAAGCCTATAGGTGCAATTGGGCAACTCTAATGCTGGGTTGCAGAAATTATTGTCAGAAAATCTTATTTAACAATTACCTTAAGATTGTGAATTACAGTCGCAGGAGATGTCGGTCTGCACCGGCTAATCTCGAGAACTATCTAACGGGTTTGAATTCGGTTTCTTTTTTATTCGATAACCTATTTCTTGGGGAAGGTTTAGGTCTATAATAACTATCCGACCCGGCTTCGCCCGAGTGCAAATCGGATTGATTTAAAGTTTAATCGAAAGCGGTGTGAACGTATGTGTATAATTTTATAGTCGCGAAAGAGCGAAGCGAGTGACGAAGTAGCATAAATTAAGTGGCAAAAACCCTGCCATCCATGGCACTACAGTGATCTGTAAGATCTCTGTAGAAATACGTTACAAAAAAATAGAGCAGATATTTTTTGAAAAAGTCATTTGGATTCATACTTAAGTTATAAAAAAATTGCCATAATTAAAAAAAACCGGATATTTTACGCACGTTGCGAACAATTTTATTTTTCTAAAGGCGCTTAGTAAAAATGGTATACATTCTTTTGTTTCTTAAATGCAAAAAAGTTAAATAAACAAATGAAATTCTCGGAATTGCACCACAAATTTTAAATTTGATAAGTGATAAGATGGCAGTTAAAACAAAAAAACAAATTATTTCCTTGTCATAAACCACAAATATGAGAAACATACACAAAAGAATAACGACCATATTTTTTTGTCTTTTATTTCAAAAAAGTTAAAACAACGTTCTAAGAGGGCATTTTCAGTGTATTTCTCTACATGGTACCTGTAATATGGCACGTACTATATTAGCGTAGGTTGGATGACAAGAACAAATTGGCAACATCCTTGAAATATTGAAATTGAGGAATCATTTTAAGGGTATTAAGAGTTTAAATTTAAAATGTCTTATTTTGACCAAAAACAAATTTAAGTAATGAAGTAGATAAAAAAATACACAATGTCTGGCAAATTTATAACGTTTATAAAAGCCTTTACCGAAACCTGTTGTACTGTAATACATAGACGTAATGTTCATATTCATAATTCATGGAATTCATCAGACAAAAATTCAGACTAAATTACTTCTGACGTCAAACCGCACAAATGTAGGTAAAATTATTGAAACATAATTTTTAATAAACCAATATCAAACCGTCAGGTTTAATAAATATTTCTTTTTCGAAAAAAAACAAAAAAAATGACATACTTACATAGCATGACGTCACCTTATCAGTTCAGATAAAAAACATACACTTTGTAATTTTCAGTTCACAACTTTGTATAAAAAAATATAAGAAATCTTTTCAAAATAATAATCACAAACTTTTGCACTACATGTTAAACACTTACTAAGACTTGTCAGTTATATTCTTAGTAATTAATTAAGTAATTAAAGAAAGTTTAAATTATTTTAGCGTCTGCGTGTTCGATGCGAATTGCGATAGTCAATTGTCGCGAATTGCGTTTGGCAAGTACATCAGCTTGGACTCGCGCCTGTGCTGTGAGCAGAGATTGTACGCCGTGACGTCAGCACGACACAGGTTCGGCTTTAACAGGGATTTTAGATGGATTCCCAACTAAAGGTACGTGCAGTACGCAGCTGGGATTCTAGATGATAGCATGTATGGCAGATGGTGGCTGAAATTATTATAGGTTTGCACAACGAAGCTTTGATACTAGGATTGACACAAGCGTAAGTCGCGTTTGAAATGTCAGATAGCGAAGACGAATATTTGTGTTCTTCTGCTACAAAGTGGTATATTTTGAATGCAAATTTGGGTAGGAGCTATCATGTCCACCCTATTAATAGAAAACGATCTAAATATGGCGAATTTCATCATTTATACCAAGAATTAAAATTTTATCCAAACCGGTTTTTTGAATATTTACGTATGGAACACTTTTAAATACGTCTAAGAAAAAACTCAAAACAAATTAAATAAAAACTGGCAAAATTTCACTTATTAAACTAGTCACATCCATTGCGAAACTTGTTACGGCCATTTGACAGTTGTCACACGTTGATTGTAATAGTCAGCGCGCTGAAAAAATGGCGAGATAATTCTTGAATCTACCAGCTCTTGTAACAGCGCTTATACCTGCTACACTTACTGCTTCGTTGTGTACGCTCGCATATATAATAATTAACAATGCATTAATTTAAGCAAGTCCTGCTATGATCTACGCTACCATCTAGAATCCCAGCTGCGTACTGCACGTGCCTTAAGATCTGGTTACAGTCTATTCTGAAATGGTCTAAAGTAATAAATCATGTTGGTTTGAAGGTTTTACGCCTATAGAAGACCATAGTAGGGATGCGCAATACGGATCGATATATTTTAGTTTATCGATACTTTAGCTTTCGATATTCGATATTTTGTATCGATTTTTTAATGCGATACATAATGAGTATCGATCATTTTGGTGCGTATCGATTTATTGTCTATAGTGTAGTTCTTAGAATGGTTATTAGCCGGATTGCAGTTTTTTTTTGCTCGTATAGATTTTATTATTTTCTGGGATACTGGATCGATCATGTATCGATATACTGAGTATCGATCTTTTATAATTCGATTTTATACTGTATCGATACTTTATAATACGATCCAGATCGATACCTAGTATCGATACTTTTTGGTGGATCGGAACATCTCTAGACCATAGTCAGTGACATCAACGCTCAGGTATGGCAGGAAATGCAGTAAGGAAACATCCCGCAATTTGAATCCAATAATAATTAACATGTTAATATTGTTTTGTTCAACACCCGCAAGAAATATGTAATTTCGTGGCTCTACTGAGAGTGGGCGAAATAATGAATTCTCTGACTGTAGACGTAGAGAGTGGGCGAAATGCCATTTCGCCCACGCTCATTACGGGGAACGTTTACGCAAGTGTTGATAGTTTCGTCAATCAATCAGGTCACCCATTATTTCGCCCACGCTCAGCAGAGCCATGAAATGACATATTTCTTGCGGTAGTTGAACAAAATATTGTGTGCGACTATTAGTCGAAAGAGGAGATTCCTCAAGTGTGGAATTTGCCGCACGAGCGTAGCGAGTGCGGTAAAACACACGAGTGGAATCTCCTCTTTCTCCCACTAGCCGCACAATATACTATTGAATTTATCTACCTATATTATAAATTTTCATAATTTATATTTTATATCTGTGGCCTTTCAAATCAAAATTATTAAATTTTGACATTTAGGAATTACAAGTCGAAAAATGCATGAGCTATAAGCAACTAGAAAATCGTAAGAAACAAAATATCCGGAATGTCTATAATCTACAACCTCTCTCTCTCTCTCTCTCTCAAAATCCGGAAACATCAAAAATTAAATTGTTTATTTAAATTCAAGGTTAAGCCAAAATTCTGATTCAATTAAATATTAAGCTTCAGTCAACAAAAGTTATACAAAAAAGTAATGTTTGAATTACGCGACTAGGTCTGTGACTGGTGAAAAAAATAAATATTTATAATTTATTTAGTCCCACACTGAGTCATTAGATAAACATGTAACTATCTATAATAATATTTTGTGCGTTTATATTATGTTTCTAAACCGGTTTTTATGTAAAAATAAAATTCATTGACGTATTTCATTTGGCCTCTCATGCAGTGGCGTATAACTATACGGTATAGCAGGACTGGTCCCCACTACAAGTCAGTGGGGTAACGTGTGGCGGGGAGGCCCAGCCATCATAGGGGTCCAACCAGGTCGATGTAATATTACATATATTTAACTACTTTTACAAACGTAGTATATAGAGAATAAACTGCAAAATGTATCGTGATAAGGGACTCAAATTTAATTTTGCGGGGGAGCCTTAAGAGTTTGCGTTACGCCACTGGTACAAGTGCCCCACGGCAGCAAAAATAAGTGGATGTACAGCACACCACTCGATGAAAGTAATTTTATTCCTTTCAAATCCACCAAAATCAGTTTTATTTTATTCAACCGTTTTCGTTTTTTTTTCTTTTGCGCCTACATTTATTTACGTGTGAGTGGGGGGGAGGCAAAGTTCTTTTTTTTCGGTGAGCTCAAATTGATCTTTATTAGGCTAGATGGCCCACCATAAAAATGTTCCAGGCGCCCCAAATTTATAGTTACGCCATTGCTCTAACTGCTTCCGATTGGTTTGAGTGACCAACCGCGTGTGTTACAGTGCAGTATATAGGATTACGTCAGCATAACAGTTAGTTGCTGCTTTTGAAAAAATATATACTACTACATAGAGAATACCACCGAGTTCAATAACGTTTTCTTTGATGTTTCACATCTGTCGGGGGTCCCAAGACCCACACCCTTTTTTTGTTTCTTAACAGCGGTATTGCAGACTACTGCAGCTTCAAGGTCGTGCTTGTTGCGCCTGTGCATTGATTCTCCTACAATTGCCACTAATTAATGTTTTCTTTCTGGTATTGCAACAATCCGAATTAGAACAAATTAAATAGTGTAAACGTTGTGAATATATAGATCAGTAGTCCTGAAACTATATATTTTAGTCAAAACGCAAAATTAGGTAATTGTATTGTCCAGATCGTCACATGTGTAAATACTGTTCCACTATATTCTTCATATGTTTCTGTGGATCCAAGGCCGGCGAGAGAGGGGGACAAAGGAAACAACTTTATCGAACATCGAACTGGGGAGGGGCACCGTACAATAGATTATAATAATCTATATTTATTTACTTATATATTTTGAAAAAATTAAAATTAAAAAAACTAAACCCCGACGGCCGACTTATAAGTACCTACGTAAAAGAAGTAAACTAGCTTCCAATATGAAAGTTAGTTAGTTATTGTACATTTTAGAAGTTCTGTAACTATGGTCATTAGCGTCTAATCCAATATAATAAGTAGTCGGGCAAAAAAATATTTGTTTAGTAAATAATAAGTAGATAATCTCATTGCTGGCATACTTAAACTTTTTATATTGGATTATTAACTTCCCATTGGAAGTTATTGTAATGGGTCCGAAAATCGAAATCAAAAAGGAAAAAAAATTTTTATGTTTCAAGGTCACTACACTATTTTTACACTACTTTTAGAAAGATGTCTGTGTGTGTGTATGTGTGTGTGTGTGTGTACGTATGTACGTACGTACGTACGTATGTATGTGTCAATTTCTTTCTAAGACGAAATCTCGAGAACGAAAAATGATATCGACTACGTTGGGGTGCCAATCGACGCGTATTAACGTAAATATGATCTGAAAGGAATTTTTTTAAAATCGGTTCAGCCGTTCTTTTTTCTTAACCAAATAACCTCCAAAAAAGTAGATTTTACACAATATCTCGCGAATAAAAAATTATATCGACTTCGTAAGGGTGTCAATCGAGGCGTGTTAACGTCATTTTGATCCGACATAAATTTTATAAAAATCGGTTCAGCCGTTTTTTTTTTTTTTTTTTTTTTTTAATTATTGATGTTTTAATGATTAAAATGATTACTTTTCTGTGTAATATCTAATTTAATTATTATTATTAAATATTTATCAAACTGGGAAGTTCGTCGTGTGGACCTCAAGGGTCGCACTTTAGTCCTAATAAACGACCCACCTCACGGCTTGTTAATTATTAAATTATTATTAATATGCGCCCTACAGTAAAAAGTATTCTTTTCTGTAATTATATTATTTTTTCATTTAAATTAAGTTATTATTATTTGAAAGTGCGCTGATATTTTTTTCAAATGCTCCTTTATTTATTTATTGTTGATTACAGACGCGTCGACAACTTAGGTCATTAGCGTCTTAAATACAAGAAATATTATAATATATCACTTAAAAACTAAATAACATCACAAAACATCCATGAGCAGAGGTGGGATTCGAACCCACGACAGTCTGATTCAGAGGCCGCGACGCTACCAACTGAGCCATACTGTCCTCTCAAATGCTCCTATTTTTAGGCGCGACCTAAGCGAAGCTAGAAGCGCCTATATACACTCACTTTTTTAAATTATGTTAATAGTATTATAGATAAAGATATAATAGGTAGAGGTACATGCTGCCATTCAACGATCAGAGTCAAAGAACTTCTGGTTTTTCCCTGGGTATTCCCAACAAGGTCAGATTTTTTAATTTATAGCAAACAAAAAATTCAAGAAAAAAATAGTTGATATACAATAATTTGTAACAAGTTGTTTCTTTTTTAAGAAATATTATAATAGATAGATAGATGAATATAGTAGATAGATAGATAAATAAATTTTATTTTTCCGGGAACTGCCTTTTATCCGTAATATTAAATAATAATATCCAAAAAGTAAAAACACATTTTGGTCGCATTTTGGCCTTTTGAAAAATAAGTATATATGCATAATAAAATTATTGTTGTTTTTAGCATTTTTTCATATTTCATTATTCATAATATATTTATTAATTTAATAACTACTTATATATAGGTACTTAAATAGTTAAATTTGAAAATTATTCAACATAATTTCAAAATGATAACAAAAGAAACCTATTGTGGACGAAAAACGGCCCTAATGTTTTCGGTGAATTTTTTAAATCAGCGAGTCGATTTCTATAAGTGTACCTAATTTGAAATATAACGATCGGTGCTATCTTCCGTTATTATAAGCTTACAATGTACTCAGCGTTAAATTTCATTTTTTCGGAAATACAAAAATCATAAATGCTTCTAATTTGATTATTATAAAGACTAATTGTTGCAAAATTCATATTTTATTACGTCTGTAAATATTGTGGCTATTCAGTTTATGTAAAAAAACAATTTAAATAGCTTGTTCACATTGTTAGAATAGCAAGTAAAGTCAAAGTTTGCCCCAAAAAGACAAATATATATTTAATCGCCTGTCACTCAGGCAACCCACTTAACGCCTCTGGGCTCAATGCTAGCCTGCTTGCAGGGATAAAAGGTATAAATATTTCAAAACTTTAGACTTGTGAATTTATGTACTAATAGCGGTCAGATCTTTTTGAAATTTGGTGGGCTTATAGAAAAAGACACGCTGAACTCAAAAATGCAAAGAAAAATCGTCTATCTTTTTTGGTTTAGAAATTAGGCGTGTTTTAAATTTTCTTCCAGTTTTCAGGGTTTCTCGCCCGTAACTTCTAAACGAAAAATGGCATCACGGTTTCGTTCGACTTTTTGAAATCAGCGCGTCGGTTTATATTAGTGTACTTAATTTGAAAAAGATCTGGAACATTTTCCAAAAACGTCCAAAAATTATCTAAGGCTAACACTGGGGACTTTTTTGGCCTATTTTGGAAAATCTCTCCGATCTTTTTCGAATTAAGTATACCTATAGAAAAAGACCAGCTGAATTCAAAAAGTCAAACAAAAATCCTCTACCTCGTTTAGTTTAGAAACTACGTACGGTCAAAATTTTCAGAGATTAACGCCCGTAACTCAAAAACGAAAAACGACACTAATGTTTTCGTAGAATTTTTGAATCCAGCAAGTCGAGTTCTATAAGTGTACCTAATTTGAAATATAACGATCGGTTCGATTTTACGTTATCAAGCGTACAATGTTCCCAGTGTCAATTTTCAGTTTTTCGAAAATACAAAATTCATAGAAAAGCGAAATTTGATTATAAAAACGCACACAAAATTCATATTTGTCTACGTCTGTAGATATTGTATGTAATAAATTTTTCTAAAAAAACAATTCAATTAGCCTGTCAACATTATCAGACCGACGGTCGAATACGAAATTGACCCTTGAACTCGGATAATTTTAATCGCCTGTGTTGTAGGCATCCCAACAGACGCTGCTGTACCCTATGCTAGCCTACTTACAGGGATTAAAGGTATAATAAATCAAAACTTTAGACTTGTGAATTTATATACTAATAGCGGTCAGATCTTTTTCAAATTTGTAGGCTTATAGAAAAAGACACGCTGAACTCAAAAATGCAAAGAAAAATCCTCTAATTCATTTAGTTAAGAAAATACGCACGTTCAAAATTTTCAGAGATTAACGCCCGTAACTCAAAAACGAAAAACGACACTAATGTTTTCGTAGAATTTTTGAATTCAGCGAATCGATTTCTATGAGTGTACCTAATTTGAAATATAACGATTGGTTCGATCTTCCATTATTAAGTTTACAATATACTCAGTATTAGAAATCATTTTTTCGAAAATACAAGAATCATAAATGCTCCTAATTTGATTATTATAAAGACTAATTGTTGCAAAATTCATATTTTATTACGTCTATAGATACTGTGGCTAATCAATTTTTGTAAAAAAACAATTTAAATAGCTAATTGTTCACATCGTTAGAATGGCAAATAAAGTCGAAGTATTGGACTCGTATGCAATAATAACATGAAAAATTGGACCAGGAGCTAAGACCAGAGGATAGGCAACTCTAGAGTCCAGAGGATAGTGAATCCTGGCAGAGTGGTTAAAAAAGATGGTTTTTACACCAAATATTTGACTTTATAGTAAAATTGCTATAGAAGCCACTAAAAAAATCAATACTAGTTTTTAGTTTGCTGTAATGCCAGTAGAGTTCACTCACAACTATTTTAAGATTTCCATGATGGAAGTATTCTGCGAGTTCCATAATCTCGGTCAGATTTTGCTAGATGTCCAGAATAAGTTATTTTTTACGTATATTCAAAATTTTAAAATAACAATGGAAAATACTTATTAATTAATTAACATAATTTCAAGATGATAACAAAAGAAATCTATAGTTATAATACGTTATAATATTGTAAGGTCCGTTTGCACCTTTTTTTTAACTTTATTCTTTAATTTCCAATTTAGATATACTTATCATAATGTCAATACATTTTTAAATATTACTTTAAATTAAAATAACTGTAATGAAAGAACGCTTAAAAATGTTTGCTTTTTCAGTTAAAACATAATTATTTATTTTAGGTAAAAGAGTCCCTTACTAAGTTCATACTCATAGTAGGAGGTACTTACTTATATTTTATATTTATGGCATCTAAAAATTCTATTTTACACTTGAAAATATGTATTTTTATTGTCACTTTTCAGATTAAAATTGTCAACAAAATAGTGATCAATGATCAATCTATAAAAAATAAAAAACGATTTGAAAACGCTCAAAAAATATTTTTTTGGATTGTAAATGTCAGTTTCGTTAACGTAAGCTAACGTAAGTTAAGTACATTATGTTAACGATAACGAGAATGACATTTGTATTGTAGGTTATATTGTCCACAAAACAGTGATGTAATTTGCGCCTTGTTGACATAAATTTATTCCAATGTCCTTAATAAAACAGTTCAGTGAAATATTATATCGGAGAAATGTTTTTAATAAATTTTATTCTTCAATGCGTGAAGCGCAGAAGGTGGATCATAATCGAATGAATTCTTGGCAAATACATTCCTATGGAGATGGACTTCAGCTAACCACAACAAGAATGCCGGTTATTCATTGCCCACACGATGTATTAGTCGAAGTAGAAGCATCATCAGTTAATCCGATTGATATCGCTATGTCAGGTAACTACTTTATCGATATTACCATACGTTATCGGTACTACATATACGTAAGTAAATTTGTTAAATGGTGGCAATAATTTTTAGATGGTTACGGAGCATCATTAATAGGAATTCTACGTAAGACAAACTGTGATTACGATCTTCCAATAACTTTGGGTCGTGACTTTGCGGGTACTGTCATCGCAAAAGGACATTCAGTCACCGATCACGAAGCTCAAATAGGTCAAAAAGTATGGGGTGTAGTTCCTGTACAAATGCACGGAAGTCATTCTGAATACGTTGTCGTACCGAGTAATCTGGTACGCGAGAGACCTTCTGAATTAACGGCCACCGAGGCAGCCAGTATGTTATATGCAGGTGTTACAGCCTGGTCGGCGCTGTGGTTGTTCGGCAATCTAATTTTCTTGCCCGCTGCCAACAGAAAGGTTCTGGTACTCGGTGCCTCGGGTGGCGTTGGTTCTGCAGCTGTTCAATTGTTGAGAGCTTCTGATTCTGTGGTAAGTATCGATGAGATCGAATCGAAATAAAATAAAATTAGTGCAAATTAGTTGACAATAAAAATCACAACATTACATGTTTATTTAGCTTTAAATTGAAACATTTATACACCGGTGTAATTGTGTTGTCAGGTATTCGCTACTTGCTCAACAAACGCTGTTTCACTCGTAGAGTCCCTCGGAGCCAATTATGTTTTAGACTACACTCAACCAGAACACGAGAGTAATTTAAAGCAGTGTGGACCGTAAGTTATAATAATATTTATTAATTGCAGTAAGAAATATTATACATCAATTTATTGTCAAATGCCAGTGAAGTGTGATGATATGTGCAAGGATTGTTTCTAAGGTGGTTTTTTCCGAGAATGTCCGATGGCGCTACTTGCACGTTTAAAGAGGTAGCACGAGATAGATGGATTTTCCTGCGTCAATTTAAAGTTATTGGTTTCCTCTTGGCTCTTGGGGCACTTGAGTTAAGGCCACGCAACGTCCTTCTAAATATTAGATGGTTTTACGTCAGCTCTCCTAAAAAAACTTTTCAATATTTTTAAAAAGTACACAGTAGCGTGTCTAAACGCATCTGTTATAGTTTTTTCCCCACATTCTGTTGTGTTAAACTAGGTATTTAAGTTAATAAACTGGATTGCATGATAGAATGAGGCGTAATAATTAGAAAAAAACGCAGTACCGATGTTTATTTTTGTATTTTGTTAGCTAACGTTTCGACAGAGATTCCTGTCATCAATCTATCATGTGATACGTGTTTCCGAATCACAACTCTACAATTTTTAGTTAAGTTTATTGTAAGTTAATAAATTGTATTACTAAATAAAGATTTGACATAATATTGGACTGCGCCGGTCTTGGTCCTGACGTGGCTTTACAACGAGACTGGCAGTTCAGAGCGTTTATAACTTTGTCGTCGCCATTGCTGAAAAACACGGATAAACTTGGATTGGCCGGCGGTTTATTGACAAGCGCAGCTCAATTTATAATACCAAATGTTCAATCGATTGCCAAACGATCTGGAAGCATACGATGGGCGTACTTTGTACCATCAGAGCAAGCCATCGATTATATCTCTTCGTTAGTGCGTCTTGGAAAGGTCAGTAATCAATGTGATATTAATTTAATTTAGATATGGAAAATTCCGTGGAGTTTATGATTGAAGAAAGCTTTCCAGGATTTAGGATAACATTAGTCTTCAAAGGATGATTTTAAGTGAGATCGTATTTGAATCATTTCTGTCCATTATTTTCATTCTGATCTTTTCATTTGCGGAAGCCTTAGAACAGATATATCGTAGCTATAGAAGGAGCATATCACAGCTTGTAGGTTCGACAACTAAAGCAGTCGGACCTGCGGGGAACAATAAGTTTATGTGAAATTTTTGTATAGTTAAAACATTTAACGGTTTTTACAATCGAAATTTTGCGGTTTCTTAAAATTCGTAGACAGGTGCTGCTGTAGGTTATTTATTGTTGATCAACACATTTCTTACAGATGAGACCAATTATTGATTCGACATATAATTTCGATGATCTTCCTAAAGCATATGATCGCGTAAAACAAGGACATTTAAGAGGCAAAGTAGCTGTTGACACGACAAATTCTCAGCCGTCAATTAATCATACACATGGAGATTAAAATGTTTTTCTGTATTCATAGTTGTATTTAAATGTAACAAGTTGACTGATAATATTATTTTTGTACATTAATTTCGTTTTGTAATTTTGTTATTTTCATAAAAGCTCAGTAAACTTGAATTATGGTTTTGCAAAAAGCCAGCCATATAGGCTATGTTACTTAAATTCTAAAAAGGCGTCACGTAGGGTGCAATTATCAAGTTTTAATCACTGAAATATAGAAATAGAACATAAACTGACGCGCTGCTAGCGAGTAAAGACAGATATAGTTAATAGGGCCACCTGTTTTTGTCGTACAGTCTATTAAGACAATAGTGGAACAAGGACAGGTGGCCCTTTTAATTAAATCTGTTTTTACCCGCTTTCCACGCACAGCAAGGGATAACACTGTGATATTTTTGGAAAGTTTTTGGGATTTGTTTCAGATCTTTTTCAAATTAAGTATCTACAGAAAAGACACGCTGAGCTCAAAAAAGCAAACGAAAATCTTCTAGCTCGTGTAGTTTAGAAACTACGCACGTTTAAAGTTTTCAGGGATTAATGCCCGTAACTCGAAAACGAAAAACGGCACTAATGTTTTCGGTGAATTTTTGAAATCAGCGAGTCGATTTCTATAAGTGTACCTAATTTGAAATAGAACGATCGGTGCTATCTTGCATTATTAAGCTTACAATGTACTCAGTGTTAAATTTCATTTTTTCGGAAACACAAAAATCATAAATGCTTCTAATTTGATTATTATAAAGACTAATTGTTGCAAAATTCATATTTTATTACGTCTGTAAATATTGTGGCTATTTAATATTTGTAAAAAAACAATTTAAATAGCTTGTTCACATTGTTAGAATGGCAAGTAAAGTCAAAGTTTGCCCCAAAAATACAAATATATTTAATCGCCTGCGTTGTAGGCATCCCAACATACGCGACTGTACCAATTGCTAGCCTGCTTACAGGGATTAAAGGAATGTTTATTTCAAAACCTTCGACTTGTGAATTTATGTACTAATAGCGGTCAGATCTTTTTGAAATTTGGTAGGCTTATAGAAAAAGACACGCTGAACTCAAAAATGCAAAGAAAAATTGTCTATCTTTCTTGGTTTAGAAATTAGGCGTGTTTTAAATTTTCTTCCAGTTTTCAGGGTTTCTCGCCCGTAACTTCTAAACGAAAAATGGCATCACGGTTTCGTTCGACTTTTTGAAATCAGCGCGTCGGTTTATATTAGTGTACTTAATTTGAAAAAGATCTGGAACATTTTCCAAAAACGTGCAAAAATTACTTAAGACTGGGTACTTTTTTGGCCTATTTTGGAAAATCTCTCCGATCTTTTTCGAATTAAGTATACCTATAGAAAAAGACCAGCTGAATTCAAAAAGTCAAACAAAAATCATCTAACTCGTTTAGTTTAAAAACTACGCACGTTTAAAGTTTTCAGAGATTAACGCCCGTAACTCAAAAACGAAAAATGGTACAAATGTTTTCGATGAATTTTTGAATTCAGCGAGTCGTTTTACATTAGTGTACCTAATTTGAAATATAACGATCGGTTCGATTTTCCGTTATTAGGCGTACAATGTTCCCAGTGTCAATTTTCAGTTTTTCGAAAATACAAAATTCACAAAAAGCGAAATTTGATAATAAAAACGGACAATCGTTACAAAATTCATATTTGACTACGTCTGTAGATATTGTATCTAATAAATTTTTCTAAAAAAATAATTGAATTAGCCTGTCAACATCATCAGAACGACGCTTGAATACGAAACTAACCCTTAAACTCGGATAATTTTAATTGCCTGTGTTGTAGGCAATCCAACATACACTGCTGTACACTTGGCTAGCCTGCTTACAGGGATTAAAGGTATGAATATTTCAAAACCTTAGACTTGTGAATTTATGTACTAATAGCGGTCAGATCTTTTTGAAATTTGGTAGGCTTATAGAAAAAGACACGCTGAACTCAAAAATGCAAAGAAAAATCGTCTATCTTTTTTGGTATAGAAATTAGGCGTGTTTTAAATTTTCTTCCAGTTTTCAGGGTATCTCGCCCGTAACTTCTAAACGAAAAATGGCATCACGGTTTCGTTCGACTTTTTGAAATCAGCGCGTCGGTTTATATTAGTGTACTTAGTTTGAAAAAGATCTGGAACATTTTCCAAAAACGTGCAAAAATTACTTAAGACTGGGTACTTTTTTGGCCTATTTTGGAAAATCTCTCCGATCTTTTTCGAATTAAGTGTACCTATAGAAAAAGACCAGCTGAATTCAAAAAGTCAAACAAAAATCCTCTAACTCGTTTAGTTTAGAAACTACGCACGTTCAAAGTTTTCAGAGATTAACGCCCGTAACTCAAAAACGAAAAACGACACTAATTTTTTCGTAGAATTTTTGAATTCAGCGAGTCGATTTCTATGAGTGTACCTAATTTGAAATATAACGATCGGTTCGATTTTCCGTTATTAGGCGTACACTGTTCCCAGTGTCAATTTTCAGTTTTTTGAAAATACAAAAATCATAAATGCTCTTAATTTGATTATTATAAAGACTAATTGTTGCAAAATTTATATTTTATTACGTCTATAGATACTGTGGCTAATCAATTTTTGTAAAAAAACAATTTAAATAGCTAGTTCACATCGTTAGAATGGCAAGTAAAGTCGAAGTATTGGACTCGTATGCAATAATAACATGAAAAATTGGACCAGGAGCTATGACCAGAGGATAGGCAACTTTAGAGTCCAGAGGATAGTGAATCCTGGCAGATAGTGGTTAAAAAAGATGGTTTTTACACCAAATATTCGACTTTATAGTAAAACTGCCATAGAAGCCACTAAAAAAATCAATACTAGTTTTTAGTTTGTTGTAATGCCAGTAGAGTTCACTCACAACTATTTTAAGATTTCCATGATGGAAGTTTTCTGCGAGTTCCATAATCTCGGTCAGATTTTGCTAGATGTCCAGAATAAGTTATTTTTTACGTATATTCAACATTTTAAAATAACAATGGAAAATACTTATTAATTAATTAAGATCGGTAGTCGCATCATAATGGTTGAACAAACTAATAATTATTTTCAAAAAAAGAAACTTTATTTTTCAAAAGGCCACATAAATAGCAAGAATCGACCAGTGACTCTGATATGACTTGCATTAAACTGTTTAAGTATAAATGTCTATATTCAATTTTATCTAAGTTTGTTATTCAGTATTTTTAATTATTTTAACATAGGTGAAGGCATTCTTTTGAGAATTTTTAAAAAATGGTGAGAAATCCTGGGCATGATTTAGGTAAGTCGGCATATTTTTTTTTTGTAGTATAAACGGTTGAAATAGCTATTTGTACTTCGTAGGTACAGTCGCGGACTTAATAAAGTTTACACTTTTCTGTGTGAGTTCACAAAAAGTCAGTAGCTTAGCAACAAATTAAGTTTTTAATAGGTAAATGTAAATGTCAAAAATTAAAAGAAATAATTGGCGTTTAAATGCCAAGAAATTATTAAAACAATGAACAAACAGAAGAATCATTGCAAGATTGGAGGAAGGAATTTGCTAGTATCAAATATTATCAAATCTTTTTATATTTTAATTGAATAATATTGCGTAATTTGGATTGTATAATAAACAACTGAGGTGTTTTGATAATAATTTTTTATTGAATTTTTAAGATGTAACCTTAGTAATTGATACATTACTATCAAAAACCAAATTACAATATGCAAAATATAATAAAAACTGGTAACTAGATGATACAGGTGTAAACTTTTTTAAGTCCGCGACTGTAAATGTTGGCCCTCCGCGAAACCGGAAATTTCCCAGTGGGAATGAAACAGGTCTTTGTAAATAAAACTGACCGCTAACTTTTATTGGAATAATCCTGCTAATCTAAAAAAAATTCTAACGGGAAATCTGTCTGTAATTTCGTTTCCTTGCGAATATTTCGAGTATTTTTTATGCTATCTAGATTGGAGAATGCATTTCCAGTATCTTTGTCTATTTGTACTGGAATCACTCGAAATCAGTTGAAGCAATTTTGATTAAAATTGATAGATACATTTTTACACAGGTTATGAAAGAATTTCTGTTTAAACCAGGGGCGTTCCTGGAAAAAAGTTTTGGGGGGGGGTCAAAGAAAAGCGACCACTTAAAATAAAGACAATTATTGTCTAGGCTACTTGCTGGTTAGTCTGCAATCATGTTCGCTACACTCTAAAGTTAGTCCAACGTAAAAAGTTGTTTTGTGTTTTACAGTGTAATGTAGCGCATCATAACAAACTTTTTAAAAATTAACTTTTTTTGAAGATGTTTTGGAGGGGTCATGACTCATGTGACTCCTCTACTGGGACCACCCTTGGTTGAAAAAGACTAACGACTTTCACATCAGCGAAGGGCTTGAGAATAGCCGAGCGTGTAGCAATGCTGTTGTTTACATGGCGTTGCTATGGTTCCTCTATTACAAGTCCCCGGTTCCCGGGTTCTGGCCCGAGAGCTGGTAAAAGTGTCAATTGGATTTTCAATTTATTATTAAAAAAAAGGGTGTGGGTCTCGGGACCCCCGACAGATATGGAACATCAAAGAAAACGTTATTGAACTCGGTGGTATTCTCTATGTAGTAGTATATATTTTTTCAAAAGCAGCAACTAACTGTTATGCTGACGTAATCCTATGTACTGCACTGTAACACACGCGGTTGCCCGAACGTGCGGAATCCGAGAGAGAGTGCCGCAGTGGTGGGGAGAACAGCAGCGAAGGAGCGGACCAATCATTTACTTGCATATTTCCCCTCACGCGGCTGTTCACAGCCCGACATAAGATGTTTCACATCAAAAAATAATGAATTGAAAATATGAATTGGTGCTAGGCACAAATAACTTTAGCTGTTGGTGGTCTTTAAAACATAATTTAACACATCAGCGAAACCGCAAACAAAATCTAGTAGATTTTATTTCTATAAATAAATAACTATAATGTAGTTTTTGATGTTATATTTCGTTTTTTAGATTATGAATGGGTATGCAGCAATGCGCATATCAATTTAACATGGGTTGAAAAACGTGTTGAGTATTTTAGATCATGTCGACCTTTGAAAGGCAAATATCAAACGGCTTGGCTACTGAAAGCCATTACCTGTATTGAGCTTGCAACATTAAATTGCGGTGATACGGAAAGTAAAGTATCGAGATTATGTGTAAAGGTATGAATAAAAAAAATGGGTGTGTGTTTATGACCACACGACAAAAGTGAAAACTTAAGATTTTCTAATTTTAAAAAATATATATAATTATGATGTATAAAATAGTGGGAACTTGGACAAATAAAATTCTCAAACGCTAAATTTTTTAATAGTAATAATTTTATACATCATGAGAATTTTATTTGTCCAAGTTCCCACTACTTTATACATCATACTTAATCCATCATGGACGATACCAATGGTAATATATATAATTTTTTAATCACACAGTTTAATCATAAATATATTAAAATCGACCTATACAATTAAATTTAATGAATATAATACCTTAACGATAATATT
The DNA here is from genome assembly GCA_039654895.1 of Mongoloraphidia duomilia. Classification (NCBI taxonomy): domain Eukaryota; kingdom Metazoa; phylum Arthropoda; class Insecta; order Raphidioptera; family Raphidiidae; genus Mongoloraphidia; species Mongoloraphidia duomilia. Next base: position 2,187,241 of record CM077526.1, read on the forward strand.
AAGTTTTAGTGTCATCTGTTAGCGCACTTGTGAACTACAAATGACTTTTTACTCGTATTAAGTTTTTAGTGTCATCTATTAGCACACTTATGAACTACACACTATTACCAGCATATTGCAAATACGTGTTCGTGTTTGAGCCGAGTAACCCCGATTGTCACCGTCGGGTGCATTTCACATCACTGTTGTTAACTGCCCAGGTTTTCACTTCAAAAATTGAATTAAAAAATTAAAAACCCGATGCTGTTGTTTACATGGCGTTGCTATGGTTCCTCTATTACAAGTCCCCAGTTCCCGGGTTCTAGCCCGAGAGCTGGTAAAAGTGTAAATTGGGTTTTCAATTTATTATTAAAAAAAAATAATGAATTGAAAATATGAATTGGTGCTAGGCCCAAATAACCTTAGCTGTTGGTGGTCTTTAAAACACAATTTTTTTTGACTATGACCAATGACCATTCTCAGGCAACGAGACCAATAACCGATACAGTACTGGGAAAATTGGAAGTCAACCGTTCATTCCAAGCAGCTGCAGTATGCGTCTACCCGACTAAAGTTGAATGCGCACTTCTTACCTTGAGTAATTTTAAGGCTTCGGATAAAATTAAAGTTGCATCAGGTACAGTAACCCATGAAGGATAGAGAGAAAGGGGTCTCATCTCCATGAATTTGTCGTTGTCCGAAAAGTGAGGAAAATAAGGGTTCATTTTCCGCCGGTAGAGGCGCTGAAGCTATAAGACCCCAAGTAAAGTGGGTAACATGGCGATTTATCGCTTTTTTTGCAAAATAGAAATAAACTTACGAAATGTTATAATTACCACAAAACACCAAACCATAACAAACACTCTCGACGTACGTTTCGCCAACCAAGTTGGCATCATCAGGAGATGATTAAAACTTTTTAATCATCTCCTGATGATGCCAACTTGGTTGGCGAAACGTACGTCGAGAGTGTTTGTTATGGTTTGGTGTTTTGTGGTAATTATAACATTTCGTATCTTTACACCAAAGGTTCCACCACTTTTTATTGAGAAATAAACTTAATTATTAACAGAATAATAATTCTTAATTAAATATTAATTTTGATTTTAACATTTTCTAATAGAATTATTGCAAATGTGCACTTTATAAAAGCTTTTACGAGCCCTTACCGTCACCGATTTTCGAGACCCACACTTACCATTTCGGCTTGCCGAGATCAGTCTCCTTTCACTCTATCCTCCATGCAGTAGTCTTTCATTAAGTTGTTGTTTTAAAAGTTAGCGCTTCCAGCCTTTCCCTTGTTGCGCCTTACTCTCTATTCAATCGTAGATGCTTTATTGTTAAAGGCCCGATGATTTTGATTTACTGTTTACATTCTGAACTCTAACACCGAGCGATGTAGCTTAGTGGTAGAGCGCATTCGGAAGGTACTGGGTTCGATTCCCGGCGGAGGCAGATGTGGCTAGGACTTTTTCCTACTGCCTCACGTAGAGAAACGGTAATTCCTGTACCGGCCATCTTGTTGAGGTTTTCCATGGTTTCCTTCAATAATTTCAGATGAATATCGAAATAGTTCCTTATTCAAGGCCATGGCCGATTACCCGACAAACTCCTATGCTACCAAAGTGGCCTGCCTTATCCTAATTTCCAATAATTCCTCCATTCGCACATTGCTATTAATTAAGTTGAAGTTTAAAAACATATAGAAAATAACGAAGAGTGGTAAATGGCAAATAGTAATGGTGCGAATGGCGTCTGTTATGACATAACATAATGAGAAACGGATTATTATTTAATAATTATTAAATAGACAGTAGCCATTCCACAAGCAAATACTTTTCTTAACGTAATCAGTCGGCAACCTGCCATCGTGATGTTAAACGTCAAACAATTAAGATATACAAGGAAAAAATCAGAAGCCACTGTCAGGACTTGAACCCGAAATTCCCAGTTTCCGGCTGGTTGAGTTACCATCAGGGCCGTAGTTAGAGCTGAATTCAAGATAGGGCACTGAAAGATTAAAGTAGGGCTGAAGCAAAAGACTACAATTTTTTAATTGGATTGCCCACCTCATCTGGTGATATCAAATTACAAAAGCAAGAAAACGGTAAATGAAAATTTATTCAAAAAAAAAAAATATACAGAACTTGCCATGTTATCAAATTTCCGAAGAACTTCATTAGTCTAACGAATTTATTCTTGTTTTTCCAAATGCCAGATAGATCAAGTCTGTCATTCTGTCGTGACAGTCTTTGCGGCTTGTTTATAATTCCTTAAAGTAGGGCACTGGATGTTTTAAGGTAGGGCATTGCCCCTTAATGCCCCCCCTAGCTGCGGCCCTGGTTACCACTTACTCACACACGATGGCAGGTTGCCGACTGATAAGTATTTGCTTGTGGAATGGCTACTGTCTATTTAATAATTATTATATTATAACCACAAAAAACTTAACTCGTTGTTGCATTATTATTTATTATTATTATATTGAACTAACCTAACTTACATGTTAACAACAAAATTATCACTCTTTTCAGTGGCAACCGGTTATCCAAGCGGACAGTTTCCTTTAGCGACTCGATTGGCGGAAATAGAGTATGCCATTGAAAAAGGTGCGACAGAGATAGATGTGGTGATAGACAGAACTTTAGCTCTAACTGGCCAATGGTCTCAACTATATCAGGAAATAAAACAAATGAGAGATATTTGTGGAGACGGAGTTTGTCTTAAAACCACACTTGGTATCAGTGATTTGGAAAATTTGAAAAACGTATGTTTGCATCAATATTTCGTCAATAAAAAAATGAATATTTTCCGAAAGAAATGAATGGAAAACTAGTTCTCAATCAATCAATTTTAGAGGTTTTATTTTAGCTTAAAATAAATAATAGATAGATTTACAAATAGAAATCTGTATTCCAAGTCTTCATGGTTTCCGGGCTTGTAGACCGTGGTTCGGTGGTATTTCTACCTGACGTTTCGTCTACAACTGCGGTAGACATTCTCAAAGGCGACATACAGAACCAATGACCAATCGTACGGACGGAATACGACCGAGTAGAGAACTCATCCCCACCACTACACACTGCGCAGTTGACCAATTACAGAGAGACGGACTACGACCGAACAGAGAACACACTGGTACTAGGCATAAAAGAAGGACCAGTCACTGACACACTGACCTGTAAGCCGCCAAGGAGGACACTTCGACCGCTGCCACATCGCCTTTGAGAATGTCTACCGCAGTTGTAGACGAAACGTCAGGTAGAAATACCACCGGACCACGGCCTACAAGCCCGGAAACCATGAAGACTTGGAAAAATGCCGGCTGTGAAAGCTTGCACACTTGAAGAAATCTGTATTGTGATTTCCTAAGTGGAATCTCTCTTGGACTTTACTAATTTCGAAACTATTAAAACATATTTTGTAACTATCCAAGTGTGCAAGCTTTCACGGCCGGCATTGTTCCAAGTCTTAATGGTTTCCGGGCTTGTAGGCCGTGGTCCGGTGGTATTTCTACCTGACGTTTCGTCTACAACTGCTGTAGACATTCTCAAAGGCGATGTGGCAGCGGTCGAAGTGTCCTCCTTGGCGGCTCACAGGCCTTTGAGAATGTCTACCGCAGTTGTAGACGAAACGTCAGGTAGAAATACCACCGGACCACGGCCTACAAGCCCGGAAACCATGAAGACTTGGAACAATGCCGGCTGTGAAAGCTTGCACACTTGAAGAAATCTGTATTGTGATTTCCTAAGTCTTGGACTTTACTAATTTCGAAACTATTAAAACATATTTTGTAACTGATTGCATTTTTTTTTGCAACAGATTTACAAAGCCGCAATGGTAGCCATGATGGCCGGAAGTGATTTTATAAACACATCAACTGTCATGGCGCGAAAAATAGCCCATTTTCCTCCAGGAGTGGTCATGTGTCGAGCCATTAAAGACTATTATGAAAAAACAGGTCATAAGGTAAAATTAAAATTTTCTGATGTAAAAAACTATATGAACGCCGTCCGGCAAACAGTAATTGTCATCGATCTGGAACGCAAAGTTATACAGTTCGGCTGACGCCGGTCGAACTGTATGAAGACCGTCCAGCAAACAATGGTTCTAGTCAGCGATCTGGAACGTTTTGTACATTACACAGTACAGAAGTGAAACTTATTTACGCAAAATCTAGCCTTAAAGGTACTTTGAAAGTAGATTAATTAATTGCAGGGGCGGACTGGTGTAGAATGGCCCCGGTGGCGACCAATAATTTTGACCCTTTATTCCAAAAATGGACCAATATATTTGGCCCCTTATTATACGTGTTGCCGGACTTTTACTTCAACATATAATTTTCATATTTTTTGAGATAATGAAATTGAATTAAAAAAAAAATTTTGTTGTTGAAATAATGAGGCCCATTTGGCCTCCATTAAAGTTGGCCCCGGTGGCTGGAGCCACCCAGTCGCCCGGTCCAGTCCGCCCCTAATAATTAACGTTGAAAATCGTACCAGAAACCGAGCATAAATGTCATAAAATGATATTTTTAGAATAAAATATTATTTGTTTTTCGTTTGCATAGTTACACGGTTAGTGTTAAATATTTAACGCAAACGTTAAACGACCCGAATCCGCACAATACGTTATACTTCAATATAATAATATGGTTTTAGGTTGGATTGAAAGTGTCAGCTTGCGTAGACTTAGTAATCCGCGCTCAAGCATGGATGGTTATAGTTAAAGAAGAATTGGGCGTCGAGTGGTTGACACCGGAACTGTTTAGAATTGAAACTTCTGAATTGCTGGTCGACATAGAAAGACAGATATATTATTACGCAACGAATAGATATGCCGCATATCATGAGTTTTCTATGGGCTAGTAAAATAAGTTTTATTTTTTTTGATATTATTCCACATTTCAAAAGTCGAAAAAAAAGTTAATTAAAAATAAAAAAGCCCGGCTACGGTTTACTAAAAAGTATAAAAAAAGCTTCACATATTAAAAGATTTACGTACTATAAATTAAAAAAAAATTTTGAATAAACTATACAGGGTGGACCAAGTTATAGTAGCAATAATTCACCATTCGACGGTCCATCGAAAAATAAGTAGACATGCATAATTTTATTTTTTTCCAAAACGCTTCCTAAGGGAGATACAGCCCTTCAAAGTCTAGTTTTAAAAACCAATACTGACAAGCGTCATAAATTATCTCAAAACCAAGTATCGCCTACTTTGTTGGCTATTTTCATAAGTTATTTATTTGTTGTTTTTAATTTAATTAATGAATTATTTATTTAAATTCGTCAAACAGTAAAAAGTTTACAATTGTTGTACAAGATTCCAGACCTATTATTTTCATAGGTGGCTATTTTAGAAGTGTTCTAAGCTTTCAACTCTAATTATCTCGTAAACGAAGCCTCAAATCGAAATTTTGCAAGAGTGACTCTTTTTTTCTAAATTGAACAGGGAATTCGAAAATAATGTTATTCTTTAAAATTATCCAGTGGCGCAGAAAACAGGGCGGGAAAAGTGAAACAACCCCCCTGTATCTACGCCACTTGACAATTTTGACAAAAGTTACTTACGTCAAGTAATGAGTATCTATTGCATAAATACTTGTACCAAATTTGGTCAAAAACGCATTAATGACCTGAGAGTTAGGACAAAAAAAATAATTTTAAAACTGAACTTTGAAGGGGTGTATCTCCCTTAGGAAGCGTTTTGGAAAAAAATAAAATTATGCGTGTCGACTTATTTTTCGATGGACCATTGAATGGTGAATTATTGCTACTATAACCTGGTCCACCCTGTATATGCAATAATGATCGCTTTTCCTGCAAACGTGTCATTTATTTTATTTAAAAAATTTTAATTGTGAATTTTGAGCAGGGTAGAGTAGTGTCAAAATTCCAAATTGTGATTATAATTGTCTATTAATATTTTCAACAATGCAATATTAAAATTTTATACCTTTTTTAATTAGTAATTTATTTATAATGTTTCCCAGAATATTAACTATTTATCCTGGTTTGGAAAAATTCCTATTTTTTGCAATAACATTCAAAGAACAATTTCATACAAATAGCTGTCGACCTTCATTTTATTTATTGCTGTAGGTATCAATAATAATGCAAATTTCATTATAATATAAGTAACCAGTCCTATACTTGAGAATAGCCGAGAGTGTAGCGGCGCTGTTGTTTACATGGCGTTGCTATGGTTCCTCTATTACAAGTCCCCAGTTCCCGAGTTTTAGCCCGAGAGCTGGTAAAAGTGTCAATTGGATTTTCAATTTATTATTAAAAAAAAAAAAAATAACCATAATGAATTGAAAATATGAATTGGTGCTAGGCCCAAATAACCTTAGCTGTTGGTGGTCTTTAAAATACAATTACAATTAGGTAATTATACTTCCCACCTAGTAAATATTTGCAAAAAATAAGCACTCTATTTTTATTCTTTGAAAAAAAGCATGGCCCTCTTATTTGTTTAGTGATCTAGTGATGGCTAGCTTAATATAGCAAAATCATGGTTACCTTGATTTACGTACAATTTTTATTTTTTTTAGTAAAATATTTTTTTTCTCGAAAACTGTACATTTTAGAGAAAAGAAATATTTACATTTTTTTCATATTATAACATCTAAAATTCATTTATATTTTTTTTTTATCTATGTTAATACGTGACATTGCGAACGTTTTTTTAATATCTCAGGATCCACTGAACCGATTTGACTCAAAATCTAATCAGATCTAAGTTAAAGGCTGATAAACACAATAGAACAATCGGCATGGCCGTATGTTGTTCCGTTTTTACGATATCGAAGGCGAAAAATTGATCACATGGCACATACACACACACAGAGAGACATCACTATCAGTCAGAAAATGATCTTAAACGATTGCTAGGGTCTCAAAACGTGAAGATCTGTTAAAATTTCGAAATATTTTTTTCGGACTAAATCCATTACTTCCCTACCATAGTAGAGGTGGGAAGTAAAAAACAATCTCTTGTGATGGTGTGACGAAGCTTCTGTCCTGCTGTGGCATTGTTCCTCCACTGATGGTTGATTTCTTCGCGGAATATAATAAAAGGAATCTCTTTATTATCGTTATCAATACTAATAAATAAAACCCTACTTTTAACAAAATTTCGATTAAGATATAGGATGCCTAGATCGAATTAGTCATTTTCAGAATTTGCTAAACCGATTTGGATCGGATTTTCATTATAGTGTTTGTTCTACATCAGAGAAATATCATCGACTTTCTAATAAGGACCACTGTATAAGTGTCGCAGTCGATACCATAAGGATGGTGTTGAACCTGACTATCGTGAAAAAATTAGCAAAATCAGTCAGTAACTATATCCCGAAACTCTTTCAAACTAAAACAAACAAATAAATTCTTTTCATAAATTAAATTGGTATTTTGCAAACATTTGAAAAATGTCGTTTTTAAAAATTTGTTATCCAGCCCCCATAAGCATTAAAGAGATATCGGTGTTCATTTATAGTAAGTCTGCATTCTGCTTTAGAAATATCAGGGGATCATAATAAAATATCTATTCTGCATTCAGCTTTAGACGTAAAATTTCGAGCTAGATTTTCAAGTTTTGGAAAGATGTACATAGATGACACTGTTAGTAATTTATTTTACTCAAGTGCCAATCTGTTGTCCTTAGATGTCACTGCTAGTGTTGAATCCATAATTTTGCGGAAAATCAAATATGTTTGTATTTGATTTATAGTTTTACCAATCGTTAGATAAAGGACTAGCTTTTGCCCGCCACTTCATCCGCGTGGACGTTTTTTTTTCTTTAAAGAACTCATTGAAATTCCGAGATAATTATAGGTAGTCTACGCGGGTGAACTCGCGGGAAAAAGCCAACATAACGACTTTCATGACTTTTATCGTCACTGCCTCAGCCCTCAACCTTCCCTTTTCATAATGATTATGCTAGGCCAGCGCACAGATTTTACTTTTTGTATCGAAAACGCAGAATTTAGTAATTGCATCGAGATTTGATGCTTACTCAACTACTCGAAATTTCTCGTTCGATCGCGCGATTTGGCAACAGCATGGAGACTCAATCGCACTTTCGCTCGATCTAGCGATCGATGCTTTTGTTTCGCATTCGGGTGTCTGCGCGTAAAGAGTGCAAACCTTATCGGAATCCATGGCATGGAGTAGCGCGAACCTACGACTAAGTATGTGCTATGTGTTTTCGACAATCGCATGTTCGTCATACATCGGTTGTGTATTTTAGCGAACAGTGCGTGGTGCCTTGTTGTTGGTAGCTGCAACTGACGATCTACAAGCAACTTACTCGCAAAATCGTGATACAAAAAGTAGCGTGTGTGCGTTGCCTCTAAAAAGGAGTTGAGCAGTAGCAAAAAAACAGCTTTAAGCGAGGCCGCGGGTAAAGGTTAGTAAAAAAATAATTACGGACACAATGTTGGATTTAAAAATTTATTTCACTCATATAAATTAATTATGAGTTTTACATTAATTTATTATTTAGGTAATCGTTATGCTACACAGCCAAAATATATTTTGTGTTATGATTTGTTTCAAAATTGTGGTCTTAAAAAAGGCTTCATTGCCATTTATTTTCAAGATTAATAATTTATTAACAGGCTCTCGCTTATAATACGATTCAAGATCGACTATTTTATTCCATTACGAAACGCTGCACTATAGAAAATTAGGAACATTTTATTTTTTTTAAAATTATGCACACCACTGTAAAAACCAATACGTGTGGTCAGTGGCGAACTAAGCCCGTCGGAGGCCCGGGGCGGCAGAACTAAATGAGGCCCCCAATCTGCTTAGAAATTGATGTATTTGTAGTGTAAATTTCGTAAAAAATGAATAATATAGATGTAATGACTGACAAAAAAATCAAATATTTATAATAAACGACCCACCTACGTTTATATTTTGTATACGTACGGAGCGTCCAACTCCAAACTGCCTCTTACTTACTAAGCATATTTTGACCTTGTTTGGGATTTGATTAAGAAGGACTTCTCGAGATTTGGAGGCCCCCAGGTTCAGAGGCCTGGGGCGGCCCGCCCCCTCCGCTCTCCCCCCCTTAGTCCGCCACTGCGTGTGGTTTTACTGTAGACCTCGCGCGGCGAAAGATGAAGCCACCGCGCCATAGTAACGTGAATACATTGCGCCCGCCTTCTAGCTTGCTATTGGCTGTTTTGGAGATCCAATAGCAGTTTGCCAAAATTGTACCTATAACGTCATAAAACCCAATGTGCAGTTTTGTGTACACGGCACTGTCTGCGGGCAAGCAGGCGTTCACTAGCATATTATTGATGACGTGCCTGGCTTCATCTCTCACCGCGGGCACTCTACGATGTTATATAATCCATAAAAATTACCTATTGTAGATAAATATTTTTATAATAATCAAATCAACAGCTGAGAAAAATTCATTCTACAAGCGTTCACTACCTATTGGTACGTGAACGCTTGTGGAATGAATTTCTCTGTTGATTTGATTATTATAATGCTATCCACAATTAACTCATATCTATGTTTATTTTAAATATTTTTAACTACACTACGAGCGATCAACTTTTGTTAATAGATTATTAACTGAAAATAAACGTTTTCGGTGGATATAATTTAAATGCACAACTTTTTTTATTTAATTGCCACATTTATAAATATATAAATGTACAAATAAGTTAGTATATCTTTTTTACAGTGAAACACATTTTTGGTAGGTATTTTGTCAAAACTAACATCGGCTACCCAGCCATTTTTAGGCTTCAATCAATTAGCCCTGGATATTATAAATTTATAAATCATTTTATAACACATAGTACCTATATAAAAAGATTTTCAGAACAATATTACAATAACATTTAATCTCTGGCAATAAGACAAAAATGATTATGTCGAATTTGTGGTATCTTCAATCAACATAATATAGCACTTGACTGCTGGTCTGCGCTGTGTAAAGATACGTGCAGTACGCAGCTGGGATTCTAGATGGTAGCATGTATGGTAGATGGTGGCTGAAATTATAAACGCTTATAAGTTTGCACAACGAAGCTTTGATACTAGCATTGATACAAGCTTAAACCGCGTTTGAAATGTCAGATAGCGAAGACGAATATTTGTGTTCTTCTGCTACAAAGTGGTATACCTATTTTAAATACAAATTTGGGTAGGAGCTGTCATGTCCACCCTATTAATAGAAAACGATCTAAACATGGCGAATTTCATCATTTATACCAAGAATTAAAATTTTACCCAAACCGGTTTTTTGAATATTTACGTATGGAACCGAACACTTTTAAATACGTCTTAGAAAAATTCAAAACAAATTAAATAGAAACTGTCAAAATTTCATTTATTAAACTAGTCACATCCATTGCGAAACTTATAACGGCCATTTGACAGTTGTCACACGTTGATTGTAGTAATCAGCGCGCTGAAAGAATGGTGAGATACATTCTTGTATCTAGCAGCTCTTGTAACAGCGCTTATACCTGCTACACTCACTGCTTCGTTGTGTACCCTCGCATATATGACAATGCATTAATTTAAGCAAGCCCTGCGCTATGATCTACGCTACCATCTAGAATCCCAGCTCCATACTGCACGTACCTTAAGTCAACGGCCAATAAGAAAAAGTCAGAGAGAGATGAATATATGCCCACCAATTTGTTTATCTATAATTTGACATAAGTTGTTTTGTGATGTGTCCACAGATTTCCTTTCGCATAACTAAAACTCTAGGAAGACATCTGACAAAAATAAACATTGAGACTATTCGTAATGAGGAAATTTTTGTAATATTTTTCTGAAAACATTTAAACCACAATAAAAAACAGACATTTCTACCATTTTCATGTAACAAACATACTTTTATACGTCCCGTAGATCCGTTCACATTTAATTTTTACAATACTAGTGGCCAGTTTATATTTTAATCGCGATGTTATTTTAATCGCGATGTTATTTTGATCACGCTTTCATATTTTGACAGCTGTGTGTTCATTGGTTGCTGCGTTTCGTTACCATAGCAACCCACGGGATTAAAATAACATCGTGATTAAAAAGTACGATAAACTCTGGCCATAGGTAATCGATTGTATATCTATAATAGTGTCGTAATAGGTTATATTACTGACGAGTTAGTGACAGTATGCTAAAACGAGCATAGAGCTATAGTTTTAACAGTCACACAAGTCAGAATCATTACGCACGAGATATATATGGTATTTTTTGCCATACCTACTATAAAATAGCTGCTTTTCACTTCATTTTCAGTATTGACAGTTCATTTTGTGTCGCCAACTTCATACTATAGTTGGCCGAGAGTATTGGCTGTCAGTATCAGGGGTGTTACGAATATTCGCATCCGCATCCGTAAATGCGGAATATTCGCATTAATTCAGACATCTGCATCCGCATTCACATCCGCATCAATCAATGCGGAGTTTTTACGGTTGCAGATTCACATCAACAAGTAACTACATGTAAAGAAAGTGGGCGGAGCCAGAGTGGCACGTGCTAAAAATATGATTAAGTAAATAAATAAAAAGTTAAAATCAAATTGATTTTCAGTTATTTATGCACTTAAAATTTAAATAATTATCCTTTAAAATCCCAAAATCCGCATCCGCATCGCATCCGCATCCGCATCCGCGGATGTGAACTTCTAATAATCCGCATCCGCATCTGCATCCGCATCTGCATCCGCGGATGTCTAAATTTTTGCATCCGTAACAACCCTGGTCAGTATGTAGGCGGATCTCCGATCAGGGCGAATAAACATAAACCATTATGCTGAAATGCAGATTTACTTTCCACACTAGAGTGGAATATTCGTTTCCACACCAGGCGCGAATCCAGCCCTTAAAAAAGGTTGTGGTCACGGCCACCCGAAAATCGGCCAAGTGCGAGTCAAACTACGGACTCGCTCACGAAACGTCAAACAGTACAAACTACTAGACTAGTAGCCAAAATAAAAAAGTCACTCGCCAGTCTGTTAAGTAACCCATTACAGGCCGCTATTTTATAGTGAGTATGGCAAAAAAATATTGTCTTGCTTTGCACGCTTCTCTGAAATGTTTGGAAGTGAGTTGTCCATTTTCTCGGGCCACTAGATCTGACACACCAAAGTTCAGTACCGTACTACATTATAAGTGCAAAATGAGACAGTATTACGTAAGAAGGCATTATTTTAATTTATTCAGTTCGGCGCTGTTGAAATCGATTAATTAATTAAATATTAGGGTCGTTGCACACTAACCACTTTGTGATGCCACTTTTAGTGTCACCGCAACGCGTTTACCCTGGTGGTTGTGAAAGACAGTTAGTGGTGGTCTTCAATGATGATTAAACCATATTATAAATACATTTTATCAATAATTTCAGTAGTGACTATTTTTACTGCAGAAAACAACGATGACGCTATCAGGTTGTTCGGTATTATTTATTTACAGTAACCACAGTAACTTCCTATTAGCGATCATTTATCTCATTCTTACTTATTGCTTTATGTATCAATCTCTGTCTTACACACAGAATGCCCTATGCACAGGTTTAATTTGATACAATCTGTATGTACAATAACAGGACCGACTTCGAAATGAATAATAATCTATCCAGAAAAATGTTATTATTTCATTTTCACATGGTTACTTTAGAATTTAGATTATTAAAAGAAAAACAATTAAATTATATATCAAAATTTTAATAAAATCAGATACTTATTTTCTGTTATATTTTTCACTGGAAGTTACCTCCTACGCTCTTCATCTCAAAGCGTTTCCCTTTGCCTAAGAACAGTTACAGCTCTCTCGACGCAATTTTTAAAGCTAAAGGGTTCCGCACTGTAAGAAATGAGAAGGCCGATTACATAGATTATCGATGGTCCATTTGTAGCCAGCGATTAATCTGGTAATAGGCACACAAAGAGACAATGCGGTGTCGCAAACAGGTATCGCCATATCGCGTAGATTCCATAAAAACACATTGTGCATGCATGGTTACTAATTTTACATTAATTTGTTTTGTATTCATCCATTTTATATATGTAACTATACATTTTATTTTGTAATTTTTACACACTTTATTGGAATATTACACAAATTATGTAATTTTAATTTACTTTATGTAAAAATCACAAATTTGTTTAACTTTACAGTAAAAGTCCAAGTTTTTATGAAGTTTTCTGTGTAAAAATAAATAATAATGTAAAATCACTTAGCAAATCGAGCGAATTCTACCTTAACTTTCAAAGTATTTTTGCATCCATTTTTTACAGTGCGGTAGATAAGGACCCAGAACGTCTTTAACACAACACCTTAAAAAGTTTAAACGCATTATTGTTTCATATTTAGTGATTTCACAGAGTGGTCCGTATGCAAAAATCCTTAAGTATCGTATTTAGAAAAATATAACTTTACGCTTTCTGGAAATACGATCTTAAACGACTATTCTAAGAAATGAATAATTTACAATGGGCTCGATGACATTTTGAACAAAGAACAATAACGTCTTTTTCTCTAGGTGAGAAAGAGATACCGATAGATAAATCGGGGGGGGGGGGGGCAGATACAATAATGAATGGATACTAACAGCTCTGTTTAGTATGTTATTTTAGGGCGTTTTGGATTAGTTCCCTTTAAGCTTTTCTGAGCTTACCAGTACTGTCACTGTTGACAATATTCAGGTGAAAATCCTATAAAAATTCATAAAAATCACGGGAATTAATATCCTATAGGAAAACTCTTTATAATTTCCTACATATTTGTCTCTTGTTGATTCTAATTGATTTTAACTGAATTTATAATATCGTCTCTCATCTCACGTAAAGAAGTATCTGCCATTTACATTACTTCGTGAGAAGAAAGTCAGGTTTAAGGGCGGTTGTTCAGTGGCGTATCTCACTTTTTTAATTAATTGTCAGTTACGTCAACATGTTTACGTGGGATGAGGAACAATATGAATTTCAATCTGTACATTTTCAATTGATACTTCATAAACAATCAATGAATGATAGATCATCTAGGAATCAATACAACTGTGAATCGATCAAACTTCAACATTTCATATGAATCTATCTAAGAATCCATGAAAATCATTATTATGATAATCCAGATAAATCTACATGATTTCTTACTTCCTTAGATGGAATCTCACATGTAATTTTTCAGTTGTGCAGAAATTGACCAATAACATAGCATTATTGATTTGATGATGCCAATACATTTCTGCACTAACCTACACTACATTAGTAACTCGACCAAATATCAAGTTATAGTCTTCTTTGTGTACTGTTCCAGAACTCTTTAGTAAATCAATAGCTTACCATCACTCATCCACTTCTACGCAGTAAAAGTTCTGGAACAAATATACAAAACATACTTTTTGAAGTATAGAACCAGTCCATTCTATTCTAGAGGCAGTACTAGCAAGGACTAAACACCTCTTCCACTGTGTGCAGTCACGCCGATCATGACTATAGACTGTCAACAGAGTTTTAGGACAGATTATCATTAATCAGGATCAAAAGTGTAAATGCACTTTTACACTGATAATCTAGGGAAAAGTATATCAAACAGAGCTATTATTCTAATGCATTATAAGACACTTCCTTGACTTGTTTCTCGAACTTGACCTCCCTGTCTTTCTTTCGAAACGATCTCTTCCGTTCAGCGAATGCTGACTGTTGAGGAACTGGTAAGAGAACCACATCGGACGCAGTCGTCGATGGGGTGATGAAATCATTAACAGATGATGCAATGAGTTGCTGTGATTGTAGTGGCGGTGCCAGAAGAGGCTGGTGCATGATATCTCCTGGTATCCTTGGATGCGTGAATGGCGACTGAGCCAAGAAGTGATTAGCCACGAGTGGCACCCAACATTGTTGTTGATGAAGCGGTGAATTACCTGCGGCGATTAGATACACCGATAGGTGCCGATCGCTGATCGGAAATTTCACATTATACTCGGTTCGCCAATGGGTACCGTGAATTCGCTGCATAAGAGCATAGGTAAATTAAAAATAATAATAATAAAAACAAAAATTATAAATAAATAAACAAATTATTAAATAAAAATTATCCAAATTCCGTTGAAAGATTCCGTAGGATCTGATAATCAGCTTGATTTCGTTGGTAATGTAATGTCCTGCGTAATTAGTACTTATAATATTGATTTTTTTATTTTTTGTCCTTCCTAATTTTTAATCTCCTATCTTGTTTTCAAATTCTTCTGGTAAAGGGTTATAACTGTGCTTTTAGATGAGAAACATCGACGAATAAATGGATTATCTTGATTTTTATAGTGTTAGATATTAAAAATTAAAAAGTTGGTTCACCTCGTCTTTGAAATTTTTGTAATGAAAGATTATATTTAAAAAATGTGAGCTTTTAGATTAGAAGACACCGACGTAAAAAGGAATCAACATGGTTTCCTAATAACCAATTGGGTTATTAATGATACATACTTCAAAAAATCGCTTCCCGTTCTCTTAAGATTTCCAAATTCTTCTAGTATTGGGTCAAAATTTTAAATAATAATTCACAATCTATTTGATTTATTTTCAATTTTGTAACTGCTATTTTTTACGAAGGAAATTTTGGAGTAGCTTGGGAAGCAGATAATCTTACAGAAAAATGATGCCACCAGATCTCGATATTAAGCCTTCACTAGACCTGAAAGGCAACCTTTAATACAAATAATACTTAATATCTGGATGACCGAGCTTTGCTCGGATGAGTTAAAAAAAATAGTACTTAAAGTTCTCATTTCATCAAAATCGTTAGTCGTTTTTAAGAAAATAAATTACATACCTATAAGTAGATAATATTATTATACGTCATACTACATAACGTATGTACCTACATATTTTCAAATAATTACTGATTATTTTAATAAGTTAAAGATTGACTGTCAGAGTAATTTGACATAAATAATGAAAATAGTTTGTTTTTTCCAAAGCCTACTCACCATACGACACTGTTTTATAACGTTAAAAAAAACTGTTTTTTAAAAGATAAAATCGATAAGAAAACGAATTTTTCCAGAGATGAGACCTAGCTAGATCGATTTTTTGCCCCCCAAAACCCCTTTTCAGTAAATTTCATCCAAATCGTTAGGGCCGTTTTCGAGAAAATATTTATATCGGTTCATAGGTACATATATACAAGATTTGCTCGTTTAATAATATAGGGGATTTTACTATGTAATCTGTTCAATGTACACGGTTTCTGTATTATACATCCGTTTAAGGACTACGTTTTCTAAGGTGTACGTTTTCTGTATTATACATCATAATAATAGTTGGTAGATCACGAGAAAGTATATTTACCTTTGTCCACTTTCTCGTGAATTAGGTACCAACTAATATTTATAAAAATATGGGCACGATTATTAACTTCATATACACCATAATATTTTTATAAGTTCTACAATCATTTCTCTGTGGTGTGAACTGCGTTTTCTATGGTGTGGGCTACATTTTCTATGATGTGGGCTAAGTTTTCTAATGTAACGAGAGAAAATTCAGACAAACGTATTTCATATTATACAAAGGGTTAAAAAAATAACCTACTACTTAAATGATCCCAGACAGAAATTAATCTACTCGTATAAGACCTATTTAACAGGCCCGGGTCCTTAATCTATTTTTTTTTATTATTACAAGAATACGACGTAATTTTCATATTGATAGCTTTTCTTATTTTTTTTTTGAACTCTTGGCCCCAAAAGACACTGAATGTTTGGCTGGCTGTTGGCAGGTTTTATCCGTCGCAATTATGAATAAATAACGATCTAATTGGGTTATTTAAAAAACAGATCTTTTCCACCTATAAAATATTTTAACATCTAAAAAATCAAAATTTAAAAAAATAGGTTTGTATATTTTAATACTTAAAAAAAATAAATTTACTTTCGTAAAAATTCAAATTAAGGTGTGACCACGAAACAATATTATATTTTAAGGCAATCACACGTGTAGCCTTAGTTACCAAGTATACAATTATTACATCACCTGCTCGCATTATTTCTACGTGTCATCGCTTCTTTTCTTGTAACTAAATATTTTAAACGTTACAAAAAAAAAAAAGGGTGTGGGTCTCGGGACCCCCGACAGATGTGAAACATCAAAGAAAACGTTATTGAACTCGGTGGTATTCTCTATGTAGTAGTATATATTTAGTATATATCACATGTGACTGTAAGATTAAGACAGAGCCTCGCCTCGTGTCATATTTATACGCACTCTCAAAAGCAGCAACTAACTTATGCTGACGTAATCCTATATACTGCACTGTAACACACGCGGTTGTCTTCCCGTGCCCGAGCGCGCGGAAGCCGAGAGAGAGAGAGAGCCGCAGTGGTGGGGAGAACAGCAGCGAAGGAGCGGACCATACATTTCGTTGCCTATTTCCCTTCCCGCGGCTGTTCACAGCCCGACATTAGACATAAGATGTTTCACATCAAAAAATTAAAATACTATTATAATAAAACTTGTCTATAAAAAAAACAAAACTTTCAAAAACATTGAGACGTACTGTACATGCTAGATTGTCATTTGTTAGTGCGAAGAACGTTGTAACTAATTCGGCTAATTGCTTCGTGTTCATTCCATAGCCTACTCACAGACACCGGTACACATTGGCGATCCCACTTTTATACTCACTGTCTGAACATGTTATACTGGGCCTTCTCTGTTGCTGTTGTCTCCAAGAATGGGAGCGCACGTGGCCCCGAGTGCCCGTGTGGACGGCGTCCACCGACAAACTGCGGCTCATTGCGCTCGCCCAATGGTCGTTCTTGCGTTTTAGTCTGTCAGACTCGATTTCTGCTATTAACAGATGTTCGTTCAAGGAATAGAGCTTCTGCGTAATGTCTTTACCTAATCGACATAAAAACACGTAATAATAGAACAGTAGATTGAATATAAGATAAGATAAGAATATGGGGCCGTTCAAGTATTACGTAAGCAGATTTTTAACATTGGAAATGTTTATGTTCGTATATGGGGGCAGAGTTACGAGTTTTCGTTCAGGGCCAAAAGACAACGGTGTCGCGATCAAGTGAGGAGCAATCATGCAAAATTGAACAAGTGCAATTTTTTCGAAATGTGTTTTATATCATGTCTAGTTAATTGAGAGGTATTTGCGACGATCTGCGGTGTTATTTTTGAGCAAATGTTAATAAATACTGTAGAAAAATCCATTTAAAAGTTAAGTAATCAAGCAAAAGTGAACGCGTATATAACAGAAGAATAATAGGGTTATTCCTGACAAAACTAAACAGTGCATTGATAAATATTGTGTGTATATAAACAGTTAATTATGTTTCATATATGCTGTTATCATTTCCAATGTCCTCGATGGTTGCAAGGATTGCGAAATCTGTGAAGTTTTTTGCAATTATTAACCCCCTTCCCCCCTCGTCAGCAAAAGTAAGCAAAGCTCTTACCCCCCCTCCCATGCTTACGCAAACATTGGTACATGCATTTTTCAATGTGTTCTGGTTTCTTTATTGATTCATGAGCAGCAGTTATAAGTTTAGAAATAAGGAATAGGCTTGGAATAGAGGACTTTAACGCACATAATATTTATTTATTTAATATGGTATTTAATGGTATTCAGTTATTATAATCTTAATATATTAACGAACAAAACAAACTTCTTTTAAAATGTTGATATATTAATTCAAATTAGCAGTCCTCAGTCCATGACACATGAATCCATGACTCCTAAGTCTTCGATGACATTGGATGTTTGCTGCTCAATGAATAGCGCGCGGTAATTCCCCTACTCGGTTTTAAGCGAGTAAACGTATCCATTATTTTTGGGAATCCCTGAAAATGCGTTTCGTTTTCAAGCATAGACAAGTAGGGTTGCCATATGTGTTCAAACCAAATATGACTAAATTTTGTAGAAAATCCGAAAAAGTAACAAATAAATATTGCTGACGTAATGACCATCCAGACCCCCCCAACCCCCATGCCATCAAAAATAAGCAAAGCAAAGACCCCCCCGCCCCCTGTAGTGCTTACGTAATACTTGAATGGTTCCTATCTAGTTGCATAATGGCGTATATTACTGACGAGTAATTGACATTATGCAGGGGCGGATCTACATAGTAACTTATAGGACTCTATCCCACAAAAATTGAATTATTATCATACATTTTAATTACTTTAATACAATTTCATAAATAAATATTCAGTACGGCGTTGTAAAAAGTTAATTTCGTATTCTTATTTTTTACAAAAGATTCCACGAATTTATAAAAGATCTTTACCGACCTTACAATTTTTCTAATAATAAATATTGGAAACTATAATAGACCTCGCGCGGCGAGAGATGAAGTCACCGCGTCATAGTAACGTGAATGCATTGCGCCCGCGCCTTCTAGCTTGCTATTGGCTGTTTATTGTCATGAATAGCAGTTTGCCAAAATTGTATCTAACGTCATAAAACCCAATGTGCAGTTTTGTGTACACGGCACTGTCTGCGGGCAAGCAGGCGTTCACTAGCATATTATTGATGACGTGCCTGGCTTCATCTCTCACCGCAGGCACTCTACCTATGAGGCAGTCCAATACAGTTTTGAGCATGGGGCGGTGTCTCAACACTCGTTCAAGCCTCATACGTGGCCAACACAGGTACGTGCAATCCTCTTCGGCGGTGATCGTCACTTGGAACACGTCGTCGGAGTTCTCGTGGTTCGACTCCCACTCGGGACTGTCGACAAACTGGTGCGGGTGAATGAAGTGGAGGTGAGTGTCATCGCACGTTACCCTTAGTCTATAATAATTATTAAGACTTAATAATTATTATACCTAGGACCCGATCTTCAATACACGTAATCTTAAATCATTATTTTCACATAAAATCAAACACGCGTTTTCTTATTTACGATTATTTTATATAATCTAGGCTCGCTTTCGGACAAAAATGGGTTCTAACCATAACGGAGACAGATGTGGAAAAGGATTTTTTCTTGCTGACTTCGCCAAGCAACACCAGACATGTTTTTCATGTCATCGTTCAAAAGCATACCTTGGGAAATTTATGCTTGTTTTTGGCAAATGTTTCCGATCTTTTTCAAATTAAGGACACTAATATAAACCGACACGCTGAATTCAAAAGGTCGAACAAAACTTTGGTGCCATTTATTATTTAGATGTTACGGACATTTTTCTTCTAAGACTCGGTGAAAACTTAAAACACGCCTAATTTCTAAACCAAAAAAGATAGACAAGTTTCCGTTGCATTTTTGAGTTCAGCGTGTCTTTTTCTATAAGCCTACCAAATTTCAAAAAGATCTGACTGCATTTAGTACATAAATTCACAGATCTAAGGTTTTGAATATTCATACATTTAATCCCTGTAAGCAGGCTAGCAACATGTACACCGGCGTATGTTGAATTGCCTACAACACAGGCGATTAAAATTATCCGAGTTTAAGGGTTAATTTCGTTTTCAATCGTCGTTCTGATGATGTTGACAGGCTAATTCAATTGTTTTTTTAGAAAAATTAGCGATAATTCTATATAAATCGGTTTTTTTTTACTACAGGAAAACAACGTCTAATTCCAAAATGTATTCTCGCTCACCCGGTATAAGTCATGGACATAACGAAGTGACTTGATTTACATAATAATAAGCTTTGAGACCGAGAATAGAGAACCAAATATTATAATAACGTATAATTTATCTGTAACGACGCTATATAATTTGATACCATCGGAATACTTGATCGAGTGACCTATGCGTGTCTACAAATGAATGTTAATTAGTGGCACTATCTTAAGGACTCTTTAAGGTCATACAGTCAAGGTCACTCGCACAGTGAATACTTACTTTCCTTTCAGAAGGATGGACAGTCTTTCATCAGCTGAACTGACATCTTCCACGGCGTAAATGTCACCCTTCTCCAGTTTCATAACTGAAGCCTCTCTCGACAGCTCTTTGAAATGTTTCTTACTAACTTTCAGCGGTTTGAAAACCTGAAGAAATAATTCATTACTGTCAGACAATTCGTGTTCAGCAGTGGCGGACTAAGGGGGAGGCGGAGGGGTCGACTCGCTCCAGGTCTCTGATCCTGGGGGCCTCCAAATCTTGAGAAGTCCGTCTTAAACAAATCCCAAACAAGGCCAAAATATGTTTAGTAAGTAAGAGGCAGTTTGGAGCTGGAGGCCCCGTACGTATACAAAATATAAACGTAGGTAGGTCGTTTATTTGATTTTTTTGTCAGCCATTACATCTATATTATTCATTTTTTACGAAATTTACACTACAAATACATCAATTTCTAAACAGATCGGGGGCCTCATTTAGTTCTACCGCTTCGGGCCTCCGACGGACTTAGTACGCCACTGATATAGGGTGTCCTAAAAGTAAACCGCCATTCATCAACCATGTATAGAAAATTCAGTGCTGAATAAAAACTTTTTAAAATGAACTCAATTTGTCGTGGTTTATAAGATATGGGTCAGAAAAACATGTCAACTAGTGTCCTATTTGCTGTGGCTTAGAAGATATGCGTCAGCAAAGTATGCCTTGAACTTAAGATAAATTGATATAACGTATTAATTAATACAACAGTAATTACCACAAGACAAAAGAAATTTGATTTGACAATTACTTTAGATCGTGATGATATAATTACAGTTTTTAAACATGCAGGAGCAGTCTAATGTTGTTGTGAAACTCCTTGTCCTTAGATTGTACTCACACAAAAACAAATTATTGATCTGCATAGAAAAAGATCGCTTTTCAAACTAAATTTTGATCGAAATGCGTAGAAAACTGTTGTTTCGAAGTGGAAATTGTATAAAAAATTATGTTATATAATACACAATTTCAAAGAAATATTATCGTTTCAATCGATCAATCATTTTTCGAGGAGGATCGATTTAAAATTCTACATTGCTTTTCTTATGGAGAAGTATGTGTGGTCACAATCTAACGTCATTGTCAAATCAGATTTCTTGACAATGCTTTTTGCAACTAATGTTGAAAATCGTGTTAGAAATCAAGCTTTCTAAACAAATAAATGGACATAAAAATTAAGACTTTATTCGTGAAGAGCAAACAACGATGTAAGAAATAATTGATGTACCTTTAAATATAATTCTGTCAGTTCTAATGTCAGTGGCGGAGGTAAAAATCTCCATGTTAATATAACTGAGTGCAGTACATTTAACGATGCTAATAAAAAATTCCACAACAAGATGTCGGCTGCGCAGATTTGGATTCCGCCCCAAAACGTGCACATTAAGAAACCGACCGCTAACAGAGCTCTGAAACAATAATATAATATCTGAATTATCTGAAAGAATTCTTTACGCTTTCATAATATGCTTTCTTTTTAAACAATCCAAGTTTTGATGGACCTTGGAAATTCGACAAACCGAATAAGGTCAAATAAAAAAAACTCGGGTCGCAGTGCCAAACCCTGCCGACAATATAGTGTATTTGCTAATACAGGCATTGTGGCATTATTATGTGAACTTAAGTTTGTTTTTTGACAAAATAAAAAATTTAACCTCTTAATACATCCCTTAAAATAATTAAATTTTTCTAAATTTCAATATTAGACAAGGATTTTATCAGTACACCCAATTAAATACACCCTTTCATAAGTAAATCCGTATCAACAAACTAGTGTTTTCATAAAATTTGAAAGTCCGGTCCTGTTGGGCCGATTTTATTAAAATTTTAGCAGCACATTTTAATCTTTACTAAAGAGTTGAATTTCAATTTTGAAACGATTCTGACAAATTTTTCGTTATTTTTTGGCCCAAAAACTTTTTGAAACCCCTAAATACAACCCTGAAAATGGTCCGATCGGGCCCAT
This sequence comes from Mongoloraphidia duomilia, assembly GCA_039654895.1. NCBI lineage: Eukaryota > Metazoa > Arthropoda > Insecta > Raphidioptera > Raphidiidae > Mongoloraphidia > Mongoloraphidia duomilia. The sequence goes on from CM077526.1 coordinate 2,210,076, forward strand.
TTTAAATAGGCTTCTTGCGGTGATGGGTTCCAATGTGTGTACCAAATTTCGTTTCAATCGATTAAGTCTGTCGAGAGTTATCGTGTACACACACATATATATATAAATATATATATAAATATATAAATATATATATATATACATACATATATATATAAACATTATTAAAAATGGTGCCAAAGTGTTCAGGGGGCTATGAAACGTCGAGAAATTTTGGTCCGACCCCTAGGTCCCACCATCCGACCGACGCCAATAGTGTATGTGCCATATGGCAAATACACTAATAAACACTAACTATATCTTATGGTTTTTAAATTACTGTATGTTTTAACAATATTTATCGGGCACGATATTATTATTATTGTAGATTATAGACGTGTCGACAACTCAGGTCATTAGCGTCTTCAACACAACAATTAATAATCCATTTGAGTATTAGAATCTGCCAGCCGGCATACACAAACCGACTGCTACGAGCTCGGGCTCCTGGGAACGCCAATTCCCAAAGAACATCGGAATGCAATTGGGAGAACAACTACATTCCAATAATAAGAAGTATTAGAAATACTTTGTGTCCGTCTTGTGGTTAATTTTTTAAATTAACCACACCTGAAGATGGCAACTTGTTGCTGAAACGCGTCGTGTTAACAACACATGAAGGCACAAGACGGACACAAGGTATTTCTAATACTTTTTACTTCCCACCTCTACTATGGTAGGGAAGTAATGGATTCAGTCCGAAAACAATATTTCGAGATTTTAACAGATTTTCACGTTTTGAGACCCTAGCAATCGTTTAAGATCATTTTCTGACTGATGTCTGTATGTGTGTGTGTATGTGTGTATGTGTGTATGGTGTGTGTGTGGATGTGGTCAATTTTTCGCCTTCGATATCTTAAGAACGGAACAACATACGGGCATGCCGATTGTTCTATTGTGTTTATCAGCCTTTAACTTAGATCTGATTAGATTTTGAGTCAAATCGGTTCAGTGGATCCTGAGATATTCAAAAAAACGTCCTCAATGTCACGTATTAACATAGGTAAAAAAAAATATAAATGAATTCTAGATGTTATAATATGAAAAAAATGTAAATATTTTTTTTCTCTAAAATGTATAGTTTTCGAGAAAAAAAATATTTTACTAAAAAAAATAAAAATTGTACGTAAATCAAGGAAACCATGATTTTTGCTATATTAAGCTAGCCATCAATAGATCACCAAACAAAAAAGAGGGCCATGCTTTTTTCAAAGAATAAAAATTAAATTGTGTTTTAAAGACCACCAACAGCTAAGGTTATTTGGGCCTAGTCAAAGAATAAAAAAAAGAGTGTTTATTTTTTGCAAATATTTACTAGGTGGGAAGTATAGGACTGGTCATCAGTCGAATTTTTATTATTGGAATATAGTTGTTCTCCCAATCTAAATTAACCACACCTGAAGATGGCAACTTGTTGCTGAAACGTGTCGTGTTAACAACACATGTAGTCACAAGACGGACACAAGGTATTTCTAATACTTCTTATTATTCATATAGTGACTTGGAGACCTAACACTCCAAAAATGTATCATACATTCCAGTGTTCCCCCCTGGGGGATTATCGTGCACGAATGTTACAATAATCTTCATGGTTTCCGGGCTTGTAGGCCGTGATCCGGTGGTATTTCTACCTGACGTTTCGCATACAACTGCGGTAGACATTCTCAAAGGCGATGTGGCAGCGGTCGTAGTGTCTTCCTTGGCGGCTCACAGATCAGTGTGTCGGTGACTGGTGTTCTCCCTTCTTTTATACCTAGTGCCAGTGTGTTCTCTGTTCGGTCGTAGTCCGTCTCTCTGCCATTGGTCAACTGCGCAGTGTGTAGTGGTGGTGAGTTCTCTACTCGGTCGTATCCCGTCCTTGTACGATTGGTCATTGGTTTTGTATGTCGGAGTGCTGGTGTCCAGGTTTTACTGAGATTGAGGCCTTCATCTTTTCGGTTGAAATTCTGTGTGTGTTTATGTATTTCTATGGCCTCTCTGTATATTCTTGGGTAATAGCTCAACGTTCTGTCTATGGCTTGGGTTTCTTCGAAGAGGATCTTATGATTGTCCAGAGTCAAAGTGTGTTCGGCTATGGCAGATTTTTCCGTTTGTCCCAGTTTACAGCTTCTCTTGTGCTCTGCTATACGTGTGTTGATGCTTCGTTTCGTTGTCCCAATATATACTGATCCACAGCTGCAAGGGATGCGGTATACTCCTGGTGTTGCCAGTGGGTCTCTTGTGTCCTTGGCCGATCTTAGACATTCCTGAATCTTTCTCGTTGGTATCGTTGGTCGTCAGGTAGAAATACCACCGGACCACGGCCTACAAGCCCGGAAACCATGAAGATTTGGAACAATGCCGGCCGTGAAAGCTTGCACACTTGGATAATGTTACAATAATTACCTTATGATAAGTATGCTCTGTTTAAAGCTAAGTGGCACTAAGAAAGCAGCTACAAAGAAGAGATTCGCTAGCTGGAAGAGATTATGTTGTGCTGCAACCCATTCGTCACAAAGCGACCAGCTGGATCCGTCTGTACCTTTAGGCAACGTGGAATTTCCCGAAACGTTTAATTCATCCAAGTCAAGGTCAGTCGTGTTAGTCGAGTTGTAGTAAAAAGTCTCGTTGTTGAAATACGATAAGTTGTACCCGAAATCGAGCCGATCGTTGAGCAGATTTGTAGCTGTTGCGTTCGTGAAGAAGGTTATAAATGTTTCATTTAGGACGTTCGACGACGATGTAACGTTGGACGCGTCTTGTCTAAGACGAGCTGCGGTGCTTGTGTGAGTACTTTCTTCCGGCGATGATGTCTGGCTGTTCGATGACTTCGATGTTGTCGTCTGCGTCATGTTTATGTTTGGCAACGCGTAGTGTTGGAAGCGCGACTTCAGTATGAACACCTCCATTTTATCTTAGGTAATCAATAAATTAATTAGTTAGCATAATATTTATATACGAGGATGTTGAAAAGTTCATAATTCAATTTTTTTGGTAGCAAGTGTTTCCGGGCTAGGTAGCCGTGGTCTAATGGATTTTACTCCGTACATTTCGCCCAAAGCTCCGTTGGGCATCTTCAGCGGCGATTGGCAAAACGATTTGATCTTCTTGCCGGTCGACTGGTGACTGAGGCACTGTTTACGGTGTCTGTATTTATAAGGGGTGGCTGGACCAATCAGTCTATCAGATGCCGCATACCTACCAGCCACCCCTTATAAATACAGACACCGCAAACAGTGCCTCAGTCACCAGTCGACCGGCAAGAAGATCAAATCGTATTGCCAATCGCCGCTGAAGATGCCCAACGGAGCTTTGGACGAAACGTTCGGAGTAAAATTTATGAGACCACGGCTACCTAGCCCGGAAACACTTGCTACCAAGATGTCTACCGGCCGTGAAAGCATGAAACTCCAATTCAATTTTTTGACGTGATAGCGTCTAATGTCTCATACTGGGGCTGGGGAGTTTTTGATGTACCTATCTGTTATAATTTTTTAATTAGGTACATTAGATCGCACTGGGAATTTGGAGAGGGGGGCGTGCCCCATTGCTCCATACTAGCTACGCCAATGATGAAAACCTTATATAACAAATATGTTTCACGTGGTACGCTATGAGAATACACATCCGGTTTCGACTGTGACTAATTTGTCTACCTCTAAGCAATTAACGTAATTTCAACTTTAGTTAGCTGTAAAGAAAAGTGGGTACAAAAGTTTTACTTCCGTTGACAGGAAATTGTATGTCAAAGTTTGAATACAATTCAAGCATTAACAAGTTTGAAAAACTTTATGCTAGCATACAAATAAATATTTAAGTTTGTAAACAAACGCTTAAATGACTAATAACTTCCGGATACAAACTATTTCTAGATAATACGTTTGTTTGTAATTTGTTCGCAAAAAATGTTTGTAGTATATATATTCAGTTTTACAAAACAGTGATATCCAGGTAGAATAAACTTGTATATGAAAATCACGTTGGCAATCATAAGAGAATAAGCAGTTATGTAGCGCTTGCAATATTTTCAGTTTTACAAAACAATTATATTCAGCTGTAAACTATTTTTCGATTAATTATTATGTATGTAAAATAATAGATACATTTTATTTGCGATTTGTTCGATAAAAGAATAAGCAGTTATGTAGTGCTTGCGTGTAGTTTCACAAAATTATTATATCCAGATATAAACTATATTTAAATAAATTATTATCTATGTGAAATATAATAAGCTTTTACGTTTTGTTGGAGAAAAAAATAAGCAGTCATGTAGTGCTTGTAGTATGCTGAGTTTTACAAAACCTAAAATTTGTTTTGTTAACACGCGAACTCCCTGTCCTGGTCGGTCATTATAATTGATTGATCTAAGTTGGTTGGAGGCTATGAGGCGCCGTGGCCCTGGATTTCTTATCAATTGAAGAATAGAATACCATTTCCTGTCTTACTTGTGTATGCAAAGATGACTTGCTGTATTTGAAAGGATAAATTATAAAGTGTACTGTATATCCATATTCCATAGAACACACACAGAGAGAAAGAGATTGTAGATTATAGACGCTCGACAACAGAGGTCATTAGCGTTATCCCGGTATAAAGTGTTGTTAAATCTAAGAACTTTAAGAGACTTTACGTAAAACGGTTCGTCTACACAATTCGGACTTAAGTACGAGCCAGATAAGGACAAAATAGATATAGAAAAAAAGGGTGTGGGTCTCGGAACCCCCGACAGATGTGAAACATCAAAGAAAACGTTATTGAACTCGATGGTATTCTCTATGTAGTAGCATATATTTTTTCAAAAGCAGCAACTAACTGTTATGCTGACGTAATCCTATATACTGCACTGTAACACACGCGGTTGCGGCGTTTGAGCACGCCTGAGCCAGAAACGCAACTATATACACAGCGAAGTATCTATATTGCATACCTACACGTGTATACATATACTTTTGCTTTACAGTACGTTCGTATGTATACTCTCTCTCTCTCTCTCTCTTCCCGTGCCCGAGCGCGCGGAAGCCGAAAGAGAGCGAGAGAGAGAGAGAGAGAGAGTGCCGCAGTGGTGGGAAGAACAGCAGCGACTTTTACAAGTCTTGTCTTGAAAATCTAGACAAGACAAGACAAGAGTCTAGATCTAGACGGCAACACTAAAATAAACTTTAACGAATTTTCACATTGTTTCAGACCAAGGGGGGCAGTTCCCCCACTGCGTATGGCAATGCCTGGCACTATTTCTTTTAAGGTCTGTATAATGAATAACAATTATAAAGCACAAACAATCAACTGCTGACGCTAGGCATCGGTCAGTCATTGTAATTGATGGTTCATTGTTTGGAGGTCGCAAGACGCCGTAGCTTCGGATTTCTTATCATCAGAAGAACATACAGTTTTCTCTCTCATTCTTGCTTGTATGTGGGTACTGGGTGCAGATGACTTGTATTTGAAAGGGCAATATAATGTAAAGCGCGGACTATAAAAGCGGAGCGGTCAAGTGCTGATATCGGCCATAAAAGCTGCTAGTGCATATAAAGCAGGCAAGAAGGCCGATAAGCGATCGTTAAGTTCGCGTGCCGACTGTTTAAAAGACGGCTATATTGGAACCGGATCGCCTCACCTCGATATAGGGACAACGTCACAGAATACGTCGAAGTCGAAGAATATCGCAGAATGGTTACTCTATACTAGAATTGTTATCATCATTTATGAAATAGTTTAGTAAATTTATGATCATGTCCAGCCAAATTAATATTAACTGCAATGTTTCTTTTTAAGTGAAACTTTTTAACCTGATTCGATTATGCATGTCGAGAGTCACGTCACGTCCATTCAAAGCAATCGATCAGATCAGTACTCATCGAAAAGCAGGGACGTTATGTTCATAACTATTAGTGTCCGACTGCATAACTAATATCGTACAAATATTCAGTCGAGCACATCAAATACCACCAAATATAGAATCTGGATTCTTACGTTCGTCTCCATACTGGTCAGGGTTCAAATTACAGTACCAAAATCACGGAAATAAAATTATATACCTTCGGCGATTTCAAGTTAAAATCGTTTAAGGTTATGGCAATAAAGTTTTTCTTGCACCGTGGTTTCATAAAACCTCACCCTAGTATTTTGTTAACTGCACAACAAAATTTGTCTTTATTATCGTTTTTGTCATTTTATATCAGACTAAAACGAAAAATACCTCAAGATGTAATCTAATCATTATCTAGCACAGCGGTTCCCAACCTTTTCAGTTGTGCGGACCACCAATTTTGTAAAAAAAGTGAGGTCCACTAACTAAATTTACAAGTAAAAACCCTTGAACAACAAACCATTCGAGTGACTCGATTGTTCCCATCTCTACCCCTGAAACTCCGATAATATTTATCTTGACTTACACTCTTGATCAGGGTCCACGGCCCAGCACCACTCTGCCCGCCGCCCATGAGTTGGGAACCGCTGATCTAGTATATTGTTATTAATTGTTAAGGATATGTCGCTGGATGTATATAACTATAGCTACCTTTCAAGTCATCCTTCATTCACTCAAATTTTACTATTGTGGTCCAGTAGACTTTTGTACGGTGAGTTGTTAGAGCTTGGACAACTAAAGGTAAGTGCAGTATGGAGGTGGGATTCTAGATGGTAGCGTAGATCATCGCTGGGCTGGCTTAAATTAATGCATGGTTATTGGTTATATATGCGAGCGTACACAACGAAGCAGTGAGTGTAGCAGGTATAAGCGCTGTTACAAGAGCTGCTAGATACAAGAATGTATCTCACCATTCTTTCAGCGCGCTGACTATTACAATCAACGTGTGACAACTGTCAAATGGCCGTTACAAGTTTCGCAATAGATGTGACTAATTCAATAAGTGAAATTTTGCCAGTTTTTATTTAATTTGTTTTGAGTTTTTTCTTAGACGTATTTAAAAGTGTTAGGTTCCATACGTAAATATTCAAAAAACAGGTTTGGGTAAAATTTTAATTCTTGGTATAAATGATGAAATTCGCCATGTTTAGATCGTTTTCTATTAATAGGGTGGACATGATAGATCCTACCCAAATTTGTATTTAAAATATACCACTTTGTAGCAGAAGAACACAAATATTCGTCTTCGCTATCTGACATTTCAAACGCGATTTAAACTTGTATCAATGCTACTATCAAAGCTTCGTTGTACAAACCTATAAGCGCTTATAATTTCAGCCACCATCTACCATAACATGCTACCATCTAGAATCCTAGTTACGTATTGCACGTACCTTAAGGCTGTATGAGTGTATAGCAAAGCAACTAGATTGCTGCAAAATAATTCTGTGTAACAAACATACATACAGACTGTTATCTAATCGTTTATTGGCGCTCACGTGACATTCGTATTTAAAAATAACGCCCCAAATTGTGACCGGAGTCTACGTTAACCGACTGTATCGGTCATAGCTGTTATTTAAACGTAGTTCATCGAAACGAGTTTAAAAAAAAATAGTTCATTGGGTTATCGAATTTTAACAGCTGCTTGACTACACGAATTTTGTGTTTATTTTCTAGTATTGACTTTTTTTCTGTGATTTCAAAAATTGCATATAGAAATTTCGATGTTTACATTGGCTACTTTATAATAAACTCCCAGTTTCCGGGTTCTAGTTTGAGAGCAATGTATCAATTAAAAAAAAAATTAAAAATTATAACATTGAAAATATGAATCGGTGCTCTTGAAAAAATAAAAAATATAATTCAAGTCCTAAGATTACAGCCGACAGGTTCTATTTAAATCATTACGCAACTAGATATAGAATCTACTATTCCTTCTGTTAATCCAGGGGTTCCCAATATTTTCCTTACTGCGACTTCCTTTACCTAGGTTGCAATTTTTGCGACGCCCTTCCAAAAGAAGATACCTGTATGTAGCTCTAGCAGGCAATAAAATTACTTTATTATTCAAAGAAAACTCCAAAGAATATAGAATCTTAATTATTATTTATTAGATTCTAATTCTAATAATTAGAAAACATAAAAAAAACTACTAACAATACAATATCAATTAACGGGATGAGCTTGCTTTTCTGAGCATAATTTCTCAATTTGGGACTGAAGTTTTGAAATTGTGACTCCCCTAGGATAGCGCCGCGACGCCCCTGGGCGTCGCGACGCACAGTTAGGGAACCTCTGTGTTAATCTATAAATAACTGCTATAAAATAGAAGCGTATTAACAAGTTCACGGCCAGAACAATGGTTAAAAAATTAAAATAATTAACCCGTCTATGAAATCGCAGTTAATTGTTGTAATATTTTATATTCCCTAATGAATTTATTGCTTCTATAAACGTGCTACATTAAACAGGGTGGTACTGAGGGGAGATAGTAACCAACTTAATATTTTTATAAAAATTCAATCGCATATCAACATTTTTTAGGGGGTTAGATCAAAAAATACCATAATATACAGTGTGTCCATGGATTGAGTTGACAAGAGGATAAACTTTTTAATTGTTGATTTTAGACAAAAAATTCATTTTTTAAAAAAAATTCTGCTTCTCAAGAAACCCCAGCAGCAATTCATAAATCTTAGGTTCGATATACAGGGTGATGTAAAAATTCAAATTTCTGACTTCACATTGTTAACATTTCTCTAAATCACTATTTTTTAAAGATAATAATTACACTAACAAAACAAATTCGACATTAATTTCAGACAAAACTATTTTACATAACGTCCGCCAGTCGCCATACATTTTTCTGCTCTTTTTATGAATTCATCATAGATTTTACCTTATTGTTTTTTAAATGATTGACTAAAAAATGCATTCATTTTATAAAATATGATTGCATTCTATCTTTGTCGCGCTACTTATTTTGTTTATGTTGTTGCACTCAATAACCTTCTATGTTCTCAATATTGTGATACACCCTGTATACAATGTAGGTACGTAGGTATTCCTTTGTTTGAAATTGAACAAAAAAATATTATAATATTTTTTACAGATTCCTCTCTAATTCTTATCAAATTTCTATAGTAAAACATAAATATATTCGAGCTTACCAATATGCTTCAAAATTTAAGTAAGTATTACAAAGCATCTCTTTTGTTTACAGAATATGAATGACGTCACAAGTATGACGTCGTTTGTTTTCTTTGTTCGGTTTGTACTTATTTTATTTTTTTGATAAAATATTATTTAATTGTTGAATTGTTGTGATACTTTTAATGGCTGTTATTTTGATACTCCATGTGTTATATTTTGTTACCTTTTATTTATATTCACAGAGTCGAACGCCTAACAGTTGAAATGTCAAAAATAAATCTCTTAAGGCTACAGAATCAGGATTTCGTTATTTTTGGGCATAGAAATATGTACAAATTTTATTTTAGAAATTGTTTAAATTTATCGTTTTCTATAACTAAAAAAATTGGGAAAAATGCATGCTTCCATACCGGACACAATTCTTAAAACTAAATAAATACTTAATAGAGATACTTACAGAATAAAAATGAGAAAAATAATATAATATTCCTAAAACACACCCTCTTCTATTATCAAAAACATATCACATTATTGCCAAGATAAATATTAACAATCTTATATTTAATGTTGTTATAATAATATAAACTTAACACCGTAAACAAACAGATGTTTGTTTTAAAAGTCCAATATTTATTGAACATGTTTTTTGTTCAAAAAGCACACATTTAGGTGTTTCTAATAATACATTTCCGGTCGCAAAATAAAACTTAGAACGGAGTAGAGTGGCCAGCGCGTGTTTTGAACACTTGTTCGCACGATAGTCTCAGCTCGTTGTTTTGCTGTTGGAGCTTTCAAACGCAAGCTTTCGAGAGCTTTATATAACGTATACATACGTACAAACAACAGGAGGGAACGCCCCTTCCTTATATTCGACCAAACGTATTTTGCACATGGTCGTAATAATGATGTAACAATCGGTGTTGCGAACCCTATATACCGATTTTTACCCGACTACAGCAAAGACAACAGGATGGGTTATGAATTTCACAGGATATGTATGTTTGTATGTATGTGAGATAGTTTGTTACCTCGTACAGCTTAAACTACTGAACCGATTTCAACAAATGAGATGTCGCTGGATTCGTCTTGATCCAGAATGTGTCCTAGGTTATATAACTTCACAGAAATTTCAATTTATTTATTTATTTATTTTCTGAAAGACAAACATTGAAAAATGTCAGCATTTTAATTGTATAGATTTGTCAGTAAATTAAATTGACTTATTAGTTTGATTATTTTGAGTATCTGTAAGATCACCACCAAATCTAATAGCAATTGATATTTTATCTTGAATCATCATCGAAGAGCTGGTTTTTCTCAAGTGTCTACGTAAGACAAAATAATATTAAAAAGAGGCTTGGTGTGTGAGTAAAACGGGTAAAACCACACTGCTAGCTTCCCATTGAGTATACCCTTAGAGATTAAAAAAAACCGCTAATTGAAATTTCCTGCAAATCTAATCAGGTGTTCATTATATAAATATGTGTCGAATGAAATTAATCAGGAGTCGATATCATTATTTGTTCTCGAGATATGCGAGCCGAAAAAAGTTCACCAACGTAAAAACGAACGAACGTACGTACACACATCTCTCTAAAAACAGTAGATTCGGACTCTAGGCACCTCAAAACGTCCAGATATGTCAAAATTTTTCATACGCAAAATCGGACCCATTACAATAACTCCCGATGGGAAGGCAAAAATACCTGGATATGTATAATACGTGCTCCCCATTTAAGAATCTTTAAGTCTGGCAGTTTTTTTACCTTGCGTTTTAGGTGGCAGGTAAATTAGACAATTTTTTTAATAATATAATAGACTGATAAATTAATAAGATTTATACGGCTGAATTGCAAATGAAAATTTTTCGTTGGAATTTGGAAAGCAGCCAATTATATAATTGATTAGAAACATATTGGAAAACCTAGCTATATTGAATTAACACTCGCATGTAGTGAAAATCTATTGATTCCGAAGCATATAAGGAAAATATTAGTTTGGTAATCATGTCACGGTTGAGTACTGTAAGCTCATTCCGCCGCGAAAGTGGAAAGGTTCAGGTTAGAATCCTGACTGTGACTATGGTTGGTAAAATGATTTTTTCCAATGTTTCGAATCAATTATATAATTGAGTGCTTTCCAACGAAAAATTTGTAATAGATTGATATATTTTTGAAACTTTTTTGATAACAATATTTTTCAAAACGCAGTTAAAAAAATAATTTTGATGAAACAGTAATGTACTAATTGTGTGTTTTAAAAACCACCAACAGCTAAGGTTATTTGGGCCTAGAACCAATTCATATTTTCAATTCACTATTTTTTTTTTTAATAATAAATTGAAAATCCAGTTGACACTTTTACCAGCTCTCGGGCTATAACCCGAGAACTGGGGGCTTGTAATAAAGGAACCATAGCAACGCCATGTAAACAACAGCATTGCTACACTCTCGGCTATTCTCAAGCCCTGTACTAATTGTTACGACAAAACAATAAATGCGTTTTTAGATGAAAAAGTTTTATGTTGAAGATTTGATTTGGTCGAATGCTCGAAGAAGTTTTATGTTTGGAGAGAAACAAATCGATATTATGGTTAAAGATAGTCGAGATTATTCTTTTCGAGATTATTCTAACATTTATATCATAAGTGATTAAGAGATTAAAGTCGGTCATGAACACTGATTATACTATAATTGATAACAATCATAATTAGTCCATATAATGTTAACCAATTACATGTTATAAAAAAGCTTAGTTTAATTTCTCTTAATTAATACTTTACTTTTATGAGTCGACATGTCGAACATTTCCTGTAGTCGAGTTAATCGATTAATAAAATATATGAAATAATAAATATATAAAACATATAATTTTCTGTATATTGCATGTAAAAAGAAAATAAAATTCTTTATGAAGAAATAAGGTGTAATTTGGTTCGCCTCCGTTGGTTTACTGGCTCATAAAACCGACGCTTGGCGTCGCAGACGTCTGTTGGCGTCTTCAATACATAATGTTATCATATTTCAACATGTGTTTCAAAATATTGAACCTATGTCTTTTGAAATGAGGCCACTGTTTTTACGAACCACTCCGCTAGGAATATATGAAAAATGTATTTTATCCAAAAAATTGTTTGATCTATACAAATAAAATTGTATTAATGTTCGAACGTCACAAAAAAACTACTGAAGTACGAAATTTTCAAAATGTTAATCAACTAAGTATATATACAGGGTAGGCTATAGTAAATACCTACATAATCAACATATTATATTACTCCATGTCTTCATGGTTTCCGGGCTTGTAGGCCGTGGTTCGGTGATATTTCTACCTGACGTTTCGTCTACAACTGCGGTAGTCATTCTCAAAGGCAATGTGGCAAGTAGAAATACCACCGGACCACGGCCTACAAGCCCGGAAACCATGAAGACTTGGAACAATGCCGGCCGTGAAAGCTTGCACACCTGGATATTATTTTACTTATTTTAAAATTAGTAGTGTGGTCTATAATAAAAAATCTTCTTCAAAAAACCACTGAAAAGAGGACAAAATAAAATTTTGAAACAGGCGCGACGCCAATTTAATTAGGTGGGTACTAAAATTTTTTATATATCTTCATTATTTAAATTGGTGCCGACCTCAAAATTTCTCCTCTTTTTAGTGACTTTTTTGAAGGTTTTTTCTCACCAACTATTTGACTTAAGTAAATAAAAAAGTCATTTTGAAACTTCTATTTCATTTTTCAAGACTTATCTAACGATACCCCACACGCTTATGTGGACTGAAATTTTTTTTCATCTCTCAGTTACATGTACGGTGTGCCACCCCTAATTTTTTTTTTCGTAATTTCACTACACCATTGTATGGGGGTTCAAAGAAGACACCTACCTTCCAAATTTCACCTATATAGTGCCAATGGTTTTCGAATAAAATGGCTGCGACATACGGACGGGTAGGACGAAATTGTAAGGGTTCCGTTTTTGACATTTGGTTACGGAACCCTAAATTGAGCTATGAATTGATAACCCCAATATAGCTGGTGACCTTATAAAAATAATAAATAATACGGAATCCTAAAAGCGATGTATTTCTATAATTATGACATAATTTCTGTGAATTATGTGATTTTATAATAAAATTAACTTTTATTTGTGATAAAATTCCATTATATTTATTATACGTGTAAAAACGTTCGGTTTGTTATTGAATTTTTGAATAGTTTGTTTATAAAATGTAAAACAGAACGTTTGAATAGCAATAATAAAGATTATTTTTTTAATAAATTAGTTTTCCAGAAGATGCAGAACATTAATTTAGAACCGTGCCAATTTAACGTGATTTATTTTATAAATTAACTTGGCAATTTTCCTATTTTATAAACAATTCAAACAATGCCAAGTTTTCCAGGAAAAAACCAATCCAAAAAAAGGTAAACAACGACTAAAAAACGCGTATAGTTTTCCGTCTGGAAAATGTGTTTAGTTAAAGAAAATTCTGTTGGATGGCAGTGTTGCGCAGTGGTCCAGAATAGCTAAAAAGTATTGATCACGTATGCTGTGGAAACATAGCACTGGTTAGTATTTGAAGTGTGCGTTGTGTAAACAACAGTTTTAAAAAATTCTATAAAATCGAATCGACTCTTTGAAATTGTGTAACTGAATTATCAACGAATATCGCATTGTAAGTTATCTAAAAGGTTGAAAGTCGAAAGCTTTTCACACTTGTTTTGTGCACTTTTAGTGGTAAAAATGCTGCAGTTATATTTTTCGTTTAAAATATCATTGTTAAAGTTATATTTGATTTAAGTGAGGGAAAATTTAACACTAAATTGTATTGACTTTTGTGTTCTGTTTCTAATGTTGAAAATAGAATTAAAATAAAATATATTTATACAAACAGGTAATTTAGCTCAAAAATGTTTACTGTTAGTTTTGTTAAACTTAATATCATGCTCTTATGTTAAGAAATTTTAACATAATGGATTTACGAGTCTTGTTTTTATTGTTTTTTATCAATTTAAAATTCCAATCAAAATTGTAATAAAACAATAATATTAAAGGTTATTAATTGCTTGTTTTCTTGTTTTGAGAATTTACCTTCGAACTAAGTATCGCCAATTAACGGGGAATGTTTTAATCACAAAATCATTTCGTTCAGCCAATGTTCAAAAAGTATCCCTGTCGTATAAATTAGTTCACGAATTTAACTTCAATTGAAGAACAAACGAACAAATAAACAAACAAAATCAAATGCTAAATGTTAAAGTGAGATTTCACTTTTTTCGCGCGCTCAATCAAATAATATTGGGAGCAGTATAGCCTAGTGGTTAGCATGCTTGGTGCCGCAACCTCTAGACTGGACTGTCGTGGGTTCGAATCCCACCTGCGCTCATGGATGTTTTGTGATGTTATTTAGTTTTAAGTTAGTTGTTATTTAGTGTAGTTGAAAGACGCTAATGACCTTAGATGTCGATGCGTCTATAATCTACAATAAATAAAAATAAAATAATTTTAGATTGTATATATACAGGGTGTATCACAGAAAACCGAACATAGGGAAAAGTACACAGTACAAATTAGTTAAGATTAGTGATTGCTTTGCCCTCTTTTCATGTAAAAAACCATGATAATTAATTTAGTTAAGCTAGCCATGTGTATTTTATCTTTGTCACGCTACTCATATTGCTTATGTTTTCCTTGTTGCACTCATTACTTTTCTATGTATTCAATCCTGTGATACATTCTTAGTGTTGCCGTCTAGACAAGACAAGACAAGACTTTCAAAGTCTTGTCTTGTCTTGAAATATCAAGACTTCACTAAGTCTAAGTCTAGATTAAAAAACTCTTGTCTTGTCTTGAAAATTTCTAGACAAGACTTTTGCAAGTCTTGTCTTGAAAATCTAGACAAGACAAGACAAGAGTCTAGAAAGTCTAGATCTAGACGGCAACACTATACACCCTGTATATAAGTTTTAAACAAATAATACAAAACTGGAAATGTCTGATTTTCAGATAAATAAAGCATAAATTCAAAATGCCAGCTGATGCGGACGCTAGCGGTGGCCTAGGGACCAATGAGAAGCATCCGGATTTTCTGCAGGTTTCTAATGGAGAAAATTTGTCTTGGCCAGATTCTTGGCCACTAAATATATCATATACGATACCTCATGGTAAGTAGAGAGTCTCAGGTCGATCGCCTACGGACAGTACAGTGAAATACCTAGAGAAAAAAATTCTGAGCAGAAAAGTCCTTAACAATAGGTAGAGTGTGGATAAAATGCATCAAAACTTGGATAAAAACCATTATCCAAGTGTGCAAGCTTTCACGGCCGGCATTGTTCCAAGTCTTCATGGTTTCCGGGCTTGCAGACCGTGGTCCGATGGTATTTCTATCTGACGTTTCGTCTACAACTGCGGTAGACATTCTCAAGGGCGATGTGGCAGCGGTCGAAGTGTCCTCCTTGGCGGCTCACAGGTCAGTCACATCGCCTTTGAGATTGTCTACCGCAGTTGTAGACGAAACGTCAGGTAGAAATACCATCGGACCACGGCCTACAAGCCCGGAAACCATGAAGACTTGGAAAAACCATTATATTCGTCGTTTGTCTGTGACGTAAAAATTCGCACGTGGCTCTGCTCTAAAACGATGTTTGTATTGTCGATTACATCAAACCGTAAGTATGTGCATCGTTCGGAAATCGAAATGTATGTAGGCCTGGATCGAGTGGGTACAAAGAAAAGTTATTCATCAAACGAAATGTTTGTTTTCTGCTCTGAATTTTTTCCAACTGTTTTTGTTATATTTTTAATTTAATTTTCAATAAGCAAAAATTATTTAGTGAATCCATGATTATTGTCTACCAGACGTTACGCGTTTAGAACATTTTAGGATTACACATCCACGTTATACTGTGTGCATTATTACAGCATTGACTATAAAGAATCTTATTTTAGGATCGTGGTTTTGGCCGTGGTGTGACTACTGGAAGGATCCACAACACATCATCTTCCAGTTAGCCAACACTTGTTTCGTGATTGCCTACGCCTCAACCAGCTCCACCAAAGGAGTGCTCTTTATGCACTCCGTCCTAATATTAGGTACGTTACTGCCTCTCTAGATGTAAATGGGGATACATCTGGAATCAAAACTATTTAGCTTCTGCAAAATGGAGGATGAAACAGTCACCCATATCGTGTTAGAATGTGAGGCACTAGCTTACAGGAGGGCAACCATCTTTGGCTACATATAGATGAGAACGAAATTATTCCTCAGAATAATCTAGTGCCAATCTTCTGGAGCTCATAAGAAGATCCAGACTATTGGCTGACTAGACCCAGTAAAAAGGGGAAGCACAAAAAAACTGTAAGGTATACAATATACTGAAGCTTGATAATCACTGACCTTGTGGCGATGTCGTTCTTTTGACGTTTCCATGACTCGTCTGTTATAAACCTTTCATCCCCAAGTTCTAATCCGAGAAATATAGTAAAAGTATCAATTTGATTTTTAAATATTGAAGATAACTGTCAATACGAAGTCGTACTAGACCCACTTAACACTGGCGGTTACTAGATTTAAAAAATACAATATACTGCTTCTATTCCTGCAGGGTTTATGCTTTTCTCGGTTTGGGCGTGGAACGTAATCTGTGCGCCGGATGTCTTCACATGGAACTTTGCGTTCATGATTTTGAACATTGGTCAAGTGGTGTACATTGTCTATCAAATGAGACCAGTCAAGTTTGATCCCGAACTCGAAGAAGTCTATCACACTCTTTTCTATCCGTTTAAGGTAACCCATCAATCACACGTTTAATATGTTCTCTTACTAATAATACATTACTGCAATGATCATGTGACAACATTAAAATAAGCAGGCTATTATCAAATATTAGACACATCGAGTTTTGCGTTTTGGTATCTCAATAATTGGGAGAAATTCTGATACAATGTGTAGAAATCTCTAAAGGAAAAGGACGTAACGTCGCGATAACGTTGGGAAAAAAGCCACCTAGGATTTTTCCACCACTCGTTAGAATATTAACATTCTAGAAGATCAGTAATCGTGAATCCTTATTATCACATAGCAAAACCTTTTCTATATATAGACGAAGTTGTAGATACCTAGATCTCGTACAGTTCGACGCAATTATCATTAAGAAATTAGGTTTCTAAAAACCGTCCGCTCGTATTACAGGTATCAAGGCTACAGTTCAAGAGAATGGTGAGTCCAGAATTCTCCCAGATAATGTCACTGCATGCTGGTGAAGCGTACGCCATGCAGAACCTAACGAGGACCGATAGGCTAGGACTGTTGCTATCGGGCAAGGTTAACGTCCTGTCGGATCATCAGTTTTTACATCCGATTTTGCCGTGCGAGTTCTTAGATTCGCCGGAATTCGAGTCGAGTCGAGCGACGGTCGACGATAAATTCAAGGTACTTATTGATGATAGACTGCAAATTCCCTATCTTGGTATTCTGCTGGAAAAAATCTCCACTATTATAGTAAATTCTGGTTGAACGGCTGATTGGCATATTTTTGAATTTCGTTTACAGGTTTCTATCGTGGCGGCAAGTACTTGCAGATATCTGTACTGGCAGCGCACCGCCCTCGAGTACTTATTCGTGAAGGAGACATATGTGGCGACCGTTTTGACGACTCTGATCGCTCGGGACATAACCACCAAGTTGTATGCGATGAACAACAAAATTGTCACCGAGAAAGGATCACATCTTGATATTCGACTGCCAAGTATAACTTCTTCGCTCACCTCGGGCGGTGAATACAAATCACCCGCGAAGGGCAGGAAGACCAATATAATCGGTAATCGATAGAGCCAATTATTATATTAATAATTTTTTTATTCCAACGTTGTTTAAATATTTTATTTGAAATTCAATTTGATTTACACACTTTTTATTAGTCGAAATTTAAACAATCATCAATATCAACTTAAATTAGCTCAGATTGCGTTTTATTTTGTAATCTAAACAAATTTCCTTCCGTATTTTTTGTAGCCTAAAATACTCCGACGAGGAATTTACCTTCTAATTGTTTTTCAAAGTAGTAAAATTAGATGGATATCATCATGGGGTACTAACTGCAAATAAAATATATCATATAATGTAACTATGATATTTTTCTTCCTCTCGCGGATTTTCTATCTTTCTCTTCTTCCTTTCTAAGCAATCATCTCCTTGCGACCCTTTTGCGGCGGTCATGGATGCCATAAAAAAATCATTTAAATGTCTTGTCAAATGTTTTTTGTTTCAAACCAAGATATAAATAAAAATAATCTACTTTAAAGGCAAAGATTACTATAATGGTTTTGGCCAAACTACTGTGACATCAGAGAATTTGCCAATAAATGGACTGATAAATTATGTTTTTGATCCAGGTGCTTGTCCCAAATCTCCCGATTCAGTCTTCACGTCATCCAGTCGAGAGAAGCTGTGCAAGGAACGTGGCCCTGGCAAGGAAAACAAGAACAATTGTGTAACAGTTAACGGACCGTTAGGTGAAATGGAACCATTGACAGAGCTGCCATCGAACGATGATCTCACATCCAATGGCGTCGAAAGCTGGCTGGAGACCAGCTCCAAATATCAAAGCTGTGAAATTGTTGACGCGGAAGATAATGAGAACTATTAGCCTTTTATCAGTCCGGTTAACAATTGTTGTGTTTTGTGAAACTGGACAATGGTGACTACCTTAACTTGTAGACACTAATGGACTGACTAGTGTTGAGACGAAATAACAATCACTGTTACCGACAAAGAATTGGTTCCAAAAATGACATTCACATATTATATTTCAATTTGCAAAACAAATGTCGGTATTAACCCTCTTGCAGAACTATATAAACACGTAAGCCAGCAAGTTTCCCTCTAAGAGAGGAGCTTAATACCGACATTTTGTTCTGCAAATTGAAATATATGCTTAAAGCAGTCACCGTAACAACATATTAAAGTTTGAACCTTGAACTAATAATATAAATTTCGTCGGGTACATGACACGTTTAGAGTGATCTGCCACCCCTTTAATACTTGACAATTGATCTGCAAATATTATAATGACATTATTGGGTCACCGACAAGCTATACAAACAATTTCAGCCTTGAAGCAATAATAATTGTGACCAGTTTTTTTGTTACATGTTGGGGGCGGTCTATAACCCTCCCATACCGCTATCTAGGAAAATCTTTTACTCAGGGCACTTTAATCTGCCTCCCTCAACATCTTCACAAAAATAAGGCCTTGAATAAATAACACCAAAAAATTGTCACTAGCTATCGGTCTATTATCTACCTCTTTTTTTGTAAACAGCACTTTTTCGGTAACAGTTCTAAAAGGACTGTTATTGTTATTTCGTCACAAGAACTTACTGTTGTTGGACTCATTCGGTTAATTATTGAAAACCGGACTATAAACATTAAATGTATATTATTATAAATAGTTCTACACATTCCTTGTTATTTTTAAATACAAAATTATTAACTTGAAACACATTGTTTTACTTAAAAACATTTCACTTACAAAATACTTCAGAAATAATTTGTTTAGAACACGCAAAAGTAATTACGTTAAAATGTTTTTATTTGTGTTAAGTTTATTTTTGAAACAAAGTTGTGAATGTTACAACACTTAACAAAAAGTGTTGAACTTTAACGCCGGTGTATTAGAGTAGAACTAAAAATAATTTTGTTCATTCAAATAAAATTAAAAATACACGTGATGTAGCTGCATATAATATTATATTCGGTAGCCATATGGCGAGAAGATGCAAGTAGCTCGAGGCACAGCGCATTTAAGGATGCACGGTATATCGAGAGATATTGTAAATTACAGACGCTCGACAACAGGTCATAAGTGTCTGAATAAATACTCGGAAATATATCGATTTTTTTTTAAATGAAACTTTTTTAGCGAGGACAGTGTGATATAACGGTTAGCGTAGCGGCCTTTGGATTTCACAGTCGTGAGTTCGAATCCCACCTGCTCTCATGGATGTTTTGTGATGTTATTTAGTTTTAAGAAAATTGTTATTTAATGTATTTAAGACGCTAATGACCTAAGTTGTCGACGCGTCTATAATCTACAATAAATAAAATAAAATAGAAAATTTTTAGCTTCGTTTTTTCTCGTTCGGTTACGCATGTCGAGGTCACGTGACATCCAATCGAAGAACGCGTATATATTATATCCCAACACTATTGTAGAGCACTGTGTCGTCCCAAACAGATAACTAAGTATATAATAAATACAACAGTATACATATTTAACGGCATATGTGGCGTAGGGGTATCGTAGCTTACTTATACGCTGGTTCGAACCTGAGCGCACCATTCATTTTCCTTTTTTTAACTATTCCATGTTAAACTTGATTTTTATTTATATTTTTTTAAATGTTAATTATATTTTCTCTATTTTTACTTCCCACCTCTACTATGGTAGGGAAGTAATGGATTCAGTCCGAAAACAATATTTCGAGATTTTAACAGATTTTCACGTTTTGAGACCCTAGCAATCGTTTAAAATCATTTTCCGACTGATGTCTGTATGTGTGTGTGTGTGTGTGTGTATGTGTGTGTGTGTATGTGTGTGTGTATGTGGTCAATTTTTCGCCTTCGATATCTTAAGAACGGAACAACATACGGGCATGCCGATTGTTCTATTGTGTTTATCAGCCTTTAACTTAGATCTGATTAGATTTTGAGTCAAATCGGTTCAGTGGATCCTGATATATTCAAAAAAACGACCTCAATGTCACGTATTAACATAGGTAAAAAAAAATATAAATGAATTATAGATGTTATAATATGAAAAAAATGTAAATATTTTTTTTCTCTAAAATGTATAGTTTTCGAGAAAAAAAATATTTTACTAAAAAAGAAAATTGTACGTAAATCAAGGTAACCATGATTTTTGCTATATTAAGTTAGCCATCAGATCACCAAACAAAAAAGAGGGCCATGCTTTTTTCAAAGAAAAAAAATTAAATTGTGTTTTAAAGACCACCAACAGATAAGGTTATTTGGGCCTAGTCAAAGAATAAAAAAAAAAAAGATCGTTTATTTTTTGCAAATATTTACTAGGTGGAAAGTATAGGACTGGTCATCAGTCGAATTTTTTTATTTTAATATCATACAGTGTCAAACTTAGCGCGGTGTGAACTTTTAGCTTTTCAGAATTAAAACCACGTAAACAAAATTATATACTTTCGGTGATTTCGGGGGAAAAGCGTTTAGGGTTATGACAATAAAGTTTCATTTGCAAACCTAGTTTTTTTGTATCGATGCGTTCTTATGATACGTCGATTCTCCAATTTGATGTTACAGCGTCATAGCCCTCCACAAGAGAAGGTCTGACAGGGCTCTAGCCTGGGGGCCTTAGATTGGGACGGGCCCGTCATGGCGGATCGGCCAACTAAGAGATGAACAGAAGACATAAATCGGAACGGTAGGCAGGAGACCCCGTCAAAGATTCTGCCCTATGGGCCCGCTGTACAGGATGTCGATACCATACTTATACTGAAAGTAAATTAGGTAATACTGTGTTTATACACCCATATATGTTTGTGTTAACAACTAACAAGTCCTTTTGTGGCAATCAGTTTCATTTTCAAGATCAAATGCATGTTCGAAAGTTACCTTAAAAGGACTTCACGCTCTTGCATATAGCTACAGGCGATCGAAATTACATACAGTTGTCTTTGCTAAATAATTAACATGTTTAATTCATTTATTTAATAAATAAATGAGCGTTCACTGAGTCTGTGACACGCCATATAGTTGACCCTCTGGTCATTTTCAATTATATCAAGAACTAGAACCGGGATTAAGTTCCCACCTAGAGCTTACAAGCGAAAGGCGTTCTGTCGTTCTCACACATACCAGGTGCGTTGGAAACATCGACCGCCCAATACACACATACAGGGTGCGTTGGAAACATCGACCGCCCAATACACACATACAGGGTGCGTTGGAAACATCGACCGCCCAATACACACATACAGGGTGCGTTGGAAACATCGACCGCCCAATACACACATACAGGGTGCGTTGGAAACCTCGACCGCCCAATACACACATACAGGGTGCGTTGGCAAAATCGACCGCCGGACACACATACTGAACATACACAAAGAACGTAACAGAACGGTACGCTTATCCATGTACGACCGTATGCTTTTGGATCTTTAATAAAAAAACACAACGTAGGGAAGGAACTGACCTATTGCTCATATGATCAAGACCGGCGATCATGTTAAACACCCCGGTCTGATGTAATATTATTAAACACGTCCAATTCGAGTCATTTATGTTTTTGTGTGATCAACTGTTGGCGCGTTGCTAAATGCGTCTAACAATATTTTTGTACTTTTGATTAATAGTGAGAAACGTACCAATGAATACATGTTTACTTTTCCGGAACTAAATACGATCTAAAATATTAAATATTATATATGTTTGTAAATTTATGTAATAACGATTTTATTTAAACAAAAAACGAATTATACTTATGGTTTATGAAATTTTCGCAAATTTATTTAAAACCCAGCATAACCCCAAGAAAACAAGGTAACAAATGGTGCCGTGACCAGGATATTAACAAATTATACCAGTGACCAATCGACCTACAATAGATATAAATAGACCTATTCGCACTAATAAACCATAAGGTGTAAGGGTTACGAAATGGATATCGACAGACTTGCTCGAGATGAGCTAATATGGGAAGTGAACGCCCGAGGGATCCGAATTGACCCCGAGATCACAGTAAACGATTTACGTAAAAAATTACGTCATTTATTAAAAATAGGCCAGACCGGTGCCAATCTAAGTCGATCATTAACTAATGAAGAATGCGAAAACGAACTTAGCGTCTGCGAAGAGAAAATTCGTGAAATTCAAGATTTACTAAAAACCGAGCTGAACGTTGGAAGTCTGAAAAAGATTAAAACAAAAATTTGGCACATCGGTAACCGTCTAAACCTTATAACTGCAGAAGAATATTACAACCGACGATTGCAAATTTTAGAACAAATAGTTCGATTTCAAGAAGATTTAGATCAGTCTGTTATTCGCCCCGATATCCCGAGACAATCTACCCTCCAAGAGGCTGAACCCAACGAATCTTCACCAACGCCACCTGAACAAACTCAACCCGAACAAGAGATCGACCAAAATAACATCAATCTCGAACAGCCAAATGATTTTGCTGCCCGTTTACGCGCATTAAATCTAGACCTCACGACCCCCGCTCGTTCATATAAAGCAATTCCAATTTATAAATGGGGAATTAAATTTACTGGCGACGACCACAATAGTTTAGAAACATTTTTGGAAGACGTAGAAGACCGCCGCCGAGACAACAATGTAAATACAGCTGATCTCTTACAATCAGCTTCGGGATTGTTTGGAGGCTCAGCGCTGCAAGTTTACCGACATGCTCGCGATAGATTACGCACGTGGGAGGAGCTCGTGCGAATATTACGCAAAGCTTTTCAAGACCCGGACTACGATCACCTACTACGAGCCGAAATCGATAAACGAAAGCAAGGACCTACAGAACCGTTTTCCGTTTATGTTGCAAAAATGTCATGTCTATATAAACGTATGGAGCGTCCGCCGGCCTATTGTGAACAACTCCAAACTATTGAACTCAATTGTTTACCGGCCTATCAGGAACAAATCAGCCTGATAGAACCTAGAACAATCGAAGAGTTAGAAACTTTAGTGGCACGATTAGAGCGAGGCCGACTACGCGCACACCGTCAAACAGGCTCGCCTAGTCAACTATTAGAGCCAGACCTATCTAAAGTGCCCAGTATACCAAACACGACTAACAATAATGTACGGATGATTCAAACATCGCGGAATAGCCCAGCTCACCAAATAGAGGTTGTAAAAACTCAAAATGCACCATTTCAGTACAAATGCTGGAATTGTCGCCAACCAGGACACGCCTACCGGAATTGTCCAGCCCCGCCTAGACATCAATTCTGTAATACATGCGGATTGCACGGAACTACAACACAGAATTGTCCCCGCTGTCGCCAAACACCGGGAAACGACCAACAGGCACGTTAACAGGTCGTAAACGTCGCCTGAAGACCACTAAACCGACCTTAGCGAAATTTGCACCGAGAGCCGCCCAAAATTTAATTACAAAAATGCCAGGAGACGCCCGACCTTACCTATATGTTAATATTGGTGGAAGAAACTTTCCCGGATTGTTAGATTCAGGAGCTAGCAGAACGATGGTTGGACCGAGAGGGAGATCGCTGCTCACTGAACTAGGATTCCGGACTCAACCTGCGCATAACTATACAACCCAGACCGCTGATGGGACAACGTATCCCGTCACACAAGAAATGAATGTACTAATGACTGTATTCGACCGAACGCGCCTCATTACGGTATTAGTAGTGCCCGAATTACAGCACGACCTAGTGCTCGGCATCGATTTTTGGACCACCATGCAAATAGTACCCGACTTCAGTAGGGGAACATGGGCTTTTTCAACAAATATAGAACACGTAGCAGCCATCACGCCCATCACGACCAGAGAAAATTTAAATTTTCCAATACAGTTACACGACCACTGGTATAACAAAATGATTACCAAGATCCAGACCGACCCAAATGATTATCCACGATGGAAAGTCCAAGACTCCAAAATTTATAAACACATTACCGACCGAAACCATTTCCCGAACCCCGCGTACGAATGGAAATTGGTTGTACCATCCTAATGGTAGGTTATTAATTCTCCCATTTGACGATGCATGGAAAGACAACATTAAATCAGTATTTATTCATATCGGAAGAATAATAAGGAACAAAAAATTATGATAACTGTAGTGTTGCCGTCTAGATAAGACAAGACAAGACTTTCAAAGTCTTGCCTTGTCTTGAAATATCAAGACAAGACTTCACTTAAGTCTTGTCTTGAAATATCAAGACTTCACTAAGTCTAAGTCTAGATTAACAAACTCTTGTCTTGTCTAATATCAAGACTCTAGATTATTTTCAAGAGTCTAGATTAGTAGTAGTAGGTAAACTGTAAAGTAAACCTTTGCATACTACTTACTTAGTTTATCTAGACTCTTGAAAATTGTCTCGAGTTTTGGCAAGAGTCTTGATCTAGATAAAGCAAGTCTTGTCTTGTCTTGAAAATTTCTAGACAAGACTTTTGCAAGTCTTGTTTTGAAAATCTAGACAAGACAAGACAAGAGTCTAGAAAGTTTAGATCTAGACGGCAACACTAGATAACTGTACATTAATTTTGCTATCTTCAAATTATTATTACATGCCTCTTAATTCTGTTAATTTTCTTAAAATTGTCAGTTACCTGCTTAAGTTGAATTAATTATTAGAATAAAATGTAATAGACCTCGCGCGGCGAAAGATGAAGCCACAGCGTCATAGTAACGTGGATGCATTGCGCCCGCCTTCTAGCTTGCTATTGGCTTTTTATTGTCATGAATAGCAGTTTGCCAAAATTGTACCTAACGTCATAAAAACCCAATGTGCAGTTTTGTGTACACGGCACTGTCTGCGGGCAAGCAGGCGTTCACTATCATATTATTGATGACGTGCCTGGCTTCATCTCTCACCGCGGGCACTCTACTTACACCGAGTATCTTCTAAATGTGATAATTTGGTATCTAAATAAAGTTAACATCATCCGAGCTCCTGAGTCGTGCTTTCCTAGCAAATATCAAAATGCCGATAGTCGAGTCGAGTGAATATGCTGAGATTTCTATAAGCCGTGGTTAGTGTTTTATTTAATAATTTAGATAATGCAATGTGAACATGGTGATTGCATTTAACTCTACATAATGTTTATGTAACACTAACACACATACAGCTTTTTGTATATAAGTATGAACAGAGATCGGTTGGCTGGTCGTTTATGTAATACATACTTTAAACAGTTGTACATGCATAATGAGCGGAAGATAAAGTGGATTATGTTGCATTTTTGATAATTTTGTAGATTTTAGACTACGAGATATTGTAGATTATAGAAATCCGGCAACCAGTAGCGGAGCTAGGGTTTTTTTCTAAGGTAGGCCATGTAACCATGAATACGTTCCCAAAAAACATTATCTCAGATTAAAGTGAATTCGTAAGTTTTTATACCGAAACGCTGACGTCCAGTGGCGGACTAAGGAGGGAGCGGCTCGCCCAGGGCCTTTGATTCTAGGGGGCCTCCAAATCTCGAGAAGTCCTTCTTAATCAAATCCCAAACACGACCATGTTTAGTAAGTAAGAGGCAGTTTGGAGTTGGAGGCTCCGTACGTATACAAAATATAAACGTAGGTAGGTCGTTTATTATAAATATTTGATTTTTTTGTCAGTCATTACATCTATATTATTCATTTTTTATGAAATTTAGACTACAAATACATCAACTTCTACGCAGACCGGGGGCCTCATTTAGTTCTGCTGACCCGGGCCTCCAACGGCCTTAGTTCGCCACAGGTTGGGAATGGTGATCTGAAGGTGGGCCAATAACATTTATTCCCAAAATTTCAGTGCTCGATAAAGTATTAACCCAGGTTAATTGCTATAGAATTTACAAGAAGAATATTTGAAATTTTGAGGGTTACAAACGTATTTAAAAGATAACCTAGACATTGTGGATTATGCCAAGGTGGGCCAAGATAGTTTAAGGTGGTTAATAGCCATATCTTTCAAATAGTCGAGACAGTGACGCTTCAAAAACTTTGGTATAAGCCACTTTGTCTTGCGACCACATCAATTGTGGTATTAATTCTTGGTACAGCGGGTGCAACACTGACTTAAGTCATCAGTTCATAGCATACTCAGTCCTCAGTTGAGTGCGGTCGACAGAAGATGTTATCGCCTCTGGCCAATAAACTTAATTTTGATTGGTCTAACGTTTCAACAACAAACAACGGTGCTAAACAACAATGAAGTGACACAATGTATCTGTGATAGTGGCTTAGAATAATGGCTAACAAACGAAAAGGGCTTAGCGTTTGTAAAAAGGCCACGATATTACTGCAGAGATATTGGCTATTGGTTAGTAACATTAATCCCTATATTATTAAACGAGCAAATCTTGTATATACGAGTATGTACCTATATGAATATTTTCTCGAAAACGGCCCTAACGATTTGGATGAAATTTACTGAAAAGGGGTTTTGGGGGGCAAAAAATCGATCTAGCTAGGTCTCATCCCTGGGAAAATTCGTTTTCTTATCGATTTTATCATTTTAAAAAACAGTTTTTTAACGTTATAAAACAGTGTCGTATGGTGAGTAGGCTTTGGAAAAAACAAACTATTTTCATTATTTATGTCAAATTACTCTGACAGTCAATCTTTAACTTATTAAAATAATCAGTAATTATTTGAAAATATGTAGGTACATACGTTATGTAGTATGACGTATAATAATATTATCTACTTATAGGTATGTAATTTTTTTTCTTAAAAATGACTAACGATTTTGATAAAATAGGAACTTTAAGTACTATTTTTTTTGAACTCATCCGAGCAAAGCTCGGTCATCCAGATATTTAATTATTATATAGATAGTTTATTACCAACACTTTGGTACATGCGTAGTATAATATAACAAAAGTGTCATATAACAACAAAATAAAATTTAAAAAATAAATAAAAACAGGTCAGCTGGCATCATGAGAGGCTGTGTTGAACAAATGACCTTCAACTCGACAACAGGTTTCTGTTGAGGGATGTTCTGCACTATTGATATATCAACAGAATCAACACGGAAAATAATATCAAATCCAAGTTTCATTGCATTCCTATATATAAATGTTAGTTTATAATAAAATTAGCGGCCCGGTCCGACTTCGCCCGGGTGCTATGAATTTATGATTTATTAATACATTACCTACTCACTCGCTTCGCTCCTGCATTCCAATTATTATAGCCTACTTGTGACCTTGAGTTATGGGACATTCTGTATATGTAAAACAAGGTTAATATAAAATATCTGGATGACCGAGCTTTGCTCGGATGAGTTAAAAAAAATAGTACTTAAAGTTCCCATTTCATCAAAATCGTTAGTCGTTTTTAAGAAAAAAAATTACATACCTATAAGTAGATAATATTATTACGTCAGTATACGTCATACTACATAACGTATGTACCTACATATTTTCAAATAATTACTGATTATTTTAATAAGTTAAAGTTTGACTGTCAGAGTAATTTGACATAAATAATGAAAATAGTTTGTTTTTTCCAAAGCCTACTCACCATACGACACTGTTTTATAACGTTAAAAAAACTGTTTTTTAAAATGATAAAATCGATAAGAAAACGAATTTTTTCCAGGGATGAGACCTAGCTAGATCGATTTTTTGCCCCCCAAAACCCCTTTTCAGTAAATTTCATCCAAATCGTTTTCGAGAAAATATTTATATAGGTACATAGGTACTACATATATACAAGATTTGCTCGTTTAATAATATAGGGATACCTGCCTTAAAAATTGATTCCCTTTACCTCAGTTCTCAGCTGACGGTATTTAAGAGTATCTACCAATTGATCGTATTTTTTCAGATCGCATGGCTGTGTTGGAACGTAATAATCTTCTATTACACTTTTAGAATTTACAGCGATCGACCTGAGTATTTCTACCTTCGCAACATGTTAGGAGTGAGTATCTTTAATTATCGTCTTAACTTAACAGTTAGAAAAGATGAACTCTAAATTCTATAATAAGTAAATTCAACAAAGTATCGTGTTTCAAAGGAAATGACCGAAACGCTATCTATATCAGAATTGCATCACAATTAGTTACTCATAATCCTTTGGTCACAAGACTAAGTTGCGTATGTCGAATTTTTGAAGTATAACTTCTTAAGCGACACTAGCTCGCCTATTTGAGAACAAAAATGCAAGGGAAGTGTTATTACGCCCGTAACCTATAACAACGCTATAGATCAGGGGTCGGCAACCTTTTGAGACGGAAGAGCCAAAAGTTACAATTTACAAAATTTCCCAGTTTTTAAAGAGCCACTAACATTTTTATTTCAATATTAACTAAAACAATATTACATTTATTTAAAGAATTTATATTATATATCTTACAGCATCAAAATATAAACACTATAAGTGCTGTTTGAAGTATTCTTAAAATTCGTTCAGTTTTATCCCTATATTTATTATTAAACGAGCAAATCTTGTATATATGTACCTATATAAATATTTTCTCGAAAACGGCTCTAACGATTTTGATCAAATTTACCGAACAGGGGGAAAATCGATCTAGCTAGGTCTCATCCCTGGAAAAATTCGTTTTCTTATCGATTTTATCATTTTAAAAAACAGATTTTTTAACGTTATAAAACAGTGTCGTATGGTGAGTAGGCTTTGAAAAAAACAAACTATTTTCATTATTTATGTCAAAATGCTCTGACAGTAATGGGAACTTTAAGTACTATTTTTTTGAACTCATCCGAGCAAAGCTCGGTCATCCAGATATTTAGTATTATTTTAGCAAAAATCTGACATAAGCTACTTGACTTGTCACTTGTGACAACAGAATTAAATGTGCCGCTTATCAATTATTGCATACATCTGTCTCTATCTAAACAATTGATTAATGAATGAAATAGCGTGCCGAGAAACAATAGAACACACCGACTGCATCTGTCCAATTGGTCAACTTTCCTCTGACAGATAAAGTTAGTCGCGGTTGCGAGCGATCACAGTTCTAAACAATAGTATGACATCATAATATCATAAAACCAAGCCCTACATATATCTACTATGTTTACATTGACGCGTTACAGATCGGTTTATGCATATCACGCGGCACGGCGCCTTTAATCAACATGTCGAGTTGTCTTGTACTGTTGCCGATGTGCCGATGCATCAACACGGCGTTCCACAACGCCCTCAGTCGTATTTCGACCGACGCACTACTCACCTGGTTGGTCAAGGCCAAAGTCTTCCACATAACGTTCGCGGCGACGATCCTCGTCGTTTCTGGTACGTTATCACTAAAGATTTCAACGCTGGTATAAGATACATTCGTCCGTATTATGGTTCAAAATTTATAACCTTAACAATTGTACAATTTCCAATTTGAAATAACATTTGTCTACGCATGTTGATCAAAATTTAGCTTGAAAAGTGATTTTTTTTATGTAGATCAAGCATTTGTTTTTCTGGGAGTACAATCTAATGTTCACTGTAAAAATACTTTGAAAATTAAGGTAGAATTCGTTCGATTTTCTAAGTGATTTTACATTATTATTCATTTTTGCACAGAAAACTTCATAAAAACTTGAACTTTTACTGTAAAGTTAAACAAATTTGTGATTTTTACATAAAGTAAATTAAAATTACATAATTTGTGTAATATTCCAATAAAGTGTGTAAAAATTACAAAATAAAATGTATAGTTACATATATAAAATGGATGAATACAAAACAAATTAATGTAAAATTAGTAACCACGCATGACCAATATGTTTTTATGGAATCTACGCGATGTGCAGACGATACCTGTTTGCGACGCCATTGTCTCTTTTGTTTGCCTATTACCAGATTAATAAAGTAAATTAAAATTACATAATTTGTGTAATATTCCAATAAAGTGTGTAAAAATTACAAAATAAAATGTAAAGTTACATATATAAAATGGATGAATACAAAACAAATTAATGTAAAATTAGTAACCACGCATGAGCAATGTGTTTTTATGGAATCTACGCGATGTGCAGGCGATACCTGTTTGCGACGCCATTGTCTCTTTGTGTGCCTATTACCAGATTAATCGCTGGCTACAAATGGACCATCGATAATCTATGTAATCGGCCTTCTCATTTCTTACAGTAATTTGATAACGACTTTAGACTATTCTTGCACGTATAAAAACTGTATTTGTATGATCACAACCTAAGGTCATTGTCAAATTTTTTGGCAATGCTTTTTGCAACCCAGCATAAGTGTTTTAAATTAGAGATCGATAAAAATTATTATCCATTGTCGATTACTTTATTTATAGAGAACGGTAATACGGACAAAAAATGTGAGATATTGTGATCAATGATTAATTATTGATGTTTTTGGTTTTAGCTATTCATTCTGCAGCCCATCTGATCAACGCGATCAACTTTTCGAGAAATTTCAATGACCTGTTTGTGGAAATTAATTGGGCTTCGTACAAAGATCAGGTACCTAACTTAAATATGTCTCCCATATTATCAGGGATAACGTAATCCGTACCTATATCTACGTACTGTGTGACTGTTTTTATTACAATCTTTTATTTAACTTGCAATGTATGTTAGTTTGTTTGTTTAGTCAATTTTGAACGACTTCCACGTATCTGATCGATTTGAAATTTTGTGCACATATGTATTCCCGATGACAATACATGAATAAATCATTTTTAGAAATAAATTCAACCCTTAAGGGGTTCAAACGGGGATGTAGGGTTTTTTTGACTAATCAACGCCTAGGCCAAATCGCTGAAGCTAGAAACTTGAAATTGGGACAGTTGGTTCCTTTTCTGACGTAAGCATCCACTAAGAAAGGATTTCTCGAAATTCAACCCCTACGGGGGGTAAAATTTAGAAAGACTAAAATGAACAAAATAAAATACCTATCTATTAGTAAAAAAAACCTTTTAGAGACAAGCTTTTATTGAAATGTACTAAAAAGGAAAAAATAATATTTAATAATTTTGGTTCATAATTATTATAAAAGCGGGGGTTGCGACTAATAAATCATAGAGATTATGAACCAAAATTATTAAATATTCTTTTTTCCTTTTTAGAAGTTTTTTTTTACTAATATTTTATTTCTCATATTTTTTATTAATCTTAAAAGACAAAAAAATTGGTGAAGTATGATTAAGTGAAGTACATTTATTTTTAAATTCTAAAGTCAATCCATGTTTAATCTAACTTTGTTGTTTGCTTTAAATTCTCTCACATTTATAAAAAAAAACTAGCTGTCCGTTCCGACTTCACCCGGGTGCTATGACTTTAATGCCTATTTTGACAGTTAAAAATGCAATAATCTGTTTTCCAAAATACACAAATAAATGATGCGTAACTATGGAAACGCAGAACGCATCATTAATTCATGAGCTAGCCAACACCATAGGTTATGTTATGGATGAATGGCTTGAATGCTCTTCCTCGGGAACAGTTTTCCGGAATAAAAAGTAGCCTATGCCCTTTGTCGGGCTTCAAGGAATCTCTTTCCCAATTTTCATCGAAATCGGTTCAGTGGTTAATCCATTGAAGAGGTAACAAACAGACAGACAAACACACATGAGCATTTAGTTTGGATGAAAAGAGTCGAACATTACTGAGATAAATAATATTCTGTCAATTTTTGAATCAACGGAAGCAAGCGTTTTACTTTGATTTCTGATTCATAGAACTCGTTAACACTTCTGTTAACGACATTGCCCGGTTGCACCGGCGTTGCCATGCTGTTCGTTTTATTCCTGTTAGCGTTTACTTCGCTGAGATGGTTTCGTCAGAAGAATTACAACGTGTTTTGGAACACGCATCATCTGGCCAAAGCCTTCTTGATTCTGGTTCTAATCCATCCCCTTAGGTAGGTACGTATCAATCTAACTGTAGAATTCTGATGAAAGCAACTACTGACGAACCCATATAGAACGTAATCATATACTGAAAGAGGAGTCGCTTATACCTTCCGGGGGCAGTATAGCCTAGTGGTTAGCGTGCTTGACGCCGCAACCTCTAGACTGGACTGCCGTGGGTTCGAATCCCACCTGCGCTCATGAATGTTTTGTGATGTTATTTAGTTTTAAGTTAGTTGTTATTTAGTGTAGTTGAAAGACGCTAATGACCTTAGATGTCGACGCGTCTATAATCTACAATAAAAATAAAATATACCTTCCCATTCAGGGCCGGATCAAGCCATGTAGAGACCCCTAGGTAATGGATAGAGATACTGACTGCAGCTGGATTCCTCTTCCAGTATTATATTATTATGTTCTATAAGGATGGATCTGAGTTGATAATATGCTCGTTTTCAGGGGTGTTTTAAAGGAACAGACTAATCTAGAACAACACGTTCCAGGGTGTGTTCTAAACAGAACTGAAGAACAACAGTTCTCTGATGTTCAATTATGTGATGCATATCCTACTTTTTCTAGTATTAAAACTAAGGTAAGACTTCGAAACGCTGAACTATTTGATTTCTCAACCTGCTATATTTTTTTTAACTGATATCTGGTTTTAATTAGATTTTTCACACTTATATGCTACCATAAGGGTTAAAAATATTGATAAGTTTTGACAGAAAGGACCGCTAAAGGTTCAGGTTAGAATCCTGACTGTGACTATGGCTGGTAAAATGATTTTTTCCGGTATGTTTGGAATCAATTATATAATTGGCTGCTTTCCAACAAAAATTTTCAATTACATATTTAATTGTAAATTCTAAAATAACTATGCATTCATAGTTATTTTAGAATTTACAATTACTATACATTTCGAAACCACAATGATCTTAATGATGAAATTATATATTTAAAGAAATGACGAATCATGATTTTATTCAGAAATACACGTAATATTTCATTTTCTTTTATTTGTTGTGGTTTGTAGACATGGATATGGCTGATACTTCCACTATTTATATACACGATCGAGACGGCGTACAGAATTTGTACGAGAAACAGTAGAAAAATACAAATATGCAACGCCTACAGGATTCCTGGCAAAGTGATTTATTTAAAACTGAAATATTACAAAACGAACATAAACACAGGACCGGGCCAATATGTTTTGCTGCAAACGCCACAAATATCCAAATTGGAATGGCATCCTTTCACGATTGTAGAGGTAATATTTTTTTAATATCAATAAAATCGGTAATACTCAATATGAACATAATAAATATTATCCAGGTGTGCAAGCTTTCACGGCCGGCATTGTTACAAATCTTCATGGTTTACGGGCTTGTAGGCCGTGGTCCGGTGGTATTTCTACCTGACGTTTCGTCTACAACTGCGGTAGTCCGTCTCTCTGTAATTGGTCAACTGCGCAGTGTGTACTGGTAGGGGTGAGTTCTCTACTCGGTCGTATTCCATCCAATCGTACAAGGATGGAATACGACCGAGTAGAGAACTCACCCCCACCACTACACACTGCGCTGTTGACCAATTACAGAGAAACGGACTACGACCGAACAGGGAACAAACTGGTACTAGGCATAAAAGAAGGGAGGACACACTGACCTGTGAGCCGCCAAGGAGGACACTTCGACCGCTGCCACATCGCCTTTAAGAACGTCTACCGCAGTTGTAGACGAAACGTCGGGTAGAAATACCACCGGACCACGGCCTACAAGCCCGGAAACCATGAAGACTTGGAATAATAAATATTGCTTTATCGCCAAAGACATAACATTGCAGATTGTAATAGTAGATTGTGCATCTAGGGCGTAATGAAATATATTTTCGATGAGGTGTGATATTACCTATGAAAAAGTTTTAACAAAAAAAATTTATACGAACGTGTGTTTCAGTGTTATAAGTTAGATGATTGCATTTTGTTAACTTTGCTGATCAAAGTACGCGGAGATTGGACTGGCAATTTGTATAGATTGTTTGAGAAGCCAATCATTGTTGGTCCGAAGATGACGTTCCTATCGAATTTGAACTACAATAAACGCGACAAGATAGCGTTTCAGATCGACGGCCCGTACGTCGGTTCAATGAAAAGTGTCATCACATCGGAGTTAGCGGTTTGTGTTGCCGCAGGCATCGGAATCACAGCATTTGCCGCCACTTTAAAATATTTACTGTTAGTATTTACTTCAAATTCTACTCAATAAACTTAATTACCCTTTAAATGGACGCATGAATCATCTTGGAGTCTGTATTTTTTATCGCAACTTATTTTGTCTTTTTGTTCATTTATTTGCTAATTCTTTTTACATAGTAAATATTCAGAAATTTTCTTACCCAACTTGGAAGGATGTGTCTTACTCTAAGTGATAGAGGTAGTGGGGGCAGTATAGTCTAGTGGTTAGCATGCTTGGCGCCGCAACATCTAGACTGGACTGCCGTGGGTTCGAATTCCACCTGCGCACATGGATGTTTTGTGATGTTATTTAGTTTTAAATTAGTTGTTATTTAGTGTAGTTGAAAGACGCTAATGACCTTAGATGTCGACGCGTCTATAATCTACAATAAATAAAATAAAGATAGAGGTAGTGAAAAGTTATGTAATCTTTGAGAGGAAGGAGGGATCAAGCTGAATGTCTACATGGTGTTATATGGAGGGGGAAGGGTAAAAAAAGGTTCGAAAAAACGTTACGTGGTTTACGGACGATCCCATATGATCACGCGTTCATTGAAGGATTGCTCAAACAATAATTTAGAGTTTAATAATATTGATTTCATTCAGTAAACAGATTCACACAAATTTAAAATTTATGAGCTATTACTAACGTTTGATGAAATTTCCCTGCTAACAATTTGAACAAAATCTAAAAATGTCTAGAAGTCTTCGAACCAGGTTTGTTTTTTCTCGGAAACTACGTAGATTTTGAGTCAAAATGAAAGAATGCAAGCTCTTTAAAATGATCGGACATTATCGTTTCTAATCGTTTTTGTGCGAAAGAAATATGAAATCTCCTTTAAAAAAATGAAGACATTCGAATTAAAATTTTTGGCACGTTTATAAAAACACAGAAACAAAAACAATGATTCGTTCCTATTCCGACAAGTGATCAAATCCTAACAGGAAGGCTGTATTTGTTTAATCTTATGTTAATATTAGATTTTTTTAATCTCATCCTCAAAGCCTTTCGCTAAAAGTCCCAAAGATCTTCATTCAGAGTTGCATAATTGAAGGGAATGTGGAAAAAACAAGTTATATCCTTCTGACAAATAGCTGAGTGTAAAATCTTAAATTACTACAAGTTATTTAAATAATCAAAATTCCTTTATTAATACAAAATGATTTCAATCGTGACCTTACAGTCTGAATACAAGAACACAACTGGTATTTCATTTATTACAAAATTATCATCATTGTCTTTGTTACATAATATTCTAAATACATCACACTGAGTAAATTGAATTTAAAGTTAATTACATTCCTTGCTCTCTTCCCATCCAATAATTTTTAATTTTAAAATACACGGTGACCTACCAATTTCTTTTACCCCACAATTTACCCAGTGCTGAATACCGTTACGGTCTATCAGATCAGCTCAAAAATCGAAAAAATATGACATACCCTGTTCTTTTCCCGTTCCCTTCAATTCATCTTGGGCCAAAGATCACTTGATATTCAAATAATACATTTTCTTGCAGAGATAATAGAACCAACATGCCAAAGAGAATTCACTTAGTATGGATGGTGAGAAGTCCTCAACATTTTCTGTGGTTCGCACAGCTTATCTGTGATCTACATCATAAGGTGAGATCCGTTCACATTGGCTTAGTCACCTCACTATCAATGGCGTAACTACCGGGGGGGGGTAAGAGTGGGCAATTGCCCTCGGACCCGGAAGTCTTGGGGGACCTGAAACACCCTGTATTACTATTACTATTTCTTTCTTATTGACTAATAGAATATTTCGGGGGCAAAAAATTCTACATAGAATATAATGAAATTTACGTTTATGGTTAAGCTCCATATGGAGTTGACAACCCTATCTGCAACCTTATTTATTGACCAAAAAGGAGCCCTTTAAGAATTCTCGCCCCCGGGCCAAAATTTTGAAATTACGCCACTGCTCACTATATGTAACAGTAATTGACGTTATTGTTTTTGCAGTATTGGTTTTTAAATCAACCCGACAGATTCCAGTTCGGGTTATTTTTAACGAAAGAATTTGATCCGGAATATTTAAAAAATATTTTCGGAGATAAATATCCAGTTTTGATTCCAAGAATTCAGTTTGGTAGACCGAACTGGAACCAGGAATTTTATTTCTGGCAGCAGATTTACACTAAGTAAGTTTTGGTTTTATTTGTGTTGTTTTCACTAAGGTAGATAATTTCCGATAAATTTTATTTTTCAGGGAGACGATAACAGTTTTCTCTTGTGGTCCTAAAAAATTAACAAGTGACATTCGACAACTGTGCTATACTGAAAATATGAAAAATAAAAATAAACTTAATTTTATCCATGAAGCTTTTTCATAAATATTGTGATTATTTAAATAAATATTGTATTATAGGAAATAATTATTGCATTATTATTAATTATATACCTATTTTGTTATGTTTGTTGTTAGTTGTGATGCTTCAGCTGCTAGGGTACTCACGTTTAAAGGTAAAAAATATAATTAAAAAGCAATAAAAGATTTAAGCAACAATCGTAGCCACCAACGATAAAATCTGAATTCTTACGTTCGTCTCTATACTGATCATTCAAATTATATTATCAAAACCATCCTAACGGGACAAACATTATATTTATACCAAACCGACAGGACGATTGGGACATCAAGATATAAGTTTATACTTCTCTTTTGCGACCTTATCCCGAGGGGTTAGTTTAACTAGAGACAAGTGTTACAGGTATATAACTCGTAATATAAATAGAAAAAAATGAAATTTGTCTACAAAAACTCATCTAAAGAAGAACGGTCCATTTTTAAACCAAAATGATAGAAGAATTATCAAGACGTTTGAAGAATTTCCAAGAAAAAAGTACTAAGCCTTACTTACTTACTTAAAAACTTTATTTACAACCATAGTAGGTACAATAGAGATATGTACATATTAAAACTTAATGCTTAGATAATAAAAATAATTAATTATTTAAAATAGTAGGTAGTTACTCCAAATTTAAAAACTCGTCTATTGAGTAAAAACAGCCATCCGCTAAGAACTTTTTTAAGTTTACTTTGAACTTTTCAAGATAGTTAATATGTTTTATTTCGTTTGGCAATTACCTCCTTGGGGCCACCTAATAGCTTAATCTATCGAAGAATGGAAAATATATTGAGTTTAGAATAAATTAATAATGAATGATTGTTTGACAGCTAAAGTCAGTTTGCAGTTTATATGTAGGTAACGCTGCACATAAACTTGATTAATAATTTACGAAAATATAATAAGTAAAAGTACATCAATAATATTTTATTCAGTAGCAAAAAAATCAATTTAATCTTATCAAATATGAGTAGATTTAATAAGTGTTGTACAAATAATGTCATATGCTAGAATAAACATAATTATTAGTTAATATTAAAAATGTAGCCATCCTGTGACCACCACAATATGTGGATGTCACTGCAAATCGTGTGAATATTAAAATATTACTTTTTTAATAACACCCTTTTCTGATTTACTTGTTAAGCAAATATGTGTTTAATTTTAAATGAAGAATTATTGGTCAGAGCCGTTTTAAGAAATTTTAAGTCTGTTTGTTAATTGTTAAATTATTTTAATACGGACCTGGGGACCCTCTCATTTTTCAGGAATTATACAGCAACTGCAACATTGTAAGTACACGTTTAAATGTACTTAGTTTAAAGAAATGATTTAATTGAATTATTAAATTAATTCACATAGGTATCGATGTTTTCTCCAAATTTTCAAAGATTGTTTTTTATAACATAATTTTACATAGACATTACATTAGAGAGAAAATTATCTACTACAGGTATTCTTTATATAATGTAAAAAATAGATGTAAAAATATTTTGAAAGTTAAGGTAGAATTCGCTCGATTTTCTAAGGGATTTTACATTATTATTTATTTTTACACACAAAACTTCATAAAAACTTGGTCTTTTACTGTAAAGTTAAACAAATTTGTGATTTTTACATAAAGTAAATTAAAATTACATAATTTGTGTAATATTCCAATAAAGTGTGTAAAAATTTTGTTACAGTTTGTAATGAATTTTATCTAAAGTGATGTCTCGAGACCTTAACATACATGCTGTGTTTTGTGTCATATGTCAACCACTTCCGAGTATTCCGTTACATCTAATATTTCTAAAATGCCATTCCAGTATGAGACAGACGTTATTCATGTCAAAATTGCAATATTATAGAAAAAATACGTGTATATACTGACTAATATCATGTAAAATATGGCGTCAAGAGTTAATTTGCACTTCTATTAATATTCATGGTGTTAACAGTCTGCTTAGCAAAGCTGCGTGTCAGATTAAACTATCCATATGGCGTCGAAATAACATATTTTTTCATTATTTTTGAGCAATCAATAAAATGGTTAGATTTTAACAAATATCAATTTTTTACGCGTACAAAAAAATTTTCACGTAACATTTGATTTTTTTATCGAGACGAATTTTTTTATATTTCAATAGAATTGTACATACTAACCCTTTATTGAACGACTGATCATATCCAATTGCTATTTATTGGTTTACCCTTTCACGTATTCTGACATCTAATAAATTACGGTGCTTTGAAAGGTGCAGATATTTTATTGGAATTTTTGTATTTTTACGGTTAAAGTTTTTATTGAAAAGCAGAGATAATTCAAATTTATTTATTTCAATTCATCCGCCGTCACAAAATTAGTTTTTATTATTATTGTAGATTATAGACGCGTCGACAACTCAGGTCATTAGCGTCTTCAAAACAACAATTAATAATCCATTTGTGTATTAAAATCTGCCAATCGGCATACACAAACCGACTGGTACGAGCTCGGGCTTCTGGGAACGCCAAATCCCAAAGAACATTGGAATGCAATTGCGAGAACAACTACATTCCAATGTCCCCCCTGGGGGACACTAAATTAGTGTAAAAATATATATTACAATTATTTAATAGCATTTTTCCACAAAACAAACGATAACTTTGATTAAATTGCAGGTTGTTAATTATTATTGGACGAAGTTTACGCCTTTTGAATGGTCACTTTTTACTGGAGCACTTCGCGTCAAGTCTTCCAATTTCACGTCAAAAATACTGCCTTGGAAAAACTGTGTCTGTAGGGTGGCCGCAACTAGATTTTCCAAATGTTCGACGCAGTTTGATAGCCCATGAATAGGTCATAATCCCTTGTATGGGAATTTAATATTTCTTAGACACTCTTCTTACTAGAATATATACTTCGTGCTCATATCCAAAATTTCAAAAAGTGTTACTACCTACGTAATTTTAACAGTTGTAAATATTTTCAACAATAAGAAATTTAATTTCGGGCTTAATGGCAAGTTTTATCAAAAAATGCTTGGCACAAAAAAATTAGACAATTTTACGACAAACATTTTTTATTCGAACATTTTTTTAATGGCATATTGATAATTTTCGAGATATTTGCGAAAAACTAGAATTTACCCCCTGTCACCCCCAAAAAAAAAACCCATTCTTAAAATAAAGGGTACTTTTCAGGATATCCTTAGGACATCAAAACAAAGGTTTTCACACAAATCCAACTTGAATGGAATTTTTTCGAAGTTTGGTCCTTTTTTTGACTTATTTTATTGGGCTAATATTTAAAGAACTGCATTTGATTGTAAAAGATAAATAAAAGTGGATGTATTTCTTTCCATGGCAACGAATACAATAATTATTTGTGTTTAACTGTATTCACGTCGTCTGCCCGCATCCGCGATACAGACATACCCCAGCGTCCACACTATAGTGGTTACGTCGCCCCGGATAAAAAAACAAATTGCTGCCCCTTAAAAATATATATATTTTTTAAATAAAGGTACCTACATATTATTTTTTATTTTCAATAAAAATCAAATCATTTTATTTAAATTTTAATGTGTCTTTTTCGAAATTAAAAAAATTTACTAGATTTTTGTAAGTTTTGTAAATTTTCTATTAATTGGGTATTTAACATATCAATATTTTTTCACACTTACAGTCAAAATGCCGCCCCCAAATTTTGGCACCCCGGACAAAATATGTCCGAGTTGCCCGCCCCTAGATCGGGCGCTACATACCCATTCCTTGGTACGGAGCCCTAAAAACTACCACATGTTGACAACAATCGCTTACCGCTTATTTTTTACTAATAAATAAAAGTAGTTAGATTTTCAAATTATTATTTGTTTTGCATGTTGAATTTGAATTTGCCACTGCCATGAGTAACCATGAAAAGATAATTTTAATATTACATAATCCGTTATCATTGTATAGATACGAGTTTTTTTCTTTTCAAGTATTTATAAATATATTTATGTTACATTGTTAATATTTTACAATTTCTTCTCTGGGCATTCTCTTCAGATAATTACATAACATTTAACCGAGCCACTTGAAGTACGGACAAT
Source organism: Mongoloraphidia duomilia (assembly GCA_039654895.1). Lineage (NCBI taxonomy): Eukaryota > Metazoa > Arthropoda > Insecta > Raphidioptera > Raphidiidae > Mongoloraphidia > Mongoloraphidia duomilia. The sequence goes on from CM077526.1 coordinate 2,251,362, forward strand.
ACAGAAACCCAGCAGTGGATATTAATAAACCATTACGTAATATTTATTTCACGGTCTGTCGGACCCAAATGTTAGATCCTGTGTGGAGATTAAACATATTAAGTTGGCACTCTGCTGTACCATCAGTTATACGTGCAGTTGGTACTTATCTGATTTTAGTTACATAATATAATATAATCAGCATACTTGATCTTTTAAACAGGGGATAAATAAACATTATATAATAACAAACGGGCAGCTCTCCGCTACAGTCTGCACCTGCGCGGGCTGCACCGTGCTTTGATTTGAAAAACTTTTTCTTTAAATGAAAAATACTTCAAAACATAGCCATTGACTATTTTGAAGGAAATGTGTACAGTTGACTCTCCCTAAAAATGAGAATCATTCTTATACAGTGAAACTCTCACTTATCTATAAACCATGGTGGTTATATCGTGTCTGTAATTTATAAAGTGGAGTTTGCAGTGTCAATAAATTATCCACCTTAATAAATAATTGATAATTAACAACAAAACTCACGACATGTTTTTCGCTAATTAAGTAAATTATCATATTTAAGTCAATGCTTCAGTAAATCAAAATTCTGGCGTTGCTATGATTCCTCTATTACAAGTCCCCAGTTTCCGGGTTCTAGCCCGAAAGCTGGTAAAAGTGTCAATTGGATTTTCAATTTATTATTAAAAAAAAAATCAATTGGTGCTAGGCCCAAATAACCTTAGCTGTTGGTGGTCTTTAAAAACACACACAAATCAAAATTCAGTACACTAATGAGCCCCATCAACAGCAAGCAGAACATTTTTTTATTTTTACTTCACTTCCGTATTGTGTTTTAAAGCATGGAATTGAAGAGAGAGGGCAGTATAGCCCAGTGGTTAGCATGCTTGGTGCCGCAACTTCTAGACTGGACTGCCGTTGGTTTGAATCCCACCTGCGCTCATGGATGTTTTGTGATGTTATTTAGTTTTAAGTTAGTTGTTATTTAGTGTAGTGGAAAGACGCTAATGACCTTAGATGTCGACGCGTCTATAATCTACAATAAATAGAAAAATGGAATTGAAGAGCATCTAGAATCTCTATAGTCAGCGAAATAAAGAAAAAAATATCGTTGTGATGTGTGAAAATATAAAAATATAACTGATTTATTAGTGAACAATTTATAATCAGCAGATACTCATACATATAATATACAAGGGAAAAAATGAGCTCCGAGGTGCATGTAGTGAAGGTTACAGCACTTCTTCTGATTGTAGTCCATAGAGAAAGCACCCAGAAGAACATTATTCCTAAAAGCATATATTATAGTCATCGGATAAAGAACTGCGGTTGCGCTGCTTGAAAAGAATTATTGAAGAAACAATTTTTCTTGTATAGAACGCGTTTTAAGAAAAACCAGGTAAAATAATGCAAAATGAACACCTGGAATTATTCAGCAATATAATTTTTACCTACAGCACAGATCAAAGTTTGCCAAAATTATTAATAAAAGTGCAACCCTTTTGCGAACAAATGGCATGTCTTAAATCGGAGATATTGTAATTTTTTCGCACCTTGCCTACGACTAACATCTGCTGTTGTCAAAATGAAAGGATCATCTCGACACATTTTTATGTATAAATCTATTCGTGAGAAGAAAGTTGAAGAATGAACCCTTTTTCGATCTGCTATCTTTTCTAAAACGTAAACAATATCGTTTCTTTTCAATAAAAACAGTTGTGCCGGTGGTAACAATAACAATACTATTATTTTATCATCATATTTTATTTATAAAGATCAACAATTTCTTTTTTCGATTGCAAGTTTTAAGGCTTAACAAGAACGCAGGCTTCAAAACGCAAGAAAATAATAAAATAGTTCATTTTTCCAATGAGATATCGAGTAGTATGTTTGGATATGTCTTATCATCATATTTTATTTATGAAGATCAGCAATTTCTTTTTTCGATTGCAAGTTTTAAGGCTTAACAAGAACGCAGGCTTCAAAACGCAAGAAAATAATAAAATAGTTCATTTTTCCAATGAGATATCGAGAAGCTTGTTTGGAAATGTCTTTATACATTAATGAAAAGTAAGAGACTGCATAGGCAGGCGTATTATACTTAAAGAGTCAATATTTGTAAATTGTGATCTATTTTTAAATTTACGTTTAAGATATTTTATAACATTTCAAATCAACTCCAACCGCGATATCTCGTTTCACAATTTGAACAAAGCAGACGAAATAAATTATGTCCAGTGTTAATAGTTTTGATTTCTAACTGAAATCAGTGAACGTATTATTTGGGAAGTGTCAATGTATAATATACATTCGTCAACTTTAATTTAGTATAAATAGTATACTGCTAGCATTTCACGATGCCTCTTTTCGTGCATCTTGATCTCTTAAGCGCAGTGAAAGGCATGCCTGAATTTATAACTGACAGGTAAGATGACGCAAATGTGCCCCGAACCAGTTTTTTTACTAAAATGGAGAGGAATAATGAAAAAATTCTTGAATTTATTGATTCATGTGGACAATTTTCATATGCAACGACGTCTGCGTGTAAAATACATGGATAACGAAACGCCGCAACAACATATTAAAATTTGAACCTTGAACTAATAATATAAATTTCGTCGGGTACATGACACGTTTAGGGTGATCTGCCACCCCTTTAATACTGACCAATCGATCTATAAATATTATAATGGCATTATTGGGTCACCGACAAGCTACACAAACAATTTCAGCCTTGAAGCAATAATAATCGTGACCATTTTTTTTGTTACATGTTGGGGGCTGTCTGCATTCCTCCTATACCGCTATCTAGCAAAATCCCTTACTCAGGGCACTTTATTATGTTTCCCTCAACATCTTCACAAAAATAAGGCCTTGAATAAATAACACCAAAAAATTGTCACTTATAGCTCTCGGTCTACTTGGACTACAATCTTTCTGGAAGAAAGGAGCTTGTGGAAATTATTTCTGGCGAGTGTATATTATAGAGTGTAGAGTACATTTAATGTATTCTCGTGCCGGTAGGAGCCAGCAGGTGCATAACTTGCATGGAATCGGTCCCATTCACCGGGCGCATTCACGGGTAAACGTTCGTTCAACCCCCGTGTGCCACACGCCACCCTTACACCCGTTGGGACCAGCAACACTCACCCTTATGGCCGCAGCCCTTAAAGACCCCTACAATCGCGACCAACATTCATTTGTTCTTATACTGCGTCTCATTCATTTTAACATTGTGAAAATGCCTAAAAGCATTATAAAAATATAATTTACGTAAATATTTGGGCGCTAATATGACATTCCACTAAGTAGTCAGATTGTCTAAAGTTTATTTATTTGAAAACAAAAATAAAGATAGTTACTTCTTACCACAACAGTTTTATTGATGGATGTACATTTCGAAAGCTATGCTTTCATCTTCAGCAAACACTATACATGTATACTGTTTGCTGAAGATGAAAGCATAGCTTTCGAAATGTACATCCATCAATAAAACTTTGTGGTAAGAAGTAGCTATCTTTATTTTTGTTTTTATTCCAACCACAGTGCTCATATATTTTTATTTTATTTATTTGCCTTTGGAGTTAGAAATTGGAAACTTTGGAGGATGTCAAATCGTTGTTATTTTAAGTAGCGTACTCTGTATTTTTTCGAGGGTTTCAGAAAAAGGACATCATTTTAAACATTTTTTGTTTTATAAAGTACCAGGCTAAAGTGAATGGTTTCTGTAATATCAGAGGTCAAAGTTATGTTTCCTGCATTTTGATGATTCTTTTTTTTAATAGGGAATACCTTCAGGGTACTCCCACATAAATTTTACATAAATCGGTTCAGTAGTTATTATTTTTTTATAATAAAATAATAAGAACACCTTGGTTATAATGATTGGATAAAGTAACAACAGGATACAAGGCTTATAATTTAAAAACAGTTATTCACTAATCATTTTTAATGGCCAACGTTTCGGCAAACATTTTTTGCCTTCCTCAGGACCTATAACCAAAAATAGTACAATGAATTACTCTAAACTATACCTAAATCTTAAATGTAGAAAAAAATTTATTTTGAAAAATTTTTTAAAATAAATTTTTTTCTACATTTAATCTTATAAAAAAAATATTGAATCAAAGTAGATAATATATAATAGTAGATTGTAAGATTTTTTCGTTGGAGAGCAGCCAATTATATAATTGTTTCGAAACATATAGGAAAAAATCATTTTACCAACCAGTGGTCAGAATCAGGATTCTAACCTGAACCTTTCCACTTTCGCGGCGGAATGAGCTTACAATACTCAATCGTGACAAGATTGCTAAACTAATATTCTCCATATATGCTTCAGAATCAATAGATTTTCACTACATGCGAACATCAATTCATATCTGTTTCGAAACAATTATATAATTGGCTGCTCTCCAACGAAAAAATCTTTCAATTGCATTTCAGCCGTATAAAAAAACTATTATTATAGTAGATTTTATTTCTGGTGTCGTAATGGGATTTATTACTGACGAGTTGTGACAGTATGTAAAAACGAGCGATAGCGAGTTTTTACAGTCACACGTGTCATAATACTATCACGCACGAGAAATATATTATATGGTGTTTTTTGCCATATCCACTACAAAATACCTACCTTTAACTTCATTTTCAGTATTTTCAAAAAAATTTGACAGTTCACTTATGTCGTCATCTTTACATTTACAGCAGGCCGTGAGTAAGTAATAGCAGACGAATATATAGAGCGAGTAAACATAAGTTACTATGACAATCGTTTACTTACCGTACTAGTTATCTTATGAAAACACTTTCGGCACACCTGTCTGTTAAATGACCCAGTACAGATGCATGGAAAGTAGCTATTTTGTAGTGAGTATGGCAGAAACAATTTTATAGTATCTAATTAAATTGACGCTAACCTCAAAATGTTATTACTTTCCGCTTTTTAGTGCGGATTTTTTGATGGAGGTTTTTTAATAAGAAGTTTTTTATTCAAGAGTCACGTAGTGGGCGTTGTATTTGATGAGCTACGCATATGTATTGAATGGGACGCAGTGTCCGGGTTCGGTTGATTCGTATGTAGTAGGTACGTACCTTAGAAAGGTCTAACAATAGTTGCTCGTACATAATAAGGGTTGTATGTAAGAGCGCTCATTGCAACCCCCTCGATGCTGGGGTGGCTTGGGGTGCTGATCAACTCCATATATACGTACATCTCTTTATGACGGCACTGAAATTGGGATTTTGACCTCAAATTGTTACAGTAGTTATAATAATATTTCTTTTATAAACAGAACGAATGTTGTGTCAACGTAAATGTTTGTCTGGAAAATTGGTTAACGTTTATTTCTATTTCTAAATTAAAACATCTAGTTTGATCGAAAACTCTTAACTGTAACCAGAGTTGCAAAGTAAAGGTCGATTTATATTATCCGGTCAGACACGGCGCGGGAACGTAGCGTTTCCAACAAGACAAACATTTTTACATGCATTTCAAATACGAATAATTATACTTAGCTGATCCCGTCCGTTCAGACACGTATATCAATACTCATATTTGAAATGCATGTAAAAATGTTTGTCTGACCGGATAATATAAATCGAACTTAACTATGCAATAGGTGTTATAAAAACTGTCCCAAAGCTTTTAGTTTACAGATATGTATAAAAATTATTTTTTAGTTTTTAGTACAATTTTTTAAATAAAAATTTTTCTTATAATTTTTTTTTAAATTTTTTTTACCACTGCAACTGATTAGTTAATATTACAAATGCTTTACATAACATACCTAATATTATTTATTGAATGAAGTACTTGAAAAATATTTTTGAATATATTTTAAAAAGATTTGTGCTAGATTTGTGCAATTTGAAAAACAAATCCTGTTAACATTTACCGGTCACGTGCGGCGGATTTGAGCTAATTATATGAAGAGATTAAACTCGAAGAATATGAAGCATCGATTGTGAACGAACAGAACTACCTCTCCAACTCGAGCGTCCATTCTTTATGCGGTTTCTTTCAAAAACTTCAAACGATCGCCGCTCTTTCAAAACATTCGCAAATTTTTACAAATCTGTTAACCAATCAAGCGTTAATAATTAAGTTACTTTTGTTGATTTGTTGTGTCGATGAAGGGTTAACAGAATCATATTTGTTACGTAGGCAAAAGTGAAAAGGAAATTTTAAATTTCGTACAAGTCATGCGTATAAAATTCAACTTCCTTTCAAAATTGAATACTGTTTTTTTTTTTTTTCAAATTTGATGAATACAAAACTCCGAAATATCAGATTTAAGTTCATTTAAAAAAAAATGCATTATTCATTTTTGAATGTGAGCAGTTTTTAGTAAAAATATTTTTCAATTATTTATTTAAAAAGGTCACCAATTACCAAAGTTATCTGGGTCTTATTTCAGTTCATATTTACATTTTGTTATTATTTTCTACTAGCGTGTATCCCGCCCTAGTAGGACAGTTATTAAAGATTTAAATAATTTACGGTTTTTTATTATTAAATTAATATATTTAGATACTAATATAATAAATAAACAGACCGGATTTCTGCCTAGGCCAACAAGGCACCGGCCTAGGGGCCCAGCCACCGAGGAGGGCCCCGACCAGGGCGGAGATGGAAATTAAAGAAAAAAAAGCCCAAAAATGTTGTAAGATAACAAATTGGCGACTTTTTTTTTGCTAAATTTCTATCCAATTCCATTTTTTCATTTTCGTCTCTGTTTTTGGTCTTAGGGGACCCAACTGTCAAGTACCTAGGGGCTCGGGGTCTTTAAGTCCGGGCCTGTAAATAAATATTATTAGGTATTCATTCAAAGACCAATGCAGTTGTTATATAGGTACGGAGAATAAGTAATAAATAAGTTAAAATTTAATCATTAAAATAATTTTCTATGCAAAACGTCTGTCTTGCATAATTTCATTTTTACCTAGTTTTGAAAAAAACAGTGACAAACCGCTAAAGATGTTTTTCAAAGTTGATGCCTGAAACAATGTGAAATTTTTTAACGTTTTTTCAGTTTTTCAGGTGCAATCTGTCATATAATGTTAATTTGTTAAGAACGCGTGTCACCAATCAAACTAGCGTTCAAAAAACAAAAAATTTACATGTCAGATGTTTATCCTGTTGATTTGGCCTGGTAATAGTAATTACACTGCGTTCCAAAAATACTGTCAAACGTTCATTTATGTTCGGACTGCAGCTGTGATTCTATGCTCAAACAATGGGAAATAATATAAGGAGGGATATTTCACATAGTGTTTAAGAAGCGAAGTCAAAAAGAAATCATTGCTTGAGAAAATAATAATATATTAATAATTATAATAATAATAATATTTTTATTGATTAAACACCAAAAGGCAAAGTTCAGCTATAAGCTGTTTGAAAACTTAACCTAACATAAATTATATTTCATTCATTCATAAAAAAAATACAAAAGAGAAAAAAACACAACCTACATTATGTATAGGTACCTTAGGTACAATAATAATGATCATCACGTCGTTATTTTTTTCAAACAAATACTCAGGTTGACTTGAGATGACCATTGTGATTGACCACCTTATGTAAGAAAAAAAAAACACCAATGTCAATTGTTGTTTTTTAATGTGATACAAGGAATAGTTACATGAAGATAGCATTAAATAGTAATAGTACCTAATTGTATCTATTTTTAATTAATGGACTACATATTATTTGCAAGCATGTTAACCTAAAAATAATTTTTTGTTCGTCATTTGTTGACTGTGCTGTAATATTGTAATTATAATAATGTAATTGTTTTATAGATTATCTGAAGAAGTTTAGCAAATATCAACAAAACGTTGCAACTTTTATTGTGTGTTTTAAAGACCACCAACAGCTATGGTTATTTGGGCCACCAATTCATATTTTCAATTAATTATTTTTTTTTTAATAATTAATTGAAAATCCAATTGACACTTTTACCAGCTCTCGGGCTAGAACCCGGGAACTGGGGACTTGTAATAGAAGAACCACGGCAACTCCATGTAAACAACAGCATTGCTACACTCTCGGCTATTCTCAAGCCCTTGCAACATTTAGAAATTTAATATCTGATTATTTCACTGTCCAAGTACCTAATACCTCAAGTATATTTATTAGAACATGAACGATATCAACAACAATAAAATTAAGAAAAATCGCAGGATAGTCGACAAAATATTTGATTTATTAAATTAAATTAATAAATCAAATATTTTGTCTACTATCCTGCGATTTTTTTTAATTTAATTATAATCACGATTGACACGATTTCTAATATAAAAGATATCAACAACACTGACCTGTGAGCCACCAAGGAGGACACTTCGACCGCTGCCACATCGCCTTTGAGAATGTCTACCGCAGTTGTAGACGAAACGTCAGGTAGAAATACCACCGGACCACGGCTTACAAGTCCGGAAACCATGAAGACTTGGAATATCAACAACAATAATTTATAAAACATTAATATTCTGAATGAACGTCCGTTGGGGCGATGTACTTATTAAAAGAGCATGTTTTTGAAACAGGGTGCACGGACAGTACACACATGAATGCACGTGTGGAGGGGGCACTGAATTCAACCCCCTTGTACAATGGCAGTTATTCGCATAAATACGGGGTACGCTTAATGCACTGATTTTAGTATTCAAAAAATGTCCACCAATGCTTAATATACAGTGTGTACCGATGTTAGTGCAGTTAGGTTAATCGCTTTTGTAGACTATTAACAGTTCATCGCTTATTCTGTTGTTACCGTCGTGCCATAGTGATTGTGTTTAGATATTAAAAGATGTCACAATACAGTAACAACAGCATTGATTTTTCATCGTATGAAGAAAATAGTAATTCGGATTCGGGTTTTGAAATGTCGTTTAAATCCGAATCGACGGACTTTTCCGAAGAATATTTAGACTACGATTACAACTTCACTCCGAAAAGGAAATTTCAATCGATTGAATTCAATTCGCGCGAACAGAAACTCTACGAGAAGTTCAACAATGCTTTTCAAAAATCGTTGACTTCTGTTGAAAGATATCCGTATCAAGTGAGCTGTGACAACGGATTGACGGAGTTGACTCCTTACGGAGGTTGCAGTGATTATGGAAGTCCGATCAAGAGTTCGGAGTTCAGTTCACCGTGTAGAAAATACGATAGTGATGTCAGTGATTATGGTAGTCCAAAAAGTAGACATTTTGAAATAAATTCTTCGACTAGAAAATGTTTGGATCAAGTTTTTAGTCCCGGCAAGAGTTTCCAATCTTTGCCTTGCAGTACGCCTTGCAATGAAAGCAGTCCTAGGAAATATCATCTTGATTCTCCTAGTTCTGTGGCATCGCAATTTACTGACACACACTTCCAAAATGCAATACTTCAAGGAAGACAGCTTCTTGATGAAACTCCAGGAAACTCAAGTCCAGGAACGTCTTCAGATTTCAACATGGAAAAGTCGATTAACAGTGTTGAGGGATCGAAGAAACCGAGAAGAAAATATTCAACGGGTAAAAATCGAATAAGTCGATCGAAGAGTCCATCGCAAATAATGAAAATTAAAAGGACGCGTCGAATAAAGGCGAATGATCGCGAACGTAACCGAATGCATATGTTGAATGAAGCTCTTGACCGATTACGATGCGTCTTACCAAGTTTCCCGGAGGACACGAAGTTAACCAAGATTGAGACGTTGCGTTTCGCACATAATTATATTTACGCCCTTACACAGACGCTCGACAGTTTTGAACATTTCACCGATGCCAATTTCCGTACGACAGACGATAGTGTTATCGTTAATGTCGGTAATGTTACCGTGGCGATAAATAATCATGGCGGAAACATGATCACAACGTCTTCGTCGGCAGGTTTCTCACCGAATGCAGTCGTCACCAGCGGAAATATATCCGAAGCTAGCTTCATGCAAGATGCGAATAATTTTAACGAATTTCCTAATTCGAATCGATCGAATATGAATGAATTTTATGATGAATCGTGGAACTCGAGACAATCAATAATTAGTGACAGTGATTATCTTTTTGGACAGAAATCGTGAAAATTGTGAATGTTTGTAATTTATGATACAGAACTTGGGTATAATAATAAGAAGGGACAAGTCATAAATTATTCATAGCCGGTAACATAAAAGACAGCTACCGAGTTTATTATAAAGCTTTGAAATATGACATTTAATTGGCGGTGCATTTTTGTAATAGTATCTGACTTTTTGTGATCTACTAATTGCACAATCTTTTATGCAACTGGTTTTAAACGACTTATGATAATATATAATAGATTTGTCCGTTACTTGATATACATATGAAATTAAATAAAACATTTTTAATTTATTTACACATACGAATTTTATTTTTTAACAAATCTCTAACGAAGTCACTGTTTTGTGCCAAACATTTGTTATAAAATAAAGTTCTTAACTGTGAAAAATTAATTATAACATAGGAAATCGATTCTCGGGAACAATAGACTTTGTAATGCAGTGTATTTGTTTGATACATTTTATTTGCCAACGTTTCGACTTTTATAATAAATTATTAATTAAATTATTAATAAATTTGTTTTTTAACCTAAATTTTAGGTTAAAAAGCAAATTTACTAATTGTTACAGAGCCTTGATAAAGACTTGATTTAAGTCAAAACGTTGGCAAATAAAATGTATTAAACAAATACACTGTATTACAAAGTTTATTGTTCCCGAGAATCGATTTCCTACATTTGAAATTTATAGACAGATCACTCAAGCATTAATTATAACGTTATGTTTTTTAATTAAAATGTAGAATTATGACCAGTTTCTGTAGAAATATTACCTGCAGCTCAAATTAACAAAAGCATGACAGTGTGATAGTATAAATATAATGTCACGAACTTTTATATTTCAGATATATTTTTGTTTTTATTTAAAAAATGTGTTCTCATATCTTTGTTAGATCAGCATTTCGGTAATTTTTTTATATAAACTGAACATTCTGGAGTAAATTGTCAATTGTTGCTCATAAAATAATTAATTCTTTGAATTTTTAGTCGTCTCTTTATTTATTGTAAATTATAGACGCGTCGACAGCTTTGGTCATTAGCGTCTTGATTACATTAAATAACGATTAACTTAAAACTAAATGACATCACAAAACATCCATGAGCGGAGGCGGGAATAGAGCCCACAACAGTCTGATCCAGAGGCCGCGACGCTAACCACTGAACCACACTGACCTCTAGGCCTCTAGTCGTATCTTGAATTATAGAGTAATAAGATTGGAAAATGTAAATTGTAAAATAAATTTAGTTGTAAATTTGAAAATGAAAGACTTATTTTATTGAAACTTATGGTCTTATGAATTCTAGTCATTAGATAAAAATTAAAACCTATGTAAATAGTTTATAAGTAATTCTAATAGGGTAAATGCGGGAGAGATGCCGCGGTAGGAGAGACGCCGCCTGGCTATTAACTTACCTATTTACCATTAATGGATGGTGCTACAAGTATGTATGTTCGTTCATCTTATCTTGTCAAGATAAGATGAACGAACATACATATTAATGGTAAATAGGTAAGTTAATAGCCATGCGGCGTCTCTCCTACCACGGCATCTCTCCCGCATTTACCCTAATTATTGAAGATGCCTTGTAATTACTGAATATGGTGATACTATTTTAATAAGAAATTTGCAATATTATTTTCGTATCATGTAAAATAAATTATAAATTATATTTTAATAAAATATTTTATGAAAAATAACTGCCTATTTTTTATATTCGTTGATATAATTGTTTTCTTGTTATTTTGTTTGTAATTTGCGGTGTTTATTTTTGTTTTTTATATAAATGCATAGTCAACGTAATTTATTTTTTCAATTAGGTACCTACTTATGTTAAAAACAAATTTATCTATATATATAAAAGAAAGTCGTGTTAGTTAGTTAGTTATACCATTTATAACTCGAGAACGGCTGGACCGATTTTCATGATCTTTGATTTTTTGGATTTGTCTTCGCCCTGGTTAACAGAATAACTATTAAAATATCGGAAAAATTCACCAGGAAGCGAACGAGCGAAGCGAGTGAGTAATGTAGTTATACTATTCAAGCGAACGAGCGAAGCGAGTAAGTAACGTACCATTCGGGAGCGAACGAGCGAAGCGAGTGAGTAATGTAATTATATTATTCAAGCGAACGAGCGAAGCGAGTGAGTAGTGTATTGCAGTCTGAGCGAAGCCGGACGGGGCCGCTAGTTTAAAATAGAAAAGAAAAAATTAATTTCAAAAAAAGATTTGTCCATGCTTATGCAAGTTAAAATTGATTTTTTTATAGCAAAATTGTCTAGAGATTGATACAGGCGTTTCAAAAAAGTGGTTTCTGAAGAGTTACTTTAAAATATTATTTTTTTTCACCATTTAAAAAAAATATTTTCGTAAGTATCTAAATCGATTTTTTAAAGCTACCAACTGTTAGCGTTACTTTCATATATTCAGTTTATTATTATTTGTAATTACAATTTAAAAATCCAATTTATACTTTCATCAGTTAATTATCCTGAAATATAAGATACCTTTCTCTAACGATTCTTTTAAACAAATAATATTCTTTATCCGCTGAAATTGGTTTCAATTAAAATAGCAAATTTCTTCTTCTCAATGAATTTTTCATAAACACAATGAATAAAAAAAAATTCCAAAACCCTATTCACTGGTTTACGAATGATTTTTTTCAGCATTTCACTTGGGAAATGCCTTGAAACTATGGTAAGACGCTAAGCGCCGTGTAAACAACGATATTCCAACGATTTCGGCTATATTCTCGAGTTCTAACAAATTTTATTTCACATGAACAAAACGGAAATTGGTTTCAATTAAAACCCAAAATTTCTTCTTCTCAATGAATTTTTCATAAACATTATGAATAAAAAAAATTCAAAAACCTTATTCACTGATAAATGTTTTTTCGTTGGAGAGCAGCCAATTATATAATTGTTTCGAAACATATTGGAAAAAATCATTTTACCAACCAGTGGTCACAGTCAGGATTCTAACCTGAACCTTTCCACTTTCGCGGCGGAATGAGGTAAGAATCCTGACTGTGACCACTTGTTGGTAAAATGATTTTTTCCAATATGTTTCGAAACAATTATATAATTGGCTACTCTCCAACGAGAAAACATTTTTCAATTGCATTTCAGCCGTATAAAACTATTATTTATCTTATTCACTGATTTACGAATGATTTTTTTCAGCATTTCACTTGGGAATTGCCTTGAAACTATGGTAAGACGCTAAGCGCCGTGTAAACAACGATATTCCAATGATTTCAGCTACATTCTCAAGTCATAACAAACTTTAATTCACATGAACAAAACTGATTTCCAATTATCAAATTTGAAATGCTTTTAACGTAACTCAACACTTTCAACGACTGTCCATTTTTTAGCCCTTTTAGTCACACGTGTATACTTTTAAATGTAATGTTAATTAAACTAAAAAAATCAGACCTCTAATTAAGTATTCATTGAATAAATAACAGTCAAGTACAATATTTGAGATAGAACAAATATTAACCAATGTCCATTGTGCCAGCTTAGTGTACTGTTCTCAACAATCACCCTTAACTACACTTCCATAAGTGTGAAAGTCGAATGCCAGTCTTAAACCCCATAACGAATATAGTTTATCCCCTTTTGAATAATAATTCACTTTCGTTCACCGTCAGAACAATTCCACAACTACAACAACAAACATTATTTTTATCGATAAAAACAAAATAATTAAAATCACCAAACACTGAAAACAATTATAAATAATTAGTCGAAGAATGCTGCGTTTTGATTTTAGTTCGGCGTGGCTTTTTAACAGCATTGGTTGTATTTTTTTAGGGAGATCATGTTTAAAATTCCAGTGAATGGATTTCGACGGTAAGACTTGAGCGTCGGCGTTAATGCAGTTTGACCATCTGTCCATTTTTGACTATTCCTTGTGTTTGCGGTTGGTTAATGTATATTTGTAAGGAACAATAGGGATATAGTTTTTTAAATATTGAATTTCATTTTAATATCGCCGACTCAAAACTGCTTTTAATATCGTGGATAATAGATTTTAGATTTTTTTGTTTGAAACTTATTTTTACTATTTTCATTAAATTCAGTATTCTTAAAGAAAGAAACAAACAAATAAATTGAATAAATACTAGCTGTTCTATCCGGCTTCGCCCGAGTGAAACTTAAAAAGCGTATCGTTCATTCTAAATACTAATAATATCTCGAAAAAACCATTCCCTCCCCGAAGAGCAGATGCAAATGTCAATTTATTTAATAATAATATAATTTATGAAAAAAAACACCCAGCGATGTAGCTTAGTGGTACAGCACTAGACTCGCATTGGGAAGGTACTGGGTTCGAATCCCGGCGGGGGCAGATGTGGCTAGGATTTTTTCCTACTGCCTCACGCCGAGAAACGGTAATTCCTGTACCGGCCATCTTGTTTGAGGTTTTCCATGATTTCCCTCAATAAATCCAGATGAATATCGAGATGGTTCCTTATTCAAGGCCATGGATTACCTGTCAAACTCCTATGCTCCCAAAGTTGCCTACCTTATCCTAATGTCCTATAATTCCTTCATTCGCACATTGCTATTAATTAAGTTGAAGTAGATATAAAAATGTATAACACGCGAAGTGGTAAAAATGGAAAATAGTAATGGTGCGAATGGCGTCTGTTATGACAATAATGTCGAGAAACGGACGATAAACGCATTATTATTATTATTATTATGAAAAAAACAGCTAAATCGGATTTTGATAAAACCGACCTAGTCAATAGTTGATAGATGTTTGAAACTTCTACCGTCTACTGACTGTAGGTCGGTTCCATCAAAATAAGGTCTTATTATTATCGATGACATAGAATGGTGATCATGATGTGCTCTTCTAATAAAATATTTCAAATTATTTTGCGTAAAATCACAAAATTCAACACAATTGACATTCTATGCATTTTTTCCTTTATTATATCAGCTAGATTCTTCTACTTATTAAATTTCGTTTTAATATCGCAGATCTAAAACGACTGTTCATGGCGGTAAATAATTGATTTTTTTGTTACAAAATTATTTGTACAGGCTTCGTTTATCAAATCTAAAAGTGCATCGTTTTCCAAAAAAATACGATATTATTCATTGAATAGAGATAATGTCTGCTGGCTAATTTAATTCTTCTTTCAATTAGAACGTATAGAATTACATTTCAGGTTTGCATCGTTGCTTTTGTTCAAATATTTGCAATGAATAAATAAATAATAAAACAAGTCAATAATAGAAACCGATGTTTGCACAGACAGAGGGATTCGAACCGGTGGCATGTTAGACAAAACGCGCTCCATTCAGGGTTTTCAAATGTAAGCTAATAGCCGCAGGGCTGAGCTGTCATAATCCCTTGTCAGGTTGTTCGTTAGGGTCGGATTAGCGCCCTTTGTATTCGATTTGCACGCGTGCCCAGAACTGTGCCTTGTACAGTTCTATAAAGATCTGCGCAAACAAGGCTGCGGATGAGGAAACCGCGTTAGTCGCACCTACTGAGATAATTATTTTCTTTCAGATTTCCGTCGTGTTTAACTTTTGAATCATATTTTACTGAAACAAGAAAATATTTTTTGAAGTGAAAACTTCCTTAGGCGCGTTAGGCACTCTTTGCCTGGGCACTGAAAAAATGTGAAGCGTTCGCAATTTTGCGTAAGAATTCGCAACCCGGCTGACATACTTATATCTTAAAAACGGCAAGGTATACTGTTGTGTAAATAGCTCAGTTAGCAGCGTGTTTGCGTTCTATGCATAGGGACCTGGGTTCGGAAACTGGTGGCATCGTAGAATTTTTGATGTTTTTTTTTCTAAATTCTACATGATATTTATTTATATATTTTTTAATTTTTGTTATATTCTTTCTTTAACAATAATTATAACTTTTTTGAAGCCAAGGTGGAATTAATTAAAAATACAATTTTAATATTTTAGTAATAAATTATTTTTAGTTTATAAATGCGCTATAATAGATGACACCAAAAATTAGAAAATCTGAAGTTTTTACTTCTGTCGTGTGGTCATAAGCAGACACCCATTTTTTTAAGATGTGAAATTTTGAAGAGGAAATCTTCTTAGCTTAAGGATCAAGAAAACACGGCGATACTGATGCTATTAAATTTGCATTTATTGCTTACGTTTCGGGAGATTTTCTCCCATCTTCAGAGTTCAATTTTCGTCCAAAAAATCAGTAACTGAAGATGGAAGAAAATCTCCTAAACCGCAAGCAATAAATGCAAAAAAAATTGTCTTGAAATATATTAAAACATGTTTTATGTTTAACTTAAAAATGAAAATTATTAGGTATTGAGAATATTTGAAAAAGTCCAAATAAATGGACGAAACGTCATAATCAATAATTTGTTTTAATTTGTCCAACCTGCCCACGAATTATAAAAATAAATTTATTTTATTTATTTATTTATATTACAATTTTATTAATAGCAGAGATTAAACTTTATGCGCCTAAAAAAGACTATTTCTGAGAATAAAAAAGTTCCAAAACACACCCTTTAAACAAATAAATATTTTCGTTAAAATTATATTATTATTTTGTTTAGGCAAATAAATCTATTTGTTTAACAAAAAATCTCTTTCCAATTTACTTCGGTTGGATAAACATAACAGTAAAAAACTCCGCAATTCTCACGGGACGTCACCATTATTTGCAAAAAAAAACGGCGACATGCGTCACAACGAGTGGTATTCTTAGTTAGTTATCAGCCGGTTAAGTGATCGGTTTAACAGTATCATTTTTTAAACAAACAATAATATTAATATCATTAGAGTATCTAATGCGCAGATTGGTGCCACGTGTAGGCACGTGCGGTCACGTGGCGAGGTGTTAGCGATACGCCATGTCACGTGTCGCACGTGTCAAATATGAACATTGCCTAATATGCGGTTAATTTGGTTACAGGGTTGATAGCCATATGGGCGGATTAAAAACGTCTTGAAAAATATTATTATTTGCGTTTCGATTGCAGATTAAAAAAATCATGGGTTATGTCTACAGTGTGTCCACAGACTCATCCTCAACATGGGGATCTCCGTTGTTATGGGAGATAGAGATTTGGTTAAATGAGACAAAATGTGCAGAATCTCCAGTACTACTACCCTGCGTAGTCAAACTTTCCATATTTTGCTTGGTTCGCGACCCACAGTTGAAAAACGAGATTTACCCATTTTCGTTTTTTGTTTATAACTCGCTTATTAAGTAAGTTAGAAAAAAAATATTTTCACTTTCTTAAGGCCCTTTTTTATGAAGATTTCAAATCTCTTTTCATATTTTTATTTACTTTTATAGTTTTAGAGATACTTGTATTAACTTTGTTTTTTTAAATACACGTCAAAGATGGCCATGACACCATTCGAAAGAGATTTTTTTTCTCTTTAATTTGATATGAGGGTTGATGAATTTATTTTCAAAAATAACAGAGTTATACGTAAAACACTGATTTTTAATAGTAGGCTATGCTGAATTAAATTGATAAAACAACAGAAGGCTTAGCAACCAATTGAAATTCGCGTTGGCTTAGTAAACGGTTGTTTTGTTTTACCTGTCAAAGTGTAGTTTGTTGTTAATTTGTCAGTTTACTAAGTGATTTATTAAATTTACTTTTGTTATCATGGAACCATTTTGTTACTTTGTAACAATGAAAAATAAGCGATTTTTAACAATTGATCGTAAAACAGTAGTTTTGTTTTCTTCACTTATTCGCGTTGACTTAGTAAACGGCTTTTTAAATGATCCATAGTTTATTAAATTTACTCGTAAGTTTCTGTAAATAGACGAATGAGGTTGTCTTCGTTCTGGATACTGATCGAAGTACATTTTTGCAGCTCTGGTCGAATTTTTGTGACATCGAATGTAACAAGATAACATATCAAATTTTTTATTGTTACAAAATGGTTCCATGATAACAAAAGTGAATTTAATAAATCACTTAGTAAACTGGCAAATTAACAACAAACTACACTTTGACAGCTAAAACAAAACAGCCGTTTACTAAGCCAACGCGAATTTCAACTGTTTGCTAAGCCTTCTGTTGTTTTATCAATTAATTTAGCATAGCCTACTATTAAAAATCAGTGTTTTACGTATAACTCTGTTATTTTTGAAAATAAATCCATCAACCCTCATATCAAATTAAAGAGAAAAAAAATCTCTTTCGAATGGTGTCATGGCCATCTTTGACGTGTATTTAAAAAAACAAAGTTAATACAAGTATCTCTAAAACTATAAAAGTAAATAAAAATATGAAATGAGATTTGAAATCTTCATAAAAAAGGGCCTTAAGAAAGTGAAAATATTTTTTTTCTAACTTACTTAATAAGCGAGTTATAAACAAAAAACGAAAATGGGTAAATCTCGTTTTTCAACTGTGGGTCGCGAACCAAGCAAAATATGGAAAGTTTGACTACGCAGGGTAGTAGTACTGGAGATTCTGCACATTTTGTCTCATTTAACCAAATCTCTATCTCCCATAACAACGGAGATCCCCATGTTGAGGATGAGTATGTGGACACACTGTATATTTATTGAGATGATGAGAGTGCTAGATTTACATTAGGAGGATAATGGGTTCTGATCCCGACAGAAGCAGATGTGTCATAGGACTTTTTCTTACTGCTATCCGCAAAGAAACAGTAATCTGTACCCAGAGCCGGCCCTAGGGATATTTAGAACATCTCACGATGGACGAATTATCTCGCAGTCGTACGAAAATTTTCTTGAGGTTTTTGATGTGAAACATCTTATGTCGGGCTGTGAACAGCCGCGTGAGGGGAAATATGCAACGAAATTTCTGGTCCGCTCCTTCGCTGCTGTTCTCCCCACCACTGCGGCACTCTATCTCTCTCTCTCTCTCTCGGCTTCGCGCACTCGGGCACGTACTGTAAAGCAAAAGTATATGTATACACGTTTAGGTATGTAATATAGATACTTCGCTGTGTATTTAGTTGCGTTTGTTACAGTGCAGTATATAGGATTACGTCAGCATAACAGTTAGTTGCTGCTTTTGAAAAAATATATACTACTACATAGAGAATACCACCGAGTTCAATAACGTTTTCTTTGATGTTTCACATCTGTCGGGGGTCCCGAGACCCACACCCTTTTTTTATAGTTTTCTTTAATATTTTCATTTTTAATAATTCTATAACCGATAATCTCAAATCCTGCTCTCACAGATCTGTCTACCTTATTTTAATTTTCTTTGATTCCTCATCTCACACTACTCTACTAATAACCAAAATAACAAGAGAAATGAAAATAGTAATGGTGCGAGTGTGACATTAAATTCATTATTATCATTGTTTATTTAAAGAGTAGATATTTTTGTGATTGTTAAGTATATTAAAAAATGGCAGGTCTAAAGTACGTTAAGTCATTAATCACTAGTGTATTTAAATAGGTCTGCAGAACGCCCTTTGTGCCCTTGGAGGGTCGACGGAAAAACGTAAACGTAAGAATACCGCCCTTCGCGAGAGGATGAATAAAAACCCATACCCGCCATAAACACAGTCAAAGGGTTGTATTATTCATGGTGTATACCATAGTAAATGTTAAACTAACATAAATTTTCTGCACTTCAAAAAGTTGATACAGAGATGTACGTTTACACTTTACAGTTTAAAATTCAATTTTAGTTTTATATATTAATTATTTAATGGGGTTCCCATTTTCTAGCATATCATCAAAGTATCAATTCAAATTTTCAATTTATTATTATATTTTTAATAATGAATTGAACATTAATTTGATAATGTCATTAAATGGTGGCTTGTAGAAGACGAACCATGCAAACAATGACGTCCCTACTATCTCGGTAACCTATTCTATTTATTTACTACTATTTCGTATTTAATTGTATTGTTATATAATTTAATTTAGCACAAAATGATTTAACCAATGATTGTAATTCGCTGGAAAAATTTGTTATACAAATATTATATTAAAAAGTATTTTATTGTAAAATATAAAATAATATTTTTTGTACAAAAATGTTTGTAGACAGTAAAAGGAACAAGACGGGGAAGACAAAAGTAAATAATAAAATATCATAAAAAATTGACATCATTTTAATTGATTTTAAAATGAAAATATTTTGGATGATTACTTTACGATGGTTGCAAACGTTTTCTGAAAACTATATTTTGGTTTTAATACCCACGTTCAGACGCTAATGACCTCTGTTGTCGAGCGTCTATAATTTACAATTCATTCATTCAATACCCACGTTGTCGAGATTTTACTGTGTAAACCAGATCAAGTTGTATAACAGTATTTGAACCCACCCCTTTCTACCCATTACTATATTTACAGGGTGGTTTTCAAACATGCGTTATTAACTCTACATTTGAGACATCGGATAAGTATTTCCGTTTAAAAACGGTAAAAACAGACAGACGGACTTAGATGTGAATTAATTTTATTTTGAGTTATGCTATTACTGATTGTGAGTAGAGTACAATATTTGTATGTCCTTGGTACCTTCGAACGGAACCCTCCGTCCGTCCGTCAGTCACAAGGCTCTATCTCACAAACGGTATGAGGTTAGTTGAAATTTTCACAGATTATGTGTTGTTGTGGCATGAATCCTGGCAAACTATAATTAGAATTAAATTATTAATTAGTTTTAACAAACTAATGTTTTTTATTTTATTCCAGTCGTACTTCTATACTGTACTTTAAAGCGTGTGACATCGTCGTGCGACTGGCTCAGTTGGTAAAGCGTTCGACTGAACTATAAGATCCAGGTCCGGATTTCTGCCTAGCCCAACAAAGCACCGGTCTAGGGGCCCAGCTGCCTAGGAGGCCCCGATCAGGGCGGAGATGGAAATTATAAAAAAAATTATTTATCTACTTGTATTATAATATTTATAATGTCGAAATATAAATAATAGTGCATTTTTTTTGCTAAATTTCCAACCAATCCAATTTAATTTCCATTTTTTGATGTGAAACATCTTATGTCGGGCTGTGAACAGCCGTGTGAGGGGAAATATGCAACGAAATTTATGGTCCGCTCCTTCGCTGCTGTTCTCCCCACCACTGCGGCACTCTCTCTCTCTCTTGGCTCAGGCGTGCACTGTAACACACGCGGTGTTACAGTGCAGTATATGGATTACGTCAGCATAACAGTTAGTTGCTGCTTTTGAAAAAATATATACTACTACATAGAGAATACCACCGAGTTCAAAAACGTTTTCTTTGATGTTTCACATCTGTCGGGAGTCCCGAGACCCACACCTTTTTTTCAGTTTGTTTCCAATTTTTTTTGAGGCTTGGAGGCTTTAACTGTCAAGTGTCTAGGGGCCCTGGACTTCTAAGTCCGGGCCTGATAAGATCCCTGGTTTAATCATGGGTTTTGGATCGCAATATTTTTTTTTTTTATTCATCAAATATTCTGTTAATATATTTTTTTACTTTAAAAATTAATAGAATTGATACGTTTATGTTTAAACATTAAACCCCTACCTAACTCCTTATTTTTATTGTTGTACGAACCCTCAGTGCGCAAGTCAGACTCGCACTTGGCCATTTTTTTGTATTTTGTAAGAAATGATAGTATACTTGGACATGTCGGATTTTGCCTCCTCATTATCTTAATATCACGCGATATTAAATTTGACAGTTTAGTACAGGGATCGGCAACCTGCGGCTCTCCAGTTCCATGCATAAATATTAATAATTATATTATTTTATTTTTAAAACTCATAAAAAATATTATACTGCAAAAAAACTTTTAACAGGATAAAAACACTCAACAGAGAACAGTGAGAATAGGTGGAGTAGAGAGTATACGGACAGCTGACATTTTTTAAATGTGGCAACACTGTTTTGTTTGTTTAGTTATTGGTGCACTGTGTCGTCAACGGTCGCAGTCAGAACTTTTTTTTTATATACCTATACCTAATCCTAATCAAATACCATAATATTGAAATAAAAATGTTAGTGGCTCTTTAAAAACTGGGAAATTTTGTAAATTGTAACTTTTGGCTATTCCGTCTCAAAAGGTTGCCGACCCCTGGTTTAGTAGAACACTCTGTATACGTGTGTGATATTATATAATCTATTGTTAAGTGTCCTGTCAGAGCATTGAATACGCGAAATGGTTATCCTTTTGTTGAAATGAAAAAGTTACTTTAAAAACATGATGTATTATCTTTACTCCCGTAACATGTTACATGAAAGGGGGACGTTGTTGTTATTGTTATGCAGTTTTGAAACTATAACATCGAACCTAAACGAATAAAGTCCGACGTTTTGGACGCTGTCAACTCATTACATTACCGAATAATCATCAGCTTTGCGACTAATGATGTAAGCTTGAAAGGTTGCAGTTGAAACTTTTAAAAATGTTTTCGTAAGTCTGTTGACAGGGTTATATTACCATATTAACAATTAATATAGAAAAATATCTGGATGACTGAGCTTTGCTCGGATGAGTTAAAAAAAAATAGTACTTAAAGTTCCCATTTCATCAAAATCGTTAGTCGTTTTTAAGAAAAAAAAGTACATACCTATAAGTAGATAATATTATTATACGTCATACTACATAACGTATGTACCTACATATTTTCAAATAATTACTGATTATTTTAATAAGTTAAAGATTGACTGTCAGAGTAATTTGACATAAATAATGAAAGTAGTTTGTTTTTTCCAAAGCCTACTCACCATACGACACTGTTTTATAACGTTAAAAAAACTGTTTTTTAAAATGATAAAATCGATAAGAAAACGAATTTTTCCAGGGATAAGACCTAGCTAGATCGATTTTTGCCCCCCAAAACCCCTTTTCAGTAAATTTCATCCAAATCGTTAGGGCCGTTTTCGAGAAAATATTTATATAGATACATAGATACATAGGTACATAGGTACATATAGGTACATATATACAAGATTTGCTTGTTTAATAATATAGGGGATACATTTATCACAAATTTCTCGCGGTGTGACACCTTTCAATGAAATAAAATGTCTTAAAATTTATTAAACTTTTTAAGCTGCAATTTGAAACAGATGCTGTATTTGAGCGACAATTCGTTTTCGCTTGATGTAGCGATAAATCGCCCTTCCTGACCACACTATCGAGATTATTCCGCAACAGAAAACAAATCGGATTACGTAACAACCCGCGGAGACATTCTAAATAGGTGTTAATCCGTTGCATAAAATACATTTATATGATAAATTATTCTATTCAATATAACGCAATTGTTCACAATTCCTTGCATTTCTTTTTGAAATGAAGAAAATACTAAGTGAATGCAAATTACTACATTGCTCAACTTAATGTGAGTTTGTTTGTTTGTTTGCTCCGCTTTCCATCTCTGTGATTTTTTTTTAAACGAACCTTTTTCTATTTTAGAACTATCGTATTAGTTTTGTTACAATAAAGATTTCCAATTTTATAATTTTTTGTAAAAAAACCTAGTTTACCGTTTTTTTATAAATACTTGAGCAATTATTTACAATAGATTACCCTTATTATGATACATTTTTTGGGTGTAAAAATGATAAATTTGACGGTAACAATTTTTTGTGTGCACAATGTCTTTGAAGGGAGGTGTTTTTTATATAGAATATAACAGTACCTAATAATGTACATCTATTTAAATCCATTTTTTGTCTGAAGCACATCTGTCGATTAACTGCTACTAAATATTTTTGTGAAATAAGTAAAAAAAGTTATTATGAGTTTATTGGTTCATATCTGCCATGTTTAAAAAAAATATTACGTTCTAACAAAAACGCCACCCGCGCCATTACTGTTTTCATTTAACATTTTTCTACGTTTGTTTCATTGTAACCTTTTTCTAATTTCTTTTAAGGCCTTAAATACCCAGAATCCCGTAAGCCAACCACTGATAAATATCTTCAATTATTTATTATATACACCCATGTACAAAATTATCGAATAATTTTACAGACATAAATTCTTTTAAAATTATTTTCAAGTAATAGTGATAACAAAGAATATTAGATAATTTTGTCCATGAGTGTATTTAATTATAAATTGAAAATCTAATTTGATATTTTCGCCAATTCTCAGAAAAAAACCTTCTTGTCTTTCTGATTTATTTCTGAATACTAATATCATAAAGCGGACAAATTTATAAGTTTGTTTGTTTGTCGCGGATAATCTCGAGAACTACTGAACCGATTTGAAAAATTCTTTCACTCTTTAAAAGCCTGATTCAAGACGTTAAGACAAAAAATAAAAAACTTTTTAAACAAAAAAAAACCTCCTTCAAAAAAGCCACTAAAAAGAGGAAAATAATACAATTTTGAGATCGGCGCCAATTTAATTAATATTTATTTTTTAACCAACTTCATATTTTATGAAATTGGCGCCGAACTGAAAATTTTATTATTTTTATCTTTTAGTAGCTTTTTTGAAGGAGTTTTTTTTGTCGAAAAGTTTCTTATTTTTTACTCGTTAGTGGCTTTCTGCCTTGATACTTGATACTAAATTAAAAAAAAAACAACCGCTAAACCGATTTTAGTAAAATTTATGTGAAACAACTCTAAAGGTATGCCCTATTAAATAAAACAAGAATAATCAAAATCGGTTCACAAATGCAGGAGATATGAGGTGACATACATACATAAAAAATACATAATAACAAAAAATCAGTCGAACTGCTGAACCGATTTAAATAAAATTTATATAGGACTACCCCGAAAGTATTCCCTATCGAATAAAACAATAATAATCAAAATCGGTTCACAAATGCAGGAGAAATCGGTGAACAAACATAAAAAACATACGCGCCGAATATAGTACCCACTCATTTTTTGAACTCGGTTAAAAAGGATTAGCAGTAAGCGAAAATATAAAACAAGACAGAGATTTGTTGCTTTTTACTTTTATTTTATTTATTTATTGTAGATTATAGACGCGTCGACATCTAAGGTCATTAGCGTCTTTCAACTACACTAAATAACAACCAACAAAACTAACTAAACGACATCACAAAACATCCATGAGCGCAGGTGGGATTCGAACCCACGGCAGTCCAGTCTAGAGGTTGCGGCACCAAGCTGCTAACCACTAGGCTATACTGCCCTCTCTTTTTACTTTTTCATTGCCGAACGTATCCGGGTGAAGCCCGGCCAAGAAGCTAGTGTAATATAATTTTAAATGTTTAACTATGATTTCCTATAACCGTTAAATATTATTAAATGAATGAAGGGTCATTCAGTTTCCGGTTGGCATGGGTGGTTTTGGTTTGTATGTACATAAACATTTGTGCGTGACAAATCAACAAACGCGTGCCGAAATTGCGCACAATGTCACGCATTTGTCTGAACGATGCATGTAATAAATTCGTTTCAATGTTTCTATACAGAATGTCCACAAACTCATTCTCAACATGGGGATCTCCGTTATTATGAGAGACAGATTTGGTTAAATAAGATGTATCATTCTTTAGGTAAAGTTGTATCAAATCACATAAATAAAGGTTAGATATTTTGCGTAATTTAGGCGCTATAATAAAAAAAAGTGAATTCTCGAATTTTTTATTATTTTATTTTTCAAAAATCTGAATTCACCATGAAATTGGTATTAAAAAATTGTCTTTAGAAAGTTCAAAGTAAATTTGTACAGGTGTGCAAGCTTTCACGGCCGGTATTGTTCCAAGTCTTCATGGTTTCCGGGCTTGTAGGCCGTGGTCCGGTGGTATTTCTACCTGACGTTTCGTCTACAGCTGCGGTATACGTATTCTCAATGGCGATGTGGCAGCGGTCGAAGTGTCCTCCTGTGAGCCGCCAAGGAGGACACCTCGACCGCTGCCACATCGCCTTTGAGAATGTATAGCGCAGTTGTAGACGAAACGTCAGGTAGAAATACCACCGGACCATGGCCTACAAGTCCGGAAACCATGAAGACTTGGAACAATGCCGGCCGTGAAAGCTTGCACACCTGGACAAATTTACTTTAAACTTTCTAAAGACAATTTTTACCACGGCTTACAAGCCCGGAAACCATGAAGACATGAAAGTAAATTTGATTGTCTGTTAAAAGAAATCAGCCATCAGCAAAAATAGAAAATTCAAAAAATTCACCTTTTTGGTTATAACGCCTTTAAACTATGCAAAATATCTAAACTTTATTTTGTCATTTGATACAACTTTACCTAAGGAACACTTCATCTCATTTAACCAAATCTTTATCTCTCATAACGGAGATCATCATAATGTTGATATTGAGTTTGTGGACACATTGTAAACTAAAATAAAGTATATACCAACTCATAATAGAATATAGGTACCTAATATTATAATTATTATCTATTTTCAAAAATAAAACAGACCGGCGCGTTCTATTTTTGTATTTTCTAAAGTGTCAATGCTAGTTGCGAAGCCAAACGTCTAGTCTCTAGACATATTATTTTTTGACACCTACGCGGAATCGAAGAATCAATTTTCCAGTCGATTTGATCTGTTCTGCGGAAAACAAAGTCATATATATACATTTTATGTAAGTTCAAGACTTCATTATCGTCTGTAGATCGGAAAATCGTAAAAACCCACGTATCTTACGTCTTCACAAGTGCAGGGCCGGATTCAGAGCCTAAAATCGATTGCAATAAACATTTCAACCGTACGTTAATGTTAGATCTATCCAGCGTCTTGCCTAGCTAAAGATTAGCTAAGTACGACCCTGAACAGATTCATTAACATGAATGCGGTGTATTTTAGTTAGTATTCATCACAAATCCTTTCTCTTCGCCTAAAACAACTACAACTCTCCAGACACTATTTTTAAAGATAGAGGGTTCGGGTAAACGCCAAATGAAGGACCAAGAATCACTTTATAGATCCTTCAGGCGAAAAATTAAAAAACATTTTTATAGAAAAAATAATGCTGAATCGACTCCAACAACCCGCACTTTTAGTTTCAAAGATATAAACAGCATCTGAGAGATTTTTGAGATTTCTTAAAAATGACAAAAGTAAAATGACCCCCCTCTTTGTACAAATTTGCGAAATTTTTGAAAAATAAAGTCGACCCAATTTGTTTGATATTAAGTCTATTTATAGAAAAAATAACGCTGAATCGACTCCAACAGCCCGCACTTTTAGTTTCAAAGATATAAACAGCATCTGAGAGATTTTTGAGTTTTCTTAAAAATGCCAAAAGTAAGAAGACCCCCTCTTTGTACAAATTTTCGAAATTTTTGAAAAATAAATTCGACCCGATTCGTTTGATATTAAGTCTATTTATAGAAAAAATAACACTTAATCGACTCCAACAACCCGCACTTTTAGTTTCAAAGATATAAACAGCATCTGAGAGATTTTTGACTTTTCTTAAAAATGCCAAAAGTAAGAAGACCCCCCTCTTTGTACAAATTTTCGAAATTTTTGAAAAATAAATTCGACCCGATTCGTTTGATATTAAGTCTATTTATAGAAAAAATAACGCTGAATCGACTCCAACAACCCGCACTTTTAGTTTCAAAGATATAAACAGCATCTGAGAGATTTTTGAGTTTTCTTAAAAATGCCTAAAGTAAGAAGACCCCCCTCTTCTTACAAATTTTCGAAATTTTTGAAAAATAAATTCGACCCGACTCGTTTGATATTAAGTCTATTTATAGAAAAAATAACGCTGAATCGACTCCAACAACCCGCACTTTTAGTTTCAAAGATATAAACAGCATCTGAGAGATTTTTGAGTTTTCTTAAAAATGCCTAAAGTAAGAAGACCCCCCTCTTTGTACAAATTTTCGAAATTTTTGAAAAATAAATTCGACCCGATTCGTTTGATATTAAGTCTATTTATAGAAAAAATAACGCTGAATCGACTCCAACAACCCGCACTTTTAGTTTCAAAGATATAAACAGCATCTGAGAGATTTTTGAGTTTTCTTAAAAATGCCAAAAGTAAGAAGACCCCCCTCTTTGTACAAATTTTCGAAATTTTTAAAAAATTAATTCGACCCGATTCGTTTGATATTAAGTCAATTTATAGAAAAAATAACGCTTAATCGACTCCAACAACCCGCACTTTTAGTTTCAAAGATATAAACAGCATCTGAGAGATTTTTGAGTTTTCTTAAAAATGCCAAAAGTAAGAAGACCCCCCTCTTTGTACAAATTTGCAAAATTTTTGAAAAATAAATTCGACCCGATTCGTTTGATATTAAGTCTATTTATAGAAAAAATAACGCTTAATCGACTTTAACAGCCCGCACTTTTAGTT
Organism: Mongoloraphidia duomilia; assembly: GCA_039654895.1. NCBI lineage: Eukaryota > Metazoa > Arthropoda > Insecta > Raphidioptera > Raphidiidae > Mongoloraphidia > Mongoloraphidia duomilia. The sequence continues at coordinate 2,279,667 of CM077526.1, forward strand.
TCAAAGATATAAACAGCATCTGAGAGATTTTTGAGTTTTCTTAAAAATGCCAAAAGTAAGAAGACCCCCCTTTTTGTACAAATTTGCAAAATTTTTGAAAAATAAATTCGACCCGATTCGTTTGATATTAAGTCTATTTATAGAAAAAATAACGCTGAATCGACTCCAACAACCCGCACTTTTAGTTTCAAAGATATAAACAGCATCTGAGAGATTTTTGAGTTTTTTTAAAAATGCCAAAAGTAAGAAGACCCCCCTTTTTGTACAAATTTGCAAAATTTTTGAAAAATAAATTCGACCCGATTCGTTTGATATTAAGTCTATTTATAGAAAAAATAACGCTTAATCGACTTTAACAGCCCGCACTTTTAGTTTCAAAGATATAAACAGCATCTGAGAGATTTTTGAGTTTTCTTAAAAATGCCAAAAGTAAGTAGACCCCCCTTTTTGTACAAATTTGCAAAATTTTTGAAAAATAAATTCGACCCGATTCGTTTGATATTAAGTCTATTTATAGAAAAAATAACGCTGAATCGACTCCAACAACCCGCACTTTTAGTTTCAAAGATATAAACAGCATCTGAGAGATTTTTGAGTTTTCTTAAAAATGCCAAAAGTAAGAAGACCCCCCTTTTTGTACAAATTTTCGAAATTTTTGAAAAATAAATTCGACCCGATTCGTTTGATATTAAGTCTATTTATAGAAAAAATAATGCTGAATCGACTCCAACAACCCGCACTTTTAGTTTCAAAGATATAAACAGCATCTGAGAGATTTTTGAGTTTTCTTAAAAATGCCAAAAGTAAGAAGACCCCCCTCTTTGTACAAATTTGCAAAATTTTTGAAAAATAAATTCGACCCGATTCGTTTGATATTGTCTATTTATAGAAAAAATAACGCTTAATCGACTTTAACAGCCCGCACTTTTAGTTTCAAAGATATAAACAGCATCTGAGAGATTTTTGAGTTTTCTTAAAAATGCCAAAAGTAAGAAGACCCCCTTTTTGTACAAATTTGCAAAATTTTTGAAAAATAAATTCGACCCGATTCGTTTGATATTAAGTCTATTTATAGAAAAAATAACGCTGAATCGACTCCAACAACCCGCACTTTTAGTTTCAAAGATATAAACAGCATCTGAGAGATTTTTGAGTTTTCTTAAAAATGCCAAAAGTAAGAAGACCCCCCTTTTTGTACAAATTTTCGAAATTTTTGAAAAATAAATTCGACCCGATTCGTTTGATATTAAGTCTATTTATAGAAAAAATAATGCTGAATCGACTCCAACAACCCGCACTTTTAGTTTCAAAGATATAAACAGCATCTGAGAGATTTTTGAGTTTTCTTAAAAATGCCAAAAGTAAGAAGACCCCCCTCTTTGTACAAATTTGCAAAATTTTTGAAAAATAAATTCGACCCGATTCGTTTGATATTAAGTCTATTTATAGAAAAAATAACGCTTAATCGACTTTAACAGCCCGCACTTTTAGTTTCAAAGATATAAACAGCATCTGAGAGATTTTTGAGTTTTCTTAAAAATGCCAAAAGTAAGAAGACCCCCCTTTTTGTACAAATTTGCAAAATTTTTGAAAAATAAATTCGACCCGATTCGTTTGATATTAAGTCTATTTATAGAAAAAATAACGCTGAATCGACTCCAACAACCCGCACTTTTAGTTTCAAAGATATAAACAGCATCTGAGAGATTTTTGAGTTTTCTTAAAAATGCCAAAAGTAAGAAGACCCCCCTCTTTGTACAAATTTTCGAAATTTTTAAAAAATTAATTCGACCCGATTCGTTTGATATTAAGTCAATTTATAGAAAAAATAACGCTTAATCGACTCCAACAACCCGCACTTTTAGTTTCAAAGATATAAACAGCATCTGAGAGATTTTTGAGTTTTCTTAAAAATGCCAAAAGTAAGAAGACCCCCCTCTTTGTACAAATTTGCAAAATTTTTGAAAAATAAATTCGACCCGATTCGTTTGATATTAAGTCTATTTATAGAAAAAATAACGCTTAATCGACTTTAACAGCCCGCACTTTTAGTTTCAAAGATATAAACAGCATCTGAGAGATTTTTGAGTTTTCTTAAAAATGCCAAAAGTAAGAAGACCCCCCTTTTTGTACAAATTTGCAAAATTTTTGAAAAATAAATTCGACCCGATTCGTTTGATATTAAGTCTATTTATAGAAAAAATAACGCTGAATCGACTCCAACAACCCGCACTTTTAGTTTCAAAGATATAAACAGCATCTGAGAGATTTTTGAGTTTTCTTAAAAATGCCAAAAGTAAGAAGACCCCCCTTTTTGTACAAATTTTCGAAATTTTTGAAAAATAAATTCGACCCGATTCGTTTGATATTAAGTCTATTTATAGAAAAAATAATGCTGAATCGACTCCAACAACCCGCACTTTTAGTTTCAAAGATATAAACAGCATCTGAGAGATTTTTGAGTTTTCTTAAAAATGCCAAAAGTAAGAAGACCCCCCTCTTTGTACAAATTTGCAAAATTTTTGAAAAATAAATTCGACCCGATTCGTTTGATATTAAGTCTATTTATAGAAAAAAAAACGCTTAATCGACTTTAACAGCCCGCACTTTTAGTTTCAAAGATATAAACAGCATCTGAGAGATTTTTGAGTTTTCTTAAAAATGCCAAAAGTAAGAAGACCCCCCTTTTTGTACAAATTTGCAAAATTTTTGAAAAATAAATTCGACCCGATTCGTTTGATATTAAGTCTATTTTGTACCTGATCTTTGAGGCACGTCGCCGTAGTTCCAGTCAGCCGCAGATTGGAATTCAAAAAATCTAAATTACACGGAAAGAAAAATCAGTAGGAACCATATTGGGATCAGATTCGAGAGCCCGGTGGTTAGTTGCTGGGCCCAATTTTTAGCTTAGTTTAGAGTGGAGCTCTCGATTGATGCCAGAATGGTTCCGTAAATAAATAAAAGAAATAAATTATTATATTATATATTTAAGAAATAAAGAACTGTACAATTAACCTAAATAAACAATAAACTAAGAAAAACGGAACGGCTTAAAAATAATCAAAACAGAGCAAACGAACGGGACTTAAATCTACACTGGCCAATGGCGCAACGGAACAAACCTTATTTATTAAAACTCAACTAAACAAATGTAAACATAGTATAACGACCTAACCTAACTTATTGTCAAAAGAAGTGAATAATAAGCGAAAAATAATATACAAAGCTAAAAGGAATGAAAAATAAACTAAAGTAAGGAAAAGAAAAATGTACAGACTTAATACTAATCACACCAAATATACAGACCAGACGCACAATTAAATTTAAGAACAATAAAGGTAAATAAGTAAAAATTATAAATAAACTACAAACTACATTCAGACACACTGAATACGGACGGACAACAAAAACCTGGACTGAACACTTCAACGGACCGGAAACTTATGAAAATTTTCTAAAAGGTAAATAAAAATAACGGCTTAAATCTAATTGTTCAGTAACCTGGAAACCAACAGAATAAACTGTTCACTTTTTCCAAGTAAGCCTGCCTACTTACTGAACTTCAGACAGCACGTAAATTCAAATTTAAATTAACTAAGTATTAAAAATATAAAAATTATAAATAAGGAGAAAAATAAAAGAAAAATGTAATGTTATGAATGAAAACATTACAATTTATAGAAAAAATAACGCTGAATCGACTCCAACAACCCGCACTTTTAGTTTCAAAGATATAAACAGCATCTGAGAGATTTTTGAGTTTTCTTAAAAATGCCAAAAGTAAGAAGACCCCCCTTTTTGTACAAATTTGCAAAATTTTTGAAAAATAAATTCGACCCGATTCGTTTGATATTAAGTCTATTTATAGAAAAAATAACGCTGAATCGACTCCAACAACCCGCACTTTTAGTTTCAAAGATATAAACAGCATCTGAGAGATTTTTGAGTTTTCTTAAAAATGCCAAAAGTAAGAAGACCCCCCTTTTTGTACAAATTTTCGAAATTTTTGAAAAATAAATTCGACCCGATTCGTTTGATATTAAGTCTATTTATAGAAAAAATAACGCTTAATCGACTCCAACAACCCGCACTTTTAGTTTCAAAGATATAAACAGCATCTGAGAGATTTTTGAGTTTTCTTAAAAATGCCAAAAGTAAGAAGACCCCCCTCTTTGTACAAATTTTCGAAATTTTTGAAAAATAAATTCGACCCGATTCGTTTGATATTAAGTCTATTTATAGAAAAAATAACGCTGAATCGACTCCAACAACCCGCACTTTTAGTTTCAAAGATATAAACAGCATCTGAGAGATTTTTGAGTTTTCTTAAAAATGCCAAAAGTAAGAAGACCCCCCTCTTTGTACAAATTTTCGAAATTTTTGAAAAATAAATTCGACCCGATTCGTTTGATATTAAGTCTATTTATAGAAAAAATAACGCTGAATCGACTCCAACAACCCGCACTTTTAGTTTCAAAGATATAAACAGCATCTGAGAGATTTTTGAGTTTTCTTAAAAATGCCAAAAGTAAGAAGACCCCCCTCTTTGTACAAATTTTCGAAATTTTTGAAAAATAAATTCGACCCGATTCGTTTGATATTAAGTCTATTTATAGAAAAAATAACGCTGAATCGACTCCAACACCCCGCACTTTTAGTTTCAAAGATATAAACAGCATCTGAGAGATTTTTGACTTTTCTTAAAAATGCCAAAAGTAAGAAGACCCCCCTCTTTGTACAAATTTTCGAAATTTTTGAAAAATAAATTCGACCCGATTCGTTTGATATTAAGTCTATTTATAGAAAAAATAACGCTGAATCGACTCCAACAACCCGCACTTTTAGTTTCAAAGATATAAACAGCATCTGAGAGATTTTTGAGTTTTCTTAAAAATGCCTAAAGTAAGAAGACCCCCCTCTTTGTACAAATTTTCGAAATTTTTGAAAAATAAATTCGACCCGATTCGTTTGATATTAAGTCTATTTATAGAAAAAATAACGCTGAATCGACTCCAACAACCCGCACTTTTAGTTTCAAAGATATAAACAGCATCTGAGAGATTTTTGAGTTTTCTTAAAAATGCCAAAAGTAAGAAGACCCCCCTCTTTGTACAAATTTGCGAAATTTTTGAAAAATAAAGTCGACCCAATTTGTTTCATATTAAGTCTATTTATAGAAAAAATAACGCTGAATCGACTCCAACAACCCGCACTTTTAGTTTCAAAGATATAAACAGCATCTGAGAGATTTTTGAGTTTTCTTAAAAATGCCAAAAGTAAGAAGACCCCCCTCTTTGTACAAATTTTCGAAATTTTTGAAAAATAAATTCGACCCGATTCGTTTGATATTAAGTCTATTTATAGAAAAAATAACGCTGAATCGACTCCAACACCCCGCACTTTTAGTTTCAAAGATATAAACAGCATCTGAGAGATTTTTGACTTTTCTTAAAAATGCCAAAAGTAAGAAGACCCCCCTCTTTGTACAAATTTTCGAAATTTTTGAAAAATAAATTCGACCCGATTCGTTTGATATTAAGTCTATTTATAGAAAAAATAACGCTGAATCGACTCCAACAACCCGCACTTTTAGTTTCAAAGATATAAACAGCATCTGAGAGATTTTTGAGTTTTCTTAAAAATGCCTAAAGTAAGAAGACCCCCCTCTTTGTACAAATTTTCGAAATTTTTGAAAAATAAATTCGACCCGATTCGTTTGATATTAAGTCTATTTATAGAAAAAATAACGCTGAATCGACTCCAACAACCCGCACTTTTAGTTTCAAAGATATAAACAGCATCTGAGAGATTTTTGAGTTTTCTTAAAAATGCCAAAAGTAAGAAGACCCCCCTTTTTGTACAAATTTTCGAAATTTTTGAAAAATAAATTCGACCCGATTCGTTTGATATTAAGTCTATTTATAGAAAAAATAACGCTTAATCGACTCCAACAACCCGCACTTTTAGTTTCAAAGATATAAACAGCATCTGAGAGATTTTTGAGTTTTCTTAAAAATGCCAAAAGTAAGAAGACCCCCCTCTTTGTACAAATTTTCGAAATTTTTGAAAAATAAATTCGACCCGATTCGTTTGATATTAAGTCTATTTATAGAAAAAATAACGCTGAATCGACTCCAACAACCCGCACTTTTAGTTTCAAAGATATAAACAGCATCTGAGAGATTTTTGAGTTTTCTTAAAAATGCCAAAAGTAAGAAGACCCCCCTCTTTGTACAAATTTTCGAAATTTTTGAAAAATAAATTCGACCCGATTCGTTTGATATTAAGTCTATTTATAGAAAAAATAACGCTGAATCGACTCCAACAAACCGCACTTTTAGTTTCAAAGATATAAACAGCATCTGAGAGATTTTTGAGTTTTCTTAAAAATGCCAAAAGTAAGAAGACCCCCCTCTTTGTACAAATTTTCGAAATTTTTGAAAAATAAATTCGACCCGATTCGTTTGATATTAAGTCTATTTATAGAAAAAATAACGCTGAATCGACTCCAACACCCCGCACTTTTAGTTTCAAAGATATAAACAGCATCTGAGAGATTTTTGACTTTTCTTAAAAATGCCAAAAGTAAGAAGACCCCCCTCTTTGTACAAATTTTCGAAATTTTTGAAAAATAAATTCGACCCGATTCGTTTGATATTAAGTCTATTTATAGAAAAAATAACGCTGAATCGACTCCAACAACCCGCACTTTTAGTTTCAAAGATATAAACAGCATCTGAGAGATTTTTGAGTTTTCTTAAAAATGCCTAAAGTAAGAAGACCCCCCTCTTTGTACAAATTTTCGAAATTTTTGAAAAATAAATTCGACCCGATTCGTTTGATATTAAGTCTATTTATAGAAAAAATAACGCTGAATCGACTCCAACAACCCGCACTTTTAGTTTCAAAGATATAAACAGCATCTGAGAGATTTTTGAGTTTTCTTAAAAATGCCAAAAGTAAGAAGACCCCCCTCTTTGTACAAATTTGCGAAATTTTTGAAAAATAAAGTCGACCCAATTTGTTTGATATTAAGTCTATTTATAGAAAAAATAACGCTGAATCGACTCCAACACCCCGCACTTTTAGTTTCAAAGATATAAACAGCATCTGAGAGATTTTTGACTTTTCTTAAAAATGCCAAAAGTAAGAAGACCCCCCTCTTTGTACAAATTTTCGAAATTTTTGAAAAATAAATTCGACCCGATTCGTTTGATATTAAGTCTATTTATAGAAAAAATAACGCTGAATCGACTCCAACAACCCGCACTTTTAGTTTCAAAGATATAAACAGCATCTGAGAGATTTTTGAGTTTTCTTAAAAATGCCTAAAGTAAGAAGACCCCCCTCTTTGTACAAATTTTCGAAATTTTTGAAAAATAAATTCGACCCGATTCGTTTGATATTAAGTCTATTTATAGAAAAAATAACGCTGAATCAACTCCAACAACCCGCACTTTTAGTTTCAAAGATATAAACAGCATCTGAGAGATTTTTGAGTTTTCTTAAAAATGCCAAAAGTAAGAAGACCCCCCTCTTTGTACAAATTTGCGAAATTTTTGAAAAAAAAATTCGACCCAATTTGTTTGATATTAAGTCTATTTATAGAAAAAATAACGCTGAATCGACTCCAACAGCCCGCACTTTTAGTTTCAAAGATATAAACAGCATCTGAGAGATTTTTGAGTTTTCTTAAAAATGCCAAAAAAAAGAAGACCCCCCTTTTTGTACAAATTTTCGAAATTTTTGAAAAATAAATTCGACCCGATTCGTTTGATATTAAGTCTATTTATAGAAAAAATAACGCTGAATCGACTCCAACAACCCGCACTTTTAGTTTCAAAGATATAAACAGCATCTGAGAGATTTTTGAGTTTTCTTAAAAATGCCAAAAGTAAGAAGACCCCCCTTTTTGTACAAATTTGCAAAATTTTTGAAAAATAAATTCGACCCGATTCGTTTGATATTAAGTCTATTTATAGAAAAAATAACGCTTAATCGACTTTAACAGCCCGCACTTTTAGTTTCAAAGATATAAACAGCATCTGAGAGATTTTTGAGTTTTCTTAAAAATGCCAAAAGTAAGAAGACCCCCCTCTTTGTACAAATTTTCGAAATTTTTGAAAAATAAATTCGACCCAATTTGTTTGATATTAAGTCTATTTATAGAAAAAATAACGCTGAATCGACTCCAACAGCCCGCACTTTTAGTTTCAAAGATATAAACAGCATCTGAGAGATTTTTGAGTTTTCTTAAAAATGCCAAAAGTAAGAAGACCCCCCTTTTTGTACAAATTTTCGAAATTTTTGAAAAATAAATTCGACCCGATTCGTTTGATATTAAGTCTATTTATAGAAAAAATAACGCTGAATCGACTCCAACAACCCGCACTTTTAGTTTCAAAGATATAAACAGCATCTGAGAGATTTTTGAGTTTTCTTAAAAATGCCAAAAGTAAGAAGACCCCCCTCTTTGTACAAATTTGCGAAATTTTTGAAAAATAAAGTCGACCCTATTTGTTTGATATTAAGTCTATTTATAGAAAAAATAACGCTGAATCGACTCCAACACCCCGCACTTTTAGTTTCAAAGATATAAACAGCATTTGAGAGATTTTTGAGTTTTCTTAAAAATGCCAAAAGTAAGAAGACCCCCCTCTTTGTACAAATTTGCGAAATTTTTGAAAAATAAAGTCGACCCAATTTGTTTGATATTAAGTCTATTTATAGAAAAAATAACGCTGAATCGACTCTAACAACCCGCACTTTTAGTTTCAAAGATATAAACAGCATCTGAGAGATTTTTGAGTTTTCTTACCAATGCCTAAAGTAAGAAGACCCCCCTCTTTGTTCAAATTTTCGAAATTTTTGAAAAATAAATTCGACCCGATTCGTTTTATATTAAGTCTATTTATAGAAAAAGTAACGCTGAATCGACTCCAGCACCCCGCACTTTTAGTTTCAAAGATTTAAACAGCATCTGTTATAAGTTTTCTTAAAAATGCGAACAGTAAGAAGACGCCCCTCTTTTTTCCTATAGTTCTAAGTAACTCCGGAGCAATTTTAGATAATTACAATATTATATCTTAAAATATTTTTAGATAAAACGGACAAAGTTTAATAGCGAGCGGGCCGCTATCAGTCGAAATACGGTCCTACATATTGATTCTATCGTTACTGTGGCAACCAGAGATAAAACGCAGGCGTGTATAACAACAGCGCACCGGGCGATATTTCGTAGACTATATTACGGGTTTGTGAACGATTTCCAACTAGTGTAGCGCCAGACTGTTACAGTCAAAGTTGTGAGTGTACACAATAACTAATTTGTATTATTACGTAATTTTTATGACGAAGGGGTTGTTTTATTTATTTTCAAAATGTACAGTGTTATAAGTTTAGAACAGAAGTTCAAAATAAATTAAATTATTCAGTTTTTTAAAAATATTTCTACCTTACATTCTGTGTTTATAACGAATTACCAGTATTAACTTTGTGTAATTTCACAGCTTTTATTGTAAGTAATTGCCATTGTTAACCGAATTCAAAAATGAAGGAGGTTTTCAATTTGATGCGTTTTTTATGGATGTACACCGATTTCTCCTGCATTTGTGAGCCGATTTTGATGATTATTGTTTTATTTAATAGGGCATACCTTCAGGGTGTTACCACATAAATTTTACTAAAATCGCTATAGTGGTTTTCTTTTTTTGATTTAATAATCAAATATGAAAACAAAAATCGGTTAATAACATGCAAACTACGTTTTGTAAAGCCACTAAAAAGAGAAAATAAAAAACTTTTTAACAAAAAAGAAACCTTCTTCAAAAAGCCACTAAAAATAGAAAAAATAAAATTTTGAGGTCGACGCCAATTTAATAAAATAAAAGTAGGTAGGTACTTATGTAAAAAGCTTTAGCAATTAAATTGGGAATGACCTCAAAATTTTATTAAAACATCGAACGGTAAAAATCTGCTTTAAGACCGAGGAAAGAAAGTCTTTGGCTCCTAGTTAAAGCACACATCTGACAGAGTAACTGCGAAGCGTCCCGGCGCTTTGCGTCGTCACCATAGTGACGCTAGATAACCGATTCTCGAAGACAAATGAATGTGTTTCGCACGAGTTGCGAATGTGACTTATGTAAGCGAGCTCCGTTAGTGTTAAGTTACAGTTATCGGATAGATAACGTCAATCGATTAGGTAAACATCGTACTATTTAATTAATATAATTAACACGCGCTTTACCGACTATTTGATACGGGCGCTGCTAATAAGTCAATCAAAAACAAAAGACAGTTGCCAACCGTATATTAAAAAACAATTGAATTTTTTATTTCAAAAATAGCATTAGTTGTTTAATGTTTATAGAAGATAAAAACATTGTATGTGCATAATCTTTGAAATGTGTATATAATTAATTATTATTAATAGCTGTGAAATTAAAAATAATCGACATTTATAATTAATTTATTATAGTATGTCTGGATTTTTTCAAAAATACCTTTTTTTGAACTGTAGTTTATTATGTTTTACTTTACTATTGTGCTTTTAGTAAAATGGATGTCGCTACAAAAAAATCTACATCAAATTGTGACAATGAAACGAACGTACGATGGTTTCCGAGATTTGTAAAATACATAAACGGACTTAAATTAAGTTATTTGCAATCGTTTGATAATTTGGTGAGAGCGATGTTTAAAGGAACTGACCCGTCAAGTTTGGGTTTGACTCGATTATTGTTCGGTAAGTCTGCCCGTTAATATACAGGGTGTTCCATAACTTATGGGCCATAGATCAGGTAGTTATAACTTATACCTAGTGATGTAAATTACAGAAAAAGGCTATTAGAATAATCACAAAATCTAGTTACAATGAGCACTGTAGGCCATTTTTTATAAAATTAAAAATATTATCATTTCCATCTTTGGTGGTATATAAAAATCTAGTCTATGTAAAAGAACACATAAGAGAATTTTCTATCCTAAATAGCTATCATTCATACAGTACACGTAATAACAATATAATTTCCATACCTAATCATAGATTAGCAGTATCGGATAAATATCTAAACGCAACGAGGTGGTACAACAAACTACCAGATCATATAAAAAATCTCAATATTGACACTTTTAAGAAGGCCATAAAAGGAATTCTCTTAAAAGAATGTTTGTATAAAACAGACGATTTTTTTAAAATTGATTTTAAAAAGTAATATTAAAACCTGAAATGTTCAAAGTAAGTTTTATAAATTCTTAATGTGTATTTTTCTGACGCTATTTAAACTGTAGTTCAGTATTACAAATAAAGAATATATTATTATTATTAAATGCGTATAAACTCTGGTATAAAACGTTTGTATAAAACGGTATTATACGGTATGTAAAAAAAATAATTTACCCCAGTTTTATGTTAGGTATGAATACTGCATATTTTACTATTTTATACAGCACGTATAAAACGTTTAACACCGTTTAAAACGGTTTAATACCGTTTAAAACGGTTTAATACCAAAATGAGAACAGGAACTTTTCCTATTTTGCAATTGGCAATACACTGAGTAATGCACCGTAACCGTAGTGTGAAATAGAGTAAAAAACCGTTTTATACTGAAACAATACGGTATTATACCATGGGTTTAATACACAATAAAGTTTAATACCGTATTTTTACATCACTAATACAGTTCTATAACTTATGGGCGATAGATCAGGAAGTTATAACTTATAGTACATGTAAAAATAGGGCATTTGACAAAAAACTCGGTTGTTTTACCTACTGTGCCGCGCATCTTTTAACTCCAGTTATCTCTAAAACGGTTAGATGTTTCGATATGAATGAAGTATACTACCTTTTTTACATAAAAATGTCCAGTCTTTCATATTGAAATTTATATTTCATACCCATTTGCAGCCCTGTATGTCAAATGGTTTTGAAAATATCGCTTATTTGACTTTAACGCACCCTGTGTTTACCAAACGCGCAATATTTTATTATAGCAAGTGTCAAATGCCTTATTTTTATGGCCCATAGGTTATGGGACACCCTGTAGAAAGGAGCAAGGCAAAGAATAGTAGATTGTGTATCAAGAGCGTAATGAAGATGATATTCGACGAGTGTGACGTTTGCTACACGAGCGCAAGTCGCAAAATTGTCTTAGACTAAGCATAAAGGGATTTTTGGCAAATTCCTCTGAAAATATTTATAATAAAAATTATTTCGAAAAATAATTTCGGAAACGAAAGTCATACACGGTTTACAATACCGATTTTTTGCGTTACAGATTAGCTGATGGTTATTGTTTTAGGACTTCTAATGGTTCTGGATTTACCAGAAGAAAGAGGAGGTGCCGAGCTGGACCTGCGATGGGGCGAAACTAGAGACTGTCATTTCCCATTATTTTCATTTATTCGTCCAATGTCTTTACCCTACATGGGGCTAGTTTACGGGGTGATGTGGTTAGGTAAGTGAGAACAACAGCATTCCATCCGTTGGGTACGGAACCATAAAAATGAAAAAAAAAATAATTTTACAGTTATACATAAATTTTAGCGAAATGTTAATATATACCTAATAATAATGATAAAGATTTTTGTAAATCAGCCAATTACGTAATATTGCTTTGCAATAGCGAAAAATTCATTTTTATCAAATATATAGGAATAATTTAATTAGTTAATACACAGTAGAGTAACTATAACTCATCCGATAGTGGGAGAGCTGGATTTGAGTTCCGAGTGTGACATTGGTTGATATAAAATGAATTTTTTACTTCCCTCCTCTACTATGGTAGGGAAGTAATGGATTTAGTCCGAAAAAAATATTTCGAGATTTTAACAGATCTTCACGTTTTGAGACCCTAGCAATCGTTCAAGATCATTTTCTGACTGATGTCTGAATGTGTGTGTATGTGATCAATTTTTCGCCGTCGATATCGTAAAAACGGAACAACATACGGCCATGCCGATTGTATTTCTATTGTGTTTATCAGCCTTTAACTTAGATTTGATTAGATTTTGAATCAAACCGGTTCAGTGCATCCTAAGATATTCAAAAAAACGTTCTCAATGTCACGTATATTAACATAGGTAAAAAAAATATAAATGAATTCTAGATGTTATAATATGAAAAAAATATAAATATTTTTTTCTCTAAAATGTACAGTTTTCGAGAAAAAAAATATTTTACTAAAAAAAGAAAATTGTACATAAATCAAGGTAACCATGATTTTTGCTATAACTAGCCATCAGTAGATCACCAAACAAAAAAGATGGCCATGGTTTTTTTCAAAGAATAAAAAAGAGTGTTTATTTTTTGCAAATATTTTCTAGGTGGGAAGTATAGGACTGGTCATCAGTCGAATTTTTTAATATTGTAATGTAATAGATATTATGTAATTGGCTGATTTCCAATAATCCTTATCATTGTAAAATTTACAGTCTTATACTAAACTCAAATATATAAATTAATTCTTTCCGTTGTTCTTCCAGGAGCGTTCGGAATTGCGCTAGGATATAAGTTTCATTTGAGCTCGTTTATATTTTCAATTTGTTACTGGTATTTACTATTGATCGAAAAATCCTATTGGAACAACCATAGCTATTTGTTCGGGCTGATTTCGCTCTTATTACTGGGATCTTCCGCAAACCATTACTTGTAAGTAGTTACTTTCCAATTTGTACGTTTCGTCGATATATCGAGTGTACAATAAAAGCAGCAAAACTAATTGGGGACGTGGATGCAAGAATAAGACAGCTCCACTTGATTTTCACTTTTTCACTTATTCTCCTAAAGAAAAAAATTATCTATCAATTGGTGCAAGAACCATACAGCTCCAAACAATGGCTATACAGATATAAAAGAAAATTAGATGTACCTACTAGTGTCTCATACGGTGCAAGAAGCTTACAGCTCCAGAAGCTGTCTTGTTTTTAAAACTAATTAGCTCAATGTTTGGCCAGTGTTAGGGTGGAAAAACTAGACAGCTCCAAAACTTTTTAAGTGCTTTTTGTCCTGGTGTTGTCCTGATTCGGGTCTATAGGCCGTCGTTGGTTGGAATTGCTTCTTAACGTTTTGCTAGCACGAGTGGCGAGCTTCTTCAGAGGTCCTTCCATCTCCGATGCTGGATCTAGACGTACATCTAGCATCGGAGATGGAAGGACGTCTGAAGAAGCTCGCCACTCGTGCTAGCGCAAACGTTAGGAAGCAATTCCAACCAACGACGGCCTATAGACCCGAATCAGGACCACACCAGCTCATCAACTGGCCGCGAAAGCCTCAACTAATTTATTTTTTGTCCGTCCTAAAAAATTTAGAAAACTGGAGATGTCTGGTTCTAACATCAACAATATCTTAAATTTTTGACTCCTTAACTGGTAGAACGACATCATTGTCAGTAATTAATAGTGTGCTCCCACAGATTTGAGTTTCGACTCATTATTTTAACTACTCCTGATTTTATCGTTGCCATATTATTATGAATGATTTTTTCTCGATTTTTTTTGACGAGCTTCCAAAAGCAATCCAGTTCTTCAACAACCTGCATTTGTTTATTCGAACCTTTTCCAATTTGAGGAAAATTTCGTGATCTTCTATTACATGAAGTCTTTTTTTTGTGTCTGTCTGTATGTCGTAATTTACGTGAAAACCGTTACTCCGATTTAAATTTTGTTTTTATGACTCCACAGAGTATTATTTTGAAAGTGCTTTAGGCAATCATTTCATGCTGTCATGGGGGCACGGGCAACATCGGGCTTAAACAGCAAATTATTTTAAATTAAATTATTGTTAGTCATATAGTTAGTGACGTATATTTTTGTTCAGTGTTTGTTGCATTTTAACTGAAACAATTTTTCCTAATGCATTAATGATTTCCATAGCTACAGGGTAAACAAAACCCGCCTATGTTGCGCTTTAACTGAAATTCACTGTATATTTTATCCTGCGTGCTTTATAGCCCGTCTACATTTAATAAAACGAATGTTTGTAGACATTAAATAAATGAAGAAAAAAATGAATTGATGTTTTACTTTTGCCTGTTATAGTTCCATAGACGGACTCTTGGACGAAAGCAAGAGAGATAGACACGTTCCATATTGGAATTATTTTATTTTAAAGTTCCAGTTTTTCCTTTTATATTTCTTGGCCGGTCTTAAGAAAACCGATATGGAATGGTTGGAAGGATACGCAATGACGAATATATCACATCATTGGGTTTTTGATCCTTTCAAGTTAGTAAAATCTAATTCTTTTCATTGATTTGTTATTAAATAGGTATATTCTTATGAGAAAGTTCTCGATGGATGGCTAATTTAACCAGGATAGATCTTCGTGAGCTATGTAAGTATTAGATATTGGAAAATGTATGATTTTGGTTTATTTAAAAAACTGCAACATTCAAGTTTTAATACCTATAGGTATTCCAATTTCCTAGGATTCCTCTGTAAATACTATTTAATTAAGCTAAAAGATAATATATTATGTATAACGATTCTAGTATTCTGTTGGTAACTTCAAACAAAAACTGCTAATTAATGATGATTCTCATATTTGTGAATATTAAATCATTTGCAAGTTTTAGGGAAAACAATAAATCAAAATCTCTTGAGTTCTTTTTAGATAAATTAAGATCTTGCAAAAATACTTGAAGAACTTTATTCATATAATATGCTTAAGAATTGTTCATGTCTATAAATTGTTTCTTCTAATAATTTTAATGTATTTTGTAGAATTTTTTTGACGACAGAACAAATCGATTTTTTGATAGTACATTGGTTCGGATTTATCTTTGATTTGACTGTCGGGTTTTGGATGTTGTTTGACCTCACGAGACCCTACGCAATGGTCTTCTGTGCCTCATTCCATTTCATGAATTCAAGATTATTCAGTATCGGTAAGTGAACAATTTATAATGATCTATACCAGCTGACTACAAACATTGATTAAATTTTGCAAATAGCCGACTACTAAACTTTTCCAAGTCTTCATGGTTTCCGACCTACAAGCCCAGAAACCACTTGGAACAATGCCGACCGTGAAAGCTTGCACACCTGAATACTAAATTTTTTTTGATTCTATGAAACATTTAAAGCAAAACCTAGATAAAATATTCTTACATATTATTTGTAGGTACAAATATTCAAAATTCCCATTAAGTGCAAGGTAATATTATTTTCAATCTTAGGTTTTAAAATTGCTGTATTAATTTTAACTTCAGGAATGTTCCCCTACGTCTGCTTGGCGACGATGCCATTATTCTGCAGCGTTTCGTGGCCAAGAAGATGTTTTTATGGAATAAAAAAATCAATGTGGAAGACTGCTTCGGAATCTGTTCCACAACCGAGCGATGCGTGTCTCTATGACAAGAATACAAAGAGCGGTGAAAATCTCATTTCGACTGAAGTGACATGGAAACACCGTTTTGTTGTCTGTCTCCTGGTGACTCATGTCGGTGTCCAGGGCTTCCTGCCTTATTCCCACTTCATTACCAAGGTAAGTATTACGGAATTCTCAGAGTCAAAATTATTTTTAGAAGGAAGATTCAACCAACTCTTTGGAACATTATTCATTAAAACAGCAAAAGAACAGAGTATATACCGTCTTACTCAATTAAATATCTCACATATATTAAAAATATGGTTCAAAATATGATAAATAAATGGTTGATAGAATTAAGATAAGAATCTTTCGGGCTTATGAGCCATGGTCTACTGGAATGGCTTCTTCTTCTTCCAGACGTTTCGCTTGCAACTGCGGCAAGCATCTTCAGCGGTGTGTTCGACGTAGTCCTGCAGGACACCATTAGACGCTAATGACCTCTGTCTATAATCTACAATTCATTCAATGCAGGACACCGAGAAGAACACTACGACCACGTCGAACACACCATTGAAGATGCTTGCCGCAGTTGCAAGCGAAACGTCTGGAAGAAGAAGAAGCCATTCCAGTAGACCACGGCTCATAAGCCCGAAAGATTCTTATCTTAGTTCTATTAACACCGGCCGTGAAAGCTTACATTCTTTTATAAATGGTTGAGTTTTGTTTCTGATTAAGCGATCACCTCCTCCCTCAAATCAGTTCCCGCTCACTGTGCGGACACATTAAAATGGTTTTTCGTAGGGCTACAACAACTGGACCAACGGATTATATGGATATTCCTGGGACATGATGGTCCACGCTTGGGACACGATATTGGTTGTTGTCAAAGTCGTCGACAACAACACTGGTCAGGAACATTTCTTGGACCCTGGAGCTTGGGTAGGTTAATAACTTATATAGAAATTAGAACATTGAATAGAAATAAACAAGAATTTATTCTCAAAAAAAACAATTAATTGTATCATTGATCTGGTATAATAGAAGTGATGGCCAAATCCCTTTAGCTTTAAAAATAGCGTCGGGAGAGCAGAAACCATTTTCAGGCGTGGGGAAAGGATTTGAGATGAAGAGTTCAGGGGATAACTTCCGCTATCGAATACTTTTAATTAATTGATATTTAGAAACGGAACCAAAGAACGATTTTGTAGAATACTCATAAAAAAGTTACATTGAAAATAGACTGAAGGGTGAAATTCTTTCTAAATACAACAATGAGTTGAGTTTTTGTGGTTATAATATAACAATTATTAAATAGACAGTAGCCATTCCACAAGCAAATACTTTTCTTAACGTAATCAGTCGGCAAACATGCCATCGTGATGTTAAACGTCAAACAATTAAGATACACAAGGAAAAAATCAAAGACCACTGTCAGGACTTGAACCCGAAATTCTCAGTTTCCGACTTTTGCTTTCTAGAAGCTGGTGATTTAGTGTTGAAAAAGGTATATATAGGAAAAGAACAGATCCCACTCTCGGGGCACTATGTGAGTAAGTGGTAACTCAACCAGCCGGAAACTGGGAATTTCGGGTTCAAGTCCTGACAGTGGCTTCTGATTTTTTCCTTGTATATCTTAATTGTTTGACGTTTAACATCACGATGGTTGCCGACTGATTACGTTAAGAAAAGTATTTGCTTGTGGAATGGCTACTGTCTATTTAATAATTATATGAAATTCTTTCTAATCAGCAGAAATAATAAAATTTCAGGTTCAGAACGATCGCTGGACGAAACACGGCGATATGATTTACCAATACGTACACTGTTTGAAGAAAAATTTAATTGAAGAATTTAACACATACGATAAATTATCTAAGCGACAATTGATAACCAGCGACAATATATCCGTCTACATCGACGTGTGGTGTTCGTTGAACGGAAGATTCCAGCAACGGATGTTCAACCCCAATGTGGATGTTCTGAAGGTTGATTGGAGTCCTTTCACGCCTGTCCGTTGGCTGATGCCTCTTTTGACGCAATTCAGCGGTTACAGATCAGAATTGAATCGAATACAGGCCGATGTTTACTCGTGGTCTAATTATTCAGATGTTATTTTTGTCGCTGATTTTCCAGGTAAATTTTTAATCAATAATAAATCTAAATACTTAAATAGTTTCCACAAAACACCGAAATATCTAATGTCGGGCAGTGAACAGCCGCGTGAGGGGACATTATGCAACGAAATTTATGGTCCGCTCCTTCGCTGCTGTTCTTCCCACCACTGCGGCACTTCTCTCTCGGCTTCCGCGCGCTCGGGCACGGGAAGAGAGAGAGAGAGAGAGAGTATACATACGAACGTACTGTAAAGCAAAAGTATATGTATACACGTATAGGTATGTAATATAGATACTTTCTGGCTCAGGCGTGCTCAAACGCCGCAACCGCGTGTGTTACACTGCAGTATATAGGATTAGGTCAGCATAACAGTTAGTTGCTGCTTTTGAAAAAATATATACTACTAACATAGAGAATACCACCGAGTTAAATAACGTTTTCTTTGATGTTTCACATCTGTCGGGGGTCCCGAGACCCACACCCTTTTTCTAAAATAAAATCATTTTTGTTTTTCAGGTCTTTTTTTAGAAAACTACATAACGACTGATTTAATCAACGTGTCTCTAACAGTATTAGAGGGTGAGGTTATATACGAGACGGAGAGCAAACGAGAAGCGCAAAGTCTCGGCACGAAGCTATTACCAGGGATGCACATTCCAATCAAAACTGGTTTGTTTCATAGGGTTCATACAATATCTGCTACTCCGGCATGTTACATGTACACTTATGTAAACCAAACTAAAATGTTAAACTCGATGCGTGACGATTCGCTGCCAAACTCTTCCGGAAGTATTGATTTCGGTTTGGTCAAATCGCCATTTCCGTTATTTGAAGATATCAACGATAGATTAGAAAACCTTCACAGAATGCTTACTCATATCGGAAACTCTTTTTTGAACGTTTTCTATGGCGTACCGATGGTCAGAAGAGTTAGAATAACGGAGTAACAACGCTAAAATAACGAAGGAGTAACTTTAACAAAATCCTATTGTAATAATGCATACGTTCAAAAATGGCTAGGATGGCTTACGGGAAATTCAAATAACGCAGCTTACACTGTAAGAAAAGAGAAGGTCGATTACATAGATTATCGATGGTCCATCTGTAGCCAGCGATTAATCTGGTAATAGGCACACAAAGAGACAATGGCGTCGCAAACAGGTATCGCCACATCGCGTAGATTCCATAAAAACATATTGCGCATGCGTGGCTACTAATTTTACATTAATTTGTTTTGTATTCATCCATTTTATATATGTAACTATACATTTTATTTTGTAATTTTTACACACTTTATTGGAATATTACATAAATTATGTAATTTTAATTTACTTTATGTAAAAATCACAAATTTGTTTAACTTTACAGTAAAAGTCCAAGTTTTTATGAAGTTTTCTGTGTAAAAATAAATAATAATGTAAAATCACTTAGAAAATCGAGTGAATTCTATCTTAACTTTCAAAGTATTTTTACATCCATTTTTTACAGTGCTGTTTAAGAAAGAATAGTTTATGAGTTACTGACCCAAACACATTAATGAGTAGTTTGTGTTTTCAACGCCAGTAAGAATATCAAATAGTGAAGTTGTCGAGCATCTATAATAATCTACAATCTTAATCTTTTAAAATAGTGAACAGAAAACCATTTCTTCTTTTAACAATTGTTCCAGGGCCATAGCTGGGGGGCACATAGAGGGTCATTGTTCTACCTTTTACGACCTATTTCGAATTTCTGATGCCCTACCTAAAGTTTAGCCTTAAGTACAACCCTGTATTGTACCATTTGCAGATGGTAAACCACTAAATAGTTTTGTAACGTATCTAATATTATAATAGTATTTTTTAACAAAACGATTGTTTAAGATATGAATGGAACTGATTCCTGAATTCATTTATCTTTTGAACTAAACGTAAAGTGTAAAAAAATCAAATATGAATAGTCTGATGAATTAATGTGGCCTAAACTAATTATTTATACTGCATATTTGTGAATCGATTGTGATTTATTATGACAACATATTATTATTAATTAAAAAAGATTCGTGAACATATATCTTATTTAAATGAATATTATAAAATGTATTTACTTTTTCAAATAAATTATAAAATTGTTATAAAATGTTCCGAATGTTTTTCCTCTTTCTCTCTCTCTCTCTCTCAAAAAAAAGTAAAAACATAATTACTAACGCACAAACAAACATACACCACACATTCGCACCTAACCACATCCCCCTTCAGTTGTAAGGTAAATTTATTTATTTATTGTAAATTATAGACGCGTCAACAGCTAAGGTCATTAGCGTCTTTCAACTACACTAAATAACAACTAACTTAAAACTAAATAACATCACAAAACATCCATGAGCGCAGGTGGGATTCGAACCCACGGCAGTCCAGTCTAGAAGTTGCGGCACCAAGCATGCTAACCACTAGGCTATACTGCCCTCGTAAGGTAAATTAGTGATGGGCGATACGAGATATTTTTAAAATAGAAACAAAAATTGTAATCGTTCATAATAACAATCGAGTCCACAATCGACTCAGAGTTTGATTTTACAATCAAAATGTTCGATTGTTCAAGTCGATTATTTGCCACATAGGTTATAACAATAGCAGCGAATGAGAATACATATAATCGCGATTCAAGGTTGTATGTTAGTCGATTGACGTTCACGCGACTCGTTGATTGTTCACCGTTCACACTGTTCAGTCGGTACTCACTACTCTGTGATCTCACTATTGAATTCGTATTTACACGATTACTGCACAATCGACCATCGACTCGACCACAGTTGTTGAGTGATGAACAATTGTATATTATGTGGCTCTCGACAGTGTACGAGTCAGTACTATGCGACTCGGTCTCGGTGAACTATGAAACAACAACAATCGAGTCCAAGTGACAACCATCGAGAATCATCGAGATGTTTGAACAATCGAGACAACCGACTAAAACATCTCGTATCGCGCATCACTAAGGTAAATACTTCCATCTTGAAGAGGACAGTATGGCTCAGTTGGTAGCGTCGCAGCCTCTGAATCTGACTGTCGTGGGTTCGAATCCCACCTCTGCTCATGGATGTTTTGTGATGTTATTTAGTTTTAAGTGATATATTATGATATTTGTTGTATTTAAGACGCTAATGAGTTAAGTTGTCGACGCGTCTATAATCCACAATAAATAAATAAATCCATCTTGAAAATACACAACTTGCTATTTTGTACAACCCTGTTCACAGCGCGAGCGTAGTGCAGTACCAATCGATATTTAAAGCCTGTCTACCAGATGGAAGGACGTGCTTTGTCTATTATATTTATTTTGATCCGCTAGATGGTGACACGTGCCTATTTCTAAAATTAAATACTGTTTTATGTATTGAGCCTGTTAACGACTTTTTTTTATTATGTCATTAGAAAAATCATCTAACTTAAATAATAGGTACTGTCGGATTTTTTTTCTAGCACCTAAAACTGCTTCACAACATATCTTCGAAGTTGGTTAAATAGATCACACCATTATTTTTTCTTTCGGGTGGCTGACGTCACATGTCCCGAATATCATGGCCTACTACCACATCGCATATATTTAATATATGTCCCATTTTGATAGTTAATTGATAGCAACGATGTAAGCGGTCCTAAGCGGCCTGGGTATAAAGATTATAATTAACGATTCGCGGGTGTTGTAACGTAAGCAGCTATTAAAATTTAAAAACTTGTATCTCCGAGAATAACGTAGCGTATTGAAATGAAATAAACGCTCTTGTGTTTTTGGCAATGATTTTTAATAAGAAACAGTCATGTAATATTAATTATTTTTTTAATTTTTACAGCCTCATTAGCTATTTAATGGGGGGGCGGATCGCCCCGGACCTCTGATCCTAGGGGGCCTCCAAATCTTGAGAAGTTCTTCTTAATCAAGTCCCAAACAAGGCTAAAATATATTATTCAGTAAGTAAAAGACAGTTTGAAGTTGGAGGCCCCGTACGTATGCAAAATATAAACGTATAAGTAGACCTACCAACGTTTATTATAAATTTAATATTTGATTTTTTTGTCAGCCATTACATCTATATTAATCATTTTTTACGAAATGTACACTACAAATACATAAATTTTTAAACAGACCGGGGGCCTCATTTAGTTCTGCCGCCCCGGGCCTCCGACGGGCTTAGTCCACCACTGCTAACGTGGTTTTAATTCAGACCGTCAACAATGTAACCTGATGCTTTATTGTTTAACATTTTAAATTACAGTAATAAATTTCAATCCTACTTTGAAAAGTTACAACATCATTCATACGAGTTGTGTTTTAATGCATGGAAAATGCATTCACTCTTAATATGTGAAAATGTTGTATTTTAAGGACGTACGAGCGGTTTATATTTCAGTTCCTTTAACCCTTTAACTGCTCCAGCCGTATATTTACGTTCGGGCTGGAAAAAATATTTACAGCGATAAACTGCTACCGTCGTATATATACGAGCAACGCCTACCAGATCATACTGGCCAATCCGGAAATTTTTTGCGATTTACCGCAGAATTTTTTTACAGCGATAAACTGCTACCGCCGTACATATACGTACAACGCCTATTAGAACACCAATTCTAAACTTTGTTGTGGTTTTTTTCTTTTAAAGTCAATGCGTACGTACACGTGTTTTACACGTGTATACATGCACAAACAGTTCTGTTTTTGATAAAAATATATGTTTTAAACAAAAAAGGCAAAAAAAAAACAATTTGATATGATTTGACGGGATTTAGCTTTTCATTATTTTACCCCACTGATAACAACAGTGGACCGCTCCAGACGTATCTATACGGAACGGCCGAAAAAATTGCGCACACAGCATGCACTCGCGTAAAATAAATGCGCAGTGAAAAGGTTAAATATACTTAAGCAAAATTAACCAAATTGGGCGTTTTGGGTACAAAAAGTAGCGTGTATACGCTGGCACTTAGCGCACACTTGACAGCTATGTTCAAGGTTCAAAGTACCGACAGTCGAGTGAATATGCTGGTATTTCTATATGCTGTGATATTGTCCACATCGGTTCTGAATATAGTATAGTTTCAGACTTGTTATGTAAACTCATCTTTATTTAGTTTATTTATTGTTTCATGTGAAGAGACTTGCATCTACATATTATGTTTCTATGTATAATAATATGTTCTATATACTCTAGCTTTTTATTTCTTAGAGAAAAACTTTTTTTGTACAATAAATATAACTACTTACTGCCGTAAAAACTTTAAACTCCAAAGAAAATTTGTCTTTATTAAACCAAAATTATAAAATATTTTCATACAGGTCCCAAACAAAATTAAGAATTAAGAAAACTAATATAACTACTTCTTATACATAGGTACTTGATACTACGTAAATTGTATAATATGTATTTGATTACAGACGCTAATGACCTCTGTTGTCGAGCGTCTATAATTCACAATTCATTTATTTGATTATTCATAATACGAGTATGACAGTAAACAGTAGGTATAGTATATTATGTCACATGCACTATTGACGTTTGTCGGATTGTGGGACCTAGGGTTTTATATCATTCTGAACAATTTGGCAATTTTTCAAAATGTTTGAATGGGAAGTTAACAATATTGTAAAATTTGTTTGTAAGTATATTTATATTATGAAATTTTTAACTTCCCATTGGAAGTTATTGTAATGGGTCCGAAAATCGAAATCAAAAAGGAAAAAAAATTTTTATGTTTCAAGGTCACTACACTATTTTTACACTACTTTTAGAAAGATGTCTGTGTGTGTGTATGTGTGTGTGTGTGTGTGTGTACGTACGTACGTATGTATGTGTCCATTTCTTTCTAAGACGAAATCTCGAGAATGAAAAATGATATCGACTACGTTAGGGTGCCAATCGACGCGTATTAACGTAAATATGATCTGAAAGAAATTTTTTCAAAATCGGTTCAGCCGTTCTTTTTTCTTAACCAAATAACCTCCAAAAAAGTAGATTTTACACAATATCTCGCGAATAAAAAATTATATTGACTTCGTGAGGGTGTCAATCGAGGCGTGTTAACGTCATTTTGATCCGACATAAATTTTATAAAAATCGGTTCAGCCGTTTTTTTTTTTTTTTTTTAATTATTGTTAAAAATAAATAATAATTATGTTTTAATGATTAAAAAGATTTCTTTTCTGTGTAATATCTAATTTAATTATTATTAATAAATATTTATCAAACTGGGAAGTTCGTCGTGTGGACCTCAAGGGTCGCACTTTAGTCCTAACAAACGACCCACCTCACGGCTTGTTTTTATTATTTTATTTGGTTGCAAATGATATTTTCAATTAGGTAATATAAAATATTTATAAAAAAGATACTACATAAATAATATGTATAATATTATTTTGTAAATATGATAAAGTAGTAGCTTGGTTATATAATATAGCTACATAATATTTTATTTCAGTAGATTTGAAATTTGTTGGGGACTTTTTTATGTGTAAACTTTTTCAGTGTATTACACAAAGATGATGCCGGCAGGGTACGGCGGGGGAAGTACTATATATTTTTCATGTATGTGTACTGTATTTGGGCTCACAAAGCATAATGGGTTATGCCAAATTATAATCAAATTATATCCCAAAAACAAATATAATTATTCAATATAATGTAGTGTAATGTAGTTTTCATAAATTTTATATTAAGATTTTAAGGGCACATTTTAATCTCTACAAAAGGGTTAAATTTTAATTTTCCGATAATTCTTTCGGTGTTTAAGGTTTAACGGTGTGGTCACTGGTCATGAAGTGAAAAGCAGCTATTTTATAGTGAATAGGAATGGCAAAAAATGCCATTTATATCTCGTGCGTAATATTATGACTCGCGTGACTGTCACTACTCGTTAGTAGTGTGCCTCATTACGACACTAGAAATACACTACACTATATTTAACCAACTTCAAAAATTTATTGTGCCGAACAAACATCTAAAACTTGATTTTTCGCTATGTAAGGTCCCTGAAACGTCTAAATCCGTCATAATCTTGAAATCGATTTTTTCGCCATCATAAGATTTTCTTCACTCCTATGGTCACTCGAAAGAAATAAAAAACAGGTGTGTCGTGGGACACCCGACAGAAGCAAAGCTTTTGCACACAGCCCACCAGTTGATATAATAGGCCGAGAGCTAGTGACAATTTTTTGCTGTTATTTATTCAAAGCCTTATTTTTGTGAAGATGTTGAGGGAGGCATATTAAAGTGTCCTGAGTAAGAGATTTTGTTAGATAGCGGTATGGGAGAGATTGCAGACCGCCCCCAACATGTAACAAAAAAAATGGTCACAATTATTATTACTTCAAGGCTGAAATTGTTTGCATAGCTTGTCGGTGACCCAATATTTAATATTTGCAGATCGATTGGTCAGTATAAAAGGTGTGGTAGATCACCCAAAACGTGTCATGTACCCGACGAAATTTATATTATTAGTTCAAGGTTCAAATTTTAATATGTTGTTACGGCGACTGTTTTAAGCATATATTTCAAATTGCAGAAAAAAATGTCGGTATTAACCCCCTTGCAGAACGATAAAAACACCTAGGCGAGTAAGGTTCTCTTTAAGAAATGGAGTTAATACCGACATTTTGTTCTGCAATTTGAAATATATGCTTAAAACAGTCGCCGTAACAACATATTAAAATTTGAACCTTGAATTAACAATATAAATTTCGTCGGGTACATGACACGTTTTGGATGATCTGCCACCCCTTTAATACTGACCAATCGATCTGCAAATATTATAATGGCATTATTGGGTCACCGACAAGCTATGCAAACAATTTCAGCCTTGAAGCAATAATAATTGTGACCATTTTTTTTGTTACATGTTGGGGGCGGTCTGCATCCCTCCCATACCGCTATCTAACAAAATCCCTTACTCAGGACACTTTAATATGCCATCCTTAACATCTTCAGAAAAATAAGGCTTCGAATAAATAACACCAAAAAATTGTCACTAGCTGTCAGTCTATAACACAGTGTTAACGGTAACGTATTTTCTCAGTTTACTGCCCAGCAGCGAAAAAAAGCTTTACTTCAAAAATAACCAAAAATTCGACATATGCCCCTTTGACTTGTGGTCATAGATATTATGACTGAGTGACTCGAATACACAGAAACCGTAAAAGCTATCAACTTTTCTATTTACATAAAAAGTCCATTTTTTTCCTTCTGACGAAAAGTATACACATTACTGTTACACAATTTGAAACTGACTGAAATCTATTATTTTTTATGTGTTGTTTAATAGAGGAAACTCTTGGGAAAAAATCATAAAATAATGCTTATGTCTTATGAATTCCAACTTTACTAATATCATTATTTTTTTCTACTATTTTATTTTTCAAATAGTTTTTTTTCCTACTGAATTTAATGTTAGAGTATACTTCATATAAAAATGGATCTGTCCTGCAATTAGTAAGTTCAGTGGATGGTACGTTACAGGATCTCTACTTATAGTCTGAGCTGGTGTTATCCTGATTCGGGTCTATAGGCCGTCGTTGGTTGGAATTGCTTCCTAACGTTTCGCTAGCACGAGTGGCGAGCTTCTTCAGAGGTCCTTCCATCTCCGATGTTGGATCTAGTGTTGATAAATAATAAATTGAGCTGGTTGTCCTGATTCGGGTCTATAGGCCGTCGTTGGTTAGAATTGCTTCCTAACGTTTCGCTAGCACGAGTGGCGAGCTTCTTCAGAGGTCCTTCCATCTCCGATGCTGGATGTAGAATGACAAATCCTCGGGCGCAGGTTGTATTTATACCTGTGGGTATCTGGAACCCGATACTCAGGCACTCCCGAGTAATTCCAACCGATATCACGAGGTCAATCGAAGCGGAACAAGCTCCGCCCCCTACCCACAGGTATAAATACAACCTGCGCCCGAGAATTTGTCATTCTACATCCAGCATCGGAGATGGAAGGACTTCTGAAGAAGCTCGCCACTCGTGCTAGCGAAACGTTAGGAAGCAATTCCAACCAACGACGGCCTATAGACCCGAATCAGGACTACACCAGCTCATCAACTGGCCGCGAAAGCCTCAACCAATTTACTTATAGTCTGTTCCACTCAACCACAGCATATAAAAACGTCAACAGATTCACTCGACTGTCAGCACTTTAATGTTTGTCAGATCTTGAGCACAGCTGTGTTAAGTATTAACGCAGTCCCTAATTTTAATCCACAACGACTTTTTGACTCAGAACTGGTAATTGCGCCTGCTAAGAACATGGCGATCGCTTGGGCAGCATGTATGTAAGTATTAAGTTTACACTTTGAGTGATTGGAGGGCAGTATAGCCTAGTGGTTAGAATGCTTGTGCCGCAACCTCTAGACTGGACTGCCGTAGGTTCGAATCCCACCTGCGCTCATGGATGTTTTGTGATGTTATTTAGTTTTAAGTTAGTTGTTATTTAGTGTAGTTGAAAGACGCTAATGACCTTAGATGTTGACGCGTCTATAATCTACAATAAATAAAACTTTGAGTGATTCAGATGACATTAAGCTGTGATTCAATTTCACAAGATATGGGCAATTTATACGAAATTATAGTTATTATTTTAAACTATAAAGCAATGTGAATCATACTTTGTTTATTACTGCCGGTATTACAGGCAGCTAACTGAGGAGAGAGGAATAGCTGGGCTCTACAAACACGATGAAGATGAATCTAATCCGTTCTTCCAAACATCGACTGTCAGTTGCATTTAAATGACTTGCTTTTCTTTAAACGACTTCCCTACAGTGGATTCATTTTCAAAAAACTTATACATATGTAACTACAATTTTATACATAGGTAGCTACCCCCTGCACTCTTCATCTCAAATCCTTTCCCCTCGCCTATAAAACGGTTCCCGCTCTTCCGACGCTATTTTTAACTTCTCATTGGAAGTTATTGTATAATGGGTCCGAAAATCGAAATAAAAATGTATGACAAATTTTTATGTTTCAAGGTCACTACATTATTTTTACACTATTTCTAGAAAGATGTCTGTGTGTGTATGTGTGTGTGTGTACGTATGTACGTACGTATGTGTCCATTTCTTTCTAAGACGAAATCTCGAGAATGAAAAATGATATCGACTACGTTAGGGTGCCAATCGACGCGTATTAACGTAAATATGATCTGAAAGAAATTTTTTCAAAATCGGTTCAGCCGTTCTTTTTTCTTAACCAAATAGACTCCAAAAGAGTAGATTTTACACAATATCTCGCGAATAAAAAATTATATCAACTTCGTAAGGGTGTCAATCGAGGCGTGTTAACGTCATTTTGATCCGAAATAAATTTTATAAAAATCGGTTCAGCCGTTTTTTTTTTTTATTATTGTTAAAAATAATAATAATTATGTTTTAATGATTAAAATGATTACTTTTCTGTGTAACATCTAATTTAATTATTATTATTAAATATTTATCAAACTGGGAAGATCGTCGTGTCACGTGTGGACCTCAAGGGTCGCACTTTAGTCCTAATAAACGACCCACCTCACGGCTTGTTAAAGCTAAAGAGTTTGGCCAAATGAAGGACCAAGAATCACACTACAGATTCTAAAAGCGAAAAATTGAAAAAAAAATTTACTGAAAAAACTTACAACTTTTTAAAAAATTACGTAATCTTTCACACGTATCGAAAACTTTTTTTCAAAAAATTCGCCTATATGATCTGTAGTGTGATTCTCGGTCCTTCATTTGGCGTTTACCCGAACTCTTTAGCTTTAAAAATAGCGTCGGGAGAGCGTGATCCGTTTTATAGGCGAAGGAAAAGGATTTGAGATGAAGAATGCATTGGGTAACTTCCATTATCGAATACTCATCAATTGATATTTAGAAACGGAACCAAAGAAGGATTTTTTTGTTCTGTAGAATTTGTACACTTTTATCCCGTTGAATTAAATTAATGAGAAAACATTTTAGTGGGTCACCGAATAGTGAATAAGTCAGACCTGGTTAAAACTTAATACAAACGTCTCGATTCGAAAATGAATAAACTGTATTCTGACCAGGTCATGCGGGACGTTTACCCAGACGTACAGGTTTACTCCTGAAGGTAAATCAAAATCTATTACCTGCCTTAAATCTCTTTATAACCACTCCTGGAACAACATCCTAACATAAATATATACAGGGTGCAATCTCAAACTAATCACAGTTAAAATACATTAGGGATTGTATTACATTGTGTACCAAAGCCGTTACCTACTATGGGTCCTCTATTACAAGCCCCCAGTTGCCAGGTTACAATTCGTAAAATGGTAAAAGTACCAATTGGATTTTCAAATTATTATTAAAAATATGAATTGGTGCTAGGCCCGAATAACTCTAACTGTTGGTGGTCTTAACAAAAAAAACGTACTGACAAACGGTCATTTTGGGTCTTGTCTAACGTTTGTGTACTGCTGGGGATAAAAAACCAAAATCACATTATTGAAGTGTTGTGGTATTTTAAATTTTAAGTTCAAAAACATCTCATTTTCGTTTTTTTTCAGAAAAAAATTATGAATTTGAAACTCAAATGGATGTCAAAAATATATTATTTAACTGAAAATATTTATAGTAGAACCTTGATAAGTTAAAGTTCAAGGGAAACGTTAAAACATTTGAGTTAGTTAGGGTAAATGCGGGAGAGATGCCGCGGTAGGAGAGACGCCGCATGGCTATTAACTTACCTATTTACCATTAATGGATGGTGCTACAAGTACGTATGTTCGTACCATTAATGGATGGTTCATCTTATCTTGTCAAGATAAGATGAACCATTCATTAATGGTAAATAGGTAAGTTAATAGCCATGCGGCGTCTCTCCTACCGTAGCATCTCTCCCGCATTTACCCTATATTTCCTCTCCGTGCACATTGTCTACAGGTATCACGTAATATATTTTTATTTTTGGCAAAGAAATATTTTTTTCATAAACTGAAGCGTTTGCGTTTGTTTTACAAGACTGAAACAACTCAATGCATACGCAACATATATTAAGTCCTTGTATGTATGCATGTATGTGTGTGTGTGAGTGAACGGGTCTGCTACGGCCTACGCGTAGCACTGTAGACTTAAAAGGTACGAAATGACCAGCGTACTGTAAAATTGCCGTCTCCATGCAATTTTACTCTCTCCTCTCTCTTAGAGACTGCACGCACACACATACATTACAGAAATGGACGAGATTAGCCGTCGTTATTCTTACTTACGAGGGACTCTTAAAATAATACAACAGAAATCTCGTACTATTCCGGTTGTCAGGTAGTCCGGCACTACCAGTGATCCGATGATTTTCTCTAAATGTATTAGCAACTTTGTAATAGAGGACAGCTTGGTGTAACGGTTAGCGCGCTGACCAAACTGTCGTGGGTTCGAATCCCACCTTCGCTCATGTATGTTTTGTGATGTCGTCTAATTTAATTTGATGTAATTAGACGCGAACGACGTTAATTGTCCACCGTCTATAATCCACAATAAATAAATATTTTATAATAACGAGTGTCTAAATAAGATTGTATATCTGGATGCGTAATGAAGTATATTACTGATGAGTAGTGACAGTATGTTAAAATTTTTGAAGGACCCTAGCGAACATCTTTACGTAGGTCGAATGTTCTCACTCAGCGGTCGTTTTGGAAAGGAGGTTGTACAATGGCGTCCCCAATTCTAGTAGCCCTGAAAAGCTTTTACCATTTGGCCAGATGGTTTCTCTGTTGCCATTGAGCACCGCAATTGCTCCACCGAGTTACTTATACAGGGTGTCCAAATATACATGCATATTTTTCGTTTATTGACGTTTCACGACGTTCGGGAACATTCTATAAAAAAATCTAAGATGACCTTGTATCAAAAAATATGGTTAGCAGGTAGTACATATTAGTTATTTTCGATACGTGTGCGTGAAGTAAGGTATTCTAGTAGGCTTAAATTGAGGCACGAGCTAAGGGACTGACGCATACACAACGAGATTTCGTTGTGTATGCGTTAGTCCCTTTAGCGAGTGCCTCAATTTAAGTCTACTAGATATCTTACTTTAAGTGGACGTATCGAACATAATTTTTTATAACGACTGCTTCTAAAGTTTAATAGAGAGAAAAAAAAATTATGAAAACGGAAAATTCGCTCTTCTAGTCTTTAGAACTTTACAATTACAGACTAAGTTACGATTTAGTTTATTTTTATTAAAGTTATTAACTTCTGTATAAATCATTGAAAACATGACTCTCTCATGATGTGGACTTTGTATGCGCGATACTATATATAGGAACATATCGATCGATAGCCAGTAAATAGTGCTTGTATTGTACAAAGTGCGGAAATTTTGAATTTATAAGATTTAGAGATTGTACTTTTACGCACGCTTTGGATTTTTACGCACTGTGACGGTACTTTTACGCACGCTTTGGACTTTCACGCACGGTGACTAAAATATGCCTCTTTACGCCCGCCTCACAGTGCTCGAATATTGAACTTTAGAAGCAGGAGTTATAAAAAGAGTATTATTGACACTATACGGAATACAAGTAACGAATAGTCATAATGTACCTGACTGGTCGTATAGTTGTGGCTTCACAGACGACGTGATATGCTGTTTCTATAGATATCTCTACTCTGAGTATACAGAATATAGTATGTTCGTTGCAAAAGTGAACACTCTGTATATGAAATGTGCAACATAATAAATATATTATACACCTAACCATCTTCTTACTTGTTCCATCCTTCTTACAGCCAGGTACACACATATATTTATATACATACGTACTTAGACTAGATATTAGCGTTTATTTATCACAATCTTATTGACTGTTCAAACTTACTGCGGTGGAATCTTTGCTTATGAACTCTATAGTTTGGCAACTTTACAAACCTATCTGGCAGTGGTGGGCATTGCATCCAATCAGCGCCAGCTCTAGGGACGGGCAACCCGGACATTTGTCCGGGGCGCCAAAATTTGGGAGCAGCATTTTCAATTTTGTAAATCTAGTAAATTTTTATAATTTCGAAAAAAGCATATTAAAATATAAAATGATTCGATTTTTATTGAAAATAAAAAATATGTACCTTTTCTTAAGGGGCGGCAATTTGTCTTTTTGTCCGGGGCGATATAACCACTAGAGCGGGCGCTGACCCGATATATTGAGATTTGGTAAATATCCGAATTATTCCCAATGTGAACCCACTGATTTATATCTACATGTACCTATTTACATGCAATAAAACTGTAATTTTTTCAAATATCTTGTAATTTTTTTTGTATTGATATTTGAAAAAATTACAGTTTTATTTATTTATTGTAGATTATAGACGCGTCGACAACTTATAGGGTCATTAGCGTCTTAATTACATCAAATAACATATAAACTTAAAACTAAATGACATCACAAAACATCCATGACCGAGGTGGGATTCGAACCCACGACAGCTTGCTCCAAAGGCCAGGACGCTGACCATTACACCAAGCTGTCATCAATTACAGTTTTATTGCATGTAAATATGTACCTGTAGATATAAATCAGTGGGTTCACATGGAGAATAATTCGGATATTTACCAAATTTCAATATATTATCTGGTCAGCGCCCGCTCTAGCGGTTATGTCGCCCCGGACAAAAAGACATATTGCCGTCTGAAATTTTCGAATTTTCACTAAACTCCTTTACGGTGGTAGGTATATTATATTCATAAATACAGTACAAATACAAGAAAGATAAAAAAATATTCTCAAAAATGCATTTGAAACATAAAATTCTATTGGGTAATATTGTGTAACCACCTTTTACTAAAATTATCTAATATATACAGGGTGAGTTCGACCACCCGTATCAGTCGTTTTTTTCGAAAACGGTTAGTCGTAGAGAGTTGTGTCAAAAATTTGTATCATAAAAGCCCTAATAAAGAATCGAATGGTGATAATTTTTTTTTCCGGGAAGGTCGGCTTCCCTATTAGTTTGCTCCAGAATGTCCAGAACTCCGGAATTATAAATGTAACGATAGGTCGAAAGTGGTATTGCTGAAAAGATCTTTAAAAAATAAGCAAGTTTTGTAGGAAAATTTTTTTTATTACTGCCACCCCTGTAAATTTCTGTAAGTATAAATATAAATTATTATATGTTCAAAACTCCGGAATTTTAGAAAGCACGATAGGTTGAAAGTGGTGCTGTTGAATAGCTCTTTAAAAAATAGGCAAGTTTTGTAGGAAAAATTATTTAATTACTGCCACCCCTATTAAGTAACAATCGTTTGAAATTATTAAATCAAAATTTCATAATTTGACGACCATTAATGTCTAAAATAAAGTATTTATCACTTTTTGAAATAACACGAAAAGGTCCACTGTATGATGGTTTCAAACTTGAGAAAGCGTTAATGTTTCGCACAAACACAAAATCTGCATTAATTAGTGGATTTGAACACTTAGGAAACTCTTTATCAAAATAGTACTTCGGCAAATTTGTTTTTAAACGATTAATAAAATCACTATCAGTAGAATTTAATAGTTTTTGTTCAAAAAATTCTGCAGGAAGTCTAAGAGAAGATCCATATAACATCTCAGCAGGACTGGCATTCACTTCTTTCTTTATTGAAGAACGAATAGAGAGTAAAGTCCAAGGTAAAACATCAATCCAGTTTTGATGATTAGAACATTTCAAAGATTCTTTTAAACGTCTATGGAATCTTTCGACGAGGCCATTAGATTGGGGATGATAGCTTGTCGTCATTATATGTTCAGTACCTATTTCTTTAAGAAAATGTTTCCACATGATTGACTGAAATTGCAGTCCTCTGTCAGTAGTAATTTTTCCTGGACAACCAAAACGGGAAATCCAGTCAGAAATGAAAACATTGATTATATTTTCAGTTGAAATGTCTGTTAATGGTAAAGCTTCTGGCCAACGTGAAAAACGGTCAACGATGGTCAGTAGATACTTGAATCCATTACAAAAGGGTAAAGATACGATATCTAAATGTATATGATCAAATCTGTTATCAGGTTCCTTAATAGGAAAAATTGGTAGTTTCACATGAGTCGTTATCTTATTTTGCTGGCAATTTAAACAATGCCTTGTCCATTCTCTTACTTGTTTATTCATACCTGGCCAAAAAAATCTGTTGACCAATTGATTTTGCGTTGAACGTATACCAGGATGACCGAGATTATGAACAGAATCAAAAATATTTCGTCGAAAATCATCTGGTATATAAGGACGAGGTTTCTTTGTTGAAAACTCACACCAAATCATTTTTCCGTTTTTTAATTTAAATTGTTTAAAATTAAATTTCGGTTTTGAAATTAATTTTAAAAGTTCTTGATTGTTACTTTGTGCAATAGAAATGTCATTGAAATCTATTGACATGCCATCAGGGCAATAAACTTGATTAATACGTTTTTTATTTGTTTTAACATTGATAATATTTATTCTTGAAAGAACATCAGCAGGGATGTTTTCTTTGCCTTTAATGTGACACACATCTGACGTAAATTGTTGAATAAATAAAAGTTGTCGGAGTTCTCTTGGTAGATAATTATCCGATTTAGATTTCAACGCCAAAGTAATTGGACGATGATCAGTAAAAATTCTGTGAAAAAAATTATGATTAATTTTTTTCTTAAGGTCAAAATTAGTTAAATCAGGGTATTTGTCAAGTAATTTTAAATATGGGTTAGTAAGGGAAATATTTGACACAAAGTTATTTGCAAGAGAAAGTTGCCTAGAAAAGAAGTCGATGGAAATGTTAAAATGTGTTAAAAAATCTAATCCGAGGATTGGGAATTGAACTGGAGCCACAAAAAAATTCCAGTAGAATATTCTACCTAGGTTAAAATCTAATTTTAAGTTTAATTTACCAGTGGCTTTGATATAAGAACCGTTTGCAGCAGTAAAAAATTTAGTAATAAAATTCATGTCTTGTTTAAAATTATCAGAAATTGAACTTGGTATAAAACTGTTGGTTGAGCCCGTATCTATTAGAAATTTTATATTATTAATTTTGTCAAGAGAAAATAATAGGTGAGGGGATTGGATTTGCGTGTTTGAATGTTCAGAAACCAATCCAATTCTGAACAAATTTAGTTTTCCGATTTCTCGTAAAAAATACATTGAGGGTCACATTTATTTGCACGACGGCCAAAATTTTTGTGATAAAAGCATATAAAAGGTTCATTCTTGTAAGAAACTTGGTAAGAATTTTTATTCAAAAAACGTTTATTGTAATCAAAATTAGATGAAGATGATTCGATAGAACTGAGACGATTATTAATTTTATCGATAGAATCGGTAAGTTGCTTATGAAAGCTAGATTCAGTAGAAGATTTAAGTGAATTGCATGATTCATTTTGATTTATTAAAAAAATTTTGTCGGCAATATTAGCAAGGGAATTTAAATTTTGATTTAAATTTGGAATAAGGGAAATTTGAATATTATTAGGAAGTTTATTAATAAAAATTTGTTTAAGAGCTTCTTCTGGTAAATTTAAATTTCTAGAATAACGTTGAATATTGTTAAGAATAAAAGATGGTTTCTCAATATTATTGGAATCAATTGAAAAAAGTTTTTTTAAATTACTATTTTGGTCAATATTAAATTTAAGTAAAATTTCTTTTTTTAAAATTTCGTACTAACGATCGAAGTCGGCATTAAAAATCTAGCAAGCTTAGACATTGTCACAAGTGTTCAAACTGTCTTCCATTTACTCTTTAATACATACTACTGAGCTCTTCTGGTTATACTGTGAGTGTACTTCTTCAGTGTTTAATGATCGATAGCTAGGTAACTAGATTTTAAATGCGGACTTTTAAAAAGTTCGTTATTATGACATTTTAATTTAGTAATTTCAAACATATATTACTTAACAGGGGTGGCAGTAATAAAAAAAAATTTCCTACAAAACTTGCTTATTTTTTAAAGATCTTTTCAACAATACCACTTTCGACCTATCGTTACATTTATAATTCCGGAGTTCTGGACATTCTGGAGCAAACTAATAGGGAAGCCGACCTTCCCGGGAAAAAAAATTATCACCATTCGATTCTTTATTAGGGCTTTTATAATACAAATTTTTGACACAACTCTCTACGACTAACCGTTTTCGAAAAAAACGACTGATACGGGTGGTCGAACTCACCCTGTATATACAGTTAGGTACTAAATTATTGCACATAAACAATTAATTATTTCGACGTGTTTTCACAGTCGCAGGATTAAGATGTGATGTATTTCTGCTTAGTTACAGTAAACTGCATCTCAGTTATCAATAATTAATATTTAGGTACCATTTGACACAATACAGTAGAGTTCCGATTATACTACTTAAATGAGTCGAATAAACAAAAATATCGAAAAAAAAATAGAAATTTGTTTTATTGTTGTACATGGAAGTACATATTTTTTATAGACTTTTTAAATTAATTGAAAGAAGCATTTTTTTTTGCACCGCCCTTTTTTAGGGTTTCGTATTGTAGACTCCGTTATCCGTCCGCCTGTTTAATATGTCAATATAGACCTGTAATTAAAATTTGTAAGTAGTGCAAATATTCCAAAGTCGTTTTACAAAAACAAAATACATCTATAAAGTGTAATGTTCGAAAAGTGTACTTACACTATCCAAGTAATAGATGTCGCGTCGCATAGTCCAAAGTAACTCACTATACGCAGATAGTAGGACTCATGTAATTAGTTGTGAAGTTTGTACATTATCGACCGTATCCAGAAAAATAATTTAACAATAAATAGAGAAAAAAATGTATTTGACATTAAGTAACTATAAACGAGGTATTTCTTTCATCTCAAGTATAGACGTAGTCACGCCAAAAAAAAAAAAATTTTAGCATGTGAAATATTGCTGGAAAAGACTCACTTTGAAGATATTAAAATTTAATGAATTTATTTTTTCTGTATGTTACTTATCTTATTAAAATATATATAAAAAAAGAAAGGACAGTGTGGTGTAACGGTTAGCGTAGCCGACCTTTGGATCACACTGTCGTGGGTCCGAATTCCACCTCCGCTCATGGATGTTTTGTGATGTCATTTAGTTTTAAGGAAGTTGTTATTTAATGTAATTGACGCTAATGACCTAAGTTGTCGACGCGTCTATAATTTACAATAAATAAATAAATAAATAAAAAAAGACATTTGAGAGTAAGCATTTGGTTTAAAAGTTTTGGAAAAATCAGACATAATCTGAGTAACCGTTTTTGAAGCGAAATTTTTTTAACCGCTATGGGAGTAATTTTTTTTACAAAAAATAAATCTCGAAATCACTTCATTTAATGCGTATTATAATAGCGCAGACGAACGGATACGATTTCGAATAAACTAGCTGTTCTAGCATATTGAATAACTGGGAGTCAGATAACTGGGATTCTACTGTACGTATAATTTATTAAAGAATAACGTACATATTTTAAATTTTATAAAATTCCACTGCAAATGATTTGATTTAGTTATGCAACGCAGGTCGTAGTGTGCCTTGCAACAAGATAAAACAAGGCTTTATTCATTTATTTCAATTTTAGTCAGTAATGTGAATGCCAATAAAACTGCAATTTTGATAACACAGTAAAGTTTTTTATTAATATATGACGTGTTGTATAATATTTAATTTATGTGAGTGTATAGTTTATAGACGGTCGACAATTTAGATCATTAGCAGTCTATGTCAGTGTTACGGAATTTATTTACATTTTATGTGTAATGAAATTACAATAATTTATGTCTTAATATTTTATTATGCTATGACGTCGGTTCTATAGTAAATATGTATTTTTTTTTAATTTTTGCAATAATAGATTTAGTTTACGAATGTAGCTACCTATAATATAACATTTTAAAATTTAATACAGACTCTTCGGGGTTGAAAAAATCCATTTGAATAAAATTGTCTCTTTGTGTGCCTATTACCAGATTAATCGCTGGCTATAAATAGACCATCAATAATCTATGTAATCGGCCTTCTCATTTCTTACAGTGTATCGCGTACTGAGTCGCAGTGCTCCGGTGGCTCTCGCGTTTCGAAAGTGCGGGGGTGTCGCCACATTCGGACGAAAGACGGGGACAGTATAGCCTAGTAGATAGCGTACTTGGTACCGCAGTCTCTAGACTAGACTTTCGTGGGTTCGTATCCCACCTGCGCTCATCGATATGTTGGTGATGTTATTTAATTTTAGGAAAGGTGTTATTTAGTGTAGTTGAAAGACGCTAATGATGTTGCTTTCCGCGAATATTTAGTTAACTTGATAATAAATATAAATCGGTATCGAAACGTTAAAATTCAAGAAATCGACTTTAACATTCGTAAAAGTGCGCGGAATTCAAAACTTTCATAACAGTAATGCGCGATTAATTTAAAGTATTTATAATTAATTTGAATTCGAAGAATGAAATTTTCAGGCATCACAGGACACTTACTCCGGATTGGCAGATTTTTAGGTAGATATGTTAAGCTAGTTGTCTTCATGTTTCTAAATTAGGAATGATGTATCGACTTGTGATTAAAAACTTTTAACAAATTGAAAATAGATTGAAAAATTATGGTCAGAAAAGAAATTTACTTGTCTCGTACCGAATTGAAAACACGAATACTAAAAAAGTAGCCACAAAATACTAACAATTTTTTCTCGATGATTACTTTAGCATATTTTCCTGATGATACTAACTTGATTAGCGAAACGTTCGTCGATTGTCAAGTGTTTTGTGTTTTTTCATATTCAGGATCGATAGACATGTTAAAAAACAGTAGAAAAAATCAGACAATTTTTTTCTTGTCTATTAATGAAGCAAAATGAATTTAAATAAGTTATCTTCACTATAAATATAAAAAAAATAATTTTTCTAGCAGTAAATATAATAATTAAGGTAATCAATTTTTACTTTTTCCAGATTGGGACAAGCATCTCTAGCGGCCGAATCGGTGAGTAACATTTTAGTCTTTGATAAATTTCAACTTTTGCGGTTTGCGCCGGACAACCCGTGCAGGTCAACCAGTTACCATAATATTGTAAATTGTCATCGAAACTACACATAAGTATTGTATGCAAAATTTCAACTCAATCGGTTAACGGGAAGTGGGTGAAAATTCTAAAGGGCGATACTTCTACTACTTTATTTTATTTATTGTAGGGGCAGTATAGCCTAGTGGTTAACATGCTTGGCGCCGCAACCTCTAGACTGGACTGCCGTGGGTTCGAATCCCACCTGCGCTCATTGATGTTTTGTGATGTTATTTCGTTTTAAGTTAGTTAATGTTATTTAGTGTAGTTGAAAGACGCTAATGACCTTAAATGTCGACGCGTCTATAATCTACAATAAATAAATAAATAATTTATTGTAAATTATAAACGCGTCGACAACTTGGGTCATTAGCGTCTTGATTACATTAAATAACAATTAACTTAAAACTAAATCACATCCCAAAACATCCATGAGCCGAGGCGGGATTCGAACCCACGACTGTCTTATCCAGAGACCGCGCCGTTAACCACTGGACTAGATACTTCTACTACTTAGGCTTTGGTACTTCTTTATTATTATTTTTTCTTTTACTTTTCTATATTTTATTTTTAACTTTGTCTCCATGAATTGTTTTTTACCTGTAATTGGACAATAATGTCTGTTGCTAAATAAATAAAAAAACTCGGGTCGCAGTGCCAAACCCTGCCGACAATATAGTGTATTTGCTAATACAGGCATTGTGGCATTATTATGTGAACTTAAGTTTGTTTTTTGACAAAATAAAAAATTTAACCCCTTAATACATCCCTTAAAATAATTAAATTTTTCTAAATTTCAATATTAGACATGGATTTTATCAGTACACGCAATTAAATACACCCTTCCATAAGTAAATCCGTATCAACAAACTAGTGTTTTCATAAAATTTGAAAGTCCGGTCCTGTTGGGCCGATTTTATTAAAATTTTAGCAGCACGTTTTAATCTTTAGTAAAGAGTTAAATTTCAATTTGGAAACGATTCTGACAAATTTTTCGGTATTTTTGGGCCCAAAAACTTTTTGGAACCCCTAAATACAACCCTGAAAATGGTCCGATCGGGCCCATTTTAAATAGGCTTCTTGCGGTGATGGGTTCCAATGTGTGTACCAAATTTCGTTTCAATCGATTAAGTCTGTCGAGAGTTATCGTGTACACACATATATATATAAATATATATATAAATATATATATATACATACATATATATATAAACATTTTTAAAAATGGTGCCAAAGTATTCAGGAGGCTATGAAACGTCGAGAAATTTTGGTCCGACCCCTAGGTCCCACCATCCGACCGACGCCAATAGTGTATGTGCCATATGGCAAATACACTAATAAATAATAACCAATAATATAATGATACACCCTGTATACAGTACGTAATAGTGACATGTATGTATATGCATAGCTATAACCGTATACTTCGACTTAATAACCAATTATCCTTACTTGAGTGAGGAAGGAAATCGTGCGTCTCTTTCACTCTCAAGGGAAAAGGTAATTACTTCCGCACTGACAAACTGTGTCGTTCTATCTCATTCGCGAGCTTACATAATGCCGTCTATCTGTCTCTCTTACACGTAGCATACAGGCTGAGGCTTAGTAAACTCGCGCATTCGACTTTAACATTCAGACTCTGGCAGGAGAATTGAAAAGGTTCGCGTCTTTGCTAAGGAAAATTATCGACCGATAGAAATCTTTTGTGATTTTTAACTTCTCATTGGAAGTTATTGTAATGGGTCCGAAAATCAAAATCAAAATATATAACAAATTTTTATGTTTCAAGGTCACTACACTATTTTTACACTATTTTTAGAAAGATGTCTTTGTGTGTGTGTATGTATGTGTGTGTACGTATGTGTCCATTTCTTTCTAAGACGAAATCTCGAGAATGAAAAATTATATCGACTACTTTAGGGTGCCAATCGACGCGTATTAACGTAAATATGATCTGAAAGAAATTTTTTCAAAATCGGTTCAGCCGTTATTTTTTCTTAACCAAATAACCTCCAAAAAAGTAGACTTTACACAATATCTCGCGAAAAAAAATTATATCGACTTCGTAAGGGTGTCAATCGAGGCGTGTTAACGTCATTTTGATCCGACATAAATTTTATAAAAATCGGTTCAGCCGTTTTTTTTTTTTAATTATTGTTAAAAATAAATAATAATTATGTTTTAATGATTAAAATGATTACTTTTCTGTGTAATATCTAATTTAATAATTATTATTAAATATTTATCAAACTGGGAAGTTCGTCGTGTGTATCTCAAGGGTCGCACTTTAGTCCTAATAAACGACCCACCTCACGGCTTGTTTTGAAATAAAGTCGTGTTATATATCCAAGAACGGCGAATAGTGATCATCCCTAACTAAAATGAGACAATCTGAATTATTCTTGCAAAAACCAAATCGTAGATTAGCAAGAGAACTACTACAATAGAACAAAAAGCATCACAGGATTATAGCAAGAGTTTTAAGGGGATACTGTCATCTGTACAAGCAACTTAATACAATTAATTTGGTTAGAAGTATTTTGTGATCGCATAATTTGTTGTGTGTGTTGTTTAAATGACCCTTTAAACCTTTTTTTGATGTGAAACATCAAATGTCGGACTGTGAACAGCCGCGTGAGGGGAAATATGCAACGAAATTTATGATCCGCTCCTTCGCTGCTGTTCTAACCACCACTGCGGCACTCTCTCTCTCTCTCTCTCTCTCTTGGCTCAGGCGTGCACTGTAACACACGCGGTGTTACAGTGCAGTATATAGGATTACGTCAGCATAACAGTTAGTTGCTGCTTTTGAAAAAATATATACTACTACATAGAGAATACCACCGAGTTCAATAACGTTTTCTTTGATGTTTCACATCTGTCGGGGGTCCCACACCCTTTTTTCTGTCTGTATTCCGAAATGAAATTATTTAAATACGACTAAAATAGAAACTTTCCTCAGGTTCGTTTCTTATTATATTTATTTTGTAAGGCCACCAACTCATAAGGTCATGTCATATTTTTATATTTATATGACGTCATTATTAATCGTTTATTTCTTATCCCTATATTATTAAACGAGCAAATCTTGTATATATGTACGTATATAAATATTTTCTCGAAAACGGCCCTAACGATTTGGATGAAATTTACTGAAAAGGGGTTTTGGGGAGCAAAAAATCGATCTAGTTAGGTCTCATCCCTGGGAAAATTCGTTTTCTTATCGATTTTATCATTTTAAAAAACAGTTTTTTTAACGTTATAAAACAGTGTCGTATGGTGAGTAGGTTTTGGAAAAAACAAACTATTTTCATTATTTATGTCAAATTACTCTGACAGTCAATCTTTAACTTATTAAAATAATCAGTAATTATTCGAAAATATGTAGGTACATACGTTATGTAGTATGACGTATAATAATATTATCTACTTATAGGTATGTAATTTTTTTTCTTAAAAACGACTAACGATTTTGATGAAATGGGAACTTTAATTACTATTTTTTTTTAACTCATCCGAGCAAAGCTCGGTCATCCAGATATTTCATTTATTTATATGGATTAAAACGTTAGATTATCAGTGATTATTTTGTCGGAAAACTTTTTAGAATCATCCGGTATATTATGACGTAAGGCAACACCCTATTTGTCGTTTTAATTTAATAATTTGTTGCTATTTTCCATTAAATCAAAATGTGTCTTCGCCTTGCCGTGTTTAGAAAATAGAAGCACGTAGGTACTTCAATATTTTTTCTTCCGAAAAACACATCCTTTCTTATAAACTCGATCATTGTGGGTTATTCAACTGAAATGCGATTGTGGACGATGTAATGGAAGAAGAAGAAGAGAATGGAACAGTTGTGATTTATAAAGTTCATTATTTTTGTAAAACAAGTGTATTTAACACGAAAACTAACATTTCAGGGTCGTGCGTTAATTATTAGTGTTGGGCTTGAAAATAATCGAGAGCGTAGCACTGTCGTTGTTTATACTTCTCTATTGCAAGACCCCCCACAGGGGACATTGGAATATGGTTGCTATCGCAAATTGCATTCCAATGTTCTTTGGGAATTAGCGCTCCTAGGGATCCGAGCTCGTGCCAGTCGTAATTAATAGCACCAATTCATATTTTCAATTCAATATTTTTTTTTTAATAATAAATTGAAAATCCAATTGACACTTTTACCAGCTCTCGGGCTAGAACCCGGGAACTGGGGACTTGTAATAGAGGAACCATAGCAACGCCATGCTACACGCTCGACCATTCTCAATTTAATCGAAAAATACTTCTCGATTTAATTTCTCGAGTAACTGTTTGACTTTAAAAAGCCTTCCGTGACGTAATTATCTTACGAAAAACTTCGTGAAATATTTTTTCGACTTTAATTTTCGAGTAGTGTTCGCTATCTAGTTTGAAAACGTTTTGTTGATAAAATAATAATGTTACGAAAATAATGGTTTGTCAGTTCGTTATCAGATAAGTGTGTTGTTATGTTTTGTTATAATGTGACTACGTAACAACTAACAACAACACACTATGCATACAGCGGTTACGTGATTGTTAATAAGTCTTCAGGGAAACGTAACCTAGCACAGTGAACCTACAGTATGATGCTGCTAAGTTGTGGAACTCGCGTTGTATATAATGTCGGCCCCCTTCTATTTCTTGAAGGACATTTCGTACAATAATCAAAATTATTTTGGATAAAAATTAATAAACAAACACTTGAAAAATTCTACACATTTATTCATCTCAACGATCGTTTCGGGTTTCTAGCCCATCATCAGGAGAGAAGCTATTCCTCTGCCCGAAGTTATGAAGTCGCAAGGTCTTAAAAGTGTCTCATTAAGCCAGCCGTTGCATTTCATCCATCGCTGCAAGTCGATTAGTTTGACGTCGCTGTGAAACTCCTGATGATGGGTTAGAAACCCGAAACGATCGTTGAGATGAATAAATGTGTAGAATTTTTCAAGTGTTTGTTTATTAATTTTTATTCAATATGTTCTACCAAGTGCCTAGCGATAAT
Organism: Mongoloraphidia duomilia; assembly: GCA_039654895.1. Classification (NCBI taxonomy): domain Eukaryota; kingdom Metazoa; phylum Arthropoda; class Insecta; order Raphidioptera; family Raphidiidae; genus Mongoloraphidia; species Mongoloraphidia duomilia. The sequence goes on from CM077526.1 coordinate 2,324,132, forward strand.
TCTATAGAATTTATATTATTTTGGATGCTCTTATGGGAACAAAAATACCACTTTTTGAGAAATGAACGGTTCGTCAGAGTTTGAACATGGCGTCAAAATACAAAAACTTTAAAGTAGCAATGGCATCAAAAGCTCTTATTATTTCCTGATTTCTTTGCAACGACGTTATATAGAAGAACTAAGTTTGGGTGCTTTCGTGGATAGTGATCGTCAGATGTGGCTGTACTCAAGCGCGGATCCACCGTTGTGGGCACGGTGGGCATGACCACAACCCTAATTGAGGTCGATAGGTTGATATGTTATATCTGCAATGCCTTAACCTTTTCACTGCGCATTTATTTTACGAGAGTGCCATGCTGTGTGCGCAATTTTTTTGGCCGTTCCGTATAGATACGTCTGGAGCAGTCCACTGTTGTTATCAGTAGGGTAAAATAATGAAGCTAAATCACGTCAAATCATCTCAAATTGTTTTTTTGCCTTTTTTGTTTAAAACATATATTTTTATCAAAAACAGAACAGTCAGTGCATGTATACACGTGTAAAACACGTGTACATACGCATTGACTTTAAAAGAAAAAAACCACAACAAAGTTCAGAATTGGTGTTCTAATAGGCGTTGTGCGTATATATACGGCGGTAGCAGTTTAACGCTGTAAAAAAATTCTGCGGTAAATCGCAAAAAACTTCCGGATTGGCCAGTATGATCTGGTAGGCGTTGCTCGTATATATACGACGGTAGCAGTTTATCGCTGTAAGTATTTTTTCCAGCCCGAACGTAAATATACGGCTGGAGCAGTAACCCAAGTAATCGTATATATACGTCTGGAGCAGTCAAAGGGTTAATAAAATTTAAAAAAAACGAACCGTGCGGGTAAGAATGCGAGTGACTTTTTTATTTTGGCTACTAGTCTAGTAGTTTGTACTATTTGACGTTTTGTGAGCGAGTCCGTAGTTCGACTCGCACTTGGCCGATTTTTGGGTGGCCGTGACCACAACCTTTTTTGAGGGCTGGATCCGCGCCTGGCTATACTAATAGCGTAATAGCTGTACTATGCCTTGCAGTTTATTTAAATAGTCGACTCTCGCATGTAGTGTGTTTTCAACGTGAAATTGCTATATATAAGAAGAGATCGGTTTCCACTCTCGGGCACTGTGGATAAATCGGTAACTCACCTAGCCGGAAACTGTGGGTTTCGGGTTCGAGTGGTCATTTGATTTTTTCTTAGATATAGCTCAAAAATCATGGCAGCCTAGCTGTCTGAGATATTTATTATTTTCACCTCTAATTGTTACGTGAATAATATGGTGTGGATATAAGGGGTTTTAAATCGATTGATTTTATCATATACCAGCGTAATTTATGTCCAATTGAAAAATGTCTATGAGTGAAGACTTTTGACGAGCACTGAATATTGTGCATCGACTGTTTTGGAAAGTCTGGTGTAATATGGGTCCTGCGGCTTGAGAGTTATTACTAACTGTAATTTACGCAAAACGACCTTTAGGAAATTAACTGCTATAAACGATGGTGGCGGGAGACACGTGTAGGGGACTTCGCCCCACATCCCACCTTGAACGCTAACCGCTTCCACCTGCAGACGCAAAATGCTGATTCTTCGTACTGTTGAATGCTTGAAATATTTCGGTAGATGAAATATTCATTTAATTCGTTTCAAAAAGCGAGAAAATAATTGAATTACGAATTTCGAAAAGGGCTTATCTTCTAATAGTTTTGGTTTTTATATATAATAGGTTCTTTAACATATAATTTAGAAAATAAATAACTGTATCGATTTATTCATTATTTTATTTATTTGATCTTATATACAACTTATTAACTATAATTTATTACTTAGTCGGACAGAGTAACGTCCTTCTCACATCTATCCTTCTGTTCCTCTATCCCTCGTATGACCAAATGTCATTGTTATTTATACCAGTCTATTTGATTAGCTTTGCGTTCTTTAGCTATCACAGTTCTAAGTACCTTTGTTCATTGCCCTCGCTGAGTTTGCAGTAGCAATGAACTCAATAATTCTCTAGTGTGCAAAATCTATATACATTAATTATTGTGCAATACTTATATATACTACAATCTCTAAACGATAAGTTTTCTGGAAATGCAAAAAAACTGTAGATTAAAAAAAATATTTTTCTTGGTAGTAGGTAAATTTTCACACCACTAGAAGCTAAGAAGAATAGAATTATCAATTAAAAAAAATATTGGTGGTGAAAATTGAACTTATAGTTTTCCAAGATAATGCAAAAATAGTAGATTGCATTTTTAGTGTTGTAAAGGGGTTTATTTTCACGAGTCACGGGTGGTGGATAATAAATCATAAAATAAACGTGGGCGAAGCCACCGGTAGCGGCTAGTAAATAATAAAATAAATATCGATTCAAGTGAATAAAAATAAAATATATTCAAGTTGTTAACGATCATTCAATATTAATTTTACTCTATTATTTAAACTATTTACCATTTCATTTTACAAATTAGCCAAAACAAAGCATTTTATAAAACGACAAGAATCCTCCAGCCAGAATGTCAAATAAATGATGTCGAAAAATTTTTTTTTTCGTTGGAAAGCAGTCAATTATATTATTGTTTCGAATCATATTGGAAAAAATCATTTTACCAATCATGGTCACAGTCAGGATTCTAACCTGAACCTTTCCACTTTCGCGGCGGAATGAGCTTACAATACTCAACCGATTGATTGCTAATTTGATATTCTCCTTATATGCTTCAAAATCAATAGATTTTCACTACATGTGAGTGTCGATTCATATATGCTAATTCATAAATGATGTCCTTAATACATTTGACAATTTAGCTGCGCGTTGTTTGTTGTTTTATAAAACATCCAGCCGTTTTATAAAATAACTAGTCAAATTGTAAACTAACGTAATGTCAACGAAGATTTGACTATCTGGCCGTCTTTTATTAACCGTCTGGGCGTTTTATAAAACGACGGTTATTTCATTCTGGCTCCGACAAAGAGGTTATCAAAATTGTTGAGAGCTTGGGCACTATCTTTCCAATCTATGGTGTTTTTTAAAGTTAAAAATATTATCCACTTCTTATTCGAAGATAATAATTGTTTTTTATTCGAGTGACGCGGTATCGCGGAATGCAGCAATAATATTCTTGTAGGAGAGAGAGTTGATATCGACAATAATAAAACATGAATGAAATAGAATCTTCCTCATTAATTTCCTTCCTTCCGTTTTCTTGTTCCTGTTTCCGCTCTTCCAACGAAAGACAAAAGAACTCCACTGCATCATCGTCACCACTCACCAGCCGTTAGCTAGTGAACCAAATCACCAGGCGACTAGCTAGGGATGTCGCACAATTGCATTAAATATGCGATAAAAAATATATGGAAAATTAATTTATTAGCACGAACAATCTAAAATGCAACTTATAGTGGAACATGTATTAATATCATGCTTTGAGGACAGTGTAGCCTAGTGGATAGCGTACTTGGTACCATAGCCTCTAGACTTGACTGTCGTGGATTCGTATCCCACCTGCGGCGCTCATGGATGTTTTGTGATGTTATTTAGTTTTAAGAAAGTTGTTACTTAGTGTAGTTGAAAGACGCTAATGACCTGAGATGTCGATACGTCTGTAATCTACAATGAAATTTGTTCGCGACATACGACGCGAATTTGGTAGAATTTGCATCAAACCGCCTGATTAATGACTGTTTATTTTGTTTTTTCTTTAATCGGTTAAATTAGAGTAGATACATAATATTATGAATGATAATACAATATAGACAAGACATAACTATATACTTATAGAAATGAAATAATATTTAGTGGTTGTGCCCTCTGTTTAGTTTAGCATTTAAAATTATACTAGTTAAGGTTAACACATTATTTAAGATTTATGGCTGTCTTTATGCCAACCACTTGTGAAATACATGGTTGTGTACCGTGAGGGGTAGATAATAGACAGACGACAGTTTGTGTGTGGAGCCAGAACGCACAGATCTCAGCTGGAGTACACATCCAGAAATTTACTTACTAAAGTTCATACATTTCATAATTTACTTATATATATATTGAATAACAAGTTCAATATCTACAACGTTTTCTATGAGACCAGATTAGTGTATTAAAAAACGTGTCAGTTAGTTTAGTATTATTAACAATTGTAAGACTAAAATTCAGGGATAATTTACGTTTCAAGTAGAGTTCAATTAAATCAATACAGTTTCTAGTAATTTCGCAATATTAGTTTAAAGTTAATCAATATTGTAAAGTGTCATAATATGTAATTTTAAATTGTAAAAAATTTAGTGTTAAATAAAAATAGTTATATCAAGAGACATCTAATATAACAGTCATTTACATCGACAACATTTGGTCCTTCGAGCCGGATACATAAGCAAGCAAGAATTACAACAGAGTCGTCAAACTTCATTAAGGCCGACAACTTCACCTATACTAAAGGTAAGCTCAGTTTACAATCACCATTTCCTTTGATTTCTAAGTTGTTACTCCCACGACCCGTAAGTCCAATATGACTCCACCAATAAACAATACTTCGGTTAAGTTACTGAAACACAAACAGAAAGGGCTTAAAACCAAAATCACCAAATTCTCTAATTATCTCACGAGAGTTGGTGACAATATCGAAGAAGAAGACATTCAAATAAGACTACAATCACTTACGGAAGATTTAACGGAATTTAAATCAGTATACGATAAAGCGGTAGTAACATTAGACGATGAACAACAATTAGAAGGATTTGCAGTAGAGTTCAGTACGATTGAAGACGATTGTCACTCGGTTATTGCGAAGGCTAAAAGGTTTTTAAAACAATTTTCAACAACTGTCAATAGCTCTCAATCCGAACAAACCACTTCTGCACGTAACGTTAAATTACCAGAGATCACACTGCCACAATTTGACGGAATGTTAGAAAATTGGCCAGCCTTTCGAGATAAATTCGTAGCAAGAATCCATAAAAATGATAACATTCCAGCTGTAGATAAATTCCAATATTTACAATCATCTCTGATTGGTAGAGCGAGCCGTGCTATTGAAGCAATAGAAACGACGTCTGAAAATTACATTGAAGCGTGGAATATTTTATCAAATAAATATGACAATACACGGAAAACTATTCTCAGGCACTGGTCGATTTTACATAACATCCCAAAACTGCCCAAGGAAACACCAGAGGCACTGGAGGAGTTAGTCGATATTTTTAAACAGCATATCCGCGCGTTAAAGAATCTTGGTGACATGATTCATGACAATAACAGTTTTGTTACTTACTTAATCCTTAGTAAATTAAGCGAGAACACAATGTATCAGTGGGAAATAACATTAAAGGACAACAAAATGCCACCATACGATTCTTTACTCGATTTCCTTGAAAAACGTGGTCATTGTGCAAGTCTTTTTTCGGTAAAAAATTCGGACTATTCACAAATATCAACTCGTTCAGTAGCCCAGAGTAAAAAACAATCTTTTCTTGTCGATACAAATTGTGATAGTGAGGATAGCAACAATACACAAGCACGTAAAGTCGAATGTCCAATTTGCAAGGAAGAGCATAAAATTTATAAGTGCACTACATTTATATCTTTCTCACCAGAAAAAAGACAGCAGGAGGTAACTAAAGAGCGCTTATGTTATAATTGCTTGGCATGGGGACATTCAGTCAGGGAATGCAGATCTAGAGCTTGTCTAAAATGTAGTAAAAAACATCATTCATTACTCCACACAGAGGCGACTTCTACTACCGAGTCCGCCTGACTAGTAACAAACAAATTGAACAACTCACTTACTCCGACAGCGACTTCATTTTCATTAGACATACCCACTGATGACATTATTCCAACGGCGTTAGTACAAATACATAATCGATACAAAATGCCCACAACATGTCGGGCGCTGATTGATTCCGGATCGTCAGCAAATTTCATTACGGAAACTATTGCTAAATCTCTCGGATTACCTACAAAACCCTGTTCAATTCCTGTAGGTACTCTGAACGGTCTCTCCACGGTTGCGAAATTCACGCTTTCTATTGTTGTTTCTATTGTTTATTCAAGATGTAACGGATTCCGGAAGGAACTCCAATTTCTAGTGGTTCCAAGGATATCAACACTGACTCCACACCAGCAAATAGACATTCAGGGGTTCAAAACTCCAAAAAATATTACTTTGGCTGATCCTGATTTCCACAAACCCGCTGTGATAGATATGTTGATTGGCACTGGGGCCAGTCTTTCACTCCTTTCGGTTGGCCAAATCAAGCTTGCAAATGACCCTGATCTAGTGTTACAAAAAACTCTTCTAGGATGGATTATTGGAGGTTCGACTCAATCCAATTTTCATAAGGCCCATTGCCTTCATACTGATTTAATCATGGATTTGAATAGATTCTGGGAGATTGAGGATCTTCCCAATTTACGGCATGTTTCACAAGAGGAAATGGATTGTGAGATTCACTTTCGAGACACGATTGTTCGTAATGCCGATGGTAGATACGTTGTAGCCCTACCCTTTAATAACTGGAAATCTCAACTCGGGAGTTCGCGGAAGATGGCTATAAAAAGGCTGATGGCTCTCGAAAGACGATTCAAGGGAGAGCCTCACATCCAGCAATCGTACACGGAAGTGATAAACGAATACACTTTTCTAGGGCACATGCGACGATCTACGAGTGAAGAAGGTGAGGGATTTTATCTACCACATCATGCTGTAATGAAGGAATCTAGTCTCACTACAATATTGCGAGTTGTTTTCGATGCTTCAGCTTCTACGTCTTCAGGGATATCACTCAATCAAACACTACTCGTAGGCCCGACGCTACAAGACGATCTTTTCTCTCATTTACTGAGATTTAGACTCCACAATTACGTTCTCATGGGAGACATAGAGAAAATGTATCGACAAATATTGGTTCGAGAAGAAGATCGGAAGTATCAACGAATTTTGTGGAGAGATACAGATGGCAACATCGCAACTTACGAACTCAATACGGTCACGTTCGGCCCTGCTTCCTTTTTAGCGGTTCGAACAATTCATCAATTGGTTGATGATGACGGTGCAGATTATCCTTTAGCAGTTAGTCCATTAAAACGAGATCTGTACATGGACGATCTTTTAACCGGAGCTCAAACAATTGAAGAAATAATTCAAATCCGAGATAAACACGGAGGTTTTAATTTACGTCAGTTTGCTTCAAATTCATACCACGTTCTTCAAGGTCTACACGATACACAGATCAATCTCAATCTATGTGAGCGAAAGGATCACACATTGAAAACTTTCGGCGTATATTGGGATTCTTCAATAGATGTCATAAAATACACAGTCCAACTCATACATCAACATACGACCACAACCAAGCGTATTATAGCTTCAGAAATAGCACGGATTTTTGACCCTTTAGGATTGGTCAACCCAGTCATTGTTCGAGCAAAATTGTTAATGCAGCAGTTGTGGAAATTGCAATTAGATTGGGATGAATTAGTTCCATTAGATACCCATACTCAATGGCGTACATTTTCTTCACAACTTCCTGATTTAAACAATATTCCCTTCAATAGACGGACACTGCACGATAAGGCTCATAAAAGTGAATTACACGGTTTCTGCGATGCTAGTGAGGTAGCTTATGGTGCGTGCCTTTACCTACGCTCTTCTGATTCGCGAGGTGACACTAGAGTATCACTCTACTGCTCAAGGTCAAGAGTTGCACCTCTGAAAAAAACCCAGACCATTCCACGGCTTGAATTATGTGCGGCATTACTACTGATACTACTGTTGTGTCATTTTGAGTCAACATAATACTCTACATTGTCGACACAACATTGTTTTGTTTTGGCAGTTTCTATTAGCTACGCTTTTGAAACAAACAAGTAATTCAAAATTGTAATCTCGTTGTGATCAGACGTATTTTAGACTCGTCTCGATTAAATCAAATTTTGTTGTGTTTTATTTATTTATTATTAATTTTATATGAAGATCTACAATAATATTAATTCAAGTCAAAAAGATCTTTATAATTGGTGACCCCGACGTGATATTTACTTATATTTTTTCAAAATATTGTATCATGGACAAAGCTTTAGAAGAAACATAAATAATATATTAAAATGGAGAAATTTATTGGAAAAACGGATAAAAAGTGACATTTTTTAATTATTTTTTCGCAAACGCTTCATTTATTTTTAAGTACAATAAATTTATGTACTTATTTTCCTAAGTTACTTTTTCAGATTATCATCCATGGTAACTTACTTTATTAATAATTTTTTTCATTTTGACATTTCTATTTTAATTTTATGCTTTTTATGCTCTTTTAACATATATTTATTATTTATATCTATTCACATTACATTTCACAACATTATATCAAACAATTCAAATCTATATTTGCACTAATTGCACCAACACTGCGAATTTTGATATTTGGTATTTATAATTATTCAGTATTTAACATTTTTTATTTTGTCTATCAAATATTTACTTTTTTGATTTAGACATGGGTTTGCTGCCTTATTTTCCTCCGTGCAACGGATTAGCGACATGCTACCGTCATTTTTACGAAGCGAACAACTAGTTCTTATTCGTTATATTCTTTCAGGTTACTCCTGCTGAGGTCGATACACTCCTATATATGTTTGTACACTTCCAGGATATTACCTGTTCTCCCTGTGTTTGATCATCTGCTTCGAATTGATACTTTTTTGTCTTTTCAGCAGAATTATGTTCAACAATTTTTTTTTACGCAAGCTCAAAGCAGAATGATGTTCAGCTGATTTAATTATTATTTACCATTATTTTTCATCAATTCGTAGACTTATTTTACTTCATTGATATTACGTCTTCACGAGCTTCATTAGTGGACTCCTGCTTTTGTCACGCCTTCTACAACGTGCCTAGCTGTCCATCTATGGTTAGACGAAGATCACTATGATATATTATTTTTTTTTATCATAACAAACACTAGTATGTAATTACTAATGCGTAATAAACTATATATCTATTCTTTGGTTCCTTCCTGTGGGTTTTGCAGTTAGTTTTGAAAACTGGCCACTTTCATTTTTAATTTTCCCATGCGAAGGGGGGTGTTATGTTGTGTCATTTTGAGTCAACATAATACTCTACATTGTCGACACAACATTGTTTTGTTTTGGCAGTTTCTATTAGCTACGCTTTTGAAACAAACAAGTAATTCAAAATTGTAATCTCGTTGTGATCAGACGTATTTTAGACTCGTCTCGATTAAATCAAATTTTGTTGTGTTTTATTTATTTATTATTAATTTTATATGAAGATCTACAATAATATTAATTCAAGTCAAAAAGATCTTTATACTACTGATCAATCTTTATGATACTGTCAAATCTAAAATATCTATATCAATCGATAAAACTGTTTTTTGGACCGACTCTACGATTGTTCTTCATTGGATAAACACATCCCCACATTTATTAAAGGCGTTTGTAGCAAATCGAGTAGCGCATATTCAAGAAAAATCGTCAGCTGGCGAGTGGAGACACGTAAGAACACATGAAAATCCAGCGGATCTTTTATCACGGGGTGAAACACCCGCTAATTTAATTAATAATAATCTCTGGAAGACAGATCCAACCTGGTTAGCTGCAAGAGAAGAATCATGGCCTAATCTGGAATTAAGATTTCACTCCACAACTCCAGAAATGAAACGAGTAACATGTCTCACCATTGAAAAATTAGACTCATCGATTTTAGAAAGATTTTCTTCTTTTATTGAACTTCAACGAATAATAGCATACTGAACTCCCGACCCTTGACTCCTTTATCATCCGATCCCGACGATCTTCAAGTTCTTACACCCGCACATTTCCTTATTGGTGATACGTTAACAAGCTTACCTTGCAGGATTTCACGGACACTCCATCCAATCGCTTGTCTCATTGGCAACAATTCTCAGCGAACTAAACATACGCCACAAATGGACTAAGGGTGGACACTGTATACATTCAAGAAGGTTCCGTAGTATGGAAGACAATTCGCCACCATTATACTGGAAAATGGGACGGGTCACCAAAACAATGCCTGGAAGAGATAATATCATCAGAACCGTCCAGATCAAGACAGCAAATGGAGTAATTGAACGGAATGTTAAAAAATTATCCCCATTGCCAGTGAAATCTAAGTGAATTATCAGTACTTAAATTTCTATTAGTGTTAAAACATTAAATTTTGTTGATCACTAGTTCTCAACGGGGGGAGTATGTTCGCGACATACGACGCGAATTTGGTAGAATTTGCATCAAACCGCCTGATTAATGACTGTTTATTTTGTTTTTTCTTTAATCGGTTAAATTAGAGTAGATACATAATATTATGAATGATAATACAATATAGACAAGACATAACTATATACTTATAGAAATGAAATAATATTTAGTGGTTGTGCCCTCTGTTTAGTTTAGCATTTAAAATTATACTAGTTAAGGTTAACACATTATTTAAGATTTATGGCTGTCTTTATGCCAACCACTTGTGAAATACATGGTTGTGTACCGTGAGGGGTAGATAATAGACAGACGACAGTTTGTGTGTGGAGCCAGAACGCACAGATCTCAGCTGGAGTACACATCCAGAAATTTACTTACTAAAGTTCATACATTTCATAATTTACTTATATATATATTGAATAACAAGTTCAATATCTACAACGTTTTCTATGAGACCAGATTAGTGTATTAAAAAACGTGTCAGTTAGTTTAGTATTATTAACAATTGTAAGACTAAAATTCAGGGATAATTTACGTTTCAAGTAGAGTTCAATTAAATCAATACAGTTTCTAGTAATTTCGCAATATTAGTTTAAAGTTAATCAATATTGTAAAGTGTCATAATATGTAATTTTAAATTGTAAAAAATTTAGTGTTAAATAAAAATAGTTATATCAAGAGACATCTAATATAACAGTCATTTACATCGACAACAAAATTAAATTAATATCATGCCCTAAATACACTAAAAATAAAAGTATCGTAAACTTGGAAATTTCATTTGAATTAAAATGCAGAATCAAAATCACATGAATTATTTTATTTAAACACAACTAGTTTCGTCAATATAACATCTTCAGGTGTTAATACTAAAAGAAGAAGTTAAATTAAATTGTTACAAAAATAGATAAAAGAAAAAATATAAAAAAAAATATCAAATTAAATTCTTTAATTCTTTCAATGAATTTTCGACCTGTTTTACCTGTATAAAAATCGGGTTATAAATGGTAAAGTTCTGAGGTAACAAACATAAAAAAAATACAACCGAATTGAGAACCTCCTCCTTTTTTTGAAGTCTGTTAAAAATGGTTACAATCATTGCAAGTAATTTCATAAACACCACTTTTATCTAAATTATTGATATCTTTATTATAGCTAAACAAAAAATGAAGAAAGATTTAAATTATTGTTATACCGCTTATCTCAGAAACTACTGAACTGATTTGAATGAAGTTGTTTGAATATTATTTATGATTATACGAAAAAGAACTTTAGTTAAGTCATCAAAATCGACTCAATTGTTTCTGAGATAAGCGTCCCAGAAATTCGCGAGATACATAATATTATATCAATAGTCGCAAATTCGGAACCATCCATGTTAAATTGTTAAATTGTGTTTTAAAGACCACTAACAGCTAAGGTTATTTGGGCCTAGCACCAATTCATATTTTCAATTCATTATTTTTTTTTAATAATAAATTGAAAATCCAATTTAGCACTTTTACCAGCTCTCGGGTTAGAACCCGGGAACTGGGGACTTGTAATAGAGAAACCATATAGCAACGCCATGTAAACAACAGCACTGCTACACGCTCGGCCATTTTCAAGCCCACCATCCATGTAGATTGTAGGTATTGGCACTTGACTGGCTTTTTTCTCACAGTACATCAATTGCCTGTCTAGTCTGAAGCTTCGTCTCGACACCCCTGTATACACAACAATGGGAAAAGAATGTCTAGGTACGTCCAATAATATATATACCAGGATGTCTACGCAAGAACATTCCAGGCATTTCATTTTTTTTTTGCCTTTTGAATCAGAAAATTGAAATTTTGGGAGGTTGGATAATTTATAGGGGGACACAACCTGGCATAGATGTTGAATCCTTGTACCACCTCAAACCGCCCCCGAAACACGCAACTTTGTTATTTTTTTGCGACTGATTCAGAAGAAGGGCCTCTTCTTGAGCATTTCTTGTACTATAATAAAGTACCAGTCCAAAAGTTTATGAAATATCTAAGCTCAAATTTGAATGAACCAAATATTTCAACATTTAAGTACCTGGTGTGCAAGCTTTCACGGCCGGCATTGTTCCAAGTCTTCATGGTTTCCGAGCTTGTAGGCCGTGGTCCGGTGGTATTTCTACAAAAACACAAACAGAATTTCAACCGAAAAGATGAAGTCCTCAATCTCAGTAAAACCTGGACACCAGCACTCCGACATACAAAACCAATGACTAATCGTACAAGGACGGAATACGACCGAGTAGAGAACTCACCCCCACCACTACACACTGCGCAGTTGACCAATTACAGAGAGACGGACTACGACCGAACAGAGAACACACTGGTACTAGGCATAAAAGAAGGGAGGACACCAGTCACTGACACACTGACCTGTGAGCCGCCAAGGAGGACACTTCGACCGCTGCCACATCGCCTTTGAGAATGTCTACCGCAGTTGTAGACGAAACGTCAGGTAGAAATACCACCGGACCACGGCTTACAAGCCCGGAAACCATGAAGACTTGGGATTTAGGTACTTATCGCATGCGCTATAGAATTTACTTAAGCTGTTTCGTTTTTGTCTTTTTTGCCATTAAAAATCTATAACTGATGATTATTTTGATATGTTTTTAACCTTATTTGAATGCTATACCTACATAAAAATGAGCAATAATTGAAGAATTCCATAATAATGCACCACCTCTTTTTTTAAACATGGAAGTTCTCAATTTTGATCTTAAATATTTCAGAAACCATTCAAATTAGCCTCGTAATTTATTATACAAGAAATGCTCAAAATGAGGTCCTATTTAAAATAACAAAACTTTGTGTGCCGGGAATTGTTAGGAGCGGCGCAAAGATTCGTAACGTCAGGTTATGTTCCCATATCGCTTTTCAAACCTCCTACTAAAGTTTCCAATTTCTGACCTCCCCCCCCCCAGTGGGGACATTGGAATGTAGTTTTTATCGCAATTGCATTCCAATGTTCTTTGGGAATTAGCGCTCTCAGGGACCCAAGCTCGTACCAGTCGGTTTGTGTACGCCGGCTGGCGGATTTTAATACAAAAATATGTTATTTGTTGTGTTGAAGACGCTAATGACCTGAGTTGTCAACGCGTCTGTAATCTACAATAAATAAAATAAATGTCCTCAAAAGGCAAAACAATGAAATGCGTAGCAAGTTCTCGCGTGTGAACACCCTGTATAGTACGTACATTATACAAGAATGCCCGCGACGAGAATCGATGTCGCGTCCTTCCACACCCACCCACCTCTTCATAGTGACACCCATTGTTGCGTCATACAATGGTTATGTGTTCTTCACTCACTCACTCTCAAACCTAGTCTTCTTACATTTAAGAGAGACGCTCTGCAATTATATTCCCTGTAGTGTAGGATTGTAGATAGAGTGTACGTACTGTTACTACTGTATATAGGTGTTAGTGCCGACTCACTCCTCGTAAAAATTCTTTCTTTTGTGCGGTTGCATAGTCGGTTCAATTCAACCTGCCGTTATTGCGAATGTATTTTTAAAATTTTCATTTGTTGAAAGAATTAAATCCAATACTTTTAACCACAACAATTTTTTGTTATTATTATTATTATTATCCCAACATAACATAACATAACATAATATAATATAAGATAAAAAATCTTATATATAAAATTCTCGTGTCGCGGTGTACGTTATTGAACTCCTCCGAAACGGCTGGACCGATTTTGATGAAATTTTGTGTGCTTATCGGGTAGGGTGGAGAATCGGACAACATCTATTTTTCATCCCCCTAAATGTTAAGGGTGGTCCACCCCAAAAAATTTTTTTTTATTTTTTTGACAAAATTTTTTGTTTTAATTTTTTCATGATTCAGCATTGAAAAATACATACAACTCTAAATTTTCAACCTTATACGATCAACCCCTGATTTTTAATTGCGATTTTTATATTAAGCTTTAAAAAATACATATATGGCGAACGAGCGAAGCGAGTGAGTTGGCGAAAATATTCAAGCGAACGAGCGAAGCGAGTGAGTAGTGTATTAATAAAATTCAAACGAATAATATTCAAGCGAACGAGCGAAGCGAGTGAGTACTGTATTTATAATATTCAAGCGAACGAGCGAAGCGAGTGAGTACTGTATTAATAAAATTCAAACGAACGAGCGAAGCGAGTGAGTAATGTAATTATTCCTAGAAATTATTAACAACGTTTGCCGGATCAGCTATACTAAATATACGTGAGCGGAGTAATGGGTGACCGCTATTAAATCATAATTTCATACCACCCGAGCGAAGCCGGGACGGGTCCGCTAGTATAATATAATATAATATAATATAATATAATATAATATAATATGATATGATGAGGACAGTATAGCTTAGTGCAGAGGTTCCCAAACTTTTTTTTCTCATTGACCACTTTAAAAATTTTGCTGGTTCCGGTGGACCCCCTGCAGCTATATTTCTACCATATTCCCAAAACTCGACAAAAGTGAGAATTGATTGGTTAATTAAAATTAATTGATTGTGCTCTGAGTTTATGTCAAAGAAGTAAAGTTGGCCAATCAAAAAAGTGATTCCATCTAACTTTACTTTTTTGACATCTACTCATAGCACAAGAAACCTATCAATTCTCACTTATTTTATTTATCTGTGTGCCTATTACCAGATTAATCGCTGGCTACAAATGGACTATCGATAATCTATGTAATCGGCCTTCTCTCATTTCTTACAGTGCAGTCTGCATGTTGAATTTTTCAAACTGTAACTGTTTGTATCCATGTTCACAGATTTGTATGACGCGGTTTTATTCTTTCCGGGAATCCCCTTTTATCGCCACGCGGCTCCGTCGCTAGCATCGAGTTTTTTTGTGTGTGCGGATTCTGAAAAACGGACGATAACGTTAATCTTACTAAAGCGACAATTGGCAATTCAACAAATAATACGATACCTCCCGAATGAAGTCGAACATTCGACGGAACGTTATCAGGGATTTATATGACAGACGAACTGTCGCTCTTTATTATTTCAAATGTTAATTGTATTCTTTATCTCATTGATTGAAATTTTAAGCCGTCAACAATTCGACAATCTTCAATAATATTTCTTTTTGCAGTTATTCAGCAGAGAGTATATAGGTAGTGATTATTTTATTGGAATTGCTCCCGGGGATTAAAAAGTAAAGAATCAGTCCCCCATTTTAATAAACTAATGCTGGGCTGCAAAAAGCATTGTCAGAGAGTTTTATTTGACAATAACCTTAGATTATGAATACACATATTTTTGCATAAGAAAAGTATTGTAGAATTTTAAATCGATCTTGCTAAAAAAATAATTGATCGAGTGAAACGATGTTTTTTTAAGTACAATTTTTGTCTGCAACTTAATTTATATGATAAAAACCTTCCTTGCTACTTTTGAGCGACCATTGGAGTGTTGAAGAACTTGTAATGGCGGACATATTAAAAAAACGTCCGTTCGTATGTGCTGAATGAAGATGCCTGGCGGGGGCAGTATAGCCTACTGGTTAGCGTGCTTAGTGCCGCAACCTCTAAACTGGACTGCCGTGGGTTTGAATCCCACCTGCGCTCATGGATGTTTTGTGATGTTATCTAGTTGTTATTTAGTGTAGTTGAAAGACGCTAATGACCTTAGATGTCGACGCGTCTATAATCTACAATAAATAAAAATAAAGATGCCTGGCCGACACAACGTTCAACAGATCGGAACCTAATTTTAAATTTAGGGGTTCTAAGGAGAAAATCGAACTTTGCGATTTTCTCGAAAATTGTTCCAATGATTTTATTTATATTTCATAAATCGACAATGTATCATGAATTAGCGTAATATTAATTTAATCTATTTTCCTTCTAAATTATGTTGTATTGCAGCAGTTCTTAAACTTTAATCTTTAGCAAACCTTTATTATTAAATTACCCTAAAAAGCGGCGAAACATATTCTACAATGGCAGGGAAATATTGGATTCAGTCCAAAAATTTATTTTCTTGGACCATTTTTACAAGCTTTTATTTAATTTGCAATGTTTGTATGTTAGTTTGTTTGTTTAGGTCAAATCTTGCAAGTCAATTTTGAACGACTTTCACGTATCCGATCGATTTGAAATTTTGTACACATATGTATTCCCGATGACAATACATGAATAAATCATTTTTAGAAATAAATTCAACCCCTAAGGGGTTCAAACGGGGATGTAGGGTTTTTTTGACTAATCAACGCCCAGGTCAAATTGCTGAAGCTAGAAACTTGAAATTTAGACAGTTGGTTCCTTTTCTAATGTAAGAATCCACTAAGAAAGGATTTTTCGAAATTCAACCCCTACGGGTGTCAAAGGGGGGTAAAATTTTGAAAGACTAAAATGAACAAAATAAATATTAGTAAAAAAAAACTTTTTAGAGACAAGCTTTTATTTAAATGCACTAAAAAAGAAAAAATTAATTTTAAAAATTTGGGTTCAGAATTAATAAAAGCGTGGGTCGTGACTAATAAACTATCATAGAGTTCACGACCCACGCTTTTATTAATTATGAACCTAAATTGCCTATTAAAATTATTTTTTCCTTTTTAGTGCATTTAAATAAAAGCTTGTCTCTAAAAAGTTTTTTTTACTAATATTTTTCTGTCTTGATTATATTCTCCATATGACCTAGCTGTATATCGTTTGGAATCACCATGTATAAATAGTCTTTAAACAAGCCGTGAGGTGGGTCGTTTATTAGGACTAAAGTGCGACCCTTGAGGCCCACACGACGAACTTCCCAGTTTGATAAATATTTAATAATAATAATTAAATTAGATATTACACAGAAAAGTAATCATTTTGATCATTAAAACATAATTATTAATTATTTTTAACAATAATTAAAAAAAAAAAAATAAACGGCTGAACCGATTTTTATAAAATTTATGTCGGATCAAAATGACGTTAACACGCCTCGATTGACACCCTTACGAAGTCAATATAATTTTTTATTCGCGAGATGTTGTGTAAAATCTACTTTTTAGGAGGTTATTCGGTTAAGAAAAAAGAACGGCTGAACCGATTTTGAAAAAATTTCTTTCAGATCATATTTACGTTAATACGCGTCGATTGGCACCCTAACGTAGTCGATATCATTTTTCATTCTCGAGATTTCGTCTTAGAAAGAAATGGACACATACGTACGTACGGACACACACACACACACACACAGACACATCTTTCTAAAAATAGTGTGGTGACCTTGAAACATAAAAATTTGTTATACATTTTGATTTCGATTTTCGGACCCATTATAATAATTTCCAATGGGAAGTTAAAACGTCGAATTAAAATACCCTTTTTCCCGTCTCAAAAAGCGAGAGGGAAATTCTTCTAGTTTATTCTTTAAAAAGGTATACAAGATGTGATTTGTGCGTCTATAAGCAAGTAAGTTAAGAGTTGTTTTTTTGTGCATTATCTGTCTCAAAGAGCAATGCAACGGGTTAACTAGCTAACGGAGGTAACACGAAAGAACATAACGCCATATTATATCTAGCGACATACACGTATATACAGCTAACACATTTTATCTCGCGAAACCATAAATTATTTAACTAAAAACTCTTTGTGCAAGTTTCGGAATGACGTTAGCCGTCGACGCAGTGCCTGCGCACAGCGAGGGCTTCATATATTTATTTATTTTTAACCGACTACGAAGGGTAACGTGTTCATCAAATTTGTTATCATTTTAACATTGGAAATGTTTATGTTCGTATATGGGGGCAGAGTTATGAGTTTTCGTTCAAGGCCAAAAGACAACGGTGTCGCGATCAAGTGAGGAGCAATCATGCAAAATTGAACAAGTGCAATTTTTTCGAAATGTGTTTTATATATCATGTCTAGTTAATTGAGAGATATTTGTGACGATCTGCGGTGTTATTTTTGAGCAAATGTTAATAAATACTGTAGAAAAATCCATTTAAAAGTTAAGTAATCAAGCAAAAGTGAACGCGTATATAACAGAAGAATAATAGGGTTATTCCTGACAAAACTAAACAGTGCATTGATAAATATTGTATGTATAATAAACAGTTAATTATGTTTCATACATGCTGTTATCATTTCCAATGTCCTCGATATGGTTGCAAGGATTGCGAAATCTGAGAATTTTTTTTATTTACGGTGTGTTTTTGAAGTGAAAACTTCCTTAGGCGCGTTAGGCACTCTTTGCCTGGGTACTGAAAAAATGTGAAGCGTTCGCAATTACTTCCGTAAGAATTCGCAACATACTTATATCTTAAAAACGGCCGTCTACACACTTCCACCCATAGCGCAGTTGGTTACGTCTTTGCGTTCTATGCATAGGAAGCTGGGTCGAGACCTGATGGCAGCGTACAATTTGTGGCGTTTTTTTATCTAAATTCAACATGATATTTTTTTATATATTTTTTTATTTTTGTTATATTCTTTCTTTGAAAATAATTATAATTTTTTTGAAACCAAGGTGGAATAAATTAAAAACACAATTTTAGTATTTTAGTAATAAATTATTTTTGGTTCATAATTAATGCGATATAATAGATGACACCAAAAATTAGAAAATCTGAAGTTTTCACTTCTGTCGTGTGGTCATAAGCACACACCTATTTTTTTCCCAGTAGCAACAGGATCAAAAAAAAATGTAATAAGTACTGTATTGTATTTTATTGACCCTGTTGTCAATCAGTTTGCATTTTATTGATCCTGTTGCCACTTGGAAAAAATTTCTAATTCTTCCTTCAATCATCGTCGTAAAATATCGAACACCTCGTAACTAGCTACCCTCAAACCGTCATTCTGAGTCTAAATTCTATTATGAAATGTAGTTTGTGTTTTAAACTCAATCGACCTTGAAACAAACACCCAATACTCAGTAATCGTCTGCACAAATACACACACATGCATTTATATTCCGTCTACCTACTATATAACTCATAAAATCTCGAAATTTAAATCAGTACTTCACAAAGCACGACATATTGAACAGTGCTTAGCATCATAATATTATATATAGTGTTACGAATACTCAATGTGTGATTTTTAAAAATAATTAACCACACCTGAAGATGGCAACTCGTTGCTGAAACGCGTAGTGAAAATTCACAAGACGGACATAATATAAGGTATTTCTTTATTTTATTTATTGTAGATTATAGACGCGTCGACATCTAAGGTCATTAGCGTTTTCAACTACACTAAATAACAACTATCTTAAAACTAAATAACATCACAAAACATCCATGAGCCCAGGTGGGATTCGAACCCACGGCAGTCCAGTCCAGAGGTTGCGGCACTAAGCACGCTAACTACTAGGCTATACTGCCCTCACAAGGTTCTAATAATAATAATAATAATAATAATATATTTAGCTGTAGGAGAGACCGAAGTCTATTACATTAGTCATACAAAAGATTAAAATTAATATTCATTTAGGCTATATAAGTTTTTTGACAGCAAATATTTTTTTAGGTCGTAGTTAAATTTTTTGCAATTTTTTATATTTTTCAAATGATTTGGTAATTTGTTATGCACTCGTATCATGGCGTTAGTGATACCACGATTTACAACAGTTAGCGAGCTGGTGTTTATTTTTAATTTTTCCTTATTTCTTGTACCGTATTCGTGATTATAAACATTATTTTGAAAAAATTGTGGGTTGTTCTTGACGAACTAAATGATATTCATATAGTGACTTGGAGACCCAACACTCTAAAAATGTATCATATTGAAACATTTGGCAAGTTTTAATAAAATCGGTTAATCAGTTCTTGCGTCATTTCCAAACAGACAAATTGACATTTTTACTTCCCACCTCTACTATGGTAGGGAAGTAATGGATTCAGTCCGAAAACAATATTTCGAGATTTTAACAGATTTTCACGTTTTGAGACCCTAGCAATCGTTTAAGATCATTTTCTGACTGATGTCTGTATGTGTGTGTGTATGTGTGTATGTGTGTATGTGTGTGTGTGTGTGTATGTGGTCAATTTTTCGCCTTCGATATCTTAAGAACGGAACAACATACGGGCATGCCGATTGTTCTATTGTGTTTATCAGCCTTTAACTTAGATCTGATTAGATTTTGAGTCAAATCGGTTCAGTGGATCCTGAGATATTCAAAAAAACGTCCTCAATGTCACGTATTAACATAGGTAAAAAAAAATATAAATGAATTCTAGATGTTATAATATGAAAAAAATGTAAATATTTTTTTTCTCTAAAATGTATAGTTTTCGAGAAAAAAAATATTTTACTAAAAAAAATAAAAATTGTACGTAAATCAAGGTAACCATGATTTTTGCTATATTAAGCTAGCCATCAATAGATCACCAAACAAAAAAGAGGGCCATGCTTTTTTCAAAGAATAAAAATTAAATTGTGTTTTAAAGACCACCAACAGCTAAGGTTATTTGGGCCTAGTCAAAGAATAAAAAAAAGAGTGTTTATTTTTTGCAAATATTTACTAGGTGGGAAGTATAGGACTGGTCATCAGTCGAATTTTTATTTGTATAAATAAAGTCGTGAGCCCTACACAAAAACTATGACAAGATATTACAAAACTCTTTTACAACTCGTCCTATCCTTAAAAGGACATAAAAAGTGTTGGAGGTATCTTTGTCGTCTCTCTGTATACAGTACTGTCGGTGAGACAAGTATAGTATCACCGCGTCCTTGCCTCTCTCTTTCTCTCACATACACACACACATTCTCGCACTATCTCTCCATTTATTGGGGGCCGCACGGCATGCTGCTGCTATAACAGAAAAATAACTTACAATTCTTGTTCTTTGCTCAAATTATATTTAGGTTGGTTATAGGAAAGAGTTTACTGGAGATCAGTGGCGGCGGCACTTCACTATCAAATAGGGCAGAATAATCACATTTTTGATAGACAAATTGGTTGAGGCTTTCGCGGCCAGTTGATGAGCTGGTGTTGTCCTGATTCGGGTCTATAGGCCGTCGTTGGTTGGAATTGCTTCCTAACGTTTCGCTAGCACGAGTGGCGAGCTTCTTCAGACGTCCTTCCATCTCCGATGCTGGATGTAGATCCAGCATCGGAGATGGAAGTTGATGAGCTGGTGTTGTCCTGATTCGGGTCTATAGGCCGTCGTTAGTTGGAATTGCTTCCTAACGTTTCGCTAGCACGAGTGGCGAGCTTCTTCAGAGGTCCTTCCATCTCCGATGCTGGATGTAGATCCAGCATCGGAGATGGAAGTTGATGAGCTGATGTTGTCTTGATTCGGGTCTATAGGCCGTCGCGTTGGTTGGAATTGCTTCCTAACGTTTCGCTAGCACGAGTGGCGAGCTTCTTCAGAGGTCCTTCCATCTCCAATACTGGATGTAGAATGACAAATTCTCGGGCACAGCTGTTGTATTTATACCTGTGGGTAGGGGGCGGAGCTTGTTCCGCTTCGGTTGACCTCGTGATATCGGTCGGCATTACTCGGGAGTGCCTGAGTATCGGGTTCCAGATCTGGTTGCTCAACCAGATCTGGAACCCGATACTCAGCGATCTGGTTGTGTATGCGTCAGTTCCTTATCTCGTGCTTCAATTTAAGCCTACTAGAATACCTCACTTTACGCACACGTATCGAAAATAGCTATTGTTGACGAGTTGACTCTGATAACATTTTCCTATATTGCGCTGAGAACATCGGCAGATGTAAAGGCAGTTCTCACCAACTAGAGGTACATTACATACATACATACATACGTACATACGTTTCGTTCTTCTTTCTCTATCACTGTCTTTCTAGAAGTCTCACACATTTCGGGTCTTGTTAGTGAAGATCGTTTTGCCACCCCCGGAACACACAAAGTATCGTATACACTTTTAACTACTCAGATGGCTGCAGGTTCGGATCCCGTTCGATTCTTTATAGTATTGAAAACCAGCGCGTCTGAATCTTTTTTCTGCCGCGACACGCTAGCTTGCAAATTTTAAAAAATAACCAAAAATATATCTTAGTGTTAGCTAATCTTTTTGAAGTGAAAACTTCCTTAGGCGCGTTAGGTATTCTTTGCCTGGGTAGTGAAATAAAGTGAACCGTTCGCATTCGCTTCGCATACCAAAAGCTGACGTGGCTGACATACTTATATCACAAAAACGACACGCAGTACAGTTGCACCGATAGCGTAGTCGGCAGCGTCTTTGCGTTGTATGCATAGGAATTTTGGTTCGAAACCTGCAATAACACCGTGGAATTTTTGACGTATGTTTTTTCTAAATTCTACATGATATTTATTTATATATTTTTTAATTTTTGTTTTATTCTTTCTTTGACAATAATTATAATTTTTTTGAAACCAAGGTGGAATAAATTAAAAATGTAATGTTAGTACCTATTTTAGAAAAAAATTTATTTTAGTTCATAAATGCTCTAATAGATGAAACCAAAAAAAGTAGGTGTGTGCTTATGACAGAAGTAAAAACTTCTGATTTTCTAATTTTAAAATATATATAGGTATAAGTTTTCACTTCTGTCGTGTGGTCATAAGCACACACCTACTTTTTTAAGGTTATAATAGGCAAGTAAAAATTCTCGCGCCTCCAAAAAAATGTCGCACCCATTTTTGGAGTGCCCTTTAGTTGGCGCACCACTAGTTTAATTCAATGCGTGTTGTGATACAGTTTGAGAAATGCTTCTACATCTCATATAGTAAGGCCCGATACAGTATCAAGTTAATGATAAATTTAATGTAAAAATCAAAAGTTAATGTTAAAGTTAATGTTACTTAAAAGTGATCTGTTAAAACAGTCGCACAATCAGAAACTTGACGATCGCGAGGACGATACGTGTTTGTACTTTGTAACGGGAAAAGTTCGAGGTTATGTCGACATGAAAGCGAACGACGGGCGGCGATAAAAAGTTTAGCCAGTGTCGCTGATTCTAATCCACACCTGAGTAATGAACTCCTGCGTCAGGCACAGAAGAGATGCGTGGTGTTGATAAAGAGGATGGGCTTGAAGGATAGACAAACTTTCCTTAGAAACGGCACATGTATATGATATTATACCGTGTGCTGTTCGGAGGGGAAGGACTGTTCTCTCTGTATCTGAAGTTCAACTTCATGTCGAATTGTAGAAAGTTTGTGAAATGTATAAGAAGTGCTTTTCGTCAGAGCTGTAATTTAAATTGTGTATTTACATTCTTGACAACGCTACGCAGTGCCGGATTCAGGAGGGGGGGTTTAAACTCCCCTGAAATTCCAAGTCTTCATGGTTTCCGGGCTTGTAGGCCGTGGTTCGGTGGTATTTCTACCTGACGTTTCGTCTACAACTGCGCTAGACATTCTCAAGGGCGACGTGGCAGCGGTCGAAGTGTCCTCCTTGGCGGCTCACAGGTCAGTGTGTCAGTGACTGGTGTCCTCCATTCTTTTATGCCTAGTACCAGTGTGTTCTCTGCTCGGTCGTAGTCCGTCTCTCTGTAATTGGTCAACTGCGCTGTGTGTAATGGTAGGGGTGAGTTCTCTACTCGGTCGTATTCCGTCCTTGTACGATTGGTCATTGGTTTTGTATGTCGGAGTGCTGGTGTCCAGGTTTTACTGATATTAAGGTCTTCATCTTTTCGGTTGAAATTCTGTGTGTGTTTTTGTATTTCTATGGCCTCTCTGTATATTCGTGCAGTTGTAGACGAAACGTCAGGTAGAAATACCATAGGACCACGGCCTACAAGTCCGGAAATCATGAATACTTGGAACAATGCCGGCCGTGAAAGCTTGCACATCTGGATAAAATCCCCCAAATTTTTTGGCAACGCATAGAACGCATAGAAAAGGACATCCGATTCATATCTTAGCGACATTGGGCTTTGATTTTCCATAATTTTTTTTTTCGCGTGTAAAAAATTGATTAGGTGAGATAATTATCAAAATAATGCACTTGTACATAAATATTTGGAAAAGCGCCCTCGAAATATTTTTCTAAATCCGCCCCTGAGTCGCTGCGATTATTCGATGCAAGGTCAGGTTGAATAATTGATTTCTGCTACTCTCGTTTGTTATATACCTATATTTATTTTTCTTATTATTTTTCGAAAATCTATAAGGCAAAGACTCTCAAAAATGTTTTTTTGGCATTTTCTTCAAAACTATTAAAGGTAACTTAAAAACTACGCCACTGTGCCAAATTTCATTAAGTTACCTTTAATAGTTTTGAAGAAAATGCCAAAAAACCATTTTTGTGATGACACCAACATGGTTGCCGAAACGTACTTCGAGAATTGTCGTTTTTGATGTGAAACATCTTATGTCGGGCTGTGAACAGCCGCGTGAGGGGAAATATGCAACGAAATTTCTGGTCCGCTCCTTCGCTGCTGTTCTCTCCACCACCGCGGCACTGGCTCAGACATGCATTGTAGCACACGCGGTGTTACAGTGCAGTATAGCACACGCGGTGTTACAGTGCAGTGATATAGGATTACGTCAGCATAACAATTAGTTGCTGCTTTTGAGAGTGCGTATAAATATGACACGAGGCGAGGCTCTGTCTTAATCTTACAGTGGGTGCCAACTGTTACGATGCTAGAAAATGAAACAGAAAATTCTACAGTTTCAATTGTTGAATTGAATTGAATTGAATTGTGGATTATAGACGCTCGACAACAAAGGTCATTAGCGTGTTTCAATTGTTGCTTGCGATGATAATGAATAAATTAAAATTTTATGGTAAAAAAAATATTTATGGTAAAAAAATATATACTACTACATAGAGAATACCACCGAGTTCAAAAACGTTTTCTTTGATGTTTCACATCTGTCGGGGGTCCCGAGACCCACACCCTTTTTTTTCAATATTTCGTTTTACAACTTGCATTCTAATTTCGCACTGTAACTGGACAATTTTTCTCAGAGGTACGATACAATTATCACATGGCTAGGGACTAGGGAGACGTACAATGCAAAAGTTTGAGAACTACAGAGTTGGACGACATTTTAATCACAACAAGATACCTTCCCCTGTATGCATTTAACAAGTTGGCTGAGTCAATATCACCCTATTTAACGAGCCAACTTTTATGCAAGATAAAGAGCTCGCACCGGCAAAAGCACTGTTTTGTATTATACAGGGTGAGTTCGACCACCCGTATCAGTCGTTTTTTTCGAAAACGGTTAGTCGTAGAGAGTTGTGTCAAAAATTTGTATTATAAAAGCCCTAATAAAGAATCGAATGGTGATAATTTTTTTTTCCGGGGAGGTCGGCTTCCCTATTAGTTTGCTCCAGAATGTCCAGAACTCCGGAATTATAAATGTAACGATAGGTCGAAAGTGGTATTGTTGAAAAGATCTTTAAAAAATAAGCAAGTTTTGTAGGAACATTTTTTTTATTACTGCCACTCCTGTTAAGTAATATTTGTTTGAAATTACTAAATTAAAATGTCATAATAACGAACTTCTTAAAAGTCCGCATTTAAAATCTAGTTACCTATCTATCGATCCTTAAACACTGAAGAAGTACACTCACAGTATAACCAGAAGAGCTCAGTAGTATGTATTAAAGAGTAAATGGAAGAGAGTTTGAACACTTGTGACAATGTCTAAGGTTGCTAGATTTTTAATGCCGACTTCGATTGTTATTATGAAATTTTGGTTAAATAATTTCAAACGATTGTTACTTAACAGGGGTGGCAGTAATTAAATAATTTTTCCTACAAAACTTGCCTATTTTTTAAAGAGCTTTTCAACAGCACCACTTTCAACCTATCGTGCTTTCTAAAATTCCGGAGTTTTGAACACATAATAATTTATATTTATACTTATAGAAATTTACAGGGGTGGCAGTAATAAAAAAAATGTTCCTACAAAACTTGCTTATTTTTTAAAGATCTTTTCAACAATACCACTTTCGACCTATCGTTACATTTATAATTCCGGAGTTCTGGACATTCTGGAGCAAACTAATAGGGAAGCCGACCTTCCCGGGAAAAAAAATTATCACCATTCGATTCTTTATTAGGGCTTTTATAATACAAATTTTTGACACAACTCTCTACGACTAACCGTTTTCGAAAAAAACGACTGATACGGGTGGTCGAACTCACCCTGTATATACTTTTCTTCGACAATGATTCTTCTTCAGACGCATCTTTGTTAAGATCACAATAATGAACAAGCGATTTGTTGAGACGATATGCTAATGAGTTGCGAGCAACATATTGCGTTACAAGAAACAATTGCGAATTGAAAGCCGTTTTCTAAACTTAGGCAAGTAATAGACGAGCGTACAACACGTCGCATGTCGTACGCTTTACTCTGCCGTTGTCACTCGGCTGCAGCACGCCATAAGGAAGGATATTATGTCTTTCATTTTTATTTATTTATTGTAAATTATAGACGCGTCGACAACTTAGGTCATTAGCGTCTTTATTACATTAAATAACATAACTCACTTAAAACTAAATAACATCACAAAACATCCATGAGCGGAGGCGGGATTCAAACCCACGACAGTCTGATCCAGAGACCGTGACGCTAACCACTGGACCACACTGTCCTCATTATGTCTTTCAGTCTATGTATGTGTGTGAGAGGACGGTGTGGTGTAATGGTCAGCGTGCTGATCTTTGGAGTAGACTGTCGTGGGCTCGAATCCCACTTCTACTCATAAATATTTTTTTAACCGACTTCAAAAAAAGGAGGTGGTTCTCAATTCGGTCATTTGTAAACCGATTTGGAAAATTATTTTTTTGTTTGAAAGGATATATTTTCAGATTAGTCCCATAGAAATTTCATCGAAATCGGTTGAGTAGTTCGGCTGATTTTAATAAAAGTGAGTAACGGCGTGTGATTCTTTGAGTTAAATGTCAGTTTTTGACACATCAGACGACGTAAGAAAGTCGGTTTAATAAAAGTAAGTAGCGGCGTGTGATTCCTTTA
This sequence comes from Mongoloraphidia duomilia, assembly GCA_039654895.1. Lineage (NCBI taxonomy): Eukaryota > Metazoa > Arthropoda > Insecta > Raphidioptera > Raphidiidae > Mongoloraphidia > Mongoloraphidia duomilia. The sequence continues at coordinate 2,351,292 of CM077526.1, forward strand.
AGGTAAATGTCACTTTTTGAAAAAAAAATTAAAAAATAAAAAAACTTTTTAACAAAAAATAACCTCTTTAAAAAAGTCACTAAAGAGAGGAAAATAATGAAGTTTTGAGGTCTGCGCCAATTTAGAAAAATATGAAGTCGGTTAAAAAGTATAGTAGGTACCTATAATGATCTTCTTTTTAACCGACTTGATATTTTATTAAATTGGCGCAGACCTCAAAATTTCATTATTTTCCTCTTTTTAGTGGCTTTCTGAAGGAGGTTTTTTTTGTTAAAAAGTTTTTTCGTAATGTCGTTTCGACGTAGCTTTGATATTTAATGATACTGGCCAGATCATCTTACTAACATCATCCTCCACTCCCTCTGCTTAATTTATGCAAAAATCTAGAGATTAATTATCTATTTTAAAAAAGGTCATTATCAATCTCAGAGCTGATAAAATTTCGAATAGATCACGTATTTAAAAAAATCTTTAATTATTACTAGTGTTGCCGTCTAGACAAGACAAGACTTCACTCAAGTCTTGTCTTGAAATATCAAGACTTCACTAAGTCTAAGTCTAGATTAACAAACTCTTGTCTTGCCTAATATCAAGACTCTAGATTATTTTCAAGACTCTAGATTAGTAGTAGTAGGTAAAGTAAACCTATATCTAGACTCTTGAAAATTGTCTAGAGTTTTGGCAAGAGTCTTGATCTAGATAAAGTCTTGTCTTGTCTTGAAAATTTCTAGACAAAACTTGTCTTGTCTTGAAAATCTAGACAAGATAAGACAAGAGTCTAGAAAGTCTAGATCTAGACGGCAACACTAATTATTACTGTGCCTGAGTTCACGAAAACGTCACCTCGCGTCGTCGCCTTGGAAACCCGTGACTAAAACCTAATATCTTCTTCAACCTCTCCACAAAATCTCCTATGTTAATAAGTTTTTCCTCTATTTTTCCTATTTCGCCTAGGCTAATACGTATGTATTGGAGTTCGAACAGCTGTATCGTATCCGAATTGTACATAGCTTTGTCGATTATGTTAACAAAATGACGACGGGTTTTTCAATTCCATTATTCAGTTATGAAATATTCACCAAGTGGAAACAGGAGAGTGCATTTTGCAAATTGCTATTTAATTGAAATGGTTAATTCAAACTACTTTTCTGTCGTTTTCCTTTCGCCTTGGCCGGATCTCGCAGAAAACTTGCGGATGGAATATCATCGTTTGCTCGCTCGTCGATCCGGCTCAGAACTTTACTATGTCCGAATAAATAATAAGAAATTTTATTGTATAAAGATAACATCTTGCTTTGACAGTTTGCATTCAAATAGTCGACTACTCGCAAAAGTGTCAGTGTGTTTATCAACGTGAAATATGCTATATATAAGAAGAGATCGGTTTCCACTCTCAGTGCAACCCTGTGGAGAAATCGGTAACTCACCTAGCCGGAAACTGGGGCTAATTAAACAGGGTTTCTATAGTGCCAACGACAGTGGTCATTGTGATTTTTTCTTAGATATAGCTCAAAAAAAAAATCATGGCAGCTTAGCTGTCTGAGATATTGTATTATCTTCACCTCTGAATTGTTATGTGAATACATATGGTGTGGATATGAAGAAGTTTTAAATCGATCTGATTCTATCATATACCATAACGTCTTTTGACAAGGTGGAGGTTTTACTGAACCTCTAACAATTATTAAATATAAATTAACAAATTCAACACCAATGTAGGGGGCAGTATAGCCTAGTGGTTAGCATGCTTGGCTCCGCAACCTCTAGACTGGACTGCGTGGGTTTGAATCCCACCTGCGCTCATGGATGTTTTGTGATGTTATTTAGTTTTAAGTTAGTTGTTATTTAGTGTAGTTGAAAGACGCTAATGACTTTAGATGTCGACGCGTCTATAATCTACAATAAATAAAAACACCAATGTAACCACTATAACATAAATAATTAACAACATTTTTTCGAACACAACATAAATTATACACTTGTTTTCTCATTCTGACAGCCCTCAATCCGAACGAATGCCTGATGTCCGGATAAATACTTATTATGACGTGTGTTTGTTGGCCAGTCCCTAGCAGGTGCGGACTGACTATATTTTTTCAGGGACGCTAACATTTGTAGGGTCCTGAGAGGGAGACTAGAGTTATTTGTTCGGATTGGGAAATGGAAGGGCTAGGGTCTTCTACAATTTCGGTGGCCCGGGACGCTTAACGCCTCTGTGTGCTAAAGCATCGGGGAAAACAAATAGGGAGCCACAATTATTATTTTTAATCTGTCGGATCATCGGATACTGACGACCCTTTCGGTAATTTTTTGAATTGTCTTCGTATGTCATCAACTACATATACTTACCTAAATTAAAAAAAAATACAACCGAATTGAGAACCACCTCCTTTTTTGAAGTCGGTTAATAAACTTGACTTCAAAATGTCGGTCGTCATAGGGTGCTAGAGTTCATCCTTAATTTTTCAATTTCCAACAGATAAAAAATAATAATAATTGTGACACCTTGTTTGTATGTTCCAATGCTAACACACACAGACAAATGTGTATTCAATACATAAGAAATCTGACGGTCGACTCTGGGACTAATATAGTCCTTGGCATATAGACTTAGAACCTAATTAATTAATGTAATAAGTCCGGTTATGATATCGTTATGAACAGAGCCCGTAAGTAGCAATCATCAGTTGCTATTTGCTGTGGTTAGTTGTAATAGTATGTTGCCGCTATGCATCAACTAGAAACTACATAGGATGCACTCTTACCAGGATCAACTCTGGCATATCATCAGTATACACTACACACCAGAGGTTCCCTAACGCCTTGGGGCGCCGAGGCGCTATCTCACGGAAACGAATCCAGAACTCCGAAAAGAAATCATTTCGAGCTGGTGTTGTCCTGATTCGGGTCTATAGACCGTCGTTGGTTGGAATTGCTTCCTAACGTTTCGCTAGCACGAGTGGCGAGCTTCTGCAGAGGTCCTTCTATCTCCGATGCTGGATCTACATCCAGCATCGGAGATGGAATCAGGACAACACCAGCTCATCAACTTCCATCTCCGATGCTGGATCTACGCCTTGGGGCGTCGAGGCGCTATCTCACGGAAACGAATCCAGAACTCCGAAAAGAAATCATTTCGAGCTGGTGTTGTCCTGATTCGGGTCTATAGGCCGTCGTTGGTTGGAATTGCTTCCTAACGTTTCGCTAGCATGAGTGGCGAGCTTCTTCAGAGGTCCTTCCATCTCCGATGCTGGATCTAGTGTTGATAAATGATAAATTGAGCTGGTGTTGTCCTGATTCGGGTCTATAGACCGTCGTTGGTTGGAATTGCTTCCTAACGTTTCGCTAGCACGAGTGGCGAGCTTCTTCAGAGGTTCTTCCATCTCCCATGCTGGATGTAGAATTCTACAGAAATCATTTTACCGAAAATTGTAGGGCTAACTTAACATCCCCCAATGCTTTTATAATTTATAGATTCATAGTATTATAAAAGCATGAGTCGCGACTAAAAATCTATCATAGAGTTTACAACCCACGCTTTTATAATTATGAACCTGAACTATTAAATAGGTATCATTTTTCCAACATTTTAATAAAAGCTTGTCTTTGAAAAGTATTTTTACTTGGAAATATTTTTTTATATTTCAAACACATAATATGATATTTTGAAATTTCCCACTTCTTGAGTAAAACAGATATATTATTATATTGTCTGCTACCAGAGGCGCACCACTACCGCCCGATTCTCACTACCCCTCCCCTCTCTTCCAGCAGATATGACCGTGTTGCGTCGCGGAAAATGAAACTTGTATTTTAACATTAATTAAAGTTGACTGAGGGACACACATACACACAAACAGCTATAATATACTATACATGTATATGGGACTGGTCCGCTTCGTTTACACTTTATCACGTGCCTATATACAGGCTGGCTCATAAATATATAAAGGGTTTGGCAATCAGTACTGGAGGTTTTAAACCACCTAATATATGGTTATTGTTGAAATGTAAGAAATAACAACGACTTTCTCTTTAATTTCAGTATCTGCTTTTTATTAATTTACGCTATTTTTTGAAAATAGTATCTCTTAAGTGAGCGCCATTGCAGTTTAAACATTCTTGGCATCTCAAGTTGTCCATTACTCTTCGTAATAAATCAGGTCCAATATTTCTAATTTCATCTCGAATTGCGTTTTTCAGATCTTGAAGTGTGCATGGACGCTACCATGCACTCGGAACTGACCCACCCAATTCAAAATTGTGTCCCGTTTTGGTATTTTTCCGTGCCTGGCAACTTCAAATTCACGCCAAAAATTCCTTTGAGTCTGCACAATGCTCTGTGTTCGAATAAAATTTTCAACAATGAAAGCACGCTGATTTACTAGAAAATGATCCATAACTGGACAAATTGCATGAAATAAGTTTAATAATTACGGGCAACTGACAGTCGTACGTCAATTATTTTTCATTTCATAGGCTACTCGAATCTGATTGCCGGACCCTTTATATATGTGTTATCTTTTGATTGAAGACGCGTACGGAATTTTGATTAGGGTACGTAATTCATATTTAATTTTAATTGCATTGCTGGTTTACGAGAGTATGTCGTCCGATTTATATAATAGATAAATAAATACACAATCTACTCCACACTGTAAAAAATGGATGTAAAAATACTTTGAAAGTTAAGGTAGAATTTACTCGATTTTCTAAGTGATTTTACATTATTATTTATTTTTACACAGAAAACTTCATAAAAACTTGGACTTTTACTGTAAACTTAAACAAATTTGTGATTTTTACATAAAGTAAATTAAAATTACATAATTTGTGTAATATTCCAATAAAATGTGTAAAAATTACAAAATAAAATGTATAGTTACATATATAAAATGGATGAATACAAAACAAATTAATGTAAAATTAGTAACCACTCATGCGCATTGTGTTTTTATGGAATCTACGCGATGTGCAGGCGATACCTGTTTGCGACGCCATTGTCTCTTTGTGTGCCTATTACCAGATTAATCGCTGGCTACAAATGGACTATCGATAATCTATGTAATCGGCCTTCTCATTTCTTACAGTGCATTTAGGAACAGCCGATAGATTCTTCTCTGATGCGTACAGAACTATATAGAAGCTTTCGCCCTCATAGTACCTGTTCCATTCTACAATGCATTTGCTCTATGAAAAGGAACATACAATTTACATACACATATTATAATTAAATAACTTTGGTGCCAGCATGAAAGAGACATATACATTGTATAGCTCTATGTATCTATTTCTATCTCACTCAGACGCTAATCAATAACCTGTAGCTTGACGACGCGACAGTTAAATATTATGGATTTCACATGTGGATATACGGAAATGAAACTCGTTCGAATTGCGTGCGACACAATTAACTATTGTTGTGCTCTTGGCTATACAGGATAGCCTGTTGCTTTTAACCTTTGTTGCCCTGAAATGTCATGCAGTTCGGTATTCAATTTTTAGTGGGAATAAACGCTCCCAGGAACCCGAGCTCGTACCAGTCGGTTTGTGTATGCCGGCTGGCGGATTCTAATACTCAAATGGATTATTTGTTGTGTTGAAGACGCTAATGATCTGAGAAAAGAAAAGAAAACATTATTTATACTGATTTTTTTTTTTTGAGAAAGGGAACAATTTTTGGGCTTACAAACCTTCGCGAAATTTTAACTTAAAAATATATAAATATTCTATAGTAGGTAAACAAAAGTCGAATTCAGTAAATTCTTGTTGAATAATCGCTAAAATAAAGCAATATGTTTTGACACGATTGATGATAAAACTCGACGTTTACATATCAAACGAAACTTAGAAATGTAGGTAATAATTTAGAAATGTTTGTATAATTTCCAACTCGTGGTCGCTAATGACCTAAGTTGTCGACGCGTCTATAATTTATTTTTTTCCAACTCGTGGACTAAACTGTTTAGTCGTGGACACAATAATTGTGTGTATGTGACAGGCTTTATGTGAAATTCACTGTTATGTAATATATTCCTTTTCTTTTGTTAATACTATTTTTATAGTCTATACACAAAAGAAGAATTATATTATTACACAAACGGGCGACAGTCATTTGTCAAATCGTACATCGGAAACCACATTGTATAAATAACGACAGTAAATTATTATACGTATAGATAAATTTGACAGAAGCGTAAAAATTTACATTTATTGTAATTTGTAAATAATTTTCCGGTAAACGAAGCGCAAAGTAAATATTGGCTTTATTATCATCGACTAACGAGCTTTACTGACCGTTTTGTGGTCAACTGAAAATGAAGCGCAACAGCTGTGTTCCATTATTATTATTTTATAATATATTAACAATAATTTTTGTTCAACACCCGCAAGAAATATGTAATTTCGTGGCTCTACTGAGAGTGGACGAAATAATGAATTCTCTGACTGTATAGACGTAGAGAGTGGGTGAAATGCCATTTCACTGCTATTTCGCCCACGCTCATTACGGGGAACGTTTACGCAAGTGTTGATAGTTTCGTCAATCAATCAGGTCACCCATTATTTCGCCCACGCTCAGCAGGGCCACGAAATGACATATTTCTTGCGGTAGTTTAACAAAATATTGTGTGCGACTATTGGTCGAAAGAGGAGATTCCACCTGTCTTTCCAACACCATAGGTATGCACAGTAATGTGGATCTAGTGTGGGTGTATGGCTTGAATGATCTCCCTCGAGGACCAGTTTTCCGGATAAAAAGAAGCCTAGATGTCCTTTATCGCGGGCTTCAAGTAATCTATTTGCCAATTTTCGTCGAAGTGGGTTGAGTGCTTAAGATAATTATTCCTTCGCCTAGTATGGTAGGCTTCCCAACAGGACATTATGCCTTGAAAGAAGACCTACATTCGACCACCCCTCGTACATCTGCCAGCGGGGACTTGTTAAACACGTTTGCGGCAGGCACTTCTATACCGGTAATGATATTTAATGGCATGACTCCTGTTTAATTTTTGACTATATTTGTGGGTCAATTCGACCAGCCCTCGTACATCTGCCAGCAGGGACTTGTTACACAGGTTTGCGGCGGGTACTTCCATACCGGTAATGATCTTTAATGGTATGACGCGTGTGTGTGTCCATTCCACGGACCGCACGCGTGTAAATATTACATACGTACGGCGAGGATGGGAGAGAGGAGAGATGTCGGGGCACGCACTCTGCAACTCTCCAACATCAATTAACCAACAACAACAACAACACCGCTGCCACTACTAACACAAACTATACCATCTCTCTTTCTTTGTCAATCTCTCTCTCTCCCTCTCTCTACACTTTAGTAATAATTTCATATTATGTACTGGCAGACACTAATTTCACTACGTTATAATAATTATAGTTATGTATTTACTTCAGTTAACAGAATTGTCCAGGATTTCATAACGAAAATAATTTGCGTAAACTAAAAACTTTATACAGTTATAGAGCAAGAGCTAGTGACAATTTTTTGGTGTTATTTATTCAAGGTCTTATTTTTGTGAAGATGTTGAAGGAGGCATATTAAAGTGCCCTGAGTAAGGGATTTTGCTAAATAGCGGCACTGCAGGCTAGGGATGCAGACGCGCTCCAAAATGTAAGAAAAGAAATGGTCACAATTATTATTGCTTCAAGGCTGAAATTGTTTGTATAGCTTGTCGGTGAACCCAATAATGCCATTATAACATTTGTAGATCGATTGGTCAGTATTAAAGCGGTGGCAGTTCACCCTAAACGTGTCATGTACCCGACGAAATTTATATTATTAGTTTAAGGTTCAAATTTTAATATGTTGTTACGGCGACTGTTTTAAGCATATATTTCAATTTGCAGAACAAAATGTCGGTATTAACCCCCTCTCTTAGAGGGAAACTTGCTTGCCTAGGTGTTTGTATCGTCCTGCAAGGGGAGTTAATACCGACATTTTGTTCTATTTCTTGACTTACAATTTTTATAGAGATCATAATGGCCTAGGAATCCTAAAAAACTGATAAGAAACTAGGGGAACACAATAGATCATTTAGGTCGCGGTGGCTTCCTTCGGGACCGCTAACATTTAAATCTTAAATCTTAATGGCCTGAAGATATAAATTATCTGAAAATTCTCTAGCTACTGGTAATTTTTTACATAAAATTCCTGAACTTACAGTGGCGCAGTATAGCTGAAAGCTATGTTTTCAATTAAAATCATTCCCTTTCAGCGTACAAAGCGAGACAACAACTATACGATTCGAGAGAGACAACAGACAACAAATGGATCGGAGTGCAGCGTCGTTACCCTGAAGGGCAGACATTTTTTAATTAATCCTTCTAATCTATTTGAAGCTCAGATGGTGTACAGATGATTAAATCCCTAAACGATTTGATCGCCGTTAACTCGTGTATATACTACGTTCCTCGTAAGAATATACAGGGTGTTTCATAATATATGCGCAGGACTTCAGGATGTGATAGCTCGTCCAAAAATATGAAAAAAAAGTTTCTATTAACTTACCCTCTAAAATGCACCATTTTACACCCACTACCCCTTCAAAACCTTCACCAATTATGACTTTAAAAAAAAAATTCCTCACAAAACATAGCTTATTATGAGTAGAAAATGCTTACAAAAGCTGTTTTCTGTACGATAAACGGTTCCGGAGATATTCGCAAAAAACGAAATTTTTTTTTCAATTTCAACACCCTGTGTCTCTAAAATGGTGCATTTTAGAGGGTAAGTTAATAGAAACTTTTTTTCATATTTTTGGTCGAGCTATCACATCCTGAAGTCCTGCGCATATATTATGAAACACCCTGTATATGGCATGCCGCTTTACTTTTTAAAAAAGGAATTAAACTACGTAGTTTAAATGTTTTAAAAAGTAAAATGGCGCGCATATAATTAGTAAAATGGCGTGCCATCGGAATTAAAATATATAGTTTAATTCAGTTTAATACAGCATTGCTGAATGTAATTGAAATACAAGATAGATAGGTACTTCAATTTTTCAAAAGTATTTGAACAGAACTTACAAAATACTTCAATTTTTCAAAAGTATTTGTAATAGAGAGTACAAAATACTTCAATACTTCAAAAGTATTTGAAATAGAAAAAACTTCAATTTTTAAAAGTATTTGAAACACAAAATAGGTCTTAAATTTTTCAAAAGTATTTATTGAATTACAAAATATTAAATAGTGCATATATTGTTAGTAATTTATTGCGGTTTCTGGCTTATATATGATAGACAAAAGTCACAAATGGCTAATAATTGATAGTTATAGGTTGAAAGTGGTTGTAATCCGAAAGTATTTCAACAGCAAAATATGAGATACTTTTATTTTCAAAAAGTATTTCAACTAAGTACAAAATACAAAATACTTTCATGTCCATAAAGTATTTCAAATACCAAATACAAAATACTTTTTTCCGATGTATTTGAATTACACAAGAAAATACTTCAATTGTAATTGAAATACGTATTTCAAATACATGTAGTTGAAATACCGCCCATAGTCCTGCACGAAACGCAGTATAATTTGTACAGTACGTTCAAATTGTGATGGCACAATAACTATAATGTTTTACCGAAGGTAATTTTCTTATTTGAAACTTTGAATACGAATAATAATTAAATTTTACGATACCGATTAGAATTAATCGCTTTTGATAATCGTACTCGATAGAACATTAATAAAATCGTGAAGTCATGTATGGTTAGTCAATAACTTGAATGTGCTTTGCACAGTGCTTTTTGTGTTGTAAGCTCACCGTACAACCGTGCAGCTTTGTTGTTTTCGGTTTTGTTATATCTAAAGAGAGAATACCTTTGAATCGGACAAAACCTTCTCACGGCTTCGTTTCGTTCGCGCGCTGATTTACGATCCAACTGCTTATATGTTTGAACTGCTTCAGCGTATTGCAGTCACGAAGTGCATTATTTTTAATTTCGTTAAATCGAATGTTTCGAACGCTTCAATTAAACTACTTTTAATATTCATTCATTTTCGGACTTTTTTCGGCCATATGATAGCGCCACTAGATTCATAGATTCATTCATTTTATTTATTAACTTCCCATTGGAAGTTATTGTAATGGGTCCGAAAATCGAAATCAAAATGTATAACAAATTTTTATGTTTCAAGGTCACTACACTATTTTTAGAAAGATGTCTGTGTGTGTGTACGTATGTGCGTATGTGTCCATTTCTTTCTAAGACGAAATCTCGAGAATGAAAAATGATATCGACTACGTTAGGGTGCTAATCGACGCGTATTAACGTAAATATTATCTGAAAGAAATTTTTTCAAAATCGGTTCAGCCATTATTTTTTTTTATCTAAATAGACTCCAAAAAAGTAGATTTTACACAATATCTCGCGAATAAAAAATTATATCGACTCCGTAAGGGTGTCAATCGAGGCGTGTTAACGTCATTTTGATCCGACATAAATTTTATAAAAATCGGTTCAGCCGTTTTTTTTAAAATTATGTTTTATTGATTAAAATGATTACTTTTCTGTGTAATATTTAATTTAATTATTATTATTAAACATTTATCAAACTGGGATGTTCGTCGTGTGGACCTCAAAGGTCGCACTTTAGTCCTAATAAACGACCTCACGGCTTGTAAGGTTTTTGACCACTTCCCCTGTTTCCGTTACAGCTAATATGTCTAAAATACCACCCCAGTATGAGGCATTAGACGTTATTCAAGTCAAAAATAATAGCCTTCATTCAATCAAATTGTTGAGCAAAATTTGTGGTTTTTTAATCTATTGTTAATTGCTGACTATAGCAGCGTGGTTGTTGAAACCAGCCAAATAGGACGGGCTACGGGGCAACACAAAACAACTTCGACATCGGCATGCCGGTGTATTTCTATGGAGGATTGACTCTAGTGTGCACTTAAAAACAGACATTGCCACCACGATAGATGTGTGTGCATCTCGATACGAGCGCAGTAGCGCACGCAAATATCCGCCATCCTACCCGTTACTTCCACCAACACGAATAATGTTTGTACAGGAAACGGAAATTTGCATTACCCATTTTAAACAGCTTATAAAAATTGATTAACTTAAACAATAAAATAAACAAGCCGTGAGATGGGCTGTTTATTAGGACTAAAGTGCGACCCTTGAGGTCCACACGACGAACTTCCCAGTTTGATAAATATTTAATAATAATAATAAAATTAGATATTACACAGAAAAGTAATCATTTTAATCATTAAAACATAATTATTATTTATTTTTAACAATAATTAAAAAAAAAAAAAAACAACGGCTGAACCGATTTTTATAAAATTTCTGTCAGATCAAAATGACGTTAACACACGTTAACTCGATTGGCATCCTTACGAAGTCGATATAATTTTTTATTCGCGAGATATTGTGTAAAATCTACTTTTTTTAGAGTCTATTTGGTTAAGAAAAAAGAACGGCTGAACCGATTTTGAAAAAATTTCTTTCAGATCATATATACGTTAATACGCGTCGATTGGCACGCTAACGTAGTCGATATCATTTTTCATTCTCGAGATTTCGTCTTAGAATAAATGGACACATACGTACGTACACTGTTGAAGTTTGCTTCCATTTAAAAATTATTTTAATATATTTGCCCTAAACTTGTTCAGGAATTAAAAAAATATTTTTTTTTGCAAATCTACGCCACTGTAAAATCAGCCACAACTTTATACACTATATGCAAAATAGTAAAAACTAATCCTCAGCGGACAAATAGTATTTTATTGATCTGCGCAGTTTACATAAACAAAATTGCTTTCGCCGAAAGATAAATTAAAAATAAATAAAATTCTAAAACACACATTGATTCCTTAGACGAAACTAACTCGTATTTTGTAAAGTAAGTAATTCGTGCGGGGGCATACTAAGTTGCGACAAGGTGGGCCCCGTCTCAGAATGTGAGGGCCTCGTTCGTCATCCCACGTCGAGTATACATTACAAGTACACGACCATTTGGTGCGATAGTTTGTCTGTTAACACAAACCATTGTTGTGGTTATTGTTGCAATAACTTTCTCCTCTAACAATAATCTATGCAAATTGTAATATTATGCTAATGAAAATTTATACGTTCAAATCCCCATGTTTTGTATAAACAGGCAACTCTGTGTTGCTATGCATGTCTCTGTCTAACGCAAACCGTCAAATCTGTGTGTTCATCTCACTCGCACCTGCTAGCACTCTGAATTCTAAATCATTTAATCGTATTACAGTGTACAGTTTGCACGCATGTCTGTGGCGCTGTTGTTACGAGCGATGCGACACAAATTGTCATGCGTACTGTATAATTCTCACTAGTGATTAGACTTGATCTACGGTTTCGGTTATCTTAAAAGAGACCTGCGTTTCACCCATTCCAAAAGATGGCACCACCATATGCATTTTAATCCAATCTTTCTCACAACAAAGCAGCTTTAATATTGAAAGTATAGTCAATTTGTGTGATTAGTAAGATTCTATAGGTGATATTCTTGGTATTAAACATTTTTGAGTTCATGTTTTGAAATGAACAAAAGTTGGATTGAAGATTGAATTTGAAATATTTTTTTCAATGAAGAGACATTTTGAGGCATTTAATAAATAAATTGGAAGACAACAAATGGATATGCTGAAGTTCAAGACGAAATTGTTAATAATAATAGCAGAATATTTAATAAGTAACTCATGACAGATACTGTAACTGTGGCTGCTATTAATAACTAAGAAAGTGTAGCTATTGTCTAAGAGAGGGGGTTACATTTGTTTTGTTTACATCGGTCTAAATATCAGTCTTGAATTTCGTGTTCAGTTCGTGTTTTTCAAAGAATTTGTGATTAATTGTGTTCCAAGCATCGATGCTGTAAAGTCGATGCGGTAAAGTGTAAGCAAGGGGTGACGTGCATTGGCTTATTTTTCGTTCAGAGTTCTCTATATGCTAGTACTCAAACTACTCAACATATTTTAAAAAAATAGACTGTTTTTTAACCGACTTCAAAAAAAAGAGGTGGTTCTCAATTCGGTTGTATTTTTTTTTTATGCTTGTTACCTCAGAACTCCGTCATTTATAAACCGATTTGGAATTTTTTTTTATTTGAAAGGATATACTTTCAGATTGGTCTCATAGAAATTTCATCAAAAGTCGGTTTAATAAAAGTGAGTAACGGCGTGTGATTCCTTTAAGGTAAATGTCACTTTTTGACACTAAAAAGTAAAAAATAAAAAACTTTTTAACAAAAAAAAAACCTCCTTCAAAAAGCCACTAAAAAGAGGAAAATAATGAAATTTTGAGGTCTGCGCCAATTTAATAAAATATGAAGCTGCAGTTAAAAATAAGATATTAATCACTATACTATACTTTTTACCCGACTTCATATTTTATTAAATTGGCGCAGACCTCAAAATTTCATTTTTTTCCACTTTTTAGTGACTTTTTGAAGGAGGTTTTTTCTTTTGTTAAAAAGTTTTTTGTTAGATTGTATAAACGTGGCAAAGATGCCTACCACTTATAATTTTTTAATTTATCGTCGATGCAAAGAACCATTTGAGGAGGAGGGGGGGCAGTAAAGATGTTTACACATCAAAAACTAACTGAATTTTTAAGAAAAATTCGGCATAGACCACTTTGACTTTTGACCAGAGATATAATTACTGCACGCAGCCCGTTCACAAGCGAATTTCTCACTGAAACTCCGAGCATTAGTTTAACACGGCCGAGGGCTTGTTGTGTATAAATTACACATATTATATAACATGCATCACGTTGTGCTACGTGTTTATGAAGATATTTTTTTTATTAACTGCAATAAAAAGTTTAGATTTTAACTTTCAAATGCGAAGAAACAACGGTTTAATTTTTAAGACCGTCTGCTGCAGTTTCCTGTTTTATATTTTGTACTAATTTTTACCAGCGATTTCGTTCGCGTTCAGACTATTTCTCTACCGAAAGTTTCCCCTGCACTCTTCATTTCATTTATGAAATATTCTTAAAATTCCAAGTCTTCATGTTTTCCGGGTTTGTAGGCCGTGGTCCGGTGGTATTTCTACCTGACGTTTCGTCTACAACTGCGGTAGACATTCTCAAAGGCGATGTGTCAGCGGTCGAAGTATCCTCCTTGGCGGCTCACAGGTCAGTGACCAATCGTACAAAGATGAAATACGACCAAGTAGAGAACTCACCCCCACTACTACACTCTGCGCAGTTGACCAATTACAAAGAGACGGTATACGACCGAACAGAGAACACACTGGTACTAGGCATAAAAGAAGGGAGGACACCAGTCACTGACACACTGACCTGTGAGCCACCAAGGAGGACACTTCGACCGCTGCCACATCGCCGCCTTTGAGAATGTCTACTGCAGTTGTAGACGAAACGTCAGGTAGAAATACCACCGGACCACGGCCTACAAGCCCGGAAACCATGAAGAATTGGAACAATGCCGGCCGTGAAAGCTTGCACACCTGGATTCTTAAAATTGCCCTAAAATGAATGAGAATATAGGGATACCAGCTAACTTGGTTGCTCTGTCTCATACGTGGAATTAAAATTTTGGATTTTATGTTGAAAAGAAACACGCCATATGTCATTCTTAAATTACTTTTGTTCATGCACACCAAAACCGCTCCATACATATTTTTAAGTGTGATTACCCGATGTTCGTGGTAGGTACTTCCAGTACCTATGTTGTGTTCTTTAACCCTGCAGCAACATCGCGTGCCTGTCTCTGTACTTGTGACTGATATATCGGGAAGAAGGAGGACGAAAGCAGGGGTGTGGGCGTGTCTGGATAACGGTCGTTACGGGTTCGGCGGGAATGTTTATGGGCCAACTAAGAGAAGAGAGAGAAAACGCTGTATGTATTTATGGTATGGCTTACAAGGAATGATAACGGCTCTACTTTACCGACCAGCGTGTAGAGGTGCACTATATGTACTGATAAACAATACACTCACACTTTGATACGTGCGCGCGCGAGACGGCAACATCGGAATGTGACTGATGGATAGCGAGCGATTGATCGCTCGAGGCGAATAGATTAACCGCTCTAATGAAGCTGTAAAAAAATTTATGTATAACTGTTAGAATTCAATTTTCACAAACACAATGTCGTTTATTTCATTTCAATATGTTATAAGTATTGTAACAAAACTGTTTTCTCCGTGGGCGGAATAAATATTTATTTAGTATAATTAACAATTCAATAACAATAAACGCAACAACTATATGTCAATTCTAACAATCAACACGATAATAATAACGAACAGTAATTCTTAAACAAAGTGAAGCACTTCAATAACACTGAACAATAACTATTTATATACTGTATTTATGTTCGCAATTCAACTCGACACTGATTCACGACTGACTGCCTGACTTCATCGTACTTCGCTTATATAGCCTGTAAAACGACTTTTATTTTATTTAAAAATAATACCCATTTAATTTCGAGTTGAATCCAGTATTTCATAAATACTTATTTAATTTTCTTTTCAAGTCAAGTAGTACAGAAAGAAAACGTTTGGATACTTAAAATAGACTGTTAAACACAATACCCTCCTTTGCTTCGCAGTTGGGTAAAAATGTTTAGATAGATAAAAGATTTATTTACCGGAGCTATATAAAGATTGACAAAACGTCAAAATACAATGATAATATAAAATATGTCATGTTACATTAATCCTTTGACTGCTCCAGACGTATGTATACGATTACCTGGGTTACTGCTCCAGCCGTATATTTACGTTCGGGCTGGAAAAAATACTTACAGCGATAAACTGCTACCGTCGTATATATACGAGCAACACCTACCAGATCATACTGGCCAATCCGGAAGTTTTTTGCGATTTACCGCAGAATTTTTTTACAGCGTTAAACTGCTACCGCCGTATATATACGCACAACGCCTATTAGAACACCAATTCTGAACTTGGTTGTGGTTTTTTCTTTTAAAGTCAATGCGTATGTACACGTGTTTTACACGTGTATGCATGCATCTGACTGTTCTGTTTTTGATAAAAATATATGTTTTAAACAAAAAAGGCAAAAAAAAAACAATTTGATATAATTTGACGGGATTTAGCTTCATTATTTTACCCCACTGATAACAACAGTGGACTGCTCCAGACGTATCTATACGGAACAGCCAAAAAAATTGCGCACACAGCATGCACTCTCGTAAAATAAATGCGCAGTGAAAATGTTAATACTCAAAAAATCTTAAAAATTGTATAGACAAATTTCCATTAGATGCTTTTTGATAACTTTTTTAAAATTATTTTCGGGAAGAGAGCGCCGCGTTTCCAAAGGTAAAGCATTATATTACGTATACAAAAAACCTTTTTTATTAGGTAAACTTTTCTTCCCATCTATTCGACTTGAATATTTTCGACTTAAGTCGAATCGAAAAAGAAAATACATTCCAACTTAAAAAAATCACGATACGATTGGACAGTCTATACTGCACGTGTGGTCAATGAAGCGGCCTGTCGAAAGATATCATCGCTCCTGCTGCAGTGATGTTGTACGAGGGTAGATCTAAAAGTTAGATAAAGGTCGCATAACATGTGTACTGCCGGATGCGGAAATGTACACATATAACTGGAGTGCATAGATATACACGGCGCCTACACCATTGCGTTATTCGTTACTCTGTAGAGTTTTCCGTTTGTTTGATTTCATTTCAGTTACGTTTGAGTTTTTATGATCCGATTTGTTTAGTAATGATCGGAATTATCGCTATCAAATAATCTTTTAGACAACGTTTGTAGGGGAATATATAAAATCGGTCTGATCCGATAACAGTGAACGTAAAGTGATTGATCCCAGACGGATTTTTTTTGTATTCGGTATGGAGGGTACTTGTAACGCGTGTTAAGAAAACACTTAAAACTCTGTGATAATTTCAACTTCGACTGCATATAGCTTCTCAATTTTTAATGTGCGAATGGAGGAATTATAGGAAATTAGCCTATTAGGATAAGGTAGGCAACTTTGGGAGCATAGGAGTTTGACAGGTAATCGGTCATGGCCTTAAATAAGGAACCATCTCTATTATTATTCATCTGGAATTATTGAGGGAAACCATGGAAAACCTCAAACAAGATGGCCGGTACAGGAATTACCGTTTCTCGACGTGAGGCAGTAGGAAAAAGTCCTAATCACATCTGCCCTCGTCGGGATTCGAACCCAGTACCTTCCCAATGCGAGTATAGTGCTGTACCACTAAGCTACATCGCTGGGATAGACAGACACCTAAAATTGCCTTTTATAGACAGTTGGCCCGCGTTAACAAAAATCAGAATAACTAATTAGTGCGAGTGAATACGCGAGTAAAGGCTATTTAGGAATAATAATAATAATAATAAAAAAATTCTTTATTAAAAAGATTCTTATTGGATGTTAACAGTGTCAATTTACAATAAATTAATAATTACAGGTTACTGTACAGATAAGATTGGATATTTATATGGGGCTGCAGTGCACATAGGTCCTTATCATTATCTATCCGTCACGACGTGTATTCCAGACGCTGAGTTCAGCGCCGCGGCTTCGTATCTCGCTATTCAACCTATCAATTAGAACTATAAAACTGTGACAAGCGGAGTTTCTATTTACAGCGCTTTTGAATATTTAACGCTATCTGTGTTTGTTTTTAGGAGACTGCAGAAACCGTTCTCTATATCTATGGTTTTCAGGCAAAATGGCTTAGGTCAGATTTTTACTAAAATAGTGAAATTTTGAGGTCTGTGCCAATTTAATAAAATATGAAGTCCGTTAAAAAGTATAGTATAGTGATTACTGATTAATATTGTTTTTTTTTTAACCGACTTCATATTTCATTAAATTGGCACAGACCTCAAAATTTCATATTTTGCTCTTTTTAGTGGCTTTTTGAACGAGGTTTTTTTTTGTTAAAAAGTTTTTTTATTTTTTACTTTTTAGTGGCTTTTCAATACGTAGTTTAGTCGCTTGCCAATAGATTTACTTACTTAACTGACTTCTTTCGCTGTGTGATGTGTCAAAAAGTGACATTTACTTTAAAGGAAATACACGCCGTTACTCACTTTTATTAAACCGACTTTCTTATCATCTTATGCTGTGTGATGTGTCAAAAAATGACATTTACCTTAAGGAATCACACGCCGTTATTCACTTTTATTAAAAATCAGCCGAACTACTGAACCGATTTAAGTAAAATTTATATGGGACCAGCTTCGAGATATACCCTATCCAACAAAAAAAAAATTTTCCAAATCGGTTTATAAATGACGAAGAAATCGGTGAACATACATAAAAAAAGGGTGTGGGTCTCGGGACCCCCGACAGATGTGAAACATCAAAGAAAACGTTATTGAACTCGGTGGTATTCTCTATGTAGTAGTATATATTTTTTCAAAAGCACCAACTAACTGTTATGCTAACGTAATCCTGTATACTGCACTGTAACACACGCGGTTGCCCGAGCGCGCGGAAGCCGAGAGAGAAGAGTGCCGCAGTGGTGGGGAGAACAGCAACGAAGGAGCGGACCAGAAATGTCGTTGCATATTTCCCCTCACGCGGCTGTTCACAGCCCGACATAAGATGTTTCACATCAAAAAATACGTACAGTCAAACATAGAACCTCCTCCTTTTATTGAAGTCGGTTAAAAATTAAACTTTAGCTGTTTTGTCTTTTATCCAAAGAATCGTTGAGAACGACGACGCTGCAGACGTTGCTTAAACGATCGTATTAAATCGTCAGCGCTGTTTAAAAGGAACGATAAAAAATGTTTGATGGGCCGCGCACTAATCGTAAACGTGAACGATAATTTATAAACTCTTCTTTGTGATGGAGGCGGCAACACTGTTGTTGTCTTGTGTTGTTAACGGGTTGCAATAACCCTTTTGTATTTTACGGAATTCAGTTATAATTTCGTACACGGATTTCACTGAAATATGCTAAGCTGTAAAACTCTTATTATTAAATTGTTAAATTCTGTTTTAAAGACCACCAACATCTAAGGTTATTTGGGCCTAGCACCAATTCATATTTTCAATTCATAATTTTTTTTTGATGTGAAACATTTTATGTCGGACAGTGACCAGCTGCGTGAGGGGAAATATGCAACGGAATGTTTGGTCCGCTCCTTCGCTGCTGTTCTCCCCACCACTGCGGCACTCTCTCTCTCTCTCTCTCTCTCTTTTGGCCTCCGCGCGCTCGGGCAACCGCGTGTGTTACAGTGCAGTATATAGGATTACGTCAGCATAACAGTTAGTTGGTGCTTTTGAAAAAATATATACTACTACATAGAGAATACCACCGAGTTCAATAACGTTTTCTTTGATGTTTCACATCTGTCGGGGGTTCCGAGACCCACACCCTTTTTTTAATAATAAATTGAAAATACAATTGACACTTTTACCAGCTCTCGGGCTAGAACCCGGGAAATGGAGACTTATAATAGAGGAACCATAGCAACGCCATGTAAACAACAGCATTGCTACACTCTTGGCTATTCTGAAGCCCAACTCTTAATATAGTACTTGCCATATGGCATATACATTTTTGTCATACCCACTATAAAATAGCTGTTGTTTACATGGCGTTGCTATGGTTCCTCTATTACAAATCCCCAGCTCTCGGGTTCTAGCCCGAGAGTTGATAAAAGTGTGAATTGAATTTTCAATTTATTATTAAAAAAAAAAACAATGAATTGAAAATATGAATCGGTGCTAGGCCCAAATAACCTTAGCTGTCGGTGGTCTTTAAAACACAATTTAAAGAAGATACGTACCAGCACACCCGCCTGTCAAAAGTCACTTTACATGCTTACATTTTAGAATTAGAATTAGAATTAGATTTATTGTTCCACAAAATATGAAATACACAAAAAATAATACAATATAATAATATTCAAACATATCTGTTTTCAAATAACAAAACAAAAACAAAATAAGAAAAATTTACCAACTTGTGGAACTAGATCCATCTGAAGGAAAGACCTGTTTTAGATGAACCATCATAAAAATCTATATTATATGATGTTGAGAAAGGATATAATAATATAATTCTCTGCTATAATATAATATAATATAATATAATATAATATAATATAATATAATTTAGTTAGGAAATTATGTTTAATAGAATGACTATACAGTTTACTTCTAAAAATTAATATTCAATAAACTTTCAACATTTGAATTTTTTAGCAGCCATTGAAATATATATTGTACAAATTTATTAGTTGTATTTACGGTTTTTATATGGATTGGTAACAGATTAAATATGTGGGGAGCTGTAAATACAAAATACCTCTGAAATAAGCTTATTGTTGATTTTGGAACAAAAACATTTTTATTTCTACCGTTTGTCCTTCTTTCTGGTTCCCTTCTGTTCACTATACTATTTGCGTAAAATATTTTAAGAATTTTATAGAGATATAAATGTCTGGCAGGGAGAATTTGAAGTTGTTGAAATAACGGAAATGAGTTTCGTATTTTAAATTTTTGAATAACATAGCTCTAATAATACGTTTTTGTACAAAATTGACATATTTAAAATTATTACTTCCCACCTCTACTATGGTAGGGAAGTAATGGATTCAGTCCGAAAACAATATTTCGAGATTTTAACAGATTTTCACGTTTTGAGACCCTAGCAATCGTTTAAGATCATTTTCTGACTGATGTCTGTATGTGTGTGTGTATGTGTGTATGTGTGTATGTGTGTATGTGTGTGTGTATGTGGTCAATTTTTCGCCTTCGATATCTTAAGAACGGAACAACATACGGGCATGCCGATTGTTCTATTGTGTTTATCAGCCTTTAACTTAGATCTGATTAGATTTTGAGTCAAATCGGTTCAGTGGATCCTGAGATATTCAAAAAAACGTCCTCAATGTCACGTATTAACATAGGTAAAAAAAAATATAAATGAATTCTAGATGTTATAATATGAAAAAAATGTAAATATTTTTTTTCTCTAAAATGTATAGTTTTCGAGAAAAAAAATATTTTACTAAAAAAAATAAAAATTGTACGTAAATCAAGGTAACCATGATTTTTGCTATATTAAGCTAGCCATCAATAGATCACCAAACAAAAAAGAGGGCCATGCTTTTTTCAAAGAATAAAAATTAAATTGTGTTTTAAAGACCACCAACAGCTAAGGTTATTTGGGCCTAGTCAAAGAATAAAAAAAAGAGTGTTTATTTTTTGCAAATATTTACTAGGTGGGAAGTATAGGACTGGTCATCAGTCGAATTTTTTAAATAGGCTCCGCCCCAACATTGTATTCCATAATTTATTTTAGATTGTACTAAAGCATGATACACATTTATTAAAACATTAAGTGGGCATCTAGTTCTTATGAAATATATTTTGCACAGACATTGTCGTAAATATTTAACAACCATATCAATTTGATTTTTCCAGTTTAGTTTTGAGTCAAATGCATATAAAGCTACTATTTTATTGTGGGTATGGCAAAAAAGTTATAATGGCGTTGAGTTTTTAATATAAAAACATTATTTTTTTCTTTGTTTCTAAATAAATATTATTATAGAAAATACGCTAGTTATTCATTTTATAGACAGTTTTCCGTTTCCACTGGCTTCGTACCCTGGATTCCGGCGAGCCATCCGGCCCGACGCAAACCAGTGGACCTGTGCGACACATGTGCGCGAACATCTAAAAAGCCACTACGTTGCAATTGTAATAACTAAACAATTAAGTAACTCGTAAGCTATCAAGGTTATTAGTGTATTTGCCATATGGCACATACACTATTGGCGTCGGTCGGATGGCGGGACCTAGGGGTCGGACCAAAATTTCTCGACGTTTCATAGCCTCCTGAACATTTTGGCACCATTTTTGGAAATGTCTATTTATATATGTATATATATATATATATATTTATAATAATATATATATTATATATATTATATATATATATATATATATATATATATATATATGTGTGTCGGGCAATAACTTTCGAAAGAGTTAATTGATTTTGACGAAATTTGGTAGGCACGTTGAAATCCATCACCGCACGAAGCCTTTTTAAAATGGGCTCAATCGGACCATTTTAAGGGTAGTTTTTAGGGGTTGAAAAATGTTTTTGGGCCCAAAAATGCCGAAAAAATTCTCAAAATCGTTTCAAAATTGAAATTTAACCTTTTAGTAACGATTAAAATGTGCTGCCAAAATTTCAATAAAATCGGCCCGACAGGACCGGACTTACAAATTTTATGAAAACACTAGTTTGCGGATAGTGCTTTACTTACTGAAGGGTGTATTTAATTTGGTACCGAGGTTGCATTGATAAAAATATTGAAATTAAGAAAAAAAATATTATTTTAAGGGATGTATTAAGGGGTTATATTTTTTATTTTGTTCAAAAACAAACTTAAGTTTACATAATAAAGCCACAATGCCAGTATTAGCAAATACACTATATTGTCGGCAGGGTTTTGGCACTGCGACCCGAGTTTTTTATTCTTTCTGGTTTAGTCGTAAGCCCACAATACATTGCGGCATATTTTATGTCCAACGAGGATCGTTACAGCGCCTCTCTCGCTCGTTGAACAAAATAAGTCCACAGTTCATGATGTTGAACAGTTGTTTTAAGAGAAAAGCAATTACTAGAAAACTGGGTGTAATATTTCTTTCGGAAAAACTGTGCGAACATTTGTGAACTTGTTATGATAATAGAAATAGAATAATGTGTCAAAGTTTTATAACGTTGTTTCCACGACTGCTGTACATAAATATTGTATACAAGTGGGCGTTGGAATAGCCGGGTGTAGTTCGCGTTCGTTTGTTTGTTTTATTAGTGTATTTGCCATATGGCACATACACTATTGGCGTCGGTCGGATGGCGGGACCTAGGGGTCGGACCAAAATTTCTCGACGTTTCATAGCCTCCTGAACAATTTGGCACCATTTTTGGAAATGTTTATATATATATATATTTATATATTTATATATATATATATGTGTTCGCGGCATAACTCTCGAAAGACTTAATTGATTTGAACGAAATTTGGTACACACGTTGGAATCTATCACCGCACGGAACCTATTTAAAATGGGCCCAATCGGACTATTTTAAGGGTAGTTTTTAGGGGTTGAAAAAAGTTTTTGGGCCCGAAAATACCGAAAAAAATTTCAGAATTGTTTCAAAATTGAAATTTAACCTTTTAGTAAAGATCAAAATGTGCTGCTAAAATTTTAATAAAATCGGCCCGATAGGACCGGACTTACAAATTTTATGAAAACACTAGTTTTGCGGATAGTGATTTACTTACTGAAGGGTGTATTTAATTTGGTACAGAGGTTGCAATGATAATAATATTGAAATTAAGAAAAAAATATTATTTTAAGGGATGTATTAAGGGGTTGAATTTTTTATTTTGTCCAAAAACAAACTTAAGTTCACGTATTAAAGCCACAAGGCCTGTATTAGCAAATACACTATATTGTCGACAGGGTTTTGGCACTGCGACCCGAGTTTTTATTATTATTATTTGATATTTTTTTGTGCTGCACTAATGGCATATTTTTGTCATCTTTTTATATGCGTTGTGCTTATTTATGAATCAGTCATAAAAAGCAATTTATTGAATGTTATATTTGAGAGAAAAACGGGAAATGTATGGAAGAAAAGCGGGAAGAATACAGTGAAATATCTCTTAAACGGAGACATTCCCTTGAAAGGAGAAATCATGATTTTGATCTTAGAATTAATTAGATATGAGTGATTTTGTTTCAAGAGCAAAGAATAGATTTACTTAAATTTAAGTAACATTTGAGTTGACAAGTGCAGGTCAAGGTCACATTATTGTAGTTTTGAGATCCTCATAGTTTTGACTTTTTACAAAAATAATATTTCTGAATAAATCATTCGATCTAATTTCAGAGAATATCTGCGAATTTTTTTTAAATGATTCACGCAGTAGCCCAGCAGAAACAGTGTATACTTGAGTGGTATAAGCGTTCAATTCTGGAGAAAACATCAGAGATACTTACAAGATATACAATATGTATGGGGAGCCCCCTAGAGATTAAACTTTTTGATTTTTATTATTTCCCAGGGTTCATACCACAGCAACACACAATCTATGAAAATTTCATCTAGCTACCTCTTAGAGTGCCCGCGGTGAGAGATGAAGCCAGGCACGTCATCAATAATATGCTAGTTAACGCCTGCTTGCCCGCAGACAGTGCCGTGTACACAAAACTGCACATTGGGTTTTATGACGTTAGGTACAATTTTGGCAAACTACTATTCATGACAATAATCAGCCAATAGCAAGCTAGAAGGCGGGCGCAATGCATTCACGTTACTATGACGCGGTGGCTTCATCTTTCGCCGCGCGAAGTCTACCGTTTATGAGATAGAGTCTTGTGACGGACGGACAGACATCGTAAGTTCTGTAATCAGGCCCGGACTTAAAGACCCAGGGCCCCTAGGCACTTCACAGTTGGCCCCCCAAGCCCAAAGAAGGGAAAAAATAAAAAAATGAAATTGTATGGAAATTTAGCAAAAAAAAAGTTGCCAATTCGGTTATCTTACAAAATGTTTGGGTTTTTTTTCTTTAATTTCCATCTCCGCTCTGCCCGGGACCCCCACGGCGGCTGGGCCCCTAGGCCGGTGCCTTGTTGGCCTAAGCAGAAATCCGGGCCTGTCTGTAATAGGGTTCCGTTTGGAGATGCGGAGTCCTAAAAAAGCTTTCACTGTATAACACACAGTACGTATATTATTATGTGAGTGAATAAAATAGCAATATTGTTTTTGATGAGCTTTCGGTAGTTATCGTAAACCATTCGTCACGACTCGACATTATAATCCAACAACGGACGATAATAAAAAGTCGAATATGTTTGAGAAATGCAAATGCACTGTAAATTTACAGTAAGAAATTGTAATCGCTGCTTTAATATTCAGAATGCAGTTTAAAGAATTTATGACTTAAACAGCTTTTAATGTAGTGTACGCTGTGATACGGGCATACGGTACGTGTGACGTAATCCACAAGGTTGGCTGGCGTAGCACTAACGGACACACTGTCACAGATAACCACGTTCTGCTACACGCTCGTTCTATACCCGTCTCGTGAATATATAAATTCAGACGCTTGCTGCCGCCGCCGAAATTATTTCGTCTATTCGGCAAATTTTCTTTATATTATCGTCTATACTTAAAGTCGCCAAAACTACAAAAAAAGGGTGTGGGTCTCGGGACCTCCGACAGATGTGAAACATCTAAGAAAACGTTATTGAACTCGCTGGTATTCTCTATGTAGTAGTATATATTTTTTCAAAGCAGCAACTAACTGTTATGCTGACGTGATCCTATATACTGCACTGTAACACTGCGTGTGTTACAGTGCACGCCTGAGCCGAGAGAGAGAGAGAGTGCCGCAGTGGTGGTTAGAATAGCAACGAAGAAGCAGACCAAACATTTCGTTGCATATTTCCCCTCACGCAGCTGTTCACAGCCCGACATAAGATGTTTCACATCAAAAACTAGTTGTGGTTTTATGAAACAATGGTGCAAGTGAAACATTTTGACATAACCCTAAACGCTTTTAACCCGAAATCACCGAAAGTGTTTAATTTTGTTTACGTGGTTTAAACCCTGTAAAACTAAAATTGCACACCCCGCTAGGGTTGACACTGTTTGATAGTAAAATATTAAAATAAAAATTGTAAAAAAATATTTTGAAAATTATTTCGCTCACTGGAAAAAATTCTATCGACCTTAAAACCCAAATTTGACCGAATCATCGCTGAAATTTAAGAACTGAAAGCGTACATCTAACAATGTCGCACAATTCGGCAACTTGGTACAGTCACGTACTATAGTACACGTACATACGGTATAATATGCAAAGCTACATCGTTTTGTCTGTAGTTCTTATCGTTAGCGCTGTATATTATTGTTTAACATTCAGCTCTTGTTCAGTTTATGTCCAAATAACAAACTGCATTACACCCGTCACTTCCACCACGGCATTCATAGGATATCCGTTCGGGGATTCACCTGTGCACACATGCACGTTGTTAGGTGTTGTGCAAATGCAATAAATGGCTTGTTAACGGCGAACGGGGATGATCTATCACGTGCTGTTATTAGTGTATTTGCCATAATATGGCACATACACTATTGGCGTCGGTCGGATGGCGCGACCTAGGGGTCGGACCAAAATTTCTCGACATTTCATAGCCTCCTGAACAATTTGGCACCATTTTTGAAAATGTTTATATATATATGTATGTATATATTTATATATATATATATATATATTTATTTATTTATTTATATATATATTTATATATATATATATATATGTGTGTACACGATAACTCTCGACAGACTTAATCGATTGAAACGAAATTTGGTACACATATTGGGACCCATCACCGCAAGAAGCCTATTTAAAATGGGCCCGATCGGACTATTTTAAGGGTAGTATTTAGGGGTTGAAAAAAGTTTTTGGGCCCAAAAATACCGAAAAAATTCTCAGAATTGTTTCAAAATTGAAATTTAACCCTTTAGTGAAGATTAAAATGTGTTGCTAAAATTTTAATAAAATCGCCCCGACAGGTCCGGACTTACAAATTTTATAAAAACACTAGTTTGCGGATAGTGATTTACTTACTGAAGGGTGTATTTAATTTGGTACAGAGGTTGCATTGATAATAATATTGAAATTAAGAAGAAAAATTATTATTTTAAGGGATGTATTAAGGGGTTAAATTTTTTATTTTGTCCAAAAACAAACTTATGTTCACATAATAACAGCACAATGCCTGTATTAGCAAATACACTATATTGTCGGCAGGGTTTTGGCACTGCGACCCGAGTTTTTTAGTTAGTTCCATTACTGTGAGTAGTAAAGTTATGGGGAGATGGTTAGTGCACTAGCGATGGGGGTAGTGGCGGTTCTCCGTACACCCGTTGTATCAATGTTTGTGTTCTATACTCGTGTGCATAGATCTTACAACTTTGATTAAAGTTGCCCTACATTGTAAATACATATAATATGTATTCGATGCACACAGGGTGTCCTGTTACAGCGGAAATGTTAGACGTTATCTTTTATGGGTCGCATATTAACTGTGTCTACGCTAAAGATCGGTAATCGATATATTATGTATTTTTTTATTGAGTGTTGTATGATTAGCTGTTTTTTTTTATTAAGCGAACTAGGTTTCTAAACCAAAAAAGATAGATGGTTTTTATTTGCATTTTTGAGTTCAGCGTGCGATTTTCTACAAGCCTACCAAATTTCAAAAAGATCTGACCGCTATTAGTACATAAATTCACAAGTCTATGGTTTTGAAGTATCCATACCTTTAATCACTATAAGCAGCGGCGTATGTGGGGATGCCTACAACACAGGCGATTAAAATTTTCTGAGTTTAAAGGTCAATTTCGTATTCAAGCGTCGTTCTGATGATGTTGACAGGCTATTTGAATTGTTTTTTTTAGAAAAATTTATTAAATATAATATCTACAGACGTAGACAAATATGAATTTTGTAACGATTGTCCGTTTTTATAATTAAATTTCGCTTTTTTGTGAATTTTGTATTTTTGAAAAACTGAAAATTGACACTAGGAACATTTAACGCCTAATAATAGAAAATCGAACCGATCGTTATATTTGAAATTAAGTACACTTATAGAAATCGACTCGTTGGATTCAAAAATTCTACGAAAACATTAGTGTCGTTTTTCGTTTTTGAGTTACGGGCGTTAATCGCTGAAAATTTTGAACGTGCGTAGTTTCTAAACTAAACGAGTTAAATGATTTTTGTTTGACTTTTTGAATTCAGCTGGTCTTTTTCTATAGGTATACTCAATTCGAAAAAGATCGGAGAGATTTTCCAAAATAGCCCAAAAAAGTGTAGATAATTTTTGGACGTTTTTGGAAAATGTTCCAGATCTCTTTTAAATTAAGTACACTAATACAAACCGACGCGCTGATTTCAAAAAGTCGAACGAAACCGTGATGCCATTTTTCGTTTAGAAGTTACGGACAATAAACCCTGAAAACTGTGAGAAAATTTAAAACACGCTTAATTTCTAAACCAAAAAAGATAGACAATTTTTCTTTGCATTTTTGAGTTCAGCGTGTCTTTCTCCATAAGCCTACCAAATTTCAAAAAGATCTGACCGCAATTGGCACATAAATTCTCAAGTCGAATGCTTTGAAATTATCATAACTTTAATACCTGCAAGGCAGCAAGCATTTAGTACACGGACGTATGTTGTGTTGCCTGCATTTAAGGTGATTAAAATAAATTGTATTTTTGGGTTAATTTCGCCTTCAAGCGTCGTTCCGATGATGTTGATAGGCTCATATATTTTTAATAAAATTTCGCTTTTTTCCTCTCAATTTTAAGATTTGAGAAATGCACCATTATATATTGTCATGTGACACATCCTGTGATGTTGACGCCAATGATAAGTTTAAAATTGTGAAATTTAATCGAAAAATTCTTTTAAAATAATATACTCGACATTCTTTGTTCTCTTTCAAAGTCAAGATGCACCTAGGTACGTGTAGACATAGAGACGGAAAATATTTGCATAGTTGATAAAATGCATGAATAGTTTGAAGATGTTATTAAATGTTAAACATTTAGAAACTAATAAACTGAAGGAGCGTATTCATCGGAGCAATCGATTTACCAATTTTAATGGTTGTATGAATATGTATTATAGGTCTGTCTGCTTCTCCTAGATTAAGGGGCTTATGTAGGTCCTATCAGTCCAACAAAAAACCATAGTAGAATTCAGTTGAGAGGGAGCTTTTGTAGCTACAGAATCTATGAAAAGAGATGCATTCTCAACTTCTATTAAGAAACGTTTTTAAATTACTGGTTATTGTAAAAATTGTCTTGTTGTATAACATAAAAAAAGTATGTAATTTTACTAAAATTACTCGTTTAGTCATATTTACTAAAAAATTTAAGTTATAACAAGTTGATTTTTTACAAAATTTTGAAATTATCGAAAACTGTCGATAATAGTCGATAGTTTGTTTGCTAACTATCGAAAACTATTGATAGTGCCAACTATCGATAACTACTGATCGTGCCAACTATCTAAAACTATTGATTATTCCATCGATAACTATTGACAGTGCCAACTATCGATAATTACTGTTAGTGCCAACTATCGATAACTGCCAACAATGGACGACTATTGATAGTGTCAACTATCGTTAACTATTGACAGTGTCAACTATCGATAACTACTGATAGTGCCAACTATCGATAACTATTGTTAGTGCTAACTGTCGGTAACTGTTGATATTGCCAAGTGCCAACTATCGATAACTGCCAATTATGGATAACTACTTATTAATAGTGCCAACTATCGATTCTTATTTGTAGTGTTAATTATTGATAGTTATCCACGTCTAGTACATAGTACCCTTAATGAAGAGCAACACGTTAGTGAAGATGCGACGCCGACGCCGACAAATTAAATGCCTCTGTGTTCTGTCGTCGTCGTCGTCGTCAGGAAAGGTTCCCGACTGTCGGAGGATATAAGCTGCAAACACCATTTCCTCGGTCATTACCAATTCAACTTGGTTCTGATTGGTTTTGTAAATATTTGATTGGCCTCGCACACACACACACATACACACACATACACACACACACGCACAGAGTTGCGTTGTTAAGTTTGACAATCATTGTAATTAGTTTCGACTTAACCCTTTACTAAACATGCAAGCCTAAAATTTATTTTTTAAACTTAGAAATCCCATTTCAAATATCAGTAAGTAAACTGTTACTTTTATTGCACAAAAACATACAATAGTATATAATGTAAAATCACAAGAATACAAATTAACATCGGTGACCATTTTATTTATTTTATTTATTTATATTTATTTATTGTAAATTATAGACGCGTCGACAACTTAGGTCATTAGCGTCTTGATTACATTAAATAACAACACACTTAAAACTAAATGACATCATAAAACATCCATGAGCGGAGGCAGGATTCGAACCCACGACAGTCTGATCCAAAGGCCACGACGCTAACCACTGAACCACACTGTCCTCTGGTGGCCATTTTAGAACCTATAGCTACCCAGAATGCTAGACAAATGAATCACATTCATCTGACAACATAAATACACTTCCTCATAGTTAGCTACCATTAACTAACTATGCACAACGGACTTCTCTCTCGCTCTCGCTATCTCTTTCTCTTTACATCTCTTTCCACCTTATATAGACATGCATGACACAGGTGTGCTTCGAATATGCACTTGTTACGTAAATAACTGCTGGAACAATCATAAACAGTTTTGTTATTATTGTATCAAAGGACCGATGCGATGTTGGAAGTGATTCGGTGCACCGCACAATGGGTCAAAACTGGAAATACCTGGCCAATATTCTAATAGTAACGAAACTGGGTGCAAAATAAACTTCAGATTAAGGAAAAAATCCTTTTGATAAAATAGAGTGGTTTTTAGGAGGTGGTAAAATTATGAAACATTGCATTCGTATAGAATTAGACCCCCGAATTAATGGAAAAATTCTTTAAAAAATCACCCAGAGGGCAGTGTAGCCTAGTGGATAGCGCATTTGGTACCGCAGCCTCTAGACTAGACTGTCGTGGGTTTGAATCCCACCTGCGCTCATGGATGTTTTGTGATGTTATTTAGTTTTAAGAAAGTTGTTATTTAGTGTAGTTGAAAGACGCTAATGACTTGAGATGTCGACGCGTCTATAATCTACAATAAATAAATAAAAAAATCAATTCTTTAAATATATATGTACCTACAACAAAAAAGTAAAAAACATATTTTTTAACTCACTGCATTCTTCACCTAAAAAATACATGAAATGTGACTACTGCATGATGGTTTTACGTCGACTGCCCCCTCTCAAATAAGGTGTTTCACAGATTATTACCTGCGATTCTCACCGCTTCGAAGATTCCTTATTCATTGTACATCATAATTAGAGACTTCCAAGTACCTGTAAAATTTTGGCAGGTATTTCGAGTTTGAACCCAGTGTGCACCGGTGCAGTTACACCAATAGAAACGAGTGTGCACTGCAATTAATTAGCGTGCACCGACAGACAAAAGATCCCCGTTAAGACACCAGTACTAATAATGTCAGTTTGGTGACAAATGCATAATCTTAGTATGCTTAACGATCGGCAAGGGTCTGGTCCGAATCGAACCGAGTCGAGCCGAGCGCAATGACGATGGCATCAATATCGGTTAAAGGTTGAAGCCAGTTAATCACTTTATGTTGCAATGAATAAATCATTGACCGATGGGGGGTTGCTGGCTCAAGTCAGCGTCGCATCGGCAATCCGCGTCGACAGGGTTGCCAAATTGTCGTACCTAAGATGCTACATCATTTTATATACGCTTGTTGAAGAAATAGTAAGCGCGTAAAGGCCAAGATACTTTTTTCGACACTACGTTTAATTTATTTAGACTTTAGAGTGAAATTTTGTAGATTGTAGATATTACAAGCGACTAGGCTCTGCAGTCAGGGTTCATTCTGATTGGTCGAATACTCCATCTTGATGTCGTTTGACACACACACATACCTAAACGAATGTAACAACTAACTAGTGAACTCTGTATACTAATATGGATAGTAGTTAGATAGCGATTAACAAATGGGTTTTGTATGTGGAGAATGTTCAAATACATAGGTATTCTTCAAGACAGGCATTAATGTTCACAAAATTAGAATGAAAACTTCAGATAAGGCTTGGAATCTAATTCTAATATTGCCTAGAAAAAATAGCACAGTGAATTTTTTAAACAATTTTTCATAGCAACAGTTGACTATTAAGAGTCACTCGGAACCTGCTAAATAAAAAGAAATCTACTACATATTTACATTCGATCTTATGGCCCATAGCCTTCTACAAAATTGTTCGGTAAAACCGTTTACACCCTGTATATGTAGTTCTATAAAATTGCGCTGTGCGCTTCTACCCATCACAGCGCCCGAGGGCTTGAGAATAGCCGAGAGTGTAGCAATGCTCTTGTTTACATGGCGTTGCTATGGTTCCTCTATTACAAAGCCCCAATTCCCGGGTTCTAGCCCGAGAGCTGGTAAAAGTGTCAATTGTATTTTCAATTTATTAATAAAAAAAAGGGTGTGGGTCTCGGGACCCCCGACAGATGTGAAACATCAAAGAAAACGTTATTGAACTCGGTGGTATTCTCTATGTAGCAGTATATATTTTTTCAAAAGCAGCAACTAACTGTTATGCTGACATAATCCTATATACTGCACTGTAACACACGCGGTTGTCTTCGCGAAAGCCGAAAGAGAGAGAGAGAGAGAGTGCCGCAATGGTGGGGAGAACAGCAGCGAAGGAGCGGACCATAAATTTCGTTGCATATTTCCCCTCACGCGGCTGTTCACAGCCCGACATATGATGTTTCACATCAATAAAAATAACGAATTGGTGCTAGGCCCAAATAACCTTAGCTGTTGGTGGTCTTTAAAAACACACGCAACGCCCGAATGTAACGTGCCGCCTCTGGTTTACATAACGCCACGCTGCTCTCCCATTTGTCTTCGCTCGCCGCACCATTGTAGTGATTGAATGAACTCAAAGTTTGTAGTAACAGTGTGTTGGCACAACCTGTGTTCGGCCCGGCGCTGCCAACCCGGCCTCTGCTCTCGAAAGGAATTTAACTAATTAATTTTATACGCCATGCTAATTATTGTTGGACGAGAAAGAGAAAACGGACCTTTAACGGTAATTTATTGTATGAGTATTCTTATTACAACTGCGACCATTCCCTTTTCAGGATAAGTAAAACTACAGCTCACCGTTTATTATTTTGACATATTTAGGCCATAGATGTCTGTACGTCAGCGGCGGATTCAAGGGGGGTGTTTAGGGGGTTCACACCCCCCCGAAATTTTTGGCAATGCATAGAATGCATAGAAAAGGACATCCGATCTTAGCGGTGTTGGGTGTTCGCCTTTATGTTAGTTATTATGTTATTAACTTCCCATTGGAAGTTATTGTAATGGGTCCGAAAATCGAAATCAAAATGTATAACAAATTTTTATGTTTCAAGGTCACTACAGTATTTTTACACTATTTTTAGAAAGATTTCTGTGTGTGTGTACGTATAATGTACGTACGTAATACGTATGTGTCCATTTCTTTCTAAGACGCAATCTCGAGAATGAAAAATGATATCGACTACGTTAGGGTGCCAATCGACGCGTATTAACGTAAATATGATCTGAAAGAAATTTTTCAAAATCAGTTCAGCCGTTCTTTTTTCTTAACCAAATAGACTCCAAAAAAGTAGATTTTACACAATATCTCGCGAATAAAAAATTATATCGACTTCGTAAGGGTGTCAATTGAGGCGTGTTAACGTCATTTTAATCCGACATAAATTTTATA
This sequence comes from Mongoloraphidia duomilia, assembly GCA_039654895.1. NCBI lineage: Eukaryota > Metazoa > Arthropoda > Insecta > Raphidioptera > Raphidiidae > Mongoloraphidia > Mongoloraphidia duomilia. The sequence continues at coordinate 2,384,746 of CM077526.1, forward strand.
AAAATCGGTTCAGCCGTTTTTTTTTTTAATTATTGTTAAAAATAAATAATAATTATGTTTTAATGATTAAAATGATTACTTTTCTGTGTAATATCTAATTCAATCGCATTATTATTAAATATTTATCAAACTGGGAAGTTCGTCGTGTGGACCTCAAGGGTCGCACTTTAGTTCTAATAAACGACCCACCTCACGGCTTGTTTTAATAATTAGTTGATTCTTAAAAACACACTGTATTAGCTATCACTAGAGATGATTTGATATCCAGTTATGTAAATTACATATACTCTGCGTCATGAAAGATTTCGAACAATAGCTGGTTTTTATCAAAACCTGAAATGCCTAAATTGAATAACAAAAGTTGTGTGAAACACATAAATTTTATGATGGCATAAATCATTAGAGAATATTGGTATAATTTCACAAAACAGACAATTAAAAATACATAAATCCATAGAGAATTGCCAGGAGATAATGTCCAGCGATAGCGAGATGTATGAGTTATATCGGCCATTGGGAGAGCATTTTCTACGCGGGGATGTGAACTGGCGACCGTGTCACAGTCGTAAATATTCAGATCGACAGATAACGCCGCCGCGTCATGCCCCGGCACTGCAATATACTTACATTGAACCTCTGTACACATATTTATAGGATGATTTTAAAGTTGTGGTTGCACAAGATTTAAATGTTTATTTTGGTCCATATTATTACCTATTTAAATTTGTTACACTCTTTTTTTAACACCCTGTATTAACTTCCCATTGGAAGTTATTGTAATGGGTCCGAAAATCGAAATCAAAATGTATAACAATTTTTTATGTTTCAAGGTCACTACACTATTTTTACACTATTTTTAGAAAGATCTCTCTCTGTGTGTATGTGGGTGTGTGTACGTATGTACGTACGTACGTACGTACGTACGTACGTATGTGTCCATTTCTTTCTAAGACGAAATCTCAAGAATGAAAAATGATATTGACTACGTTAGGGCGCCAATCGATGCGTATTAACGTAAATATGATCCGAAAGAAATTTTTTCAAAATCGGTTCAGCCGTTCTTTTTTCTTAACCAAATAGACTTCAAAAAAGCAGATTTTACACAATATCTCTCGAATAAAAAATTATATCGACATCGTAAGGGTGTCAGTCGAGGCGTGTTAACGTCATTTTGATCCGACATAAATTTTATAAAAATCGGTTCAGCAGTTTTTTTGTTTTTTTAATTATTGTTAAAATTAAATAATAATTATGTTTTAATGATTAAAATGATTACTTTTCTGTGTAATATCTAATTTAATTATTGTTATTAAATATTTATCAAACTGGGAAGTTCGTCGTGTGGACCTCAAGGGTCGCACTTTAGTCCTAATAAACGACCCACCTCACGGCTTGTTTCATTATGTTATCATAACAGGGAATAGTTATTTCCGGGAAATGTCGGGAAATAAGGCAAGTAACTAAAAATGTAATTAAAAAAAAACCATTTCTAACATATTTTTAATTATTTCGATTGTATATTAATAAATGCGGTGCCGACAATATTCTGCACCTATGGCACGCGTATCATAGGTTCGCCATCCCTGTATATAAACACGCGTTGTGAGTGATTAACGAAGCCACTTATCGTCGTATCAATAATTAAAAGCATCCTCTAACAGTCTAACTGACCGATGTAGTTTCGACAGAAGTGACGACGTTTCGTTACATAAATAAACAAGAAGCTGCTGTTCTTGTTCGGTCATTAATTATATCGGCGTTGTGGCGTTTCGACACATCCGCCGGCCATCTTTAATGCATTCGTTGAATTAATTGGTCTCGGAATTCAGTGCGCAAAGCTCGCCGCTAATTAAACCTACTAAAGTTCTCTGTACGAATGTTTGGTGAAAGCTCGATGGCGGCACGCGATTGGCACATATTTTTTGTCTTGTTACAACATGGAAATAGTAGGTACAGTCGACCTGATAAAATAGTCGGGTTGGTGTTCGGTCAGTCGACTATTAACAGGTATGTCAAACATGTGGCTAGATGGCCGCTAACAAATTAACCGTTCTGTGGGACACACTGCAAGTTTTGCATTTTATTTAAAAAAAATATTTTTGAATAAGTGCTTTGTTTGTGTTGGGAAAGGTTGTTTAATGTTATATAATATAATGGTATGAAGTAGTAAGATTTAATTCATTAATCAATCTTAATTTTTACAAGCTTTTATTTAACTTGCAATGTATGTTAGTTTGTGTGTTTGTTTGTTTAGGTCAAATCTTGCAAGTCAATCTTGAACAACTTCCACGTATCCGATCAATTTGAAATTTTGTACACATATGTATTCCCGATGGCAATACATGAATAAATTGTTTTTAGAATTAAATTCAACCCCTAAGGGGTTCAAACGGGGATGTAGGGTTTTTTTGACTAATCAACGCCCAGGCCAAATCGCTGAAGCTAGAAACTTGAAATTTGGACAGTTGGTGCCTTTTCTGACGTAAGCATCCACTAAAGAAAGAATTTCTCGAAATTCAACCCCTACGGGTGTCAAAGTGGGGTAAAATTTTGAAAGACTAAAATGAACAAAATAAAATATTAGTAAAAAAAACTATTTAGAAACAAGCTTTTATTTAAATGCACTAAAAACGAAAAAATAATTTTTAATAATTGATGTTCATAATTAATAAAAGCGTAGATCGTGACTAATAAGCTATCATAGAGTTCACGACCCACGCTTTTATTAATTATGAACCTGAATTATTTAAAATTTTTTTTTCCTTTTTAGTGCATTTAAATAAAAGCTTGTCTGTAGTTACAACACTGTACCATTCCCTAAAACACGGTTTATTTTAATGTACAGTGCAGGGTTAAACATTGAAGCATTGAAATCGATTAGTTCTTTTATCAAGATTACCTAATTTTACAACAAAAGTTGTAAATTTTTACGTTCAGAACGATTATTGAAGCAGCTAATTTATTTTTAACAAAGATAATTGTTTTACAGCAACGCATTAAATGGTTTGAATTATTCTTTCCTTTTTCGATGTGAATTATTTAAATTGTGGAAAGTGGCGGCCATTTTACAAATAGCAATTAATTTTTCATTTGTTTAATTCCATTAACTGAACATCGTAAAATTATTATCTTTTAGAAATGATCGAACCTTCTTGATGTTCCAGTAACGTTACTTAGTTTAATTAGAATTCTTTATACAGGGTGTCTACGTAACAACCAACCAGTTTATTAATTTACGATTACAAATATATATACATACAGGACGTTCAGTTCAGGTAATACAGAATAAGAGACCTTAGTAAGTAGGTCAAAACTTAAATGCTTCCAAAATTATTGATATTTTTCCAAGGTCTGAATCAGCTGTGTTTGTCTTGGGTTCTTAATACTGCGAGGGCCTGTGGCGAGAAAAGATGTTAGTTCCTTTAATCCTTGTTTGTTTAATCCTTATTATTTTATGTCTGGCACATAGGATTAAATCCTTGAAGTCAAGGGGGGGTTAAAAAAAATTATTGATTTTCTATTTTGGTTTCAAGAGGACACTGTGATGTAACGGTTAGCGTAGTCGACCTTTGGATTACACTGTCGTGGGTTCGAATTCCATCTGAGCTCATGGATGTTTTGTGATATTATTTAGTTTTAATGTAATTAAGACGCTAATGACCTAAGTTGTCGACGCGCCTATAATCTACAATAAATAAATAAAAATTTCCAAGTGTTTAAACTTCTAAAGCAGAACACCCTGTAAATCTTTTTATTTATTAGAAATCAATAAGATATTTTAGTTTTTCCGTGTTATTTTTAAAGTTTTACAGCACTTTAGAAGCATTAAACAAGTAGTAATATAGCTTTAAAAGTTAGCCAATAAATTCCACGATTATGATTTATATAAACTAATAACTTTTTACTTTTTCATGTAAACATTAATGTTTCCCATTTCCGGTTAGAAAGGCAGTCATGCCAACCAACTAACCACAAACCAATAATAATAATAATAATATATTACCGGTTGTACGTAAATTATAGTATAAAGTTTTAAGTTTTTAAAAGCGGGTTGGGGCGGGGTTATAACCTTTTCATCAATATTCGATTGTCATTTCTTGAACTATCTTTTCTTCGACGGCAAACAACATTTGCATTGAAGGCCTCCTCTGCATAGGCTCTAACGGAGTATAGTAGAGAGTGGAATCCCGCTTGTGTTGGCTCGACTGGTTGGTTAAAGCTTGCCAGAGCGAATACACCTTGATGTGGCGGTGGTGGTGGGAGTGACGGGTTTATACTAGGGTCGTTGCATCGACGTTTTGCACTCAGGCATAGTGCGATCGCACAAGTAGAGAGAGAAAGATTTTAAAATATAGATGCTCGACAATTCTGACGTAGAACTTGTAGAATAGTTGTCATAAAAGTTGCCTGCGTATTATAAAACTTACCTCTTTTACAAGCTTTATTTAACTGGCAATGTATGTTAGTTAGTTTGTTTGTGTGTTTGTTTGTTTAGGTCAAATCTTGCAAGTCAATTTTGAACGACTTCCACGTGTCCGATCGATTTGAAATTTTGTACACATATGTATTCCCGATGACAATACATGAATAAATCGTATTTAGAATTAAATTCAACCCCCAAGGAGTTCAAACGGGGATGTAGAGTTTTTTTGACTAATCAACGTCCAGGCCAAATCGCTGAAGCTAAAAACTTGAAATTTGGACAGTTGGTTCCTTTTCTGATGTAAGCATCCACTAAGAAAGGATTTTTCGAAATTCAACCCCTACGGGTGTCAAAGGGGGGTTAAATTTTGAAAGGCTAAAATGAACAAAATAAATATTAGAAAAAAAACTTTTTAGAGACAAGCTTTTATTTAAATGCACTAAAAAGGAAAAAATAATTTTTAATAATTTAGGTTCATAATTATAAAAGCGTAGGTCGTGATTAATAAACTTGTTCATGACCCATGTTTTCATAATTATGAACCTAAATTATTAAAACTTAGTTTTTCCTTTTTAGTGCATTTAAATAAAAGCTTGTCTCTAAAAAATTTTATTCACTAATATTTATTTAATGATCAAAAAATAACGGTCTTCGCCAGGCAGCTATGGCTATAACATGTTTTTTTCGAAAACACCCCCATTTTTATCACCGGCGAGAAAATCAAAAATCCGACTCCGGTAGACTCTATTCCCTGTCCTATACTGCAAGTGTACAATGTTTCAGCTCTCTATGTCAGCGGGGGCTCGAGGACAGTGTGGTTCAGTGGTTAGCGTCGCGGCCTCTGGATCAGACTGTCTTGGGTTCGAATCCCACCTCCGCTCATGGATGTTTTATGATGTCATTTAGTTTTAAGTTAGTTGTTAGTTAATGTAATTAAGACGCTAATAACCTAACTTGTCGACGCGTCTATAATTTACAATAAATAAATAAAATCAACGGGGATCTTCTGGAGGGCTTGGAAAGACAAACAGTCGGACAGACACAAATTAGGAAATTATATAAATATAGGTGTTCGGATCTTGGCTTTGTAATAAAAAAATTAAAACAAAATTAAAACAAACTTTGATAAAACGAGATAAGAACTATAGGGGAATTATTTTACATCACCTAGTGTGTATGTATGTTTGTGATATGAGGCTTCTTACATGGGCATACATTTAAATTTCAAAGCAGAAACGTCGGTTCTCTCTAGCCGATTTGATATAGCTCTTCCCACCCACACGAGTACCTAACCATACCTACTTCTAGTATAGCTCCGTTGAGAACTATGAGCTACTGTAGCCAGTCACGGATCTCTATCATAGCTAATATCGTACTTCGACTATATATTGAATTTATATTACGAATTTGTTCTGCTGGTTTTGTTTTTTTGAATTTGTTCAAGTACTCTCGAAGCTATCAAATTAAACACTTACAAGACTGGAGTAAACTCAGAAACTTCTCATTGCAACAAATCAATATTAACATAGAAAATTGTAACCTAACCTTTATAATCCAATCTCTGACTGTACAAAAATCTGCTGGACAACAGTACTAAAATTTTGTTATTGAATTTAACAGATAATATGATCAAATCGGTGACAGACTAATTCAATTTTTTTCTACAATTTTTTTTGTCAGTATCTCGAAGGCTGCTCAACATTACTTGATGAAATTTATACAAATTATAGAAAATTATTAATTATTTACAAATATCATCGTCTGCTTTGCAAGTTCTTCTTGCATACTTGACAGAACTCTCCACAAATGGATAAATGTTCAGTATGTGTTCTGCCAGGTATATGAAAAAAAAGTGCAAAGCAGACGATGATAATTACAAATAATTGATACTTTTCTATCATCTGTATAAATTTCATCAAGTAGTAGATACTGACAACAAAAAATATGACCACACGACAGAAGTGAAAACTTCTGATTTTCTAATTTTTGGTGTCATCTATTACAGCGCATTTATGAACTACAAATAATTTATGACTACAATACTAAAAATTGTATTTTTAATTAATTCCACCTTGGTTTCAAAAAAAATATAATTATTGTCAAAGAAAGAATATAACAAAAATTAAAAAATATATAAATAAGTATCATGTAGAATTAAGAGAAAAAAAAACGCCAAAAATTCTACGCTGCCATCAGGTCTCTGTAGTGAGTGCCTAGTTATTATTATAAGATAAGAATTAGTTATTATTTAATTTATCATTATCACATTATGTAATGAACGTTTTGTAGAAATATTTTATGTTAAAATAAATCAGTATTATAATAACCAACCACTGGCTACATTTAAATATTACATGGCGCAGTCGGTACGAGTTTAAATAAAGTTAAAATATAGCAGATTAGAATTATATTGATATAAAAAATGAATGATAAAACATTAAGTGCCATGAATATGCATGGAAATTTGAAACAGAATTGGCAAAAATGGATTGACCGGTTTAAAAATTATTTAATTGCGGCCGATATTAAAGCAAAACCAGAAGCTACTCAATGTGCAATTCTATTGCATTACATTGGGGAAGAGTGCTTCGAAATATATAAAACATTTGTATTCGACGAATCTGAAGAAACCAAAATTGACATTCTCATCAAAAAGTTTGAAAATTATTTTAATCCAAAAAGGAACATAACATTTGAAAGACATCTATTTTTCATGCGAAGTCAGCATCAAGACGAAAGTATTGACCAATACGTAACTGATTTAAAAAGTATTGCGGCAAACTGTGAATTCGGCGATCTGAAAGCAAGTCTGATTCGCGATCGAATTGTATGTGGCGTAACAAATCTCAGTTTACGTGAAAAGCTACTAGAGGAAGATGATTTAAGTCTGGAAAAGACTCTTAACATTTGTCGAGCGATGGAGCTGTCGAGACAACAAGCTCAAGAGATTTCAAATCCTTCAACAGTCGATTCTAATGTGGATCGGGTTTATCGCCGTCGTCATAAACCGAACCACACTGAAGCGGCATCCTCGTCAACGCGTACAGTTGAAGAATACGAAAGAAAAAACTGCAGAAGGTGTGGAGATTCACATCGCATGTACAAATGTCCAGCTTTCAGGGAAACATGCAGAAGGTGCAAAGGTAAAGGTCACTTTGAAAAAATGTGTAGGTCACGTAACGTTGATAATATTGACAAGGACGAGGACAATTACACAGATTGTGATAGTACTGATGAATCAGACAATTCTTTTTTCATTGGAAAAATAAATTGTCGATCTCAAGTCAAAGATTGGTATGCTGATGTTAAATTTGAAAATAATGTAATAATTAGATTTAAACTAGATACAGGTGCTCAAGTTAATTGTGTACCTCTGAAATTATTTAACTTACTTAATATTGATAGCAACTGTTTAATGGAGACTAATGAACTATTGAGTAGTTATACCAAAGATAGATTAAAAGTTGTCGGCAAATGTACATTAAAATGTGAATACAATAATAATTCTCATATTCTAGATTTTTTTGTAGTAAATGAGGATGCACCAGCGATATTGGGGTTGATTGCATGTAAGCAATTAAATTTAATTAAAAGAATATGTCTCATTAATGACTCAGATTTTTTTGAAAAAAATAAAGAGATTTTTGAGGGTATAGGTTGCCTTAAAGTCCCCCCTCATCATATAACGATTAAAAAAGAATCAAAGCCGGTTGTACATCCTCCGAGAAAGGTTCCATTGCCCATACGCAGTAAGCTAAAACACGAACTTAGTCATTTAGAAAAAGCGGGAGTCATTGAAAAAGTTGAGGAACCCACTCCGTGGGTGAATTCTATGGTATTAGTTAGAAAACCAAACGGTTCGTTGAGAATTTGTATAGACCCTAAAAACCTAAACTCAGTTATTCAGCGCGAACATTTTCAATTGCCAACCCTAGAAGAAATTACAGGTAAATTAGCAGGGGCTAAATATTTCAGCACTTTAGATGCCAGCAACGGGTTTTGGCAAATACCTCTGGATGAGGCTAGCTCAAAATTATGCACTTTTAATACACCGTTTGGACGATACAAATATTTAAGGCTTCCGTATGGTATCTGTTCAGCTCCAGAAATTTTTCATCGGACAATAAAACAAATATTTGATGACATTTCTGGTGTTGATACATATATTGATGATATACTAGTTTGGGGATCCACTCAACAAGAGCACGACCTTAGATTAAATAAGGTATTAGAACGAATTTTAAAATATAATTTGAAACTAAATAAAAACAAGTGCAAAATCAACGTAAAAGAGCTTAAATATATGGGGCATAAACTTACTGCAAATGGAATCTTTCCCGATGACGAAAAAATCGAGGCTATTTCTAAAATGCCAAAACCTCAAGACAAAAAATCTCTCGAACGATTTCTCGGTATGGTTAATTATCTGAGTCGATTTATAAATAAATTCTCTGAAACCAGTGCTCCTTTAAGAGAGTTATGCAAAAAGTCAACAGAATGGCACTGGAATGAGCATCATGATTTAGCTTTTAATTTATTAAAAAAATCATTGGTTAGTCAACCGGCTCTTCAGTATTACGACGTCAATAAACCTGTAACAATATCTACCGACGCATCTTCAAACGGTGTCGGCTCTGTTCTTATGCAAAATGGGGCCCCGATCGCTTATGCATCCAAGTCTTTGACGGACACACAAAAACGCTTTGCACAGATCGAGAAAGAGCTTTATGCAATTGTATTTGCCTGTGAACGTTTCTCACAGTACATTTACGGAAAGAAAGTGCGAATTGAAACGGACCATAAACCTCTTATAACAATTTTTAAAAAACCTTTGAATTCCACAACATTACGTTTACAACGCATGTTGATTAGACTCCAACCATTTGACTTAGAAGTTTGTTACAAAAAAGGCAAAGAACAATTCATTTCCGACGCTCTTTCTCGAGCTTATATAACGCAGTCCATAATAAATGACGACAGTACGAATAACGTTGAGGCTCACGTGTGTCTAGCTATAACAAATTTACAAATAAGTGACAATAAACTTAATAAATTTAAAATTGAAACGCAAAATGATCCAACTTTGTCAAAAATTCGACAGTATATACGTTACGGGTGGCCAAAATCTAAAGTAAACCCGGAAATTGCAGAATATAAAAAGTATATACATGACATTTCTGAATACTCGGGATTACTTTTTAAAAATAATAAATTAATTGTTCCGAAATCCTTAAGAGCAGAAATGCTAAATCTGATTCACTATTGCCATTTAGGCATAGCCAAATGTAAATCCAGAGCACGTAGTTATTTATACTGGCCGGAAATGAATAAAGATATATACAAAGTTGTATCATCTTGCGATATTTGCAGTAAATTTAAAAGCTCAAGTCCTAGCGAACCATTAATGCCGCATGATGTTCCGAACAGACCGTGGGAGAAAGTCGGTATGGACTTGTTTTATTTTAATGGTGAAAATTATCTTTTAATGATTGATTATTTTTCAAAATTTGTTGAAATCTCACTTTTGAAATCTACCAGTAGCGAAAGCGTAATTAAACATATAAAGTCTATATTTGCTAGGCATGGCATACCTAATGTTGTGATATCTGACAATGGTCCGCAGTTTAGTAGTGACCGTTTCAAAATGTTTTCTAAAGATTGGGATTTTGTTCATATTACCAGTTCGCCCAGATATCCCCAATCAAACGGCATGTCGGAAAGAGCCATACAAACTGTAAAAAATATCTTGAAAAAAGCTTTAGCAGATAATAAAGATATTTACTTAGCACTGCTTGAATACAGGAATACTCCGTTTACTGATGAAACTGGAGCTCCCTCCCAAATGCTCATGGGAAGAAAATTACGCGGTTTATTACCTATCACAAATAAAGAGTTAATGCCGAAAACTGTTAACATTCAGAAAATAAGATCTAATTTAAAATCAAAACAAAGTGTACAAAAATATTACTTTGATAAGAAAGTTAAACCATTGGAAGATCTTAAAAGAGGTCAAAAAGTGAGAGTTCAGAAAAATGCAGAGTGGAACAGGGGTACCATTATAGAGAAAAATGAATCCAAGCCTCGTTCATACAAAGTAAAAATGAATACGGGAAATGTATTAATGCGGAATAGAAAATTCATTTCTCTAACACCTCCAGTTCTTCCGTTTAGTGATATCTCTGTTCCATCCACATCTGACAACGTTAATATTAACGAGTCTGTAATTGATATTGGTGAAGAAGATGATATAGACTTAAGTGGTTTAAGTGATTTATTTGAACCCTGTACATACACAAATATAACTACACAATCTGGACGACCTGTAAAACCTCCTGAAAGGTTTTGTCCCACATAAAACAAACAGGAAGATGTAGTGAGTGCCTAGTTATTATTATAAGATAAGAATTAGTTATTATTTAATTTATCATTATCACATTATGTAATGAACGTTTTGTAGAAATATTTTATGTTAAAATAAATCAGTATTATAATAACCAACCACTGGCTACATTTAAATATTACAGTCTCGAGCCCAAGTTCCTATTCATAGAACGCAAAGACGTAACCAACTGCGCTATGGGTGGAAGTGTGTAGACGGCCGTTTTTATGATATAAGTATATATGTTGCGAGTTCTTACGGTCGGGTTACGAATTCTTACGGAAGTAGTTGCGAACGCTTCACATTTTTTCAGTATACGCAGGCAAAGAGCGGCTAACGCGCCTAAGGAAGTTTTCACTTCAAAAATGATTAAAAATTTAATTAATCTGCCAACGATTTGTTGTTTTTCATCATATTAGGTATCTGTTAAATTCAATAATAAAATTTTTATAGTGTTGTCTATTAGGCTTGAACTATTATTTTCTTCTTCTGGATTTTCAGGTATTTCGTGATATGCGTTCCAATAATCTGAAGATGTCTAAATTCAAAGATTTGGCGTCTAATTAATGTTTTTCAATTGTTTACGATCTGTTTTGTCCTTGCATAATTCAGTGCAGACAGAATGAAAGACAGCGGCAATCAAGTCCGCTATTCTCTTTCTCTCTTTGCAAGCCGCGTCGTCACCGAATTTGTTAAACAAGTGTTGAACGTAGCCAGCCGCTATGCTTTTGTTTCTGCAAATCTCTCTCCTTCTTTCACATATGTGTGCGCATCTTTTTCTACCTGTGCCTCTGTAAAGCACTGATTTGAGGACAGTGTGGTCCAGTGGTTAGCGTCGCGGCCTCTGGAAGATCCAATAAAATAATTAGTGTTGTATACATTATTGTCCACATTTCTGCTACATATTATAGTATACTAATACAATGGATGCTAACAGAATTAATTATTAATTAAAATTCGTTACTAACAAAATTAATAATTATATTGTTTTTTACATTTTAGCACTTCAACTTTCAATGGTTATAGTTTTGTTATATAGGAAGCATTTTTAGACATATGTTTATTAAGCAATTTTAACTCTAAATGACTTCAATAACACGCCTTTAAGCTATGAACCTCGAATCATAGAACATCCTGTATACTGTCGTGTGTATAAAACATTAAAGGTAATAAAAGAAAAAATAAAATGCAGGCGCCCTTTATATAAGATACTTATCGTTCATACTGTATCCATCATGTAGATGAATATCTATGTGTGTGTGTGTTATGAAACAAACTTGAACCACTGCCGAACTTGTTGAAAGCTTATAGCTTTTAAGTGCTTTATTAGACAGAAAATGTGTCGTCACATAAAGCGAAACAGAACTAGAATAGAACAGAAACAGTGAACAACATTGAGCCGTAGTGTCAGTGATAATGTCTGAGATAATATTTTATCATGGAACATTTATTACCATTGAATGAGAAATAAGGGCGAAAACCAAAAATAAGTCATTGTTTTATTATTTATTTATTTGTTTCATGCATTCCATATAGTTGTGCCAAGTTACTGAAAGAAAAAGAAATATTATAGTAGTAAATTTAAAAAAAAGGGTGTGGGTCTCGGGACCCCCGACAGATCTGAAACATCAAAGAAAACGTTACTGAACTCGGTGGTATTCTCTATGTAGTACTTATATATTTTTTCAAAAGCAGCAACTAACTGTTATGCTGACGTAATCCTATATACTGCACTGTAACACACGCGGTTGTCTTTCCGTGCCCGAGCGCGCGGAAGTCGAGAGAGAAAGAGAGAGTGCCGCAGTGGTGGGGAGAACAGCAGCGAAGGAGCGGACCATACATTTCGTTTTATATTTCCCCTCACGCGGCTGTTTCACATCAGTGCCAAACTTAAGTTTATTTTTGGATAAAATAATTAAACCCTTAAAACATCCCCCAAAATAATATTTTTTTTCTTAATTTCAATATTATTGCTACTGCAAATTCTGTACGAAATTAAATACACCCTACAGTTAGTAAATCTGTATCCGCAATTGCTATAATGTTTTCATTTAATTTGTAAGTCCGGTCCTGTCAGGCCAGTTTTATTAAAAATTTAGCAGCACATTATAATCTATTTCGGTTTTGAAACAATTCTGAAAATTTTTTCGGTACCTGTTTGCGAACCCAAAAACCTTTTTTAACTCCTAAAAACCAACTTAAAAATGATCCGATTGGGGCCCATTTTAAATAGGTTTCGTGTGGTGATATATTTCAACATGTGAACCAAATTTCGTTAAAATTAATTACTTAACTCTTTCGAAAGTGTATGAGCCATATACCTAATAAATTTTTAAAACTTAGAAAAATTTTTAAAAAATTTTAAAAAGTTTAAAAAATCATGTTAAAAATTTTATAGATTTAAAAAATTTTAAGGATTTAAAAATTTTAAAAAATCATTTTAAAAATTTAAAAAAATTTTGTCTTGCAAAATATTTGTTTTTTAATCAAATTGGCTTTATTTTGCGTTTTCCAATCGATTTACACTAAAAAAATAACGGGAAGTGATAAATGGAAAATAGTAATGGTGTGAGTAGCGTCTGTTATCATATAAAGTCGAGAAACGGACGTTAATCGCATTATTATTAATTCAACAAATATTTTTTTTGGTCGAATAAACGTGTCTTAAGTTCGGAATGTATCACTAAACGTAACACAAATGGTTACGAGAAAGAGAACGAAAGCGTCATATTGGAAAGTAGTAAAATGTAACCGACCAACGTGTGACGCAAAGCGGAGAAAGTGCGAGTTTCGTACGTAGCACAGTACAGCTGTGTAGCACAGTACAGCTGTGTATCGGTTATGTTACATATAATACTCATTAATATTGTACTGGTGTAGGTAATGCCTGTAAAACCGTACCGAATGCTTCAGTGGTAGTGGTGGTTGTTAAGGTGGTTAGGGTGATGTGGCATGGTGTGGTTGGGGATGGCAGGACACAGCCGGAGCCGATTTCTCACTGTACGCCAAGTTACTGATTAAAACTAGAGTAAAAATTCTGGTTATTATCGCACGGGTCCTTCTAACCGCAATTTCACACGTTTTGGGTTAAGCATTTGCGGATTTCTAATTTTTCTAGTCAAATACCTATGCTAAACTAGCGGTACCCGTCTGGCTTTGCCCGGGTGCTATGGGTCACCCGTGGCTTAAAATCACTTGGAAATAGTTTACATTGACGGTGTCACATAGTTTATTATGTTTAACACGTTTTGACATTTGCATTAACGGTGTCACATAAATAAACAGTCGCATTTTAAAATTGACATAGCTTTTTTATTTGTCAACCGATTTATATGAAATAAAAACTAAATGTTAGCCCAAGCTTATCTCAAACATCACTGAAAACCACAAATCCAAATTGGTTCAGCCATTGCGGAGTAACATACCTAGATAATTTAAATAGCAAGCAACCTTAATAAATTATTGGGCTTCAACGAATCGTTTAATGTTTCTAAGATTTTAGAAAAATTGTTAAATTGTGTTTTAAAGACCATCAACAGCTAAGGCTATTTGGGCCTAGCACCAATTCTTATTTTCAATTCATTATTTTTTTTTTTAATAATAAATTGAAAATCCAATTGACACTTTTACCAGCTCTCGGGCTAGAACCCGGGAACTGGGGACTTGTAATAGAGGAACCATAGCAACGCCATGTAAACAACAGCACTGCTACACGCTCGGCCATTCTCAAGCCCCTAAGTTGACTCATACTTTCGTTCGGAACAATGAAAAAAGTGATTAAAATTTCCGAAAATTAGGGTGATAAGGACCTTGGTTAGACGCGTCATCAAGCGTTTGGCAAATAGTAGATTGATGTTTGGTTCACGAAACGAACGTTTCTCAGTACCTTTCCTTCATTACCGGCAGAGCAGAGCAGTGCAGAGTGGAGCGCAGCCCCTTTTCGGTTAATTTACAGTGAAATTGAGTAAATCAAGGGGGGTCTCTACTACTGAAAGCTCACTACTGCCTGCTTGCACCCGCTGTCTCCACATTATCCTTTCGTCTTCATTTACTTATACAACATAACACAAAATACAGGTTCCTTGTAAATATTATACTGGAAATTCAATCGAAAACGCTAGTACGTTTTCCAACACAATTTTATATTTAATAATTATTAATTAATTCAACAATGAATTTAATCCACAAGGCATCCACTAGGTAGTGAATAGTATTCTTAATGTATCAGACAGTGGCTTCTGATTTTTTCCTTATATATCTTATAACAATCGTTTGTCGTTTAACAATCATGATGGCATAATATGCTGACTGATATGTTAAGAAATACTATTCACTACCTAGTGGATGCCTTGTGGATTAAAAATTCATTGTTGAATTAATTAAAAATTTTTATATTGTTGTCCACAATTACCTAACTCATATAAGTATTGTTATTTATTTAAAACGGCTTGTTCGAGCCATTTGAGTTATTAATATTTAAGTTTCGATTGTAACTTAAAAATAAATCGGCTCTCGCGTGAGATGTGATTTAGTATTGAAATAGGTATATTTGGGAAGGAACAAATTTCACTTTCGGGACACTGTGTGAGTAAGTGGCAACTCAACCAGCCGGAAACTGGGAATTTCGGGTTCAAGTCCCAACAGTGGCTTCTGATTTTTTCCTTACATATCTTATAACAATCGTTTGACGGTTAACAATCATGATAACATAATATGTTAAGAAATACTATTCACTACCTAGTGGATGCCTTGTGGAGTAAAAATTCATTGTTGAATTAATTAATAATTATTATATTGTTGTCCACAATTACCTAACTCATATATTGTTATTTATTTAAGGGAACTATTGTTTATTTTAATAAGAAAGAATATTGATGAACGTATTTCAGGTTTATGCTATCATGGGAAAGAATATGTTATATCATATCTCCTGCATTTATGAATCGATTTTGATGATTCTTGTTTTATTTAATAGGGCATACTTTCAGAGTTGTCCCACATAAATTTTACTTAAATAGGTTCAGTAGTGTTTATTTAGTTTAGTAATAAGATATCAAGAAAGAAGTCGGTTAAAAAACTTTTTTATCGTCAACTTTATTTTTAATGATCCAGTTTTCCATTTTTCGTAGCCTACGATTTTTTTTCAAAAAATGCATTTTAAAGTAAATAGATTGTTATAATGTGCAATTAAAATTAAAAAAAAAAAATAATTTTACAAAAATGACATTTCATTGCAGAGCTTCTTTTCCAGCTTTAAATTTAGGCACTGTGGTATCTCTAGACTACGTTCTTGTCACCGAACCTGAAAGTATCAAAAATTACCAAACAATTAATATGAGAAATTCTACCTTTTGGCCACATGTCTACCTAATTTTATTTTATAATATTTTTAATTTCAATTTAAAAAAAATATAAACGTAGTGCCAATTTGTCATATAATTAGTGATTTTAATTTTTGCTTATACAAATACAAATTGATTATTATTTAATAATGACTTTTTAATAAAAAAAATGGTTGTGTGCTTATGACCACACGACAGAAGTGAAAACTTCAGATTTTATAATTTTTGGTGTCATCTATTATAGCGCATTTATGAACTAAAAATAATTTATTACTAAAATACTAAAATTCTATTTTTAATTAATTCCACCGTGACTTCAAACAAATTATAATTATTGTCAAAGAAAGAATATAACAAAAATAAAAAAATCTATAAATAAATATCATGTAGAATTTAGAAAAAAAAAACGCCAAAAATTCTACGCTTCCATCAGGTCTCAAATCCAGGTTCCTATGCATAGAACGCAAAGGCGTAACCAATTGCGCTATGGGTGGAGGTGTGTAGACGGCCGTTTTTATGATATAAGTATGTTGCGAATTCTTACGGAAGTAGTTGCGAACGCTTCACATTTTTTCAGTACTCAGGCAAAGAGTGCCTAACCTAAGGAAGTTTTCGCTTCAAAAATCCATTTTAAAGTAAAGAAGAAAATTGAATGGTTGCGTATCATGATATTGCAAAAGCCAAGTTTCAAGCTTACAAACAAAGGATCTAATAAGGATGTGAATAGCCGAGAGTGTAGCAATGCTGTTGTTTACATGGCGTTGCTATGGTTCCTCTATTACAAGTCCACAGTTCCCGGGTTCTAGCCCGAGAGCTGGTAAAAGTGACAATTGGATTTTTAATTTATTATTAAAAAAATAATGAATTGGAAATATGAACTGGTGCTAGGCCCAAATAACCTTAGCTGTTGGTGGTCTTTAAAACACAATTAATTAAGGATGTAGCTACTAAAATTTACCAAAAAATCGACATGGGTGATTTTGTCCCGCAGTCACAGATATAAAGGTACTAGAGATAAAAATAACAAGCCAGCTAATGACAGCTTCAACTCGTGACGTGTTTATCAGCGAAGCGTCGCGACGCCGCCGCATTAATGCGGTCGCTAATTGCAGATAAACATTAATAAATAGCGCCGAATTAAATATAAACTGTAAAATGTGTTTATAATTACATGTTAGTGGATATTATATTTATAGTAGTCCGCGTTTACACAGAGTAATTGCTAACCGAATTAAACACACAAACTGAAAACTAGCGGACGTTCTGTTTGAGGCGCCAAACACATCTGCGGTTGCCAGCGATGTAGCTTAGTGGTACAGCATTAGACTCGCATTGAGAAGGTACTGGGTTCGAATCCCGACGGGGGCAGATGTGGCTAGGACTTTTTCCTACTGTCTCACGTCGAGAAACGGTAATTCCAGTACCGGCCATCTTGTTTGAGGTTTTTCGTGGTTTCCCTCAATTATACCAGATGAATATCGAGATGGTTCCTTATTCAAGGCCATGGCCGATTACCTGTCAAACTCCTATGCTCCTAAAGTCGCCTACCTTATCCTAATGTCACCAGCCATCTTGTTTGAGGTTTTCCATTGTTTCCCTCAATTATTGCAGATGAATATCGAGATGGTTCCTTATTCAAGGCCATAGCTGATTACCTGTCAAACTCCTATGCTCCCAAATTGCCTACCTTATCCTAATTTTCTATAATTCCTCCATTGCACATTGCTATTAATAAAAAAAGTTGAAGTTTAAAAAATGTAGAAAACAACGGGAAGTAGTAAAATGGAAAATTAGTAATGGTGCGAATTGCGTCTGTTATGACATAATGTCGAGAAACGGACGTTAAACGCATTATTATTATTATTATTATTATTATTATTATTGAGAAGGAAGAATTCCTTAAGAATTTTGCATCCACAAGCACCCTAAACTTCAGGTTCGTCACCGTCACACAAGGGATACTTGCGGAGCAAGGTGA
This sequence comes from Mongoloraphidia duomilia, assembly GCA_039654895.1. NCBI lineage: Eukaryota > Metazoa > Arthropoda > Insecta > Raphidioptera > Raphidiidae > Mongoloraphidia > Mongoloraphidia duomilia. The sequence goes on from CM077526.1 coordinate 2,402,868, forward strand.
AACTATAACCGCGTCTCAAACCATGAAATAGGCGATTACAGTGAGTTTGGGTCGTGCGCACGAAGTACACGGAGCGACCCAATAAGCACAGTCTTTTGCATGCGGCAGACTAGTGACTCAGCATTACGCTGACATGCCGGGATAGCTTTTATACTTGCCAACAGTGACGGTTTGGCTCCACCAAGAACACCAATTATAAGAACAATTAATTAATAATAATATTATTATTATTCACATCTGCGGTTGCCTTGCAAACTAACTTATGTCGTATTTATCGGTAAATTATACTAATGACGACAGTTTGGTTGTTACGAGAAATTGTAAGACGATACTTTGGTATCAGCGTTCGACCATACACTCGTAGACTTCCCAAGCCGTATCTAATAGAAAAACGTGTAACCAACATGTCAATGCACATCGGTCTAATAGACTAGCGGTTACCCAATTGAACCTAGCATAACTGTGTATTATGCATATTTCTTTCAGTCAGGTACTGAAAAATGTTTTGGGGTTGCTACTCCTGTGGATTGAAGTATTGCTTTTACAAAAATGCGCAATGAGAATTATTTTCAATCTGAATTCTAGAGAAAGCTATCGTGACACTTTCATTAGTAATATTTTTTTGACTGTTTCAAATATTAGTATCATTGTGCTTTATTAAAAAACACCGGAATTTCAAATGTGCAACTCCCAGCATTCATATTCTACTTTTCTTGCTTCTTCTTTTTCAACGCAAATATAGCAAGCCCAAAATTATCCAAGTGTGCAAGCTTTCACGGCCGGCATTATTCCAAGTCTTCATGGTTTCCGGGCTTTTAGGCCGTGGTCCGGTGGTATTTCTACCTGACGTTTCGTCTACAACTGCGGTAGACATTCTCAAAGGCGATGTAGCAGCGGTCGAAGTGTCCTCCTTGGCGGCTCACTGACCTGTGAGCCGCCAAGGAGGACACTTCGACCGCTGCCACATCGCCTTTGAGAATGTCTACCGCAGTTGTAGACGAAACGTCAGGTAGAAATACCACCGGACCACGGCCTACAAGCCCGGAAACCATGAAGACTTGGAAGCCCAAAATTACTACATATAATTCGTCGTCCATTTTTAACCGACTTCAAAAAAAGGAGGTGGTTTTCAATTCGGTTGTATTTTTTAATAGCCGCCACATTTCATTGGATCTCTAGTCAATTTATTTATTTATTGTGGATTATAGACGCGTCGACAACTTAGGTCATTAGCGTCTTAAATACAACAAGTATATTAATATATCACTTAAAAACTAAATAACATTACAAAACATCCATGAGCAGAGGTGGGATTCGAACCCACGACAGTCTGATTCAGAGGCCGCGACGCTACCAACTGAGCCATACTATTCTCGATCTCTAGTCAAACTGGCCAGTTACTAAACAGTGACTCGATATTATATTGGCCAGCGCCTGGCTTAAGTCTACTCAAACTAGCCAGTTAGTTACTATAGACAGAAACTAGATTTCATTTCTACTAGGGTATCCATTGTCTTCAATGGGGGCTGGGGACCCTTTATATCCACGGGGCCCTGGGCTGCAACCCAAAAAGCCTTTATATAGATCCGCCCCTGACAATAATAGTAATTTATTCTGGTGATATATGTATGATATGGTAACATTAATATTATAGTATGATTATTCAAAGCTATTATATCGCACGTTCTAATGCTCTTGTAGATGATTATAAGATTAATCTAGACGCCCGGTAAATTCGCGGTCGGATGCAACATGTAATCAAGCTACATTGTATACCAGTAATTTTCACAAATTTAACCCGGTTTTCAACTTAATTACAACGTCGGTAAACTTTTAATGACACGTCGAGAGAAAGACGGCCCCGTGTTATGTTTTGTTGCGCGATATTTATATTATGTTTGATGGCACAGGTAGTGCTGCCCGTACTTGTCACTTAGGTAGTCAAATAAGGGCAGTGTAGCCTAGTGGATAGCGTACTTGGTACCAGCCTCTAGACTAGACTGTCGTGGGTTCGAATCCCACCTACGCTCATGGATGTTTTGTGATGTTATTTAGTTTTAAGTTAGTTGTTATTTAATGTAATTTAAGACGCTAATGACCTAAGTTGTCGACGCTTTTATAATCTACAATAAATAAAATATATAGGTACTTAGTCAAATCAAAAAGCTGTAAATTTGCGCACTTCTAAATGACCCATTTTTCTGAAAATAGTTTTTCCAATTATCCACGACAGGCAGCACTTGTGGTAGGTACAAACATTATTTATTCCCCATTAGTGTCGTGCCATTTTAGTGGTATAATTTAATTATTAAATTTTTATTATTATTAAATTAATTAAATAATTAAGTTATACCACTAAAATGATCGACACTAATGAGGAATAAATAATGACCTACCACAAGTGCTGCCTCTGGTGGCTAATTGAAAGAACTATACTTTCAGGAAAATGGCCATTGCATAATATCAACCCAAAAAATATAATTTTTGCCATACCCACTACTAAATGTATGTATACCGGTCTGTGAATGGGTCTTTTACATGGTAGGCGTGCGGAAAATGTTTTACTTACCGCACTAGTGCTCATCTAAATTTTATTAACTTCCCATATTGGAAGTTGTTGTAGTGGATACGATTTTGCCAATGAAAAATTCGGACATATCTGCACGTTTTGAGGTCCCTAGAATCCGAATCTACTGTTTTTAAAGATATGTCTCTGTGTGTGTGTACGTACGTTCGTTCGTTCGTACGTTGGTGAACTTTTTTCTTTTGTATATTGACAATTTTTACTACAGTGTAGATACAAAGCAGAGAAATAATATTTCTCTGCTTTGTATCTACACTGTAGTAAAAATTGTTTCTTTCATAATAGATAGATCGATATGTTATATCGATCTATCTATTATGAAAGAAACGATTGCAAAGTACCTCTATCTATATATAGATGTCGCTTTCAGAGCACTCTGATATTACACATTCACTCCTCCGACTGTTTGATCCTCCATCTCTACTGCACCTGTAGTCCTTGTTGTCTTTGTCTGACTTCTCTCTTGGGAATAATTGAATGATTGCACATATAGATGCATAATGCATTTAAGATGAGTGATTGAATTCTGGTGTTTTGGGACAACTTTAACCTGCCCTCTGACGCAATAATCTGTTCATATGTAACGTCAAACGAGTTGACTGTAATTAAAATTAAAAATAATACGTATAGATAAATGGAACAAGAAAAAAGTTATAAGCCACAAGACTTTTTTTGTAAAGGTTTGGTTTTTAAGGTTTTTTTAATTTAATAATAAATTAATAAAGTTGTTAATTTATTCATTATAGTTGTATTTAATAAATTATAATTACAATTGTTAGGTACACTGACATAGTCACGTCCTATGATACACTATATATACTTCTATGACCAAATTCTATTGCTATTATATATCAATAGAACTGCGTTGTCGAACTAGAGCAGTAACTGTTTATTAATTATGTTCTGACTTTGCATATCTAAGCATTTCTAATGACACCGTTAATACTTATTAATTGTCCGGGTATATTAAGTTATACATATATCAGTAACAACGGCTGTCTAGACAAGTTCATCCGCAGAGTAGTGGTACCACTTTAGCCTTCTATGCATGGGGACTTGGGTTTTTATTACTGATACATATTTTAACAATAATCATAAAATATGTAATTTAAGTGCAATTGTTTATTTCCACCGTTACTTTTTATTTGAAGGGCGAAACATTACGCTGTATTTAATAGTCTTTTATATAATATTTAAATTGAAAAGTTTGACATTGAAAGGGCCTGTTCAAACGATATTTTAATGATCACAAAAAATGTAAAAGCCTCGGACTGTCCAGACAGCTTTTTTTAGATGTCGTGTTTTTTGTGAGCTTGAAGTTAGAACTTGTTGACAGCCACAATTCATACATATATTAAAAACTCGGGTCGCAGTGCAAAACCCTTCCGACAAAATAGTGTATAGGTATATGCTAAGTTAATACTTGCTTTGAGGCATTTAAATTAAATATTTGTTTTGGGCAAATCAAAAAAATAACCAATTTATATATCACTTAAAAATTTAATTTTTTTTATTGCAGTATTTGGAAAGCATTTCTCAATCCAGCATGTGTATTTCTGTACCAAATTAAATAGTTACCTACACCTTTCAGGAAGTAATTCACTATATCTGCAAATTAGTGTTTTCATATATCTTTACTTGAGGAGTTAAATTTCGATTTTGAAATAATCCCGAAATTTTTTCGTTGATTTGAGATCCAAACATTTTTTTCCAACCCTTAAATACAACCCTTAGAGTAGTCCGATTGCGCTCATTTTTAATAGGCTTTGTACTATGATGAAATCTAATAATATGTATTCAAAATTTTGTTAAATCAATCGTCTATAAAATGTTTCCAAAAATGATGCCGAATTGCTCAGGAAGATGTGAAACGTCGAAATGATTTGGTCCCGTCACCAGACCGACGCCTATAGTAGAGGGCAGTATAGCCTAGTGTTTAGCATGCTTGGTGCCGCAACCTCTAGACTGGACTGCCGTGGGGTTCGAACCCCACCTGCAGCGCTCACGGATGTTTTGTGGTGTTATTTAGTTTTAAGTTAGTTGTTATTTAGTGTAGTTGAAAGACGCTAATGACCTTAGATGTCGACGCGTCTATAATCTACAATAAATAAAATAAATAAAACGCCTATAGTGCCCCTAAATGTATCATATTTACCAAAAAAGGATTAACGAGTAATTACAACCCATTTTAAATAAGCTTCGTGAGGGTGATGCATATCGAATTTTCGTTGAATCCATTATTGGCCGGTTTATCGTACATTTTAATCGCAATGTTCTTTTAATCACACTGTTAAATTTTGACTGCTACGTGTTTCTTGGTTGCTGCGTTTCGTTACCATAGCAACGCGTCATTTAACAGTCTGGTTAAAAAAACATCATGATTAAAATGTGCGATAAACCGGCCATAAGTCTTTCGAAAGTTATCGCGCGCACACACACACACACGCACATAAAGACTCAAATATAAACATTTTATATTAACATTAGAAATCGTGTCCATCGTGATTATAATAAAATTAAGAAAAATCGCAGGATAGTGGACAAAATATTTGATTTATTAAATGTACAACGTTTCGTCTATAGATTTTGACTTTTTCAAGTACATACATAAAAATAAAAATATTTATGAAAATTAATATTAATTACTAACCATAGCAATTTTTGTCTTATGTACCCTATCTTATGTTAATTGCTATCGTTAGTAATTAATATTAATTTTCATAAATATTGTTATTTTTATGTATGTACTTGAAAAAGTCTACATCTATAGACGAAACGTTGTACACTTAATAAATCAAATATTTTGTCCACTATCCTGCGATTTTTCTTAATTTTATTTTATATTAACGTTGAGATTTTATGGTTCGACCCCCCCTAGGTCCCACCATCCGACCGACGTCAATAGTGTATGCGTCATATTATACTTTGTATAGGGCAAACAAACTGATGAATATAATAATAATTGGGGAGTTGTTTTGTATATGTCAGGGGTTAATATTTAAATATTGAAATGCGAATCAGTAATATGTTTGCTCAGTGCGATTAAGTTAATTAATACAGATATTATATGTGTATATTATATAACGCATAGAGGTGGCAGAGTTAAACGTAGGTGTATTCTAAGTACCTATAGGACTTTCGCTAAAACAGTGACAAGTCGAGATTTTTCATATTTCTGTGCAAATATAATATTATTGCCTAACTTTTAAAAAGAAATTCAAAAGTTTAAAAATTTAAATGGGCCAACCGATTTGAATGAACACTACTTAATAGGTAAACTCAACACTGTAAGAAATGAGAAGGCCGATTACATAGATTATCGATGGTCCATTTGTAGCCAGCGATTAATCTGGTAATAGGCACACAAAGAGACAATGGCGTCGCAAACAGGTATCGCCTGCACATCGCGTAGATTCCATAAAAACACATTGCGCATGCCTAATTTTACATTAATTTGTTTTGTATTCATCCATTTTATATATGTAACTATACATTTTATTTTGTAATTTTTACACACTTTATTGGAATATTACACAAATTATTTAATTTTAATTTACTTTATGTAAAAATCACAAATTTGTTTAACTTTACAGTAAAAGTCCAGCTTTTTATGAAGTTTTCTGTGTAAAAATAAATAATAATGTAAAATCTCTTAGAAAACTGAGCGAATTCTACCTAAACTTTCAATGTATTTTTACATCCATTTTTTACAGTGAAGGAAAGCCTACAATCTCGGTCTTCTAGGCTTTCCTTGTTACCTATTAACCTATTACCTAACAACACCAAAAAATTGTCACTAACTCTCGGTTAAATAGGCAAACTCAAGGAAAGCCCAGTAAAAAAAATTATAAATTAAAATTATTTTCTCTCATATCCATGATTATACAATAAACAAATAAATGAATCACAGTTTCTTGGATAATATAGCTGTTGTTATTTAATATTAATTTTTAATTTTCTTACCACATATCGTCACTTGTATGGAATTTAAAAATAAATATTAAATAACAACAACAGCTATATTATCCAAGAAACTGTGATTCATTAAACAATTTAAATTTAGATAAATTGGTGTCAGGTCCGGATAGACCATGCAGTTGATGAAAAAAAAGGGTGTGGGTCTCGGGACCCCCAACAGATGTGAAACATCAAAGAAAACGTTATTGAACTCGGTGGTATTCTCTATGTTAGTAGTATATATTTTTTCAAAAGCAGCAACTAACTGTTATGCTGACGTAACCCTATATACTGCACTGTAACACACGCGGTTGCGGCGTTTGAGCACGCCTGAGCCAGATAAATACACAGCGAAGTATCTATATTACATACCTACACGTGTATACATATACTTTTGCTTTGCAGTACGTTCGTATGTATACTCTCTCTCTCTCTCTTCCTGTGCCCGAGCGCGCGGAAGCCGAGAGAGAGAGAGAGAGAGTGCCGCAGTGGTGGTGAGAACAGCAGCGAAGGAGCGGACCAGAAATTTCGTTGCATATTTCCCCTCACGCGTCTGTTCACAGCCCGACATAAGATGTTTCACATCAAAAATCTCGCTCTTTTCTTGACAGCTCTATACCTATATCGGCTTGATATAGGACGTATAGTAGTTAGCAGTGACGTCCGCCGTACATCGACTTAACGGCCGTTATTTGAATGTATTTACGGCAACCGTTATTCCTCCACCTAGATGTGTACAGTTACCAATCGTTACTCTTCGGGGATTCCCACAACATAAATTATTTAAAAACGAGGCAGCGACTAACCTCCGACATATTTTTCTTCTCGAATAGCGCAAATACATAACGCAAAACGATGAAATTGGTGCATTCGCTTCTTTTTTAGCTTTTTGAACCCAACAGAAAGGTTACAGATACGATGGGAGCTTTCATTAGTTAGCTTTGAATGCACTGCTTAAATACTGATTATTAATCGACGACTTGGGTATACGAATATAACGAAAGCGAGAGTTAGTGACAATTTTTAGGTGTTATTTATTCAAGGTCTTATTTTTGTGAAGATGTTGAGGCAGGCATATTATTAAGTGCCCTGAGTAAGGGATTTTGCTGGATAGCGGTATGGGAGGGATGCAGACCGCCCCCAACGTGTAACAAAAGAAATGGTCACAATTATTATTGCTTCAAGGCTGAAATTGTTTGTATAACTTGTCGGTGACCCAATAATGTTATTATAATATTTGCAGATCGAGTGGTCAGTATCAAAGGGGTGGCAGATCACCCTAAACGTGTCATGTACCCGACGAAATTTACATTATTAGTTCAAGGTTCAAATTTTAATATGTTGTTACGGCGACTGTTTTAAGCATATATTTCAGTTTGCAGAACAAAATGTCGGTATTTAACCCCCTCTCTTAGAGGGAAGCTTGCTCGCCTAGGTGTTTATGTCGTTCTGCAAGGGGGTTAATACCGACATTTTGTTCTGCAAATTGAAATGTCGCCGTAACAACATATTAAAATTTGAACCTTGAACTAATAATATAAATTTCGTCGGGTACATGACACGTTTAGGGTGATCTGCCATCCCTTTAATACTGACCAATCGATCTGTAAATATTATAATGACATTATTGGGTCACTAGCTCTCGATCTATAGCGAGAGCAAGCATATTTGAATAATGATTTGCGTATGCCTTTTTAAAGAAAAGTTACTATATTGAATTCAATATAGCTCACCGATTTGTGAGATATGAATATTTTGTCAAAAAACTCTACACTTCTTTTGATCCTCTTAAGGGTTGAATTTCGAAAAATCCCTTCTCAGCCGATACTTACGTTCTATAAGGAACCTACCTGCCAAATTTCAAGTTTATAGCTTTAGCGGTTTGGCCTGGGCGTTGGTTAGTCAGAAAATCCTACATCGCCGTTTCACTCTCTTAGGGGTTGTGTTTTATTAAATTTAAAATATACAATAAAATTTCTCTCGACACACTTGATAACCAATCACAAGACACTATTGTGTCGCGACTTAAAGTTTGAGAAGCGCTGTTCTATAACAACAATAAAAATAACTTAATGCATCGATGGCGGAAGTATCGGGCCTGTCAATATTGAACTTGGCCGATGGCGGCAGTCAGGTGAGCTCTCCGAAAATTTTATTTTTAAAATATATTTCGGCACACTATTGCAACAAGACACTATTGTTTAATGTTTAATGTTTAATGTTTAATATCTGGGTGCCGAGCTTTGCTCGGATGAGTTCAAAAAAATAGTACTTGTATGCTGTGAGATATTATTTTCTCAGAATATTATTCCGAAACGAATTTATTTCTGAAACATAATTTAAATAATTGTTTCTGTTAAATATTTTAAATACCTATGTGTATTTTTAAGCGTAAAAACTAAGTATCAACTTGAATCAAGCATTTTTTCCTGTAAATATTACTTAGGTCGCCATTTTCAAATCTACCGCCGTTATTGTTTTGTTGACTGAAGAACTCGCAAAAACCGATTTTTGTCATTGTTTACATATTGTGCAAGACACTTCTTATATTAGTGTTCATTTACAGTTTTAACCCTTGTGATATATTATACAAAATCTATGTAGAAATAGGCTTCGAATCGATCTGACAATTGACCGAGTTATAAATAAAAAAACCCTTTTTTTTAATTGCTCCCCTCTGGGACCAAGATTTCTACCTAGATCGATTTCTCGCCCCGAAAAATCCCCATTCTGTAAATTTCATCAAAATCGTTATTCGTTTTTGAGAAAAAAAAGTCTAGGTAAGATTATACGTCATACTATATTTAACGTACATAATATACATATTTTATATAGGTAATATAAAAATAACATACTTAGGTACCTATTTATTTAAATATTAGTTAAAACTACTTACATAATAATGTTTGGTTTTTATTTCTGTTATTTTTTACTATACAAATAGTTCACGGATTATTTTAATAAGTTAAAAATTCTGTCAGATAATTTTGACATATAAATAATGAAAGTAGTTTGTTTTCTCCAAAGCCTACTCACGATATTACAATGTTTTGACAGGTCAAAAAACCGTTTTTAAAAATGATACGCGACATAAATTTTGGGAAGCGCTTTTCTATAACAATAAAAATAACAATGCATCGATGGTAGAAGTATCGGGCCTGACCCAATGTTGAACTTGACCATGTTGATGACGGCAGTCAGGTGAGCTTTCCGAAAGCTTCTCTATTTGCGCTGGGACACTCGGGAGCGTTATAAAGCTGTAAAGCTACACTAACAAGCACGCAGTAGACATAAAATGTGATTTATTTTTATACTTGAAATACACGCGAAATTTAATCCTATTAAATTCACTTCTTTCCCTTAGAGTCGCAGCTATACGTAAGCGCCGTATCTCACAGTCGGTCGATAACTTGTTATTCTGTCTTACCGGCTGTACGTTTGATATTGTCTCAGTGACGTCACCGAGGTACAAAACGCTACTGACATCTTAAAGGTGCTACTACTTAGAGTCCAGATTGTTTTTAGCTGTTCATGCACGCACAAGAAATCATTGACTAGAATTATAGTTGAAAAACAAAGTTGAGAATTTCTGAGGTTGTGTGGCTGCCGTTTTTATATCGCGACGGAGAGCCCATCAACATATTTCCATCGAATACACAGACGACTTTATCTGTGTGAGGCAGACAAAAAATGAAGCAACAATAATTATTAGATGAAACTTTTTCAAGTGAAAACTTCCTTAGGCGCGCTTTGCCTGGGCTGTTAACAACAGTGATGTGAAACGCACCCGACGGTTACAATCGGGGCTACTCGGCTCAAACCCGAGCACGTATTTGCAATAGTAATAGTGTGTAGTTCATAAGTGTGCTATTAGATGACACTAAAAACTTAATACGAGTCAAAAGTCATTTGTAGATCACCATTGCGCTAACAGATGACACTAAAACTTAATATTATCGTTAAGGTATTACCTAGGTATATTCATTAAATTTAATTGTATAGGCCGATTTTAATATATTTATGATTAAACTGTGTGATTAAAAAATTATATATATATTTTAAAATTAGAAAATCTGAAGTTTTCACTTCTGTCGTGTGGTCATAAGCACACACCCATTTTTTTACCTCGTTTTTTCTATAAATTATTGGAGTGTAAATTTATTATTGATTCGTCTTTACCCGTGGCTTTGCTAGCGTTAACGCTGGTTTTTAGGGTTCCGTGCCATAAAGGAACCCTATTGTTGTGCCAACAATGTCTGTCTGTCTCTGTTACAGGCCTCTAACAACGAAATGAGATAGGGACTTGAAATTACTAGGACTGTTTAAAAAAACTGACTATCGCTATCTGTGATTTATTTACTAGGATTGTCTAAAAAACAAAACATACACACATTACACACTACACAATTAAATTTATTATGTTAACTAGTAAACCCTACCCTAGCACTGGCATTGCCAAGTTGGGTAGGTTAAATTCCTTCCCGAGGACAGTATGGTTCAGTTGGTAGCGTCGCGGCCTCTGAATCAGACTGTCGTGGGTTCGAATCCCACCTCTGCTCATGGATGTCTTGTGATGTTATTTTATAGTTTTTAAGTGATATATTATGATATTTGTTGTATTTAAGACGCTAATGACCTAAGCTGTCGACGCGTCTATAATCCTTAATAAATAAATAGGTTAAATTCCTAAGAATTTTGTATAAAAAACATTGTGTATTGTGTTTATTTTGGAATAAATGTATTTATTATTATTATGATCTGTTTAACTGTACATTTTCCGTTTGAAACAATACGTGATTACAAAACAGCTGTGACTGTGCTGCCAATGTGTGGCGGTTTTCGGAACCAGCGTCCCTCAAGCATTGATAAGGGAGTTCCCAGTGCTATTTATTTATATTTTATTGAGGCGAATTGTTTACCATTATTATTGATTCGATGCCGGTGTATATTTATGTTTATTGAACATGACTTTTATATACATCCCTTGCTGCTTACAATTTTTTTCCAGTTTATTTTTTTACTGGATTTACGGCCGGTGTGTTTGTCAAAAAATATTATATATACGAATCTGACCAGCGCTTTTTGTTTTATTATATTTACCTTTATTATTACACGCTTCAATATCATTTTCTATTGGTGTATTTCTGGGCAAAAACAACCTTTGTAAATTTATAGTAGAACAATATTTTATTTCTCTGTGAACTTTTTCATTGGAAATCGATTCAAATTTTACATATACTACGATAGGGTCATCCCACATGTCAAAATTTGAAAATTTTGAACAGTGCACATTATTCCAAGTCTTCATGGTTTCCGGGCTTGTAGGCCGTGGTCCGGTGGTATTTCTACCTGACGTTTCGTCTACAACTGCGTTAGACATTCTCAAAGGCGACATACAAAACCAATCGTACAAGGACGGAATACGACCGAACAGAGAACACACTGGTACTAGGCATAAAAAAAGGGAGGACACCAATCACTGACACACTGACCTGTGAGCCGCCAAGGAGGATACTTCGTTCGCTGCCACATTGCCTTTGAGAATGTCTACCGCAGTTGTAGACGAAACGTCAGGTAGAAATACCACCGGACCACGGCCTACAAGCCCGGAAACCATGAAGACTTGGAACAATGCCGGCCGTGAAAGCTAGTGCACATTATTCTTCATTCGTAATCAAATAAACAATCTAATTTAAACAAATTTTCTCCTAATTGCAAAAAATAATTAAAAAAATAATATTTATATTAGAAATCGTGTCCATCGTAATTATAATAAAATTAAGAAAATTCGTATAGACGAAACGTCGTACATTTAATTTAATAAATCAAATATTTTGTCCACTATCCTGCGATTTTTCTTAATTTTAAAAAAATAATATATTTTATTTTAAACAGTTTTCAATGCTAGCTTTTCTTTCCATTATTATTTTTGGACGTTTTGATATCCCTTGGAGACTTAAATACAACCCTTAAAAAGGAAAGGGGCGGTAATATTTCGGTCGTGCTCCTTAACAAAAAATGATTTTCAACATTTTTTCTAGCTATAGAAAATCTATTTTAACTCTGGCTTTCTGAACTAGTATAAGCGTTAAGCGAAGCTAAAAAAATGCGAGTACATATTATTATATTTAAATGTATAGTATATAAATAGAACTAATTAATCATCTTTTTGTTACTAATTAGAGGCAATATGAAGTGTTTTGCATATCAGGGCAATTAAACCATCACACAACAATAGTGCGTGCACCAATTCTAATCCATCGATCTGTCCAGATTAATTATGTAGATATAATATTCATAGCTTTAATTACGTCATTACATCACACCTAGTATATAGGTAGATATAATATCATCATATTACCTATTGTAATAGATAGGTGAACAAAAGGACGGTGTGGTGTAACGGTAAGCGTAGCGACCTTTGGATCACACTGTCGTGGGTTCGAATCCCACCTCCACTCATGTATATTTTGTGATGTCATTTAGGTTTAAGTGATTTTTTATTTAATGTAATTAAGACGCTAATGACCTAAGTTGTCCACGCGTCTATAATCCACAATAAATAAAATAGGTGAACACCAAAAATTGTGTTACCATTTTTTTACGATATATATTAAGAAAGGAGGGGAATAAAACTTATATCATTCGAAAGGTACTGTGCCATAGATGTGCACAAACAAATTATGTGTGTATGTTTCCGTTATAAGGCAGGTAAAATAAAGTTTCCCTGTATGGAAGAATATTACACGCAAACAAATACATAGCGTTGTTTGGTGTAAATTGAGACTTCAGGTGACACACCACGGAGATTCTATGAACTATCAATATGTAGGAGGTATGTTGATGTACCATTCAGGTACCGATTTAGGGTCAGCCGATTGAATTTTCGGAAAAATTACAATAAGGGCTTTAAGCAATAGGTACAAATTATATTATAATATTTCTGCTACTCACCAATAGATGTCGCCACGAGTATTTCATAACGCTTTAACGTAGTAGTTCATTCATGAAACACTTTTCTTAGGAATTTGATTTCATTTTATTTATTGTAGATTACCTAAGGTCAATAGCGTCTTTCAACTACACTAAATAACAACTAACTTAAAATTAAATAACATCACAAAACATCCATGAGCGCAGGTGGGATTCGAACCCACGGCTGCAGTCCAGTCTAGAGGTTGCGGCACTAAGCATGTTAACCACTAGGCTATACTGTCCTCCCTTAGGAATTTGATCAAATTTGAATATCTCATAGAAATTAGTAATATCTAAGGGTTGTTAAAATTTCAGAGTGATTGCATGTGCCATCAAATTTCAAAACGCCGCGCGAACGAACTCGCGGCACAGCTAGTAAATAAATAAATGTAATAAATGAACTATAAGTAGCACTGTTTAAACAGAGTTCTGACTAACTCGATGATTTTCGAGTCTAACTTATTTTAAATTCCTCGACGATATTAAGCGATGTCACGTGATGCTCCACAGGTCCTCAGAAAGAAGCGAGCGCAGTTGTAAAGAAGTATGATATTTATTTTAATTTAATCCCCACTGGTCCTCTGGGACTTGACCTATGTATAAGTGTGACGCCGAATCTCTCGGCCCGACGAAACACCTTCTCCAGCTCGCTAACAAAAAGTGGCCGCGCTGGAAAACTTTTAATGATTTCCCTTCCCTTTTTTTTACTTCGTCGGTTTTCTTTTTACTACGTAGAACCACTTTTGTGTTAGACAGAAATAATTAAATTTGTTGCTCTCTTTTTTAATGTAGGTAGCTCTATAGCTTCTTTTAAAGTGATTTATTTAATTGTAATTTTACAATTAAAATATAAAAAATAATAATTTTAAAAATGGCACATTGGACGGACAGGACGAAATTATAAGGGTTCCGTTTTTGTCATTTGGCTACGGAACCCAAATAAAAAGCGGTCAAATGCGTGTGGAACTCGCGCTACGAGGGTTCCGTACCGTTACAACAATAAATTAGATAGACATATATCTGTGGAAATTTCAACCGGCTACATGTTACGGTTCCAAAGATACAGCCTTTAAAAGGTTTTTCCGTTTTATGAGTGGGGACCCCCTTTAATTTTTACTTGTTGTGATTTTTGGATTTTTCCCTTTACTTGTGCTACGAGACCTTGCTTTTTGCCAAATTTCATGATTCTAGGTCAACGGGAAGTACCTTATAGGTTTTTGATGAGATGACAAAATTGCCGTATCTTTTGAAAGCGTTGACCTAAAAGCTTAAATTCTTTACACCTTTAAGGGACCGTAGACCTTAGTATTTCGTATAAATTTCAACTTGATATCTCTATCCATTCCTGAAAAAATGGGTCTTGACTAACGGACACCCAGCCAGCCAGTCAGGACAAACGAGTGATCCTATTAGGGTTCCGTTTTTTCTTATTGAAAAACGAAACCCTAAAAATAAACGAATTTACGTAATATTAACCATATGATATTGTAGCAAATCCCAAGAGGTTACGCCACTGCCTTCAATAGAAGCGTCTAGAAGGGAAGATCACAGTGGCGAGGCGTGGAATGGTATCGAAGATACGAGGAGTACCTGCTAGACGTCTGGAAAGTACTAGAACGCGCTGTGTTTAAGCCACGTAGCTCTATATAAGCAGGGAGCCGACGGGAATTCAGTCAGTCAGTTGTAAATCAGTGTCGAGTTGAATTACGAACATAAATAGTTATTGTTCAGTGTTATTGAAGTGCTTCACTTTGTTTAAGAATTACTATTGTGTTGATTATTAGAATTGACATATAGTTGTTGCGTTTATTGTCGTTACATTTTTAATTATATTAAATAAATATTTATTCCACCCACGAAGAAAACAGTTTTGTTACAATATATACTTAGTAGAATAATAACTGTTATCAGAAAATAACAGTTTCGTCAATCACTATACTCGTTGTTGTGATTCAAATAATAACAAAGATAAATGATGCGTCGATATTAAAGACGATTAAACAGCTTGTTGTCATGTTATAAGTCTTTCGATGTTGGTTCATCGACCTCAACTCGAGCGTCTGCTCGCCACCGATAAGTGATTTACATTGTGAATCAGTGTCATGCAAGTGACTCGTTGACTCACGCGGCACACTCTGCGAGTAACTGAGTTTACAGACGGCACGCTTCGATTCAAATCTGACGGCAGATTATCAAAGGCATTCCATTAATCAACAAAAACACGCCATACAACTTATATATATGTATATATTATGGCGAAATAAATGTATAGTAGTGTAACGGCTGCATTTGTGACCACAAAATAAAAGTTTTTATGTCACAGTTTTATGTAATTTTGACGTAACACGTCTTACATTTCGGTACACATACTTTCCTGCTTATTTTATTTATTTATTTATTTTATTTTATTTATTTAATTATTTGCAAGTAGCCTACGGCTAATTCTATATATATACAAAATCCAATAATAATAAACCCAAATTATTCGAAAACTGCCCCCAAATTATTCAAAATTACCACCAAATTATTCTAAAATTGCCCCCAAATTATTCAAAATTATCTCCAAATTATTCGAAAATTGCCCCCAAATTATTCGAAAATTACTCACAAATTAAGTATTCGAAAATAGGCGCATAATGCATTTTTAGACCCTAAAATTAACTTTTTAACAAAAAAAACTTCTTTCAAAAAGTCACTAAAAAGAGGAAAATAATAAAATTTTAAGGTTTGCGCCAATTTAATAAAATATGAAGTCGGTTAAAAAGTATAGTAGGTATAGTAATTAATATCTACTTTTTCACGACTTCATATTTGATTAAATTGGCGCAGACCTCAAACTTTTATTATTTTCCTCTTTTTAGTGTACTTAATGGGGAATCAAATTCGTTCAAATCAGCTTTTTTGAGGTTCGCGTAGTAGAAAGATATTTCGGATGTGTTGTCTCATTTCATTGACAAAAAAAATAAAGAACTGGATTGTAAAATACAGAACTGGATCATTAAATGATCGTCTTTAATTTTATTTTATCCAAAATTTGACATAAGCCATTTTACCTCGATAACAGATATTATATTATAAATGTCTTATACACACAGTTATTCCCCCTTTAATGCTGCTTCGTGCGGGGCTCATTTGTTATGGCGTTATTTGCTTTCAAAACATTTTTACAAATATTTTTATCAATCAGAAAAAGGTTAGTCCCCGTACTTATGTCAGTAACTTTCATTTTTTTCCCTACAGCACCAAATGGGCTATGTTCGTTATTTAATACACTTATGACCACTTGTACCTGTGAAGGATCAATAGAACAGTGTACATATAGACAGAGAGCTAGT
Source organism: Mongoloraphidia duomilia (assembly GCA_039654895.1). Lineage (NCBI taxonomy): Eukaryota > Metazoa > Arthropoda > Insecta > Raphidioptera > Raphidiidae > Mongoloraphidia > Mongoloraphidia duomilia. Next base: position 2,419,719 of record CM077526.1, read on the forward strand.
GACAATTTTTTGGTGTCATTTATTTAAGGCCATATTTTTCTTTTTTTTTAAAGTGCCCTGAGTAAGAGATTTTGCTAGGTAGCGGTATGGGAGGGATGCAGACCGCCCCCAACCTGTAACAAAAAAAATGGTCACAATTATTATTGCTTCAAGGCTGAAATTGCTTGAACCTTGAACAAATAATATAAATTTCGTCGAGTACACGACACGTTTAGGGTGATCTGCCACCCCTTTAATACCGACCAATCGATCTGCAAATATTACAATGGCATTATTGGGTCACCGACAAGCTACACAAATAATTTCATATAACGTCGCCGCTTTTCGATGAGTACTGATCTGGTCGATCGCTTCGATTGAACATGACGTGACGCTCGACATGCGTAACCGAATGGGAAAAAAGGAGGGCTAATAAAGTTTCACTTTAAAAATCGACAATTATGGCTCTAATAACCCTAAGTTAGTGTTTCTATTTCCGAAACTGTATCGTCATTTTTCACCGTTAAGCGGGGTATGCCTGTGTTATACTATGCAGATGTTATAAGTGGAGCAACTCATCAAGGAGCTTCGACTACACAGAGAAAACGAGCAACCAGGCAGCCAACGGACCGTTTGATAAATTTACATGCTAATGTCAGATTTAGTCACTGCCATTGCTGCTGCTGCTCTTGGCCTTTGTACGGCCGAGGACAGAACTAAACAACTTCACACTAAAGCGTACAGAGTGGGCGCTAATTATACAGTGCCCTTATATTATATAATATATATATTCAGTGTACAAATAGAACAAAGCTGTCCATAATTATATACATAACATTATTTGTGTTATTTATGTCCAACATATTGTTACGGATCACCCTGTATAGAAACGTTAGGTAGAGAGATCGAGAAGCGGTGTCTGCTGCTGAGCAACAAGTAGCTGCAGGAATGTTCTAGAGAACGCACACACTGGGCGTAGGCAACGCAGGTATATAAACAAGTGAGTGAAGCGAACATGAGGTCAGTCTACGTGACTCACGCAAGTAATCAGTTCAACGGAGATTAGGCAGTCATTAGTGACTCGTGCAATCAAGTGCGTCTGATATAAAGATTAGGCAGTCATTAGTGACTCGTGCAATAAAGTGCGTATGATATAAATATTAGGCAGTCATTAGTGACTCGTGCAATCAAGTGCGTCTGATATAAATATTAGACAGTCATCAGTGACTCGTGCAATCAAGTGCGTCTGATATAAATATTAGACAGTCATTAGTGACTCGTGCAATCAAGTGCGTCTGATACAAATATTAGGCAGTCATTAGTGACTCGTGCAATCAAATGCGTCTGATATAAATATTAGGCAGTGAATGGTGACTCGTGCCGTCAAGTGAATATAAATATTAATCAGTCAGTATAAATAGTGGAGTGGATATAAATAAATAGTACTGAAGTAACTGAGTAAATGACTGACATAAATAAACATTAGAAATAAATCTGAAATAAATACAGTGATGTAAATAGTCCTTGTATATAGATGTTGCGTTCATTGTTATGTATTTTTAATTACTGTAAAAAAATATTTATTCCGTCAACTCAGAAAACAGTTTTGTAACAATATATAATAATGAAATAGAAATTTGTTAACGGGAAATAAATAAGAATTGATACTAAGCCTGTTAAACCTTAGCAGTTGGTGACCTGTCACCTGTCATATTTTTTCACACTCGTTAATAAATCAGCCTGTATACAGCAGTTCCAGGGTGAACATAAATAATACGAAGTCAAACAGACAGACAGTTGAACACGGGTTTGTCATTTGTAGAAGCTCATACCACTACATGCTACACTACTACATGCGCTACATGCGACACACGCACTGCATGTAGCTGTGAAGTGGACACCTAATGAGAACACTCTTCTAGCTCCATGAACTTCATACACGTGTATATAAATGTTGATGTCATACACGTGTACATAAATGTTGATGTCATTATCACGTACGTTGAAAAGGGCGCCCAACGTCCTGCAACTACAACGCTACAGAAAAACTACTATTTAATAAGTATAATTAATCCAGGTGTGCAAGCTTTCACGGCCGGCATTGTTCCAAGTCTTCATAGTTTCCGTACTTGTAGGCCGTGGTCCGGTGGTATTTCTACCTGACGTTTCGTCTACAACTGCGGTAGACATTCTCAAAGGCAATGTGGCAGCACTCCGACATACAAAACCAATGACCAATCGTACAAGGACGGAATACGACCGAGTAGAGAACTCACCCCCACCACTACACACAGCGCAGTTGACCAATAACAGAGAGACGGACGACCGAACAGAGAGCACACTGGTATTAGGCATAAAAGAAGGGAGGACATCAGTCACTGACACACTGACCTGTGAGCCGTCAAGGAGGACACTTCGACCACTGCCACATCGCCTTTGAGACTGTCTACCGCAGTTGTTGACGAAACGTTAGGTAGAAATACCGCCGGACCATGGCCTACAAGCCCGGAAACCATGAAGACTTGAATACAATTAATGTTAGTTACGTAATGTTATTGTAAATTGACTTCATTGTAATTTGACTAGCCTGATAACACAGGTTCTGCCTGTGTGTAGGGGTGAATAAAGATTTATCTTTATATTAAATAGATTTATAGTTTGGAATAACTTCACCTACATAATAGCTCTCGCTAATACGATGATTCACATCTACAACCTAGCTATAATTAATAACATTCGCATGTAGTTGAAATCTATTGATTCCTTTGCATAATTGATTTTTTCAAATTTCAAATTATGATATTCAATTTTGGTAACGGAGTATTTTTTACAATGTTTGTGTATAAATAATTAGGGGTGTACGGGTTCTTAATAATTGAATAGCGGTCGATAAGTACTCGATGGTCAACCTTGTTATTTGCAATTCTTTTGATTGCCTTTCTCGTAAAATTTTGCTGGTTATAACTTTTTTCCTTTTATACTTCAAAAAAAAAAAACAACGTACAAGCGTTTCACATGAATAATTCTTACATTCTTGTACCCTGATAACTCCTATTCTATGCAGTGTAGAATAACAAAACAGGTACCAAAATTTTCAGGTATACCCAAGGAATATTCTTAAATATTTAAAAAAACTCATTTGTTCTAGACATCTTCGAACATTGCTGAGCTATCCGGAAAATTAAAAAAAAACGGAAAAGTGTAAAAGAATAATTAAAAAAAATTAACTGATTAAAAAAAATCTGAACATCCAATTAGAATTCGGAGTAAATAACTATAATAGACAATTAATAATTACGCGCTGACTTCTAATTCGATGTATGTTAGGGAAGGTAATTGTAAAGCGAAGTGAAACTTTATTTTATCTTTTTCAGAGACATACTGAATTCTTTTTGAAGTCCATTCAATTTTTTTAAATAATTATTAAAATAAAAAATCAAAAAAAAATTTTCAAAAATCGGTTATTTTTATTGATTCGACTCGAAAAGAAAAATCCCCTACTCGCATCCCCTAAATATAATCTACTAGTGGCTCGGTCCCGGTTTCGCCCGGGTGCTAAGAATTTATAAATATTAATAATTAAAGATTAAACACCTGCCCCTCAGCCATATATACACGTACTTCCACCATGTACGGTATTCTAGTGGTTCCGCCTCGGGCGAAGCCGGACCGGACAATTTTGTAATTCAGAAACCTTCCCCGGCGTGTGCACAACAACTCACTAAAGTTTCATCGCAATCGGTTCAACGGTTTAGGAGTCCATAAACAACAAACATACACACATTGACAATTATATTATAATATAGATTATATTGTAACAAAACTGTTTTCTTACGTGGGTGGAATAAATTATTTATTTACAATAATTAAAAATGTAACAACAATTTACAGATAACAATAAAATGTAACAATAACAACTATATCCAATAATGATAACGAACAGTAATTCTTAAACGAACTGAAGCACTTTAATCACACTGAACAATTTATATGCTGTATTTATTTCAAATCGACACTGTCACATGACTCTCCACTACGGTGACTGCTCCTGCTTATATAGAGCTAGCAGCTTGACCTCGCACGCTCGCGCGCTTTCCAGAATATTCTGATGGTTACCCGTGTCTTCGATATCATGCCACGCCTCACCATTGTTACTTGTTCTCGATGCTTCTATTGTCGCCAACGGCGTAACATCTGGGGTTTTGATACAATATTATACGTAACACACAAACATAGAAAAAGATAAAGCATTTGAGCGAGTATTTTTGTAAGTAGCATCGTTATAATTTCCACTATTTGCTTTGTCTTGTCCGTTTTTATGTTTAACAATGTTAAATGACTGTCCCAGTTTAGATTTAGAATTATTTTTGTTCGTGATGTTGGCAGCACTTTTCTTTCACTTTAGTTATAACTTTTATAAATAATATCGCTTAAACCCATTAAGTGATAATATGAGAGCCGCCAGCTGGCTGTCGCGAGATAGAAACTTGAAAATAAGGACGGAGAGAGACAATCACGTACATACATTCACACATATACAGAGTGTTCAGAAAATGACACATCGTCTGATTTTGATCCAAATATTGTCCAGAATAAACATGAATGGGAATCGAAAGGTCGAAATTTAAATTTAATAATTTCAAACGAATATTACTTAACAGGGGTGGCAGTAATAAAATATTTTTTCCTACAAAACCTTCTTATTTTTTAAAGATCTTTTAAACAATACCACTTTCAACCTATCGTAGAATTGAATTGTGTTTTAAAGACCACCAACAGCTAAGGTTATTTGGGCCTAGCACCAATTCATATTTTCTATTCATTATTATTTTTTTATTTTTAATAATAAATTGAAAATCCAGTTGACACTTTTACCAGCTCTCGGGCTAGAACCCGGGAACTGGGGACTTGTAATGGAGGAACCATAGCAACGCCATGTAAACAACAGCATTGCTAAACGCTCGGCTATTCTCAAGTCCTCAACCTATCTAAAAAGTTCTGGACATTTTGGAGCAAACTATTCGGGATGCCGACCTTTCCGAGAAATAACAATATCACCATTCGATTCCTTATAACGGCTTTTATAATAAAATTTTTTGACTCAACTCTCTACGACTAGCCGAAGACAGTGTGGTGTAACGGTTAGCGTAGCCGACCTTTGTATCACACTGTCGTAGATTCGAATCCCACCTCCCCTCATGGATGTTTTGTGATGTCATTTAGTTTTAAGGAAATTATTATTTAATGTATTTAAGACGTTAATGACCAAAATTGTCGACGCTCTATATATAATCTACAATAAATTAAATCTCTACGACTCGCCGTTTTAAAAAAAAAGACTGTTACGGGTGGTCTGCCTCAGGGCCGGCCCGTTCATATAGGCGAACTAGGCAACTGCCTAGGGCGCTCCTATTTGAGGGCGCCATATTTCACTCTTTTATATAGAAAAAGAAGATGTATATTTTCTCTATTATGTAAGAGAAGAATATCTGTATTCTAATTATTTGATTAAAAATTATACACTCAATCGTGAATTTTAACTTTAAAGAGTGCCATTTAAGTTTTTCACCCGTGAATTTTCTTTAAAGGGCACCAATTAAGTCTTTCGCCTAGGGCGCTAAAATTACTCGAGCCGGCGCTGGTCTGCCTCACCCTGTATATAGACATTCTGTATATACGGTATATAATATATTATTTATGGTTGGTTGAAAGCGCACTTTTAGCGTACATAAGTTCCACCCTAAGACTTTTAAAATATTTAAGCGGTTTGAGCAGCACTAACAATCAAGACATCTGGGCGAAGTTGGAATTGAAATACCAGCTCGAGCTGTACATGTATTGTCTTTGTCAATCTTACGAAATCTTGACTTAGTCGACCTGTATATAAACAGAAGATTTCTGTTATCGTAACAGTGCTGTAGTCGAACCGAAATTACCACGTAGAATTTTAAATCGAAATGTTTCGTAGCACAGTGGGCTAAATATTGAAAAATATGCCAGTTTTACCATTTTATATAGAAGTCAAACATTCATATACTAACCTACAATAAAAAATAATGGTATTGACATATTTTGCATGTCTTATTTTACTTTTAAAATTAAAACACTCTGTCAATAAATATATACTGTATAGTCGTTTATTTAGTCTTCTTGCTTTTTGAGAATAATTTAATTTTTTGAAATGTTATAATATTATACAGAATAGTTTTTTTCCTCTCTCATTTCTTTCTCGCTTGTGTTGATAACTGACACACATTGTAATTTTTTTTTATCTTAGAGATGTCGAATTGAATTGTGGATGAAAAATTTTTTCGTTGGAGCGCAGCCAATTATACAATTGTTTGGAAACATATTGGAAAAAATCATTTTACCAGCCAGTGGTCACAGTCAACAACAAAACAATTAAACTATTGTTGAAATATAGTTTAATATTGTTTTGTTGTCCACATTCCCGTTAATCTCTATTTTAATTATATTTACTGGACGTGAACATTATGCCCAATTAAATGTTAATATTTTTCAATTTCTGGCCCAATGTGCGTCGCTCCGATCTAGCTACGTTCCCTAATTCAGCATTCTCCCGTACTTGTACATATAAAATGCAGCGTATAGACCCCAGCACACCGGGGACCAGTTTATCGTAATGTAATAATGGCACTTGAGATTTGCTTAATACGATTTTTTAAAACTTCTCTTAAACACTCTCTTGCAGATAAATCTGACTTGCTGTTGGGATTATTTTAGCAATGCGCCTGTTTTAATATCCCGCGGGATTAATAGGACCACTGTATGTATTAATGGAACGCAGACAAGGGGGGTAGCAGTATCAGTACAGTGGAACCTTAACGATTTTAATTCATTCAAAAAAAAAGTTTAGAAATTAATTGAATATATAGAATTGTGAATTCTATGAGCAAAAGAACTGAAACATGTATTCGCTCCCATCACATATGCGCTCAAGTTTATATCCACCTTAATATGTGTCTGTGATAAACATCTGTGTTACCAAATCCTTTGTAACAATTCCTATGGGGGTAATTAGGACGGGGATTTCCCGTGTCACAATATTGCGCGTTTATTTATCCAACACTTTAGATTCACTAAATGTCGCCAGCTATCAATTACGGCGTGTGCCAACAATTATTTTATTTTGATAGTCTCATTAAAGTATGGTGTAGGCGTCGGGTTTAAAAATTGCTGGCGAAATTTGACCTACAGCTGCACCACTTCTACTTCAAGTCATACTTAAGATTTATTTTAACCAATCCGGATTGTAATCTAAACGGAAGTTTAAGTGCAATTTGAAAGTTAAATAAAAATAGTTCAAACTGCTCTAAATGTAGACTGCAACTGTACAGGAAACAATTTCGCCGCAATACATCAATTCACAAGGCCACTTGGTAAGGTGCAAACGACAACTACTTACGCATATAACTGAAATTTGACTCCCACGCGCCTATTTTTTGCTCTACAAGAAACAGTTTCGCCGCTACAGCAATTCACAAGACCACTGGGCAAGGTGCAAACGACAACCACTATGCATATAACTGAAATATGACCCATTTCACGCGCCTAAGGTTTGTTGTACAAGAAACAGTTTCGCCGCTACAGCAGTTCACAAGGTCACTGGGCAAGGTGCAAACGACAACCACTATGCATATAACTGAAATATGACCCATTTCACGCGCCTAAGGTTTGTTGTACAACAAACAGTTTCGCCGCTACAGCATTTCACAAGGTCACTGGGCAAGGTGCAAACGACAACCACTATGCATATAACTGAAATATGACCCATTTCACGCGCCTAAGGTTTGTTGTACAAGAAACAGTTTCGCCGCTACAGCAATTAACAAGGTCACTTGGTAAGGTGCAAACGACAACCACTACGCATATAATTGAACTATGACACTTTCCACGCGTCGACGCTGTACAAGAAACAGTTTCGCCGCTACAGCAGTTCACAAGGCCACTGGGCAAGGTGCAAACGACAACCACTATGTATATAATTGAAGTATGACACTTTCCACGCGTCCACTGTACAAGAAACAGTTAATCGCCGCTACAGCAATTAACAAGGTCACTGCGGGCAAGGTGCAAACGACAACCACTATGCATATAACTGAAATATGACCCATTTCACGCGCCTAAGGTTTGTTGTACAAGAAACAGTTTCGCCGCTACAGCAATTAACAAGGTCACTTGGTAAGGTGCAAACGACAACCACTACGCATATAATTGAACTATGACACTTTCCACGCGTCGACGCTGTACAAGAAACAGTTTCGCCGCTACAGCAGTTCACAAGGCCACTGGGCAAGGTGCAAACGACAACCACTATGTATATAATTGAAGTATGACACTTTCCACCCGTCCACTGTACAAGAAACAGTTAATCGCCGCTACAGCAATTAACAAGGTCACTGCGGGCAAGGTGCAAACGACAACCACTATGCATATAACTGAAATATGACCCATTTCACGCGCCTAAGGTTTGTTGTACAAGAAACAGTTTCGCCGCTACAGCATTTCACAAGGTCACTGGGCAAGGTGCAAACGACAACCACTATGCATATAACTGAAATATTACCCATTTTACGCGCCTAAGGTTTGTTGTACAAGAAACAGTTTCGTCGCTACAGCAGTTCACAAGGTCACTGGGCAAGGTGCAAACGACAACCACTATACATATAACTGAAATATGACCCATTTCACGCGCCTAAGGTTTGTTGTACAAGAAACAGTTTCGCCGCTACAGCAATTAACAAGGTCACTTGGTAAGGTGCAAACGACAACCACTACGCATATAATTGAACTATGACACTTTCCACGCGTCGACGCTGTACAAGAAACAGTTTCGCCGCTACAGCAGTTCACAAGGCCACTGGGCAAGGTGCAAACGACAACCACTATGTATATAATTGAAGTATGACACTTTCCACGCGTCCACTGTACAAGAAACAGTTAATCGCCGCTACAGCAATTAACAAGGTCACTGCGGGCAAGGTGCAAACGACAACCACTATGCATATAACTGAAATATGACCCATTTCACGCGCTTAAGGTTTGTTGTACAAGAAACAGTTTCGCCGCTACAGCATTTCACAAGGTCACTGGGCAAGGTGCAAACGACAACCACTATGCATATAACTGAAATATGACTCTTTTCACGCGCCTATGTTTTGCTGTACAAGAAACAGTTTCGCCGCTATAGCAATTAACAAGGCCACTGGGCAAGGTGCAAACGACAACCACTATGCATATAACTGAAATATGACCCATTTCACGCGCTTAAGGTTTGTTGTACAAGAAACAGTTTCGCCGCTACAGCAATTCACAAGGTCACTGGGCAAGGTGCAAACGACAACCACTATGCATATAACTGAAATATGACTCTTTTCACGCGCCTATGTTTTGCTGTACAAGAAACAGTTTCGCCGCTATAGCAATTAACAAGGCCACTGGGCAAGGTGCAAACGACAACCACTATGCATATAACTGAAATCTGACACTTTCCTCACACAACTATTAATTACGGCGTTTAGCTAGCTGAAATTATATTTTTATTTCGATTAAAATATGGTGTAAGTGCCGGGTTTTAAAATGGCTAGTATTAAACGAAGTTTAACAAATCACAACTTCATCAGGATCAGTAAATGTAGCCAAATATCAATTATGCCATCAATTTTTTATTTCGATCATCTGATTAAAATATGATGTAGGTGTCGGATTTTAAAATGGCCGTCGTTTAGCGAAGTTTAACAGACCGCATAATAACAAACGAATGTCACATGCGCTAGCAGCGGTTATAACTGTTAAACAACGTGCATATGCAGACATAACCCGGCTAATTTAACCTATAAATAATCCTTTGAATGTATTCCAGCGCCTCTATTGGATGTTACTCAACATACTGTACTCAGCGTTGTATAAACATATGCTAGATTTTTTTTTATAGTTAATAATATGAAGTTTAAGAAATAACTGGTATTTTGGTGTCCGTCTTGTGACTTCATGTGTTGTTAAGACGACGCGTTTCGGCAACGAGTTGCCATCTTCAGGTGTGGTTAATTTATTTGCACGATTTCGAGAAACTTAGTTTCTTATTATGGCCCACAATCGCACACACACGAGTAAACGGGACGAACGTTTGCGCAACTAGAGCATGTCAGTACGTGCAATGGTGAGAATAAAAAATAAGAATTATGTCGTAGCAAGCTTTGTACTTAGTGGGGGAGCGCTCGATATGGGAAGTATAAGCAAACACAACTTCAATCAGCTGTTTTATAAATATTTTTTATTGATGTGAAACATCTTATGTCGGGTAGTGACCAGCCGCGTGAGGAGAAATATGCAACGAAATTTCTGGCCCGCTCCTTCGCTGCTGTTCTCCCCACCACTGTGGCACTCTCTCTCTCTCTCTCTCTCGGATTCCGCGCGCTCGGGCACGGGAAGAGAGAGAGAGAGAATATACATACGAACGTACTGTAAAGCAAAAGTATATGTATACACGTGTAGGTATGTAATATAGATACTTCGCTGTGTATTCAGTTGCGTTTCTGGCTCAGGCGTGCTCAAACGCCGCAACCGCGTGTGTTTGAGTGCAGTATATAGGGTTAGTCAGAATAACAGTTAGCTGCTGCTTTTGAAAAAATATATTATACTACATAGAGAATACCACCGAGTTTAATAACGTTTTCTTTGATGTTTCACATCTGTCGTGGGTCCCGAGACCCACACCCTTTTTTTTATTTAGTTTAGTTGTAATAAAATAAATATATATTTATTATTTTGAACTTGAAAATTAAGATCATTTAAAAAGTTTTGTTGATTAATAAACTATAAAAAAAATTTGTAGTGAAGTGAACCAAATTCAGGCTTGTGGGCTCTTCAAATGCTTGAAAGTTCCCGAACAAAGAAAACGCCTTGTGAATTTTAAATATATAGATTGTGGATTATAGACTGAGTTCATAAACGTCTATACTACTGCATATTGTTATTATTATTATTATTATTATTATTATATATCCGTACCTGTACAGTAACATCGAAGATAAGTTGCTAAGTTTGCTAAGTTTGCTTGTAGTGGATGGCAAGTTTTAAGTTATGACGCAACCTGTGCACGCTAAATGTCATAAAAGACGAGCTGTGCAGCTGCAGTTATGGCTAAACAAGATCGTTCATGCATAAATAACATGTTAAACTGTACATTTTTGTTTGAAATTTAACAAATATATGCACATACACACACACCGACATATCTCGGTGACCATAGGCGACACATCGTATCGAAGGAGGCATTTATTAATTTGTTTATTTGTTTGTTTAATTATTTATTTATTTACTTGTTTATTTGTTTATTTATTAATTTATATAACACATGCACGCTTTTAGTGTTTTTTCGTATCTGTTTTGCGAACCTTAAATAGTCGTTTATTGACTAGTGAGCATTATGTAACGCTTTTTAGTGCTATAATGGTTCATTATGTAACTAGTTACATAATGATCCATTATGCAACGCTTTTCAGTGCTATAATGAAAAAACAATTAACCATTATGTAACTAGTTACATAATGAACCATTATGTAACTGTTTTTTTAATTCATTTAAATTCTAAAACCATGCATGTGTTATATAAAGTAAGTGTGCAACGCGTGTGCTAAATCTTTATGTGTCAGGCGCGATGTTTTCAGCACTCGTATGCGGCTCGCGATGCACACTCGCGAAGGCTCGTGTGCGCTCGCCTAGGATTCATGCTAAAAACATCAGCACTCGTATTCGGCTCGCGATGCAGACTCGCCAAGGCTCGTGTGTGCTCGCCTACTACTTGTGCTAAAAATATCGCGCCTGACGTATAAAGATGTATTTAGCACACTAATAACACAATATACTATTATATATTTATTTATTTATTTCCAATTTATATACATTAATATTATAGGGACTGTTCTATCCTTAATGACATTTAGCAATCTTACAAGGTCTGCACTGAAAAAGTATATTATTAATGAAATTAATGTGTCGAGACGCTAATGACCTAAGTTGTCGACGCGTCTATAATCTACAATAAATAAAATGAAATTAATGTTCATGCTTCCTCAATCGGTAAAGTATTTAGTTTCGAGCGACTATTGAAATCTGTCAAATGGGCTGACATCTCGTGGTAGAAAATTTTACATGCACTGTAAGAAATGAGAAGGCCGATTACATAGATTATCGATGGTCCATTTGTAGTCAGCGATTAATCTGGTAATAGGCACACACAGAGACAATGGCGTCGCAAACAGGTATCGCCTGCACATCGCGTAGATTCCATAAAAACACATTGCGCATGCGAGATTACTAATTTTACATTAATTTGTTTTGTATTCATCCATTTTATAATTGTAACTATACATTTTATTTTGTAATTTGTACACACTTTATTGGAATATTACACAAACTATGTTATTTTAATTTACTTTATGTAAAAATCACAAATTTGTTTAACTTTAAAAGTCCAAGTTTTTATGAAGTTTTCTGTGTAAAAATAAATAATAATGTAAAATCACTTAGAAAATCGAGCGAATTCTATCTTAACTTTTAAAGTATTTTTATATCCATTTTTTACAGTGTGGATACATATTTCATCCAGTTATTAATGTAGACGAGTCGTCTATGTTGCAAGGTGCATTTCAAGAATATTGTGTTCCGCGGCGGTGGATCGCAATATGCTCTGAACATAAACCTACCTGCATATGAATGCAGTTGCAACAATTGACAATGAGCATACAAAACTAGATGGCATAGCAATTGTCCATTGGTGGTCAATCGTTTGGACGTAATCGCGTGTGCGCTCTGCTCTGTTCTATTCTGACGTTTATCTCTCTGCAAGACGAGCAGCCATCTTACGCTGTACATTATATTTGTGTCTCTATTCATGATGATCGCGTTTTGTGCAAAGCTCTCGTCATATGTCACGTGTTAGTTTGGACGCTTAGATATTTTCAAATCGATACTAATATATTTAATTTATTTGTGTATTTATTTTTCAATGAATGAAACACGAATACACGAATACTTTCCCTCAATTAGACTTATAGATCGAGAGCTAGTGACAATTTTTTGGTGTTATTTATTCAAGGCCTTATTTTTGTGAAGATGTTGACGGAGGCATATTAAAGTGTCCTGTGTAAGGGATTTTGCTAGTTAGCGGTATGGGAGGGATGCAGACCGCACCCAACATGTAACAAAAAAATGGTCACAATTATTATTGCTTCAAGGCTGAAATTGTTTGTATAGCTTGTCGGTGACCCAATAACGCCATTATAATATTTACAGATCGATTGGTCAGTATTAAAGGGGTGGCAGATCACCCTAAACGTGTTATGTACCCGACGAAATTTATATTATTAGTTCAAGGATCAAATATTAACATGTTGTTACGGCGACTGTTTTAAGCATAAATTTCAATTTGCAGACGAAAATGTCGGTATTAACTCCAATGCAGATTGATATAAACACCTATTTGAGCAAGTTTCCCTCTAAGAGAGGGGGTTAATACCGACATTTTCGTCTGCAGTGGCGGCTCCTCCATTAGGTCAATTGGTCAATGACCTCCCTGGAAATGTAAAATGAAAAAAAGAAAAAAAACATTTAGAATTTAGAAAATAAAATTTTAAAAAATATTAAAAACTTAAAACCAAATAAATATTCTGTTTCAACAAATGCAGAATACTAATAAGTAATAGTATACCTAATTCTTAAGTTCTGTATCAAATACAATTCTGTATCAAAATAAAGAATCACGCTGTGGGTCAAATAAAAATTTGCCCTCATGTACAGAGATATGGCTATCGAATCGGAACTAATCGGACGCTACGCTACACGACGTACACAGCTATGATCTGTTCATCGTACATCATCGTTTCGGTCAACAGCCGTATGTCGTCAGACGCTGTGACGTATGAATGGTTAATATTTTTTACCCACTCTACAAATTCCTGGCACGTTCATATTATATTATTATTGTTAACGGTTAAACAATTAGAAATTTATTATTAACTAATGTAAAAATGTTTGTTGTGCAAACTATTAAAAATCTGAAAATTAATAATGGTTTAAATTATGATAAACGTTTAGAGTTTAAAAAATATGGTCGCCCACGACCATCACTTAAAATAATACAAACCAGTAAGGACAAAAACAAAGATTCAATGTACGATATATCTGAATGGATTTGTGGGTGTGAAGTGACCAATTCATTTTATTGTTTCATTTGTTTACTTTTTTCAAATTCAAATGACTCGCTATGGTGCAAGAACGGTCTAATAGACTTAAAACATTTAAAAGAAAAAGTAAAGAAGCATGCTTCATCCGCAGATCATATGAATAGTGCTATTGGTTATGGTACGCTCGGTTGTGTTGACATTCAGTTACAGTTGAGCAGTGCTTACCGAAATAAAATTAAAGAATATAATGAAAATGTGAATAAAAACAGATATGTCTTAAATAAAATAATCGACTGCATAAAGTTTTGCGGCGCCTTCGAGTTAGCTCTACGAGGACACGACGAAACCGAGTCATCCGGCATATTTCGGGGGCTGATAAATTTTGTTTCCGAGTTAGATTCCATTTTTACAGCTCATTTGGACCAAAGTATTGTATTTAAAGGTACTTCTATTTTAAGCATTGAAAAGTCGTTTATCAAAGATATTAAAAACTTTAATGAACTTGTAATCGATCATTTTGCCAACAGCAAGGATAGACGAATTCATCTAAAATATAAATCACTTTAATTAATGTAAGTACTCACTACGCTTTTTTGATATTAGGTACTTTATATTTTGTTTTGTTTTTTTGTTTTTTTTTTGGTATAAAATTGACCTCCTGACCTAAAGGAACACGAGCCGCCACTGTTCGTCTGAAAATTGAAATATATGCTTAAAACAGTTGCCGTAACAACATATTAAAATTTGAACCTTGAACTAATAATATATATTTCGTCGGGTACATGACACTAAAAAATTAAAAAATCGTTTATATTACTCGAACCGAAAATAGAGTGTTTATCAAATATTCGTCTTGACTCGTTGACCACGCTTTTATGTTACCATTAAAAGCAACTATATACGAACCGCCGCTGCTATGAAGCTCTTAGAAAGGGATCGGGAGCCCTCGGGCCGGGTTCGTTGAAGCAAAGTGTCTGCCTCGAGTGACTGAGGATGCACAAACGGTAGATACGGCTACGTTTAACGCCCGTTATATTAGACACTTGCATGCGTCTGCATTGTTATTGTCGTTAACTCTAACATCGCGAATGCATGCAGACTCGGTCTGTTGCCGGCGATAAACGGATTGCTACAGAAAACACATTTTCCAACTTGAACTTAATTCACTTATGGCCGGTTTATCGTACACTTTATTCAAGACGTTTTTTTAATCACACTGTTAAATTTTGACAGCTACGCAGGCCCGGATTTTTGCCTAGGCCAACAAGGTACTGGTCTAGGGGCCCAGCCGCCGAGGGGGCCCCGGTCAGGACCGAGATGGAAATTACAGAAAAAAAGCCCAAAAATTTTGTAAGATAATCCAATAGGCGACTTTTTTTGATGTGAAACATCTTATGTCGGGCTGTGAACAGCCGCGTGAGGGGAAATATGCAACGAAATGTTTGGTCCGCTCCTTCGCTGCTGTTCTCCCCACCACTGCGGCACTCTCTCTCTCTCTCGGCTTCCGCGTGCACAGGCAACCGCGTGTGTTACAGTGCAGTATATAGGATTACGTCAGTATAACAGTTAGTTGCTGCTTTTGAAAAAATATATACTACTACATAGAGAATACCACCGAGTTCAATAACGTTTTCTTTGATGTTTCACATCTGTCGGGGGTCCCGAGATCCACACCCTTTTTTTTTGATAAATTTTTGTCCAATTCCATTTCCCCCCATTTTTTTACGCCTGGGGGGGGGTCAACTGTCAAGTGCCTAGGGGTCCTGGGTCTTTAAGTACGGGCCTGCAGCTACGTGTTCATTGGTTGCTGCGTAACAACCCGTCATTTAACAGTGCGTAATTAAAAAACATCGTGATTAAATTGTACGATAAACCGGCCATTAGTAACTTCTGTTTTTTAATCTCGCATTAAACAGCTGTTAACTTTCGGTTTATTTTAGTCTAAAAGCAACCATTTGACACAAATACTCCTTAGGTTGAGAGGGCAGTATAGCCTAGATGGTAGCGTGCTTGGCGCTGCAACCTCTAGACTAGACTGCCGTGGGTTCGAATCCCACCTGCGCTCATGGATGTTTTGTGATGTTATTTAGTTTTAAGTTAGTTGTTATTTAGTGTAGTTGAAAGGTGCTAATGACCTTAGATGTCGACGCGTCTATAATCTACAATAAAATAAATCCTTAGTTTGAACGATAATCGAGGATTAACCCCCGGATTATCGTTGAATCTAAAATAGGGATGTGCGATTTAGATCGATTTTGCACAAGATCTATCTTTCTACTTGCGAGTATTGGTTTTCTGAATCGATTTATAAGATCGATTTTTGGTGTGAGATCGATTTTTCGAAATTGGATTATTGTTAAGTACCTATTGAGTTAAAATTGCTACACAACACGCAACTTGACGTAACACATCATTTATCATCATCTCGTTTGTTTATTGATCTACTAAAGGTCAACTAAAACCATAGGCATCTTGATTAGACAAAAAAAATTCCGCGCAAATTTTTTTTGTAAAACATTTTTTTCGAAATCTGTACGTGCTGACAAATACAAGAAAACTAACCACATGACCCTATGTTGTTCCGTTTTTGAGATATTAAAGGAGAAAACATTTCACCACACACACAAGACAGTGGGAGAGAGAGGAGAGATAGAGGAAAGAGAGAAGGGAGAGAGTGAGAGAAGAGAGAGAAAGGAGAGAGAGAAAGGAAAGAGAGGGAGGCGAGAGTGAGGAGAAAGAGAAAGGAGAGAGAGAGAGAAGAGAGAGAAAGGAGAGAGAGAGGAGAGAGAGAGAGGAGAGAGAGAGAAAGGAGAGAGAGAGGAGAGAGAGAAAGGAGAGAGAGAGAGGAGAGAGAGGAAGGAGAGAGAGAGGAGAGAGAGAAAGGAAAGAGAGAGGAGAGAGAGAAAGGAGAGAGAGAAAGGAGAGAGAGAGGAGAGAGAGAAAGGAGAGAGAGAGGAGAGAGAGAGGTGAGAAAGGAGAGAGAGAGGAGAGAAAGGAGAGAGGAGAGAGAGAAAGGAGAGAGAGAGAGGGCAGAGAGAGAGAGGGGAGAGACAGAGAGGAGAGAGACAGAGAGGAGAGAGACAGAGAGGAGAGAGAGAGAGATCAGTCAGAAAATAGTCTCAAAGATTCCTAGAGTACCAAAACGTAATGGTCTATTAAAATCCCGAAAAATCCCGAAAAAACATTATTGGACTGAATTCAATACTATGAGGTGGAAAGTAAAAACGATGTCATTATTGTTTTGAGACGTAGCATAGTTCGTAAAGTGCCTGTCTGTCATGCAAACATACATTATTTCTCAGGTTGTTAAATTCGCTTCTGTATTATTGTTCCCTAATGGCGTCCGCATAGACAAACGAGCATCTATGTGTAATAGACAATCGAGCATCATCATCTCTTCATATACACGTTTGTGTTGAGCATCTGTCGATTAAGTACAGACATAAAATCTGTGCATTCATGATAGTCGTTGACTGTCTGAAGCTTTATATAAGCTCTTTTTTAACCCTTCAGCGAGTGCGTGGAACATTCGCTCATTGCTAAAGGTACGTGCAGTATGGAGCTGGGATTCTAGATGGTAGCGTAGATCATAGCAGGGCTTGTTTAAATTAATGCATTGTTATATATGCGAGTGTACACAACGAAGCAGTGAGTGTAGCAGGTATAAGCGCTGTTACAAGAGCTGGTAGATACAAGAATGCATCTCACCATTCTTTCAGCGCGCTGACATCAACGTGCGACAACTGTCAAATGGCCGTTACAAGTTTCGCAATGCAGATGTGACTAGTTTAATAAGTGAAATTTTGCCAGTTTTTAGAGTTTTTTTCTAGGACGTATTTAAAAGTGTTAGGTTCCATACGTAAATATTCAAAAAACCGGTTTGGGTAAAATTTTAATTCTTGGTATAAATGATGACATTCGCCATGTTTAGATCGTTTTCTATTAATAGGGTGGACATGACAGCTCCTATCCAAATTTGTATTTAAAATATACCACTTTGTAGCAGAAGAACACAAATATTCGTCTTCGCTATCTGACATTTCAAACGCGACTTAAGCTTATATCAATGCTAGTATCAAAGCTTCGTTGTGCAAACCTATAAGCGCTTATAATTTCAGTCACCATCTACCATACATGCTACCATCTAGAATCCCAGCTGCGTACTGCACATACCTAAAGGAGTATTGAGCTAGACACATTTCTATACCCATTTGAATTACTTACAAAGTGCGTGTCCGTTCAATTTAATGCGACAGTGATTGTTGTCTTATACAATGCCCTATTAAAATGGAACGACAGTTACATGATTGATATGTATATATGCAGATTGGTCTGGGGAAAATGGAATAATTAATGTCGGACGCTAAAGGTAGGCGCGATAAAAAAAACAAACAAAACAATATTTACATTTTTTTCGTTCGTTTGTGTTTAACGATTTCATAGGTTTATTTTAAACAAAAACATTTTTTCTTTTTGATTGCAATTTTGAAAATGTAACAAACATATACTAAAATATTAGATCGTTTGTGGGGTGATTCTTTAACTAAAAATAAGACCATCAGTTCCTATCATCATTGTTCCGTATATGCTTTGTTTCAAAAGAACAGGGTGTTCAATTTGTTATTTTTTTTGTTTATTATTGATATCTACCTAAATAAAATTACAGCAAATGTTGAAAATGGCCAGCATCAGTTTCATTACAAGCATTCAACCTTCTACGTAGAGATCTTTTTAATTTTAAGAAATTGAACACCCTGTATTTTTGAAACAAAGCATCTGCGGAACAATATTAATAGGAACTATTTGTCTTATTTGTGGTTAAGTATTCACCCCACTAGCGATGGCACATGTCTTTTGAAACATTCTGTATAAAAGCATTCGTTTAGGACTTATAGGCAGTTGAGTTCATTTAAAGCACTATCGTTATTTTTTAACTGCAGTCATAAGCCCTATTCAGGTAATTATTAACGGCCATAAATATACGTGCGCACCGTAATTGTAATATTCCAGGTCATAAAACTTGAAGACAGCTTTAAATGAATTATCAGCCCTAATATGCTTGACATTATCCTAGTATGGAACGAACCCCGATACGGAACTATCTCTGACTAGTGCTGAATCAAAGCAAACTATAACGATAATAAACTAAACTGTAAGAAATGAGATTACATAGATTATCGATGGTCCATTTATAGCCAGCGATTAATCTGGTAATAGGCACACAAAGAGACAATGGCGTCGCAAACAGGTATCGCCTCCACATCGCGTGATTCCATAAAAACACATTGGACATGCGTAGTTACTAATTTTACATTAATTTGTTTTGTATTCATTCATTTTATATATGGTACTATACATTTTATTTTCTAATTTTTACACACTTTATTGGAATATTACACAAATTATGTAATTTTAATTTACTTTATGTAAAAATCACAAATTTGTTTAACTTTACAGTAAAAGTCCAAGTTTTTATGAACTTTTCTGTGTAAAAATAAATAATAATGTGAAATCACTTAGAAAATCGAGCGAATTCTACCTTAACTTTCAAAGTATTTTTACATCCATTTTTTACAGTGTATAGTTTTGCAGCTTTTTACGAAAACACACTCTACATTGTCGTCACATCACAACATAGTTACGTTTTGGTCTCTATGAACGATGAGGACAGTGTAGTGTAACGGTTAGCGACCTTTGGATCAAACTGTCGTTGGTTCGAATCCCACCTCCGCTCATGGATATTTTGTGATGTCATTTAGTTTTAAGAGAATTGTTATTTAATGTATTTAAGACGCTAATGACTTAAGTTGTCGACGCGTCTATAAGCTACAATAAATAAAATAAAAATCTATGAACGATGTTCAAAGAAATAAACTGCTGTTCTGACCTGAAAAGCTATAAGAAATTTAAAGACTAGGAAGTCATTAATCAAATAATTATTTAATAAATTTTAATCAAGTTTTATTGTCCTTTGCAAAATACAAATCAATGTTAGAAAGTTAAAAGCTTTGCTACATATTAAAAATAATGTTTGATCCAAAATTTTAGTTTTGTCTAAAACAAGCTTTAAGTATATTCGCAGTAAGTTATAATATTTATCCAGTTGGTAATCATAATACTTGTATGTAGACTAAAATTAGTGAAATGTTTTCTTAATTTTCATTTAGTTGGTTACAATAAAAAATGGTGGAACCTTTGGTGTAAAGATACGAAATGTTACAATTACCACAAAACACCAAACCATAACAAACACTCTCGACGTACGTTTCGCCAACCAAGTTGGCATCATCAGGAGATGATTTAATCATCTCCTGATGATGCCAACTTGGTTGGCGAAACGTACGTCGAGAGTGTTTGTTATGGTTTGGTGTTTTGTGGTAATTGTAACATTTCGTATTTAGTTGGTTGTAAAATAAGTTTGTGATAAACTAGAAGACCAATAATATTATCGTGTTCAAAGCAAATAAAGAAAGGATCTGTTAAAATGGCAAATATGTTTGTGGCCAAAAAGGCAAAACCGCGTATGTTGAACTTTTCCTAATTTTTAGAGTTTCGTACCTCCGAACGGAACCCTATAACTGAGCCTCCGGTGTCTGTCCGTCCATCTGTCACAGGGCTCTATCTCACAAACGGTGTAATTATTAACAATTTCGTCTTGAACTTCAGCATATCCATTTGTTGTCTTCCAATTTATTTATTAAATGCCTAAAAATGCCTCTTCATTGAAAAAAATATTTCAAATTCAATCTCAATTCCTACTTTTATTAATTTTAATACATGAACCCAAAAATGTTTTGACGCTAATGACCTCAGTTGTCGAGCGTCTATAATTTACAATATCCATATATATCCAAAAATGTTTAATACCAAGAATAGAATCTTACTGATCACACAAATTGACTGTACTTTCAATATAAAAGTTGCTATGTTGTGAGAAAGATCAGGTTAAATTACATATGGTGGCGCCATCTCTTGAAAAGGGTGAAGTGCAGGCCTCTTTTAAAAAATGCAAAAGAGTCGACATAAGTGATTTTGTCTTTTGGCCACAAAAATAAACAAGCGATCTGACTGAGGGTCCGTCGGTTGCGTCATGTACTTCAGTTTACCGTTTAAGGTATGCGTTATCGTCTCGATTGTACGTCGAAGAGTCGCAATCGATCAAACGCAACACCCAAATGGAGAACCGCACTGCTTGACTCGAGGCGGTACGACAGGACACCGCCGCGCGGAGTGCCTGTGTTGGTTTATATGCACATTCTAAAATTTAATTAACGTGACGCCATTTCGTACAGCAGAATCTGATTTAATTATTCATTAAAGCGATACAGAACAATCTCTGTTCAAGCTCAGAATTCAACCATATATATACATATATGCCTTTATCGCTCTCTCTCCCTCTTCCTAGTCACTCTCTCGCTCTATGCTTGCTATAAAACTTAATTAATTTTCCAAGTGAAAGCTCATACCTTCGTTTTAGCCGCCCCCTTTCCATACTCACAATATGTGTAAGGTATATGTATATTACATAACTTTGTGTGAAAGTTTTTGTGTACGCATCTCGTTGACCGGTTTCCCGATGACCAGATATCTATTTGTTATCAGCGAGCTTAATAGACCGAGAGCTACTGACAATTTTTTGGTGTTATTTATTCAAGGTCTTATTTTTGTGAAGATATGTTGAGGGAGGCATATTAAAGTGCCCTGTGTAAGGAATTTTGCTAGATAGCGGTATTGGAGGGATGCAGACCGCCCCCAACATGTAACAAAAAATGGTCACAATTTATTATTGCTTCAAGGCTGAAATTGTTTGTATAGCTTGTCGGTGACCCAATAATGCCGTTATAATATTTGCAGATCGATTGGTCAGGATTAAAGGGGTGGCGGATCACCCTAAACGTATCATGTACCCGACGAAATTTATATTATTAGTTGAAAGTTCAAATTTTAATTTGTTGTTACGGCGACTGTTTTAAGCATATATTTCAATTTGCAGAACAAAATGTCGGTATTAACCCCCTCTCTTAGAGGGAAACATGCTCGCCTAGGTGTTTATATCGTTCTGCAAGGGGTTTAATACCGACATTTTGTTCTACAAATTCAAATATATGCTTAAAACAGTCGCCGTAACAACATATTAAAATTTGAATCTTGAACTAATAATATAAATTTCGTCGGGTACATGACACGTTTAGGGTGATCTTCCACCCCTTTAATACTGACCAATCGATCTGAAAATATTATAATGGCAGTATTAGGTTACCGACAAGCTATACAAACAATTTCAGCCTTGAAGCAATAATAATTGTGACCATTTTTTTTGTTACATATTGGGGGCGGTCTGCATCCCTCCCATTCTGCTATCTAGCAAAATCCCTTACTCAGGGCACTTTAATATGCCTCCCTCAACATCTTCACAAAAATAAGGCCATGAATAAATAACACCAAAAAATTGTCACCAGCTCTCGGTCTAATAGGGACATGATACAAAACACAAACAAACTATAATGGAGTAACTATGGTAGTTCGCGTTACATATTTTTTTGTAACGTATTTTTCGTCTCGCATTATTTTATCCCCCTACATACCGCCGGAAAAGACATAGTTCAACGTTAAAAATATACAGCGTTCGATATTGAAATGTTGTAGAATATTTCCTTTTGAAGTGCCACGTCATTATAGTTAGTCAAATTATATAACAATTGACTTTCCCGATGATGTTGTGGAGACGAAACAATTGATAATCTGTTTCCCGGGAAGAAAGGAAGAATGAAAAGCGTAATCATATTTAAAGTGTATAAGTGTAGGTATAAGTTAGAGAGAGAAAAGGGGGAAGGGAAATTCAGCTCTGCTCCGCGTCAGGTGGAACACAACACCTCCGAAATATTTAATGTAAACACGTACGACTTTTCCTTCCACTTTATACAATATGCACAGTTTCGTGACATACAATGCGATCGGAAATTATTGGATGTTTTTTTTTGTTTCAGATATATTATACGACAGCGTGGAGTTCGCGGATATTTAAGGTAATAAAATTACAAATTGGATCGTTATGCTTTTCTAGATCATAAAAAAACTTTTTTACAAAAAAAAACGTCCTTCAAAAAGGCATTAAAAAGAGGAAAATAATGAAATTTTGAGGTCTGTGCCAATTAAAATATGAAGTTGGTTAAAAAGAAGATGTTAATCACTATACTATACTTTTTAACCGACTTCATATTTTAATTGGCACAGGCCTCAAAATTTCATTATTTTCCTCTTTTTAGTGCCTTTGAAGGAGGTTTTTTTTTGTTAAAAAGTTTTTTATTTTTTACTTTTTAGTGTCAAAAACATTTACCTTAAAGAATCACACGCCGTTACTTACTTTTATTAAAATCAGCCGAACTACTAAACCGATTTTGATGAAATTTCTATGGGACCAATCTGAAAGTATATCCTTTCAAATAAAAAAAAATTTCAAAATCGGTTCATAAACGACGAAGTTATCCGCGAAC
Source organism: Mongoloraphidia duomilia (assembly GCA_039654895.1). NCBI lineage: Eukaryota > Metazoa > Arthropoda > Insecta > Raphidioptera > Raphidiidae > Mongoloraphidia > Mongoloraphidia duomilia. The sequence goes on from CM077526.1 coordinate 2,443,399, forward strand.
ACACTTAAAAACATAAAAAATATATACGGTCGAATTGAGAAACCTCCTTTTTTTGAAGTCGGTAAAAAATAGGCTCGTAATGCACTTTTAAACCCTAAAAATTGGCTCTTAATGCACTTTTAGACCCTAAAATTCGGCGAAACGTACATCGAGAATTTTTAATTTGGTTTGATGTTTTGTGGTATTTATAACATTTTGTAATATCCATTTAAATTGAAATTTAAGTAAAACATTTTTAGACAAAAAATTTATATTGAGAACCATAACATGGACCTCAATGTTCCAAAATAATTTTTAATTTAAAAAATTTCAGCAAAATTTGCCAGAAAGCTCTTATATATACTAAGACGATATTATTTTATAGGTACAAAACGTGTACAAAATTACGTAGGTATATTTCCGAAACCACTGATCCGATTGGAATTACAATCGATAGGCCTTGAGCTACTGAGGTAAACATTTAAAAAAATGTAGAGTAATTGTCAACTCAGCCACCACGAAAGTGGAAGGTTTGGGTTAGAGTCCCTACGGTGACAGGTTTGAAAAATGAATTTTTCCATTGTTGCATCATATTGTTACGTCATTTCGATGGGTGTTTCTAACACAAATGCAAACTTTGCATTCATTTGTATATTTAAAAAAATAATTCACGAACGAAAGAAAATGAAACTATTAACGTCACTTTTTTTTGGACATACTGTATTATTCCGGCCACATATGTTGTGGGTGGGCTAGAGAAGCCAATTTGCCTTTAGCATCGTCTTGTAAATAAGAATTTAAATTTATGTTAGTCGTAACCGTTATTTCTCAGTGCCATTTTAGAATTTCGATAACCTTATAATTTTTTAAGACTTTCCCCGTTACATTATTAATTTCGTTAGGTGACGTTAGTTTTAGGTAGTTTGCCTATACATAGTATATAGGTTGATATACTATTGACGTTGATTGAACGGTAGAAAATCACAATTTTTCAGAATGTTTATGTGTTTACATAAGAACGCTCGGAAGATTATCGATTTGAACAAAATTTGGTACACAGAAGCTTGAAATATATATTGAAATATAAATTCTATAGAATTATCGCTAGGCACTTGGTAGAACATGATTGAATAAAAATTAATAAACAAACACTTGAAAAATTCTACACATTTATTTATCTCGACGATCGTTTCGGGTTTCTAACCCATCATCAGGAGTTTTAAAGTGAACTCCTGATGATGGGTTAGAAACCCGAAACGATCGTCGAGATAAATAAATGTGTAGAATTTTTCAAGTGTTTGTTTATTAATTTTTATACAGCGTGTCCACGAAAGTTCTTTACAAATGGAATTTTTTTTTATTAATTATTGGAGCAAAATTTTTTTCTGTGGAAAAAATCTGCTTCATCCAAAACCTCTAAAACACCAAAGAAAATGTTTTTCTTTGTATAGAGAGAGATGGAGGACATGTTGAATTCTGATTTATAATTCTGAATAAACAATTATGTACTTAGAAGTTAGTTATGTTATAATTTTGAATTAAATTTGATTATGTAACTAATTTTGCGAAAATCTTGAATATCACAGATAATTTTTATTTTTAGTAAAATAAAACTTTTTGATTTCCCTTGTATAACTTTAGGCCGAAAAAAATTTTCTTTGGTGTTTTAGAGGTTTTGGACGAAGCAGAACTTTTCCACAGAAAAAAATTTTTGCTCCAATAATTAATAAAAAAAAATTTCATTTGTAAAGTTATATGGATTGATTCAATCACCGCGTATAAGATGACGCCACTTCACTTTTCTGTATGAAAACATACAAGTAAACATGTATATGAGTACCTAAGCATATACAGGGTGTACCACAGAAAACCGAACATGGGAAAACTCCATTGTGCAAATTAGTTATGATCAGTGATTGCTGCCCTTTTTCATGCTTAAAACCATGATAATTAATTTAGTTGAGTTGTGTATTCTATCTTTGTCACGCTACCCATTTTGTTTATGTCTTCCCTGTTGCACTCATTTATTATCTATGTTCTCAATTCTGTGATACACCCTGTATAAAAAGTAATGTCATTAAAATAAAGACTCAGGATTTTCGTTTATTTTTGGACGCGTTTAAGAAAACTCGTTAATAAAGTTAAGTCGATGGGTGCCGGGGTGGTAGCAGTGAGACAGACAGAAAGACAGCCACCTGCAGAAAACTAAGTTCTAATATTGTGTTTTGTAGTTAATCTTTATTTAGAACACAATTGGATCAGTCAGTAAGTCTTAAACTGATTTCGAATTGATTTAATGTTAAACGAAGCGAAGTATCGAGGAACCCGTTTAAAAAATTGAAATCACGCATCCATCTGTGTAGATTTATTTACCCAGGAAAAAGAATAATTCAATTTTTACTGAAGTCATCATTAGTGTCTTCTCAGTGCAGTCCTCTTTTATCTGTCAGGCATTTGTACATTTATAAAGTGCTAAAAATATTCTATACAAGAAGTGGAACCGCTCAGTGTAATGATAATGGTCATATGCTTAGACGCACTAATATGTATGTGCCAAGACCGAACATATCACTTTTTAGAAGATATTTTCTTTTTTTAGCTCCCCATTTTTTTTTTAATTTGTTACCAGTGAACATACAGCAGTGCAAAATAAAGCACGCTTTTTTATCGATGTTAAGACAATGGCTATAATGACGCAACAAAATGCGGAAACATTTTTTGATATAGCACAATGATTATTCACAATACTTTGGTTTTTCATGTTTTAGATGATATATAGTTCTTTTTTCTTGTTTGATTGCTGTCCAAAATTGTTTATTTAACTTTAGTTTTAGGTATAATACTGTCCACAAATTGATAATGGCTTCTTCACTACAGGTGCTACTTTAGAAGGAGCCTATATCTTTCAAACATATATTTTTTGTTATAAAATGTACAGTGCTATTGTAATTTGAAAGAAATAAATTCTATTCTATGTGTTAATAAATCTTCATAATTTCCGGGATTGCATGGCATTTCTACCTGACTTCTCGTCTACAACTGCGGTAGACATTTTCAAAGGCGATGTGACAGCGGTCGAAGTGTCCTCCTTGGCGGCTTACAGGTCAGTGTGTCAGTGCAGATTGGTGTCCTCCCTTCTTTTATGCCTAGTACCAGTGTGTTTTCTGTTCGGTCGTAGTCCGTCTCTCTGTAATTGGTCAACTGCACAGTGTGTAGTGGTGGGGGTGAGTTCTCTACTCGGTCGTATTCCGTCCTTGTACGATTGGTCATTGGTTTTGTCCAAGGAGGACACTTCGACCTCTGCCACATCGCCTTTGAGAATGTCTACCGCAGTTGTAGACGAAATGTCAGGTATAAATATTATCGGACCACGGCCTACAAGCCCGGAAAGTATGAAGATTTGGAACAGCGCCGGCCGTGAGCAGTAGAGAAACTGGAATAGGGTAACTAGGGCGTGGCTTTTCAATAATATGAACGAATATCGTTTGAAATTTACCAAAAACGTGTTTGTTACTCGACATCAATTATAATAATGCTCTGTATCCAGGTGTGCAAGCTTTTACGGCCGGCATTGTTTCAAGTCTTCATGGTTTCCGGGTTTGTAGGCCGTGATTTGGTTGTATTTCTACCTGACGTTTCGTCAACAACTGCGGTAGACATTCTCAAAGGCGATGTGGCAGCGATCGAAATACAAAAACACAAAATTTCAACCGAAAAGATGAGGGCCTCAATCTCAGTAAAACCTGGACACCAGCACTCCGACATACAAAACCAATGACCAATCGTATATGGACGGAATACGACCGAGTACAGAACTCACCCCCACCACTACACACTGCGCAGTTGACCAATTACAGAGAGACGGACTACGACCGAACAGAGTACACACTGGTACTGAGCATAAAATAAGGGAGGACACCAGTTACTGACACACTGACCTGTGAGCCGCCCAGCAGGACACTTCGACCGCTGCCACATCGCCTTTGAGAATGTCTACCGCAGTTGTAGACGAAACGTTAGGTAGAAATACCACCGGACCACGACCTACAAACCCGGAAGCCATGAAGACTTGGAATACTCTGTATATTTTTTAAAATAAGCTGCCTGATTAGCACGGATGTGTCTCCGACAGGTCCCTCAGTTAGAGATATCAACGGTACGTGAAGCATCGTTTCGTTTCGTTTAGACTCATGCTGTGAACCGTGCTTTAGTGCAATCATTCGATGCCTCCATCCGCTTGCTGAGTCACTGTTTACACTAGTCAATCTCGCGGCTTACTTCAAACGTATGCACCCTTTTCTAATAATAGTTCACAAGATGTGAAATGTTCAAATATCGAAAATCGTGTGTATTTTATTTATATATATATTAGACTAGCGGCCCGTCCCGGCTACGCCCGGGTGGTGTGTACCATGTAAGTGTACGAAAACAGTTTTTTTTGACAAAACATTTTGTACAAATTATATACACAAACCTTCCTAGTTTATCGCTCTTTCTATTAGTGAAAACCGTTTCAAAATCCGTTGCGTGGTTTAGAAGAAGTAAGCGGAGAAACAGACAGAGGCAGACAGTGATTTTGTTTTATAAGTACTATTTAGCGATACTTATAAGTACCTAATATAATGTAAGTATCTAAATTCTAAATATTGATTTTATGAATAATAAAATTAAGAAAAATCGCAGGATAGTGGACAAAATATTTTATTTATTAAATTAAATGTACGACGTTTCGTTTATATATTTAAACTTTTTCAAGTACATAAAAATAACAATATTTATGAAAATTAATATTAATTACTAACCATAGCAATTAACATAAGATAGGGTACATAAGACAAAAACATGGTAACATGGTAACAAATTATGTTGACTATAAATTTTAACAATCAATAATAATAATAATACAAATGTTCGTATAATTTCATAACATAATTGTACTTAATTTTATTATAATCACGATGGACACGATTTCTAATATAAATTTATGAATAATTATATTTCGTATTTATTTGTTTAAAATTTTAAAGCGTTAATTTGCTGTTTTCTTTATTATTTTAAGTACCTAAATCAGATTTATAATGTTAACATATTTTATAAAAATATACATTTTTTTATGGGTAACAAAAACAAAGTGAATTGGTTGCTGTGGCCATTACTACAGGAAAAAATACAATGGTATAAAAATATTTAAACATCATTGACTCGTATCTGGTCGTTGTTTTTTTTTTGTTAAAATCTCAGTTGACGGTGGATGTAAACAGGGACTGTCTAAAGTAGAACGGCAATATTGTCTTCGTCTTGAGTTGTCAGTTTGTTCGAAGGAAACGACTGACAACTAACGACGTTAGCCAATGCATACAATTGCATACAAGGCGTGTTAACGCTGCGCCGCTCGAATAAATATACCCGATGCTTCCACCGTCAAACAGCTTTTCGACCCATCGCTCTCACCGCCAACAGAGAAATGCACCGACTTGCACAATTTCGCAACCTCGTTATTTGGACACTTTAAAATGCGCGCTGTTATTTTTATTGTACGATAAAAGAATGCCAAGTGATAATGACAATACGATCTTCTTATGCTGAGATTACTATTGTTCTCTTTTTCTTTCATCAGTCATTCACATTCCTTAAAAGAACCTGCTGCTATTCTTTAAAGTAGTTTAAAGTCAATGAGTAGCGGTTCTCAAATTTTAGTGCATCGCGAACCTCTTATTAAAGTACGCTAGGAAGTAGTGGATCTCCAAGCTATTTTTAATATCCTAAACCAGTGGCGGACTAAGGGGGGGCGTAGGGGGCGGATCGCCCCGGACCTCTGATCCTGGAGGAGTCTCCAAATCTCGAGAAGTCGTTCTTTATCAAATCCTAAACAAGGCCAAAATATGTTTAGTAAGTAACAGGTAGTGTGGAGTTGGAGGCCCCGTTCGTACACAAAATATAAACGTAAGTAGGTCGTTTTTTATAAATATTTGATTTTTTGTCAGCCATTACATCTATATTATTCATTTTTTACGAAATTTATACTACAAATACATCAATTTCATAGCAGACCGGGGGCCTCATTTAAATCTGCCGCCATGGGCCTCCGACGGGCTTAGTCCGCCCCTGTTCTAAACTCAAGACTCGAATTATAATAAATGATGATTTTCTTTAAATTTTGGTTGATTTATAAATTTGAAGAATCCCAAAGAATTATCGGGGCCTGATTGACGATTTTAATTTTTTTAAAACCACCCCTGCACACACGCATCCACACGCACACACACACGCACACACACACACACGCGCACACACACACAGAGAATAATAGTCTGCACTACACACTACACAATTAAATGTATTATGCTAACTAGTAAACCCTACCCTAGCACTGGCATTGCCAAGTTGGGTAGGTTAAATTCCGAAGAATTTTGTATAAAAATTGTGTTTTGTGTATATTTTTGGAATAAATTTATTTATTTATTTATTTATTTATTAGAGCGAATAAAACAAAAAAAAGTATTCGAATCGGTCAAGCCGTTTTTGAGTTTTAGCGAGACTACCGAACAACAATTGATTTATATATATATATATATATATATTTGTTATGTCATTTTAAAATATTAAGAAGTCAAAATTGTTGTGAAAAAGAACAGCTAAAGATGCGTTAGCTTCAAAAAACAAACAATAATTCTCGATCTATATGCACTGACATGATCTAAGGTTCCTCAGTGTTCTTGTCGCGATTTATTCATTTATGTGTTTGCGTCTTGTTTTACTGAAATTTAGCTCTCGGTTTAGCGTTCACAGAAACTCACAGTAACTCACTTAATTATGATTTAATTATTGTATCTTAATAATTTCATCATGCATACTAGTGTATGTCTGCACCCGCAAAGCAGAATTGGTTAAGTCGTATTTTTTTATTGAAAAAATGTATTATAGCTGCTTAATTCCAAGATCTTTCATAGGTAGTTTTTTCTACGAGGAAAATTTGATAAATACTTCCCACCTCTACTATGGTAGGGAAGTAATGGATTTAGTCCGAAAAAAATTATTTAACTTTCAAAGTATTTTTACATCCATTTTTTACAGTGTATATTGAAAATAGAGATTAATGAAAGAATTAAATTCAAAATATTTACAATTTTTATAAGGGTGATATTATAAACATTATTTTCCAAATTTTCCAAAAATCCTATATATTTAGCCGTACTAAACTCAGTTATTGCCCTGTAACACATACTTCACAGTTTAGGTACAGTAAAATATGAATAAAATTCTATATTATGGCCTTATAACATCAGAGACAGAAATAACTCAAAAATAAAATACTTCTAACGTGGTTGACCCGAACGCAATTCGAATTTTCGTACAACTTTACATTTCTGCGCTGAAAAGTTTACAGAAAGGGCGGCTGGTACTGAACGGGTTAGGGCGGCCAAAACTGATAATCCGCTTCTAGATGCAGGTTTATAAAAGTTATAGAAAAATTACAAGAAAAAATATTAGTAAAAAAACTTTTTAAAGACACGCTTTTATTTAAATGTAGATACTAAAAGGAAAAAATATATCTTAATAATTTAGTTTCATAATTATAAAAACGTGGGTTGTAAACTCTGCGATATTTTATTAGTCACGACCCACGCTTTTATAATTATGAAACTAAATTATTAAAACTTATTTTTTTCCTTTTTAATAAAAGCGTGACTTTAAAAAGTTTTTTTACTAATATTTTATTTTGTTCCTTTTAGTCGTTCAAAAGTTTATCCCTTTTTGATTCCCTTAGGGATTGAATTTCGAAAAATCCCTTCCTTAGTGGGTGCTTACGTCACAAAAGAAACCTACTGTCCAAATTCCAAGCTTTAGCGGTTTGGCCTAGGCGTTGAATAGTCAAAAAACCCTACTCCCTCGTTTGACCCCCTTAGGGATTGAATTTAATTCTAAAAACGATTGATTCATGCAGAATGCATATGTATACCAAATTTTAAATTGAGCGGAACGTGGAAGTCGTTCAAAATTGTCTTGCAAGATTTGACCTAAACAAAGAAACTAACATACAAACATTGCAAGTTAAATAAAAGCTTGTAAAAATCGAAGCTGCGGCCACTTTGCCTTATGACTGCAAATACGTCTACGCTATTGTACAGCAGTATAAGTAGTTTTGTACTATGTGTTACAGACTTTGTTTTAAGTGAATTTCTTGAATACACAATTTGGTATGTGCTCATTGAATTTGTTTATCAACTCCACTTGCGAACGTTTGTATAAGCATTAAGCGCCTATTTTAGCCAAACAGATTCATTCATAAGTCGAAGAACTGTACGCGGAGTTTATCGTATTAACACTGAATTCATTTCATTTAACCCTCTATTGGTTACGTAAGGGCTTTGTGAAAGAGTATAGTATCTCGATTGAGTCGGAAACACGTACGAAAAATTCGGATCGCAGTGCCAAACCCTGCCGACAAAATAGTGCATTATATACAGATATATGCATTGTGTTGTTGAGGACAGAGTGGTGTAACGGTTAGCGTAGCGGCCTTTGGATCACACTGCCGTGGGTTCGAATCCCGCCTCCGCTCATGGATGTTTTGTGATGTTATTTAGTTTTAAGTGAGTTGTTATTTGATGTGAACAAGACGCTAATGACCTAAGTTGTCGTCGCGTCTATAATTTACAATAAATAAATAAACATTGTGTTGTTGGGGGCAGACGCGCGATTTTTTGGGGGGTTATCGTATTTTAGGGGGCAGGCGCGCGGTTTTTTGGGGGGTTGTCGTATTTTTGGGGGCAGACGCGCAGTTTTTTGGGGGGTTATCGTATTTTTGGAAGCAGACGCGCAGTTTTTTGGGGGATTGCCTTATTTTTTGGGGCAGACGCGCGGTTTTTTGGGGGGTTGTCGTATTTTTGGGGGCAGACGCGCGGTTTTTTGTAGAGTTGTCGTATTTTTCGGGGCAGACGTGCAATTTTTTGGGGGGTTGTCGTATTTTTCGGGCACACGCGCGGGTTTTTGGGGAATTGTCGTATTTTTGGGGGCAGACGCGCGATTTTTTGGAGGGTTGTCGTATTTTTGTGGGCAGACGCGCGGTTATTTGAGGTGTCGTATTTTTGGGGGCAGACGCGCGATTTTTTGGGGAATTGTCTTATTTTTGGGGGGCAGACGCGCGGTTTTTTGGCGGGGTTGTCGTATTTTTGGAGGCAGACAACTGAGGTCATTAGCGTTTGTATATGTGTTGTTGTTGTTAAAAGCATTCTCTACCGCAACATGGATTATATATTTTTGTAGATATGCTGTTTACTCTGAGTTAGTCAATTTTGTGTCAAAAAAACTTCTTTTAATCGGATATTGATATATAAAGAAGAAGTGAATCTTTTCTTGTGGAACGTTGGCTGCTTTTTGCGGTGTAACCGCTGCAATATCCCATAAAGTCACTACTTTGTAGGAATGTCAGTAAAAATAACTGGCGTCAAAACTCCTTCCCAATTCCAGTTTTTTTTTCCTTCCGGCATTGCTCCATCTCCATTCCCTACAACCAGTCAAACGCATCTTTTCACTTACATGCAGTGGCGTGCCTCGATCTTTTAACTCTGAAGTCGATTAATCGGTTGGTTACCAATAAGCTTTACCCGCAGCTTCACTCGCGTGAATAACGTGAATACTGGGGTGGAATTTTAAAAATATTTAGATGTAATCGAAATGTTCGGAAGTGGCTGACATCTGAAATAAAACACAGCATGTATAATATCTATATGTTAAGAATGTATGGCATGTATAGTCGCAGGCACAAATATGCATCTTAGTAACTAATAACTATACTATAAGATACACGCATACTGGATTTTTTAGCTAAAACTTTTACCTAGGTACAGGTTTTAATCTCGAAGGCAAGTATTATTTTTTAATTTTTTTTATAATGAAAATATAGGTACTTATAAATTATAATATAAGTAGCTATTGGATAACAATATAAAATATAATAAAATAAATTTACAATTATTTTATTTATTGTATTTTACAAGCATTTGATTTTATAATAAGTACAAACCGTGAGGTGGGTCGTTTATTAGGACTTAAGTGCGACCCTTGAGGTCCACACGACGAACTTCCCAGTTTGATAAATATTTAATAATAATAATTAAATTAGATATTACACAGAAAAGTAATCATTTTAATCATAAAAACATAATTATTATTTATTTTTAACAATAATTAAAAAAAAAAACGGCTGAACCGATTTTTATAAAATTTATGTCGGATCAAAATGACGTTAACACGCCTCGGTTAACACCCTTACGAAGTCGATATAATTTTTTATTCGCGAGATATTGTGTAAAATCTACTTTTTTGGAGTCTATTTGGTTAAGAAAAAAGAACGGCTGAACCGATTTTGAAAAAATTTCTTTCAGATCATATTTACGTTAATGCGCATCGATTGGCACCCTAACGTAGTCGATATCATTTTTCATTCTCGAGATTTCGTCTTAGAAAGAAATGGTCACATACGTACGTACGTACACACATACACACACAGACATATTTCTAAAAATAGTGTAAGGACCTTGAAACATAAAAATTTGTTATACATTTTGATTTCGATTTTCGGACCCATTACAATAACTTCCAATGGGAAGTTAATAAATAAAAGTGGAAGTATTTCTTTCCATAACAACGAATATAGGTACAATTATTTGTGTTTAACGTATTCACATCATCTGTCTGTACCCGCGATACAAACATATCCATTTTTTTTGGCAAATACTCTACTCTGTTTAGAGTCTGCGTTGCATTAGTTATCCTATATATCCTATGATGTATAATGCAAATCGAGTCACAGACGCTAATGACCTCTGTTGTCGAGCGTCTATAATTCACAATTCATTCATTCATGCAAATCGAGTCAAAATTGGTTCAATCTTTTTTGAGTTACAACAATCTTTATAGAAACTCAATACTTGCACGCCACTCTTTTACGCATCGACAGCTTATTTTTACTCGATAAATTTCTTTTCTCTACTAGTTTCTTTTTTTTTTTGATAATAAACTCGTTACGCTCGGCTCTACACGCGTCGAACTCTCCCCATTCGTGTTGATAATGATTATATATTATGTTTGACTGTCGAACAGGGTATTGCATTGACATGAATGACGTCACGTCGGTCACAATCCGCACGCTACCTGTTAGTACAGCAAGACAACTAAAACAAAAGCCGTCCAGCCGTATCGGTTCGGGGCTCAAGCCTTGATCATTAAACTTCTCTAGAACGTTTATTTCTTCTTTCACCTTCTGTTTCCCTCACACCAGAACTGCGTCAAAGCGCCCGTTTCACGATGTTGTTCTCTCTTATTACTTCTCTTTCTCTTTTTAACGAGCTACGAGTGCGATCTCTTAAATCGATGACTTATGTAATCACGCGTGTTTCAACTGTTATACATGTGTTCTTTTTCAACGATTCATTAATTAATGTCCAGTGTTGTATTTATTTTATTTAAATACATTAATTATTTATTAACTTTCCATTGAAAGTTGTTGGAATAGATCCGATTTTGCGAATGAAAAATTTGGACATATCGTTGTTATTGATTGAAATACATCCACTAATCAAATGTTTATAAAATATACCTATAAATAAATAAAATATTTGAAATTTTATTTTTTTATACTTATTTCAAATTGTTATTCAATACCTACTTATAACTTATATATATTGTAATTAGGTAGATATTAAAAAATAAATAGATAAATAAAATTTTAAAAGACTTCGGGATTCGAACCTGGGTTCGACGTTTGTCTCTGTCGACAGACTCGTACTTTTCCGCACGGCCACCTGACTTACTGCGTATGTACGTACGTATGTGTCCATTTCTAAGACGAAATCTCGAGAATGAAAAATGATATCGACTACGTTAGGGTGCCAATCGACGCGTATTAACGTAAATATGATCTGAAAGAAATTTTTTCAAAATCGGTTTAGCCGTTCTTTTTTCTTAACCAAATAGACTCTAAAAAAGTAGATTTTACACAATATCTCGCGAATAAAAAATTATATCGACTTCGTAAGGGTGTCAATCGAGGCATGTTAACATCATTTTGAGCCGACATAAATTTTATAAAAATCGGTACAACCATTTTTTTTTTAATTATTGTTAAAAATAAATAGATAATAATTATGTTTTAATGATTAAAATGATTACTTTTCTGTGTGATATCTAATTTAATTATTATTATTAAATATTTATCAAACTGCAGAAGTTCGTCGTGTGGACCTCAAGGGTCGCACTTTAGTCCTAATAAACGACCCACCTTATTTTAATTAGTACGGTTGGGGGGCAGTATATCCTAGTGGATAGCGTACTTGGTACCGCAGCCTCTAGACTAGACTGTCGTGGCTTCGAATCCCACCTGCGCTCATGGATGTTTTGTGATGTTATTTAGTTTTAAGAAAGTTGTTATTTAGTGTAGTTGAAAGACGCTAATGACCTGAGATGTCGACACGTCTATAATCTACAATAAATAATAATAAATAAATAATTAGTACGGTCCTGGATGCGCGTGCGTGTTTGCGTGCGTGTTGGTCGTCATAAATGCCTCGACAAAAGAAACAATATTTTTCTGTAAATTAATTGTGCTTCCTGAACATAATTTAAACATCAAAAGCATTAGTTATTATAATCATACTTTGTATACGTCTCGCTTGTACAAAGTTGTCGCTTGATCCAAGCGTCCTGTGTGAAATAAAACAAAACAATTCTTCTCGCTTGCATTTGTTTCACTTTCTTTTTCGAGATTCATATTCGTTGAAATTTTTTTTGAAAAATTGTACATGAAAATGACTGATAAATGTGATTGTCATATAATTTGTAATTTATTAATTAATTAATTAATTTATTAATTGATTAAAGATGAATAATTTGTTTTTAACCGACTTCAAAAAAAGGAGGTGGTTCTCAATTCGGTTGTATTTTTTTTTCTTTTCTTTTTTATGTTTGTTACCTCATAACTCAGTAATTTATAAACCGATTTTGAAATTTTTTTTTGTATGAAAGGATATACTTTCAAATTGGTCCCATAGAAATTTCATCAAAATCGGTTCAGTAGTTCGGCTGATTTTAATAAAAGTGAGTAACGGCGTGTGATTCTTTAAGGTAAATGTCACTTTTTGACACATCAGACAGCGTAAGAAAGTCGGTTTAATAAAAGTGAGTAGCGGCGTGTGATTATTTTAAGGAAAATGTCACTTTTTGACACTAAAAAGTAAAAAATAAAAAACTTTTTAACAAAAAAAAAACATCCTTCAAAAAACCACTAAAAAGAGGAAAATAATGAAATTTTGAGGTCTGTGCCAATTTAATAAAATATGAAGTTGGTTAAATAGAAGATATTAATCACTATACTATACTTTTTAACCGACTTCATATTTTATTAAATTGGCACAGACCTCAAAATTTCATTATTTTCCTCTTTTTAGTGGTTTTTTGAAGGAGGTTTTTTTTGTTAAAAAGTTTTTTTCTAAGGCCCGTATTCACCGAACACTGTTAAAGATAGAAGTTACTAATTTTAGAATAAATTTATTCCTTGGAATAAAATTAACTTTCAATTCACCAAGCAATGCATTCGATAGAATAGTAATTTCAGGTACAAATTTACTTTATACCATACACCTTGGACATTTTGTCAAAATATATTTTGATTCTAAAGCACGTTTACTAAAGATCCGACCGATGACGCATCGATCGAAAATGTAAATTTATTTTATTTTACTACAAAAGCCTTTTACCTGAAAGATATGGAATTAATATTTACCTGAAAAGGTCGCCAGGTCATAAAGTAATTTGTGCATTTCGTGGCCATCCTATTTTACTAGGCGAATAAATATTTATACCCTTGAAATTGGACAGAATAGTTATTCTTACGATTTATACCTGCAGTAAACTTAACTACGTGTGGTGAATTGAATTATCGCTATTTATTCCGAGTAGTTAGCAGGGAAATAAATCAACCGAATAAATAATTAACTAGGCTCGGTGAATACGGGCCTAGGGATCCGAGAATAGCCAAGCATGTAGCGATGACGTTGTTATGGCGTTTCCATGGTTCCTTTTTCTTAACCCTGGGTGTTGGTAGTTTTAAAAAAAATAAATTTCTATCCCTAATATTGTTACTTTGAATACACTTACATAGCTGTTTTATAACTTAGCCTAACAAAAATTATATTTTTAATTCATATAGCGCCCGGATAGCTAAGGCCAACACTGTTTATACACTTTGACCTCTTCTAATCTTAATAGTACTCTACAAGTAGTTTTGGGAACCCCCGTTCTATCCAACAGTTTACAAGTAACATAGTTGTGTATTTTTAAATAGAACTAAATTAATATATCGACGATAATATAACAGAGTTGTACCGCCTCAGACGATATGAAAGCTAAAGCGTGTATATGTGATGATGTCGGTCGGGTGGGCCATGGCGGCGGAGGAAGAAAGGGGGCGGGAGGGGGTGTAACATAGTGCTGCCACACTGAGATTAGAGGAGCGAGCAGAGATGTATCTGTTTCGGAAGTTAATTTCAAGATTGGATTTAAACTTTAGTTCTATCACAGAGTAATTTCTTAGTTAGTCATTACATGTGACTATGTGTTTGTAAGTTCCTCTATGTATGTTAAATATAATATAGAACAGTGCTTCTCAAACTGTTGCCACCTTACGTGGCCCTTTATAGAGTTCAATGATTTTAAAATGTTGTTAGCGCAATCAATTAAAATATTAAGAAAAAGGTAATTTGTATGTTGCTTGTAACAGAAAATTAATTTTGTTCAACATCCGCAAGAAATAAATCATTTCGTGGCCCTGCTGAGCGTATGCGAAATAATGAGTTCCCTGATTGTTGACGTGCAGAGTGGGCGAAATAGCATTTCGCCCACGCTCATTACGGGGAACGTTTACGCAAGTGTTGGAGATTTTACGACCCAAAAATTACGTCCACCATAATTGTTCCTGTTCACAATTCGTTTTTACACTCCAAGTGTGCTACCTGTGAGCCGCCAAGGAGGACACTTCGACCGCTGCCACATCGCCTTTGAGAATGTCTACCGCAGTTGTAGACGAAACGTCAGGTAGAAATACCACCGGACCACGGTCTACAAGCCCGGAAACCATGAATACTCGTTTTCATACTATTTAAATAACCTGAATTTTATTTTATTCATCACCAAAAACAGAGATTCAATTCCTTTTAAAAATTTAAGTTCACGATATAAAAATATTTCCTCCTCACTTCACGATAAACTACCGAAATTATCTTGTGAATATTTTAAGAAATATTGAAATTCGCAAAAACTTATTAATACAGCGTGTCCACGAAAGTTCTTTACAAATGGAATTTTTTTTTATTAATTATTGGAGCAAATTTTTTTTCTGTGGAAAAGTTCTGCTTCGTCCAAAACCTCTAAAACACCAAAGAAAAATTTTTTCTTTGTATAGAGAGAGATGGAGGACATGCTGAATTCTGATTTATAATTCTGAATAAATAATTACTTAGAAGTTAGTTATGTTATAATTTTGAATTAAATTTGATTATGTAACTAATTTTGCGAAAATCTTGATCACAGATAATTTTTATTTTTAGTAAAATAAAACTTTTTGATTTCCCTTGTATAACTTTAGGCCGAAAAAAATTTTCTTTGGAGTTTTAGAGGTTTTGAACGAAGCAGAACTTTTCCACAGAAAAAAATTTTTGCTCCAATAATTAATGAAAAAATTCGCAGATTTCGCAATCCTTGCAACCATCGAGGACATTGGAAATGATAACAGCATATATGAAACATAATTAACTGTTTATTATACACACAATATTTATCAATGCACTGTTTAGTTTTGTCAGGAATAACCCTATTATTCTTCTGTTATATACGCGTTCACTTTTGCTTGATTACTTAACTTTTAAATGGATTTTTCTACAGTATTTATTAACATTTGCTCAAAAATAACACCGCAGATCGTCGCAAATACCTCTCAATTAACTAGACATGATATAAAACACATTTCGAAAAAATTGCACTTGTTCAATTTTGCATGATTGCTCCTCACTTGATCGCGACACCGTTGTCTTTTGGCCTTGAACGAAAACTCGTAACTCTGCCCCCATATACGAACATAAACATTTCCAATGTTAAAAATTGCACTTGTTCAATTTTGCATGATTGCTCCTCACTTGATCGCGACACCGTTGTCTTTTGGCCTTGAACGAAAACTCGTAACTCTGCCCTCATATACGAACATAAACATTTCCAATGTTAAAAAAATCCATTTATAAAGAGCTTCCGTGGACACGCTGTATAGGTACCTACATGAAGACATTTATAATAGGGGATTATTTGTATTTAAGAATTAATTCTTAATAATTATAGTCTGAGTTGTCTTCATCTCAGAAAGTAAGGATTAAGTATATTAATTAGCATTTTTTAATTACGAAAACTTAAAGCGAGGATTAAAAATTAATTAAAATATACAATAATACAATTTGAATGCTGCAACGCAAGTGAATCTCACTGCTTCGTCTTACCTAGGAGGTAATCACTATCAGCTCTGCACATAGGAGGTTTGAAATAGACATTTGTCAGACTTTTGATAATATTATCAAATATCAAGACTGTTGGTTGCGATGCTTGCAGGTTATCAGAGTTTGTTTACGAGAAAAATGTAACCTAACTTTTTCGTAAACCTTATAATTCATGCAGATGGGCGTTAATCTCCTCTCGTTTGAATTCTAAAAAGCCCGCCAGGTGACGGGATTATAATCTACGGTCACAGAGCTAAGTTGCTTATGTAAAGTTTTCGGTAAAATAATATTACAAAGGTATATTCTATATTTATATATTATAATTAAATGTAAGTAAGGGAAGGTGATTCTACAAAATTATTTTATTTTTTTCAGAGACATTTTTTGAAGTTGTACCTATCAATTTTCTTTTTAATTATTTTTATTTTCAGATTTATATTATTAATTACATTAACTGTTACCAATCGCTGATTACTTTTCAACAATTAAATATGTACAACAAATAAAATATATATTAACAAAGACTTATACTTATCAGCAATTGTTAATTCTTCTATTTACTAGAGGACAGTGTGGTGTAACGGTTAGCGTGAACTGTCGTGGGTTCGAATCCCACCTCCGCTCATGGATGTTTTGTGATGTCATTTAGTTTTAAGGAAGTCGTTATTTAATGTAATTAAGACGCTGATGATCTAAGTTATCGACGCGTCTATAATCTACAATAAATAAAAAATCTTCTATTTACTAAAATATGAAGTTTTTATATTGACCGAGCATTATGAATAATGACCACTTAATCGCATGGTCCATAAGATTTGCATAGAAGTATGCAACCAGGCGTTTTTTATTTAGATTTTTGAAATTTCTGGGTTGCAGTTTTTCTCAAAAGTAACTAAGCAATTCGGTACCCGTTTCATTGTTCTACATTACCTAGAAGCGAAGTTATGAATTTTTTCACATTTAATTTACCGTCAATTTGAAACAGAATGGCGACCGCCATTTTGAAACAAAATGGCGGATCAATATCAGACCTACTTAAGAACAGTCCTTGGGTGTAGCTGAAAATTTTGGTACCTATTTTGTTGAGCTGGTGTTGTCCTGATTCGGGTCTATAGGCCGTCATTGGTTGGAATTGCTTCCTAACGTTTCGCTAGCACGATGCTGGATGTAAAATCCAGCATCGGAGATGGAAGGACCTCTGAAGAAGCTCGCCACTCGTGCTAGCGAAACGTTAGGAAACAATTCCAACGAACGACGGCCTATAGACCCGAATCAGGACAACACCAGTTCATAAACTGGCCGCGAAAGCCTCAACCAAGTTGTTCTACGTTCCGTTATGAGGGTACAAGAAAGTAAGTAAGGAAATAAAGTCCATGTGAATATTTTAGTCGTATAAAAATAATAATCAACTGAAAATATTATATGGTACTAAGCCCAGATACACCTGACAGTAGGTAGCCATAAAAAGTCTAATAAATCAATTTGAAGACATAAAAATAAACATGAGTTGCGAATCTTTGCAGGCGCAAATTTAAAGATGTTTTTCGTCGAAATAAAAGTTATATTATTTTTATATCATTTTATAATTTAAAATCAGCGCCGTGCTGCGCTGTAAAATGGATCCAGAGTTGATGTGCGAATAATTCGAATGAAATTAATGTTTAAAATAACAGAGGGCTCGTATTGAAGTGAGACAGATAGATTTAAATCGCATCTGTGTGACAGAGAGTGAGAGACTGTCTCTCTAGTCACCGCCGTGTGCCAAGAGATTCGGGAGATTAGTATAATCAGGTTTTGAAGAATTATTTGCATAATTCCCTTCTTTTAAAATATGCTAATTTTTGCATAGCCCAAGATATGATGGGGTGAAGGATGATGGAAGATGGCGTTGAAAATAATATATTTCTCTTTAGTGGCCGTCTTCTGTGTCAGTTGACATACCGGATATACAGGGTGTTCAAAAAGTTAAACCACATCGACTTAAAAAAAGGTGTGAGTGACGCGGTACTCACAAATATTTATCTTTCTTATGAATTTATAATTCTTATATTTTTTATTTTCTTACAGGTTTGTTGTTTTATTTTTAATTTTGTTTTTTCTAGTAATAATTAATTTCATTTTTTATTTTAAGATTTATACCTATCTTAAAAGTAGGAATAATAAGAAGTAAGTATTAGAAATACCTTGTATTTTGGTGTCCGTCTTGTAACGTCATGTGTTGTTAACACGGCGCGTTTCAGCAACGAGTTGCCATCTTCAGGTATGGTTAATTAAATTAACCACACCTGAAGATGGCAACTCGTTGCTGAAACGTGTCGTGTCAACAACACATGAAGTCACAAGACGGACACCAAAAATACAAGGTATTTCTAATACTTCTTATTATTCATATAGTGACTTGGAGACCTAACACTCTAAAAATAGGGCATTATTAAAAATAGGGCTTACATCTAAAGCCGAAACGTTGATTTTATGTAGGTACATTATTTTATATTATATTTTTGATTATCTTGGCTGTTTCATTGATCATTTTATTTATTTTATCAAATAATATGTAGGTACAGACGTAAAACTAATTAAATGATTTATTAAAATTAATTGGTTATTTAATTTAAATTATTATTTGCAGGGTTTCATACTACAATAACACATCTTATCTGTGAAAATTTAAAGTATATAGCTACCTCCGAGGTTACCTCTTGTGACAGACGGACGGACGGACAGACAGACATCGTAGGTTCAGTAATAGGGTACCATTCGGAGGTACGGAACCCTAAAAAGAGGGATAGTTTTGACGCCTACTGTACGACAGAAAGCATTAAAGTATTGTAACCTAGTGCAGTTATTTTCAATTTCCAGTTGCATTGCTGCAGAACTGATCTCTCTAGAATTTCTCGTTATTACTTGGCAATGATTACATTGCGAGTACTTAATATCTAGGTACAATCGTTTAAGTTAAAAAAAAAGGAAATAAATCTTTCAAGTTTCTTCACCAACTTCTATATACTTTGACTCGAAGCCGTCGTTGAGGAATCCGCAAAGAGGTTTATTGTCTTGAAGAATTTTTAAATTATAAATCATTAACCTGATTGAAAAGAAATTTAATTATTAAAGTAAAAAACGTGTATCTATGTCGCGGATGCAAGCAGATGACGTGAATACATTAAACACTTAATTGTATTCATTATCATGGAAAAGAATACATTCAATCGTAAAATATAATTTTTATTTTAAATACAACGAGTTAAGTTTTTTGTGGTTACCTACTGTCTATTTAATACTACTACTGTCTATTTAATAATTATTATAATTTTTATTTTATTTTTTGCACTACCCACTATAAAATAGCTGCTTTAGGTGCATGTATGTGTGCGTGTAAAGTGACTTTTGACAGGCCGCTATACAGGAGCGTATCTTTTCCACACTAGTGTGGGAAATTAAGCCATTTCCATAGCGATTTATGTAATTTATGCAACGGTCTATTTATGTAATAATATTAATAGTGTCGTTTGCTAAGTTCGTATATCTGTTAAGCGTTATCTAAGTGTTTTGTGTTTTGGTTCATAATTATAATAATTGTAATCTTTATGATAGTTTAATAGTCAATAGTCGCAACCCCCGCTTTTATAATAATTATGAACCAAAATTATTAAATATTATCTTTTTCTTTTTAGTACATTTCATTAAAAGCTTGTTTCTAAAAAGTTTTTTTTTTACTAATATTTTATTTTGTTCATTTTAGTCTTTCAAAATTTTACTCCCTTTTGATTCCCCACAGGGTTGAATTTCGAGAAATTCCTTCTTAGTGTTTGAACCCCTTAGGGGTTGAATTTAATTCTAAAAACGATTTATTCATGTATTGTCATCGGAAATTCATATGTGTACAAAATTTCAAATCAATCGGATACGTGGAAGTCGTCCAAATTGACTTGTAAGATTTGACCTAAACAAACAAACACACAAACTAACAAACAAACATTGCAAGTTAAATGAAAGCTTGTAACCAGTTTGGCAACACTGGAAATAAAATAATGCTTTCAAAAATGGCACATGAGGAAAATGTTCATTTCACGTTAATATTGTTAGGAAATTCGTCGATGAATGTGGTGGAAGCAACGGGCCATTGATCGCTTCAACAATCGGGACATCACATGTGCGTGAAGAAGAACAACACCTCGTCTGTATAACCGAGGAATACATAAATAAGTTTAAATGCGGGTTAGCGCGTCTGCAATTGACTGCCGACAGAGATAGACAACTTGTATTGTTGTCTTTGTTGTACATGTGTGTGCGTAAGCTGTTTTTTGTTAGACGCCGGAGAAAGTCATCAAAAACATCAACGAGCCGAAAAGAGACGCGCTTATTTCATATTATTCAGCACGATTCACACTATATTTTCATACTTTAGTTTAACTGACGGTGTTGCACACTGTCTGTCATTACAGGTTGGGATATTGTGCAGTGTGTCATTTGTTTTTGCGACCTTGTTTCTTCGTAACGGAAAAGCTTTTCCTAACAATAAAGTTTTATATTATGTTGTTCCAGTGCAGTGCCCTAGTTTTATAGTTTTATCATTATACAGGGTGTTTGCCAATTGATAAATTTTTAATATTAATGTTTACATTTAGATATTCACTCAAAAATAATTTTAAAAAATTGATAGTTTATAAAATGTCTCAGAAAAGATAAAAATAATTTTTTACAACTACATTTAAATAGATGACGGCGTAAATAAATCGATACTTATAAAAGCGGTTGTGCAGTGTCCTTCACTTTCCTCATGTGTTCCTTAAGATACGTGCAGTATGGAGCTGGGATTCTAGATGGTAACGTAGATCATAGCAGGGCTTTCTTAAATTAATGCATTGCTATATATGCGAGCGTACACAACGAAGCAGTGAGTGTAGCATGTATAAGCGCTGTTACAAGAGCTGGTAGATACAAGAATGTATCTCACCATTCTTTAAGCGCGCTAACTACTACAATCAACGTGTGACAACTGTCAAATGGCCGTTACAAGTTTCGCAATGGATGTGACTAGTTTAATAAATAAATTTGCCAGTTTTTATTTAATTTGTTTTGAGTTTTTTCTAAGACGTATTTAAAAGTGTTAGGTTCCATACGTAAATATTCAAAAAACAGGTTTGGGTAAAATTTTAATTCTTTGCATAAATGATGAAATTCCCCTTGTTTAGATCGTTTTCTATTAATAGGGTGGACATGATAGCTCCTACCCAAATTTATATTTAAAATATACCACTTTGTATAGCATAAGAACACAAATATTCGTCTTCGCTAGCTGACATTTCAAATGCGATTTAAGCTTGTATCAAAGCTTCGTTGTGCAAACCTATAAGCGTTTATAATTTCAGCCACCATCTACCATACATGCTACCATCTAGAATCCCAGCTGCGTACTGCACGTACCTTTACACATGTTGAAAGTGGCCGTGATGTGGCGCCACTTTCTACTAAGCAGAGGTGAGCTGACCAGGTATATAAACGCCTATATTATATCATTAATTAATTAATTGTAGATTATAGACGCGTCGACAACTCAGGTCATTAGCGTCTTCAACCCAACAAATATTGTGTATTAGAATCCGTCAGCCGGCATACACAAACCGACTGATACGAGCTCGGGTCCCTGGGAGCGCTAATTCCCAAAGAACATTGGAATGCAATTTGCTATAGCAACCACATTCCAATGTCACCCCTGGAGGACCTATATTATATCGTTATAAAGATAGGTAGTTGTACAGATTTTAATTTTTTTGTTAAATTTATGGCAAAACAGTTCTATTTTAGTATACTTATCTAAATATTAAACTTTTACATAGGCGTATTTGCATTGTATCTACAATCTATACAGATATGATAAATATATCAATTTAAATATTTAATCGGGTGTTTAATTTGATTTTTCCCAACAATAATTTACCAGTAAACAATCCGCCGAATCGTGTTTGATATAGAAGATCGCTTTGATGCTTTTATTTGAAGCTCTCCAAAGCATTCTTGGATGCTAATGTATCTTGTCAAAGTCTGGAAGAAGGAAAACGCCTAGGGGGATAATTTATATTTGTCTGCGATTGGTTGTTAAAATCTCGTTAAAAAACTTGTTAAGGAAAGCACAGTGATTCCTGCAGGACACTCGTCATCCTCCTGGTCTTACAGGACTATGCAATCAAATACCAAAGACTTTACCGGACCGACATTGCGGCACGGAAACTATTTCGATTTATCAACAAAGCTGAGAATTTATAAAAAAATTCGACTGATGACCAGTCTTATACTTCCCACCTAGTAAATATTTGCAAAAAATAAACACTCTTTTTTTTGTTCTTTGAAAAAAAGCATGGCCCTCTTTTTTGTTTGGTGATCTACTGATGGCTAGCTTAATATAGCAAAAATCATGGTTACCTTGATTTACATATAATTTTTATTTTTTTTAGTAAAATATTTTTTTTCTCGAAAACTACATTTTAGAGAAAAAAAATATTTACATTTTTTTCATATTATAACAGTCAGAATTCATTTATATTTTTTTTACCTATGTTAATACGTGACATTGAAAGCGTTTTATTTAATATCTCAGGATTCACTGAAGCGATTTGACTCAAAATCTAATCAGATCTAAGTTAAAGGCTGATAAACACAATAGAACAATCGGCATGCCCGTATGTTGTTCCGTTTTTACGATATCGAAGGCGAAAAATTGACCACACACACACACGCGCATACATACAGACATCAGTCAGAAAATGATCTTAAACGATTGCTAGGGTCTCAAAACGTGTAATCTGTTAAAATCTCGGAATATTTTTTCCGGACTAAACTCATTACTTCCCTACCATAGTAGAGGTGGGAAGTAAAAATGTAATGTACATTTTTTTTCTTGGTTGTCAGACACAAATAGCTTATCTATGCGTTCACAGTAATTTTTATCATGAAGTGGAATGTTTTATTTACAGTCAAAATATGTAGCTACCTAATACTGCTAGGGATGAGGTTAAGTTCTTATGATTTAAATTAGAATTAATTGGCAGAAAGAAGACAAAAAACTACTTCACGTTAATACCAGTCAAGCTTCTTATTTAAATAAAATCCGACGCTTCGACTCAAATTTTGAGTCCTCCTTAAGAAAAAAAACTTCTTTTCAGTTTTACTTTAAGTATAGATAACTTAGTCGTCGTAGGTATACGTAAGCCCTGATCCACAAGTATTTTAAAATTTAAAACAACTTTATTGATTAAAACCTTTATTTTCCTGTTTTTCTACAATTATTAACTTATTTAATAAAGGTTCTACTTTTTTCTAAATTGGTTTGTCAAGACATATATTTAATATTTATTGTTAAAAGTGCAGCCTTCTGAAATATTTGTGTCCTACATGTTGCGCGCAAAATTTTCCAGACTTTCTGTAATCTGGCTGTGGGTTTTGTTTGGGATTTGTCACTTTCAGTGACCGTTCAGTAGGTCGAATCTCAGAATCGCTGCATTTAAATCAGTTTCAGCCGCTTACTGTCCGTTCTCTTTTGCGCCACATTCTTTGTTATCGTATTTTCTTGCAGCTCTATTGCGTTTGCAATCTCTTTGAGCTCTTGTACAAAAACAGTTATCACAAAAAGTGCATCGCTAAGCTTTTTGATGTGAAACATCTTATGTCGGGCAGTGAACAGCCGCATGAGGGGAAATATGCAACGAAATTTCTGGTCCGCTTCTTCGCTGCTGTTCTCCCCACCACTGCGGCACTCTCTCTCTCTCTCGGCTTCCGCGCGCTCGGGCACGGAAAGAGAGAGAGAGTGTATACATACGAACGTACTGTAAAGCAAAAGTATATGTATACACGTGTAGGTATGTAATATAGATACTTCGCTGTGTATTTAGTTGCGTTTCTGGCTCAGGCGTGCTCAAACGCCGCAACCGCGTGTGTTACAGTGCAGTATATAGGATTACGTCAACGTAACAGTTAGCTCCTGCTTTTGAAAAAATATATACTACTACATAGAGAATACCACCGAGTTCAATAACGTTTTCTTTGATGTTTCACATCTGTCGGGGGTCCCGAGACCCACACCCTTTTTTTATAAGTTATAACTTTGATATTTTACTTTCCAGTTTTTAACTTCCCACTGGAAGTTATTGTAATGGGTCCGAAAATCGAAATCAAAAAGGAAAAAAAATTTTTATGTTTCAAGGTCACTACACTATTTTTACACTACTTTTAGAAAGATGTCTGTGTGTGTGTGTGTGTGTGTGTGTGTGTGTGTACGTACGTACGTACGTACGTATGTGTACATTTCTTTCAAAGACGAAATCTCGAGAACGAAAAATGATATCGACTACGTTAGGGTGCCAATCGACGCGTATTAACGTAAATATGATCTGAAAGAAATTTTTTCAAAATCGGTTCAGCCGTTCTTTTTTCTTAACCAAATAACCTCCAAAAAAGTAGATTTTACACAATATCTCGCGAATAAAAAATTATATCGACTTCGTAAGGGTGTCACTCGAGGCGTGTTAACGTCATTTTGATCCGACATAAATTTTATAAAAATCGGTTCAGCCGTTTTTTTTTTTTTTTTTTTTTAATTATTGATGTTTTAATGATTGAAATGATTACTTTTCTGTGTAATATCTAATTTAATTATTATTATTAAATATTTATCAAACTGGGAAGTTCGTCGTGTGGACCTCAAGGGTCGCACTTTAGTCCTAATAAACGACCCACCTCACGGCTTGTTACACCTTGGTTTAATAATTAATATGTTTACAAGGTCATTAATTAAACAAGAAATCCTTGCCAAAATTATTTAATCGTCAACGTTTCGAGATAACCTTTCATACCTTCTTCAGAACCTTAATTAAATAACGATGATTTAGATATTTAAAAAATATTATATAAAATTTATCAGAAGATAACTTTAGAATTTAAGAAATAACTTTTGTGAGATTGTCATGTTGTTCTAGAGCGTATATAGCATCTGGATATTGTCACAATATGTACAAAGACCGAACACACTTCACAATCCACAACATAATAGACAAGTGCTTAGCACCATAATATTATAACGTGTTACGAATACTCAATGCGTGTTTTATAATAAAAATTAACCACACCTGAAGATGGCAACTCGTTGCTGAAACGCGTCGTGTTAACAACACATGAAGTCACAAAACGGACACCAAAAATACAAGGTATTTCTAATACTTCTTATTATTACAATACCCTTCTTTAGCGTGCCGCAGTCTGGTAAATAAAAAACTTTCATTAGTCTAATTATTATTATAAGTAGTTGAAAATCGATTAAGTTGGTAACACTAAATGCAATAGGTCAACTATTTCCAGATATCGGCTACATGGAATCAAATCCGATTACAATATCTCGTTAACCGGGTCGCGTCGTGATAGGACTTCCTGATAGCGAAACGTGTCATTACTAACAGACGACAAGAATTTTTCGATTAAATAAGTTTCCATTTTCCTGTCTGTTTAGTTAGGTAACTATATTCGACACTACATATTTTAATATCGGAACTAGTTATTGAAACTCTATTACGTCATCTAATGTCATTCGATTAATGAATAAATGATAATACAAAAGCCACTGGGTCAATAAATAAATTACAACTTACACGAAAACATAACAACAAATTTCTGGAGAATAAACAACTCTGTGTAAGCACCAAATTTCTGGAGAATAAACAGCTCTACTAATTTGAAAAATTGTCTTATTGTTCGAAAGCCTCTTTCTTCTCGAGTGTCATAGTCTATCTATTAATACACTATGACAAAAGAGGGACGAGCAGTGAACGAAAATAATTGTATCAGTTTAAAAAAATGTCCTTTGCAGTTTGTAATAGACATTATTTTACTCAAACGTTAACATAAACGAAAAAAGAAGTCGGTGTGTGCTTATGACCACACGACAGAAGTGAAAACTTGATTATATGCAAAACATACATAATATCATAATATTATTTTATTATTATAATACGTAATAATAAAAACGTAATTCTTGAAACGATGCACTCCTTGTTAGACAGTAAACGTGGTCACCGGCCCGAGCGCGCTTGATCTCGAATGGAACCGAGTAAACCCGATTCAGCGTCACCGACCCGAGCGTGACGGTTCACTTTCATTCACTATTCAGAAAAAACGTAAAGTGCGCCTAAAGAAGTTTTCACTTCAAAACACTGGTTAATTGTCTATTATATTTGTTTGGGATAACCAGCAAGATAGTGTTACAAGAATATTGTTACGGGTGGTTATGGTTATGTGGTTGTGAACGGTCCCTCTCTCCCTCTCCTAATGTCGAAGCAGTGAGAGCTCACATATACTTAGCCTTTTCCTGTGAGACGGCTGATAATAAAATGAAAAACTTTCTTATACGAGAAAAGTTTTTGTTGTGTGCGAAAAGCGAGCATCGAGTTCTCCGTGTTGTAACAACTATGTATGTAACACAGTAACTACGTAACCAAAATACAGATCGGCCAGTTTCAGAAGTCGCCGCTACTCTATTTTCCTATTCTGTTGTATCTACGTATCCGACGCAATGTGAGATTTCTTGACAAGTAAGGGAGGAACAATTGGTTCCCATTAATCTGTTTAAAGAGTAGTGTTGCCGTCTAGATATAGACTTTCTAGACTCTTGTCTTGTCTTGTCTAGATTTTCAAAACAAGACTTGCAAAAGTCTGGTCTAGAAATTTTCAAGACAAGACAAGACTTGCTTTATCTAGATCAAGACTCTTGCCAAAACTCTAAACTCTAGAGCCTTGATATTAGACAAGACAAGAGTTTTTTAATCTATGACTTAGACTTAGTGAAGTTTTGATATTTCAAGACAAGACTTAAGTGAGGTCTTGTCTTGATATTTCAAGACACGACAAGACTTTGAAAGTCTTGTCTTGTCTAGACGGCAACACTATTTAAGAGTATTCTCTATCTAAAGGTACCCCATGAATTCTTCATCACAAATCCTTTCACGTCGCCTAAAAATGGTTAACGCTCTCCTGACGCTACTTTTAAAGCTAAAGGGTTCGGGTAAACGCCAATTGAAGGACCAAGAATCACACTACAGATATAACAGGCGAATTTGTTGGAAACAATTTTGCCTACGTGTGAAAGGTTACGTAATTTTTAAAAAATTGTAAGTTTTTTCAGGAAAATATTTTTCAATGTTTCGCTTGTAGGATCTGTAGAGTGATCCTCGGTCCTTCATTTGGCGTTTACCAGAACCCATTAGCTTTAAAAATAGTGTCGGGAGAGCGGTAACAGTTTTTAGGCGAGGGGAAAGGATTTGAGATGAAGAGTGCAGGGGGTACCTTCCGATAGAGAATACTCTTAAATAGAGTTGCCGTCTAGACAAGACAAGACAAGACATTCAAAGTCTTGTCTCGTCTTGTCTTGTATATCTAGTGTCGTAATGAGGTATATTGACAGGCCAAGTTAAAATGGAAGCAGTGTAGAGAGCGTGCAGCAAAACGACATAATATAAAGACCGACGAACAAACAGACTCGGCCCGACGGCAGGCGCTGCAAATAATGATTTTGAATTTTGATGCCCTCGCGGCGTGGTGCGATATGATGATAACACTGAAAATGACTACATCGCGTTCACGAGTGGTGAATCTATATTTTTGACGGCAAGAAATTTCAGACTTAAAGCTATTTTGCAAACATTTGAAATTATACCTATTTAAAAACTGCTTCTATGACATCCCTGAATATGTAAATATGTAACCAATTATTTTTGACTGTTCATATCTGTATTTTTCAGTTTTTATGAATTAATAAAAATTTATTATTATTATTATTATTATAATTATCAAAACTAAATTTGTTTTATTTTGTATTTATTGCAAACATTATTTTTGTAATGATTATACAGGGTGTCGCATAACTAATGGAACACAGAGCAAGTGTTTACCTATAGTACATGTAAAAATAAGACATTTGACACAAACTTGCTATATATAATAAAATGTTGCTCAGAAGGCAGTACAGTCTAGTGGTTAGCGTGCTTGGCGCCACAACCTCTAGACTGGACTACCGTGGGTTCGAATCCCACCTGCGCTCATGGATGTTTTGTGATGTTATTTAGTTTTAAGTTAGTTGTTATTTAGTGTAGTTGAAAGACGCTAATGACCTGAGATGTCGACGCGTCTATAATCTAAAATAAATAAATAAATAAAAATGTTGCTCGTTTGGGAAATACAAGATGTGTAAAATAAGACAGATTTTCAAAAATGGTTTTGAAATCATGTCTTTCTTAAGATATACCTTAAGACATTTAGGCTTAGGTACTTTATTATCATTATTTTTTTCTTTTACTTCTCTCTATTTGATTTTTAACTTTGTCTGCACGAATTGCTTTTACCTGTAAATGGACAATAATGTCTGTTGTTAAATAAATAAATAAATAAAAAACGAATAAGACTTCTTTACGCAGCTTGTATTTCCCAAACGAGCAACATTTTCTTATAGCAAGCTTGTGTTAAATGCCTTATATTGTAGATTATAGACGCGTCGACAACTCAGCTCAATAGCGTCTTCAACACAAAAATTAATAATAAACCGACTGGTACGAGCTCGGGCTCCTGGGAACGCCAATTCCCAAAGAACATTGGAATGCAATTGCGAGAACAACTACATTCCAATGTTCCCCCTGGGGGATGCCTTATATTAACATCTACTATAACCATCTGCTATCTTTGTCCCGTTAGTTATAATACACTCTGTATATACTGTTTGGGACACCCTGTATGGATATTGTTGTTGATCGTCTATTCGTGAATGTCCAACTAGCGGTGTTCAGATATAGTTCTGACAAACACAGCTTTACCAGTTTCAGCACAACATCTCGCATGAATTCATATCGGTGAATGTTTCTGTTGTATTCGCATAGATCCGATGCTTAACAATTCAACTATCGTAACTTCACAATGTTACAACATACAAGCTCTTTCATCTATATTGTAACCGTTCGACCGACCGACTAAATAACAAACACTACAACTTACTAACGGACGAATTGTTTATCTGTCAGTTAGCTGATTCATATTTAAAGATGAAAGGATGTTTAGATCGTTCTGTTGGCGTTTAAGGTTATGTAATCTATTGATGTACCTAATGGCTGTACCTAATTTGAAATATAACGATCGGTGCGATCTTCCATTATTAAGCTTACAATGTACTCAGAATTTAATTTCAATTTTTCGGAAATCCAAAAATCATATTTACTTCTAATTTGATTATTATAACGACTAATTGTTACAAAATTCATATTTTATTACGTCTGCAAATATTGTGGCTAATCAATTTTTGTAAAAAAATAATTTAAATAGCTTGTTCACATCGTTAGAATGACGAGTAATCTCGAAATTTGCCCTAAAACTCAAATACATTTAATCGCCTGTCATCCAGGCAACCTACTTAACGTTCAAGTACATACAGCTAGCCTGCTTGCAGGGATTAGAGGTGTGAAAATTTCAAAACTTTAGACTTGTGAATTTATGTACTAATAGCGGTCAGATCTTTTTGAAATTTGGGAGGCTTATAGAAAAGGACACGCTGAACTCAAAAATGCAAAGAAAAATCGTCTATCTTTTTTGGTTTAGAAATTAGGCGTGTTTTGAATTTTCTCCCACTTTTCAGGGTTTATCGTCCGTAACTTCTAAACGAAAAATGGCATCACGGTTTCGTTCGACTTTTTGAAATCAGCGCATCGGTTTACATTAGTGTACTTAATTTGAAAAAGATCTGGAACATTTTCCAAAAACTTCCAAAAATTATCTAAGGCTTACCACTTTTTTGGGCCATTTTGGAAAATCTCTCCGATCTTTTTTGAATTAAGTATACTTATAGAAAAAGACGAGTTGAATTCAAAAAGTCAAACAAAAATCATCTAACTCGTTTAGTTTAGAAACTACGCACGTTTAAAGTTTTCAGAGATTAACGCCCGTAACTCAAAAACGAAAAACGACACTAATGTTTTCGTAGAATTTTTGAATTCAGCGGGTAGAGTTCTATAAGTGTACCTAATTTGAAATATAACGATCGGTTCGATTTTCCGCTATTAGGCGTACAATGTTCCCAGTGGCAATTTTCAGTTTTTCGAAAATACAAAATTCATAAAAAAGCAAAATTTCATTATAAAAACGGACAATCGTCACAAAATTCATATTTTTCTACGTCTGTAGATATTGTATCTAATAAATTTTTCTAAAAAAACAATTCAATTAGCCTGTCAACATTATCAGAACGACGCTCGAATACGAAATTGACCGTTAAACTCGGATACTTTTAATCGCCCGTGTTGTAGGCATCCCAACATACGCCACGGTACCAGTTGTTAGCCTGCTTACAGGGATTAAAGGTATGAATATTTCAAAACCTTAGACTTGTGAATTTATGTACTAATAGCGGTCAGATCTTTTTGAAATTTGGTATGCTTATAGAAAAAGACACGCTGAACTCAAAAATGCAAAGAAAAATCGTCTATCTTTTTTGGTTTAGAAATTAGGCGTGTTTTGAATTTTCTCCCACTTTTCAGGGTTTATCGTCTGTAACTTCTAAACGAAAAATGGCATCACGGTTTCGTTCGACTTTTTGAAATCAGCGCATCGATTTACATTAGTGTACTTAATTTGAAAAAGATCTGGAACATTTTCCAAAAACGTCCAAAAATTATCTAAGGCTTTTTATACACTTACCACTTTTTTGGGCCATTTTGGAAAATCTCTCCGATCTTTTTCGAATTAAGTATACTTATAGAAAAAGACCAGCTGAATTCAAAAAGTCAAACGAAAATCATCTAGCTCGTTTAGTTTAGAAACTACGCAAGTTTGAAATTTTCAGAGATTAACGCCCGTATCTCCAAAACGAAAAACGTTACTAATGTTTTCGTAGAATTTTTGAATTCAGCGAGTCGTTTTCTATAAGTGTACCTATTATTAAATATAACGAACGGTGCGATTTTTCGTTATTAGGCGTACAATATTTCCTTTATCTATTTTCACATTTTCGGAAAAACATAAATTATAAAAAAGCGAAATTTGATTGTTATAACGACTAATTGTTACAAAATTTATATTTGCCAACATCTGTAGGTATTGGAGCTAACAAATTTTTCTAAAAAACAATTCTAATAGCTTACCAAAATCATCAGAACGAGGCTTGAAAACGAAATTAACCCAGAAACACAATTAAATTTTAATCGCCTGAAATATAGGCAAATTTTTATTAACATATGTTTACGCCCTTAAGCTATGGACCTCGAGTCATGGGATACCTTGTATATTTTTATTATTGAAAAAAAAATAAAATAAAATATTAAAAGCCTTCGGATTCGAACCTGGACTTGGCGTTAATACCTGTCGGTAGACCCGTACTTTTCAGCACGGCCACCTAGCTTACTGTGTCTTAGATCTTGACATAGATAGGTATATACATGCTTTTTTATTTCACATGTCAATTACTTCCGACTATTTCCGTTTCATCTAATATTTCTAAAATGCCACTCCAATATGAGACATTAGATGTTATTTACATCAAAAAATAAGCATCACGCAGGGAAGCATTGGCAACGACGCGTTTAACAGTTAGTTAAATAAATATAGTTTAGCCTTAAGGGAGCTTTGGTAATTATTTATGACTGGTTAATTGAATGAGGGCGGACCTCTGTGCTAGTGTTTTTACCTATTTGTTTGTTCAACACCGATGTTCCCCGTTATAGGGTGACGCCTGCCTGTCTATATTTGTCTATATTCTCGATGACTGACTGATTATTATTATTATCATCGTAGAATGTAGCGTCACCACCGCCGTATGAATGCGTCATAAACAGCGAAACAGTCGACATCATTATTCTGGCGTGGAGTTACTTTGAGATTATCGGACTATTTGGCGCCGATTTGCTTACATTTGTGTGTACGTATACTTTTATGATTATTTGTAAGCAGAAAACTTTACTTCAAACAAACAGTGATGACTCGTCAGTGCCGGATGTGTCAAAGAATACCCTTTACTGCCACCATCTTAAACAACTCTCTTGTTGCACAGGAGAATGAAGTTTATAGGACATTAATCCCACAATCCCGTACTAATCCAAAGTTAGTATATGGGAAATTGCCTCATCGCGCATTACTCGCATGTAAAATTGCGGTCCGCCAGTCGGCCGTGGTGGGAGAACTCAATCAGTCGCTGTGACGTCAGTGCTAGACACCCCAGAGAAGCATTCAATAGTAGACGTATAGCAAAATTAGACGTATAGGCATACTTATTATTATTTGCGGTGTCCTACGTTAATTATGACGCGCTGTACAGTGGCCACTTGCAAAAACAGTTCAGCAAAAACGAATAGAAGCGTAATATATCATTCTTTTCCAAAAAATAAGTCGGTTCGAGATGTTTGGATTCAAAAATG
Organism: Mongoloraphidia duomilia; assembly: GCA_039654895.1. Classification (NCBI taxonomy): domain Eukaryota; kingdom Metazoa; phylum Arthropoda; class Insecta; order Raphidioptera; family Raphidiidae; genus Mongoloraphidia; species Mongoloraphidia duomilia. Next base: position 2,476,346 of record CM077526.1, read on the forward strand.
CAAACGCGATGGAAAATGGTACCTTCTCGTACCTATAGGTACGAGTACATATTTTTATAGTGCTTCTTGCTTTTCTTGGTATATACCTATGTAATTTTATTAATAAAATGTCCCTTTATTATATGCAGGCATAATATAAAGGCTGTCTCAGCAAGAACTTGAATTTTGAATCGCGCGCCATTTTCGACTGTTAATTGTTGAGTCAGCCATATTTGGTATTTGTTTAATTAAAACATTGACATTTACGAAAATGGTGAGTTACAGGTCAGAAGAACGTTTGTTAATAGTGAAAACCCATTACAAAGAAATTGCACGCCAAATTCGTGAAATCCAGCAGCCCTTAGTGCAAAATGTACTGCAAAGTTTCGTCAAAAGAGTATATTCCTACCATCGGAGCAACGGTGGTCATTTAACCGATATTTTGTTTCAGCAAGAAATTGAATTTTAAAAACTTAAAAAATATTATGTTAATTTAATGATTTATTTACATAGTTTTCTTCATATGTAGATACATTTACACATGAAACAAAATATCGGTTAAATGATCACCGTTGCTCCGATGGTAGGAATATACTCTTTTGACGAAACTTTGCAGTACATTTTGCACTAAGGGCTGCTGGATTTCACGAATTTGGCGTGCAATTTCTTTTTAATGGGTTTTCACTATTAACAAACGTTCTTCTGACCTGTAACTCACCATTTTCGTAAACGTCAATATTTTAATTAAACAAATACCAAATATGGCTGACTCAACAATTAAGTCGAAAATGGCGCGCGATTCAAAATTCAAGTTCTTGCTGAGACACCCTTTATTATTGAAACTACCTAATATACGGATCGAATTATTAAAGCCTGAGTTTTTTTGTGTAAAATATTTGCGAACAGCAAACAATATTTTTTTTGCAATTAGGTAGAAGGCAAAGTTAGTACGTACCTATTTTACAAATAATAATAATAGGTAATACACTACACTTTACACTATAATGTTTATAGTTTATAAGGAAATAAATACATATTTTGTGAATAATTGGGATACCTACGTAATAACTTTGATTTTGTCAGCTGCTTAAGCATTTTAGAAACCACGAAATTTACATCAATCATTAACGAGGAATTAGGAAAAAGAGAAATTACAGTAAAATCAAACTACATGCAGCAGATTTGTACTGCACGAAGTGATTCTCGAATGGGCAGATGTCTAGCATCTACGTCATAATCCGCAGTTCGCCGAGCGCCGACCGACCGCTCCCAAACCTGCATGAGGTAACTTCCCATATAGTAACTTTGGTACTAATCTACATGATTTTTAATTTTGTGAATCCGTGAGGTTGACTTGAAAACACCCGTCACTGCCGCCATCACGTAAAATCGGAATATAGAGGAACTTGAAATATTCCACCGTGCGCTGACAATAATATGCCGCCACCACTGAAGTTATCTGAAGTTCTCGTGAAGAACTTTGTTGTGTTTATTTCATAATTCACACATAAATAATTCCACACTGTTATAGTAAAAGCGATAGAGAGAAAATAATATATAACAAAAGTTTATTTTTATGCAAAAATAACAAGTTTGCAAGAATAATAATATCGATAAAGTTGGATAAGTTTTCAAAGCGTTGTGTGAACATGTAGAGTCGGTTACTTTTTTTTATTTTTTGTTTTCGAATATAAATGCTTGTTGATGAATCGAACCGGTCACTAATAAAGCACAACTTGTGCAGACGCGTACGTCTTTTATTTGACAATGTCGCTCAAATAAAATTTGAAATCGTTGAACTTGAATTTAAATGCGCATACAGACTGTCGTGGGTTCGAATCCAACCTCTGCTTATGAATGTTTTGTGATGTTATTTAGTTTTAAGTGTTATATGATATTTGTTGTATTTACACAGTTAAAAATTTTATGTTAAATATAACATATTTTAGATGTCCTCAGCGATCCACTAATTTTTTTATTTAATTTTAACAAAACACCTTTCTGTTAATCATTTACATACAAGTTCTGTTAAATATTTAACATTTACATGACATATTTTTGTGTTGTTTTAACTTCTTTTTTCTGTTAATTTAACTAAGTCTTCATGTCAACCTAATACAATTTTATGTTAAAATTGACATTTTTAATCAATACTTTATTAACTTAATTTAAATGTAAATTTTCATATTTTACATATGACTTATATGTCAAATATTACCTACATATATAATTAGTTAATTGGAGGACTGCTCCATATCGCCACCCCAACAGAATAAAAGCGTAAAGTTCTCCACCGATTTTTTTTCACTTATAATGAATTTAAAAAAAATAGGTGAAGGACTTTACGCCTTTATTCTGTTGAGGTTTCGATATGGTGCCAAATAAAATATCTTGAGGTAGGTATACATATAGGACATATAGGACATAGGTATATTATAATATTTTTATTGTAGTAATAGTATGTATATAATACATAGTAGTACATAATAACAAAATTAAACACAAAATAAAAAGCGCAAGTGGATAAGTCCAAGCTCTGGCTGATCACCGTAGAAAATCCTACCAGACAACACTACTAAAATTTTATTATTGAATACCTAAAAACATCAAATCGGTGACAGACTATACCAATTTTTTTACATCATTTTTTATTGTCAGTATCTCAAATATTGCTCAATAGTACTTGTTGAAATTTATACAGATTATAGAGAAATACCTATAATATTATTAAGATTTACAATTATCACTGTCTGCCTTGCAAATTTACACGTCCAGATTAAACAAGAGTTAAGTGGTAAATGCGGGATTCCAGTATAGTACTAACATTTATTTTCATTTATTTTGATTTCTTACTTGAGTTGAATTTCTGTTAACATTACTTTCCTGTTAGAATTACTCATGACTAGATGTCATATGAACATATTTATTATTTCAATTAATTTTAACAAAAATAATCTATCAGAAAAACATATATTTTGTGTTAACGCAGGTGACCAACATGAAAATAAGTTTTTTTATGTGTTAATATAAAATAACATTTATAAAACGTAAAATCTCACACCAAATATGTTATATTTATTATTTAACACATAAGAGGACGTTGACATATCTATGAAATGTTATTTTAACTCAAAAAAACAGTAAAGTTTAACATAAAAAAATTGACAGAGGATTTTTTTAACATATACAGACTCGATTTTTAACTGTGTAAGACGCTAATGACCTAAGTTGTCGACGCGTCTATAATCCACAATAAATAAATAAAATTAATTCAAATGTTTTCTTTATTGCAACTGATGCTGAGTTACAAAATGTAGTGTCAGAAATTATAATATACTTAATAATTACAGTTTTTATAGACGAAAGCATGTCATATTACCTATGAATTGTGGATTATGGACGCTCGACAACAGAGGTCATTAGCGCATATTACCTATGGCAAATACACTAATTATAAGTTATATAATCTCTTGTGTAAGCCCGCAGACGCAGTTGTTGACGAATTTGCTTCTCAAAAAGAGAGAAGATTGCAGTTCATGTTAAAATAAGGTCGATTTATATTATTTGGTCAGACACGACGCGGGAACGGTTTCCGGCAAGACAAACATTTTTACATGCATTTCATATACGTATTGATACGTGTCTGAACGGACGGGATCCGCTAAGTATAATAATAATGCGTTTAACGTCCGTTTCTCGACATTATGTCATAACAGACGCCATTCGCACCATTACTATTTTCCATTTTTTTACCACTTCCCGTTTTATATACATTTTTATTATACTTCAACTTATTTAATAGAAATGTGCGAATGGAGGAATTATAGGACATTAGGATAAGGTAGGCAACTTTGGGAGCATAGGAATTTGACAGGTAATCGGCCATGGCCTTAAATAAGGAACCATCTCGATATTCATCTGGAATTATTGAGGGAAACCATAGAAAACCTCAAACAAGATGGCCGGTACAGGAATTACAGTTTCTCGGCGTGATGCAGTAGGAAAAAGTCCTAGCCACATCTGCCCCCGCCGGGATTCGAACCCAGTACCTCCCCAATGCGAGTCTAGTGCTGTACCACTAAGCTACTTCGGTGGGTGGGATCCGCTAAGTATAAATATTCGTATTGACATTAACATGCGATCGGTCGGTGCAGGTCAACCTTGGCCGCGTTAATAAAGTCATCATCGTGTATTGTTTTAGTTGAATTCGGTTAGTTAATAACGTTCAGTTATCACAATAAACACGTCGCTGTATGCCGTTTAAATATTTGCAGCGTCACCGCGCACTTATAAAACCGCCTCCATACGGCGATAATAGCTTCTTCTCTTCTACTTCTTCTTCTGTTCCCCGTACACAATTATTATATTATTATTACTGTGTTACTATGTATGAGGAGAGCGAGATAGAATAAGTTTTCATTAAAGTTTAAAGTAAATAATCGTCATTATTTATACACCAATACACTGGATTGCTTGCGTTTTATAACTGATTATACGGTCGATCACAAACTTATTATTTCCCACCTCTACTATATGGTAGGGAAGTAATGGATTTAGTCCGAAAAAAATATTTCGAGATTTTAACAAATCTTCACGTTTTGAGACCCTAGCAATTGTTTAAGATCGTTTTCTGACTGATGTCTGTATGTGTGTGTGTGCGTGTATGTGGTCAATTTTTCGTATTCGATATCGTAAAAACGGAACAACATACGGCCATTCCGATTGTTCTATTATGTTTATCAGCCTTTAATTTAGATCTGATTAGATTTTGAGTCAAATCGGTTTAGTGGATCCTGAGATATTAAAAAAAATGTTCTCATGTTGATAAAAAAAGATTTTTTCTAATAATGCAAAATAAAATTATATACTAATTGGCTGCTTTTTCAATAAAAAACCCTACAAAAATTATTACAGCCATATTCAACTCATATTTAATGATAAATTAAGTTACCCAAAAATAAAAATGAGGGTGTAGGGTGGGAAGTTCTCCAAAAAACGTACGCGAGGGTTTTAGTGCGATGTGGCGTTTTTTGCGAAGTGAAAAGCGGGTTCAGGGGAAAGTTCACCAAAAAACGTACGCGAGGCGGCGTTCGTGCGATGACGTTTTTCGCGGGGTGAAGATCCAGTGAATTATTCCAAGACACTATTGTGCGAGCAATCGTGCATCTTCAAGATCGATGCTTCCAACATCGGCTAGATATATTAGACATTCATTATTTCGATTGACAATAATATTTCCCTATTTTTAAACAATCGACAAAATATTGTTTTTAAGACAGAGTTTTTAAAAAAAATTGGTGTGTGCTTATGACCACGCGACAGAAGTGAAAACTTCAAATTTTCTAATTTTTGGTGTCATCTATTACCGCGCATTTATGAACTCAAAAATAATTTATTACTAAAATACTATAAAATTGTATTTTTAATTAATTCCACCTTGGTTTCAAAAAAATTATAATTATTGTCAAAGAAAGAATATAACAAAAACAAAAAAATATATAAATAAATATCATGTAGAATTTAGAAAAAAAAACGCCAAAAATTCTACGCTGTCATCAGGTCTCGAGCCCAGGTTCCTATGCATAGAACGCAAATACTGAACCAAGTGTGTAAACGGCCGTTTTATGATATAGGTATGTTGCGAATTCTTACGGAAGTAGTTGCGAACGTTTAAGTATGTAGCGAATTGTTACGGAAGTAATTGCGAACGCTTCTCATTTTTTCAGTACCCAGGCAAAGAGTGCCTAACGCGCCTAAGGAAATTTTCACTTCAAAAATGCGATCATCCTATAAACGGTGAGTTTTCAAGCCACCGCAGTCCATCTTTTAGAGACTGTAAAGCTGTACGTCTCTCTCGCGAATAGAATAGAGTAGACAGAGTGAGATATTACCTAAGAGCGAGCGAGTGAACACGACTAAATAGTATAGGGTACCGTACATACTATGTATGTAGGTATGAATGTACTGCAGAGCTTCTACTCCAGCCGCTATAAACTTCGCTGAATAGAGTTAATGAGTTTTAAATGAAGAATAAATCAAAATTCAACTTGAAATTTATCTTAGCCGAACAGATGTACGATACTGGTATACAGCAAAGACGTACGTCCCATTGTCTGATTGACTAAACATTTCATTTCCCTAACCAATTTTGAATTTATATTATTCTATTGTTTTGATTTGTTAAAAGTTTCTTTCGACTTGAATTGACTCTTGTTTTGCTTCAAAAGAGTCGAAAATTTCTTTCCTGTTTAATGTTTTGTTTTCAATATTAAATGACATTTTTTTTAATCGTGAAAATTCTTGACGAGAATAAATAGTGAGAATTTTGTTTCAAATTATCAAACGAACGAATGAAATTAAAAGTTATAGACCGAGAGCTAGTTAATACCGACATTTTGTTCTGCAAATTGAAATATATGCTTAAAACAGTCGCCGTAACAACATGTTAAAATTTGAACCTTGAACTAATAATATAAATTTCGTCGGGTACATGACACGCTTAGGGTGATCTGCCACCTGTTTAATACTGACCAATCGATCTGCAAATATTATAATTGCATTATTGGGTCACCGACAAGCTATACAAACAATTTCAGCCTTGAAGCAATAATAATTGCGACAAATTTTTTTTACATGTTGGGGCGGTCTGCATCCCTCCCATACCGCTATCTAGCAAAATCCCTTACTCAGAGTACTTTAATATGCTTCCCTCAACGTCTTTACAAAAATAAGCTCTTGAATAAATAACATCAAAAAGATATCATAGCTCTCGGTCTATAATGCAAATACTGCAATCTCTGTGAAATTTAGTAGCTTCCACAACGGAGATGAACATAGGCTATAATAACTAGCCGGCCCGTCTTCGCACGGATGAAAATCGAGGGTAATCTCAGAATTTACTGAACCGATTTCAATTGTTTTTTCACTTGCTTTAAAACATAAGTTATATAATAACTGGAGCGTGTGAGCGAAACGAGTGGGTAATGTATTAAAAAATCATAAATTCATAGCACTCGGGCGAATCCGGACCGGGCCGCTAGTATAGGAATAAATATGGGGCATACTGTAGATATATAAATATGAAGCCGAGCGTGTAGCAATGCTGTTGTTTACATGGCGTTGCTATGGTTCCTCTATTACAAGTCCCCAGTTCCCGGGTTCTAGCCCGAGAGCTAGTAAAAGTGTCAATTGGATTTTCAATTTATTATTAAAAAAAAAATAATAAATTGAAAATATTAATTGGTGGCCCAAATAACCATAGCTGTTGGTGGTCTTTAAAACACAATTTCAATTTCATTTCCTATATTATTATTATTATTATTATTTTATTACGTTCAAAAGACTACAAGGAGTCGAATTTGTCAGACATGATAAATATAAAAACAATAGCATATATAAAAATAAAGTATAAACAATACAATAAATTATTACATAATAAAATCATCAACGATATACAAACATTGTGCAATCAATGATTTCTTAAGTTTCTTTTGAAATGAATTAAAAGGCAAGTCTTTAAAGTCAATAGGCAAATCATTGAAAAGCTTCAAGGCAGCATAATGCGGACTGTTTTTGAAGAGAGAGAGATTACATTTAGGTAATAAGATATTGCCACAGTTACGAGTTAAATAAGAATGGTGGGCATTTATAGTTTGAAATTCAGCAATATGTTTTTTAATAAAGCAAAGTGATACCCATAGGTATATTGATGGAATAGTTAAAAATTTATTAGAAATGAAAGTATCACGACAGCTCTCACGCGAATTTAGCTTGAAAATTATTCTAATTGCTCGTTTTTGTAACAACAACACTTTATGCAGTCCAGTGGAGCTGCGACCCCAGAACATTATTCCATACCTCACATATTGAAAGAAATAAGCATAATATGCAGTTATACAAGGTTCAATTAATACGCAACTATTCCTTATTACCCTTAGAGCATATAGAGATTTTGATAACTTAAGACATAAAGTATTTATATGAGGCATCCAACTTAACTTACTATCAATAGTCACACCGAGGAAATTGACTTCAGATATTTTGTCGAGTATGTTACCGTCTAGGTTAAGAGACAAAGAATAATTTTTTATCAGAGAGGCCTGAAAGATCATATAATGAGTCTTTGTATTGTTTAAACATAGTGCATTATCATTACACCACAAGGAAACATCATCCAATGTATTTTGCATCTTGGCCTCCAATTCTGTACAATTATCAGCTGTAGTAATTAATGAGGTATCATCAGCATATAGAACAATATTATCAGCATTTACATGGTCAGGCAAATCATTCACGTAAAGAATAAAAAGTAAAGGTCCAAGGACCGATCCTTGTGGCACACCTGAAGTGGCGTTGCTATGGTTCCTCTATTACAAGTCCCCAGTTCCCGAGTTCTAGCCCGAGAGCTGGTAAAAGTGTCAATTAGATTTTCAATTTATTATAAAAAAAAAAAATAATGAATTGAAAATATGAATTGGTGCTAGGCCCAAATAACTTTAGCTGTTGGTGGTCTTTAAAACACAATTTTAATTTTTATAAATATGAAAAATACAAGTGTAATGTAAATATCTTTTTGAGTTCGATTAATAAATATATTCTTTTTATATAATAGGTCTAGGAAAAAGATGTCGAGGGTCTATAATTTACAATTCATTCATTCATTCTAGGAAAAAGAGTCGGCGGGGTTTTAAACCCCATAGAAAAAAAAGCTTTAGAATTATTATTACAAAAAACAAAATTGTTGATTTAAATTGTCCGTATTATTATTCAAACACTTCATAAAACTGAATAATATTAATTTAAAAAAAAAACATATAAAAATCCAACTTTACATAAACAAAGCGTTTTTTATACCTATGGACTTTGATGTTAGACTTTGAGTAAATTTAATTAAAATTGAGTAAATAAATAATAACATCAAAGATTTATAATTTACATTTTTATCAAAACGAAATTCACTGAAATGAACACAAATAAATAAATCCACAGTGGTTTTTTCAAGTGTAACTTCTTATGCGAATTCGAACTCCTATAGTTTTGTTCACTTACAAGCTTGTGTTCCAGATCGCTGACTAAAATCATTGTTTGCCGGAGATATGCAGATTTTGCATAACTACGTTTGACTTTTGTAGTGTGTAGTGTAAACAACACTGTCTTAAGTAAACAAAATTTTACTGTTTAAACTTTGATTATTGTATAAGAAGTTACACTTCCTCTGAATGCTGTGACAAATACAATTTTTTTTCCTTTCGTTATTAATTTTTAACCAAAAATCATAAATCAGTTCGAATGGATTAACAATGCGTCATGTACATGTTAACAAGCTGACCTTCAGGCTACACTGTAAAAAATGGATGTAAAAATACTTTGAAAGTTAAGGTAGAATTCGCTCGATTTTCTAAGTGATTTTACATTATTATTTATTTTTACACAGAAAACTTCATAAAAACTTGGACTTTTAGTCAAGTTAAACAAATTTGTGATTTTTACATAAAGTAAATTAAAATTACATAATTTGTGTAATATTCCAATAAAGTGTGTAAAAATTACAAAATAAAATGTATAGTTACATATATAAAATGGATGAATACAAAACAAATTAATGTAAAATTAGTAACCACGCATGCTCAATGTGTTTTTATGGAATCTACGCGATGTGCAGGCGATACCTATTTGCGTCGCCATTGTCTCTTTGTGTGCCTATTACCAGATTAATCGCTGGCTACAAATGGACCTTCGATAATCTAATAATCTAATTTCTTACAGTGTAGGATTTTTTTATATGGATTGTTCTAGACTAAACTTATGCACTGTAGATATAATTACAAATCGGTTCAGTTTTGACGGAATTGTTGATAATTGCACTGAATTAAATGATTCGACGTCAGTACGCTGCGGTGAGGAAAGGAGAGATGAAGGACGGGATGGATGTATGATGTCGCAACTCGGAATACCCGAGATGAAGGAAGGAACATTGTGCCGCTATCAATGCTGGCGGCGGCGACTCATGTGGGAAATGCATTTCCCGACAACCGCGACTGCTGCTCTACTCTAAAAACATTCTCTCCAATACGAGACATGGTTAAAGCAAGATATCATTTCTATGGTAATTTATCATAGATACTTATGACATCTGTTGTCGAGCGTACATAATCTATTTATCTATACTAATTTATCAACCGAGTGATTAGCTTAATGGTGAGAGCACTATAAAAAAATTGTGTTTTAAAGACCACCAACAGCTAAAGTTATTTGGGCCTAGCACCGATTCATATTTTCAATTCATTATTTTTTTTTATAATAATAAATTGAAAATCCAGTTGACACTTTTACCAGCTCTCCGGCTAGAACCCGGGGACTGGGGACTTGTAATAGAGGAACCATAGTAACGCCATGTAAACAACAGCACTGCTACACGCTCGGCCATTCTCAAGCCCGAGGGAAAGCCGGCTCACATTTGGAAGGCACCTAATGGGACAGATGTGACTAGAACTTTTTCCCACTGCCTCGCACGCCGAGAAACCGTAATTCTTGTAGTCATCTTGTTGAGGTTTTCCATGGTCCCTTGTAAAAGGTGTTTCAGAGAAGACGCAGCTTTAAAATGGCGAGGTATTTGTTATCAGCACTGTTCTTATCATTTTCATTATCTATTATCTCTCCGATTAAAAAATAATTGAAGACGTGGGTGTAAGAACCAGACAGCTCCAGTTTTCTAAATTTTTCAGGACAGACAAAAAAAACTTATTTTAAAACTGTCTTGTTTTTACACCAAACTGCACTTTTTTACTTATAAATAATTTCGATCTAGAATATATTTTACTGCATCTCAGCTATAAACAATATTCTAATTGAGCTGGTGTTGTCCTGATTCGGGTCTATAGGCCGTCGTTGGTTGAAATTGCTTCCTAACGTTTCGCTAGCACGAGTGGAGAGCTTCTTCAGAGGTCCTTCCATCAGGACAACACCAGCTCATCAACTGGCAGTGAAAGCCTCAACCAATTTGTCAATATTCTAATTCTTTTAGACAACGGTTTGATAAACAGTCAAAATCAGCGATTGGAACTGTTGGGGTGTCATTTTGAGTGTAGCTTTGAGCCGGTTTCGTAGAACCGGCAACCACACGCATGTTATATATCCGCGTTCCATATCTGTTCTCGGGAGAAATCAACGGGCGCAACACATTATAAACATGAACAGTTAAAGCTACCTGCCGTCGTTTTATATTAGTTGTCCACCTCTTTCTTCCTCACTTCCTGCGTCTCGTTTCATTCAACTTCTTCACTATCCTGTCATCCTGTGCCTTGTGCTATGATGTCTTTCGAAGCCGATTGCTTACAAGACGTGTCACATTGTTTATGGTCTTGAGACACATCTTTCCCACCATGTCTTGATTAATTGAATACCCCTTTGCAGTACCGGATTTAGGGGGGGGGGCAACAAGGGCTAAAGCATATATGTTAGCAAATTATTTCTTTAATTAAAACTAGCGACCCGTCCCGGCTACGCCCGGGTGGAATGAAATTATGATTTAATAGCGGTCACCCATTGCTTCGCTCACGTATATTTAGTATATAGTTAATTTGTTACCCCTCGCGTCATATTTCAGCCATTTTGTACAAAATATTTAGAAATTATATACACAAATCTTCCTCGTTTATCGCTCTTTCTATTAGTGAAAACCGTTTCAAAATCCGTTGCGTGGTTTAGAAGGAGTAAGCGGAGAAACCGACAGAGGCAAACAGCGACTTTGTTTTTTACTATTTAGAGATAAAGAAGAGAAGATATTAGAGATACAAAATTTTTCATAAAGGAATAACAAAAAGTTTTGAGCTTATTCACTATTTTTTTAATCATAGATATCTAATACTTTTTATTTCCCATCTCATAGCGAAGTATTGTATTCAGTCCAACAAATTTTTTCCGCAAAAAAATCTAGCTTTCATACACCCCTCCGGGTTTGGCGTCCTAGGCGATCGTCCACTCAACAACTAAAGCCGTTACTGAATTCAATGACCAACTAATTTATTTTAGTGCCCAACGCACCCCGACTAAAAAGTTAATTAGGCATTGTCATAAATAGAATAATCATCACCGGCGCTGCGCGGTATTGCATTTTCTTTATAGTCCTTTGTTACATCTTCAATGAATAAAGAGGGGCTGTTAACCCTTATTTCTATGTGTTTCATCTTCTATTTGATTATAGTTGAGCACAAAGCGAACGAATATACCAACTTGTCTTCTTTCTTTTTCAATAAATGCATTCATATTTCAACAACTTGCAGTATGGACTTTCTATTGCCGGCGCGTTCTAAACTGGCGACGTGAACCATAGACTACGTACAACTGGACAGCGCACGCCGCATCGAAAAGTGGTCGACAAGAACTTCATTGCATCTCTCAATACCCCAGGGCGAACATTGGAATGTAGTTGTTTTCGCAATTGCATTCCAATGTTCTCTGGGAATTGGCGTTCCCAGGAGCCCGAGCTCGTACCAGTCGGTTTATGTATGCTGGCTGGCAGATTCTAATACACAAATTGATTATTATTTGTTGTGTTGAAGACGCTAATGACCTGAGTTGTCGACGCGTCTATAATCTACAATAATAATAATAATTAATAATGCATCTCTCAAATTCTTGTTCTCGTTATAATATAGGTAGGTAACTTTATAGAATACTAATAGCAGTAGGTACATGATTTTACGGGGGGGGGGAATAGGAGACCGCCCAGGATACCAGACTCGAAGACAAAAGTGTACAACACGCAAGTTGTTTTATATCTTATCAACATCATGTCATGATCTAGGTACTCAATTTTTGCAAAAAGCTATTTTAAAGAAATTTTGCCAACTAAAGAACTCTCATATAACATAAACATTTTATAAATTCTATAGAATTATCGTTAGGCACTTGGTAGAACATGATTGAATAAAAATTAATAAACAAACACTTGAAAAATTCTACACATTTATTTATCTCAACGATTGTTTCGGGTTCCTAACCCATTATCAGGAGTTTACATTAAAACTCCTGATGATAGGTTAGGAACCCGAAACGATCGTTGAGATTAATAAATGTGCAGAATTTTTTAAGTGTTTGTTTATTAATTTTTATAAACATTTTACGCTAGTTGAAATCGACAGAACTGTAGCTATAAATAATATCGCTTTGCGTTTTTTACAAAGCGTATTTCACCCGTAACAACATAAATAAATAAACAAATACACATCAACATGCGCAGGATAATATGAGTTGCGATTATATATTCAAGTGTTTTTGCTTCAGTTGAAGTTTTATAATATTATAGGTAGTTGAAGATATTAAATGCATTTGTAGTTGGAGATATTAAATGCATTTTGTCTTTGATGCACGCGAAATTAATAACTAGTTATAACTAGATATTGTATTTTAATGTTCCAATTAATGTATTATTGTATTAAAACACAATTGCTTTTATTATATCGAACGATTGTTAATAATTCATTATTGTTGAAGTACCTACTGCATATTATAATGGGAGTTCAAAAACTCCTCGATGGCTGGATTCACGACCAACGCTTAACAACACAAAAAATTCGACTGATGACCAGTCCTATACTTCCCACCTAGTAAATATTTGTAAAAAATAAACACTTTTTTTTTTTATTCTTTGACTAGGCTCAAATAACCTTAGCTGTTGGTGGTCTTTAAAACACAATTTAATTTTTATTCTTTGAAAAAAGCATGGCCCTCTTTTTTGTTTGGTGATCTACTGATGGCTAACTTAATATAGCAAAAATCATGGTTACCTTGATTTACGTACAATTTTTATTTTTTTTAGTAAAATATTTTTTTTCTCGAAAACTATACATTTTAGAGAAAAAAAATATTTACATTTTTTTCATATTATAACATCTAGAATTCATTTATATTTTTTTTTACCTATGTTAATACGTGACATTGAGGACGTTTTTTTGAATATCTCAGGATCCACTGAACCGATTTGACTCAAAATCTAATCAGATCTAAGTTAAAGGCTGATAAACACAATAGAACAATCGGCATGCCCGTGTTGTTCCGTTCTTAAGATATCGAAGGCGAAAAATTGACCACACACACACACACACACACACACACACACACACACACACACACATACACACATACACACATACACACATACACACATACACACACATCACACACACACACACACACACACACACACACACACACACACACAGACACATACAGACATCAGTCAGAAAATGATCTTAAACGATTGCTAGGGTCTCAAAACGTGAAAATCTGTTAAAATCTCGAAATATTTTTTTCGGACTAAATCCATTACTTCCCTACCATAGTAGAGGTGGGAAGTAAAAACAAATGAAACGTTACGCGTAATGTGAACTGGCTTGAAACTGTATCGAAAGCGCTTTGCACATCACCGTAACGCATATACAGGGTGTATCACAGGATTGAGAACATAGAAAATAAATGAGTGCAACAAGGAAGACATAAACAAAATGGGTAGCGTGACAAAGATAGAATACACATGACTAACTCAACTAAATTAATTATCATGGTTTTAAGCATGAAAAAGGGCACAGAAATCACTGATCCTAACTAATTTGCACAATGGAGTTTTCCCTATGTTCGGTTTTCTGTGGTACACCCTGTATAGTATGTGCATATAGGTATTTGGTATACAGGGTGCTGAATTGCTTTGCGGGTAATAGGGATTTAACCCGTAAAATCAAACTTTTGCGATTTCCTGCTTCCCTAATTATTTTAGGAAAAATATCTTCGAATAAAAGTTTTAGAACATAAAATTCTGCATCTAAATCATTAAACAAAATTAATTTTGCATGCTTTGTAACGGCAGAAATTTGATATGAAAATGTCAAAATTACCTCAAAAACAGCCATGGAACTTGAACAAAATGATTAGAAATTATTCTGACAGCTAAAACGTCATCATTTTGTTAAAGTTCCATGGCTATCGCTAACTGTTTTTGAGGTAATTTTGACATTTTCATATGAAATTTCTGCCGTTACAAAGCATGCAAAATTAATTTTGTTTAATGATTTAGATGCAGAATTTTATGTTCTAAAACTTTTATTCGAAGATATTTTTCCTAAAATAATTAGGGAAGCAGGAAATTGCAAAAATTTGATTTTTCGGGTTAAATTCCTTTGACCCGCAAAGCAATTCAGCACCCTGTATACTATATGTGGTATGTTGGTATAACTCCGGGAGCTAAATAGCCCTGTGTGTAGAAGAGCATGCATATTACAGTTGTCAGTTTTAATTGCGGTTTTTGTTAAAACTTTTCCGTTAAAGTTCCATCTATATAATAAGCATAATGTGACACTTTTATTATTAAATTTGTATATATTTAAATCCTCAAGCATAAACGTAAAGTTTAAATATCTCTCAAATTGTTGACGTTGCAACATTATTATTTAATGTTGTACTTTAGAAATTTGATATTTAAAAAAGGACGAGCTGTGCTGTGTTTATAAATCTGTAGTCATAAGGCAAAACGGCTTAAGTTTGATTTTTGGTGAAATAAAATAATTAAGGCATGGTAAATTATTGCATTTTTTAATGAATCGTTTCCAGAGCAACAGTAACAAGCCGTGAGGTGGGTCGTTTATTAGGTTTAAAGTGCGACCCTTGAGGTCCACACGACGAACTTCCCAGTTTGATAAATATTTAACAATAATAATTAAATTAGATACTACACAGAAAAGTAATCATTTTAATCATTTAAGCATAATTATTATTTATTTTTAACAATAATTAAAAAAAAAATAAATAAATAAAACGGCTGAACCGATTTTTATAAAATTTATGTCGGATCAAAATGACGTTAACACGCCTCGATTGACATCCTTACGAAGTCTATATAATTTTTTATTCGCGAGATATTGTGTAAAATCTACTTTTTTGGAGGTTATTTGGTTAAGAAAAAAGAACAGCTGAACCGATTTTCAAAAAATTTCTTTCATATCATATTTACGTTAATACGCGTCGATTGGCACCCTAATGTAATCGATATCATTTTTCATTCTCGAGATTTCGTCTTAGAAAGAAATGGACACATACATACGTACACACACACACATATACACACATACATCTTTCTAAAAGTAGTGTAAAAATAGTGTAGTGACCTTGAAACATAAAAATTTTTTTTCCTTTTTGATTTCGATTTTCGGACCCATTACAATAACTTCCAATGGGAAGTTAATAATTGTATTTCTATTTCATTAACAACTTATGTTACAAATTGTGTTTTAAAAACCACCAACATTAAAATTATTTGGGCCTAGCACCAATTCATATTTTCAATTCATTATTTTTTTTTTAATAGTAAATTGAAAATCCAATTGACACTTTTACCAGCTCTCGGGCTAGAACGCGGGAACTGGGGGATCCTGACTTTGGAAACCCCTGCTGTAGTGTGTTGTGTATATTGTTTGTGATATTGACTTGACCTTGGTGTTCTTTTGTCTTTTTAGAGCGCGTGCAATCTGACACTGATAACTGCGCCGACTGACGATTACTGTGTTGAAAACGAGACAACCCTCGGACGGAGGATTGAGTGGAGGACGTCATCGGGACTATAGTAGTGGAACGGGAACTCAAATAATGATTGTTATCAGTTCGAGCTGTCCCTGTGTCTCGTGTCAACGCTAAGTGAGTAAAACAAATGACAGGAGTCATCCACCCGCTGTCTATCTCTCTATATCCCTAAACTTAAACTACTTCACAGTACAGTGTTGCCACCTCGTGGGATAATTCGCGTATTATTTTTGAGAAAAACAGTTGAGTGTTTCACATAAATTCCTATACAAAATTGAATTCTGCGGTTTTATAGATGTCTTATCAGTAATACCTCGACTTAAGGTACGTGCAGTACGCAGCTGGGATTCTAGATGGTAGCATGTATGGTAGATGGTGGATGAAATTATAAGCGCTTATAGGTGTGCACAACGAAGCTTTGTTGATACAAGTTTAAATCGCGTTTGAAATGTCAGATAGCGAAGACGAATATTTGTGTTCTTCTGCTACAAAGTGATATATTTTAAATACAAATTTGGGTCGGAACTATCATGTCCACCCTATTAATAGAAAACGATCTAAACATGGCGAATTTCATCATTTATACCAAGAATTAAAATTTTACCCAAACCGGTTTTTTGAATATTTACGTATGGAACCACTTTTAAATACGTCTTAAAAAAACTCAAAACAAATTAAATAAAAACTAGCAAAATTTCACTTATTAAACTAGTCACATCCATTGCGAAACTTGTAACGGCCATTTGACAGTTGTCACACGTTGATTGTAGTAGTCAGCGCGCTGAAAGAATGGTGAGATACATTCTTGTATCTAGCAGCTCTTGTAACAGTGCTTATACCTGCTACAGTCACTGCTTCGTTGTGTACGCTCGCATATATGACAATGCATTAATTTAAGCAAGCCCTGCTATGATCTACGCTACCATCTAGAATCCCAGCTCCATACTGCACGTACCTTTAAGCGTACTCGAAGCAGTCCGTCCGTATTTCAAATATGTCCTGAGCAATCCAGCAGCGAAACAAGCGTCGTGTGATTCAAGCTTAACTCGCAGAAATGCTATTGTATATGGCTTGTTAAGTTGTTATGCATGTTATGTAATTATCTATTTAAATATAAAAAAAACTCGGGTCGCAGTGCCAAAACCCTGCCGACAATATAGTGTATTTGCTAATACAGGCCTTGTGGCTTTAATACGTGAACTTAAGTTTGTTTTTGGACAAAATAAAAAATTTAACCCCTTAATACATCCCTTAAAATAATATTTTTTTCTTAATTTCAATATTATTATCAATGCAACCTCTGTACCACATTAAATACACCCTTCCATAAGTAAATCCGTATCAACAAACTAGTGTTTTCATAAAATTTGAAAGTCCGGTCCTGTCGGGCCGATTTTATTAAAATTTTAGCAGCACGTTTTAATCTTTACTAAAGAGTTAAATTTCAATTTTGAAACGATTCTGACAAATTTTTCGGTATTTTTGGGCCCAAAAACTTTTTGGAACCCCTAAATACAACCCTGAAAATGGTCCGATCGGGCCCATTTTAAATAGGCTTCTTGCGGTGATGGGTCCCAATATGTGTACCAAATTTCGTTTCAATCGATTAAGTCTGTCGAGAGTTATCGTGTACACACATATATATATATATAAATATATATATAAATAAATAAATAAATAAATATATATATATATATATATATATATATAAATATATACATACATATATATATAAACATTTTCAAAAATGGTGCCAAATTGTTCAGGAGGCTATGAAATGTCGAGAAATTTTGGTCCGATCCCTAGGTCCCGCCATCCGACCGACGCCAATAGTGTATGTGCCATATTATGGCAAATACACTAAAAAGGGTGTGGGTCTCGGAACCCCCGACAGATGTGAAACATCAAAGAAAACGTTATTGAACTCGATAGTATTCTCTATGTAGTATAGTATATATTTTTTTAAAAGCAGCAACTAACTGTTATGCTGACATAATCCTCTATACTGCACTGTATCACACGCGGTTGTCTTCCCGTGCCCGAGCGCGCGGAAGCCGAGAGAGTGCCGCAGTGGTGGGGAGGACAGCAGCGAAGGAGCGGACCATAAATTTCGTTGTATATTTCCCCTCACGCGGCTGTTCACAGCCCGACATAAGATGTTTCACATCAATAATGATAAATGGTCCGAAAGCTTTGCCTTTATCATATATCTTGGTTTTGTTTATAAATTGAAAATTAAAAAACATTGTCGAAGTGCCCCTTAAACTTTAGAGGGTGCAGTGATTCGAAAGTATAAAAATAAACGCGGATGTTATGCCGAGGAGGCGCTGGTTAAAACAACATAGAGTGCAGTTCATTAGCGTAATAACAGAGTTAATTATTGTAGTAAATAGATATAAAGTACATGCCGTATAAAACAATGAAACAAATGAAACACACGTACCCTGTACATGTGTTTGCATAATATATTTCTCAGCTCACAAGGCTAAATGGTTCATATCGATTTATATTAGAAATCGTGTCCATCGTGATTATAATAAAATTAAGAAAAATCGCAGGATAGTGGACAAAATATCGATTTTTGCAGTCTTGGCTTGGTCTTGCTTTTTCGCAAGACCAAGACCAAGACTGCAAGACCAAGACCAATTTTGCTCATCACTAGTGTTTATATCGTTCTGCAAGGGGGTTAATACCGACATTTTGTTCTGCAAATTGAAATATATGCTTAAAACAGTCGCCGTAACAACATATTAAAATTTGAACCTTGAACTAATAATATAAATTTCGTCGGGTACATGACACGTTTAGGGTGATCTGCCACCCCTTTAATACTGACCAATCAATCTGCAAATATTATGATGGCATTATTGGGTCACCGACAAGCTATACAAGCAATTTCAGCCTTGAAGCAATAATAATTGTGACCATTTTTTTGTTACATGTTGGGGGCGGTCTGCATCCCTCCCATACCGCTATCCAGCAAAATCCCTTTACTCAGGGCACTTTAATATGCCTCCCTCAACATCTTCACAAAATTAAGACCTTGAATAAATAACACCAAAAAATTGTCACGAACTCTCGGTCTATTACTATTTGATATGAATTTCATCTTGATACTTGAGAATAATGTCTTGACGGACAGACAGACGGACAACAAAGTTATCCTATAAGGGTTCCGTTTTTTCGTTCTATGAGGTACGGAACCCTAAAAATCACCGAAAATTCGACATACGCAATTTTGTTTTGTGGCCGGATATTTATACATACATGCTGTATAATGAATATACCGCATTAAATCTAAACGGTTTTGTTTAAACTCTCCTCTCTCTTTCGCGCTGGCTGCGTTGCTAACGGCTTGTGCGGCTGTCAGGTTGTACTCTCTTGCCGGCCGCATCACGCGCCATTGCCGTATCCCTATCGAGAGACCAGCGTCCCGACGCGCTACAACCTCAGATGCGTGGCGACTATGTAATTGTAACGAATTGGCGGTAATTATTTAAATTGTTGCATATTTATTGTGTTCGCATTGTTGTCGCTTGGGAAAGGGTAATTTGCTCTGTTTGGATTAAATATTACACGGGTACTTGTTGTGTCGTTGGTTCTTTGCAACTTGATTCGACGCCAAGATTTTCACACTAACTGATTTTTATTGTCGCTGTATTTTTTAAACTACTCAAACTAATTAAATCAGATGCACCTATTTACATTTAGCTAAGCGTTGCGTAATGGATGATGATTCGCGTCTTTTCGTATCTATAAAAAAATCGACTGATGAGCAGTCCTATACTTCCCACCTAGTAAATATTTGCAAGAAATAAACACTCTTTTTTTAATCTTTTAAAAAAAACATGGTCCTCTTTTTTGTTTGGTGAAAGTAAATTAAAATTAGATAATTTGTGTAATATTCCAATAAAGTGTGTAAAAATTACAAAATAAAATGTATAGTTACATATATAAAAAGGATGAATACAAAACAAATTAATGTAAAATTAGTAACCACGCATGCGCAATGTGTTCTAATGGAATCTACGCGATGTGCAGGCGATACCTGTTTGCGACGCCATTGTCTCCTTGTGTGCCTATTACCAGATTAATCGCTGGCTACAAATGCACCATCGATAATCTATGTAATCGGCCTTCTTATTTCTTACAGTGTAGGGACAGGAACGTTAGAAAATCTTGTCGTCGAAAATTGTTAGTCCGGTGCTGCAAAAAACATAGGTACTTACAGACGCGGTATACGTAAAGTGACCAAATCCTGAATATCAAAAAACGGGACAAGGTCTATAAAAACCCGGCGCAGGCAACCGTTGGGTTCCACGCCCAAAAAAGCCTTAAACGCGCTAGAAACCCCCAAAAACTCGCTAGAAACCTCCAAAAACTCGCCAGAAACCCCCAAAAACTAGCTAGAAACCCCCAAAAACTAGCTAGAAGCCACAAAAAACTCGCTATAAACCCCCAAAAACTCGCCATAAACCCCCAAAAACTCGCTAGAAACCCCCAAAAACTTGCTAAAAACCCCCAAAAATTCGCTAGAAATCCCAAAAAACTCGTTAGAAACCCCCAAAAACTCGCTAGAAACACCCAAAAATTTGCTAGAAACCCCCAAAAACTCGCTAGAAACCCCCAAAAACTCGCTAGAAATCCCCAAAAACTCGCTAGAAACACCCAAAAATTTGCTAGAAACCCCCAAAAACTCGCTCAAAACCCCCAAAAACTCGCTAGAAACCCCCAAAAACTCGCTAATATTTTTATTTTAAATATTATTTATTTTTTAAGGTAGGTATCAATTATATAATTATTGATAAACAAAATACTTTGAGTGGGTAAAAATATCTAATGACAAAAAATAAACATTCTTAATGCACGTGATTTAATGAAAACGGGACAAAAGCGGGACGCTTGTTGAATCGGGACTCGTGGATCAAAATCGGGACTGTCCCGCCTAAATCGGGACGGATGGTCACTTTAGGTATACGTCATCTGGCAGCTTCATATGTATTTAGAGTAAATAATCAAAATAGATTGTAAAATTAATTATAAAAATAGACAACCCGATTTTGATTGAGTCAGGTAAAGCTGTTAAGTTTAGTTGAAAAAGTTGCATGCAAAGTTTCCAAACAACACGTGCAACTAAATCAAGCCATCTTTCACACAAGCTCCTATTTTTAATTGGTTTTCTCGTACAGAATTAATTGCTTAATAAATATAGCTGGATACACCTGGTAGATCGACTGCGTCAGCTGAAATTATGAAATATTTCCAACAGAATATTATGTTGTCTGGTAGCAGTGTTGCCAAATTTAAAAATCTTTTAAATATATAGATATACACTGTGTCCCCGGATCGGGTTACCAATAGAAAAAACTTTTTGTTATGCATATTACGAAATAAATTCATTCTTCATAAAAACGACATTAAACTTAACAGCTAACTTTATCTTTGGATTTTTTCCATCAGCAATAATTTATTTAATACTTAATAATGTTACAAAACTGTTTTCTGAGTTGGCGGAATAAATATTTATTTACAATAATTAAAAATACAATAACAATAAATCCAACAACGAAAAGTCAATTCTAACAATAAATAAAACTTAAACGGTAATTATTGAACTAAACGGGTCACTTAAATAACACTTAACAAATAAATATATGTACAAGGATTATTTATTTGTAATTATTTATGTCACTGTATTTATATCAGATTTATTTCGCTGTTCAACACTGTCACAGTACAATCTACACTGACTGATTCCCGTTGACTGATCAATATTTATTTCACTGTACTGACTGATGGCATGACTCACCATTCACTGACTGATTCAACACGACACACTCCTGTTTATATACCTACTTGCGGTGTACGCTCAGTGCGTCCTCGTATCCTCTAGCGTTATCTGGAATCTTCGATACCATTCCACGCTTTACTACTGTGACCTTCGTTTCTCGTGGTTTCTATTGGAGGCAGTGGCGTAACATCTTGGGGTTTGCTATACAATAATTTAAAGTTTAAACTAAAATACAGAGATGTCGTATCTTATATCTACTTAAAATTAATAGGAACGGTTAGTTATTGTAGATTACAGACGGTCGGCAACTAACGTTATTAGATAAATAAAGCAGATATATACGTGATTTGACAGTTTTCTTAATTAGTAATAATTAGAAATAACGAAGGTATGCAGATTATTGTGATCTGTGTTTGAACCATTGAGTATATAGAATTAAGGAGACGAATCTCCGAGACCTGCATAAGCAAATCGTGCAGTACAAAAAACGGTGATTGTCGTAATTTGAAAAAGTGCCGCAAGTTGCGCTGTTCTCAATAATAACCTATCTAGTATAAGAACCACAGACCAAGGATGTTGAAAACTCTAAGACAAGAATTACGAATCCATTATTTGTTTACGTACACATACTGCGATTTTTGTTCATAATTACGCTGTGTGATGTGTCAAAAAGTGACATTTACCTTAAAGGAATCACACGCCGCTACTCACTTTTATTAAAATCAGTCCAACTACTGAACCGATTTAAATAAAATTTATTTTTATTTTATATTAAACGATTTCTTCGCTGTGTGATGTGTCAAAAAGTGACATTTACCTTAAAGGAATCACACGCCGCTACACACTTCTATTAAAATCAGTTGAACTACTGAACCGATTTAAGTAAAATTTATATGGGACAAACTTCGGCGTATACCCTATCCAATAAAAAAAGAATTTTCCAAATCGGTTTATAAATGACGGAGTTCTGAGGCAACAAACATTTGAAAAAAATACAACTGAATTGAGAACCACCTCCTTTTTTGAAGTCGGTTAAAAATTTTGAAGTCGGTTAAAAATACATCAAGTTGTTTTACAAAATATTCCATTCGTAGGTAATTATAAATGAATCTTGAATTTATATTTTACGTCGACGTTCGGTCCGTACGTGTCGCAGTGCCTCTAGCGGCTAAATTTATAAAAATTATCTTATCACAGATACGTCTCCTTATCGTCTATACTCCATGGTTTGAACGTTGCACTTGTACTACGTTGGGACATTTTACCTACGTACTTAGGTCTGTCTAGATCTGTTCGTTTGTCGGTAACCATAGTGATTATAAACCAAGCGATTAAAACAATGTGTAACACGTAAACCATGTCCGAAATTGATTAGTGACAGAGAAATTAGTATTGTCTGTCTGGCTAGAGTCTGAGTTCACGTCTTCAAACATTATGTTATCTTAATTATCGTACTTCCAAACTACTAATTACATCCCCGGAGTTAATGAGTGGCTACAGCACCGGGGCCTCTAAATCATCACATTTGTTTGTTTTTGGAGTGAAAACTTCCTTAGCCGCGCTTTGCCAGGGCTGTTAACAACAGTGATGTGAAACGCACCCGACGGTGACAATCGGGGTTACTCGGCTCAAACACGAACACGTATTTGCAATATGCTGATAATAGTGTCTAGTTCATAAGTGTACTAAGAGATGACACTAAAAACTTAATACGAGTAAAAAGTCATTTGTAGTTCACAAGTGCGCTAACAGATGACACCAAAACATATAAAAACAAAAATAAAGATAGTTACTTCTTACCACAACAGTTTTATTGATGGATGTATATTTCGAAAGCTATGCTTTCATCTTCAGCAAACACTATTATGTATAGTGTTTGCTGAAGATGAAAGCATAGCTTTCGAAATGTACATCTATCAATAAAACTGTTGTGGTAAGAAGTAACTATCTTTATTTTTGTTTTTATTCCAACCACAGTGCTCATATATTTTTACTAAAACATATATTTTGTAGTTCAAAAGTGCGATAACAGATGACACTAAAACTTAATATTATCGTTAAGGTATTATATTGAATAAATTTAATTGTATAGGCCGATTTAAATATATTTATGATAAAATTGTGTGATTAAAAAATTATACTTATATATATTTTAAAATTAGAAAATCTGAAGTTTTCACTTCTGTCGTGTGGTCATAAGCACACACCCATTTTTTTTAATAATATTTCAATCTTTAAATATTGTTTCGACGTAAAACAATAGGACATTTTTTATATTGACAGATGGCAAGTGATAGATTTTGAAAAAGTAAATAGTAATTAAATAAGAAATATTATTTAAAGAAGTGGTACAACCATGCTCGGTTGGGCCCCCCAAGCCCAAAAAAAAGGGAAAAAAATGAAATTGAATGGAACAAAAAAAAGTCGCCAATTGGGTTACCTTACATTTTTGGGCTTTTTTTCTTTAATTTCCGTCTCCGCTCTGGCCGGGGCCTCCTCGGCGGCTGGGCTCCTAGGCCGGTTCCTTGTTGACCTAGGCAGAAATCCGGACTTGACAACATACCTACTCTACTATTTTATTAACAGTAGAGATTCGGGTGATGATGATCCAACGAGTATTACAAACTTTCTGTATGACATTTTTTTGAACCTTTAAATTCGAAGCGTTTTTAAAACAACGGGGTCACGGCGTTACCTCTATTTCCACATCTAGAGACTGAGGTCTGTACAGTTGATCCGCTCTGCCCCCGCCTCCCCGCCCTACGCTATCCATCGGCATTAACATGAGATTAAATTCCTAACATGCACACATATACCGTCACAGCATACAATGCGTTCCACAGAAATAGGCCAAAATTGCAAGAATTTGAAATGTCATTAAACTGTAGAATCTCAATTCTAAATTCTTAAAGCACCGAACATCGATCACTTTCATTCCAATATAACTATTATATCCAGGTGTGCAAGCTTTCACGGTCGGCATTGTTCCAAATCTTCATGGTTTCCGGGCTTGTAGGCCGTGGTCCGGTGGTATTTCTACCTGACGTTTCGTCTACAACTGCGGTAGACATTCTCAAAGGCGATGTGGCAGCGGTCGACATACAAAACCAATGACCAATCGTACAAGGACAGAATACGACCGAGTAGAGAACTTACCCCCACCACCACACACTGCGCAGTTGACCAATTACAGAGATACGGACTACGACCGAACAGAGAACACACTGGTACTAGGCATAAAAGAAGGAAGGACACCAGTCACTGACACACTGACCTGTGAGCCGCCAAGGAGGACACTTCGACCGCTGCCACATCGCCTTTGAGAATGTCTACCGCAGTTGTAGACGAAACGTCAGGTAGAAATACCACCGGACCACGGCCTACAAGCCCGGAAACCATGAAGGTTTTGGATAAATATTATAACTTTTAAAGCGACGCTATGCTAATGCACACGATGACCATAAACCATATAGTTTGATTCCAATATAAATAATATAGTTTATAATCATAGCGCAAGATGACGCTACTTCCACTTGTCAGTATTTATATAAAACAATAATTTATTAAAATTATTATTTGCCAGGATTCATGTCACAACAACACACAATCTATAAAAAAATCAGCTAGGTATAGCTACTTACCTCTTATAGTTTGTGAGATGACGGACGAACAGACATCGTAGGCAGGATAATAGGGTTCCGTACGGAGGTACGGAATCCTAAAAATAAAAAATACAATAACTTTGAAGTTTGAGCGATAAATAAATAATTTCACACCGCAGGTAATTTTTTGAAAACTGATGAATTTTGATTGTTTATATTTTGTATATCTCGTTGTTTTTCTAAACACGTTTCATACCATTACCCTTTTTATCTCGGACAATCTGTATAATATAACGTAGTATAGTATAGGTAGATGACGACCAGTCATGTCGACCTTTCTTCTGTGCATCGTCAGACAGACAAGTCGCCTCTCAGATGAAGCGTAACAGAACACGATCGTAACGTCGGCAAGTTGGGACGGGAGAGGGGTGGTAGATGTTGCATCGATCATAACCGATAACCATTGTTGATACAGGTGCATGTCCACTTGCCAGTCAGATGTCATACACCCATTACTCCCACCGTGCATCTGAATTCGCAAGAGCGTGGAAAGTCAGAGAGGCTGTAAAAATATTTACGAACATTTTGGAAATAAAACAATATTATAGTGGAATTTAAGCCAGGACCAAATTCCACTTATCAGTCAAATATCATATACCCATCACTCCCACCATGCATCTGAATTCGCAAGAGCTTGGAAAGTTAGAGAGAACCAAAATCCACTTATCACTCAAATATCATATACCCATCTCTCCCATCATGCATCTGAATCGCAAGAGCGTGGAAAGTCAGAGAAGCTGTAAAAATATTTACGAACATTTTGGAAATAAAACAATATTACAGTGGAATTTAAGTCAGGACCAAATTCCACTTCTCAGTCAAATATCATATACCCATCACTCCCACCATGCATCTGAATTCGCGAGAGCTTGGAAAGTCAGAGAGTCTGTAAAAAATATTTACGAACATTTTGGAAATAAAACAATATTACAGTGGAATTTAAGTCAGAACCAAATTCCACTTATCAGTCAAATATCATATACCCATCACTCCCACCATGAATCTGAATTCGCAAGAGCTTCGAAAGTCAGAGAGGCTGTAAAAATATTTACGAACATTTTGGAAATAAAACAATATTACAGTGGAATTTAAGTCAGGACCAAATTCCACTTCTCAGTCAAATATCATATACCCATCACTCCCACCATGCATCTGAATTCGCGAGAGCGTGGGAAGTCAGAGAGGCTGTAAAAAATATTTACGAACATTTTGGAAATAAAACAATATTACAGTTGAATTTAAGTCAGGACCAAATTCCACTTACCAGTCAAATTACGCAATCTCTTTAAAAATTTGAGTTACGTTAAATAAAATGTATGTGGCGAGTGGCGACTATCTACTCCAAATATGAGGGATTTTATTTAAAGTATCGTTAAAAACGGAAGATCCATAGGTAAAAAAAGTTTGAGAACTGCAGCTCTATATCACGTGTGTGGAACAGTCTCCTCTACAGCCTTTGAGTCTTTGATCACAGGCACATCAATTGTACGTCTGTTCGACCTAGCGGGACGTCCTACCGCCCCTCACAGAGGGACCTCTGCCGTCAACAACTGCTTTATTAGTTCGATGACATTGCAGGTACGCTGTGCTCTAGTTTTTAAATATATCGAACATATAGAGATCTCATTCGTTTAGTTTTCCCTGAAAAAGTCTCGATTTTAGATATCTCGTCCTGATATTTAGCGCACCCTGAATTGAATTTATTCAGGGCGCTAAATATTCCTGCTTTATTTATCTGTTAGGCTTGACGGAACGAATATGGAACGTTTCCTTTGAATAACTGACCCACCCCATTCAAAATTGTGTCCCGTTTTGTTATTCTTCTGTGCCTGGAATTCAAATTCACGCATAAAATTCCTTTGAGTATTGTGCAGACTCAGAGGAATAAAATTTTCAACAACGAAAGCGCGCTGATTTACTGGAAAATGATCCATAACTGGACAAATTGCATGAAATAAGTTTAATAACTACAGGCAACTGACAGTCGTACGTCAATTATTTTTCATTTAATAGGCTACTGGAATCTGCCGGTACTGATTGCCGGACCCTTTATATTAAGATATGTATAGATCACTATAATTAACATAATTGCTCGGATTGTTAAAATACCTGTCGATTATTGTAATTAAAAAAAAACTCGGGTCGCAGTGCCAAACCCTGCCGACAATATAGTGTATTTGCTAATACATCAGGCATTGTGGCATTATTATGTGAACTTAAGTTTGTTTTTTGACAAAATAAAAAATTTAACCCCTTAATACGTCCCTTAAAATAATTAAATTTTTCTAAATTTCAATATTAGACATGGATTTTATCAGTACACGCAATTAAATACACCCTTCCATAAGTAAATCCGTATCAACAAACTAGTGTTTTCATAAAATTTGAAAGTCCGGTCCTGTCAAGCCGATTTTATTAAAATTTTAGCAGCACATTTTAATCTTTACTAAAAAGTTAAATTTCAATTTTGAAACGATTCTGACAAATTTTTCGGTATTTTTGGGCCCAAAAACTTTTTGGAACCCCTAAATACAACCCTGAAAATGGTCCGATCGGGCCCATTTTAAATAGACTTCTTGCGGTGATGGGTTCCAATGTGTGTACCAAATTTCGTTTCAATCGATTAAGTCTGTCGAGAGTTATCGTGTACACACACACACACACACACACACACACATATATATATATATATATATTTACATACATATATATATATAAACATTTTCAAAAATGGTGCCAAAGTGTTCAGGAGGCTATGAAACGTCGAGAAATTTTGGTCCGACCCCTAGGTCCCGCCATCCAACCGACGCCAATAGTGTATGTGCCATATTATGGCAAATACACTAAAAATTCGACTGATAACCAGTCCTATACTTCCCACCTAGTAAATATTTGCAAAAAATAAACACTCTTTTTTTTTTTATTCTTTGACCAGGCCCAAATAACCTTAGCTGTTGGTGGTCTTTAAAACACAATTTAATTTTTATTCTTTGAAAAAAGCATGGCCCTCTTTTTTGTTTGATGATCTACATGGCTAGCTTAATATAGCAAAAATCATGGTGTTACCTTGATTTACGTACAATTTTTATTTTTTTTTAGTAAAATATTTTTTTTCTCGAAAACTGTACATTTTAGAGAAAAAAAATATTTACATTTTTTTCAAATTATAACATCTAGAATTCATTTATATTTTTTTTACCAATGTTAATACGTGACATTGAAAACGTTTTTCTTAATCTCAGGATCCACTGAACCGATTTGACTCAAAATCTAATCAGATCTAAGTTAAAGGCTGATAAACACAATAGAACAATCGGCATGGCCGTATGTTGTTCCGTTTTTACGATATCGAAGGCGAAAAATTGACCACATACACATCACACATACACACACACACACATACAGACATCAGTCAGAAAATGATCTTAAACGATTGCTAGGGTCTCAAAACGTGAAGATCTGTTAAAATCTCGAAATATTTTTTTCGGACTAAATCCATTACTTCCCTACCATAGTAGAGGTGGGAAGTAAAAATAAACCACGTTAGTAGATGTTCAGTAAGTAAACAAATTTCAATTCACGATATTACATTTAAAAGCATGTATTTAGGAAATACACTATATTGTCGGTCTGGTTTTGCAATGCGTCCAATGTTTTTTTAATGGGACACCTAATCTAACTTAATGTTGTCGATATAGTCACAGCTGTTGTTGTTGTTGTTGTTTTGAATCATTCATGGGACAACGGCGTCCGTCGTCCTTTTGTCTGTCTCATACATTAACCACAACCCAAGTTTCACTTACACACCGCAAAGGTTCAGTCAGCTCATTTCTTATATTCTTCATACACACATAACTGTGTATAAAACTTGCGCAAACATACATACTTCCTATGAAATATGTACGACTTAAAGATACAGTTTACTCAATTTGGATTGGCTACGAAGCGCAGAAATAGGGCCATGTTTCACTAAATTAAAAGTTCAGTAACTCAGTCATTTTTACTTGGCTAAAATAAAGTTTTACATACAAGGTGTTTCAGGCAGTGGCGGCCGGTGGTCAAAAATTTTGGTAGTGCACAAAATACCTAACCCAAAAATATGATCTCTTTGTTGCGCTCATTAATTATCTACATCTCTTTATTAGTCTAATTAATTTTTTTTGTTCAGATTAGTCTTTCGGACAATCTGTACACCTATAATATTATGTACATTTTGCAAATGAGTTTAAGATGAACTGTTTTTTACCATTTCAGATGCGTCGAATCATTAACGCCTTTCAGTTAGCTTCACACGGAAAACAGAAAAAAAACTAATAAGTGTATCACATCCACACAACCATGATGCACCATACAATTCTTTTTTAAAACAACGCGTGAATTAATTATTATTTTTATAAAATTAATTGTTGAAATTTCAAGTTTATTGTTGAAGAAAATCAAATATGAATTAAATCATAATCGTTATATTATTACAGCTTGATTATTTTAATGCCGATAACCATAATTCAACACGAAACATTTTTTTATAAATTACAAAACAGAATTTAATTTAAAAAACCGGGAATTTTCAATGAAAAATGAAATATTGTACTGAACTGTTTACTTTACGGTCTACGGTCTACGCGTATCAGCAACGAGTTGCCATCTTCAGGTGTGGTGGTTAACCACACCTGAAGATGGCAACTCGTTGCTGAAACTCGTAGTGTAAATTCACAAGAAGTCACAGGACGGACATAATACAAGGTATTTCTAATACTTCATAATATTCATATAGTGACTTGGAGACCCAACACTCTAAAAATGTATCATATTTTCACAATATTCTATAGGTTGGATACGAACTATAAAAAATGCGAGACGGACCCATTGCGTCAACTTTACCCCAAACTGAATAGCTGGCTTGATATTAGGCATAATATAGGTACGTTTTTCTCATCATATTAAAGAGAAATTTAATATTCTTTAACGGTACAGACGGTTTTCAACGTTATATTAGCTGAACTATGGTATGTATCATAAACCTGGATACCTGCAACTGCGTAGACACACTACAGACTGTCAGAGTTCGTTTGCATCATGTGCAGGGTTGAATTTTAACGAATTCTCTTCTCAATCACGTGTAAGTCTTGTTCGTTTAGGTCTGAAAAAGCTGAACGGTTCGAGTCGAACTGAAAACGAAATAAATATCAATTTTGTATTAAAAAAAAAATTATTCAGTGAATTCACGTCCATTATTCAATAATAATTGTTAATATCGTAATAAAGTGGACAAGTACAAAGTTTATTAACAACACCTCATTTAGTTTTGTGCAAAGTTTCGCCATTTTATTACAGTATCTTCAAATACTGGAAAGAAATAATGTTTATGGTTACTTTTATGTTAACATTCCAGTTAACAATATTGGTATCACTATGTTTGTTTTTTGATTATTAACTTCATTGGAAGTTATTGTAATGGGTCCGAAAATCGAAATCAAAAACCTGGATTTTGTCTAAATTGGTTATTACGGCCCTGGTATGACCCCTCATTATTTATCTCACAACTGTATATTTTGCAGACAAGATATTTTAACGTTTGAGTAACAAATTAGTCAGTACGATCCTGTTCTCTAGGATCAAGGGCAAGCGGTGTCACTTGTGAACGCAGAGCAATTCAAATATGTGACGTGTCAGACACAAGAGGGAAAAAGAAAAGGAAAATACTTGCGTTGGCTGGCTTTTCCATTTGTCACTTGGAAAATATGCATATATAACGCATGTGTTGCGTATTGTCTGGAAAACTATGCTGCGGAAAATTGTTCCAACGGTTTATTATTTGCTGTGACATCTGGTTCTCGTCACAAACGGGTGACACCAGTTGTTTCTGTTTCTATATTTTATAGAGTAGTATTCGATTTATTTATTGTAGATTATAGACGCGTCGACATCTAAGGTCATTAGCGTCTTTCAACTACACTAAATAACAGCTAACTTAAAACTAAATAACATCACAAAACATCCATGAGCGCAGGTGGGATTCGAACCCCAGCAGTCCAGTCAAGAGGTTGCGGCACCAAGCATGCTAACCACTAGGCTATACTGCCCTCCAGTTTCTTGTGAGAGTATCTCCCTTTGTCTTTGTAATAATCTTGATTCGAGGGGGAATTATTTCATTTGTCTGTTTGTCTGTTCCGAGATTAACACGTGCAAGTGATAACAGCGCCGTGTAATGATTGCATTAAATAATAATAAAGTCAGAAACACTGTATCATAGAATGAACACATCAGAGACCGCCTTTTCAACTCCCCCACCGCGTCCCAACCTCGTCTCAGCCGTTGCCGCCGCATTATATAACACGCGGAGGGGCGAAGCAGGTAACGCGAAGAGGGTGTATTATAAAAAACAAAATTAACAAATTAGATTAAGTAATTTTTTTATTACGAAATAAAAAAGATGAACTTTTTTTTAATTCACTTTGCACGGTGCAGTTTTCTTTAACATTGCTTATCAATGCGTGGTCGACGCAAATTTCGATTGCTTTTATAATAGACCGAGATCTAGTGACAATTTTTTGGTGTTATTTATTCAAGGCCTTATTTTTGTGAAGACGTTGAGGGAGGCATATTAAAGTGCCCTGAGTAAGGGATTTTGATGGATAGCGGTATGGGAGGAATGCAGACCGCCCCCAATATGTAACAAAAAAATGGTCACAATTATAATTGCTTCAAGGCTAAAATTGTTTTTATAGCTTGTCGGTGACCCAATTATGCCATTATAATATTTCCAGATCGATTGGTCAGTTTTAAAGGGGTGGCAGATCACCCTAAACGTGTCATGTACCCGACGAAATTTATATTATTAGTTCAAGGTTCAAATTTTAATATGTTGTTAGAGCGACTGTTTTAAGCATATATTTCAATTTGCAGAACAAAATGTCGGTATTAACCCCCTCTCTTAGAGGGAAACTTGCTCGCCTACGTGTTTATATCGTTCTACAAGGGGGTTAACACCGACATTTTAACACCAAAAAATTGTCACTAGCTCTCGGTCTATAAGACATTAGACAAAAAAGCCCGCTTTGTCACGCTGCATCACATTTTTGTCAACTCCCTGCCTAATAATACGTCACAATACCTGCCTCCCCCAATGAATGATGATTTTTATGAGTGTAACTTTACAAAATATATAAACATTCGGGATAGTAATAACAGATCCCACGATAAGATTCTCTTTCATACCGCGAATAAAAAATAAAATCTATAGTTTTTAAAAAAGTAGAAATAAAATTGATGTTGGTATTTCAAACGTCGCATGAAGTGCCGTTTGCTCGGACCCCCTCCCACCTCATCGTTACATATCATCAAGTAAAACAATTGCCCCCCCCCCTTTTGCGTACGTATTTTATGGACGACCCCTTATTATCAAAAAAGTTCGTTTAAATCTTATGGTTGTTCGACCCAGCGATGTAGCTTAGTGGTACAGCACTAGACTCGCATTGGGGAGGTACTGAGTTCGAATCCCGGCGGGGGCAGATGTGGCTAGGACTTTTTCCTACTGCCTCATGTCGAGAAACGGTAATTCCTGTACCGGCCATCTTGTTTGAGGTTTTCCATGGTTTCCCTCAATAATTCCAGATGAATATCGAGATGGTTCCTTATTCAAGGCCATGGCCGATTACCTGTCAAACTCTTATGCTCCCAAAGTTGCCTACCTTATCCTAATGTCCTATAATTCCTCCATTCGCACATTGCTATTAAATAAGTTGAAGTATAAAAATGTATAAAACGGGAAGTGGTAAAAATGGAAAATAGTAATGGTGCGAATGGCGTCTGTTATGACATAATGTCGAGAAACGGACGTTAAACGCATTATTATTATTAATCTTGTGGTTGTTCTCTGACATGTCCAAGTTTAAAACAGTTTAGTAGCCACTGACATAGATACTCCGGTGAATATATATATATGCATTAGCCAATATTTTTAACGAACAAGGAAATTCACAAGAATGTGCTCTATGTATAATATATCTGCGTTAAAAAGGAAGCAACTTTTTCTTCATATAATAAATTATTACAGCGGAGGAAATTTTCAAGTTTTATTAAACTGGCTTGAGAAATTTATACTACAGTTGATTAACTGGAGAGTGTAATACACTCAAGAGAAGGAGCTATATTCTATATCAACGTCCCTGTAGGGTTTCTTATTTATGGTAAATAAACCTCCTAAGTTTTATTATTACTTACATAACATATTATACTCACTTAGTTTATCTAAGTGTACTCCTATCGATGACTTATCATTATGCAACGCTCACTCAATTATCCAAGTGTGCAAGCTTTCACGGCCGGCATTGTTCCAAGTCTTCATGGTTTCCGGGATTGTAGGCCGTGGTCCGGTGGTATTTCTACCTGACGTTTCGTCTACAACTGCGGTAGACATTCTCAAAGGCGATGTGGCAGCGGTCGAAGAGAACACACTGGCACTAGGTATAAAAGAAGGGAGAACACCAGTCACCGACACACTGATCTGTGAGCCGCCAAAAAGGACACTTCGACCGCTGCCACATCGCCTTTGAGAATGTCTACCGCAGTTGTAGACGAAACGTCAGGTAGAAATACCACCGGACCACGGCCTACATGTCCGGAAACCATGAAGACTTGGCTCACTCAATTTATAGTATTTTCAGCTAGTAAGTACTTTTTGACACTAGTGGCGTGTAGTTTTGCACGAGTGTAACATTAGCACCGTGCTAGTGCTGAGTAGTGTACACATTCTTCGTGCAGTAGGCCTTTACTCTGTCATTACCGCTGTCATATCGCATCCTTTGACTCGGGCTCAGAAAACCGAAGACACGGAGCACTGCCTAGTAGAGGCGAGACACAGCGACTCTTCCACACTCTCGCGTTCGGGTCTCTTCGTGTTGTTTCGGTAAGAGTGAAGCGCCGGGAAGAGAGTATATAAATTATGTCGCGCTTCGCCATATTAAAATTGGTTTTAACTCTTTAGTGGGCACCTAGACATCTCACCTAAAAAGACTGATCAAAAACATCGACCCTTCCAATAAATTCTTTCTTTCCAAAGATTGCAAGATCTCGCTACGCCCCTGCTTTAACCACAAATTAGACATAAGCAGTTTATCCTTTTGTCCACAGATGGATGGACGAACATATTCTGTTGCCTTTGTTAATAAAAAACTTTTTAACAAAAAAAAACCTCCTTCAAAAAGGCACTAAAAAGAGTAAAATAATGAAAATTTGAGGTCCGTGCCAATTAAAATATGAAGTTGGTTAAAAAAAGAAGATATTAATGACTATACTATACTTTTTAACCGACTTCATATTTTAATTGGCACAGACTCAAAATTTCCTTATTTTACTCTTTTTAATGCCTTTTTAAAGGAGGTTTTTTTTTTGTAAAAAAGTTTTTTATTTTTTACTTTTCAGTGTCAAAAAGTAGGTAACATTTACTTTAATGAATCACACGCCGTTACTTACTTTTATTAAAATCAGCCGAACAACTGAACCGATTTTGATGAAATTTCTATGGGACCACTCTGAAAGTACATCCTTTCAAATAAAAAAAATTTTCAAAATCGGTTCATAAACGACGAAGTTATCCGCGAACACACATAAAACATAACCACATAAAAAAAATATATACGGTTGAATTGAGGGCAGTATAGCCTAGATGGTAGCGTGCTTGGCGCCGCAACCTCTAGATTGGACTGCCGTGGGTTCGAATCCCACATGCGCTCATGGATGTTTTGTGATGTTATTTAGTTTTAAGTTAGTTGTTATTTAGTGTAGTTGAAAGACGCTAATGACCTTAGATGTCGACGCGTCTATAATCCACAATAAATAAATAAAATATACGGTTGAATTGAGAAACCTCTTTTTTTTGAAGTCGGTTAATAAAATTCTTTCTTTCCAAATATTGCAAGATCTCGCTACGCCCCTGCTTTCACCACAAATTAGACATAAGCAGTTTATCCTTATGGCCGCAGATGGATGAACGAACATATTCTATTGCCTTTGTTAATAACAATATAACCTGCAGATAAGATTTCTATATAGAAACTCGTCATTAGTACTGAAGTATCGATGACTTAAATGAATCGTTCACTTCAATCCAGTTGACTTATTTCCTTCACATATCGTCCTTTTTTATCCTCGAATGCTCGTTCAACATTGAAAGGACGTACTTAGCACTTGCAATAGAAATGTGGAGGACAACATTAACAAAAAAAAAATGTTACTAATGATTAAATAGTTTCGTAAACTTTACTAATGAGCAAACTCGTTGAGAATTACAACATGCAACTCATTAGATTAGTTCCGTCTAGATGAATCTGTGTGAATCCGTATTGTGTGTTGTCTCTCTCGCACGAGTTCCTTCGTCGTTTCACGCTATCTTTGTCTGAATAGTCTGGTCGACGCAGTTTTCACGGTATGGCATCTAGTGATAAGCAAAATTGATCTTGGTCTTGCAGTCTTGGCCTTGGTCTTGCGAAAAAGCAAGACCAAGACCAAGACTATCATTAACTAGCAAGACCAAGACCAAGACCGAATCAACAAGAACAAGACCGAATATGCAAAACCAAATACACAAGACTAAACTAAAAATTCTTACTTCAGAGCCAGTGGCGTTAATAATAGATTGTGAATTATTATAAATTTATAACTATGATGATCTTCAGAAGTAAAAAAAATAAATTATAATTTAAAAAAACTAAAAAACACGCTTTAATGAACTAAAAAGTAAAAAAAAATTATAATTTAAAAAAACTAAAAAACACGCTTTAAGGAACTAAAAAGTAAAAAATAATTAATTTTATTGTAAAAGAGGATGGGGTAGTATGAAAATATGATACAAAGCACCCCACGCTTTTTTACAATAAAATTAATTATTTTTTACTTTTTAGTTCATTAAAGCGTGTTTTTTAGTTTTTTTAAATTATAATTTATTTTTGCTTTTTAGTCCTGGAGATCCTGGTCAGGATAATGGGACAAACTTATGGAATTATTGTATTGTAATCGGTCCTTGATAAGTGTGCTAAGTTTCAGTTCAATCTGAAGTTTTTTGCTTTTTTTTTTTAGTCCTGGAGATCCTGGTCAGGATAATGGGACAAACTTATGGGATTATTGTATTGTCGTCGGTCCTTGATAAGTCGACAAAGTTTAAACTAAATCTGACCTTTCAAAGTTGGTCAAAATCAAGTTCAAAGAAGTCGGTTACAAACTGACAAACAAGTAAGCACGCAAGCCCGCAAGCAAGCACGCAAACATACAGGTGAAGCTAATATAAGCGTGTTAAAAACTAAAAAAAAGACAGATAAAATGAGCAAGATCAAGACTTGATACGCAAGACCAAGACTAAATAAGCAAGACCAAGACCAAGACTGAATCAGCAAGACCAAAACCAAGACCAAGACTGTCCAATTCTTGGTCTTGGTCTTGCTTTGCTCATCACTAATGGCATTTTTTTGTATAGTCTTGAACGAGAGTGTGCTCTATTATCCCAGTGCGCACCAGAGCTGAGTTTGCTTTTGAATGAATTGTAAATTATAGACGCTCGACAACTGAGTTCGCTCTTAGCTGATACTTAAGTACTACCATAAATCTAGATTTAAGGTAAAAGTCGTACTAGAAATTTAGTATATAATAATTTGTTATCAACAAAAGTCTTCTGTAAAAAAGTTTTTTATCATACAGTGGCAATTGGCAAAATTAGCTGCGTGTGTACTCTTGCTTTACCAAAGATTTCTATATGCCTTGATCTTTCCTTTCAATGCTATCGATATGACGCAACGTGTTACTTATATCGAACACACTATAGCACATTTCTTGTGTTCATTTGCACGGACGTCGTCCCGCTTCACTTATTGTGTATAATAATAAAACAAACGTGCTGTTAAACACTTCAAATAATATATCTACATATGTATTGTTTAACCAGTTCTGTAACAGTTGTAACCGTAACGTCATGTTCTACACAATCAATGTTATTGTGTATATATACGTAACATTGCCGCCTCCGGTTACGTTCTGACCTTACACAACCACAACAGCAACTTGTCTTTAGATGCATGTTACTATCCGTTATGTATTTTAGATTCAACATTATACTGCAGTGTATTATAATAGGTAAATAGAGCTCAAATAGAGCTTCTGGTGATGGTCGGTTTTAATTTGAAAACTGGTGAAAATATCAATTGAATCAGTGAAAAGAAAAGTAAAGTTAGGCGCCAATGGCGGACTAAACCCGTTAGAGGCCCGGAGAGGCAGAACTACGTGAGGCCCCCGTTCTGCTTAGAAATTGATTGTTGTGTAAATTTCGTAAAAAACCCCGCACTTTTAGTTTCAAAGATATAAACAGCATTTGAGAGATTTTTGAGTTTTCTTAAAAATGCCAAAAGTGAGAAGACCCCCCTCTTTGTACGAATTTGCGAAATTTTTGAAAAATAAATTTGACCCGATTTGTCTGATATTAAGTCTATTTATAGAAAAAATAACTCTGAATCGACTCCAACACACCGCACTTTTAGTTTCAAGGATATAAACAGCATTTGAGAGATTTTTGAGTTTTCTTAAAAATGCCAAAAGTAAGAAGACCCCCCTCTTTGTACAAATTGCGAAATTTTTGAAAAATAAATTAGACCCGATTCGTCTGATATTAAGTCTATTTATAGAAAAAATAACGCTGAATCGACTCCAACACCCCGCACTTTCAGTTTCAAAGATATAAACAAGTCCTTCTTAATCAAATCCCAAACAAGGCCAAAATATGTTTAGTAAGTAAGAGGCAGTTTGAAGTTGGAGACCCTGTACGTATACAAAATATAAACGTAGGTAGGTCGTGTATTATAAATATTTGATTTTTTTTGTCAGCCATTACACCTATATTATTAATTTTTTACGAAATTTACACTACAAATACATCAATTTCTAAGCAGACCGGGTGCCTCATTTAGTTCTGCCGCCCCGGGCTTAGTCCGCCACTGCACTAATAATCTACTCACTAATCCTCACTAATAATCTACTTTTAATCCAGCTATGACAGGGGTCGGCAACCTGCGGCTCGCGAGCCACATGCGGCTCTTATGATATCAAGATGCGGCTCTCCAGTTCCATGCCCAAATGTTAATAATTATTATATTATTTTATTTTCAAAACTCATAAAAAATATTATACTGCAAAAAAAACTTTAAACAGGATAAAAACACTCAACAGAGAACAGTGAGAATAGGTGGAGTAGAGAGTATACGGACAGCTGACATTTTTTAAATGTGGCAACACTTATCTGTTTGTTTAGTTATTGGTGCACTGTGTCGTCAACGGTCCTAGTCCTAATCCTAATCAAATACCATAATATTGAAATAAAAATGTTAGTGGCTCTTTAAAAACTGGGAAATTTTGTAAATTGTAACTTTTGGCTCTTCCGTCTCAAAAGGTTGCCGACCCCTGAGCTATGATCATAAAGTCACAAAAAAAACTCAAATATTGTTGGTCTTACCATATGATTTCATCTTTTTGGATGACGCTGTATGTCTAGGATTCTCGGACTTTATCCTGCCGCCTATCGTCTATCCATCCATATTAGTTAGGATGTTTTCTTCAAACTACAACAATAAATAAAGATCGGTTATTAAAACCGATTGCACCGCTAGTAGACATTAATGCTCCTATAGGCGACTAAACTGTTTGTTTACGTAAAAGTTGGACGCGGGTGCTGTTTAATACAGATTGTCTCTCAGCGGTCGACCAAATCTCCGAGACGATGATACAAATATATTATTATGTCTGCGAACACGACATTGCACTCTGGGTAATTTAATCTCGCTCGTATATCAAAATATTTAGAACAAAAAAAAGTAAGTCGCGACGACGCAGAACTTTGACATGCGATAAAATGGCTCGCGTAATAAAATTATACACACGAATGTGGTCTCCCAAATGCGTCTTTATTATCATAATAAAATACTATATGCTTGGCACGCGTCTGGGATTCTATCTCCCCAGAAAGTAAAACAGATCCCACTTACCTCACGTAATATTCATTAGTACTTGTAGCGTTGGAACCAGGCTGCGCTGTATAAGCTGATTGCATGCGTTGACATAGGTAATAAATTTAATAGATTTTTTATACGGCTGACTTGCAATTGAAAATTTTGTTGGAAAGCAGCCAATTCTATAATTGATTCTAAACATATCGGAAAAAATCATTTTACCAACCATAGTCACAGTCAGGATTCTAACCTGAACCTTTCCACTTTCGCGGCAGAATGAGCTTACAATTACTCAACCGTGACATGATTACTAATCTAACATTCTCCTTATATGCTTTGGAATCAATAGATTTTCACTACATGCGAGTGTTAATTCAATATAGCTAGGTTGTAGATGTGAATCTTCGTACTAGCGAGAGCTCATCATGAAAGTGAAAATTATTTCAAAACACCTGGGATTTTTAGTGTACCTATCTCATTAAGGGTTAAGGGTGTGGGAAAGACACACTTGCTTGTTAAGTAACTCATTACATGACGGTATACATGCATTCAAAGCAGTTATTTTATAGAGGGTATGTAACAAAATTTAGTTATGATGTGGGTTCAGTGATTTTTAAAAAATCGTACAGGTGAAAATTTTTCGTTGGAAAGCAGCCAATTATATAATTGGTTCGAAACATATTGGAAAAAATCATTTTACCAACCAAATAATTTTCACTTTCATGATGAGCTCTCGCTAGAACGAAGATTCACACCTACTACCTAGCTATAATAAATTAACTCTCGCATGTAGTGAAAATCAATTGAATCCGAAGCATATAAGGAGAATGTTTGATTAGTAATCTTGTCACGGTTGAGTAAATGTAAGCTCATTCCGCCGCGAGAGTGGAAAGGTCCAGGTTAGAACCCTGACTGTGACTATGGTTGGTAAAATGATTTTTTCCAATATGTTTCGAATCAATTATACAATTGGCTGCTTTCCAACGAAAAAATTTTCAATTGCAATTCAGCCGTCTAAATCTTATTAATTTATCGTACAGGTGTTTCCCGACGAAATATGTTTGGGAAATTCTGCTCTAACAGTTATACTAGTGTCGCAAAAAAAGACATTACGTCACATATTAATAAAATGAAATAATGGACAACCTTTGATTTTAACGAGAGATAACGTAAATGTATAAAAGCTAGTAAAAATTAATTAATTAAGCTTATATCAGCTTTTATTCAATATTGGATATTAAAAACGACGAATGCGTGTAGAATTAGAGATGACCTAAATAAAATTAATTAATTAAAAAAACGATGCTTTGAAACTACATATTATTAAATTTATTTCAATATCGTTTACTTAGTTCATTAAAAATTATAAATGTTAATACTTAATATGTTTC
Organism: Mongoloraphidia duomilia; assembly: GCA_039654895.1. Classification (NCBI taxonomy): domain Eukaryota; kingdom Metazoa; phylum Arthropoda; class Insecta; order Raphidioptera; family Raphidiidae; genus Mongoloraphidia; species Mongoloraphidia duomilia. The sequence continues at coordinate 2,517,723 of CM077526.1, forward strand.
CCCGTTGGACAGAATCCACTTTGTTCAAGCTGTGGCCGTACAAAAGTCTACCAACAGGTACAAACTCCAATCCCAGGTTCGAATTCCGAAAGCTTTTAATATATTTTTAACACGCTTATATTAGCTTCACCTGTATGTTTGCGTGCTTGCGGGCTTGTTTGTCAGTTTGTAAGCGACTTCTTTGAACTTGATTTTGACCAACTTTGAACGGTCAGATTTAGTTTAAACTTTGTCGACTTATCAAGGACCGACGACAATACAATAATTCAATAAGTTTGTCCCATTATCCTGACCAGGATCTCCAGGACTAAAAAAAAAAAAGCAAAAAACTTCAGATTCAACTGAAACTTTGCACATTTATCAAGGACCGATGACAATACAATAATTCCATAAGTTTTTCCCATTATCCTGACCAGGATCTTCAGGACTAAAAAGCAAAAATAAATTATAATTTAAAAAAACTAAAAAACACGCTTTAATGAACTAAAAAGTAAAAAATAATTAATTTTATTGTAAAAAAGCGTGGGGTAGTATGAAAATATGATACAAAGCACCCCACGCTTTTTTACAATAAAATTAATTATTTTTTACTTTTTAGTTCATTAAAGCGTGTTTTTTAGTTTTTTAGGCGCGATCTTAGCGAAGCTAGAAGCGCCTATATACACTCGCCTTGTCTGTGAATCTGTGAATCTGTGAATCTGTGATTCTGTGAATCTGTGATTCTGTGAATCTGTGAATCTGTAACGGATTTTTTGTATCAGTCGTACAGCCCAAACGGATTAACCGATTTTAAAAAACTTTTTTTTGTTCGATTCCTCTCGGGGTCTATTTGATCCTAACGTCGCCCGATTTTTGAATTTTGGCCCCAGAGGGGAGCAAATTAGAAAAAACGGTGTTTTTTGCTTATAGTTTGCTCAATTTAAGTCAGATCGATTCGAAACCTGTCTTAAATGAAAGAGCAGAAAATTTTAGATAGATTTCATGTATAATATTGTGTCAAAACAGTTTTTTTATACAGATTTATATGATTATTAAGCTAAATAAATGCGACTTTATCTAATAAATCGCGAACTTGTTTCGGTTGTCCTTGTCTGTTGCACAGTGTGATATGGATATTGGAAGATAGCGTATGCTCTGTCTTATATTGCATTATTTCAATATAGTTATTCAATTTTTTGACTGCTGATGTTTGAATTTAAGTTTAAAAACCCTGGCCTACTGAGTTAAAATAACGTGTAACTAATTATTGACGTCGATCGGATGGCGAGACCTAGGGATCGTACCAAAATTTCTCGACGTTCATACCTTCCCGAACAATTTGACATTCTCTGTCTGTATGTCCCTTTGTACGCTTATAACTCGAGAACCACTGATCCGATTTACATGATTTTTATTCAAGTAAATAACTTCTTATGCGACTGCGAGTATTAAAATATTCTGGCATCACGCAAAAGCAACCGAACTGATTCTCAAATAAAAACGTATGTTCTGGCATCACGCAAAAATAAGTAGGTGATGCATTGTTTTTTAAACGGTGGTTTTATTTAGCTTGATCCCGTATATTTGTTACAAATCTTGCGACCGACTAAGTTGAAATTTTGCACACATGTGTAGCTCCGGTGACAAAACAATATTATGGTAACTAACTGACCGGCCCGGTTCGTCCGGGCGTAAATAGTACTTTTGAACTTTCACCCACTTCCCGTGATCCGATTGAGTTGAAATTTTGCACACATGTGTAGCTCCGGTGACAATACAATATTATGATAACTAGCTGACCGGCCCGGTTCGTCTGGGCGTAAATCGTACTTTTGAACTTTCACCCACTTCCTATGATCCGATTGAGTTGAAATTTTGCACACATGTGTAGCTCCGGTGACAATACAATTTATGGTAACTAGCTGACCGGCCCGGCTTTCGTCCGGGTGTAAATCGTACTTTTGAATTTTCACCCACTTCCCGTGATCCGATTGAGTTGAAATTTTGCACACATGTGTAGCTCCGGTGACAATACAATTTATGGTAACTAGCTGACCGGTCCGGCTTTCGTCCGGGTGCAAATCGTACTTTTGAATTTTCACAGGCAAAAGGTCTTTCTCCGGTAACGTTTCAGTGGATCGGATAAATGTTATAAAATCAGACTAAGGAAATAAAGCACACTAAAAAAATAAAAATAAAAATAGATAAAAAACTTTTAAGTTAAACGGTTTTATAAATGTACTAAAAAGAAAAAATAAAATTTAATTTAGGTTCATAAGTATAAAAGCGTGGGTCGTGACTGTAATAAATTATCATAGAGTGTACGACCAACGCTTTTATTCTTATGAACCTAAATTAAATATTATTTTTTTTCTTTTTAAAACATTTATAAAACCGTTTAACTTAAAAGTTTTTTTACCTATTTTTATTTGAAGCTATGCTTCTTAACGCACGTTTCAGATGGGGACCTAAAAATAATAAAAAGTGAAACGTCACGTCACGAAGTAGTGTAACGTCACTTTTGTAAAAATTATTCGATCCTTTTGAAAATAATATTTGAGAGTTTTATACGACACAAAAAAAAAATGGCGTCAGATTTCAAAATGGCGGCCATATCTACTTTTTTGTAAAAATTATCCGATTCTTTTGAAAATTAATATTTGAGAGTTTTATAGAACACAAAAAAATAAAATGACATCAGATTTTTCAAAATGGCGGCCATATGAACTGTTTTGTAAAAATTATCCGATCCTTTTGAAAATTGATATTTGAGAGTTTCGTAGGACACCAAAAAATAAAATGACGTCAGATTTTTCAAAATGGCGGCCACATATACTCTGTTGTAAAAATCATCCGATCCTTTTGAAAATTGATATTCGAGAGTTTCATAGGACACAAAAAAATAAAATGACGTCAGATTTCAAAATGGCGGGAATATATGTATGTACATTTTTGTAAAAATTATCCGATCGTTTTCAAAATTGATATTTGAGGGTTTTATAGAACACAAAAAAATAAAATGACGTCAGATTTAAAAATGGCAGCCAAATGTACTTTTTTGTAACAATTATCCGATTCTTTTGAAAATCGGTATTTGAGAGTTTCATAGGACACAAAAAAATAAAATGACATCAGATTTCAAAATGGCGGCCGTATGTACTTTTTTGTAAAAATTATCCGATCCTTTTGAAAATTGATATTGAGAGTCTCATAGGACACAAAAAATTAAAATGGCGTCAGATTTCAAAATGGCGGCCATATGTACTTTTTTGTAAAAATTATCCGATCCTTTTGAAAATTGATATTTGAGAGTTTCATAGGACACAAAAAAATAAAATGACGTCAGATTTCAAAATGGCGGAAATATATTGTACTCCTTTCTAAAAATTATACGATCCTTTTCAAAATTGATATTTGAGAGTTTCAGACGCAAAAAAATAAAATGACGTAAGATTTCAAATTGGCGGCCGTATGTACATTTTTGTAAAAATTATCCGATCCTTTCGAAAATTGATATTTGAGAGTTTCATAGAACACAAAATAATAAAATGACGTCAGATTTAAAAATGGCGGCCATATGTACTTTTTTGTAAAAATTATCCGATTCTTTTGAAAATCGGTATTTGAGAGTTTCATAGGACACAAAAAAATAAAATGACGTCAGATTTCAAAACGGCGGCAATATGTACTTTTTGTGTAAAAATTATCCGATCTTTTTGAAAATAGATATTGACGAGTTTTATAAAACCGTTTACACACAATACCTACATGAATATCGCGCCTTGTAATTCTTGAATTACTTGTATGCTCCAAAATTTTTTAAATTATAATTTTTTTAATAATGAAAATATATAGTAGGTATTGGATAACAATCTAAAATGTAATTACAGTAATTTTATTTATTAGATATATTTTACGAACAACTGATTATTACACCTAAAACTTACCGACCCTTTGGTTGGTTGCCGCTAGCTTCAGTGGCGAGGGAGTGGATCCATTAGAACTTAATACTTTTAAGACAATATCCCAAAAACAGATGACTTTTGGCCGACCCGTAGTTGTACATAGATGTTAAAGAATTATAAATAGTTGTTTAATATTTTCAATGGGCGCCAGAGACGGTTATATACAAACTCTATCGGATCACCGACTCTTAATCCAAAATACGAGGGAAGCCAAAAGTTTATCGACACAACAACAATACATTAACGAGACGATAACTTCATAAACAAATGTCAGTTTTATTTAAGGAAATTATAGGCAAAAGTTACAAAACATCAATAAAACTTCAATTAAAGTATCAACATTATTATAGTTCGTACTAGTTCAACAATGTTTGAGTACACGACGCAATACCGTAAAATTTAATAAATACGACACCATTGATAACCACTATAGCAGGATAAATACGACACTGCTCATAGCCATTACAATAGGTACATAATATCGACACTATACGAAGTCGCAAACATAAACACGACACTATTGAAAACCACTATAGCAGGATAAATACGACACTGCTCATAGTTCTTTCAAAAGGTACATAATATCGACATAACAAGAATTCGTAAACACGTTAATTCGCAAATATACGGTACTCAAACATACGAGCGTAAACAATACATTCGCGGAACTTTAACAACGCGAAATAGTACGACTATTCATCAATTTAAACAGAAAAGTAATGCATCAATTATTATCTGAGAAAATAGTTATTCAACTCTGAACTTGGAATTACGAAATGACAAACGTAAGCATCGTATTACATTAATACAACAAATACAAAGAATATTCAGAACATAACCTCATTTGTGTTTGATCGACCAAAACAAACTAAACGTTACCAGAAATTAGATACATAATATTATAGATAACATTATCGGAAAAATGAACTAAAGTTAAATATATAAAATATTTTCATATTCATAGACCGAGTCAAAATCTTAAAATGCGCGTAAGTAACGTACGAAACAGCATAACCGTAACTGACCAGTCGCAAACATATATTTGAGTCACAATGAATAACCGAGATTATCGACTCAATCTAATATACGACACTTATAGCATTAAAACACAATAAAGTAAATTATTTCATATTCGATATTGACATATGACATTTAAAACATAATGACTGAAATTTTGAAGTTGTATTGAGATTGATAAAACAAGTTTCGTTAATATCAAAAAAAAAGTATTTGATAACAAATACGGTAACTAAAAAAAAATTAAGAAAAAGACGGCAAAATAGTGATTTCTTAAACTTGAAAACTTTCAAACACCAATATTGACACAAACAGTGTACTGATTCAGAAACTAAAATGTCGTTCTTATGGTAATCAGTTTAAATGCAAATTTCTGTTGATCGAAACTACATTTGCTAGGATACCAGCGGAATAAATAAGATGAAAACAAATCACTCACAGTTTGAATCCAGACGTCAAAATTACTGAAATGAAATTAAATTTTCACCTGGCGAAATTTCTTGATCAGGTTTACCACTCCAACGTAATTTTACACGTTAACAGGAATCGGTAGCATCTTAGACGATAGTAGTCTCCGTACATAATTATCCATGAATATTTTCCAACAGAAGTATCCCACCAATGGAACCAGCACCAATCATAAGAAACAATACTAAGAACCAATCCTAAGAACCAATCCTAAGAACCAATCCTAAGAACCCTATAAAACAGTAAACATCCACATTAAAGAAAAACTATCGTCAAATCAAAATAGTTTCTTACCGCTTGTATACCCACCTTTTATTTAAGGGTAAAAACCGTAACTTCAGCAAAGAACTTCGTGAACAACGATTAACCACAGTATATCACTTCCTGAGTGAATTCCACTATCAATTCAAAAGTTTTCTTCAGTATTTCCAAAAATAACGATTGTTATTATCCAGCTTGAAAAATAACAACCGGGATGGAGGCCGTCACCATTCCAACAAAAAAAAAGAAACGAAACTTCCAAAGCAGTCTGAATCAAAACAATAATTAAAAACGTGACAATCAGTCACTCACCGCCATCGAACGATAGACATAAGTACTAAAACAATCGCGGATCTATTTAAAAAAAATCATAAACAGATATACAAAATTTCCAGGTCAGCACCAACTAAAAATTCGTCTTTGTTAAAAATAAGTTTACTTTGACAAAACAAAATTGTAATTCTACCAAATTTAATATTGTGTCAATTATGTCGTAACAATTCCCCCTTTACGTACGGAGAGAATTTCGTAGAAATTCTCTTACCGGAAAGAAAAATTATTGAAATAGCAGAAAGACAACACTCCATAACTTAAAGAACTCACTCTTCACTCGAAAACCACAATAGGGCGACTAAGATAAAAGCCACATCTTCAGTCATAGACCTAGCAACAGATATCTCGTTAGTTTAGTCATAATACGAAACAACTAAATAAAAGGAAAGAGGAGACGTAATTAAAAAAAAACCATTAGAGAATATTTTATAACAGATCTACAATCCCTAGGTTTATCCAAAGACCACCAGGTAACGATAAAAGCCATTCTTGGAATTGTATACGCATGGAACATAAGTTCAAAATAAAACTCTAATCTACCCAAAACTCATCAACACAAAAGCGACAACTTAAATCTAACGACACAAAATAATGCACTTTGACATGGACAGCAACAATACCATCACTTAATCCGCAAATTAGCGAGTCAAATGTGCTCCTTAAAACTAAATCGACAACACACGTTAACACACAAAAAAAAACTTAAGCATTTGACGTAGACAGCAAATAAACCGTCACAAAATCCGCACCATAGCGAGTCAATTATGCAAAAAAAAAAAATAAGTAAAGAGTGTCCTTCAAATCAACCAATTCAATAAACTAAATCGCAACAAGGTGTTAACCAGTACGCCAGAAGAAAGTCACAATAACAATATTTTCGTCAGTGCTTCAATGGTAAAATAGTATGACTAAAAAAAATAACCTACAATACGTCAATACAGAATCAAAAACGTAACTTCCATAGATACAACAACCATCAACAATATCATTCTACCTTATCGTCAACAACGAAATTTGGTTTCAAGTCGTTAATATGCCAAATTCCACAAGCGTGACCATTTAAATCTTCTAATTCATACGTCCATAGAGAACTTTTCTTCTTTATTTTATAAGGCCCTATAAATTTGGGTGCTAGCTTAGCAGTAAACTTGCGAGCCGCGTTAGACAAAGGAAAGTTTCGACGATAAACCGAGTCGCCAATTTCACAGGTTTTGGGTCGTCGTCGTAAATCGTATATTTTTTTGCTTCGTTCATAAGCGTGATTTAATCTTTTAGCAACGTCAGAATAAATAGAACGGAACACTTTATTAATAGCTGTCGCTTCAGGGCGAGCTTCAAAATCTAACTTTTCGTGATCTATATCTTGATACAGTTTACCCGATAATATCATTTCTCGGCCAAAAATTCTTACTATAAGATGTGGACGATTATCGTGAATATTCTGTGTTAATAAATAATCAACATGTTGGGAGCTTTCCGGGAACGAAGTCATCGGTCGGTTTACAGAAAGAGAGACGAGTTTACGACCGTTTAACCGTCTCGCTGTTCGTTTTCCGACGAAATCTGTCGAGAATTAAATGTTGATGTTTCTCCACTTCGAGAACAACATTGTCGTACGGTAACACCAGATCTACCACACTTATAACAAAAGATTTTACGCGGAGCTTTACACTCACGGGCTACATGTCCTTTCTGAGAACAGTTCCAACAAATAACCGAGGAGGTTGTCGTTATCACGGCCGTTTCGACGTGACGAGGATTCACTAAAGCTCGATTATGATGACGTTGATATGCTAATTCGGGTTCCAAAGACGTTCTAGACATAGCAGGTAATCGATAGTTATCCGTCAACCATTTATTGTATTCGAGATCTCTACCAAAAGTCACCAGTTGATTCAATGACGTAATCGGTGTTAGTCCCAATTGAGCCATATAGGTTGGATGTAAGTTTCTACGTACGGTATTCAATTTAAATTCCTCAGTAGGCGGAGAAGTTAATCTAGAAAATAAATTTTCCATCACGGCAACGTATAGTCCGAGAGATTCATCGGGGCCTTGCGTACGATTCATCAGTTCGCTTAATAAACGATATTCATAATCAGGTGGAAGAAATTGTTCTCTCAAGGCTTTAGCTAACTCGTTCCAATTAATAAATGAAGTTCGATTCGCTCTAAACCAAATGAGCGCCTTTCCCGCAAACAATTCCACAGCGCTATCAAATAACTCTTCTTCCGAAATATGTCTAGATATGCGATATTCATGTACCCGCTCTAAGAATGCACAAACACCCAAAGAACTGGATTCTCCATCAAATGTCAGATGCCACTGAAAAACCGGAATGGGTCGACAACGGTATCCTGAATTTCCATGCATAATCGATAAGGAATCACGACGGTTGTGTTGTACTCCTATCGGTGCGTTACTTTGTCCTTGTCTATTTTCCAAAGACAATCGACGTGGTACAGTCGGGATTGATCGCATAGTCGCCTCATCTGTACATTCAGTATTTAGCGTATGAACCTGAGGACCACTTGGAGGAGTCATATTCATATCGGTTTCCATGTTTGGAAGATCAATAAGAGAATTTTCAAGATCCATCATAAACAAAAATATTCTCAGCTATAAAGACAATATCACGACTTGACGTAAACGAAAATAATCATATACTATGAAATATAATCAGATAACTTGTAATAAATCCGACATCAATAACCACAACACAAAACAAAATTGTTTGTACCGCCCTAATCCGGTAAAACAATAATAATTATCTCTATCTATATCCTCAAAATCAAATTGTCTGAAAAATTCATCAAAAAGTTTGCGTTAGACAGCGGCAACTTATCAAACTTCGTAATTTACGTTGGGTATCGTCACTTACTAAATTTGAAATTATTCAAAGCTCACATTGAATAGCGTAATTGTGTTACTTCTCGAAATTATTTAAGGCTCCAAGCTGAACAGCCAAATTTATTACTTCTCAAAAGTATACAAAGCTTGGATAGCAACAATTTTATACTTTTCAAAAGTATTCAAAGCTCCACGTTGGATAGCGCCAATTTTATTACACCTAAAACTTACCGACCCTTTGGTTGGTTGCCGCTAGCTTCAGTGGCGAGGGAGTGGATCCATTAGAACTTAATACTTTTAAGACAATATCCCAAAAACAGATGACTTTTGGCCGACCCGTAGTTGTACATAGATGTTAAAGAATTATAAATAGTTGTTTAATATTTTCAATGGGCGCCAGAGACGGTTATATACAAACTCTATCGGATCACCGACTCTTAATCCAAAATACGAGGGAAGCCAAAAGTTTATCGACACAACAACAATACATTAACGAGACGATAACTTCATAAACAAATGTCAGTTTTATTTAAGGAAATTATAGGCAAAAGTTACAAAACATCAATAAAACTTCAATTAAAGTATCAACATTATTATAGTTCGTACTAGTTCAACAATGTTTGAGTACACGACGCAATACCGTAAAATTTAATAAATACGACACCATTGATAACCACTATAGCAGGATAAATACGACACTGCTCATAGCCATTACAATAGGTACATAATATCGACACTATACGAAGTCGCAAACATAAACACGACACTATTGAAAACCACTATAGCAGGATAAATACGACACTGCTCATAGTTCTTTCAAAAGGTACATAATATCGACATAACAAGAATTCGTAAACACGTTAATTCGCAAATATACGGTACTCAAACATACGAGCGTAAACAATACATTCGCGGAACTTTAACAACGCGAAATAGTACGACTATTCATCAATTTAAACAGAAAAGTAATGCATCAATTATTATCTGAGAAAATAGTTATTCAACTCTGAACTTGGAATTACGAAATGACAAACGTAAGCATCGTATTACATTAATACAACAAATACAAAGAATATTCAGAACATAACCTCATTTGTGTTTGATCGACCAAAACAAACTAAACGTTACCAGAAATTAGATACATAATATTATAGATAACATTATCGGAAAAATGAACTAAAGTTAAATATATAAAATATTTTCATATTCATAGATCGAGTCAAAATCTTAAAATGCGCGTAAGTAACGTACGAAACAGCATAACCGTAACTGACCAGTCGCAAACATATATTTGAGTCACAATGAATAACCGAGATTATCGACTCAATCTAATATACGACACTTATAGCATTAAAACACAATAAAGTAAATTATTTCATATTCGATATTGACATATGACATTTAAAACATAATGACTGAAATTTTGAAGTTGTATTGAGATTGATAAAACAAGTTTCGTTAATATCAAAAAAAAAGTATTTGATAACAAATACGGTAACTAAAAAAAAATTAAGAAAAAGACGGCAAAATAGTGATTTCTTAAACTTGAAAACTTTCAAACACCAATATTGACACAAACAGTGTACTGATTCAGAAACTAAAATGTCGTTCTTATGGTAATCAGTTTAAATGCAAATTTCTGTTGATCGAAACTACATTTGCTAGGATACCAGCGGAATAAATAAGATGAAAACAAATCACTCACAGTTTGAATCCAGACGTCAAAATTACTGAAATGAAATTAAATTTTCACCTGGCGAAATTTCTTGATCAGGTTTACCACTCCAACGTAATTTTACACGTTAACAGGAATCGGTAGCATCTTAGACGATAGTAGTCTCCGTACATAATTATCCATGAATATTTTCCAACAGAAGTATCCCACCAATGGAACCAGCACCAATCATAAGAAACAATACTAAGAACCAATCCTAAGAACCAATCCTAAGAACCAATCCTAAGAACCCTATAAAACAGTAAACATCCACATTAAAGAAAAACTATCGTCAAATCAAAATAGTTTCTTACCGCTTGTATACCCACCTTTTATTTAAGGGTAAAAACCGTAACTTCAGCAAAGAACTTCGTGAACAACGATTAACCACAGTATATCACTTCCTGAGTGAATTCCACTATCAATTCAAAAGTTTTCTTCAGTATTTCCAAAAATAACGATTGTTATTATCCAGCTTGAAAAATAACAACCGGGATGGAGGCCGTCACCATTCCAACAAAAAAAAAGAAACGAAACTTCCAAAGCAGTCTGAATCAAAACAATAATTAAAAACGTGACAATCAGTCACTCACCGCCATCGAACGATAGACATAAGTACTAAAACAATCGCGGATCTATTTAAAAAAAATCATAAACAGATATACAAAATTTCCAGGTCAGCACCAACTAAAAATTCGTCTTTGTTAAAAATAAGTTTACTTTGACAAAACAAAATTGTAATTCTACCAAATTTAATATTGTGTCAATTATGTCGTAACATGATTTTATAAAGATAAATAAAAGTGGATGTATTAATACAATTATTTGTGTTTAACAGTGTTCACTTCATCTGTCTGTACCCGCGATACAGACATACTTTTATCATTTTTTGTTGTCAGTATCTCGAATACGTGCTCTACACTACATAATGGAATTTATGCAGATTATAGAGAAATATGAATTATCTACAATCATAAAAGCATATAAGGAGAATATTAATTTAGCAATCATGTCACGGTTGAGTATTGTAAGCTTATTCCGCCGCGAAAGTGGAAAGGTTCAGGTTAGAATCCTGACTGTGACCACTGGTTGGTAAAATTATTTTTTCCAATATGTTTCGACACAATTATATAATTGGCTGCTCTCCAACGAAAAAATTTTTCAATTGCATTTCAACCGTATAAAACTATTATTTATCTTATCTACAATCATCATCGTCTCCCTTGCAATTTTTTTGGCATACCTGGCAAACCTCTCTCCAAATGGATAAAATATGTTCAATATGAGTCTCCCAGGTATGCAAAAAAAATTTGCAAGGCAGACGATGCCTTGTGGCCACGCAGATGAAAAATTGTGAATAAATAATATTTTATTCATAGATTGCAAATAGAATTATTTTCAATCCGTCGAAATAATATTTTGATATATCTGCTTATTCATTGCTATTGTTCTATCTCTCTTCAACCGACCACGAATTCATATATTATCTCTCTTTCACTTTAAGTATGTGTGACGCACTCGAATAAAAAAACTACGTAAATCCTGAATCTGCATGAAATCTCATATCGCATTTTTATATTCTCCAAATGTTTAGTTTGGGAATATGTTGCGACCGAACTGCAGTAATTATTTTTTGATGTGTATCACGATACACATATTGCCTTATGCTACGTATATACATAAGCAACGTCAGCTGTTCTCAGATGAATAAAATTATAATTTAATATTTCATATATTATATGTTATACTCAATCCCTGATTTCGCTCAATCACTCCATGACCGAAATTTTTGTCCACAACTCGTTGTGGACAGATGAAAGTACCCATATAACGCGACGTGGCTATTTATAATTAGTGTTGCCGTCTAGACAAGACAAGACAAGACTTTCAAAGTCTTGTCTTGTCTTTAAATATCAAGACAAGATTTCACTTAAGTCTTGTCTTAAAATATCAAGACTTCACTTAGTCTATGTCTATAGATTAAAAAACTTTTGTCTTGTCTAAAATCAATACTCTAGATTATTTTCAAGAGTCTAGATTAACCGAGTGGTTTACTTTACCTACTACTACTTAGTTTATCTAGACTCTTGAAAATTGTCTAGAGTTTTGGCAAGAGTCTTGATCTAGATAAAGCAAGTCCTGTCTTGTCTTGAATATTTCTAGACAAGACTTTTGCAAGTCTTTTCTTGAAAATCTAGACAAGACAAGACAGGAGTCTAGAAAGTCTAGATCTAGACGGTCATTGTGGGTAAAAAGATTTGTGTAAAGACCAATATAAAATCTTACTTCGGTCTTTGAGCAAAATCGTTCGCCCACAACGCGTTGTGGGTAATACTATTTTCCTCAAGGACTAATTATCTATTATTATTAAAATGGAAACATCCCGTTTATGCAATGCACATGTTTATTGATATTCACATTGCAGTAAGGTAAGCGTCTACCATTCGTATATCGCTTCTTTATTCAAACTTGTTTCCATCTCTGTTTTCTATATTCGTAAGATTAAACCGTTTCCGAGCCATCAAACTGAGAAATTAAAGTTTATCCAACATAAAAGATTCCACAGTGTGTGTGTGTGTGTGTATGATGAACGAGTGGAGGGGACAGATTGTCGGTGCTACGCCCTCGCGCAATGCATTGAATGATGGTTGTTTTTAGAGTGCAGTTTAAGAAATTTGGCTAGAATTTCTCAAACAAAAATTGAGGCACCAGATGACGATATATGATTGATGCATCGCAGCATTCGGTTCACCATATGTAAGAAGGAAATAATTCGAGGAAAAAATTGTAAAGGCTCGTTATATTACATCATTAACTTGAAAAATTTAATATTCTTTTAAGAGGATTCAAAATTACGTAAATAAATGGCTTTGCTCGAACTAATTCATCTGCAATAGATTTTAATAACTAGACAACCATTTTAAAAACCAGTCAAGTGTGAGTCAGGCTCGGTCACCGAGGGTTCCGTACAATAATAAAAACAAGCCGTGAGGTGGGTCGTTCATTAGGACTAAAGTGCGACCCTTGAGGTCCACACAACGAACTTCCCAGTTTGATAAATATTTAATAATAATAATTAAATTAGATAATACACAGAAAAGTAATCATTTTAATCATTAAAACATAATTATTATTTATTTCTAACAATAGGTAATTAAAAAAAAAGACTGAACCGATTTTTATAAAATTTATGTCGGATCAAAATGACGTTAATACGCCTCTATTGACACCCTTACGAAGTCGATATAATTTTTCATTCGCGAGATATTTTGTAAAATCTACTTTTTTGGAGTCTATTTGGTTAAGAAAAAAGAACGGCTGGACCGATTTTGAAAAAGTTTCTTTCAGATCATATTTACGTTAATGCGCGTCGATTGGCACCCTAACGTAGTCGATATCATTTTTCATTCTCGAGATTTCGTCTTAGAAAGAAATGGACACATACGTAGTACGTACCTATTCTCCCAAAAAAAATTCTCCCAAAAAAATTCTCCCAAAAAAAATTCTCCCAAAAAAAATTCTAATAAAAAAATTCTCCCAAAAAAAATTGACACTTTTACCAGCTCTCGGGCCGGAACCCGGGAATTGGGGACTTGTAATAGAGGAACCATAGCAACGTCATGTAAACAACAGCACTGCTACACGTTCGGCCATTCTCAAGCCCCGTTTTATTTATCAATGGCGGCTTGTGTCTGAACTCTTACTCGAGGAACTCTAGCCATAACGACTGGTAGCATTTTAATAAAACATGACGGCTAATATTTGCGTGGCAAAAAAATGATAAATGTTTCAACACGGTGTTTATCTTTTTTCCGTTGTAACTATTTTTATCTAAAAAATATATAAAAAGAAAAAACTTGATATTGTTTAACATATAAATGTAAAAAGGGAAACATATATTATGCAAACGAAAGAAAAAACATTCGGTAAGCGTAGACTCACGGCGACATAACAGTATCGTCCCTATCGAATGGGTTGGGATGTCGAGTGAGGAGGGGGGCATGGGAGTGGTGGGGGGTACGAAGAAAACAATGCATGTGCGTGAGTCTCTGCACAGCGAAGCCAAGCTTTGATATAATATATAAAGCTAAAAGCCACTTTGAAATACCTTCTATTCGCCACGTGGGTTCCAGCTATATCGGTATCCATGCAGGCTCTCGTGTCCGCCCATGCTGAGGGGGCGAAGCACCGAGTCGTGGCGAACGATTCATAAAATCTACTAGATCTAGGACTGGCGATATGAATGTTTAGAGCCCGCGATTTCGACAAGCTCGAATTTCTGCCTAGGCCAATAAGGCACCGGCCTAGAGGCCCCTCGCCGAGGGGGCCCCGACCAGGGCGAAGATGAAAATTAAAGAAAAAAAACTCAAAATTTTTGTAAGATAACCCAATTGGCGACTTTTTTTTATCCAATTGTGCAAGCTTTCACGGCCGGCATTGTTCCAAGTTTTCATGGTTTCCGGGCTTGTAGGCCGTGGTCCGGTGGTATTTCTACCTGACGTTTCGTCTACAACTGCGGTAGACATTCTCAAAGGCGATGTGGCAGCGGTCAAAGTGTATTCCTTGGCGTGTGTCACACTGACCTGTGAGCCGCCAAGGAGGACACTTCGACCGCTGCCGCATCGCCTTTAAGAATGTCTACCGCAGTTGTAGACGAAACGTCAGGTAGAAATACTACCGGACCACGGCCTACAAGCCCGGAAACCATGAAAACTTGGGACTTTTTTTTGCTAAATTTCAATCCAATTCCATTTTCCCCCCTTTTTTTGAGCTTGGGGGGCCCAACTGTCAAGTGCCTAGGGGTCCTGGTCTGGATATTGATTGTCGTGGACAGCCTACAACGTGGTCGACGAATGATGATTGAAGATTATAGGTTATGTTATCGTAATAATTAAATCTGGTTTAAAGTTGTTTTTAAGAGTTACTTCTTATGCGAGCTCGTGCCGTTTAACGTTTAACGCTAACTGTGTAGCCATGGCAATGAAAACAAATCCTACATCATGCTTTATATAAGAAACAAACTAGGGACATTTAGACATGTTACTGTGGAAGTAATTGATAATCTCGAAGGTATAAATCGATTAAGACAAATCGAAAGACACCTCTATTATGAAAATTTCTTCAGTAGATTTGACCCTACGAGGTAACATACTAAAATGCATACATATACGCATAGACTGTTAAAATCATAACCCTCCTTTTATTTTGTAGTTGGGTAAAAATAACTACAGAAAACCGAGATGTGAGTTAATTTTGATCAAAGATATTTTTTTGACATTTTGTTCTGAAAATTGAAATATATGCTTAAAACAGTCGCCGTAACAACATATTAAAATTTGAACCTTGAACTAATAATATAAATTTCGTCGGGTATATGACACGTTTATGGTGATCTTCCACCCCTTTAATACTGACCAATCGATCCGCAAATATTATATTGGCATTATCGGGTCAACGACAAACAATTTCAGCCTTGAAGCAATAATAATTGTGACCATTTTTTGTTACATGTTGAGGGCGGTCTGCATCCCTCCCATACCGCTATCCAGCAAAATCTCTTACTCAGGGCACTTTAATATACCTCCCTCAACATCTTCACAAAAATAAGACCTTGAATAAATACCACCAAAAAATTGTCACTAGCATTAAGAAAAATCGCAGGATAGTGGAGAAAATATTTGATTTATTAAATTAAATGTACGACGTTTCGTCTATAGATTTCTAATATAAATTGTCACTAGCTCTCGGTCTATTAGTCGCATTATACCAATCTATATCGATTCACAAATCGTTGGTAGGTGTAAGATACGGGTAACTGCGGACATGTAGTCAAATGATCTTTGGCCGGCTAAATCGCGGGTGTTGGCACCCAGTTGCCGCAACTCGTTCTGCATCTAAAATCGACCGATTTCTCTTATGCGTTCGTTTCGTCTGTAAACTGGGTGTTTCGCCTTAACTGTACACACACGTATGCATAAGACGAAGACGCGCATAATGGATAACATTTATCATAGCGGCGGCGGTGCTGTCACCTTCTCCGTATCCTTCCCCCCCCCCCCCAACACTATCACTCTGCCCCTTGAACGTATGCAATCGTGCATACGCACGACTTAAAAATATGGAGCACTGTTATAATCAATATTACCATTATTTCAGTTTATCTACAAGTCGTCAATTGCGTCGTAAAGAATTCGACGTTTCGTTTGATATAAGTCAACTACGATGGTCGTCAGCTGTATGATTGTGAAGCAGTGGCGGCTCGCTAAGGTAGGTAATACATTTAAATTGAAATAAAATATTAGTAAAAAAACTTTTTAGAGACAAACTTTTATTGATTGCTAAATTGTGTTTTAAAGACCACCAACAGCTAAGACTATTTGGGCCTAGCAGCCATTCATATTTTCAATTCATTATTTTTTTTTTAATAATAAATTGAAAATCCAATTGACACTTTTGCCAGCTCTCGGGCTAGAACCCGGGAACTGCTGGAGACTTGTAATAGAGGAACCATAGCAACGCCATGTTAACAACAGCACCGCTACACGCTCAACCATTCTCAAGCCCTAAGCTTTTATTGAAATGTAGGTACTAAAAAAAAAAAATAATATTTTTTAATTTAGGTTCATAATTATTATAAAAGCGTGGGTTGTAAACTTTATGATAGTTTATTAGTCGCAACCCCCGCTTTAAAATAATTATGAACCAAAATTATTAAGTAGTATTTTTTTCTTTTTAGTATATTTCAATAAAAGCTTGTCTCTAAAAAGTTTTTTTTTACTAATATTTTATTTTGTTCATTTTAGTCTTTCAAAATTTTACCCCCCTTTGACACCCGTAGGAGTTGAATTTCGAAAAATCCATTCTTAGTAGATGCTTACGTCAGAAAAGGAACAAACTGTCCAAATTTCAAGTTTAGCGATTTGGTCTGGGGGTTGATAAGTCAAAAAAACCCTACATCCCCGTTTGAACCCCTTAGGGGTTGAATTTATTTCTAAAAACGATTTATTCATGTATTGTCATCGGGAATACATATGTGTACAAAATTTCAAATCGATCGGATACGTGCAAGTCGTTTAAAATTGACTTGTAAATTTTGACATAAACAAACAAACTAACATACAAACATTGCAAGTTAAATGAAAGGTTGTGAAAAAATGGCATGGTTTATTACTTAGGCTACCGATTAAAAAAGCACCGTCCAACAATTTATTAATCAGACTGTGTACCTACTTTTGGATTTGCAGGAGGG
Organism: Mongoloraphidia duomilia; assembly: GCA_039654895.1. Classification (NCBI taxonomy): domain Eukaryota; kingdom Metazoa; phylum Arthropoda; class Insecta; order Raphidioptera; family Raphidiidae; genus Mongoloraphidia; species Mongoloraphidia duomilia. Next base: position 2,535,559 of record CM077526.1, read on the forward strand.
AAGTTTCCTGCTAGGGGATAGGGGGTTGATGCGATGGCGTTTTTTTGCGAAGTAAAAAGGGGCAAGGGTGCAGAGGGAAGTTCCCAAAAAGAAAAAATACCGGTCGCTTCCATGTTGATTCGGTGTGATTTATAGCATGTCGTCACATCTAATAGCCGCATGAATTGAGACATCGTGCGGCACGAGTGGGTGTGGTTAGATGCTTAACTATACCTAGAACACAATTCTCAACACACATCTATGTCCGAGATACAAAATCACGGATTTTTAGATGTGCTTGTTCGCAAGTCCTAGAGTGGTTCTAGAACTCGTCGGACAATTCGAACTGGATTTTTACTTGACATTTGACAATAAGAACCAGTTCAGAACCTTTACATTCGGCAAGTGGCCAAAGATAAGAGTCAGGCAAACTTTTTAGAGACAAGATTTTATTGAAATGTACTAAAAAGGAAAAAATAATATTTAATAATTTTGGTTCATAATTATTATAAAAGCAGGGCTTGTAATCTCTATGATATAGTTTATTAGTCGCAACCCCCACTTTTATAATAATTATGAACCTAAATTATTAAATATTATTTTTTCCTTTTTAGTACATTTCAATAAAAGCTTGCCTCTAAAAAGTTTTTTTTTTACTAATATTTTATTTTGTTCATTTTTCAAAATTTTACCCCCCTTTGACACCCGTAGGGGTTGAGTTTCGAGAAATCCTTTCTTAATGGATGCTTACGTCAGAAAAGGAACCAGCAGCTGTCCAAATTTCCAGTTTCTAGCTTCAGCGATTTGGCCTGGGCGTTGATTAGTCAAAAAAAACCTACATCCCTGTTTGAACCCCCTACGGATTGAATTTATTTCTAAAAACGATTTATTCATGTATTGTCATCGGGAATACATATGTGTACAAAATTTCAAAAGACGTTCAAAATTGACTTGCAAGTTTTGACCTAAACAAACAAACACACAACTAACATACATTGGAAGTTAAATAAAAGCTTGTAAAAAACAGCAATTATATCTATTAATAGTATAAAGCTCTATATTATGATATTAAATAATTATCGCTGATCTTTATATAAAATTAAAAATAAATAAAACACATTAAAATTTTGTTTAATCCAAACATGTCTCAATAGGTTGATCATAAACAGATTTAAATTTTGATTCACTTTTGTTTGTTTCATAAGCGTAGCTCATAGAAACTGCCAAAACAAAACAATGTTGTGTTCGACAATGTAGGGTATTGATTTTAAATTTATATGAAGATCAACGATAATTATTATTTAATATCCTAAAATAGATCTTTATAATAGTAATTAATGTTTTCGTGAGCCCCGACAGCTTCGCGGGCCCCATATGTACCGTGTCTAGTGGCCCTGAAGTACGCCTTAAACGCGCCTGGTGCTCTGAAACGGGGAAGCACAAGGTCAGTCGGTAGCGACTATCACGAGATGGCGGTTCTATTTTGACTATCAGAGAAGTTGTATAGAAGAACGTTATTTATTGTGACCGCTGCACGAAATGAAAGGGAAAATACGACTTGTGTAAAGATGTCATATTTCACACGCCGTCCCACACGACCACTACACTTGTCTCTCTCACGCAAACACGTAATCACCGATTTTTTATCTCTGTCTTTCACTCTAACACACGTGTTACTAATGTAAACAATACATCGAATACCGAAACATATTGTATTTCGAAACTAAGAAATATGAGAAACGCTTTTTTTTCATATTTGTAACAATTGGAAGAGAATGACTATGATGATACTGAAACAATCTATGTATAGAAATAGGGTTAAGTGATGTCTGGATTTTACTGGATATTCTTCCCTGAAAAAATATTCAGTGAAAGAACTGTCATTGAGACGTCTTTGAAAGAAATACATTATAGGTAATTCAATTTTCAAAAAATATCCACAGTTCATTGATACAATTTGAAAAATCTTGGACACTTATGGTGGGTTGCAGAATGCATTGTTAGTGATGGGCGATTACGAGATATTTTTACAATCGAAACAATTGTAATCGTTCATAATAACAATCGAGTCCACAATCGACTCGAAGTTTGATTTTAAAATCGAAATGTTCGATTGTTCAAGTCGATTATTTGCCACATAGGTTATAGCAATAGCAGCGAATGAGAATACATATAATCGCGATTCAAGGTTATATGCTAGTCGACTGACGTTCACGCGACTCGTTGATTGTTCACTGTTCAGTCGGTACTCAGTGATCTCTTCACTGCTGAATTCGTATTTTCGCGATTACTGCACAATCGACCATCGACTCGACCACAGTTGTTGAGTGATGAACGATTGTATATTATGTGGCTCTTGACAGCTGTGTACGATTCAGTACTATGCGACTCCGTCTCGGTGAACTATGAAACAACAACAATCGAGTCCAAGTGACAACCATCGAGAGTCATCGAGATGTTTGAATAATCGAGACAATCGACTAAAACATCTCGTATCGTGCATCACTATGCATTGTCAGAAAATCTAGTTCGACAATGACCTTAGATTGTGGTCACACATTTTTTCCATAAGAGAAGTATTGTAAAATTTCAAATCGATCTTTTTAAAAAAATAATTGATCGATTTTTTTAAACTGTGGATATTGCGTTTCAGTCTGTGATCCGGCGTTAGAAAAATAAATCCTCAACTGTTAAAAGGTAGTAATATAGGTAATCAAACTATGAAAGGGCATCCAAAAGAAATCCTGCGGCCATTAGCTTAAATAACTCTAGACAGTGATTGCGAGTAGGTATATACCTTATGTGAACCCGTGAGTGCGAGAGAGCACGTATAAAAATGTTATATATATAAGTTATAACAGATGTATACAAGCGGGAAAATTGGGACAACTTGGGATGTGTGTAATTCGAATTGCATGCGTCAAGAAACGTTAAAGAAACTAATCTCCTTTCAATTTTATTTTTAAATTGTATTGGAAAATTTTTCAATAATGTAAAATAGCAACAAATTTTCCTCAATGTAAGTTCGTATAATGTTTGTATAAATAGAAAAATTCACAAAACGGTTTTGAACTAGCTCTTTGACAATATTCAGTGAACTGTATTATTGTTGGCTATATGAAAGAAAAATCATGCCTACTATCAGTAGCTCAGCTTGACGTAGGGCGGTAGAGCAAAAGACGCGTTGAACCTTGATATATGTATGTGTTGTTAATGTTGTCTGTTGTTGTTGTTGATGTTGTTGTCTACAGTGAGACTCACATAACTGTTTCAGACTATCTATGGTCACGAAACCAAAGCGGATTTTTATCTAAATCTGCCAATTGATTTTCTATGACAGTGTTGGTTTATAAGGTTGGACGAGCAAAACTCGAAAGTTATAATAAAAAACTTTTTAACAAAAAAAAACCTCCTTCAAAAAGCCACTAAAAAGAGGAAAATAATAATAGGTCTGTAATAATTATTATTAATAATTTTTGTTAAAAAAATATTTTCATTTTTACCGTGTAAAGGACCAGGCTGAATGGAAGTGAGTCACGGCGTGTGATTCCTTTATGGTAAATGTCACTTTTTGACACAACAGACAGCGGTTTAATAAAAGTGAGTAACGGCGTGTGATTCCTTTAAGGTAAATGTCACTTTTTGACACTAAAAAGTAAAAAATAAAAAACTTTAAAAAAAAACCTCCTTCAAAAAGCCACTAAAAAGAGGAAAATAATGAAATTTTGAGGTCTGCGCCAATTTAATAAAATATGTAGTCGGTTAAAAAGTATAGTAGATACCTATAATGATTAATATCTTCTTTTAAACTGACTTCATATTTTATCAAATTGGGGCGCAGACCTCAAAATTTCATTATTTTCCTCTTTTTAATGGCTTTTTGAAGGAGGTTTTTTTTTTTTTTTTGTTAAAAAGTTTTTTATTTTTTACTTTTTAGTGTCAAAAAGTGACATTTACCTTAAAGGAATCACACGCCGTTACTCACTTTTATTAAACCGACTTTCTTACGCTGTCTGTTGTGTCAAAAAGTGACATTTACCTTAAAGGAATCACACGCCGTGACTCACTTCCATTCAGCCTGGTCCTTTACACGGTAATAAATTATAATTTAAAAAAACTAAAAAACACGCTTTAAAAAGTAAAAAATAATTTTTATTGTAAAAAAGCGTGGGGTGCTCGATATCAGTTGTTATAAAGTATGAAAATATGGTACAAAGCACCCCACGCTTTTTTACAATAAAAATTATTTTTTACTTTTTAGTTCAGTTTACAATTAAAGCGTGTTTTTTAGTTTTTTTAAATTATAATTTATTTTTGCTTTTTAGTCCTGGAGATCCTCGTCAGGATAATGGGACAAACTTATTGAATTATTGTACTGTCATCGGTTCTTGATAAGTGTGCATAGTTTCAGCTCAATCTGAAGTTTTTTGATTTTTTTTTAGTCCGGAAGATCCAGGATCTCCAGGACTAAAAAACTTATTGAATTATTGTATTGTCATCGATCCTTGATAAGTGTGCAAAGTTTCAGTTCAATCTGAAGTTTTGGAGTGGGTGAAAATCGCGTTCAAAGAATCCGTTACATACATACATACTTACAGGTGGAACTAATATAAGCGTGTTAAAATGGAAACGTTTACTAACTTAACAAAATTTCTCAATAATAATTATTACAGACTTATTATAGCAGTGGTATTTTTTTAGGTGCTCTAAAACTTTAAATTTTTGAAGGGCTAATATATAAGCGTGTTCAATTCATTTTGCATATTTAAATATATTTGCATAGACTTTTTCTTGATTTTACAACGCTCAGAGGAACCCAACGTTAGTGTTAAACATACCTTGTCTAAATAATACAGCAGTAGGCGATTAGTGAAAGGGAAATGTGCTTTTATAACAGTTAAAATCGTCTGTGTTTTGTTGTTGTTAGCTGATGAAACCACGATGCGACGGAGGAAAACGCCAGACGTTCTGAAAATGGCAGACATTTTATTATAAATAATTACTGTTATACTTGGTGCGTTTTCACATAGGTACAGGGGAATCCCAAGTTTTTATTACCATATAATATTCTAGAAACAATCATATCTTGTAGAAATCATAAGATAATCTACATGTAAGATATATACATAAAACACGATATAGAAATCAACCAACGAGTTGATTTTCTTTCCGAGGTGGTTGCCGTCTCGACACAGCGGTGTCAATTGTCAACTCGCCAGTCAGGCGTTTCTTGTGGAGAACGATGTATCGAGGCGGCTGAGAGTCGGCTTTCAGTCGGCAGGCAATTCTCGCCGCGGTGTGTGTTTTGCATCATTGAAAAACATTAACATACGTGCCGACTCGGCAGTCAGGCGTTTCTTGTGGAGAACGATGTGTCGAGGCGGCTGAGAGTCGGATTTCAGTCGGCAGGCAATTCTCGCCGCGGTGTGTGTTTTGCATCATTGAAAAACATTAACATACGTGCCGACTCAGCAGTCAGGCGTTTCTTGTGGAGAACGATGTGTGGAGGCGGCTGAGAGTCGGCTTTCAGTCGGCAGGCAATTCTCGCCGCGGTGTTTTTTGCATCATTGAAAAACATTAACATACGTGCCGACTCGGCAGTCAGGCGTTTCTTGTGGAGAACGATGTGTCGAGGCGGCTGAGAGTCGGCTTTCAGTCGGCAGGCAATTCTCGCCGCGGTGTGTGTTTTGCATCATTGCGATTGCAGAGGGTAATTTTCATCAGACTTGTACTATGTTTTTACCGCCATAGCTCTACAACGGCTGAACCGATTTTCATGAAGAAAATAAAAAAAACTATTCATTTTTACTATAGTTATAAAGAATGTATGTGAATTTAATTTTTGACCGACTTCAAAAAGGAGGAGGTTCTCAATTTTGGCACATATTTTTTCATTTTTATTTTTTATGTACGTACACCGATTTCTCCTGCATTTGTGAACCGATTTTGATTATTCTTGTTTTATTTAATAGGACATACCTTCGGGGTGTTCAAATACCAATTTTACTTAAATCGGGTCAGTAGTTCGACTGATTTTTTTTTCTGTATTTTTTACGTACATATATGTTATGTATGTATGTCACCTCATATCTCCTGCATTTGTAAACCGATTTTGATTATTCTTGTTTTATTTAAAAAGGCATACCTTCAGGGTGGTTGCACATAAATTTTACTAAAATCGGTTCGGTGGTTTTCTTTTTATAGTTTAATAAAAAAAATTAAATTGACGAACATATTAAAAAAATAACGGCAATCGTGCTGACTGACCTTATTTGGCACGGGTGGACGTAATAAGTCGAAAGCAGTAAAACTGACATACATTTTTAATAGTTTTTCAATAAAAATAAATTTTAAACCCCAATTCAAAGATTCTTAATCTAACAAAAAAATAGGGCCTAATTGGATTTCAATAAACCCTAGACCCCGAAAATTCTAGATCTGCCACTGCAGGTAGACCTCGCGCGGCGAAAGATGAAGCCACCGCGTCATAGTAACGTGAATGCATAGCGCCAGCTTGCTATTGGCTGTTTTGGAGATCCATGAGCGTCGATAGGTGGAATTTTAAACAATAAGGCGTTTACTAGCATATTATTGATGACGTGCCTGGCTTCTTCTCTCACCGCGGGCACTCTACCTACCTTGTTCTTGCAAATGTCGTTATCAAACACCCTATATATTAGCGCTATTAACTGCATCCAGAATTTTACGCGGTTGATTATCCCCAACCGGGAGCGACAATGTGTTCAAATTACTGCCAATCATTCATTGCATTCAAACCGAATTGAATCATATGTTACACATAATGCATGTCATCCGCCCCCCTCTTTCTGTTAACAGTTGTCCGTTTTTTGTTTCAACAATATTGACTGCCTGAATGTACGATGACACCATCAATAAATGGATCACGCACACGCTTCTCTGATCGTTAGATAGATAGATAGATAGATATATATTTAACAACATTTGGTACAGTTAGTACAATAGTTGCAATAGTTACGATATGGGTTTTATGAAATTCGTATCGTATCGTGTGTCGCGTCATTTGGCGAACCGAAATTTTCCGAACAATCGTACAAAGCGACGCACACAGGACTTAGTGTTCATTGCAGTTAATTTCCGGGCAGAAGAGGACGGCCGTTGTTTTTTGCGCACGTATATTATTCGTCGTATAACTCTTTACCGGACATAAGGTCCGGCGCCACCCGACAGGCGTAAGCTGTCTGGGGGCGTCGCCCCTCTTCACAGAGTCCCTCTAACTAACAAAACCACTTAACATTTCGTAATATTGCTATATGATCATCTTTGTAATCATTTCAAAATTAATTTAATGTTAACAATAGTATATTGTGCAACTAGTGGGAGAAAGAGGAGATTCCACTCGTGTGTTTTACCGCACGCGCTACGCACGTGTGGCAAAATCCACACTCGAGGAATCTCCTCTTTGGACCAATAGTCGCACACAATATTTTGTTCAACTACCGCAAGAAATATGTCATTTCGTGGCTCTGCTGAGCGTGGGCGAAATAATGGGTGACCTGATTGATTGACGAAACTATCAACACTTGCGTAAACGTTCCCCGTAATGAGCGTGGGTGAAATGCCATTTCGCCCACTCTCTACGTCTACAGTCAGAGAATTCATTATTTCGCCCACTCTCAGTAGAGCCACGAAATTACATATTCCTTGCGGATGTTAAACAAAATTATTTTTCTTATTACTTTTTCTATTTAACGGCCTATAACTGCCATTGTATAAATAATAAAGTTGGGCAGGAAATCCTATTTCTTTTTGTAAATAATTATATAAATTTATTTATTTATTTTTTGAGGAATAAATAAATTTGAAATTGAATATAGAGAAATTGAAGAAATAACTAGTTGAAATTGAAAAGAAATCTGCGTGACTGTCATGGGAACGGATGGGGCCACCGGGATACCAGGAAAATTCGCGATGGGCCGCATATCTATTTTTAGGGGCCGTCAGGATTTTGGAATTTGTTGGTGGACCGCCAAGTTAATTTTTTGCAAATACTTATATCATCGATATATAGTATGTAACTATTGTATAAATGTACTAGCGGTCCCGTCCGGCTTCGCCCGGGTGCTAAGAAAGCCCGGGTGCAATACACTACTCACTCGCTTCGCTCGTTCGCTTGAATATTATAAATACACTACTCACTCGCTTCGCTCGTTCCCTTGAATATTATAATTACATTACTCACTCGCTTCGCTCGTTCGTTTGAATTTTATTAATACACTACTCACTCGCTGCGCTCGTTCGCTTGAATATTATAAATACACTACTCACTCGCTTCGCTCGTTCGCCATATATGTATTTTTTAAAGCTTAATATAAAAATCGCGATTAAAAATCAGGGGTTAATCGTATAAGGGTGAAAATTTAGAGTTGTATGTATTTTTCAATGCTGAATCATGAAAAAATTAAAACAAAAAATTTTGTCAAAAAAATAAAAAAAAATTTTTTGGGGTGGACCACCCTTAACATTTAAGGGGATGAAAAATAGATGTTGTCCGATTCTCCACCCTACCCGATAAGCACACAAAATTTCATCAAAATCGGTCCAGTCGTTTCGGAGGAGTTCAATAACGTACACCGCGACACGAGAATTTTATATATAAGATATATCTAGATTTACGTAATTAGGTTAAGTATTAACGGTGTCATTAGAAATGCTAAGATATGCAAAATTAGAACATAATTAATAAAAAATTACTTAAAACTGTTCTATAGTTCGACAACGCAAGCTAAGCAGTTCTATTGATATATAATAGCAATAGAATTTGGTCATGAAGGAAGTAGGACGTGACTATGTCAGTGTACCTAACAATTGTAATTATAATTTATTACATACAACTATAATGAATAAATTAACAACTTTATTAATTTATTATTAAACTAAAAGAACCTTAAAAACCAAACCTTTACAGATATTTAACTGTACTGACGATTCGAAAAAATACATTTGATGATGAGAAGTTTCAATAGGAATATCTTGTTCGTTTGATCTCAACCGGATCTTTGAGAAATGTTATAAGGGTGTTCCTTATGCATACACATGCACAGAATGAGTGGGGCAGGAAGAGAAACTGTGAGCCCGAACCGGGGGTGGCGTTATCACGACCCTTTGGTTTTAATGGCGACCGCAACCGTCGCATTAAATACACTTGTTTTGAACAAAATAATGGAACTATATAAAATAAATTAACCCACTATAACTCTCCGTCCAGTGACCAGGGTCGGCACTAGGACCAAAACCCTTTCCCTTTGCTGCACCAACTAAACCTATGCATGTTCATCATAATGATTCTGCATCGTTCACAATCATGTTACGGCCAACGATAAAATTAAAGCCGTTAATCTCAAAAGTTCTGAACGAGTCGAGAGACAGAGATCTACATTATACAGACTAGCGACGACTACCTTTTACAATCTATAAGTGACTATAACAAGTGAAGTTTTTTATATATGTGTGATGTGAATTAACTGTCAAAAAATTTTAAAATACTGAAAATGAACTGAAAAGCAGCTATTTTAAAGAGGTATGAAGAACTAAAATGTTGGCTTGACTTCACCTATCAAGGTAGGCAGATAATATTTTAAAAAGCTCGGCGACTGTTACTTGTTATAGTGTAATAATTACATATTTGAATAAATACAACACAAGAAAATATACTATTTTTCTTTTTATTTTTACCACTCCGAATGGGGAGTTTTCTAAATAAAATAAGTGAGAATTGATTGGTTTCTTGTGCTGTGAGTAGATGTCAAAAAAGTAAAATTGGATGGAATCACTTTTTTGATTGGCCAACTTTACTTTTTTGACATCCACTCACAGCACAATCAATTAATTAATTATCCAATCAATTCTCACTTTTTTTTCGAAAACTGTTAATTCGTGGTTGGAACTCAGCCGCAACGCAAATTTCCATAGTTAGATCTAATCTTCACATTTTTTGTCGAGTTTTGGGAATATAGTAGAAATGTAGCTGAAGGGGGTCCACCGGAACCAGCAAAATTTTTAAAGTGGTCTATGAGAAAAAAAAGGTTGGGAACCTCTGCACTAGATGCACAATCTACTATTACATTACTTTAACTCTTATACAATCCGTTTGCGGTTTGATAATAGAATTGCTTGACATGACGTGACATCAAAGTTATTATGAAGCAGCCTTTATCCGCAAGACTTGCGTGTTGAATTGAAATAAACTGTTTGTGATAATAGACGCTCGTTTTCCTCCCATATTAAAAATAATTTCTTTTATTGTGTGCATATTTTAGTTGTTTGTGTTTTAATTATAAAAGTTAAATAGTTTTTTTCGCCTCGTGACTCCATTTCTTTATCTCCTATCGATTTTAGAACAAATATACGACGAGTATAGTTTAGAATGACTTTAGGCGAGCCTCGTTTACCGCACGGCACAATGTTTGGGTGTATTCAGTTTGAGCAGATGCGTGGAGGGAATTTCAGAGTGACTGTTAGCGCGCAACAGCGGATAAATAGAGAAACATGCGGTGGTACCTAATTTTCTTCTTTATGATAACTGCTAAGCATAATAACGTCATAGTAAATAATAAAATATAAAATGGGCCGTAAAAGTGACACTTCTTGTCGAGGACAGAGTGGTGCAACGGTTAGCGTAGCGGCCTTTGGATCACACTGTCGTGGGTTCGAATCCCACCTGCGCTCATGGATGTTTTGTGATGTTATTTAGTTTTAAATGAGTTGTTATTTGATGTAAACAAGACGCTAATGACCTAAGTTGTCGACGCGTCTATAATTTACAATAAATAAATTAAAGACACTTCTTGTCAAAATAAAATTTGAATTTTTATGCAGAAAAAAATATACCTAAGTACCTATCTAATATGCAAAATGTTCATTTGCTTTTAACACGAAATGTTACAATTACCACAAAACACCAAACCATAACAAACACTCTCGACGTACGTTTCGCCAACCAAGTTGGCATCATCAGGAGATGATTAAAACTAAATTTGCTTTTAAATTTATTATAAGTTGATAACATAACTTATTATTATTTTTTTTAATTATTTAATAATTACAAAATCATTTTTTGGGTGTAATTTAACTACATATTTGACATTAATGCTGTAATTTCGGTTTTGTGCATAGATTTGATACAGTGTGCTTAGCGAAATTGCTTTGCGAATCATGAAAAAGAAGGTTTATGATTTATATTGTTCACAGAATTTCACAAATCACACTTTTCACGCTGCTATTTTTAAATTCAGCGGAATCATTGAATGATTAAATTGTAACTTTAGCACCGCCGATTTACGCTATCACTCACCAGATGGCAGTTCACAAAACACACTTTTCACGTTGCTATTTTTGAATTCAACGGAATCATTGAATGATTACATTGTAACTTTAGTAACGCCGATTTGCGCTATCACTCACCAGATGGCAGTTCACAAAACACACTTTTCACGTTGCTATTTTTGAATTCAACGGAATCATTGAATGATTACATTGTAACTTTATCACCCCCGATTTACGCTATCACTCACCAGATGGCAGTTCACAAAACACACTTCTTACATTGCTATTTTTGAATTCAACAGAATCTTTGAATGATTAAATTGTAACTTTAGCACCGCCGATTTACGCTATCACTCACCAGATGGCAGTTCACAAAACACTCTTCTTACATTGCTATTTTTGAATTCAACAGAATCTTTGAATGATTAAATTGTAACTTTAGCACCGCCGATTTACGCTATCACTCACCAGATGGCAGTTCACAAAACACACTTTTCACGTTGCTATTTTGGAATTCAACGGAATCATTGAATGATTAAATTGTAACTTTAGCACCGCCGATTTACGCTATCACTCACCAGATGGCAGTTCACAAAACACACTTTTCACGTTGCTATTTTTGAATTCAACGGAATCATTGAATGATTACATTGTGACTAGCACCGCCGATTTGCGCTATCACTCACCAGATGGCAGTTCACAAAACACACTCTTCACGTTGCTATTTTTGAATTCAACGGAATCATTGAATGATTACATTGTAACTTTATCACCGCCGATTTACGCTATCACTCACCAGATGGCAGTTCACAAAACACACTTTTCACGTTGCTATTTTTGAATTCAACGGAATCATTGAATGATTACATTGTAACTTTAGTACCGCCGATTTGCGCTATCACTCACCAGATGGCAGTTCACAAAACACACTTTTCACGTTGCTATTTTTGAATTCAACGGAATCATTGAATGATTAAATTGTAACTTTAGCACCGCCGATTTACGCTATCACTCACTGGATGGCAGTTCACAAAACACACTTCTTTCATTGCTATTTTTGAATTCAACAGAATCTTTGAATGATTACATTGTAACTTTATCACCCCCGATTTATGCTATCACACACCAGGCGGCAGGACCGGTCGTGTTCACAGTGAATAGCGACTCAGTGTAATATCATACATAATTCAAACACTATAAAATTAGAGTAATGAATAATAATGTCTATACATGTATTATATACATTATAATGTATCACTTAAAGCAAAGTAGCGTATGTTAATGATTCTTAATAAAATGAAATTAATGACGCCGTTAATTACAATAATAATTCAGTTGTTCATTCATGAATAACACATCAATACAACCGCCATAATGACATATTTTACGCTAAATCTCGAAATAGCTATATACACCAAATTCCAAGTTTTTAAACAGACGCTTATGACCCTGGTTGTCGAGCGTTTATAATTCACAATTCATTCATTCATTCCAAGTGTTTAACTTCAACCGTTTAGTAGTTAGAGGTCTGTGACAGACAGATGGACGAACGGACAACAGAGTCTCACTTTAAAGATTTGCTAAATACTCGGCATGAGCTACTTTACCTTGCGGACGTAGACAAGTGACACGGGACCTTAATCAAACTTTCATGCGAAACAAGAGTTAATGAAAAATACATTTATTCTGTGCGTTGCTTTCAAATCAATATAATACAATATATATGGGTGCACCATTGACTATCCTGACTGCATTTTGATAGATGATACACTTTAACGACATTCTGTTTGTAAATTGAAAATATAGGTAATAATAATAATTAATCAATTTCAATTGGTAGGTGAATTTCTTCGAAGTAACATAGGATCAGAAATAAAGCGATTTTATTGTGTTGTATTCGCATTTTTTCTACTCATTTTTCGACGAGATTTATCGCCATTTTTGGAGTATTTAAATAGACAATATTTAGGGTTACGATTTTTTGTTATAATTTTAAATTTGGTTTCAGTTGATAATTAACAATAAAAAAATTTTAGTAAAAAAAACTTTTTAGAGACAAGCTTTTATTTAAATGCACTAAAAAGGAAGAAATAATTTTTAATAATTTAGGTTCATAATTAATAAAATCGTGGGTCGTGAACTCTATGATAGTTTATTAGTCACGACCCACGCTTTTATTAATTATGAACCTAAATTATTAAAAATTATTTTTTTCTTTTTAGTGCATTTAAATAAAAGCTTGTCTCTAAAAAGTTTTTTTACTAATGTTTTATTTTGTTCATTTTAGTCTTTCAAAATTTTACCCTCCTTTGACACCCGTAGGGGTTGAATTTCGAAAAATCCTTTCTTAGTGGATGCTTACGTCAGAAAAGGAACCAACTGTCCAAATTTCAAGTTTCTGGCTTTAGCGATCTGGTCTGGGCGTTGATTAGTCAGAAAAAACCTACATCCCCGTTTGAACCCCTTAGGGGATGAATTTATTTCTAAAAACGATTTATTCATGTATTCTCATCGGGAATATATATTTGTACAAAATTTCAAATCGATCGGATACCTGGAAGTCGTTCAAAATTGACTTGCAAGTTTTGACCTAAACAAACAAACACACAAACAAACTAACTAACATACATTGCAAGTTAATAATAATAATAGTAATAATATTAGTTTATTTTTATACTAGATAATACATAGTTACAAAAATAGTCAAAATATATATAAAATTTACAATAAATCTATGAAATTATATATAGGAATTTTTTTAACTTGATTTAAATAAAAGCTTGTAAAAAGAACTAATTGTTAATTATCAAGATTTGAACTAAACAAACTAACAAGTGAAGTTAATTATAAGCTTGTAATAACTTCTAAAAACAAGTAAATAAGCGGTACATGAGACCTACCCTATGAACGAAACCGGAAAATATTATAACAAAAAAATCAACAGATTGTTTACCAATACTTTTTTTTGTAATTTCGTTTGATACTATCTGTTATACAAAATGGAGTCAACGGTGAACATTAAATAAACGGACGGCCATCCAGATGACGGTTCATTAGTTTTGTATGCAGCAGGCTAGGTTATTTGTGCATCGGCGGATTGATTGGATTCGAACTGCGGACACTGCAGTTCAATCCAAAAGGTCTTTAATGTTGATTGATGTGTACCGCCACTTCACTTCACCATTCTATTTTCTGATCAACAATGGCTGCAAAAGTTCACAAGGAACGACCCTTCACTTCCACCACATATTGGCAGTAATAATAGCTTCGTTCGCGTTCATCGGCCGTCTTCAGGTTTCATTCAAAATAAAACTACCTTTTCTGGAATACTTAAGAATAAAAAAAGGGTGTGGGTCTCGGGACCCCCGACAGATGTGAAACATAAAAGAAAACGTTATTGAACTCGGTGGTATTCTCTATGTAGTAGTATATATTTTTTCAAAAGCAGCAACTAACTGTTATGCTGACGTAATCCTATATACTGCACTGTAACACCGCGTGTGTTACAGTGCACGCCTGAGTCAAGAGAGAGAGAGAGTGCCGCAGTGGTGGGGAGAACAGCAGCGAAGGAGCGGACCAAACATTTCATTGCATATTTCCCCTCACGCGGCTGTTCACAGCCCAACATAAGATGTTTCACATCAAAAATGGGTAGGTATATCTGTATCGCGGATGATGAGTGATTTGTGAAAACCGTTAAACACAAATAATTGTATTCGTTGTTATGGAAATGAATACATCCACTTTTATTAACCGACTTCAAAAAAATAGAGGTTATCAATTCGACATGTATACAGGGTGTCCCAAAAAGAATGGGACATAAAGTAACAGCTGATTCCTTACAAGAAAATATTGCGATAGACGTCAACTTGTCTATTCCGAAAGTTGATATTAAAAGAGATACAGGGTGTCAAAATTTAATTTTTATTTTTGATTTTCTTAAATAACTTTTAAAATAATTTAGGCATTTTAATGAAATTTGGTAAATGGAGATTTTTTGACATGAGAAATTCAAATCTGACCTTGGTATGGTTCTTACTTGTAGGGGGCGCCACTTACACACCTTTTCACTCATTCAAATAGTCATAACTTTTTTGTACGCACTCGTACTATTTTTTTAATTAAAAAATTGATTTTTCCGTCATTTTTACGTAAAAAAGGTATACTTTGCAAAAGTGGCTAGGAGTAACCTTTTTTCAAGATATTTGCACTTAAAGTTATCAATGCAATGTGGTTTTAAATGGCAAATTTTGAAAATGAACATGGGTGGCTTTGAAAACGCCGGCGCGGCGTTATCATGGTAATTTTGACAGTGTTATTTAAAAAATCAATGTTTCTTATTAAAATGCCGGGTCATAATGATTAAAATAAAAATTAAACTTTGACACCCTGTATCTCTTTTAATATCAACTTTCGGAATAGACATGTTGGGGTCTATCGCAATATTTTTTTGTAAGGAATCAGTTGTTACTTTATGTCCCATTCTTTTTGGGACACCCTGCATATATATTTTTTATGTTTGTCAGCCATAAATTACAAGCAGTATCAAAATAGAGAAACATGCCCTGACTTCTTCAATTTAGAGTTACTACGTGTTTTCTATTAAAGAATTAACCCGTCGCTCCCACCGCATATCGGTGATAATGTTTTTTACAATGCACTCGAATTTCTTCAAAGCTTTTCTCTAAACATTTTATTTCTTTTATTAAAATAGAAGAAAACATCGTAACAGTTGAGAAAACTATAGAAAATTAGTTTAATAAAAAAAGTTTCAATGAGTTTTGAAAATAGTTTCTGTTTAAGAGAATAGCTATTTTTATTTTGTTAATAAAAAGTTAGTATTTTTTTTCTTTTTGTGCAATATAGTAGCCTCTTGGTTCGGTGTTGGTTGAAAAATAAAATGTCGGAAACGTGGAAGTTTGAAGAGCTTTAATTCAAATATTGATCTCTGTCAACACGGGAAGATTCTGCAAAACTGCCAGGCCTTGCATCGAGAGCATCATTTTAATGAGTCTTATGATAGCTACTTATCGTTAGACGGCGCTAAGGGAATCCGGGAACAGGGCTGTGCATCACCAAGTTAGATTTTAATTATTTGATGAGGAAGGTTTCTTTGTAACTTAAAAGGATTAAAAAAATTATAATTTAAAAAAACTAAAAAACACGCTTTAATGAACTAAAAAGTAAAAAATAATTAATTTTATTGTAAAAAAGCGTGGGGTGGTATGAAAATATGATACAAAGCACCCCACGCTTTTTTACAATAAAATTAATTATTTTTTACTTTTTAGTTCATTAAAGCGTGTTTTTTAGTTTTTAAATTATAATTTATTTTTGCTTTTTAGTCCTGGAGATCCTGGTCAGGATAATGGGAAAAACTTATGGAATTATTGTATTGTCATCGGTCCTTGATAAATGTGCAAAGTTTCAGTTGAATCTGAAGTTTTTTGCTTTTTTTTTTAGTCCTGGAGATCCTGGTCAGGATAATGGGACAAACTTATTGAATTATTGTATTGTCGTCGGTCCTTGATAAGTCGACAAAGTTTAAACTAAATCTGACCGTTCAAAGTTGGTCAAAATCAAGTTCAAAGAAGTCGGTTACAAACTGACAAACAAGCAAGCAAGCAAGCACGCAAACATACAGGTGAAGCTAATATAAGCGTGTTAAAAACGATGCTACTGTTCAATATTTACATGTGTTTCGACATTGTACCCTGAAGATGGCATAAAACACTGCCGAAACGTTGGTATTAAATGTAAATATTAAACATATCAGTATCGTTTTAAGCCGCAAAGAAACCTTCCTCATCACATTTCAATAGTGTTGCCGTCTTGACAAGACAAGACAAGACTTTCAAAGTCTTTCCTTGTCTTGAAATATCAAGACTTCACTAAGTCTAAGTCTAGATTAAAAAACTCTTGTCTTGTCTAATATCAAGAATCTAGATTATTTTCAAGAGTTTAGATTAACCGAATGGTTTACTTTACCTACTACTACTTAGTTTATCCATAGACTCTTGAAAATTGTCTGGAGTTTTGGCAAGAGTCTTGATCTATATAAAGCAAGTCTTATCTTGTCTTGAAAATTTCTAGACAACACTTTTGCAAATATTGTCTTGAAAATCTAGACAAGACAAGACAAAAGTCTAGATCTAGACGGCAACACTACATTTCAAAAGAATAATGGTAGACATGTTTAGAAAAAAGAACTTTTATTGTTTATTATTTATTATGAATTTGTGAAGCATGTACTGGACAGCCCTGACCCGGTGTCGAGAATACACATACATCCCTCTGCCGGTATTTTATTAATTTCAGTATTATTTACAAAGGTTTTTTTTACAAACTTTTGCCTTCCCTATACCAGCTTGCCAACTTCTACTTTTGTTGATATAAAAAAAAAACGTATTGATATTTCAAATATTTACACAAATTTTATCTGCAAAATTAATTTTTTCATACAATTTTCATTCATTTACTTATGCATATTAAATATTATAATAATAAAACATTTCTTTTCGGATTTCATTTTGCCTTATAAAAAAAATTTATTCCACCTTATTTTCAGGTATCGTTTCATATATTGTCGACCCTCTATTATACGCACCTAGGACAGGGGTTGCGTATTATAATGAACGGATTAAATGAAACTCAAATGCATATAAATAGGGTTTGAGATTAGCCGAGCTCATAGAAATTATGCTATTTACATTTTATATAACGGTTCCATGGCTACTCAAATTGCAAACCCCCGTTTCTCATGTTCTAATTTGAAACCCTGTGAGTGTATAATCCTTTGGCATGAGCTTCGTCTAACTTAAATAATGCCGTTGGATTTTCTGTCCAGCAAAATTTTCATTTCATTGTTTTTAAGATAAATTATTCACTCCAAAGTCATGATTCGCCTGTGAGGTGATTTTGTGCCACTGATTTTTTTTTAAATTGCACCTGTTTTTAAAAATTCGAAAAGTTGATAGATTTAGTTAATTACCTGAATATTAATTAATTAATGTTTGGAAATTAAATTAGGATACATTTATTGAAATGCCAAAATTCATTAAATGGTCATGTGTACCTTTTGTATACACTGTTAGTTTAAAGCAAAATTTTGTCAAAATCAATCGGAAATTTTCGAAGATAGGCATTGATTATTTTATACTAAAGTTGAAAGAATCGTCGGTAGCGACCTCTAAAGATGAACTTAGATTTCCTTTAGCTCAAGATTATTTTTTCTGACCGGCACTTTCAGAAATTAAAAGATTACCATTTTTTTAATGACCCGATTTAATACCTACTTTAACTTTTAAGTAGTGATAAAAATATTTATATATAAATAAACTAGCGGACCCGGTCCGGCTTCGCTCGGATGCTTTCACTTGAATATTATAATTAGATTACTCACTCGCTTAGCTCGTTCGTTTGAATTTTATTAATACACTACTCACTCGCTTCGCTCGTTCGCTCGAATATTATAAATACACTACTCACTCGCTTCGCTCGTTCGCTTGAATATTTTAAATACACTACTCACTCGCTTCGCTCGTTCGCTTGGATATTATGATTACATTACTCACTCGCTTCGCTCGTTCGCCATATATGTATTTTTTAAAGCTAAATAAAGAAAAAATTCAAAAAAAATTTTTCTTAAAAAAAATAGATAAAAAATTCTAGATAGGGGCACCCTCATCACCTAGCGGTATGAAATATACTTTACGACCTATTCTCATACCTACCAAAAACACACAAAAAAATTCATGATAGTCGGTCAAGCCGTTTCGGAGGAGTATGAACACAAACGCCGTGACACGAGTTTTTTATATATATAGAGATTTAAATATTGTTAATGTACGAAATTGGGAACTTTTGCCCTTAAAATGTTAATGCCAAAAATTTCACACGGACCATCGAAAATAGTCCTTCGATCTACTAAAGGAGTTCCCAAACCGGGAACTTCTAGTTCCTCTCGACACAGAGCTTGCTCTAGTGAGAGGGAGTATCCTTTTTGTATATATTTTGTAATTAAATAACTTGTGCAATGGTAGGAAAAATAAATAAATAAAAATAAAATAAAATACATGTGACCTAGAGGTCACGTGTATAAAATTTGACGGGATCGACTGAATGTGGCTTAAAACGTTCATTTTAGCTCTGACACCTGTTCACGTAACACCACTCGGTAGTCCTGCATTAATGCCATGTAATTTATACAACCCACACCACCACGTAGGAAAGTTTTAATATTAAAATATTTCACAAATTAATTTAAAATTTTTAAAAGGAATATACGGCGCTTTAATAGACTTGATTATGTAAATTGTTGCGACAAACGTGTACACGCATCGCGTCACAGTCTAAGCGTCGCAGTGTACGCATCTAACATTGGACCGTGTGTTAGGACTGTGAGTTCGTCGATGTCGACCGCTGCAGTGTCACAGTCTGACGTCGTTCACATACGACATGTCTGAGTGCATACAATTAGAATATGACAGTTTATTTGTTATATAACTGCGAATACTCTAGCGCCTTTTCACATATACGATTACAGTATGTGTAATGGACACATATGTATCTATGCTTTTATACTGGGTGTCTCAATACAACAGACGAACGCGTTTTTGTAATCTTTAAAATTGTCAACATTAAAACGTATTTTTTTAATCTCCCCCCCCTTTGGCTTCAAGGATTTAATTCCATGTGCTAGACACAAATTGATAATTGTTAAATAAACAAGGAATAAAGGAACCAACACCTTTTCTCGTCACAGGTCTTTGCAGCGTTAGGAACCCAAGACAAACACAGGAGAATTTAATGCTCTTCAGCTTTTTTTTTCGTAGCTCTAGCCTCTAATAATTTTTACTTCCCACCTGTACTATGGTAGGGAAGTAATGGATTTAGTCCGAAAAAAATATTTCGAGATTTTAACAGATTTTCACGTTTCGAGACCCTATAAATCGTTTAAGATCATTTTCTGACTGATGTCTGTATATATGGATGTGTGTGTGTGTGTGTGTGTATGTGGTCAATTTTTCGCCTTCGATATCGTAAAAACGGAACAACATACAGCCATGCCGATTGTTCTATTGTGTTTATCAGCCTTTAACTTAGATCTGATTAGATTTTGAGTCAAATCGGTTTAGTGGATCCTGAGATATTAAAAAAAACGTTCTCAGTGTCACGTATTAACATACGAAATGTTATAATTACCACAAAACACCAAACCATAACAAACACTCTTGACGTACGTTTCGCTAACCAAGTTGGCATCATCAGGAGATGATTTAAACATGTGTTTTAATCATCTCCTGATGATGTGAACTCGGTTGGCGGAACGTACTTCGAGAGTGTTTGTTATGGTTTGGTGTTTTGTGGTAATTATAACATTTCGTATCTTTGCACCAAAGGTTTCACCACTTTTTACGTATTAACATAGGTAAAAAAAAATATAAATGAATTTTAGATGTTATAATATGAAAAAAATGTAAATATTTTTTTTCTCTAAAATGTATAGTTTTCGAGAAAAAAAATATTTTACTAAAAAAAGAAAATTGTACGTAAATCAAGGTAACCATGATTTTTGCTATATTACTACATCAGTAGATCACCAAACAAAAAAGAGGGCCATGCTTTTTTTCAAAGAATAAAAAAGAGTGTTTATTTTTTGCAAATATTTACTAGGTGGGAAGTATAGTACTGGACATCAGTCGAATTTTTTTTTGTTGCATCAATCCATTAATGGTACTTGTGGTGATTTGAACGACATACTATGATGTCCGCGCGAATGGAGTATAGCGAAAGGGTGGCCAGTAGTGCAGTCGTTATGCGTTTAAAGCAACCGGCTGCTAGAATTAAAACGCTTGCGGTTCGTCGCTTTAATTAAATCCTCCCATATCATGTAAACCACACTGTTAAAATCCCGCATAGCATATATTGGCCTTGTTTCGTCAATTTCACCATTTCTACTCACCGTTCACTCACGTTTACTCATTTCTACTCAGTACTCACATATGTATAACATGTGACTCGATATTCTTCAAGGAACGAAATATTCTTGACATACAATCTACAATGGGGTTGGCCCGCTACACTGTATTGAAAGTGGCTGTTTTTTTACGGATATCATTGTACTCTAGATGTATTATCAAAATCCATTTTTGAAGCGTTTGTTAGTGTATTTGCCATATGGCACATAGAGTGCCCGCGGTGAGAGATGAAGCCAGGCACGTCATCAATAATATGCTAGTGAACGCCTGCTTGCCCACAGACAGTGCCGTAAAACTGCACATTGCACGTTAGGTACAATTTTGGCAAACCGCTCATGGATCTCCAAAACAGCCAATAGCAAGCTAGAAGGCGGGCGCAATGCATTCACGTTACTATGACGCGGTGGCTTCATCTTTCGCCGGGCGAGGTCTACACTATTAGCGTCGGTCGAATGGCGGGACCTAGGGGTCGGACCAACATTTCTCGACATTTCATACCCTCCTGAATAATTTGGCACCATTTTTGGAAATGTTTATATAAATATTTATATATGTACGGGCTATAACTTTCGAAAGAGACAATTGATTGTGACGAAATTTGGTAGGCACGTTGGAATCTATCATCGCACGAAGCCTATTTAAAATGGGCCCAATCAGACCATTTTAAGGGTGGTTTTTAGAGGTTGAAAAATGTTTTTGGGCCCAAAAATTATCAGAATTGTTTCAAAAATTAAATTTAACCCTTAAGTGAAGATTAAAATGTGCCGCTAAAATTTTAATAAATACGGCCCGACAGGTCCGGACTTACAAATTTTATGAAAACACTAGTTTGTGGATAGTGATTTACTTACTGAAGGGTGTATTTAATTTGGTAGAGAGGTTGCATTGATAATAATAATGAAATTAAGAAGAAGAAAAAATTATTTCAAGGGATGTATTAAGGGGTTAAGTTTTTTATTTAGTCCAAAAACAAACTAAGTTTACGTATTAAAGCCACAAAGCCTGTATTTTCAAATACATATTGTCGGCAGGGTTTGGCACTGCGATTCGAGTTATTATTTTTATTATTTGTTTAATAATTAAATTAACTAGACTTCCGCAATCTAAACAGTAAACATCAATTGTAGAACTGTTATATGGAGATAAGAAAATGGAATGGAGAGTTGAACAGGGCGCAAAATGTCTACGTCTTAAATTTAAAAGTTTTAAGCTGTGCATGCACTTAGTGGAAGATTGCTTAAAACAGACGCTTTTCCAATATGTCGGTGAGAAAAGTGTAGAAAAGTATAAAAACACATCGCTATCCACGTATAGGTATATGGAAGCCATAACAGTCTGAAGTGTATCTCGGTATTATGTGTTGGGTTTTAGTGATGCCGGCTGAAAGCACCCACCTACCTACGTGTGTTTGATTCTTTATTTGTATCGCGACTTCTTAAAACTAAATGCTGTATCTACAGTGAAACATTCCGACCGAAAAATAATTTTTTTTTTTGAAGTGAAAACTTCCTTAAGGTACGTGCAGTACGCAGCTGGGATTCTAGATGGTAGCATGTATGGTAGATGGTGGCTGAAATTATAAGCGCTTATAGGCTTGCACAACGAAGCTTTGATACAAGCTTAAATCGCGTTTGAAATGTCAGACAGCGAAGACGAATATTTGTGTTCTTCTGCTACAAAGTGGTATATTTTAAATACAAATTTGGGTAGGAGCTATCATGCCCACCCTTTTAATAGAAAACGATCTAAACATGGCGAATTTCATCATTTATACCAAGAATTAAAATTTTACCCAACCCGTTTTTTTGAATATTTACGTATGGAACCTAACACTTTTAAATACGTCTTAGAAAAAACTCAAAACAAATTAAATAAAAACTGGCAAAATTTCACTTATTAAACTAGTCACGTCTATTGCGAAACTTGTAACGGCCATTTGACAGTTGTCAAACGTTGATTGTAGTAGTCAGCGCGCTGAAAGAATGGTGAGATACATTCTTGAATCTATCAGCTCTTGTAACAGCGCTTATACCTGCTACACTCACTGCTTCGTTGTGTACGCTCGCATATATACCAATGCATTAATTTAAGCAAGCCCTGCTATGATCTACGCTACCATCTAGAATCCCAGCTCCGTACTGCACGTACCTTTAGGCGCGTTGGGCACTCTTTGCCTGGGTACTGAAATAACGTGAATAGCGTTCACAACCCGACCGTAAGAATTCGCAACCTGGTTGACATACTTAAATCATAAAAATGGGCGATATATATTGTTGTACCAATAGCTGAGTTAGCAGCGTGTTTGCGTTGTATGCATATGGACCTGGATTCTGCATCTCATTGTTACAATGGTGGAAGTGGCGGGTATTATCTTGCGCTACTATAAAGTCAATACTTCTTTAGTGAAACCCTTGAAATTACTATAGAAATAACATGTATCTTCTTTCACAGCACATCACATCGATGTTTCACTGTACTTCGGCAACACAATCAAAACTACTATCGCTAAAACTGCATTCTATTGTAATAATGGTGGAAGTAACGGGTGTCTTAGAACGTAAGTTTCACTGTACGAAACTTGCGAGTGCCATTCCTTGTTAGTGTCACACGTGCGCACTCTCTTTTCTTTTAAAACAAAACTTTTGATTTTTCATATGTTAGTAGACTTGCCGAATACGCGTTTAACTTTTCTTTCTTTTTTTAACTGAATTTTATCAACTCTTCAGACATGAATTCGTGTTAAATTTTGATTATCGAGTTTATTTTTTTGTGGTATATTTAAATTTGGCTTAGTGAAACGTCAACTATATTACACCGAGAGCTATTTTTTGGTGTTATTTTTTCAAGGCCTTATTTTTGTGAAGATGTTGAGGGAGGCATATTAAAGTGCCCTGAGTAAGGGATTTTGCTAGATAGATGGGAGGGATGCAGACCGCCCCCAAGATGTAGCAAAAAAATGGTTACAATTATTATTGCTTCAAGATTGAAATTGTTTGTATAGCTTTTCGGTGACCCAATAATGCCATTATAATATTTACAGATCGATTGGTCAGTATTAAATGGGTGGCAGATCACCCTAAACGTGTCATGTACCCAACGAAATTTATATTATTAATTCAAGATTTTTAACATGTCGTTACGGCGACTCTTTTAAGCATATATTTTAATTTGCAGAACAAAATGTCGGTATTTTTTGTTACATTTTTTCTTACATTTTTTGTTACATTATAAGGGCCGTCTGCATCCCTCCCATACCGCTATCTAGCAAAATTCCTTACTCAGGACACTTTAATCTGCCTCCTTCAACATCTTCACAAAAATAAGGCCTTGAATAAATAACACCAAAAAATTGTCACTAGCTCTCGGTCTACTATATGCGTATTGGTAGATATATAGTTCATATCGGTGCTGGGTTGCAGAAAACATTGTTTAAAAATTTGATTTGACATTAACCTTAGATTGTAATAATATAATTACAGTTTTTCCTTGTCATGCAGTGGAACATTAGATTGTACTCACACAAAAACAAACGATTAATTTTCATAGAAAAAAAAACCTCCTTCAAAAAACCACTAAAAAGAGGAAAATAATGAAATTTTGAGGTCTGTGCCAATTTAATAAAATATGAAATCGATTAAAAAGTATAGTATAGTGATTAATATCTTCTTTTTAACCAACTTCATATTTTATTAAATTGGCACAGACCTCAAAATTTCATTATTTTCCTCTTTTTAGTGGTTTTTTGAAGGAGGTTTTTTTTTGTTAAAAAGTTATTTATTTTTTACTTTTTAGTGTCAAAAAGTGACATTTACCTTAAAAGAATCACACGCCGTTACTCACTTTTATTAAACCGACTTTCTTACGTTGTCTGATATGTTAACAAGTAACATTTTGATGAAATTTCTATGGGACCAATCTGAAAGTATATCCTTTAAAATAAAAAAAAATTTCAAAATCGGTATATAAATGATTGAGTTATGAGGTAACTTTTTGAAGTCGGTTAAAAAGGTCGCTTTTCAAGCTTAATTTTGATCAATATGCTTAGAAAAATGTTGTTTCGAAGTAGAATAATTGTACAAACACTTTGTTAAGTTGTTAATAACTTTACTGGGCAGTAATGTGTTTGTTCCCTTTTTGGGTTTACTGTGCTTTGCCCCTCTGTTGAGGGCGGGGCACTATTTGTAAACCGTATTATGCATAATGTCTCCGTGGATGGGATGCATGGCACATATCATCTATAACACATTAAATGATGCATTTGAATGACTGCATGATGCGATTTAATACATAAATTATAGAGAGGGACACATACATGAAGAGCCATCAAACGGACACCGCAGCTTATATAATATGCATACAGGATGGTCATTACTACCGGTTGGAGACCACTTCTATTATGACGTAACCAACAAGCAATAATAATTAGTAAGGAACGGAACTATTACGTTTTGGTAACAATTTTTATGACGTAACCAACAAGCAATAATATAATTAGTAATTAACGGAACTGTTACGTTTTGGTAACAATTTTGCTGTTTAAGGGTTAAGGTTACCAAAAAGAAGCAGTATTCCCAATTTCATACGTCTAGGTGGAATGGTTTCCAAAATACGAATGTCCAAATATCGCAATTTTTAACACTCACTGACTGCTGACTGACTCATAGATCATCAAAAATCTAGAGTACTTCCAATAGAGCTGGAGCTTTGAAATTTGAAACGTAGATAGTGTTAAAGGTGATAATAACAAGAAAAAATCGAAAATAAATGAAAATCTAACATGGCGGACTAAAAATCTAACATGGTGGATTCTGACACGAAATAAAATCTAGGGTACTTCTAATCGAGCTAGAGCATTGAAATTTGGAACACAGATAATGTTTAAGGTGATAATTACGAGAAAAAATTGAAAATAAATGAAAATTCAACATGGCGGACAAAAAATCTAACATGGCGGATTCTGACACGAATTAAAATCTAGGGTACTTCTAATCGAGCTAGAGCATTGAAATTTGGAACATAGATAGCGTTTAAGGTGATAATTACGAGCAAAATAAGAAATAAAAAAAACCAACATGGTGGATTCTGACAAGAAATAGCGAGTTCTGCTTTGTTTGGAAAGTTACGGAGTACAGGCAGTCGGTGTACGGTGTATGTACACTGTACAGTCGGTATGAGATAGTGGGATTATTTACTACTATATAACTGAACAAAAAGTTATGAAATCCCACCAAAAACATTCATGTAAAAAAACAGGCCAAGTTCTCGTCAGGACTGTGTTATTATGCAAAAAAAAAATAACTGAAATATAGAAATTATGCCATGTTCCTTCCCTACAAATTATTAGTAGTAAATTGATAAATTTCCAGATCAAACTTGGCAAGCTTTCAAGGGTCTTAGTATTGCTCAAATTCTTCAATGAAAACTTGCCAAGTTTGATCTGGAAATTTATCAATTTACTGCTAATAACGTGTAGGCAAGGAACTTGGCATAATTTCGACATTTCAGTTATTTTTTTTGCATAATAACACAGTCTTGATGAGAACTTGGCCTGTTTTTGGTGGGTTAACTTTACCTATTACATAATATGATCGGTCAAAGTGGTCACAGACGACAGCTGCGACAGAACATCGTTTGTCAACAACTATTGATGCTAATTGATACTGATAATAAACCCAGTAGACTGTTTCATTTGTCTACATGTCCGTCTGTTTGTTTGTTTGTCTACAAATCTCAATGCTGTATCACCAAGGGAACCTCCGTATACTCTAGTTAAATATAGACGCTATCAAAAGAGAGATTTATTAATTAAATAAATAATTTTAGACGATAACAAGATTATTTATTCATTTCAGTTATTTTAATAGGGTCAGCACATATAATTAATCGATTGTTAGAATTGACTTTTCGTTGTTGCGTTCATTATTATTGTGTTTTTAATTATTGTAAAAAGAGAGATTTATTAATTAAATAAATAATTTTAGACGATAACAAGATTATTTGTTCATTTCAGTTATTTTAATAGGGTCAGCACATATAATTGACATTAATTAATCGATTGTTAGAATTGACTTTTCGTTGTTGCGTTCATTATTATTGTGTTTTTAATTATTGTAAATAAATATTTATTCCGTCAACTCAGAAAACAGTTTTGTAACAATATGCTTACAATTTGTATATAACAATATTTGTATTTTTGTTTAACTGTCCAAAACAAATGATATTTCCCCTTTAAAAGTTTTCACGTGTTTGAACAGAGACGTCGCCCTATAGGACTTTGAATGAGATACTCCCCCGCCATTTTTTGACACGTGGCACACGAACAGACCGGCTCCATCACAGCGTCTGTCCGTGTGTCTGTCTGTATTCAAATAGGAATTTAATATTTGATCACAAAAAAACTACCCGCGTCGTCGCGCACAATTTGGGTGTTGAAATGAGTTTAAACAAGCCGTGAGATGGGCCGTTTATTAAGACTAAAGTGCGACCCTCGAGGTTCACAGGACGAACTTCCCAGTTAAATATTCAATAATAATAATTAAATTAGATATTACACAGAAAAGTAATCATTTTAATTATTAAAACATAATTATTATTTATTTTTAACAATAATTAAAAAAAAAAAACGGCTGAACCGATTTTTATAAAATTTATGTCGAATCAAAATGACGTTAACACGCCTCGATTGACACCCTTACGAAGTCGATATAATTTTTTATTCGCGAGATAATGTGTAAAATCTACTTTTTTGGAGTCTATTTGGTTAAGAAAAATGAACGGCTGAACCGATTTTGAAAAAATTTGTTTCAGATCATATTTACGTTAATACGCGTCGATTGGCATCCTAACGTAGTCGATATCATTTTTCATTCTCGAGATTTCGTCTTAGAAAGAAATGGACACATACGTACTTACGTACAATTTTTTTCGAAAATAGGATTTTTCTACTTTAAATTAATTATAAAGACTGTTCGTAAAGGAATTTTGCAAAAAAAAATTTCAGGGTTTGAGAGAACGCGAAGAAAGTAAAAAAAATGCGTTATACGATATGTTAATGCATACTCATACGTTTTCCGCGCTCTTTCAACTCCTGTAATTTTTTTTTACAAAATTCCTTTACGAATCGTCAAAGTTGATACGCCAAGTTATTTGATTCATCTCATCTTTTGCATATTTTTTTTATTTTTCGAAATATGCAACCAGTCTAGCACGTTTATGTTTCCAGCTGCATAATTTCTAATCATTTATTTGAAAATAAATTATATTCAAATTATGTAAGTAACCAACGATTGCATAATCTTTCGTGACTGAAATTATTGTAATGTTAACATTTTTAAAAAATAATGTTAGTTGAGTTTTTTAAATACATGTATAAGACGTTCTAAAAATAAATCTTTTTACGTTGTTAATATGTGATGAGTGTAAATTTATTTTTATAAAAAATACTTTAAAACGTGGCCGCAGTTAAATCTTGAATGAAAAATAAATTAGTTTTGTGTTCTAATTTTTTTATAATTAATTAAAATAGTAAATTCGCAGGTATGTGGACAGTAAATAATAAAACAGACAATTTTTTTAAAAGCACGACATTTCGTTTATTGATTTAAACTTTTTCAAGGACTTTTGTTAATAAAATTAAGAAAAATCGCAGGATAGTGGACAAAATATTTGATTTATTAAATGTACAACGTTTCGTCTATAGATTTAGACTTTTTCAAGTACATACATTTAATAAATCAAATATTTTGTCCACTATCCTGCGATTTTTCTTAATTTTATTATAATCACGATGGACACGATTTCTAATATAAACTTTTATTAATATTTACTGTCCACATACCTACGAATTTACTATTTTAATTATATAAATATGGACACGACATCTGCTAAATTTAATAATTAATATTTTTTATATCTCAGTTTATTGAAGTGAAGTTCGTAGGATGGAGTGAAGTGTTTAAAAAAAGTTTATATATATTTGATCAAAATGTGCTTAGAATTGGCTGCAGCACCTGAAGTTGCCAGCGGTGAGCATGTTTTATTATTAAGATTTCTTTCTTTCCTTCAGTACCTCGGTAAATATAGGCCAGCGCGAAGAAAAAAAACCTGTCACTTTATTTGTTCACTTCGTATAGGCGTTAAACTGGCCCAAAATAACAATACTAACACATAACTTGGATTGCAATCCTTGCAAAATGGCTGTGCCAATTTATGTCGAATAATTCACTAGATAATTTTTTAAGGCCACTCACTGACAGATTTATTTGAAAATATATTTTATTTTATTTTTAACCAACTTCAAAAAAGGAGGATGTTCTCAGTTAGATATATTTTTTAACCGACTTCAAAAAAAGGAGGTGGTTCTCAATTCGGTTGTATTTTTTTTTTTTTTGAATGTATGTTTGATTACTCAGAAATGGCTGCACCGATTTGAAAAATATTGACTCCGTTGTGTTCAGGAAGATGTCGGATTGGTCCCATATAGTTTTTTTTAAAAGCGGTGCAGCAGTTTTTTTTCTACTAAAAACATAATTTAATATTACC
Source organism: Mongoloraphidia duomilia (assembly GCA_039654895.1). Lineage (NCBI taxonomy): Eukaryota > Metazoa > Arthropoda > Insecta > Raphidioptera > Raphidiidae > Mongoloraphidia > Mongoloraphidia duomilia. Next base: position 2,565,363 of record CM077526.1, read on the forward strand.
TATGTATGTTACATCATATCTCCCGCATTTGTGAACCTATTCTGATGATTTTTATTTTATTTAATAGGGCATACCTTCAGGGTGCTACCACAAAAATTTTACTTAAATCAGTAGTTTTTGAAGTTTAGTATTCAAATTTCATGAAATAAGTCGGTTAATAACATGCAAACTACGAATTGCAAAGCCACTAAAATGAAAAAAATAAAAAACTTTCTATAAAAAAAATCTTATTTAAATAAAAGCGACTAAAAAGACGAAAATAATACAATTTTTTAAGGTTGGTGTCAATTTAAATAAAGGTTCTTAATAGTAATATCCCATTATTATGTCGACAATGAATACGAAGCTTTGTAGGTATATTTTATTTATTTATTTATTTGTTTTCCTTCTTTTGTTGTTATATGTATTTTTTTAAGTAGTCTAAATCCAACCCTAGAACTGGCAATAGCCACGTTAGGTTGGAAAATTCTAACTCAAAAAACTTCGCATTGGAAGTTATTGTAATGGGTCCGAAAATCGAAATCAAAATGTATAACAAATTTTTATGTTTCAAGGTCACTACATTATTTTCACACTATTTTTAGAAAGATGTCTGTGTGTATGTGTGTGTGTACGTATGTGTCCATTTCTTTCTAAGACGAAATCTCGAGAATGGAAAATGATATCGACTACGTTAGGGTGCCAATCGACGCGTATTAACGCAAATATGATCTGAAAGAATTTTTTTCAAAATCGGTTCAGCCGTTCTTTTTTCTTAACCAAATAGACTCCAAAAAAGTAAATTTTACACAATATCTCGCGAATAAAAAATTATATCGACATCGTAAGGGTGTCAATCGAGGCGTGTTAACGTCATTTTGATCCGACATAAATTTTATAAAAATCGGTTTTGTAATATCTAATTTAATTATTATTATTAAATATTTATCAAACTGGGAAGTTCGTCGTGTGGACCTCAAGGGTCGAACTTAAGTCCTAATAAACGACCCACCTCACGGCTTGTTAATATTTAATTTGAAAATGAAAAATCTTTTTTTGTAGAATAAATCTATCTTATCTTATTATTTAAAAGGGTATTTAAACAACCCCAGCTATTTTAAAATGAATATTTTTTTCTTAATATGTTTTGAAAACAATCTTGTTATTTTATATGTCGCAAACTTCTCGGAAAAAGTTGTCGGATATTCTTCAAAGCTTGCACATGTAATCAAAGCGAACCGTGTGCGTTGAAAAGAGATGAACATGACAGAACGGTCTAGAACGAGAGAGAGAGAGAGAGAGAGAGAGAAAGAGAAAGGATACGCGGTGGGTGTGACAGTACTCATGCGATGGTATGACAACTCGAGTCCTATTGAAATGTCACTCTACAGTGGCACATCATTTTATACCATCCGTCCCCTGGGGATGACAGTGTGATTCCGTATTACAGTGGGATTCTGCTTTTATGGGGACATTGATCCTTCGTATAACGTATTAGAAATGGAACTAAATGTAGAGGAAAATGTGGACAAGTGGTTACATTTTAATTATTTTTTTTTACTTAATAACACACTCCTGACGAGAACTTGGCCTGTTTTTTTTACATGTATGTTTTTGGTGGGATTTCATAACTTTTTGTTCAGTTATATAGTAGTAAATAATCCCACTATCCCATGCCATCCCACTAGTATATACACCGACTGTACATCGTACACTTACTGTCTGTACTCCGTAACTTTCCAAACAAAACAGAACTCACTATTTCTTGTCAGAATTCGCCATGTTGAATTTTTATTTATTTTTTATTTTGCTCGTAATTATCACCTTAAACACTATCTATGTTCCAATGTTCAAAGCTCCAGCTTGATTGGAAGTACCCTAAATTTTTGTTTCCTATCGGAAACCGTCATTTTGCATTTTTATTGATTTTTCTTATAATTATCACCTTAAACACTGTCTATGTTCCAAATTTCAATGCTCTATCTCGATTGGAAGTACCCTAGATTTTATTTCGTGTCATAATCCGCCATGTTGGATTTTTAAACCGCCATGTTGGATGTTCATTAATTTTCGATTTTTCTCGTAATTATTACATTAAACATTATCTATGTTCCAAATTTCAAAGCTCTAGTTCGATTGGAAGTACCCCAGATTTTTGACGATCTATGAGTCAGTCAGTGAGTGAGCCAAAAATTGCGATTTTTGACATCCGTATCTTAAAAACAATTCCACCTAGACGTATGAAATTTGGAATACTGCTTCTTTTGGGTAACTTTAACCCCTCTGAAAAATTTCAATTCTGTAACGCAACTAATCTCAGAGATAGAGGTGGGTCGAAAAAGGCTCGAAATGGTTCCTGCAAATATTGCACAGTGCGCGCTTCGTTTACATACGTACAAAGCGGTTTTTTCTGTTTTCAACACTCTTTTTCTGAGTTTTTTTTACATACCGTCAACTGGGGTAACATTGACCCACTTTTTCATGTTTTTGTACTATTTGAGCACAATTACGTGAAAACTGCATTCAAAAATTGTTTACAATAATTTTTTTATAATTCGGCATAGATAGAGGAACATTTACATACGCAATTTAAATGGTTTTACCTACTTTATCTATTAAAAAAAAATTTTTATTTTAATGGGCCAAAGTTACCTGCACTTGGGGTAACTTTGTCTCATGTGTTTAAACTCTATGATACACATGCAATTCATGGCTTAGGTTAATGTTAGACTGAACAGCAATTATTTACTGTATAATCTAATATAAAATCTGCATTGTTGTAATATTGTTGGTGGAGATAAATGAGCAAAAATGTCAAAGGAATGAAAAGGTTCAACTTTTATTAATTTTTCAGACAAATACATATGAATTAACACGATTTTTTTACAAACTTAATAAAGAGACAGTATTCCTGGAGTAATTAAATATCATTTTCAAGTTCAGAAACTACAAACTGGTTTCGCTTCGACATTAATTTAGGTGGATTAATTTTAGCTAAGACGTCCTCCCAGTCATAGATAATAGCGTCTTTTCTTTCTGGCCACCGCCAAAACTTCAAACCTTTCTTCATGCCGCTGACCACTGGTCCTTCTTGAGAAATGCTATCAATTTGCCTAGGATATTTTTTTCCATCAAATAGGACAATAACAAAATCATCAACTACATATTCCTCCGCTCTTAACTTTCGTAAGTTTTTTATGTAATATTCGAACTAATTCGGACTGAGAGGTTAATATGGCGTTTTAGAAATGATTTTGTCCACTCATATCCCGGGATATTTTCTTTAAATAGAGGCACGGTTGCACCTTTTTTGTCTAAAAAACTTTTAACTGCCATACGAAAATCAGACTCAACCACTGGAAATCCAAAGTCAGATAATTTTATTAGGTGCTGTTCAAAGGCAGATTCTTCGGCATCTGTAAATATCAGAGAGCGACCAACTTTTTTGTCATGTTTCCCGTTGAGCTTATTTTTAATAGTAGATCTAGGAATATTGAATCTAATTGCTGCATCACGTTGAGACAACTGACCAGATCTAATAAGTTGCAAACAATCTTCTAATTTCTCAGTAGAATAATTTGCATAAGCTCTCACACCAAGACGTTTCTTTGGATTTCGAGGCATCGTATTCTGAGAAAAGACAATAGAAATAGAAATAATTTTAGTTATTTTCAGTTTGAAAATATAAAGACATCACAATTTTTTTTCTGGGGTAACTTTGACCCGGGTCAAAGTTAGCTGAAATCCTGGAACAAAGTTACCCCAAAACGAAAACAAGTAACCAGGACAATTAAAAACAAAGAAATTTAATTTTGGCGCTCAGATCCTCTTTCTATATTGATGTAAAAATAATAAATTACACTTACCAAAATTCTGTAGTAATCCTTTACTAACACACAAATAAAAGTTTGCAATTTACAATTGTTGTCTATTCACAAGCGCATATCTTGAAAATCATCTAAAGCGGGGGTGAACGCATAAAAAATCACAGTAACGGTCGAATAATGAAGTTAGTGCTGCTACCTACCGTTTGACACCGGAATCGTTGAATTTGGTTTATTTTTTTAGCATTTATACAACAACCAATCTTTTTTTTGTAAGTGGGCCAAAGTTCCCTTCAAAGGGCCAATGTTACCCCAGTTGACGGTACCTAAATGATATAAACGCACCTCCATAAAATTATGACGTCATGCTTTAGTAGAGTAAAAACGTCTTTTAGCGGTCTCGGCTTACATAAATATTTCAAAAATTGAAAAATTTTTCGTTAGAGAGCAGCCAATTATATAATTGTTTCGAAACATATTGGAAAAAATCATTTTACCAACCAGTGGTCACAGTCAGGATTCTAACCCGAACCTTTCCACTTTCGCGGCGGAATATGTAATTGGCTGCTCTCCAACGAAAAATTTTTCAATTGCATTTCAGCCGTACAAAACTATTATTTATCTTATTTCAAAAATTATTTTTGAACTTATTTGAAATCAGAATGAAGTAATTTAGGTGTCATTTTGTTCAAAATTTAGTATCTTCAGATTACATCAAGGCACTATTTGCTAATTTTTAAGTTCCTGATAAGAATTTAGCAAATAAATATTGTTATTCTTTTGCCTTGTATCTCATTCTACAGCAAGATGTTTAAAAAAAATTCATACTAAATTTTATTTTCATTTCATAATAATTTCTAATTATTATATAACATCTTTTTTTGTGGAGAAATTCTTTTCAGTTAAAATAAAAATTATGATTATCTTGTGAACTATCAAACGACTATTACTTATTTGCCATAAACTATAATTAAAATCCTGTTGGAAAATCGGCCAACACTACAGTGAATGGTTCAGTGTGTTCGATCATCGTTTGGCGCTAAACAGGATGCAGTGTAGGAAGCAGAGCGTGCGAGTGACGTCACTCGTCATAAACCATCCATTGTTTATCGTCTGTTGACTGGCCGTGTGCGCTTGTTGATAATAATTTGATGGGAAAATTGCATTAAGGATTTAATTATTCCATCATTGGGAAATCACAAATCCGCAATATTCAATAATGTACAAATTTCATTTAAATATTATTACGCTGATTTTTTTTTTGAAGTCTAACTTCTTGTATTAGTTCGGGTCGTTTAACGTTTACGTTAAATATTTAACGCAAATTGTGTAACTAACTATGGCAACGAAACACTAAGTCATAAAACATCATAATATAATTCTGGAAATGTCAATAAGGGTACTTGACTAAAATTTTTTTTTTGTGTTATATTAGTAGAGCAGTAAATTCTGAACAAAATGACACCTAAATCACTTCATTCTGATTTCAAATTAGCTCAAAATTAATTTTTGAAATATATATGTTAGCCCCGCCCGCTAAACATTGTTTTTGCTCTAGGAACCTATGACGTCATATTTTTATGATTGTACGTTTATATGTACTAACTCGATGCTAATTTTATCAGAAACAGACTGTTGAAAAATACCGTTTTGTACCTATGTGAACATGATGTAAACAATTTAAGCTCCGTTGCTATGGATACATTCACAATTGACAACATTTGACGTCACACGGTGTTTGAAGTCACGTGACACATAGATTAAAAATCATGATTTTATTTAAACATGTTTACGAATCTTAATTAATAAAAATAAAAATCTCTCTCAGCTTCCGCGCGCTCGGGCACGGGAAGAGAGAGAGAGAGAGTATACATACGAACGTACTGTAAAGCAAAAGTATATGTATACACGTGTAGGTATGTAATATAGATACTTCGCTGTGTATTTAGTTGCGTTTGTTACAGTGCAGTATATAGGATTACGTCAGCATAACAGTTAGTTGCTGCTTTTGAAAAAATATATACTACTACATAGAGAATACCACCGAGTTCAATAACGTTTTCTTTGATGTTTCACATCTGTCGGGGGTCCCGAGGCCCACACCCTTTTTTTTACTTCTGTAGTGTGTATAATAATATAAGCTACCTAAGTAACCTAAACTTTACCGTGTATTTTCTGAGTATTGCATAAGAAGTTACACTTCCTCCGAATGTTGCGACATACACCAATTTTTTTGTGTAAACATTTAACAACAATACGAATATTCTTTGGATACACGTGCTATGACAATCTGACAGTGATTTGCGAAATATTAAAAAAATATGAAAAATAAAAAAAAGATATTTGTAGGTACCTACATGTTTTTAATTGACGTTGGCGGCAATTTTAAAAATGTAATCACAATAAAATAACCAGGAGATGGGCAAGTGAGGCGACAATGAAAGTGTTTAATATATAATTGATAACACAACGGTTATGTGTTGTGTAATTGTGTGCAGGGCAGGATTGTTATCAGTGGCGCTCATTTTAAAAGATTTTTTTGTTTCATGTCTCTATCTTAAAAATTACCGACTCAAAAATCAAATTATTTCAATAATCGAAATGATTCTAATAATCGAATGTTATATTCGAATTATATCAAACGATACTTTCGAATTTTGAGTGCTGCATTTCATATAGGAAATAGGCGGATCTAAGACTAGTTCACTAGCCACTGTAGTTATGGGCAAAATCGCGATTCTTAGGTTATGAATGATTCTAATAATCGGATGTTTCTTTCGAATTATATCAAACGATACTTTTGAATTATGAGTGCTGCATTTCATATAGGTATTAGGCGGACCAAAGACTAGTTCACTAACCACTGTAGTTATGGGTAAAATTGCGATTCTTAGGTTATTAATGATTCTAATAATCGGATGTTTCATTCGAATTATATCAAACGATTCTTTCGAATTATGAGTGCTGTATTTCATATAGGAAATAGACGGACCTGACTAGTTAATCACTAACCAGTATTCAGTAACCATTCGCTGTTGCGTCGATGTCAAACAGTAGAGCGAGTGCAGTGTAGATAATACGTTTCATTGCAATTTCCAATCATAACAACCGCTTATCTCTATGTTTCCGATTATTATAATTCAAATTGTATACAATTCAGATTATAAATCATTCAAGTTATTATTCGAATTATTTCAATAATCGAATGTCACCGATTACTTAAAAAATCGAATTATCGATTATTTTTATTTCGAATTATCGCATCACTAGAAATTTGAGGCGGCCAGCGTTGTCAACGTATGCAACCTAGCTTGAGTTAAACAATTTACCACATCGCCTTTGAGAATGTCTACCGCAGTTGTAGACGAAACGTCAGGTAGAAATACCACCGGACCACGGCCTACAAGTCCGGAAACCATGAAGACTTAGAATTTTAGAATTGTCGTTGGCAACAATGGTTGTAAATGCACCCCTGTGATTGTAACATACGGCGCATGTGCAGGTGATGATCATTTAAACACGAGTACGTTGTTATGTAATATTGTGGAACCGCAACACTTTTATTGTTAATGTAAACTCTGTTTGATATGCACCTTAATGTTTGCAATAACAATATGTATTAATGCAGTGCGCAACTCACCTAACAGACCGTAACCCTCAGAGGTCCTCCCTTAAATCCCTTACTCACCCGGCTCTTGCATACTTGTAAACATAACCACTGGAATAACTATTCAAATTACTTAATTATCTAACTAAAAATTATCCTTGAATTAGCTGATGTCTGCATTCTACTTTATAGGAACAAAAATAAAAAACTTTTTAACAAAAAAAAACTACTTCAAAAAGCCACTAAAAAGAGGAAAATAATGAAATTTTAAGGTCTGCGCCAATTTAATAAAATATGAAGTCGGTTAAAATGAAGATATTAATCACTATAGGTGGGTACTATACTTTTTAACCGACTTCATATTTTATTAAATTGACGCAGACCTCAAAATATCATTGTTTAGTGGCTTTTTGAAGGAGGTTTTTTTTTTGTTAAAAAGTTTTTTATTTTAGTTCCTATAAAGTAGAATGCAGACATCAGCTGATTCAAGGATAATTTTTTTTAACTGTCAAAATAGGCATTAAAATCATAGCACCCGGGCGAAGCCGGATCGGGCAGCTAGTACTCTATATTATAGCCGCGCTTAAAAAATAAATAAAAAATATTGCTCTTGAATCTGCAATTGAATCATTTCATCGTGTGTGTGTGTATGTGTGTGTGTGCATATAAATATTATAGGCAGTATAATCATATCTCTGCGTTTGTGTGTACAGAAAACCAAAACAGCAAATGAAAGTATGCCGAGGTACGAAGCTGTATATAAAGTAGGTCAGAACAACATTAGGAAGGGTTGGTGTATGTTGTCTATACACGCGGTGGTGGTAGCAGAGCGCGATGGTGGTGCTATGTAACGCATAGTCTACTACTCTCTCACTGTGCCGCGTGCATGATATTGTTCCGTTGGTTTATAAAATCCAGCACAAAACAGCGCTTCGTTATCGCTAGAGTCGGGCATGATGCGCTTATTAATTTCGACGGCGGTATACAGAGGGGTAAATGTTGCCTGATGAAAAAAACTGATGAAAAAATGTAATGAAAAGACGTGACGGCGAGTTTTTAGTGTATTTGCCATAATATGGCACATACACTATTGGCGTCGATCGGATGGCGGGACCTAGGGGTCGGACCAAAATTTCTCGACATTTCATAGCCTCCTGAACAATTTGGCACCATTTTTGAAAATGTTTATATATATATGTATGTATATATTTATATATATATATATATATATATATATATTTATTTATTTATATATATATTTATATATATATATATATATGTGTGTACACGATAACTCTCGACAGACTTAATCGATTGAAACGAAATTTGGTACACATATTGGGACCCATCACCGCAAGAAGCCTATTTAAAATGGGCCCGATCGGACCATTTTCAGGGTTGTATTTAGGGGTTCCAAAAAGTTTTTGGGCCCAAAAATACCGAAAAATTTGTCAGAATCGTTTCAAAATTGAAATTTAACTCTTTAGTAAAGATTAAAACGTGCTGCTAAAATTTTAATAAAATCGGCCCGACAGGACCGGACTTTCAAATTTTATGAAAACACTAGTTTGTTGATACGGATTTACTTATGGAAGGGTGTATTTAATGTGGTACAGAGGTTGCATTGATAATAATATTGAAATTAAGAAAAAAATATTATTTTAAGGGATGTATTAAGGGGTTAAATTTTTTATTTTGTCCAAAAACAAACTTAAGTTCACGTATTAAAGCCACAAGGCCTGTATTAGCAAATACACTATATTGTCGGCAGGGTTTGGCACTGCGACCCGAGTTTTTTTGTTTATAATTCCCTCAATTATAAAGTCAGATCGGTTCAAAAGTGGAGAAATTTTTACATAAATTTGCATAAAAGCATATATTCTCTTAGGACATTTAAAAGTAAAATAAAACAGTTCTTGAAGCAAGACCAAGACCAAGACTATCGTTAGACTAGCAAGACCAAGACCAAGACCGAATGAACAAGAACAAGACCAATACCAAGACCGAATATGCAAGACCAAGACGAAATACGCAAGACTAAACTAAAAATTCTTACTTCAGAAATAATGAGCAAAATGATCAAGACCAAGACTTGATACGCAAGACCAAGACCAAGACTAAATAAGCAATACCAAGACCAAGACCAAGGCCAAGACCTAGACCAAGACCAGACATATTTGAACAAGACCAAGACCAAGACCGAATGAACAAGACCAAGACCAAGACCAAGACCGAATATGCAAGACCAAGACCAAATACGCAAGACTAAACTAAAAATTCTTACTTCAGAAATAATGAGCAAAATGAGCAAGACCAAGACTTGATACGCAAGACCAAGACCAAGACTAAATAACCAAGACCAAGACTAAGACCAAGGCCAAGACCTAGACCAAGACCAGACATATTTGAACAAGACCAAGACCAAGACCGAATGAACAAGACCAATACCAAGACCGAATATGTAAGACCAAGACCAAATACACAAGACTAAACTAAAAATTCTTACTTCAGAAATAATGAGCAAAATGAGCAAGACCAAGAATTGATACGCAAGACCAAGACCAAGACCAAGGCCAAGACCTAGACCAAGACCAGACATATTTGAACAAGACCAAGACCAAGACCGAATGAACAAGACCAATACCAAGACCGAATATGTAAGACCAAGACCAAATACACAAGACTAAACTAAAAATTCTTACTTCAGAAATAATGAGCAAAATGAGCAAGACCAAGACTTGATACGCAAGACCAAGACCAAGTCTAAATAAGCAAGACCAAGACCAAGATCAAGACCAGACATATTTGAACAAGACCAAGACCAAGACCGAATGAACAAGAACAAGACCGATTATGCAAGACCAAGACCAAATACACAAGACTAAACTAAAAATTCTTACTTCAGAAATAATGAGCAAAATGAGCAAGACCAAGACTTGATACGCAAGACCAAGACTAAATAAGCAATACCAAGACCAAGATCAAGACCAGACATATTTGAACAAGACCAAGACCAAGACCGAATGAACAAGAACAAGACCGATTATGCAAGACCAAGACCAAATACACAAGACTAAACTAAAAATTCTTACTTCAGAAATAATGAACAAAATGAGCAAGACCAAGACTTGATACGCAAGACCAAGACCAAGTCTAAATAAGCAAGACCAAGACCAAGACCAGACATATTTTAGCAAGATCAAGACTGAATCAGCAAGACCAAGACCAAGACTGTCCAAGTCTTGGTCTTGGTCTTGCTTTGCTCATCACTACTCTGCCATCTACACGGACCAGTCGAACACAGTTCTTAGTGAAAGTTCACACTAGTGCGGCCTAGTGTAATAAAGTGTAACCAGCTGAAAACGCTATTATTTTCGAAACCCACAGTTTTATATTACGGTGTAGTTGTAAGTAGAGAAAGTCACATCTGTTTTATATATACATACAGTTACACACAGAGTATAGTGGAATAACGGCAAGGTAGACTGTAGTAGAGTATGTGGCGGGTGTGTATACAGGATGATTTGTTATGTAAACGTGTCTAGAGAACGTCTCACGGCATAGAATTATAGCATTTTTAGTTATGTGTTACATGTACGGTAGATTCAAAAGTTCGTTTTCTACTTTACAAACTCCAATGCATATTTAATTAACCTAAAATTTTTGTCTTGTTGCTGTCAAGACAACAACAAGACAAGACTTTCAAAGTCTTGTCTTGTCTTGTCTAGACAACAACAAGACAAGACTTTCAAAGTCTTGTCTTGTCTTGTCTAGACAACAACAAGACAAGACTTTCAAAGTCTTATCTTGTCTTGAAATATCAAGACAAGACTTCACTTAAATCTTGTCTTAAAATATCAAGACTTCACTAAGTCTAAGTCTAGATTAAAAAACTCTTGTCTTGTCTAATCTCAAGACTCTAGATTAATTTCAAGAGTCTAGATTAACCGAGTGGTTTACTTTACCTACTACTACTTAGTTTATCTAGACTCTTGAAAATTGTCTAGTGTTTTGGCAAGAGTCTTGCTCTAGATAAAGCAAGTCTTGTCTTGTCTTGAAAATCTATATAACTATATAAAAGCGTGGGTCGTGAACTCTATGATAGTTTTATTAGTCACGGCCAACGCTTTTATAATTATGAACCTAAATTATTAAAAATTATTTTTTCCTTTTTAGTGCATTTAAATAAAAGCTTGTCTCTAAAAAGTTTTTTTTACTAATATTTATTTTGTTCATTTTAGTCTTTCAAAATTTTATCCCTCTTTGAAACCCGTAGGGGTTGAATTTCGAAAAATCCTTTCTTAGTAGATGCTTATGTCAGAATAGGAACCAACTGTCCAAATTTCAAGTTTCTAGCTTCAGCGATTTAGCCTCGGCGTTGATTAGTCAAAAAAACCCTACATCCCCGTTCGAACCTCTTAGGGGTTGAATTTATTTCTAAAAACGATTTATTCATGTATTGTCATACGGAATACATATGTGCACAAAATTTCAAATCGATCAGATACGTGGAAGCCGTTCAAAATTGACTTGCAAAATTTGACCTAAGCAAACAAACACACAAACAAACTAACATACATTGAAAGTTAAATAAAAGCTTGTAAAAAGTCGCTAAATCGCTCGTTTTAACATACTGTTACATCTCGTCAGTAATAAACCTTATTACGATACTAGAAATACAATCTACTATAAACTTGCAATGATGAAATCCCCTCTCGCCATCTGACCGACGCGTCAATAATGTATGGGCTTGAGAATAGCCGAGCGTGTAGCAATGCTGTTGTTTACATGGCGTTGCTATGGTGCCTCTATTACAAGTTCCCAGGTTCTTGCCCGAGAGTTGGTAAAAGTGTCAATTGGATTTTCAATTTATTGTTAAAAAAAAATAATAAATTGAAAATATGAATTGGTGCTTTAGCTGTTGGTGGTCTTTAAAACACAATTTCTCAATAATATGTCCATAATAAGATATAAGTACTAATAACTATAGCTACCTGGCGAAGAATAGAAAATGATTTTATAATGCGACCGCACCCTATAGATTGTGGACTGGCGTATGAGAGATGACGCAGGCACTACTACACAAGGTTGACAGTTTCAAGTGGCTTAGTTTGAATAAGATGTGTACCATTGTCGCCACACGCGGATCTGTCAAAAACGATATTCTTATCCCCCGTCACGTCACCTCCACCACCGTCGCATCATCACAGTCGCCGTCGCGCTGAGTGAATACCGTCTAACGGCGTCACTGCACAATCATAACCCGCAGTTAACTCAAACTCTGCAATCTGATTATTACGTAAATAAACGTTTTAATTTTATCCGTTTGTTCACGGCCGGCATTGTTCCAAGTCTTTATGGTTTCCGGGCTTGTAGGCTGTGGTCCGGTGGTATTTCTACTTGACGTTTCGTCTACAACTGCGGTAGACATTCTCAAAAGCGATGTGGCAGCGGTCGAAGTGTCCTCCTTGGCGGCTCACAGGTCAGTGTGTCAGTGACTGGTGTCCTCCCTTCTTTTATGCCTAGTACCAGTGTGTTCTCTGTTCGGCCGTAGTCCGTCTCTCTGTAATTGGTCAGCTGCGCAGTGTGTGGTGGTGGAGGTGAGTTCTCTACTCGGTCGTATTCCGTCCTTGTACGATTGGTCATTGGTTTTGTATGTCGACCGCTGCCACATCGCCCTTGAGAATGTCTACCGCAGTTGTAGACGAAACGTCAGGTAGAAATACCACCGGACCACGGCCTACAAGCCCGGAAACCATGAAGACTTGGAAGAAAAGTTGGTTTTTTTTTAATAAAACTCAAACAGCTAATGTCTGTCGACGTTGCGAACGAAAAATATATATTTTTATACATTTTATGATGAATGTCAACTTGAAGACAATCATTCATTCGAGCTAATATACAGTCTGTCTGTTACTATTGTACTGTTCTGGTAGTCCACTTACAAACATCTGGGTCTAGCATCGTCTAACGGTTAGCGTAGCTGCCTTTGGATGACACTGTCGGTTCGAATCCCGCCTCCGCTCATGGATGTTTTGTGATGTCATTTAGTTTTAAGAGAATCGTTATTTAATGTATTTAAGATGCTAATGCCTTGTCGACGCGTCTATAATCTACAATAAATAAATAAATCTAGCATCGTCAGTTTATTAATAGGTGTTAGTTATTAATAGGTATTAGTCTGAAACAGACGCTAATGACCTGAGTTATCGAGCGTCTATAATTTACAATTCATTAATTCAGTCTGAAACAATCCATATAAAAAAATTCAAGATCATCTGCGATCAAATTCCTCGGACACGTCAACTTTTAACGCGCCTCTTTTTTGATAGTCTTATTTTTTACACCCACCCTTTTCTGGAATAACGCTCTTGTCTTTTTTAAATTTTATTTAAATTCGCATGGTTGACGAAGACAAATAAGTTTCACTCCAATCGTGGTTAAGCACATACCCTTTTTAGGGTTTCGTTACCTCCGAACGGAACCCTATTACTAAGCGTCCGATGGTCGTCCGTCCCAAGGCTCTATCTGACAAACGGTAAGAGGTAGCTAGTTGAATTTTTCACAGATTGTGTGTTGTTGTGGCTTGACTCCTGGTAAATAATAATTATTAAATATACCTATTCAATTAATTTTGATAAATTAATGTTTTTTATTCTGAGTCTCGGATCGCAAAATTTTTGTTTTTTTTTCATCAAATTTTCTGTTAATATCTTTTTTTTACTTTAAATAATTAATTTAATTAAATTTGATACGAAAAAATGTTGAAACATAAAACGAACAAAAAAACGTTTAAAAACAAGCTTAAATAAATAAATCTGTTAATTTTTTTTTTTTTTATTATAACAAGAAAAAACAAAAATGTGCTTCAACCCTAAGGTTATTAGCACTGTACAATTGGTAAGTGAATTATAATATGGTAATTATTGACAGTAATAGCAGGTAAGTACAAATAAATAATTGATTTTATGTTGGTATTAGAGTTTCTGTAGTAGACGGGATGTTTCAAGAAATATTAATAATTTTGTTATGTTTTTTTCAGAGTTATTCAAGATGTTCTTAAGATCTGGTGCTAGGTCTGCTGCAATCCTGTAGGGGTCGTATAGAGGACAGTCTACTAGCAAATGTTGGACGTCCTCTCGGGTATCGCAGATGGCACATTTCGACGGTTCTTCTTTTTTAAATAGGTAAGAGTTGTTAACAGCGTATGTCCTATTCGTAATCGGGTAATTATCACTTCTTGTCTCCTGGTTAATAGGTGAGATCTGTTAATTGTTCACCCCTACCTAACTCCTTATTTTTTATTATTGTACGGAATCCTCGATGCGCGAGTTTGACTCGCACTTGGCCGGTTTTTTTTAATTTAGAAACAGAAATAGAAAAACAGTTACCTATATACAAAAAAAACCAATAAACTTACATATTTTGCTAATTAATTAATTGTAGATTATAGACGCGTCGATAACTCAGGTCATTAGCGTCTTCAACACAACAAATAATACATTTGTGTATTAGAATCCGCCAGCTGGCATACACAAACCGACTGGTACGAGCTCGGGTCCCTGCAGAGAGCGCTAATTCCCAAAGAACATTGGAATGCAATTTGCGATAGCTATCACATTCCAATGTCCCTGGGACATATTTTGCCGTATGAAATTGAAAGAGGTTGCTTTTGTACATCATTAAATTAAAATGGCTGTCAGCTCGTCAATAATTTATATTCATCCTGTGTATAAATGTTTTTCATGAAACGTAAGTTAAAAGTAGGATAACTGGTGGATAGTTGAACCTTGACTATATATTTATACAGAGCAAAGGGCCTTATCTACCTCGCGCTTCTCATATATCTAAGCTTACATATCAAGTTTACAAACTGCTGTTTGACATGCAACAATGAAGTCCGGCCCTGGAATGCGCTTATCTGAACCCGCATTAAAACGGAAACTAGAATAATTGTCACCGCTTCAACACTGCGTAAATATTTCAATTCGTCTTTTTAACCGACTTCAAAGAAGGAGGAGGTTCTCAATTTGATGCGTTTTTTTATGTATTTCTCCTGCATTTGTGAACCGATTTTAATCTGCATTTGGGAACCGATTTTAATAATTATTGTCAAACAAGGTGAAAAATTCTTCCGGGATGATGAGCCGTGGTTAACTGGAGTTTTTCCAGTTGACCACGGCTCATCATCCCGGAAGAATTTTTCACCTTGTTTGACAATGGAAACCGGACGTGAAAGTCTACACAATTTTATTAAAAATTATTGTTTTATTTAATAGAGCATACCTGCGGGGTGGTCTCATATAAATTTTACTTAAATCGGTTCAGTAGTTCGACTGATTTATTTTTATGAATGATATGTATGTATGTCACCTCATATCTCCTGCATTTGTGAACCGATTTGGATGTTAATTCTTTTATTTAATAGGGCATGCCTGCTGGTTGGTTCCACATAAATTTTACTAAAATCGCTTCAGTGGTTTTCTTTTTTTAGTTTAGTAATTTAGTAATCAAATATCAAGACAAAAGTTGGTTAATAACGTGCACATACTTATTGTAAAGCTACTAAAAAGAAAAAAATAAAAAACTTAAAAAAAACTACTTCAATAAAGCCACTAAAAAGAGGAAAAATAAAATTTTGAGGTTGGCGCTAATTTAGGTAATAAAAATTAAATTTATTAAAAGTTTTTATAGGTAACGTCCAAATTTTATTATTTTCCTCTTTTTAGTGGCTTTTCTTTGAAGGAGGTTCTATTTTTTTTTGTTTATGCGTTTTCAAATAAAACGAAATTTGACAGTCGTTTTATAACTTCCTTTAATAAAGTCACTAAAAAGAGGAAAAATAAAATTTTGAGGTTAGCGCTAATTTAGGTAATAAAAATTAAATTTATTAAAAGTTTTAATAGGTAACCTCAAAATTATATTATTTTCCTCTTTTTAGTGGCTTTTTTTTGAAGGAGGTTCTATTTTTTTTTTTGTTTATGCGTTTTCAAATAAAACGAAATTTGGCAGTCGTTTTATAAACGAAAGAAAAATAATGTAAGAGGAAAAACTATTTTAATACATTCAATTTGTCGCAGAAAGAAAATATATCCGGAAAACAAGCATTTATGTGACTGGGAAAGCGAAAAGGGTCTCATAATTCGAAGGGAAGAGAATAGCGATGGTTTTTTTCTTCTTCTCTCGAAGCTAAATGTGAAGTTTGCCTTCCTCAATAAATATTATGGAGACTTCTATTGAATATATCCGATTCGTTAGATAAAACCTGTGTACAGGGCTGTCGGAAGGGGACTACGAACTCGGTGTTTAATAAGAAGTGTAGACCGGCATTCTAGAGAACGCGAGAACGTACTAGACTGGACTACGCGACCTATATAAGCGAAGTACGAGTGAATCAGGCAATTGATCAGTCGACGGTGTCACGCAATCAGTAATCAGTGAATGGTGAGTCGTGCCATCAAGCGGATCGGCGATATAAATATTAGTCAATCAACGGTCGAATCAGTCAGTACAGTGATATAAATAGTGGAGTGGATGTAAATAAATAGTACTGAAGTAACTGAGTAAATGACCGACATAAATAAACGTTAGAAATAAATCTGATATAAATACAGTGACATAAATACTTATATATAGTTAAGTGTTATTTAAGTGGCTCGTTTAGTTCAATAATTACCGTTTAAGTTTTTTTATTGTTAAAATTGACTTTTCGTTGTCGCATTTATTGTTATTGTATTTTTAATTATTGTAAATAAATACTTATTCCGTCAACGCAGAAAACAGTTTTGTAACAATATTTATATGCTTCAATAATTTTCTTCGTTGAACTTCTTCTTTTGCATGATTTATTTAATCTCTCGCAAGTTCGTTCTTTCTTCAGACGGTTCTGTCTACGTTCTCGCTTCCACCATTTCGTAGTACACTGCGATTCCTATAATCGGTACCAGGACTCCATTAGCGTCCGCGAGACGAGTCGACGCGACGGATCGGCGGTTGGACCAGGTGAGCAAGTAACACATATACGCATATATAGTGCAGGCGGAGGCCGCATTCCGACGCGGCGTCACGATCGATGGCATTCATCAAATAACTGGCTGACATTCTGCGGACGCCCAACTATGCTAGGAATGTGCAAAGCGACTGAACGTGGGGAGACGACGACGGCCCCATGAAGTGGGACACTCACAGCCGCCTCACTTGCATCGCCGCGTTGTCTTGCACACTGAAACAATGGAACGGACACCGTGACCTCGACACTAAAATTATCCAATCATTTTTTTGCCATACCCACTCTAAAATAACTGCTTTACATGCATGTCAAGTGATTTCTAACGGACCGGTGTGCGGAACCGTAACTTTTCCATAGTGATTTATGTTTATTTGTCCTGATCTGCTCGCTATTACCTACTGACAGCTTCTCTCGGCCTACTATAGAAGTGAAGCTGGCGACACAAAATGAACTATCGAAAATGTTGAAAATACTGAAGTGAAAAGCACACTATAAGAAATAAGAAGGCCGATTACATAGATTATCGATGGTCCATTTGTGGCCAGCGATTAATCTGGTAATAGGCACACAAAGAGACAATGGCGTCGCAAACAGGTATCGCCTGCATATCGCGTAGATTCCATAAAAACACATTGCGCATGCGTGGTTACTAATTTTACATTAACTTCTTTGTATTCATCCATTTTATATATGTAACTATACATTTTATTTTGCAATTTTTACACACTTTATTGGAATATTAGACAAATTATGTTTTTTTAATTTATTTTATGTAAAAATCACAAATTTGTTTAACTTTAAAGTAAAAGTCCAAGTTTTTATGAAGTTTTCTGTGTAAAAATAAATAAAAATGTAAAATCACTTAGAAAATCGAGCGAATTCTATCTTAACTTTCAAAGTATTTTTACATCCATTTTTTACAGTGCAGCTACTTTGTAGTGGATATGGCAAAAAATACCATAGATATCTCGTGCGCAATGATATTATGACTCGTGTTACTGTTAAAACTTCATTTCGCTCGTTTTAACATACTGTCACTACTCGTAAAGAATTTACCTCATTACGCAACTAGATATTCAATCTATTATTGCCGATCCAACTCCACAAGTGGGGAATTGTACCTACTACTAATTTAGGTCAAAATTCACTTTTGAAAATTTTACAATATTTTTTTGATTTTGAGGTCCCCCGAGTCCAAAAGAAAATTTTGGGAAAAAGTCTGTTCATCTGTTAGTAATTGTGTTTCAAAGACCACCAACAACTAAGGTTATTTGGGCCTAGCACCAATTCATATTTTCAATTCATTATTATTTTTTTAATAATAAATTGAAAATCCAATTGACACTTTTATACCAGCTCTCGGGTTAGAACCCGGGAATTGGAAACTTGTAATAAAGAAACCATAGCAACAACATTGCTACACGCTCGGCCATTCTCAAGCCCTCGTCTGTTAGTATGTGAACACTCGATACAGGTCAATGTGGGCAGTATGGTCTATAGTGGTTAGCGTGCTTAGTGCCACAACCTCTGGACTGGACTGCTGTGGGTTCGAATCCCACCTGCGCTCGTGGATGTTTTGTGATGTTATTTAGTTTTAAGATAGTTGTTATTTAGTGTAGTTGAAAGACGCTAATGACCTGAGATGTCGACGCGTCTATAATCTACAATAAATAAATAAAGATACAGGTCAATACAGTGTTGGCAACGTGGAAATGATGTTGTAAGGTGTGTGTGGTGCCGTACAGTTGGTACCGCTCTCCAACTGAATGGAAGTTTCTCCTCACAGCGCTTCATCGCCGACATACAATGCAGGTGTATTATTTAGAAATTGCTGTCTGCATTTACCGACTGTTCCTGGTCACAAAATGGCCGTCTGTAATTTATTATTATTACAAAACGATTCTATTGTCGTTTCTATCGGACTGCCTTCTGTCGGAAAAGGGTTCAAAATATCTTCAGTTTGTTGTTCAAAATCTTCTACGTAAGGGATTTTTTTTAGAAAAATACTTGAGTAATATATTTAATATTGAAGCTATGAGTTTACACATTGCTCGATGATAGTAATTTAAATTTTTTTATTATTGAAAAAAAGTGTATTGACGCGAAGTCATTAGCGTAATATTAAAAATTAAATTACTGCCCCCAGTTTTTAAGTTCTCGTATTATTAGTTTTTATAGGGTAAATGAATCGATTGTTGACCACTTATTTTTATATCTATTATTCATAGAAGGTATTGATATTATTTAAGGATCAAAAAAACACGTATGATTCACAGTAGTACATTTTAATAAAAGCTTGTCTCTAAAAAGTTTCTTTTATTTATTTAAGTTTCGTTTATTTTGTTCATTTTAGTCTCTCAAAATTTTACCCCCTTTTGATCCCTCTCGGGGCTGAATTTCGAGAAATCCCTTCTTAGTGGATACTTACGTCCGAAAAGGAATTTACTGTCCAAATTTCAAGTTTCTAGCTTCAGCGATTTGGCCTAGACGTTGATTAGTCAAAAAAACCCTACACCCGCGTTTAAACCCCTTAGGGGTTGAATTTAATTCTAAAAACGATTTATTCGTGTATTGTCATTGGAAATATATATGTGTACAAAATTTCAAATCGATCGGAAGTCGTTCAAAATTGACATGCAAGATTTGACCTCAAAAACAAACACACAAACGACATACAAACATTACAAGCTTGTAAAAATGTAATTGTCATTGCCGGGACTCGAACCTCTCTTTCTACAGTGCCCGAAATTAGTAATCATTTCTCTTAGATAATCTAGATAAACGAGAATTTTGATATTTTCTAATTTCTCTTCGGATCGATAAAATCGTTAAAATACGAAACTGGAGGGTTATGTTTTAGAATATCTAGCATCAAAAATGTAAAGAAGTTATGTGGTGACCCGTGACCCACCACTATTTCTTCAAGCTTTAAAAACTTGAGATAACAAAAACTAAATTTGTTTTTATAACTCAAGCTCATCATAACAGAAATAAGAATACATCGACGGTGCACACAACACAATACAACGTCTGACGTCATACAATTTCGGGCGACGCGGTTGCACCGGACGCTAGACTGTCTGCTATGGACGTGGTAGAGGTGACGGGTCCAGCCGACGGCGCCAGTGATTGTTAAACCGAAGTGATGTATGGCACAGGTTGTGACCTATTGGACACGCCGATTCACTGTATAATATTCTCGTTGACCATTGACCGTTATCACCACTGCAGCTCGTCAACCATTTTTTTCGCGCGAAAAAAATACTACTTGCAGACGTGTTCAAATTATTATACTAAAAGACTTACATCTATAATTTATAATATACTAGCGCCCGGTCCGGCTTCGCCCGGGGGTTATGAATTTATGATTTATTAATATATTACTGTTACGGATCGCCCTGTATAGAAACGTCAGGTAGAGAGATCGTGAAGCGGTGTCTGCTGCGAAGATACGAGTACCTGCCGGAATGTTCTGGAGAGCGCAAAAACGTACTGGGCTGGGCAGCGCAGGTATTTAAACGAGTGAGTGAAGCGAACAGTCAGTTAGTTTACGGTGACTCACGCAAGTAATCAGTTCAACGGAGATTAGGCAGTCATTAGTGACTCGTGCAATCAAATGCGTCTGATATAAATATTAGGCAGTCATTAGTGACTCGTGCAATCAAGTGCGTCTGATATAAATATTAGGCAGTCATTAGTGACTCGTGCAATCAAGTGCGTCTGATATAAATATTAGGCAGCCATTAGTGACTCGTGCAAGCAAGTGCGTCTGATATAAATATTAGGCAGTCATTAGTGACTCCTGCAATCAAGTGCGTCTGATATAAATATTAGGCAGTCATTAGTGACTCGTGCAATCAAGTGCGTCTGATATAAATATTAGGCAGCCATTAGTGACTCGTGCAAGCAAGTGCGTCTGATATAAATATTAGGCAGTCATTAGTGACTCGTGCAACCAAGTGCGTCTGATATAAATATTAGGCAGTCATTAGTGACTCGTGCAATCAAGTGCGTCTGATATCAATATTAGGCAGTCATTAGTGACTTGTGCAAGCAAGTGCGTCTGATATAAATATTAGGCAGTCATTAGTGACTCCTGCAATCAAGTGCGTCTGATATAAATATTAGGCAGTCAATGGTGACTCGTGCCGTCAAGTGGATATAAATATTAATCAGTCAGTACAGTGATATAAATAGTGGAGTGGATATAAATAAATAATACTGAAGTAACTGAGTAAATGACTGACATAAATAAACGTTAGAAATAAATCTGAAATAGTTGGGCCATCTGTTGAACATCGACAATCAATGCACTTACTAATGCAGATTAATATCGTTTGATCAAAATGGCTTCAAACTGCTGTTACATTTTCAAAAGTTTCTTTGCAAATTTTTTCTCTCTTTTTAACTTTAAACATAAATCTCTAGTAAACTATTCCAACTATTGTACTGTTGTCTTGAGTTAAAAATTAATATCTCAGATGATACATATAGTAACCAACTTATAAGATTGCATGTATCTATTGTGACGAGAAAAGATCAAAATGTCAACATAGTTTGCAAGCAATTCATAGTGGAGACACTTCTCTACTGAGGGCAGCATAACTTAGTGGATAGCGTACTTGGTACCAGCCTCTAGACTAGACTGTAGTGGGTTCGAATCCCGCCTGCGCTCATGGATATTTTGTAATAAATTAATAAGATTTATACGGCTGAATTGCAATTAAAAATGTTTCGTTGGAAAGCAGCCAATTATATAATTGATTCGAAACATATTGGAAAAAATCATTTTACCAACCATAGTCACAGTCAGGATTCTAACCTGAACCTTTCCACTTTCGCGGCGAAATGAGCTTACAGTACTCAACCGTGACATGATTACCAAACTAATATATTGAATTAACACTCGCATGTAGTGAAAATCTATTGATTCCGAAACATATATGGAAAATATTAGTTTGGTAATCATGTCACGGTTGAGTACTATAAGCTCATTCCGCCACGAAAGTAGAAAGGTTCAGGTTAGAATCCTGACTGTGACTATGGTTGGTAAAATGATTTTTTTCAATATGTTTCGAATCATTTATATAATTGGCTGCTTTCCAACGAAAAATTTTCATATTTTGTGATGTTATTTAGTTTTAAGTTAGTTGTTACTTTATGTAATTTAATACGCTAATGACCTTAGTTGTCGACGCGTCTATAATCTAAAATAACTAAATAAAAAGACACTTCTCTACTATTGTTCGCTAAACACCAAAAGCAGGGCCTTCCGATTATTTCCGTTTTATTTAATATTTCTAAAATTCTAATCATAGAAGAAAACATTAATTTCAGTGCCTCGTCACAGAAGTCGCAGCGAATAATCCATTAGCGGACGGCTTGTATCCGCGGAACGTTTATGAATGATCGTTGTTGAGGAACAACGTGTATCGCGGGATGCCGGAAGACAATTTATCAACATTTAAAACATGTTTGTATAATTGGTGTTTGTCAGAACTTATTACCGTTTCATTTATCTCGCGTCCTTCTTAAATATTACTGCGCATATATACAGTCTGTAAACCGGTAAGGTATTACATATAAGCATTGGGAAAAAATGATTGGATCAGAATGAGACATGACTCATAATGTACGTATTTATATAGGGTCGCTATCGTAATTTTAGTTGTTCTATTTTAGTTTCAATTATTTTTATTTTACTTGACATTAGCAAAATAAAAATAATTGAAACTAAAATCTATTTTTAAAGTTATACTCCTTTAGCGAGGGTAGGCTAAAAAAGTATAACTTCAAAAATAGATTTTCTGTGAAGATTAAACTTTTAACCAACGCAACAGAGTTTTAAAGATTAAGATTTTTTTTTAAAATGTCGAAGTATGCAGTTTTATCTTGTTGCCTTAGATATACACTTGTAAGTACTGTAGACCCCTGTTCTCTTTAAGAGAATTGAGTGTTGTTTGTGTTGGCAGCAGTGACTATCGGTCGAACCAGGAGTACCAACTCCCACACGTGTTTCACTTTCTGTTTGTATCCCGTTCTCTATTTGTCTATCCGCCGCAGTTTGGAGTTTACCCCAAACACTTAGAAACACTAAACACAAATAGTGTTGTTGTCGTCCCATCTCTCAGCTATTGTTGTCTGTAATCGACAGAACAGCAAAGGTACGCCACTGAACACATCCGACCGTTGTATAAATAAGCAGTGGCAGCTTACAAAAACAAGTCGCATTGCATTTAAAAATATATCATGTCTACTGAAATTTGTCTTGTTTTTTTTGAGACAGTAAAATTAATGATTTTTTTAATTTAAATATTTGGTAAAAACTTGTCATTCTGACATCTGTACTAAATTATACAGTGTGTAAACGGTTAACCCGAACATAATAATTAATACAATAAAAGTAATTTTAAAATTGTGCAGACTTTCACGTCCGGTTTTCATTGTCAAACAAGGTGAAAAATTCTTTCGGGCTGATGAGCCGTGGTCAACTGGAGCTATTCCAAACGTTTCGTCTCTAAATGTGAGAGACATCTTCAGTGTCTCTCACAGTTAGAGACGAAACGTTTGGAATAATTCCAGTTGACCACAGCTCATCATCCCGAATGATTATTTCACCTTGTGGCTTGTTTGACAAATGAAATTTTAATCGGAAAGTGGCTTTTTTTATTAATCATAAACTAATTTTATTCGGTATAATAATAATTACCTATGTATTATTACTTTTAGCTCACTGCTTATCCCCGTTTTCGTAGCGTAATAATATACAGGGTGTTCAAAAACGAGTGTAACATATTAAAAGAGGTAATAGTATGGATCAAAATAAATAAAAAAGTCTTAGTAAACATTAGTTTTAGTAACGGTTTCGGAGATATGGAAGGAGGCGGAGCTGTATTGTGGCCTGCAAGATCGCCTGATTTAAACCCTTTAGATTTCTTTTTTTAGGGATATCTGAAAACATTAGTCTATGGTACTCCTGTAAATAGCCTCGAGGAGCTGCAGCTACGAATTAATCACAAATCCAAGCCAAAGAGGGGGTTTTAGAAAACGTTCAAATATCTTTCAGACAAATTTATCGTGTCTGCTTGGAAATGGAAGGAGGGCACTTTGAACATCTTATGTAATTTTATTTTTTGATTTTACTAGAAGCTTCTTTTGTTTGTTTGTACATAATAAATAAGTAGATAATAAATAATTGCAAATAAATGTTTCAAAAAAGAATAACCTTCCATATCTTCGAAACCGTTACTTTGCGGACCCATGTTTACTAAGACTGTTTTGTTTATTTTGGTCAATACTATTACCTCTTTAAATACGTTACAATCTTTTTTAACACCCTGTATACACACCAAGAAGTTGTCTTTGTTTACATGGCGTTGCTATGGTTCCTCTATTACAAATCCTCAGTTCCCGGGTTCTAGCCCGAGAGCTGGTAAAAGTGCCAATTGGATTTTCAATTTATTATTAAAAAAAAATAATAATTTGAAAATATGAATTGGTGCTAGGCCCAAATAACCTTGCTGTTGGTGGTCTTTAAAACACAATTTTTTAAGAAATTGTCTTTTAAACAACAATTCTCGAATTTTGAGATAACATTGATACATATTACCTAGTATTTTGATGCGCTAATGTCCTCAGTTGTCGAGCGTCTATAATCTACAATTAGTGAAGATAATAACGAGTCGTTCGTGCGTATGCCTATTACACAATCGTCTGTTAACGTTTCGGCCGATTAAGGAAGGCATAAGGATGATTCCTTTTCTAAATCCATGCCGCATTATCTACTATATCCTCGAAGGAACACAACTATAGAGCGAACTTTATGTTTACAATTATATCAGATCCTGTCACAAGATGGAGGCTTGTACCTTTAATACCGTCGACGAGGATTAAAATTGAAATTAAGTCGATTTCACACATTCATTACCAAGTTTGTAGGCTTTAATCAATTTAATGAATCAACGGATTATATTGTAACAAAACTGTTTTCTTACGTGGGTGGAATAAATTATTTATTTCAATAATTAAAAATGTAAACAACAATATACAATAATTCGTAACAATGAAAAGTCAAATTCAACAGTCAACACTGTTTATATAATAATAACACGAACAATATTTCTCAAACAAAGTGAAAACACTTCAATAGCACTGTATTTATTTCAACTGTCACTCGTTGTTCCTTCTCTTCTGGTGACTGTTCTTGCTTATATAGTGGTAGCAGCTTGACCACCCACCACGCTCGCGCACTTTCCAGATCATTCTGGTGATTACCTGTGTCTTCGATATAATGCCACGCCTACACATTGTTATTTGTTCTCGATGCTTCGATTGCCGCCAGTGGCGTATTATCTGGGTTTTTTGCTACATATTGTTATTTGATCTCGATGCTTCGATTGTCGCCAGTGGCGTATCATCTGGCTTTTTGCTACACATTGTTATTTGTTCTTGATGCTTCTATTGTCGCCAGTGGCGTATCTTCTGGGTTTTTGCTACACATTGTTATTTGTTCTTGATGCTTCTATTGTCGCCAGCGGCGATCATCTGGGGTTTTGCTACAATATCACTGTTTCATAATATTGTATAAACTTCTATTACATAAACAGACTAAAAGTTAGCGAGTTAATTAACTGGAAGGAAAATGAGTTATTTTTTTGCGTTTTAATCCTCTTAAATGTTGAAATAAAAATATTGTTTGGACGTCTTTAAAGCATTTACACTGTGGAAGTGTATTTTTTGCGAGGTTTCAAAAGAGGAAAAACTGAATTAAAAGCAAATATGCGTTGGATTATTTTAACGTACAATATTATATTATTATTGTAACCTTGCTTACGTCACTGCGGTTTGTGAAACAGGAAGTAGCTACTACACGTCGATTTATATTATCCGGTCAGACACGGCGCGGGTACGTAGCGTTTTCGGCAAGACAAACATGTTCACATGCAAAAACAAAGATAGTTACTTCTTACCACCATAGACCAAATACCACCTTACCAAATAGACTCAAAAAAAGTAGATTTTACACAATATCTCGCGAATAAAAAATTATATCGACTTCGTAAGGGTGTCAATCTAGGCGTGTTAACGTCACTTTGATCCGACATAAATTTTATAAAAATCGGTTCAGCCGTTTTTTTTTTTAATTATTGTTAAAAATAAATAATAATTATGTTTTAATGATTAAGAAATGATTACTTTTCTGTGTAATATCTAATTTAATTATTATTATTAAATATTTATCAAACTGGTAAGTTCGTCGTGTGGACCTCAAGGGTCGCACTTTAGTCCTAATAGACGACCCACCTCACGGCTTGTTTTATTCTGTAGTGTGATTCTTGGTCCTTCATTTGGCTTTTACCAGAACCCTTTAGCTTTAAAAATAGCGTCAGGAGAGCGGAAACAGTTTTATAGGTGAGGGGAGAACTCTACTATCGAATACTCTTAAGCGGAAGGTAAAAGCCAATGTTATATTACAAGTAATTAATTTCTTTTTCTCTCAGTAAGCTAACATTTATCGTTATCTTTCTGAGAAAGGGCGATATACTTGTTTAATGCGTCGTTATTTCAGGGACCTAACTTAACACACAAGACATTCGAACTCTTAAAAGCACTCGACGCTCTAAAGCTTTACATTACTAGAGCTTTTATACTCCTGGTACACTGTAAATACACACACATCCATAGACACAGGAGTGGCTTTAGGGGGAGGTGGCGGTGTGCCTGGCCATTGAAAAAAACGCAATTTTACAGTACATTGGTCATACCAAACCTTTTAGTCCTTCTGTATAAACTATTACTTCATGCTTGTGTCTTTTACAAGGAAACAAATATAGGAACACTCTAATTACCTCGTCTAAAGGTACGTGCAGTATTGAGCTGGGATTCTAGATGGTAGCGTAGATCATAGCAGGGCTTGCTTAAATTAATGCATTGTTATATATGCGAGCGTACACAACGAAGCAGTGAGTGTAGCAGGTATAAGCGCTGTTACAAGAGCTGGTAGATTCAAGAATGTATTTCACCATTCTTTCAGCGCGCTGACTACTACAATCAACGTGTGACAACTGTCAAATGGCCGTTACAAATTTCAGAATGGATGTGACTAGTTTAATAAGTGAAATTTTACCAGTTTTTATTTAATTTGTTTTGAGTTTTTTCTAAGACGTATTTAAAGGTGTTAGGTTCCATACGTAAATATTCAAAAAACCGGTTGGGGTAAAATTTTAATTCTTGGTATAAATGATGAAATTCGCCATGTTTAGATCGTTTTCTATTAACAGGGTGGACATGGTAGCTCCTACCCAAATTTGTATTTAAAATATACCACTTTGCAGAAGAAGAACACAAATTTTCGTCTTCGCTATTTGACATTTCAAACGCGATTTAAGCTTAGATCAATGCTAGTATCAAAGCTTCGTTGTGCAAACCTATAAGCGCTTATAACTTCAGCCACCATCTACCATACATGCTACCATCTAGAATCCCAGCTGCTTACTGCACGTACCTTAACACATCTATGCTTTTGTTTTCTATAAGTAGATTTTTTGTAATTAGAAATCAATTGTTTTATGAAAAGTTACCAAAGAATTAATATTAATACAGTAATATTTCGAAGTTACGCGATAGGTGAGATCATAAAGATCGCGTACAATGAATTCGCGTAAGTCAGGGTACAATAATTTGAAATGCAGGCGGAGTGCTTAGAATGGGTAGGTGAGGGGCGAAGCGGAGGGGAAAATAAGCAGTCGCGTAACTCCGAGTTCGCGTAAGTCGAAGCATTACTGGGAGTGCTTAGAAAGGGTGATGAGGGGCAAAGCGAAGGGGAAAATAAACAGTCGCGTAACTCCGAGTTCGCGTAAGTCAGGATAGCGTAAGTCGAAGCATTACTGGGAGTGCTTAGAAAGGGTGATGAGGGGCAAAGCGAAGGGGAAAATAAACAGTCGCGTAACTCCGAGTTCGCGTAAGTCAGGATAGCGTAAGTCGAAGCATTACTGGGAGTGCTTAGAAAGGGTGATGAGGGGCAAAGCGAAGGGGAAAATAAACAGTCGCGTAACTCCGAGTTCGCGTAAGTCAGGATAGCGTAAGTCGAAGCATTACTGTAATTAAAATTGTAACGGAACTTCTGTTTGAAATTTTGTGTTCTAAAAGACTTTTCGAGTACTATAATATTATGAATAGGTATTCGCGAGGACAAAGTGGTCTAACGGTTAGCGAAGCGGCCTTTTGATCACACTGTCGTGGGTTCGAATCCTGCCTCCGCTCATGGATGTTTTGTGATGTTATTTAGTTTTAAGTGAGTTGTTATTTGATGTGAACAAGACGCTAATGACCTAAGTTGTCGACGCATCTACAATTTACAATAAATAAATAATAAATAGGTATTCGCAAACCAAAATAATATTTTTAGAAAAGTTTTTAATAGACAAAACAGTTGGATTGTAAATTTTACCACCTTTTAACTTTAAAAAACGAGCTAAACACCTGTTGGTGGAAGAATGCAATTACTTATTATGATTCTAATAAAATATTTTAATTGCGTCTTTATTACTTTTTAATGCTAGTTAACTCCAGCTACATTATAACGTACTTAAATATTATTATGGACGCTACAATTAAAATTATATTATTTTTAAATTAATTGTGACAGGGAATTGAAAATAATAAGCTTACAAAATGTAACTTTGGATAAATTGATAGATTTTTTATACGGCTGATTTGCAATTGAAGATTTTGTTGTAAAGCAGCCAATTATATAATTGATTCCAAACATATCGGAAAAAATCATTTTACCAAGATGTTAGATTACTAATCATGTCACGGTTGAGTAATTGTAAGCTCATTTCGCCACGAAAGTGGAAAGGTTCAGGCTAGAATCCTCACTGGGTTGGTAAAATGATTTTTTCCGATGTGTTTGGAATCAATTATATATAATTGCAGCTGCTTTCCAACAAAATTTTCAATAACTTTGAATATTTTTTATCGTTTTAGAAAATAGACATCCCACACTGCTTTTGATTATTAGAAATTTATTATTTCGACGAATCATTCAATGTTTCTCAGATTTTAAAGTTGTGTTAAAACTGACTTATATTTTCGTGCTACGAAATAAAAATGAGATAAAAAAATTCATTCATATACTTAATTGGGGAAGGAGGATCCGAAAAATATAGTTATGGTATAGATTCCGCGATCTTCATAGTAAATCGAAAGTTTTCGGACAAAATAAGTTTGGGAAACCCTGCAAAAGACTCCCATTTATTCGAAACTTAGCGCCGCCGCTTTAAACTTTAGTTACATGTTAAGAACTTGTTTATCTGTAGTTTTTCAGTAAAAAGGCTGCACAATGAGTGAGTCGGACATTATTGAGCTATTTACGTGACCACAAGTTGTCCCACATAGCCCCACACGCTGGGACACTCGGTGGGACTGTCAACAGACGAATGCACTCTGCAAGTAATGCCATCTTATCAATCAGTCTGTAGCGGTACTGAGTTAACGTGTGCCCAGCTGATTCTCATAAACGGCCAAGTGCGTATCGAGCCACGCAAAAGTTCTGTACTATGTAATAGCCCGAGAGCTGGTGAAAGTGTCAATTGGATTTTCAATTTATTAGATATTAAAATAAAAACAAGAGGTGAGTCGTTTATTAGGACTAAAGTGCGACCCTTGAGGTCCACACGACGAACTTCCCAGTTTGATAAATATTTAATAATAATAATTAAAATAGATATTACACAGAAAAGTAATCATTTTGATCATTAAAACATAATTATTATTTATTTTTAACAATAATTAAAAAAAAAACGGCTGACCGATTTTTATAAAATTTATGTCGGATCAAAATAACGTTAACACGCCTCGATTGACACCCTTAAGAAGTCGATATAATTTTTTATTCGCGAGATATTGTGTAAAATCTACTTTTTTTGAGTCTATTTAGTTAAGAAAAAACAAGGGCTGAACCGATTTTGGAAAAATTTCTTTCAGATCATATTTACGTTAATACGCGTCGATTGGCACCCTAACGTAGTCGATATCATTTTTCATTCTTGAGATTTCGTCTTAGAAAGAAATGGACACATACGTACGTACGTACATACGTACACACACACATACACACACACAGACATCTTTCTAAAAATAGTGTAAAAATAGTGTAGTCACCTTGAAACATAAAAATTTGTTATACATTTTGATTTCGATTTTCGGACCCATTACAATAACTTCCAATGGGAAGTTAATAAATGATTCGAACCAACCAGTGCCTGCTCGCTTTTACTGGGTGATTCACACACCCACTAAAGGGTTAAAATGCACGATTGTTACAGCATGCCATCAAACTGCGATATCGTTACTGAAATTCGAACGGGCTTAGCCCCGCGTTGCCCCACTACGTGCTCCGCTTGTCACTGACAGCTTTATGAACCGCGTATTGCATTTAGTCCAAGCATTGACCGTATAAAAGTCTACTGGAGAACGAATTTTATTCATAGATAAAAAGAGGAAAATAATGAAATTTTGAGGTCTGCGCCAATTTAATAAAATATGAAGTCTGTTAAAAAGTATAGTATAGTGATTAATATCTTCTTTTTAACCAACTTCATATTTTATTAAATTGGCGCAGACCTCAAAATTTCATAATTTTCCTCTTTTTAGTGGCTTTTTGAAGGAGGTTTTTTTTTTGTTAAAAAGTTTTTTATTTTTTACTTTTTAGTGTCAAAAAGTGACATTTACCTTAAGGAATCACACGCCGTTACTAACTTTTATTAAAATCAGCCGAACTGCTGAACCGATTTTGATTAAATTTCTATGGGGCCAATCTGAAAGTATATCCTTTCAAATAAAAAAAAAATTACAAATCGGTTTATAAATGACGGAGTTCTGAGCTAACAAACATAAAAAAATACAACCGAATTGAGAACCACCTCCTTTTTTTGAAGTCTGTTAATTATAGAAAAAAATTAAATATTTACGATTATCATCGTCTGCCTTGCAAATTTGTTTTGCATACCTGGCAGAAAAAAATTTGCAAGGCAGGCGATGATATTTGAAAATAGAAATTGATACTTCTCTATAATCTGTATTTAAATTTCATTACGTAGTGTTAAACCGTTTATTTTATTTATTGTAGATTATAGACGCGTCGACAACTTAGGTCATTAGCGTCTTAAATTACATTAAATAACAACTAACTTAAAACTAAATAACATCACAAAACATCCATGAGAGCAAGTGGGATCGAACCCACGACAGTCTAGTCTAGAGACTGGTACCAAGTACGCTATCCACTAGGCTACACTGCCCTCAGTGTTGAGCCGTATTCGAGATACTGATAACAAAAAATGATAAAAAAATTTAATTAGCCTGTTATCGATTTGATGTTTTTCATCATTTTACCTATCTGTTGAAATGATTAACGAAATTTTAGACACTACTTTTGTACGGTCAGCGTTTGGACTAATCGGACTTCGATTGAAACACTTCAATGAAAACATTCACAGAAAATGAAGTTTTACAGCCACCTGGAATTATTTTATAAAAATCTGCACAATGTGTAATAAATTGTTTTTTGAAACAGGGCAATAAAACATTTATTGTTGTTTTCTGTGTGTAATTTTTAAAATAAACATGAAAATAAGAAAAGTCGGATTCATTTTGCAATGAAATATAATAAAAGAACCTTTGTAAAATGAATGTGGTGGAAGGAGTGGGGGGTAAATCCTGTGTACACTCACACATGTACATGCCGCCGCTATGTACACTCATAATTCTAAACCTTTCTTGAAAATGAAATTTTCAAAGTGCCACTTAACATGTTTTGTTATGGCGTTTTCTTTTTATACCGAGTATACAAGATACAATGTTGTTATGCTTGTGTCACAATCATGTTTGACTTCTGTTTCTTTTTTTGCAAATTAACAACAGAAATAAAATAATTACTTTAATTTCGCGATTCCTCCCCCTCAGATTGAGCACAAAAAAATACAGGAGGGGTGTTGGGTATTTTCCAGAAAGCTTATTGCATTATTGTGACAACCCAGGAGAGGTGACTTTTCATGTAAGTTGGATTTGTACATACTTCAATGAATTTTTTATGAAATAAAATTTTACTATATGCTCGACATAAAGGACAATAGACCGAGAGCTAGTGACAATTTTTGGTGTTATTTATTCAAGACCTTATTTTTGTGTAGATGTTGAAAGAGGCATATTAAAGTGCCCTGAGTAAGGGATTTTGCTAGATAGCGGTATGGGAGGGATGCAGACCGCCCCCAGCATGTAACAAAAAAAAATGGTCACAATTATTATTGCTTCAAGGCTGAAATTGTTTGTATAGCTTGTCGGTGACCCAATAATGCCATTATAATATTTGCAGATCGATAGGTCTGTATTAAAGGGGTGGCAGATCACCCTTAACGTGTCATGTACCCGAAGAAATTTATATCATTAGTTCAAGATTCAAATTTTAATATGTTGTAACGGCGACTGTTCTAAGCGTACATTTCCATTTGCAGAACCAAATGTCGGTATTAACCCCCTTGCAGAACGATATAAACACCTAGGCGAGCAAGTTTCCCTCTAAGAAAGGGGGTTAATACCGACATTTTGTTCTGCAAATTGAAATATAAGCTTAAAACGTAACAACATATTAAAATTTGAACCTTGAACTAATAATATAAATTTCGTCGGTACATGACACGTTGAGGGTTATCTGCCACACTTTGATACTGACCAATCGATCTGCAAATATTATGATGGCATTATTGGGTCACCGACAAGCTATACAAGCAATTTCAGCCTTGAAGCAATAATAATTGTGACCATTTTTTTTGTTACATGTTGGGGGCCGTCTGCATCCCTCCCATACCGCTATCTAGCAAAATCCCTTACTCAGGGCACTTTAATATGCCTCCTTAAACATTTTCACAACAAGCCGTGAGGTGGGTCGTTTATTAGGACTAAAGTGCGACCCTTGAGGTCCACACGACGAACTTCCCAGTTTGATAAATATTTAATAATAATAATTAAATTAGATATTACACAGAAAAGTAATCATTTTAATCATTAAAACATCAATAATTAAAAAAAAAGAAAAAAAAAAAAAAACGGCTGAACCGATTTTTATAAAATTTATGTCGGATCAAAATTACGTTAACACGCCTCGATTGACACCCTTACGAAGTCGATATAATTTTTTATTCGCGAGATATTGTGTAAAATCTACTTTTTTGGAGGTTATTTGGTTAAGAAAAAAGAACGGCTGAACCGATTTTAAAAAAATTCCTTTCAGATCATATTTACGTTAATACGCGTCGATTGGCACCCCAACGTAGTCGATATCATTTTTCGTTCTCGAGATTTCGTCTTAGAAAGAAATTGACACATACATACGTACGTACGTACGTACGTACGTACATACGTACACACACACACACACACACACACACACAGACATCTTTCTAAAAGTAGTGTAAAAATAGTGTAGTGACCTTGAAACATAAAATTTTTTTTTCCTTTTTGATTTCGATTTTCGGACCCATTACAATAACTTCCAATGGGAAGTTAAAAATAACGCCTTGAATAATAACACCAAAAAATTGTCACTAGCTCTCGGTCTACAATGCTTATTACAAAATTATTGTAACTATTGCATTATTTAGTATCTGTGAACTGCGTATATACGAATACCGGATATTCACCCATCCCTAATTTCTAGTAAGCGCTAGATATAATTACGATATATCACCGGCATAGGATTGCATTCGTCGCTAATAATTAAAAAACTCGGGTCGCAGTGCCAAAACTCTGCCGACAATATAGTGTATTTGCTAATACAGGCATTGTGCTGTTATTATGTGAACATAAGTTTGTTTTTGGACAAAATAAAAAGTTTAACCCCTTAATACATCCCTTAAAATAATATTTCAATATTATTATCAATGCAACCTCTGTACCAAATTAAATACACCCTTCAGTAAGTAAATTACTATCCGCAAACTAGTGTTTTCATAAAATTTGTAAGTCCGGTCCTGTTGGGCCGATTTTATTAAAATTTTAGCAGCATATTTTGATCTTTACTAAAAGGTTAAATTTCAATTTTGAAACAATTCTGCAAATTTTTTCAGTATTTTTGGGCCCAAAAACTTTTTTCAACCCCTAAAAACAACCCTTAAAATAGTCCGATTGGGCCCATTTTAAATAGGCTTCGTGCGGTAATGGGTTCCAATGTGTGTACCAAATTTCGTTCAAATCAATTAAGGCTTTCGAGAGTTATGCCGCGAACACACACACACACACATATATATTATATAAACATTTCCAAAAATGGTGCCAAACTGTTCAGGAGGCTATGAAACGTCGAGAAATTTTGGTCCGACCCCTAGGTCCCGCCATCCGACCGACGCCAATAGTGTATGTGCCATATGGCACTAATCAGGAGTTAAAGACATGGCGGACGTTTTCCAGTTATGAACGCAACGAAGCCACAACAAGTCTTGTTGTTGAGACTGCAATTCAGTGAATTGTTATACCAAAACATTGCTGTGTCACATTACTTCAAAACAACGCCGTTTGTCTGTTTATGTATGAACGTACATAATAATATATGTATACAAACGCATACATGTCGAGGTAATATTTAAACAATGAGTCGAGTCGTCGAATATTTTCATTTCATATAATAACAAACGTCTGTAGAATGGAAATGCTACGCCAGAAGAATCGAGACGTACACCGGAACTGGATAAGTTGTTCCACTGCTTTCTGACAACAGTTGGAATTATTAGCTAGCAGTCTATCGCCGAGGCAAGACGTAAGAAGCTGACCGCATTAGTGTACTTACAGCGCTCGGCTGTTCTCGTCTCGCTTCGTTAACGCTCGGCTTCAAATCGGTTTTTGAGTACGAGAAAAAGGACAAGCGACACGAGGACGAGAACAGTCAGCACGTTCTCGGCGACGCAAGACGAAAGAAGTCGAGCGCGAGAATGTAAAGGGTGTCTCAGCAAGAACTTGAATTTTGAATCTGGCGACATTTTTGACTGTTAATTGTTGAGTCAGCCATATTTGGTATTTGTTTAATTAAAACATTGACATTTACGAAAATGGTGAGTTACAGGTCAGAAGAACGTTTGTTAATAGTGAAAACCTATTACAAAGAAATTGCACGCCAAATTCGTGAAATCCAGCAGCCCTTACTGCAAAATGTACTGCAAAGTTTCGTCAAAAAAGTATATTCTTACCGTCGGAGCAACGGTGGTCATTTAACCGATATTTTGTTTCAGCAAGAAATTGAATTTTAAAAACTTAAAAAATATTATGTTAATTTAATGATTTATTTACATTTTTTTCTTCATATGTAGATACATTTACACATGAAACAAAATATCGGTTAAATGACCACCGTTGCTCCGACGGTAAGAATATACTCTTTTGACGAAACTTTGCAGTACATTTTGCAGTAAGGGCTGCTGGATTTCACGAATTTGGGGTGCAATTTCTTTGTAATAGGTTTTCACTATTAACAAACGTTCTTCTGACCTGTAACTCACCATTTTCGTAAATGTCAATGTTTTAATTAAACAAATACCAAATATGGCTGACTCAACAATTAACAGTCAAAAATGTCGCCAGATTCAAAATTCAAGTTCTTGCTGAGACACCCTTTACTTACAGCGCTCTGCTGCTCTCGCCTCGCTTCGTTAACACTCGGCTTCAAGTCGGTTTTTGAGTACGAGAAAAAGGTCAAGAGACACGAGAACAGTCAGCACGTTCTCGCCGAGGTAAGACGAAGGAAGCCGAATACGATAGTGTACTTACAGCGCTCGACTGCTCTCGCATCGCCTCATTTGAGCTCTATAGTCTACATGTCTATGAAGGATGCTTTTCTGAGAAAAATATAACCTTACTTTGATGCAAAATGCTCGGTTTCTTGACGGAATAATGGTAGCCATGTTTGTTTTTGCCCACAAGTCGTTTCACTACTGTTTTCGTCCACAACGTTTTTAAACTATTGGAACAGATATAATTTGCGGTCGTGGATGTGGGCGTTGCGGACGCCAAGTCGCACCCAATAGAATATCAATATTGACGCAAATAATGACAACAATATATTATTGTATTTGTAAACAATATATGTGTCTACTGCGTCATCTGTTATTCCCAAAAGTAAATGATTTAATATTTAGCATGTTTTTATACGCAAAACGTCATTCCATTCCATTATTCAACCCACTCGGTTACGTGAGTTGTTTATTAAACAGTGGATTGGACAATAGGTATTTGCAACCGCATTTGTATACCTATTCTACTATTATAAATACAGACAAACGCGACGACAGCGTAAACGCTCCTGAGAATAATTAATTGCACATTTAAAACAGAATTTTATATTTCAAAAATCTTTAAGCTCACCAATAAATTTAATCGAAAATTGTATTGTAATTTTGAGTAAAATAATGAATTGAAAATATGAATTGGTGCTAGGCCCAAATAACCTTAGCTGTTGGTGGTCTTTAAAACACAATTTAACAATTTAATAGCTAGGAGTCCAGTGATACTTATAAAGTTTTGTTTATGCTAAATTTTAGATATTTAGACGTGTAGAATGTTAAATATGACAGTTTAATTCAATTAATGACATTTTGTTGCAAAGATCTAATAAGTAAAAAGATTTGAGTAATTTAACAGCGCGAACCTAGGAGTTTCGGGTTCGAGTCCCGATATTGGCATTTAAATTTTTTCTTATATGTTTATCTAAAAATTTTCACTTTCGCTAATAAATGTATATTCTATAGAATTATCGCTAGGCACTTGGTAAAACATGATTGAATAAAAATTATTAAACAAACACTTGGAAAATTCTACACATTTATTCATCTCAACGATCGTTTCGGGCTTCTAACCCATCATCAGGAGTTTTAAAGTAAACTCCTGATGATGGGTTAGAAGCCCGAAACGATCGTTGAGATGAATAAATGTGTAGAATTTTTCAAGTGTTTGTTTATTAATTTTTTTAAATTTATATTCGTTTGTGAAGTTGGGGTTATATACACTATCTACTCCTCATGACCAAATACTATTCCTATTATATATCAATAGAACTGCTTAGCTTGCGTTGTCGAACAGTTTTAAGTAATTGTTCATTAATTATGTTCTGACTTTGCATATCAAAGAATTTCTAATAACACCATTAATACTTATTACGTAAATCTAGATACATTTGTACAATACTTACATACTTTATCATTGATTATTAACTAAAATGTATTGCAATGACGTCAATCTAGTCCTGCATTAAATTACTCCACCGACAACGTGATCAAAGTTATCTCCGCGAACGTTTTTCTCTTGTTTCATTCGATTCGATTCGTTCGGGTATCGTGACGTTGTCTGTATTTTACATTACGTAAGGACGTATGCATTCAGCTATTCTGTTCATCGTAGACCAAAAAAGCAACGAGAAAAAAAACAATATATCGCCTCAAGAAAATATTCTACAATAGAGTAATTTATATTCTCATTATGGTTCCTTCTTATACACACATAATATGAAAAATCTTTTGTCCTGTTTACTCGTGCATTGCAATCTTACCGTACACACATACACACAAACAAACAAACGAACGAACAGTACTTGCATCGTCCTCTTGGCTTTCATTACGTTCAGAAAAAATAGACAAATGTTCATAGAGGTCGCGTGTTTAAATCTCTGACTGGTCAAACCCTTCGTTGGATCCGTCTGTAATATTTTTTTGAAGCGAAAACTTTCTTAGGCGCGTTAGGCACTCTTTGCCTGGGTACTGAAAAAATGTGAAGCGTTCGCAACTACTTCCGTAAGAATTCGCAACCCGACCGTAAGAATTCGCAACATACTTATATCATAAAAACGGCCGTCTACACACTTCCATCCATAGCGCAGTTGGTTACGTCTTTGCGTTCTATGCATAGGATCCTGGGTTCAAGACCTGATGGCAGCGTAGAATTTTTGGCGTTTTTTTTTCTAAATTCTATACATGTAATTTATTTATATATTTTTTATTTTTGTTCTATTCTTTTTTTGTCAATAATTATAATTTTTTTGAAACCAAGGTGGAATTAATTAAAAATACAATTTTAGTATTTTAGTAACAAATTATTTTTAGTTCATAAATGCGCTACACCAAAAATTAGAAAAACTGAAGTTTTCACTTCTGTCGTGTGGTGATAAGCACACCCATTTTTTTTAAACAAATTTTTATTAATTTTTTTAATATATTAAAATGAGCTTATTCGTGGTAAACTTTCTGTTCACCATGAAGAGGTTTCCAATAAGCTCTCCTGACCTTCGTAAGAGATTTTTTTGGTTCCTAAAAACCATACATGTATCCTATAAAAGGTCATTCAGTCTTGTACACTACCCCGGTTGTAAAAATGGAGTAATATACACCAGTCGGCGTGTTCTGTGTGAGAAAGTAATAGTTTAGATGTTAGACCTCGCGCGGCGAAAAATGAAGCCACCGCGCCATAGTAACGTGAATGCATTGCGCCCGCCTTCTTTGCCATTGGCTGTTTTATTGTCATGAATAGCAGTTTGCCAAAATTGTACCTAACGTCATAAAACCCAATGTGCAGTTTTGTGTACACGGCACTGTCTGCGGGCAAGCAGGCGTTCACTAGCATATTATTGATGACGTGCCTGGCTTCATCTCTCACCGCACGCACTCTACATATTTGTGACAAAGGTATAAAATAACAAGCCGTGAGGTGGGTCGTTTATTAGGACTAAAGTGCGACCCTTGAGGTCCACACGACGAACTTCCCAGTTTGATAAATATTTAATAATAATAATTAAATTAGATATTACACAGAAAAGTAATCATTTTAATCATTAAAACATCAATAATTAAAAAAAAAAAAAAAAAAAAAAAAAAACGGCTGAACCGATTTTTATAAAATTTATGTCGGATCAAAATGACGTTAACACGCCTCGATTGACACCCTTACGAAGTCGATATAATTTTTTATTCGCGAGATATTGTGTAAAATCTACTTTTTTGGAGGTTATTTGGTTAAGAAAAAAGAACGGCTGAACCGATTTTAAAAAAATTTCTTTCAGATCATATTTACGTTAATACGCGTCGATTGGCACCCCAACGTAGTCGATATCATTTTTCGTTCTCGAGATTTCGTCTTAGAAAGAAATTGACACATACATACGTACGTACGTACATACGTACGTACGTACATACGTACACACA
The DNA here is from genome assembly GCA_039654895.1 of Mongoloraphidia duomilia. NCBI lineage: Eukaryota > Metazoa > Arthropoda > Insecta > Raphidioptera > Raphidiidae > Mongoloraphidia > Mongoloraphidia duomilia. Next base: position 2,605,017 of record CM077526.1, read on the forward strand.
CACACACACACACACACACACACAGACATCTTTCTAAAAGTAGTGTAAAAATAGTGTAGTGACCTTGAAACATAAAAATTTTTTTTCCTTTTTGATTTCGATTTTCGGACCCATTACAATAACTTCCAATGGGAAGTTAATAATTTTCGTATTTTGCGGTAGCCAACGTGTTAAAGGGACTCTACATAAGAAAATATTCGGGCATTGTTCACGTGTTGTCAAGTACACAAAACGAAGAATTGCAACGAAAAATTTCATACAAAAGCAACCGAATGTTTTGACGACAAACCGCTTCTTTTGTGTCCTTGGTCATGAAACGTGCAATTAACCGCTGTATTTTTCGTCAAAAAGTCGCTAGCAAATGTTTTTTTTGATGCGTCACTCCTATGAAAATTTCTCGTTTTATTTTATAAAGCCGAGGCTACACTCGTGTTTAGCCTAGCCCAAGGGTCGGCAACCTTTTGAGACGGAAGAGCCAAAAGTTACAATTTACAAAATTTCCCAGTTTTTAAAGAGCCACTAACATTTTTATTTCAATATTATGGTATTTGATTAGGATTATAACTAAACAAACAGAACAGTGTTGCCACATTTAAAAAATGTCAGTTGTCCGTATACTCTCTACTCCACCTATTCTCATTGTTCTCTGTTGAGTGTTTTTATCCTGTTTAAAGTTTTTTTTGCAGTATAATATTTTTTATGAGTTTTGAAAATAAAATAATATAATTATTAATGTTTGCGCATGGAACTGGAGAGCCGCATCTTGACATCATAAGAGCCGCAGGTTGCCGACCCCTGGCCTAGCCCAATACGTTCCAAGATTGCGGTCATTACCGAGTAGTGTGGCCGCTCCACCATTGGCAATGATCCTCAAATGTTGGATGGTTTTGGATGGCTGGTCAAAGAGAACGTCCAGGACCTTCCAGTCTCCACCCGCCAAGAAACATATTGGACCAGTGTGTAGCAAGTCTTTGCCGCTGATGCTTCATTGCAAAAGCGGGGGGGGGGGCAAACATTGGAAACAAATTCATTATTAAACTTTCGTTGATGCGAATGACTACTGGATCAGGCTGGACATGAGTGTCACCCCAGCTTTAAGATGAATTGACACGTACGCCTCACGTCTGACTTGTTTCAAATATCCAATAACTTAATTAAAAACTTATATAAGATTCCACAAAGAGAAGTAAAGAATAGAACAAAATAAACTGGACGGCATGAAGTCAAATTTACTTTACAGGAAATTTTAAAAGTTAATCCTGTAATTGAATTGGATCGAAGAATAGAAAATTTTCTTTTTTCAAAAATAAAAGATATTGCTTTCTAAGATTCATTTGCTATATCATAAAATGCATTTCACAAAACATATTATTTCCACGATCAAAATATTCATGTAATACAGAGTAAATTCCTAGAATGTGTTTTTGAGAAATAGTTATGGGAAAAATAGAGGAATTATTTTTATTATTATTTTATTTTACTATTTTTATTTATTATATTATACTTTATATAATATTTTGAACTATTAATATCAAGAATCAACATAATAAAAACGTAATATTTTTTATCAATCAATATGACTCTCGAAAAAATTCTAAATTGGGTACCTACTTATTTGATTAAATTTTTTTCAAATAATTTATGATAAATAATATTGAAAAACGAAAAGAAACATTTTTTTAAAGCCATAGATAATTAATAGCAAATTAATTAATATGTATAAAAATTAAAAAAATATCAAAACGCGCCACGAATGTTTGTGACGTCATAATGTTCTAATTAGTGGACGTAACACGCGTTCGCATTCTTTCAGCGCGTCATCGGAACTTGATTTAAAATTAATTTTTAAAATTTTTAATTATTAAGAAAAAAAAATAGTTTTGTTATAAAACTTGTATGTCAAAAAAAAATTTCATAAAAAAGTCAGGAGTTGTGCTACTCATAAGTTGTCAAAAAAAATGTCTGAACCCTGCACTAGATCTCTAATGACCCATTTTTCTGAGAATAGTTTTTTCAAATATCCACGAGAGGCAACACTTGTGGTAGGTACAAACATTATTTATTCTCATTAGTGTCGTGTCATTTTAGTGGTATAACTTAATTATTAAATTATTATTAAATTAATTAAATAATTAAGTTATACCACTAAAATGACACGACACTAATGTGGAATAAATAATGTTTGTACCTACCACAAGTGCTGCCTCTTGTGGATTATTGAATTGAATTGATACTCTCAGGAAAATGGCTCATTGGCTGTTGTATTAAAATTATTAATTGTGGACACCGTCATTGTATACAATAACTGAAAGACGAACTGTGATAAAGAGTTGGCCATGTTTGTTGTTATAAACGGCAACTGTTTGACTGATATATAGATGTATATATGTAGGGATCGTGATAAAATAACTGTATACATTGAAAAGTACACCTCTCTGCTCTCTTCTTATTTGGAAAAGTTGAATATAGGTAATGCACGGGAAGAAAACTATGTGGAAAAGAAAAATACTTTCTCTATTAGTGAAAATGAGACATGAGATATGACTTACAGGCGCGCTAAAGAAAGATGAAATGTTTTCAAACGTGTGGATAGACTGTACGTGGTTTACATTCGTGACCGTCGAATAATACTCGTACATCGAGACCCGTCACTTCCTCCACATACTTACGCGTGACGTAATTCTTTATTTTCGTCGAGTACCTATTTTTAAGCGTGCTGCAATCTGTCATTTTTGCATGTAGATCCGTCTTGTAATTAACTGCAAGTGTGTGATGCAATGCATTATTCTATCGAAACCCTGATACTGTACTCACACATGTAACAAAACATTATTTTTTATCACGCCTGTAGTACTCTAGTGATGCGTGATTCATCCCGTCATTTCCACCACGGCTGTGAATATCATAACGTGACTTAATTGGTTTCCACTGAAATTTTATTGCTGCAATCACGCACGACACAACCCGTCATTTCCACCACGTCTTTGTTTCTCTTTCAGCACGTGATTCAACCCGCTATCTCAACCATATTTTCTGTCAATGTCATCTGATTATATAATGATGCAACCCGTTGTTTCCACTGAAATTTTATTGCTGCAATCATGCGCGACACAACCTGTCACATCCACCACGTATTTCTCTCTATTTCAGCACGTGATTCAACCCGCCGCCTCAACCATATTTTGTGTCAATATCTGTATCTGATTATATAATGATGCTACCCGTTGTTTCCACTGAAATTTTATTTCTGCAATCACGCGCGACACAATCCGTCATTTCCAGCGCGTCTATGTTTCTCTTTCAGCACGTGATTCAACCCGCTATCTCAACCATATTTCGTGTCAATGTCATCTGATTATATAATGATGCAACCCGTTGTTTCCACTGAAATTTTATTGCTGCAATCACGCGCGACATAACCCGTCATTTCCACCGCGTCTATTTTTCTCTTTCAGCACGTGATTCAACCCGCTATCTCAACCATATTTCGTGTCAATGTCATCTGATTATATAATGATGCAACCCGTTGTTTCCACTGAAATTTTATTGCTGCAATCACGCGCGACATAACCCGTCATTTCCACCGCGTCTATTTTTCTCTTTCAGCACGTGATTCAACCCGCTATCTCAACCATATTTTGTGTCAATGTCATCTGATTATATAATGATGCAACCCGTTGTTTCCACTGAAATTTTATTGCTGCAATCACGCGCGACATAACCCGTCATTTCCACCGCGTCTATTTTTCTCTTTCAGCACGTGATTCAACCAGCCGCCTCAACCATATTTTGTGTCAATGTCATCTGATTATATAATGATGCTACCCGTTGTTTTCACTGAAATTTTAGTGCTGAAATCACTCGCGACACAACCCGTCATTTCCAGCGCGTCTATTTTTTTCTTTCAGCACGTGATTCAACCCGCTATCTCAACCATATTTTATGTCAATATCATCTGATTATATAATGATGCTACCCGTTGTTTCCACTAAAATTTTATTGGTGCCATCACGCGCGACTCAACCCGTCATTTCCACCACGTCTATTTTTCTCTTTCAGCACGTGATTCAACCCGCTATCTCAACCATATTTTGTGTCAATATCTGTATCTGATTATATAATGATGCTACCCGTTGTTTCCACTGAAATTTTATTTCTGCAATCACGCGCGACATAACCCGTCATTTCCACCGCGTCTATTTTTCTCTTTCAGCACGTGATTCAACCCGCTATCTCAACCATATTTCGTGTCAATGTCATCTGATTATATAATGATGCAACCCGTCGTTTCCACTGAAATTTTATTGCTGCAATCACGCGCGTCACAACCCGTCATTTCCACCACGTCTTTGTTTCTCTTTCAGCGCGTGATTCAACCAGCCGCCTCAGCCATATTTTGTGTCAATGTCATCTGATTATATAATGATGCAACCCGTTGTTTCCACTGAAATTTTATTGCTGCAATCACGCGCGACACAACCCGTCATTTCCACCGCGTCTTTGTTACTCCATTAGCAGGTGATTTAACCTGCCCGTGCCGTCTCCACCATATATAATATGTCAACGTGTGTCCAATTGCGTGATCTTTCTACCGAACCCTAATATTATACTAATTCGAAATCAAAATCTGTGATTATTAAAGCTTAACGCAATCCGCCATTTCTCAAAAACTAAACTCTTAGGTTTTCCGTCGGGTCCAGCGGAACCAAAATGGTAGTCGAAAGGTCGTCGATATATGTACGGGCGGCAGGACACGTGCAAATACAAGGAGTATAGTTAAGAAAGTCGGAGAGTGACTGGTAGAGTATGTACTATACTACACTACGGTGGGGGTGTGTGAGAGTGTTGTAGAGATGGCCCTCTGGGAAATTCGTCCAGTCACACAATATACATTGTGTGTATATTGTATGTATGTATGTGTGATATATGTATAGGTTTTTTATGTTTGTATGTGTGCGACCACAAAAGTCTGCTACACTGTTTACATTGACGGTGGAAAAAAGAAACGATTTCTTTCGGAATTCCTTTTTTGTGAAGTTTAACTCGACTGAAATACAGTTAGAAAAATTAATCACTTGTCAGATGTTTACTGTTTATTTTTATGTTATTTATTTTTTAATTTAAACAAGAGAGATTTCATTGTTACATTTTTATGGTCATTTCAGGTTGCATAGGTACCTGTGTGTTAAATCTAGTGGAATGTTATGTGCATTACAGGCCGGTAGCAAAACAACATTTTTTTTAAGATCTGACAAGTTCAAGATAACTATTGACCTCAGATAATATTATGCAATTGCTAGCTTTTTCTTGGATAATCTTTAGTGTGTTTCCCAAACCGCTTTGAATTAACCTTAAATACGTCATTTTGAAAAGTTCCACTGCGATTATTTTTGGTCATTTTGAGCCTTATCTAACATGCCCGCGATAATTCTGAGAAATTCTATGAAATTTTTAAGGCATTTTTCTCAAAATTAGTATATAACTACATTTTAGAAAAAAAAAATAAAATTTAATTTATTTTCAGTCATCTAGAATTAATTTAGTTTTTACCTAAATAAATAAAATAACCAAGCCGTGAGGTGGGTCGATTATTAGGACTAAAGTGCGACCCTTGAGGTCCATACGACGAACTTCCCAGTTTGATAAATACACAGAAAAGTAATCATTTTAATCATTAAAATATAATTATTATTTATTTTTAACAATAATTAAAAAAAAAAACGGCTGAACCAATTTTTATAAAATTTATGTCGGATCAAAATGACGGTAACACGCCTCGATTGACACCCTTACGAAGTCGATATAATTTTTTATTCGCGAGATATTGTGTAAAATCTACTTTTTGGAGTCTATTTGGTTAAGAAAAAATAACGGCTGAACCGATTTTGAAAAACTTTCTTTCAGATCATATTTACGTTAATACGCGTCGATTGGCACCCTAACGTAGTCGATATCATTTTTCATTTTCGAGATTTCGTCTTAGAAAGAAAAGGACACATACGTACACACACACACATACACACACACAGACATATTTCTAAAAATAGTGTAAAAAGAGTGTAGTGACCTTGAAACATAAAAATATGTTATATTTTCGGACCCATTACAATAACTTCCAATGGGAAGTTAATAAATAAAATAAAATATAAACGCTAAATGATAAATAATGCATTTTAAAATAAGAATGCATTTAAAGTTAGATGATGTTTCAAGGAAGAATTGTTCTATGTTTTTGCACATCTACTTCAAAATACTTTCTATTTTCTCCATTACTTTGTGAAATCTACGATATGAAGGAGGTAAATTTTCTTAGAATATATTATGTTCGTTTCAAATACTGTATCTTTAAAAAAGCCACTGTGGTAATATTTATTGATAGAATATAGACAAATTCGAATCCATAATGCACATACGTATTGTACCTATACATATAGACTCACTCTCTCTCTCTCTCTCTCTTTTTCTTCTCAGACAAATGTATTTTCGTACCGGAATTACTTTTGTTTCCCGTACTTCCGTTTCTGGTCGACATACAGTTCTCTCGTTTATTCCTGGCGTTTAACACGTAGACTGCCATGTGGCCTGACGTATGTGCCATGAGTAAATTTGCTATAGACGCCGCTGGTATAGATATTGTGCCACTGGCACGACTAGGTTTAAACGACTCGTGGCTTTGCAGCTGTGCCATGCAGAGCGTGTATTTATATGGGAACATTTAAAGCTCGACGCGGTGGACTTGTATGCTGCGTTGCCCGCCGAAAATTTTTTTCTGTTTCAAAAAAATTCTACAGAAATTAAGTTATTTCGATTAGTAATTGAATTTTATAAAATACGGTGGTGGCCCAGGAGACCCAAAATTTAAATAAAGCGTGGCAGTCAACGTGTTAACATTAGAGAGAATTTTGAACGACATTATTTAAGAGAATTTTTGTTGGAAAGCAGCCAATTATATAATCGATTCCAAACATATTGGAAAAAATCATTTTACCAACCATTGTCACAGTCAGGATTCTAACCTGAACAATTCCACTTTGAAAAGGTTCAGGTTAGAATCCTGACTGTGACTATGGTTGGTAAAATGATTTTTTCCAATATGTTTCGAATCAATTATATAATTGACTGCTTTCCAACAAAAATTTTCAATTGCAATTCAGCCGTATAAATCTATTAATTTATATTATTTAAGAGTATTTCCTACCGGAAGTTACCCCCTGCACTCTTCATCTCAAATCCTTTCCCCTCGCCTAAAAACGGTTACCGCTCTTCCCACGCTATTTTTAAAGCTAAAGGGTTCGGGTAAACGCCAAATTAAGGACCGAGAATCACTCTACAGATCCTATAAGCGAAAATTTGAAAACAACATTTCCTGGAAAAACTTACTTTTTCCTACTGCCCATAATGACTTTACGATCATACTATAGTTTGTACAAGTACAGTTGAATCTAATTAAATAAAACTTTAATTTTCAAATTGATTCGAGTTTAAATTTCACTTAACCAATAATTTTCTGTTTCAGGTAGTTTATTTTTCATCAGAACTGAACACTCGAACTATATCCGAAGCGAGGGCGAACAGAAAGCGCGATAGAAAAATTGTAGAACATTGTGAATCTTATGTAATTATTCAAATTCAGCGAAGACAAGGTAAGCAAGAGACACATCTCACATAATCGATCCTATAAAAGTCATTAGCGACTCGTCACACAGTTTTAAGTCTTAATAAATTATTGCATATAAAATTTTAGATCACACAAGCCCTGATATAAAATAGGAAATCTCACGCATCTGAAGTGAAACTTTATGGGTCAACATTATTGGCTATTATAATATGTAAACCCCAATTAAACACTTATCTTAATCTTAGATGATGTATATCGTTATTTTCATCTAATAATTATCACAGATACTATACTTTTGGAGTCTCACTATACTCCAGGTGTTCTGATCTTAGGTAATTTATTTATAATATTGTTATTTCATACTAATGATCACAGATGGCTCTACTATACTCTTTACGTCTCGTTATAGTCCAGGTGCTCTGATCTTACATAATCTATTTATACAGTTATTTCATACTAATTACCACAGAATATGGCTATACTATACTTTTGACTTCTCGCTATACTCCAAGTGTTCTGATCTTAGTTAATTTATTTATAGTTATTTTATACTAATTATCACAGATGGCTCTACTATACACTTTGCGTCTCGTTATACTCCAGGTGTTCTGATCTTAGGTAATTTATTTATATAGTTATTTCATACTTATGATCACAGATGGCTCCACTATACTCTTTGCGTCTCGATATACTCCAGGTGTTGTGAGCTTAGGTAATTTATTTATAGTTATTTCATACTAATTATCACAGATGGCTCTACTATACTCTTTGCGTCTCGTTATACTCCAGGTGTTCTGATTTTTGGTAATTTATTTATATTATAGTTAATTTCATTCTAAGTTTATAATATAATACTTATATTTTATAACTGTTTGAAATTTTTATAACCAGTCAATCTGTAATTTGTATTTTTTTATGTTTGTTACCTCAGAACTCCGTCATTTATAAACTGATTTGGAATTTTTTTTTTATTTGAAAGGATATACTTTCAGATTGGTCTCATAGAAATTTCATCAAAATCGGTTCAGTAGTTCGGCTGATTTTAATAAAAGTTAGTAACGGCGTGTGATTCCTTAAGGTAAATGTCACTTTTTGACACATCAGACGGCGTAAGAAAGTCGGTTTAATAAAAGTGAGTAACGGCGTGTATTTCCTTTAAGGTAAATGTCACTTTTTAACACTAAAAAGTAAAAAATAAAAAACTTTTTAACAAAAATAAACCTCCTTCAAAAAGCCACTAAAAATAGGAAAATAATGAAATTTTGAGGTCTGTGCCAATTTAATAAAATATGAAGTTGGTTAAAAGCAAGATATTAATCACTATATTATACTTTTTAACCGACTTCATATTTTATTAAATTGGCGCAGACCTCAAAATGTCATTATTTTCCTCCTTTTAGTGGCTTTTTGAAGGAGGTTTTTTTTATTCGTTCGTGTTTTATAATAAACGACTAAGTGGGTGACGAGCCGCCACTGACTGTCCGTGTGCGGGTGCGTGTATTGAACACTCCTTTGGGGAATTACCCGATGTAACTCATATATCTGTCTGTGCGGTGGATGCGGTACTGAAAATCAAATGCAAATATGAGAAAGGAACGACGGAAGAAAAAATCAGATAGAATTAGATTTGCTATACGCGCTGCATAAAATGATCCGTGAAAATGTAACAAATATAGATTGCCTTGGAATATTTTACACAATGGCCACTCCAGATACGTTGTTCGTGCCTCGATTAATGAATATTATTGAGATGAAGGTCGAACATTATTCCGAGCGAGGAATAAAATGTATAAGGAATAAAATATCAAATATAAATAAATTCATTCCAAATTCAATACAAAAACGACTTCAAAAAAGTTCGGATTCAATATTAGTAACCCTTAAGTGAACTCGCGTGAATCGCTAGGTTTGTCTATTTTTTAGCCATCTTCTTTTAATTTAAATATTTAAAAAAAATGTGTTAAGACTATCAACAGCTAAGGTTATTTGGGCCTAGCACCAATTCATATTTTCAATTAGTTAGTATTATAATTTAACTAAATCACAATTCTGATGCCCGGTTGCACAAAAAAATATCGTTTCAATCGATCAATTATTTTTCGAGCAGATTCGATTTAAAATTTACTTATGGAGACATATGTGTGGTCACAATCTAAAGTCATTGTTAAGTATTTTTTAACAACTGAAACATAAGTCACGCATCCTCTAAAAGGTTAGAACATTATCTGTGCAAGGAAAATCTCTAGCAAAAGAAGAATTCGTTACAGAAAAATAAACATCAATATTTTCTTTTTTCAGCAACTTTTACTTTCTTCAAAGTATTATTATTATTATTATAAAAGTAAACTTTGTGCTAAAATTGAAAATCAACGCCAATAAATAATTGTTTACTTTTGTGTGACGTTTGAAGCGAAAGGCAAGGCAGAGCGCAGCTTCCGACTCCAAGTACTCCATCATAAAATGTCTAATGGAGTTATTATATTATTAAAAATAACTTTGCAATCCCTCTTTATGGAACGACGGTAAAGGCAACACGCCGTCTCGACACTTCCTTTTAGTGTTTCTACACTGATAAAACCTCGAGTTCATTTCCGCGTTCTCTCGTTTCCGTTCTTTCGCGTGAACGTTCCGTTAATTCTCCCAGAAATCAGTTCGTTGTCATTTCTAGGCCTGCTCTAATTGTAATTTGTCTATACATAGTACAAAAAAAAGGGTGTGGGTCTCGGGACCCCGACAGATGTGAAACATTAAAGAAACGTTATTGAACTCGGTGGTATTCTCTATGTAGTAGTATATATTTTTTCAAAAGCAGCAACTAACTGTTATGCTGACGTAATCCACTGTAACACATGCGGTTGCGGCGTTTGAGCACGCCTGAGCCAGAAACGCAACTAAATACACAGCGAAGTATCTATATTACATACCTAAACGTGTATACATATACTTTTGCTTTACAGTACGTTCGTATGTATACTCTCTCTCTCTCTCTTCCTGTGCCCGAGCGCGCGGAAGCCGAGAGAGAAGTGCCGCAGTGCTGGGGAGAACAGCAGCGAAGGAGCGGACCAGAAATTTCGTTACATATTTTCCCTCACGCGGCTGTTCACTGCCCGACATAAGATGTTTCACATCAAAAAAGTTTCGGTAGGTGTGTTTCTGTCTGTACCGGCTAATCACAAAAACTACTGAACGGATTTGGATAGGTTTTTTTACTACTCGATAGCTTATTTGTTGAGGAAGGTTTAGGTCTAAATATCACCTGCCCGTCCCGGCTTCACCCGGGTGCAAACTTGATTGAATTAATTTCCAATTCTATGTGGAATTATTATGTGACATAGTTAATTTTTATTATATTGTTTATTTATTGTAGATTATAGACGCGTCGACAACTTAGGTCATAAGCGTCTTAAATTACATTAAATAACAACTAAATTAAAATTAAATTACATCACAAAACATCCATGAGCGCAAGTGGGATTCGAACCCACGAAAGCCTAGTCCAGAGACTGGTACCTACCAAGCACGCTACCACTAGGCTACACTGTCCCCTATTAAATTGTCGTAATGGTACGGAACTCTTAGGGCGCGAATTCTACTCGCTCTTGTCTGTCTTTTTTTCAATTTAGAAAAAACTTCCAATATTCTAAATATATTGCATGATAAAAATCTGCTGATAACAAAATACTTATATTAAGAAATGTTCGTAACTAAAATATCAATGACGTCACGTTACAATGCAATATCCGACGGTGACGGGTGAAATAAATAAATTTTTCTGATATTGCATTAAACATGACGTAATTGGGAGTCTTTCTTATAAAAATGTTAAGGCTTCACAGTTTGCTGTGGTTTCTATCGGTAGCGTCACATATTTGTTGCACTATAGCCGTGTATACATGATTCTATCGAAGCTAAGTTTATACAATGACGTGGGAAAAGAAAGGAAACACTCGGAATTCAAGCTGCCGTTCTCCACAGACCTAGTTAACTTAGACCTTTCTGTGGGTAATAATAGTAGTCCAGTAGAAAGAGACAACTGCTGGTCAGATTTCTTCAGGTACCGGGCTTGAGAATAGCCGAGCGTGTACCAGTGTTGTTGTTTACATTGTTGTTCCTCTATTAGAAGTCTCCAGTTCCCGGGTTCTAGCCCGAGAGCTGGTAAAAGTGTCAATTGGATTTTCAATTTAATATTAAAAAAAAAATAATGAGTTGAAAATATGAATTGGTGCTAGGCCCAAATAACCTTAGCTGTTGGTGGTCTTTAAAACACAATTTAATTCCTTCAGGTACCGTGTCACTACACAACGAACGGAATTTATTCGCTAATATGTATGACAAATTTTAATAAACTCGCAAAAACAGTGCGCTGTCCATCTCAAGTTTATTAAAATGTAGATTTATGGTCAAGAATAAATTACAGTGTAAAGTAGGGGAGACCGGGGTAGATTGTCAGACGGGTTAGTTGTCAGAAAGTTAATATCTCTTAGAATGTACTGAATGAATGAATTGTGGATTATAGACGCTCGACAACCTAGAATGTACTAGTGACTAAAATATTAGATACATTAGTAGCAGAAACAATTCGTAAGAGGAAGGATATAAGAACAAAAAAATTGGTTTACATTATGTGTTTAATGTTTATGTATGAGGAATAACATACTCTGTTCAAAATTATCAAATTTTGATAATCGCGGGTCGACCCTATTCAACCTGTGAATCCTCTAAATCCTCTTGTACGTCTATCGAGTAGCAAGTATCGGTACGGTATCTATTCGTTAGTGAGTCTATCGTTTAACTGGGAACGGAGTTGAAAGAGGATGTTCGTGCGGTTGGAGGAGCGGTCGGTAGCCACTGTTGCTTCAGACCGATACTGTCACAATATAATTACATTTCTACCTCCATGTCTTTACTTTCTACTCCACTGTAACAGGACATCTATTCCAGGACAACCACCACTATACATACAGGAGACTCTAGTCACTCTATCTCGCTTACTCTACTGGGGATACTCACTAGATTTATGATCATCTCTTTATACTGGATACTCTCTATTCCACATATACATTTCCCGATCGATGTTCCCGAAGGACCGGTATGTTTTAAAAGCTTTACCCTTAAACCTTTACTATTGAACATATATATATAGAACTATGGGAACTATCAACGGTTCAGACTCCAAACTATATACGTACTACGCGGTCACGTGTCTCGACTTTTTTTTATTACTGATCGTGAAATACTACTGCTATACTTATTGCATTATGGTTGTCGAATATGTCTTTAAATAATAATGCAATAATAATTTTTATTAGCTACAATAAAGTGATGGGTAAATAAGTTTTTTTATATAGTTTTTAAACGAGCTTTTACCATCAAGAGGTTCCGATAAATATACCTGCTCTCCTGACTCCTTGAGACATAAAAATATATTGTATTGTCATCGGAAATATATATGTGTGAAAAGTTTCTAGTCGATCGGTAGATCTACTGTTCACCAACGCTAGGTGTCCTGTCACGGTCGCCAATTGTAACGTTTCTGCATCATCAAGTAGGAGACATGAAAATATTGTATTGTCATCGGAACTATGTATGTGTGAAAAATTTCTAGTCGATCAGTAGATCTACTGTTCACCAACGATAGGTGTCCTGTCACGGTCGCCAATTGTAACGTGTCTCCATCAGCAAGTAGGGAACATGAAAATATTGTATTGTCATCGGAACTATGTATGTGTGGAAAGTTTCTAGTCGATCGGTAGATCTACTGTTCACCAACGATAGGTGTCCTGTCACGGTCGCCAATTGTAACGTTTCTCCATCATCAAGTAGGAGACATGAAAATATTGTATTGTCACCGGAACTATGTATGTGTGAAAAGTTTCTAGTCGATCAGTAGATCTACTGTTCACCAACGATAGGTGTCCTGTCACGGTCGCCAATTGTAACGTGTCTCCATCAGCAAGTAGGGAACATGAAAATATTGTATTGTCATCGGAACTATGTATGTGTGGAAAGTTTCTAGTCGATCGGTAGATCTACTGTTCACCAACGATAGGTGTCCTGTCACGGTCGCCAATTGTAACGTTTCTCCATCATCAAGTTCTAGGTTGATCGGATAGGTATGTGGACGTGGGTCAAAATTGGATTACAACATCCCACACCTTTTTAACCATTGTTCGTAACTGAAATCAATATAGAAGCTTACTTACCTATTTGTTTATTCATCTACCAACTAAAATCATATACAGTATGTATAAATAATGCTAAAAATTGAAAATAAGCTGTTTTGAATTTAGGTTACAGATATTACTTTGCCTACAAATCAATCCCCGATATCACACTAAACCGAGCAACAAAATAAACCGGATTTTTAAACGTAAAACTTACATAAGTATATATATATATATATATATATATATATATATATATATTGATAAATCAGGATGATTTGGAAATCTGTGACGACATATTCGATATTTGGTGAAAATGGAAATAAATAGAGATGCGGTTATAGGGAAAATGCCTATCATACAGCGTATAAAGTTGCGTATTTCACAACTTATTTACAAATATATATAGTTTGCGTATACCGGGTGCTTATTTTTATTTTTGAAGTGAAAACTTCTTTAGGCGCGTTGAGCACTATTTGCCTGGGTATCTACTGAAAAAATGTAAAGCGTTCGCAACAACTTCCGTAAGAATTCGCAACATACTTATATAATAAAAACACACCTTCCACCCATAGCGCAGTTGGTTGTCTTTGCGTTCTATGTATAGGAACCTGGGTTCGGGACCTGATGGTAGCGTAGAATTTTTGGCGTCTTTTTTCTAAATTCCACGTTATATTTATTTATATATTTTTTTATTTTTGTTATATTTTTTTTGACAATAATTATAATTTTTTTTTAAACCAAGGTGGAATTAATTAAAAATACAATTTTAGTATTTTACTAATAAATTATTTTTAGTTCATAATTAATGCGCTATAATAGATGACACCAAAAATTAGGAAATCTAAAGTTTTAACTTCTGTCGTGTGGTCATAAGCACACACCCATTTTTTTTGCACACCGATTTTTGATACTCACTTTTAGAAACCGTTGTGAATGCTCTTACAATATAGGTATGTTCATCGATTACCTGCGGCTTCGTTTGCGTTAATGCTGATTTTTTTCTTACTAACGATCTCCATTTCCTACGATTCTTCTACTTGTACAGTGCTATTAACAAACAGGAGAAAATAACTGGAAATTGCGATGAATTAAAGATGTCTAAAAAAATTAATAAACAAACACTTGAAAAATTCTACACATTTATTCATCTCAACGATCGTTTCGGGTTCAAACTAAAACAGTTTTAGTTTAAACTCCTGAAGATGGGTTAGAAACCCGAAACGATCGTTGAGATGAATAAATGTGTAGAATTTGTCAAGTGTTTGTTTATTGATTTTTATTCAATCATGTTCTACCAAGTGCCTAGCGATAATTCTCTAGAATTTAAAGATGTCTATGTCATAAATGCGTAATGTCGAGAAACGAACTATTGGGATTATGTTTGACGAACAGTCTGTATGTTCACAAGGCGAGTGGGTTGACGCGTGTATCAGCAGAGCCTGTCATAGCTTTAAGCTCTAAACTCTCCCCTGGGGCGAGTTATCTATTTATGATCACATCAGCTTTGTAAAGAAATATATTCATATTTTATATTACACCGCGGAAGGTTCTATTCTACCTACATTAAATATTGTGTCCACTTTAAACACGCACTGTCGAACATACTCCTTGTTCTTTTTACGTGTATATGGAGTGAGGGTAGTTAGTAATATGACTTTAAATCGCTTCATTCAAATTGCATCTGTCCGTGAAGACAGGGGGACAATGATATCGCTAAACGTTTACGCACGAAAAGTCACTAGAAAGTTTATAGATATCAGTGTTGCCAACAGATTGGCTTGGGAATATCACTAGATACAGAGAAAGTCAAATAATTTTGTGATACTTTTTTATGAGATTTTCTTGATATCAATTGAGTACTTGCATAAAATTTTTCATCACATTGTGCAGAGCGAAAATGAACGTAAATTTGGACAAAACTCTAACATCTGAGAAACATTGAAGCGCAATAATTTATTTTAAAGTTTCTCTGCTATATAAACAATATTTCAGTTAATGTTTATAGTACCTATAAAACAAATATCTATATTTTATATTCACAAAATAAAATTAAAAAAAGTTTTATCTATTTTACTCATGCATAATCACATTTCAAAAATTAAAAAACAGGTTAAAATGTATGTACTACCTACTATTTTGTAACATTATATATATTGTAACTGTTTTCTGCGTGGGCGGAATAAATATTTATTTAATATAATTAACAATTCAATAACAATAAACGCAATAACTATATGTCAATTCTAACAATCAACACAATGGTAATTCTTAAACAAAGTGAAGCACTACAATAACACTGAACAAATAACCAGATTTATATACTGTATTTTTTTTCGCAGTTCAACACGACACTGACTCACGACTGACTCCTAATTCCCGTCGGCTCCCTGCTTATATAGAGCTACGTGGCTTAAACACAGCGCGTTCAAGTACTTTCCATACGTCTAGCAGGTACTCGTATCTTCGATACCATTCCACGCCTCACCACTGTGAGCTTCCCTTCTCGACGCTTCTATTGCAGGCAGTGGCGTAACATCTTGGGGTTTGCTACAATATGCTTTTTATTTTACGAAATCATAAAAAATTTCAACTCTCCTGCATCTCTGCATAAAACTGTTGGCAACTGGCAAGACGCTGATATTTTTGCGCAATTGGTGTCACAGAATTAGTCGTGTTTCCCCTATAAATGTGTGTAACATATACATTAAACTACTTACTATATTATAGAGTGTGCTTATTGACTTTTTACTTCCATATTTTTAAGTAGATAAAATCAGTATTTTATTTTGATTTATCAGTCTTGATTTGATCTTTACAACATGGAGTCTGTATATACTCTATTAAATGTCTCATAAATTGCTCTACTCGCGTCTTGATAGTCCAGTGCTTTCATAGAAAGCGATTAGACAACTCAGGGTACGCTTTTGAGACCTCATTTATTTTGTGCCTGAGAGTCACTTGTTTCATTAAGTTTGCTCAGTGAAAAGTTCTGTATCTTTATAGAAAATGAATGGACTATTTATATAGTACGGTTCGAAAATAATAGAGTGAGTCATGCATAGCTACTAACAAGGTTAATGAAGCGGATTATGTGAAGATTACGCGTCCCATGCATAAAAAAATGCAAGACCAAGACCGACTTTGCTCATCACTAACAAAAATTATAGCTAGAAAAAGTACTAGAACATTCCAGAACAAAAACCCCGTATGCGTCGATTTTCCCACAGATCTGGTTTGTATTAGTGATGCGCGATACGAGATGTTTTTGTCGATTGTCTCGATTGTTTAAACATCTCGATGACTCACTTGGACTCGATTGTTGTTGTTTCATAGTTCACCGAGACCGAGTCGCATAGTACTGAATCGTACACTGTCGAGAACCACATAATATACAATCGTTCATCACTCAACAACTGTGGTCGAGTCGATGGTCGATTGTGCAGTAATTGCGTAATACGAATTCAATAGTGAAGAGAGCACAGAGTACCGACTGAACAGTGAATAATCAACGAGTCGCGTGAACGTCAGTCGACTAGCATATAACCTTGAATCGCTACAAACAAACATACGTACGTACACACACACACAGATGGAGAGGGAGAGATAGGGAAAGAGAGGGGGGGGAGGGGGAGAGAAAGACATCTCTCTAAAAACAGTAGATTCGGACTCTATAGGGACCTCAAAACGTGCAGATATGTCCAAATTTTTCATTTGCAAAATCGGGCCCATTATAACAATTCTTCCAGTGGGATGTTAACAAGAGTCTAGCCATCAGACCATGAGGAGTACTTGATGTCTTAGCTTAAGTCTGAGGCAACACTAGAACCGTATCAGACCAGACCACTCCAGATAAGACCAAATCAGACAGTTCAGACTTATTGGCTACATTGTATTCTCATTCGCTGCTATTGCTATAACCTATGTGGCAAATAATCGACTTGAACAATCGAACATTTTGATTGTAAAATCAAACTCCGAGTCGATTGTGAACTCAATTGTTATTATGAACGATTACAATTGTTTCGGTTGTAAAAATATCTCGTAATCGCCCATCACTAGTTTGTATAAACAAGTGAAACTGTTGGTAGATTGATACAGTTCACGATAAATACGAGTGCAACCCCCTAAACCAGGGGTCGGCAACCTGCGGCTCGCGAGCTGCATGCGGCTTTTATGATGTCAAGATGCGGCTCTCCAGTTCCATGCGCAAATATTAATAATTATATTATTTTATTTTCAAAACTCATAAAAAATATTATACTGCAAAAAAAACTTTAAACAGGATAAAAACACTCAACAGAGAACAGTACGAATAGGTGGAATAGAGAGTATACGGACAGCTGACATTTTTTAAATGTGGCAACACTGTTCTGTTTGTTTAGTTATAATCCTAATCAAATACCATAATATTGAAATAAAAATGTTAGTGGCTCTTTAAAAACTGGGAAATTTTATAAATTGTAATTTTTGGCTATTCCGTCTCAAAAGGTTGCCGACCCCTGCCCTATAAACTGGTGTCGATCTCTAGGAAAAGATTTATGAACTGTTGGTAATGAATGCAAAAGCATTAATTTTAAATATGTGTGAAAGTTTTAAGCCGCGGTTGAAATGTGCATTTCCGCGTTTAACTGTGCACTGCAGCGGTTCTTTGTACCCAATAAGTCATTCAGAAGTTCGTAAAGGTCGGGCGATAATAATATGTCTGCGCCTTTTATGAAATCCATTCAGGTGTTTTAAAGTGAAAAATTGAGGTTTTAAGTTGTCGGAGTCAGTTCGTTCAGGGCAGAGGGACTCGTTTAAAAGCGATTGTGAAGTGTCGGGCAAACGGCCAACTTCTGTGAGAGTGCCAAGCTGAGACCTCGGCACTGTACAGACTCTAGTCTAACGCCTTTAACCCTCTTCTTGATACAAACTGCCTCTGAATCATCCCAGTTATTGCAAGTATTACTCAAACCATTGTCCAATACCAGACGTGATTCTCGTTGAAATCGTTATATTTATTTTGTTTGAAAAGTTTCAACCAGTCGCCATGATGTTAGTGTAAATCCGCAAGAAGATCCTCTGATAATAGAGAAAATGCAAGACAATCGGACATTTGTAGTTCATTAATCCACACAAAAACAAGACAAATAGGGAGCTTCGAATTGAAGGGAGAACGGAGTCTATAGATAATTGTGTAGGAATACCGAACACCCATGAAAACTGAATAGGTATATATATATTTTTTTTTGAAAAAAAGTCGAGAATTTCCGAGATTGTGTGGCCGCCGTTTTTATATCGCGTTACTATTAAACGGAGAGCCCACCACCATAATATTTCCATCGAACACATAGACAAATTTATCTGTGTGAGACAGACAAAACATGAAGCAACAATTATTATTAGATGAAACTTTTTGAAGTGAAAACTTCCTTAGGCGCGCTTTGCCTGGACTGTTAACAACAGTGATGTGAAACGCACCCGACGGTGACAATCGGGGTTACTCGGCTCAAACACGAACATGTATTTGCAATATTCTGGTAACAGCGTATAGTTCATAAGTGTACTCATAGATGACACTAAAAACTTAATACGAGTAAAAAGTCATTTGTAGTTCACAAATGCGCTAACAGATGACATTAAAACATTTATTTTGTAGTTCACAAGTGCGCTAACAGATGACACTAAAACTTAATACCTATTATCGTTAAGATATTATATTATTCATTAAATTTAATTAGGCTGATTTTAATATATTTATGATTAAACTGTGTGATTAAAAAATTGTATTTATATTTTAAAATTAGAAAATCTGAAGTTTTCACTTCTGTCGTGTGGTCATAAGCACACACCTATTTTTTTTAATTGAAACGACTTCAAAACAGAAACTAAAATGTCTCTAAAATGGATAAATTAATTTTATTTATTTATTTATTGTAATTATAGACGCGTCGACAACTTAGGTCATTAGCGTCTTGATTATACATTAAATAACAACACACTTAAAACTAAATGACATCACAAAACATCCATGAGCGGAGGCGGGATTCGAACCCACGACAGTGTGATCCAAAGGCCTCTACGCTAACCGTTACACCACTCTGTCCTCGATAAATTAATTTTGTCCATAGTTTAACATTTATTTTCTCTACCTATATTCAGTGTAAAATTGGTGCAATAATTTCTCTGTATTTTATTTCGGGCGACATCAAATTAAATATAGATAGGTAAGGTGACTCATCAACTAAAGGAATAAATATTTTATCCTTCTTAGAGACATTCTGATTCCCTTTCTTAAGTCTGTTAAATTTTTTATTTATTATAAAATTAAGAAAAATCGCAGGATAGTGGACAAAATATTTGATTTATTAAATTAAATGTACGACTTTTCTTCTATAGATTTAAACTTTTTCAAGTGCATACATAAAAATAACAATATTTATGAAAATTAATATTAATTACTAACCAAATATTTTGTCCACTATCCTGCGATTTTTCTTAATTTTATTATAATCACGATGGACACGATTTCTAATATAATTTTTTTATTTATTGTTTTGATTCGGTTAAAAAAAAAATTCAAATCGAATCATTCGTTTTCCAGAGGACTTAAAAACACAAGTCCGATGGCTTAAACCAAGGTAGCTTTTAGAGTTATGGCAATAAAGTTTCACTAGCACCATGATTTCATAATTTTTCGGTGACCTTCAGTTATCACTCATTGTATCCTAGAGTGTTTTGTGCCACACTGTATAGGCAGATGGTACATATATAAGATAGGTATATCATATAAGTGTTGTAACATATATGCTTCTAACGTCAAAGGAGCAAGTTTGAAAGTTTAGTTCCAACTCCCCATATATATAAGGAGGCGAGAAAGCGAACTGTGCCAGTGGTAAGGGGAAGTACCGTCGCACATACGTATATACGGCGGGTGCACTTTATAGTATCGGACGACGGGCACAGATGTCTCCACTGGGGGATTATCTTACATTAAGAGCGAGGCTCATTATCACACATTAATGTGCCAGTTAGTCACCTTTTATAACCGCTCTGTGAATACCAAACATACACGTGTTCGGCGCAAGCGCATTGCAAGCATAAATGTGCATCTATCTCTCTCAAAGCTTTTAACGCCTGAAGGAGCTTGAAGAGTTGCATCTTTAATACTCGTTTTCAACCAAACTTCGCTTTAGGAAAGGAATTAAGCTCTTAAAAAACGGGGTGCAAACTATTGTGACGCAATTTGAAAGACAGACATCGTTCAAATATTTTATCTAATAGCATAGATGCCTGTGCATTGCACATAGCAGCACGTTACATGTTATACAAGCCGGTACCAAAAAGAAATGATTTTTTTACAGAGCCGGAAGTTTGAAAAAACCCGTTATTTCACAAAATTTAATGAGGATTGAAAATTTTTCGTTGGAAAGCAGCCAATTATATAATTGATTCGAAACACATTGGAAAAAATCATTTTACCAACTAGGATTCTAACCTGAACCTTTCCACTTTCGCGGCGGAATGAGCTTACATTTACTCAACCGTGACAAGATTACTAATCAAACATTCTCCTTATATGCTTCGGAATCAATTGATTTTCACTACATGCGAGAGTTAATTTATTATAGCGAATTTATTATAGTGAATCTTCGTTCTAGCGAGAGCTCATCATGAAATTTATTATAGCTAGATACTATCTAGCTATAATATATAATAATCTTCGTTCTAGCGAGAGCTCATCATGAAAGTGAAAATTATTGCAAACACCCTTAAATGGGATATACTTATTAAATACATAAGTACCTAGATACCTATATCAATGCTATCAATAACCATAGATTGGTATTAATTTATTTTAATGAGGATAGTTTGCATAAAATTCGTCGAACGAAGAACAACAGCTTTCTATTAGAAATCATTTTAACTTTTAAACGTTTTCATTGGTAGACCTCGCGCGGCGAAAGATGAAGCCACCGCGTCATAGTAACGTGAATGCATTGCGCCCGCCTTCTAGCTTGCTATTGGCTGTTTATTGTCATGAATAGCAGTTTGCCAAAATTGTACCTAACGTCATAAAACCCAATGTGCAGTTTTGTGTACACGGCACTGTCTGCGGGCAAGCAGGCGTTCACTAGCATATTATTGATGACGTGCCTGGCTTCATCTCTCACCGCGGGCACTTAAATGTTTATGTAACAGCCTGTTTTTTTGCTGTATAATCATGGACAGCTTATTTATTATTTATTTATTTATTATTTATTTATTATTTATTTATGTCTATAAACACATCCAATCTATATGGAAGACAAATCAATTTCAGTCCGAAATTTTTTTTCGGGATATTTATAGACCTCCATTTTTTGATACCCTAGGAAACGCAAGAGACCATTTTCCGATGGAAGTGTTTGTGTGTGTGTGTATGTAACGTAGTTACATGCACCTATGCTACCGGCTTAAAATGGCCGAGCGTGTAGCAATGCTGTTGTTTAAATGGCGTTGCTATGGTTCCTCTATTACAAGTCCGCAGTTCCCGGGTTCTAGCCCGAGAGCTGGTAAAAGTGTCAATTGGATTTTCAATTTATTATTAAAAAAAAAAATAATGAATTGGAAATATGAATTGGTGCTAAGCCCAAATAAAAAATTGTCATATTGTCGAATATATCATAACTATTATATTGTAACAAAACTTTTTTTTTTACGTGGACGGAATAAATTATTTATTTACAAGAAATAAATGTTAACAAAAAAATTATAGATAACAATAAAATGCAACAATAATCCAATAATAATAACGAACAGTAATTCTTAGACAAAGTGAGGCACTTCAATAACACTGAACAATAACTATTTATATACTGTATTTATGTTCGCAATTCAACTCGACACTGATTCACGACTGACTGCCTGATTCCCTCGTACTTCGCTTATATAGTTCGAGCAACTTGACCCAACACGCTCGCACGCTTTCCAGAATATTCTGGTGGTTACCCGTGTCTTCGATATCATTCCACGCCTCACAATTGTTACCTGTTCTCGAAGCTTCTATTGTCGCCAGCGGTGTAGCATCTTGGGGTTTTCTACAATATTATGTAAATTAATACATTGCTTACAATTTTATGGAGTCTTAAAATGTTGAACAGGCCTGATGTAATGTCGTTTTAATATAGAGAGTCTTAATGTCTCGTGTATGTGGAAATTGCCTAAGGCGGTTCGGTTATAGAACGTTGAGTTGTGAGGTTGGGCTATGAGGCGGGCTACTATATAGCTCTTTACTGAAACTACTGAGGAAAAGGAGATGATAGAAGCTAATTATGATTTAGAACGTTTAGATCATAATGTTATGATGTGTTTTACCGTGGGAATACATTACACGTGTTGTGATAACGACACGCTCTCTTAACTTTGCGTTTATTACTTTTGTATACTTACTTTGGAAACCTCATTTTTCAAAGTCTTCATGGTTTCCGGGCTTGTAGGCCGTGGTCCGGTGGTATTTCTACCTGACGTTTCGTCTACAACTGCGGTAGACATTCTCAAAGGCGACATACAAAACCAATGACCAATCGTACAAGGACGGAATACGACCGAGTAGAGAACTCACCCCCACCACTACACACTGCGCTGTTGACCAATTACAGAAAGACGGACTACGACCGAACAGAGAGCACACTGGTACTAAGTATAAAAGAAGGGAGGACACCATGTGTCCTCCTTGGCGGCTCACAGGTTAGTTTATCAGTGACTGGTGTCCTCTCTTCTTTTATGCCTAGTACCAATGTGTTCTCTATTCGGCCGTAGTCCGTCTCTCTGTAATTGGTCAACTGCGCAGTGTGTAGTGGTGGGGGTGAGTTCTCTACTCGGTCGTATTCCGTCCTTGTACGATTGGTCATTGGTTTTGTATGTCGACCGCTGCCACATCGCTTTTGAGAATGTCTACCGCAGTTGTAGACGAAACGTCAGGTAGAAATACCAGTGGACCACGGCCTACAAGCCCGGAAACCATGAAGACTTGGAACAATGCCGGCCGTGAAAGCTTACACACGTGGATAACCTCATTTTTGTTATTAAATATTTATTATGTATATTAAAGACATCAAAAATGATATTATTTTTCAGCAAACACTTCCAAAATAAGCTGAAAGGTCACTGGGAAGTTAAAAAGAACTATAATCCATTAAATCGTGTTTGCTAAGTCATATTAATAATTTTCATCTTTGGTAGTTATTGCAAACGTCCATTTTCATTTACCATAAGCTGTTATATAAATAAAATAGACATTTAAGTACACATAGACTAGACAAGGATAGATATAATGGATATACAAGATGTTGCTAGATTCACCTGTTGAATGCACCAGTGGTGGCCGCTTTATTAAAATAAAATCTATAATAAACCTTAATTCATTAAACAGCGCATTCTTGCATTAGCATGTGATCCCCTTATTCCACGTTTTTGAATCTCTGAAATTAATTTTTCCATCTTCAACAAATGGCGTATATTACTGACGAGTA
This sequence comes from Mongoloraphidia duomilia, assembly GCA_039654895.1. Taxonomy (NCBI): domain Eukaryota; kingdom Metazoa; phylum Arthropoda; class Insecta; order Raphidioptera; family Raphidiidae; genus Mongoloraphidia; species Mongoloraphidia duomilia. The sequence continues at coordinate 2,629,295 of CM077526.1, forward strand.
GAGTAAAGTGCCCTAATATCGGATAGCTTTTGAAAAGTGTCCATATTTTTTTAACTCATTACATAAAATGAAATTTCTTGGACATACAATACACAATATAGTGTCGTTAACAACGTTCAAAAATATGAAAAGTTTTAAGGGAAGAAAAATGAACAAAAAATTCAAATTTATAAAAGGTCTCATTTTTCTGTCATGTCAAAATGTAGTCCTAATATCGGATAGTATATCCGATATTAGGAAAATGTTTTTAATGAGGTTTAAAATATTTTTACAAGCTTTTATAATTTTTTTATGCTTTAATATTATCAATATTGATTTAAATCTGTAACAGAAATGATCTTTTCATAATAACACCAACAAATTTCCTAATATCGGATATCCGATATTCCGACGTCATTACTGTCCGATATTGCGCAATTAGTTTATTTCTAGGTTAAAAACTGAAATATAACACTGATAAGGTAATTTTAAAAAACTGAATAGTAGTAATCAAACTACACTTTCTGCAAGTTAACTTATGCTAAAATTTGTAATTAAACAACTCATCTGTGAAAATGTATACGCACTTCAAAGTAAGACGTCAAATTTTCGGATGTTCGATTTTTCTTCAAATGCCTATTGTCTCTTTGTGTGCCTATTACCAGATTAATCGCTGGCTACAAATGGACCATCGATAATCTATGTAATCGGCCTTCTCATTTCTTACAGTGTAGACATCGTAAGATTATAAATCTGTTAATTTATGCTAACTCATGTTATTGAATTAATAGTTCGACGTTAACGAGTCGCTTATGTATAAGAATATATATGCAATACAAAAATACGATTATCAGATTTGTAGTTAAGGTCGGTTTTTCTTCGTGCTTCAGTGCTGTGGATTCATTCTTAATCTCTTATAAGCTGATATGAAACTTGTCTACTTTATACTTCTTCTCTTTGCCATCTGCTTGCGTCCGCCTTGAGCAGGTCATCTGCTGCTCCAACACAACTGCACACACGACACAACTGCAGACACTATTAGTAAGCCGCATTAACACTTTTAGTTATACGAACGACGTTAGAGGCGCTGTGACTGCGGCGCGACGCGTCCTTATCATCGATCAGTCACCCGTCGATATAATTGTTATGCTGACGTAATCCTATATACTGCATTGTAACACCGCGTGTGCTACGGTGCATGCCTGAGCCAGTGCCGCAGTGGTGGGGGCGCAGCGAAGGAGCGGACCAAACATTTCGTTGCATATTTCCCCTCACGCGGCTGTTCACAGCCCGACATAAGATGTTTCACATCAATAAAAAAAATGTGTCTGCATAAAAAAATCGGTTGGTTTCACGTATGTTTGTACAGCACTGTTTTTCATTATAAATCCCCCAGTTAATTTTTACTTCCCACCTCTACTATGGTAGGGAAGTAATGGATTTAGTCCGAAAAAAATATTTCGAGATTTTAACAGATCTTCACGTTTTGAGACCCTAGCAATCGTTTATGATCATTTTCTGACTGATGTCTGTATGTGTGTGTGTGTGTGTGTATGTGGTCAGTTTTTCGCCTTCGATATCGTAAAAACGGAACAACATACGGCCATGCCGATTGTTCTATTGTGTTTATCAGTCTTCAACTTAGATCTGATTAGATTTTGAGTCAAATCGGTTCAGTGGATCCTGAGATATTCAAAGAAACGTTCTCAATGTCACGTATTAACATAGGTAAAAAAAAATATAAATGAATTCTAGATGTTATAATATGAAAAAAATGTAAATATTTTTTTTCTCTAAAATGTACAGTTTTCGAGAAAAAAATATTTTACTAAAAAAAATAAAAATTGTACGTAAATCAAGGTAACCATGATTTTTGCTATATTAAGTTAGCCATCAGTAGATCACCAAACAAAAAAGAGGGCCATGCTTTTTTCAAAGAATAAAAATTAGATTGTGTTTTAAAGACCACCAACAGCTAAGGTTATTTGGGTCTAGTCAAAAAATTAAAAAAAAGAGTGTTTATTTTTTGCAAATATTTACTAGGTGGGAAGTATAGGACTGGTCATCAGTCGAATTTTTTGTTGTGTAGTTACTACATCTAAACATTTCCTAATTTGTAGATAATTGAACCTCTCTCTATGTCCTCGCTAAGAAAAAAATATTTTGGTCGTAAAGATTTTATTTATAGGTATATTCATAGATTAAAAAAAGTGTACATTGTAAACGCGACTTTATATTCTTCTTATAGCTTTATTTTTCTGTAGCAACTTTAGCAGATATCTGATCTTATTCTATAAGAATTATTAGCCCTCTTGTGGGATACATGTTTACCACATTTTATTTTTTATCTCCTTAGTATTTTCTTCTTGCTTCGCGTAAAAAAGAAATACTATATTCTGTAGGTTTTCCAGCATAAATCTTATAACAATTTGTTGAATAAACATGTTGGGAAATTTATTTTCAACAAATAATTCGAAAATCTTGTATTTTTACCGATAAAAGCTTTACGTTCTCTCTTTTTTCTTAACTTTAGTTTGAATATAACTTTTATTGATGAGACTTTTTTTTAAACAAACAAAAAAACGCGAAGCCTCAGCTCATATCATCATATATAATATGGCAGAATTTAATTAAAGTTTGTTGCCTTATCCATCAAAATGATTGACAAACGCAACACAATTGATGGGGACCTTTTTTAAGTGTAACTTCTTATGCTAGATCAGCCGTTTAACATTAAATATTTAACGCTAACGATATAACCACGGCAACACGTTATTTTGTATAAATGCCATTTTTAATTTATATTATTAGTTCAAGGTTCAAATTTTAATATGTTGTTACGGCGACGGTTTTAAGCATATATTTCAATTTTCAGGACAAAATGACGGTATTAACCCCCTTGCAGAACTATATAAACATCTAGGCTAGCAAGTTTTCCTCTAAGAGAGGGGGTTAATATTGACATTTTGTTCTGCAAATTGAAATATATGCTTAAAACAGTCGCCGTAACAACATATTAAAATTTGAACCTTGAACTAATAATATAAATTTCGTAGGGTACATGACACGTTTAGGCTGATCTGTCACCCCTTTAATACTGATCAATCGATCTGCAAATATTATAATGGCATTATTGGGTCACCGACAAGTTATACAAACAATTTCAGCCTTGAAGCAATAATAATTGTGACCATTTTTTTGCTACATGTTGGGGGCGGTCTACAGCCCTCCCATACCGCTATCTAGCAAAATCCCTTACTCAGGGAATTTTAATATGCGTCCTCAACATCTTCACAAAAATAAACCCTTGAATAAATGACACCAAAAAATTGTCAATAGCTCTCGGTCTGTAAGTAAGCTTAACTTCTGTTATGTAGAGTAGGAACCTAGTGTAAAAACATATCGATATATTGCTATTGTAATTTATAGACGCTCGACAACAGAGTTCATAAGCGTATAAACAACGTAATATCACTCAAATACATTCAAATATAAGTCAATTATGGATATTAGAGGTTTTAATCGTTTGATTATTATTGACTATTTATTATTTAGCATATCACTGTTTGCCGGACGGCGTTCACACAGTTCGACCGTCGTCGGCCGAACCGTATAACTTTGCCTGCACTTACAAACTGACATTCTAGATCACTAATTAAAATCACTATTTGCTGGACGTATCTATACGTATGTAGGTGTGTAAGTTTCACTTCTGTAGTGTCTAGTTTAAAAATGATTTTGAAAAAAGATTTTGGAACACAGATATAATAATATAGTTATATGATTACTTTGAAATCCTATCACAAAAATTCGAAAGTTTCTAGATAGGTAAATTGAAATTGTAATAAAACCGTCAGAAATATAGTAAATCTGTCAACTTTAAAGTTAGAATATAATTGAAAAGAAAAAAAGTTAGCTATACAAATATTCACAGTGAGTAAAGTGTCCCGACGGGAGGAGTAGAGGAGTTTGTGACGGTCTAGCAGTTACGTTGGAATTACTGTTAAAAGATCTCTGATACTGTTATAAAACAGACTGTAAAATGTTTAACAGGCGCTATACGATCAAAATAAAAATAATGAAAACTAAGTAAAGGGCGCAGCGTGTCTTGTCTGTGACGCATATCGATTGGTTCGATTCTGCAATATCCTTGTTCTCGACTGAATCGAAAAGCTGTTCTCCCACCAGTATTTATATAATATACCCTACGTCACTCTCGGGATTAAGACGAATCTATTGACACCTCATTTATTAAAATTCATCCAGCCGTTTGGACGCTACAAGGAAAAAAGAATCCCACATTCATATACTTACATACATAGAAAAACATAACCCTGACTTTAATGTCGCGTAGTCTGGTAAAAAAACTAGGACAGCTGTTATTACGCAACTACTTACTGCACGTCCCTGAAGATGCACCCCTGCCCCAATGTTTTCTTTTTCTTCAATGGCGTCATTGACATTGCCTTCGATATTCAGTTTGCTGCCGCATAATATATAGGTACTATTGTATGTGTGTTTTTAAAGACCACCAACAGCTAAGGTTATTTGGGCCTAGCACCAATTCACATTTTCAATTCATTATTTTTTACTTTAATAATAAATTGAAAATCCAATTGACACGTTTATCAGCTCTCGGACTAGAACCCGGGAACTGGGGACTTGTAATAGAGGAACCATAGCGACGCCATGTAAACAACAGCATTGCTACACTCTCGGCTATTCTCAAGCCCACTATTCCTTGCAACTCTACACATAACGTATGCCATTTTTTTTTATCAAAGGAGATGGCCAAGCTTGACCGCTAGAGGCGCCAGCTATGTAACCCCTTCGGTCTGTAAGCAGTTCATAGTAGTGTATTCAAAATAAGTTTATTTGAAATAATAAATCGTTTACGATGCCGATGTGCTGTGTTTACCAAGGTTCAAATCATAAAGGTTTTGCATTTCCAAAGGATCCGGAACTGAAAAGAAGTGGTTGCATGCTATCAAGAGGGAAAAAAAGGGTGTGGATCTCGGGACCCCCGACAGATGTGAAACATCAAAGAAAACGTTATTGAATTCGGTCGTATTCTCTATATAGTAGTATATATTTTTTCAAAAGCAGCAACTAACTGTTATGCTGACGTAATCATATATACTGCACTGTAACACACGCGGTTGTCTTCCGTGCCCAAGCGTGCGGAAGCCGAGAGAGTGCCGCAGTGGTGGGGAGAACAGCAACGAAGGAGCGGATCATAAATTTCGTTGCATATTTCCCCTCACGCGGCTGTTCACAGCCCGACATAAGATGTTTCACATCAAAAACTTGATTTCTCGCGCGTTTTTCTGTGAAAACCAATGATAAGTTACGTGGCTATGAACCTGCTGCCATCTACTTTACGTTTCTTATGTGCCAATCACAATTATAAAAACATGAGGTAGATTTTTTTGTGAATATTGGTTCCAGCAGCTACCAAGACGGTACTGTTTCCGGTTAAATCGTAGTTCGAATGACAACAACACTTATCCCCTCCCTTCTGTGCCCGTATTCAACAAGGGTTTTATTACAGCTACAACATTCAGACTTAACACGTGTTCAGTGACTTTTATTGCTATCTAATAAACTATGAAGTAATTTATTGTTTTCTTAATGGCTCAAAGCTTTTATAACCTATTACTATCATTATTATTATTATTTTTTGTTCTACTGTCGGTGTTTCTGATATTCCAAACAATTTTTATTGTTGCTATTTGATAAATGATAATACACTTTGTACAATCAAAAAGTTACTTGATACCTATATTATATACTATAAACCAGGCACTATAGACCGAGAGCTAGTGACAATTTTTTGGTGTTATTTATTCAAGGCCTTATTTTTGTAAAGATGTTGAGGAAGGCATAATAAAGTGCCATGAGTAAGGAATTTTGCTAGATAGCGGTATGGGAGGGATTCGGCGGTCTGCACCCCTCCCATACCGCTATCTATAGCAACATGTAACCCCAACATCTAACAAAAAAATGGTCACAATTATAATTGCTTCAAGGCTGAAATTGTTTTTGTAGCTTGTCGGTGACCCAATAATGCAATTATAATATTTGCAAATCGATTGGTCAGTACTAAAGGGGTGGCAGATCAACCTAAACGTGACATGTACCCGACGAAATTTATATTATTAGTTCAAGGTTCAAATTTTAATATATTGTTACGGCGACTGTTTTAAGCATATATTTCACTTTGCAGAATAAAGTGTCTTGAAGCAATAATAATTGTGACCATTTTTTTTTGTTACTGCATGTTGGGGGCGGTCTGCATCCCTCCCATACCGCTATCTAGAAAAATCCCTTAGTCAGGACACATTAATATGCCTCCCTCAACATCTTCACAAAAATAAGGCCTTGAATAAATAACACCAAAAAATTGTCACTAGCTCTCGGTCTACTAAGCTGGTTCATCTGAGCTTTGGTATCTTCTAGTGTAGAAAAGCAGGCCTGGTGACAAAATATTTTGGAGCTCGATATACTCATGTCTAGGGCTACCCTCCTTGGACAAAATCTGCCATTAACACCAAAAGAAAATTTAAAAAAAAATCTAGTGAGTTAAATTTTTGCAGAAAATTTATTGTGCTCTAAAAAGACAATTTTTTTAAATTAATCAGACAGAAATTAAATTAAATTTTATATTTATTAAGAAAAATTCTTGTGGTTTAATATAGCTCCAAATCTTAAAAGCAATGTTTTTTTTTAATTGACACTATTCTTGACAAGACTCAACTCGGAGCCCGGCACAGTTGTCTTCCTGTCATAAAATATGGAGATAGGGTAGTATATTTCCGTAAGTGGGACCATTGTGGGCGTCGGCTGCTGACAAAATTTGTCGAACGTCAATATTAAAAAAAGCTCTGGGGACTAAAAAGTTTGCGCAACGCTGAAATAGAGGACCTTACTAAACGTAACGGCTAAACTCTATTCGTTACATAAAATAAACTACTATAGTCTCGAATTCCCGGAAACCGTAGCAACTGTAGAGAAAATATTTTTCCAGTTTATAGGATTTTAATATTTCAAACGGAGACATAACGTGCCATAATCGAGAAAAGGATAAGAGAAAGAGAGATGAAAAATAAAATAACACGACAATAGAGCGAGACGCAACGGGTATGAAATAGTTAAAAAAGACTTAAGTGGCGATCGTCGTGAACGGATTTTACGAGTCATCGGAGATGAGAGTCCGTGATGCTACGGGCGGAGATCGGAGATGGCTCTCATTAGATGCGCAACTGTTAACCTGCCGCCCGCCATCAGTCACAGTTCGTTTGTTTGTGAAAGGTTTGCGTCTTCACGCGGTGATTGGTTAATTCCATAAAACAAATTTGTTTTCAAGCGTAGACCTATTGATTGTAGATACAGAGTATTTATAATACACTAGCAATACCCGCGGCTTCGCTCGCCCTTTTTTTGAATATCGAGTTTAGACCGGCAAACAGCAGACATTGCCTTTATAGGTACAATAATTAAAAACACAATAATAAACAATAACTAAACAGTAATTACAAAGCAAAACAAACAACTATATACAATAACTCGTAACAATTAACTATATACCAGGACTATTTATTTCTAGTTATTTATGTTTCAAATATTTATATTCACTGTATTTATATCAGACGCACTATTTGTAGCTCAGTATTCTCCATTGACTTGAAAGCGTAACTCACCGTTGACTGATCCCCTCACTCACTCGTACACCTGTTTATATATGCTGCGTGCCGTAAGCCTAGTGCGTTCTCGCTTTCTCTGGAACTTTCGTGCAGGTACTAGTTGTTACAGTAAGCGGACCCTCATTTCTCAGAACTCTTGCCTGCCGGTTATATACAGGGTGATCCGTAACAGTATATAGCTTTTACCCGCGGCTCCATACGTGTGGACATAGGGTCGTCTTAAAAAATAATTATTTATTAATTTTAAAAATGCGGAGAGTGTAAAAGCAAAAATGTAAATATAAAGTATAACTTAACGACCGTGTGCTTATGTGGGTCAGGCACATACCCTTTTTTATTTTCATTTTATGATTTCTGTTTAATGAAGAACAAACACATCAAAATAAAAAGCAATTAATGTTTGAGAAAAGCCAAGATCGTGTTGTTTTTCGACGTTTCGAAAACGAATGAACGGTGTAAACCAAAGTACATACTTAAATTGCGAAGCGATGCAATGCGATCACAATAGTTTAATAAAAAGGCTATGCGAACGACTTTAAGGACAATTGTATATATTTTTACAGGATGTATTGTAAATCTTCAGTCACTCTTGACACAAAATAAATTCAAAAATTTAGACTATATTGTTTCTTAGATAAGATATATGTTCTTGAAGCGGAACAAAAAATTTAAGTGTTTTGAAGTAAAATTGACATATCAATACTTGGTTTTTTCCTTAATTCTTCTACATGCAGAATTTGCTGTACAAATATGCACGACCGTGCTTATTTTTTTAAAACAACGAGCTATAAAAACTACATCCCTAACAATAATGAAAAGAAATTTGTTAAATTTAACTGAAATCTTTAAATCAAAAATAAAGGCTGTCAAATTTCAATACATTAAACTTGTAAATAGAGCACCAAGAAATATGGAAGAAAAAAAATTGTAATTATTTAAGGCAGTAACAAATTGCAGATCGTTTTCTGATCTCTGGAAATCTCATTTCGGCACGATCAAGCAAACATTTTTTCTTGACTCATAAAGGAGTTTTTGAGACCCCTTTGCGAATTTTTTACGTTTGGAATTTTTCACATCTTTCTCAAGTTCTTTCAAAACTCACTGCCGAAATTTAAATTTATAGCTCATCTGGAAGTATGAAAAAAACTTCTGGAATATAAAACAGATACTGCATGGATTTTATACAGTACCTACTATGTAAACAGATAAGGTATAAAACATATTTTAGCATTGGGACTAAATAAATGGATCAGAATGAGTCATAAGTACCTACCTGTTTTACTTATTTATATAGGGTTGCTATGGTTAACTTAGTGTTTCTATTTTATTTTTATTTATTTTTATTTTCGGCCTCAAACTACAATAATACAGAGGACAGTGTGGTCCAGTGGTTAGCGTCGCGGCCTCTGAATCAGACTGTCGTGGGTTCGAATCCCGCCTCCGCTCATGGAGGTATTGTGATGTCATTTAGTTTTAAGTTAATTGTTATTTAATCTAATCAACACGCTAATGATCTAAGTTGTCGACGCGTCTATAATTTACAATAAATACAATAATACGGATTTATTAAAAATGGGTTCGCGTAATAACATTTCCGTTTCATTCCCAGCATTTTAGTCCTTAAATCGACCAGAACTTCAAAACTTAGTAACTGGGGGTTTTCAATAGAGAAGCCATGGAAATGTTGTACAAAAACACCTTGTATATCTATTTTACCACACACTTTGCTCTCTATCTAACTCTAAACTCTTTAAAGGATTAATGCACCGTGTTTTGTTTCGATCCCAGATCCGACCGATCGTCGGCGCATGACTGTGTTTAATCGGTTACACCATTGATTCCCAAATTGGTGCAGGTTCACCTGCACCAATTTGGGAATCAATGGTCAGGGGTCCACGGGAGACTCGACGGCGTGACAAAAAAATGGGGGTTCAGAATTAGTAAGCGGGGGTCCACGAAAATTTATCTGGTTTCGATAGTGAAGAACTAAAATGTTGGCTTGACTTCACCTATCAATGTAGGCAGATAATATTTTAAGAAGCTCAGTGTAATAATTACATATTTGAATAAATACAACACAAGAAAATATACTATTTTTATTTTTACCACTCCGAATGGGGAGTTTTCTAAATAAAATAAGTTAAAATTGATTGGTTTCTTGTGCTGTGAGTAGATGTCAAAAAAGTAAAGTTGGATGGAATCACTTTTTTGATTGGCCAACTTTACTTTTTTGACATCCACTCACAGCACAATCAATTAACTAATTAACCAATCAATTCTCACTTTTTTTTCGAAAACTGTTAATTCGTGGTTGGAACTCAGCCGCAACGCAAATTTCCATAGTTAGATCTAATCTTCACATTTTTTGTCGAGTTTTGGGAATATGGTAGAAATGTAGCTGCAGGGGGTCCACCAGAACCAGCAAAATTTGTAAAGTGGTCTATGAGAAAAAAAAGTTTGGGAACCTCTGGGTTACACCAAACGTAACTATAGAACAGTTTATGCTGATGACGGATCGCTTGTTGGTATTCACTGGAATTATACTCGTAGATACACTTACGTAAGTTGCTTGACTGTGCCTGCACTTATTCAATGTAGATACTAAAATATAAAATTATTAGACGATAAAATACTTGCACTGGTAGCATATGGAGAAATTAAATACCGTGTATAAAATATTGCAATTAAATGCAATTTAATATTGTTTTAAGTGATCAAAAGACTCTATAATTAAATTTATATTTATTTTGATAGTGTTTCATTTTATTTTTTGTTTAAAGAAAATAGTGATAAAACATAAATTCAACTTTATTATTACAAAATTAGTGAATCGTGAAGGATTTTAAAGTTAATTATTTATTAAATAAAAATGCAAATTGTGTTATTAAATCTTTAAAGTAAATTCAGTGCGCGATGGAACTATTTAGTCGGAGTGTTTGGGAATTGTTCGAGAAATGCATTATTATAAAATTCCAAAAGGTAATAACATTATTTCTTTATCATTTTAATCAGTAAAATACTTTATTATTATCAATAATAAATTATTTTATTTTATGTAGGTATAAGTCGGTATAAGTATAAAACGGGTTTGTAGTTTTACCTACATAAGTATAAGTAATAGGCAATTGTTACATAATGTCAGTAATTTCATGCTCAAAATTAATACACTAAAAAAATATTTCTCTAGACGGCAATTTAAAGCTAAAGGCTTGTCCACACTAAATATAGCATTGCTACTTTAACAACTAAATGTTTCATAGCTTTTCCGCTCTATTAACCAGTGGCGGACTAAGCCCGTCGGAGCCCGGGACAGCAAAACCAAATGAGGCCCCCGGTCTGCTTAGAAGTACAGTGTAAATTTAGTAAAAAATGAATAATATAGATGTAATGGCTGACAAAAAAATCAAATATTTGTAATAAACAACCTACCTAGGTTTATATTTTGTATACGTACGGGGCCTCCAACTCCAAACTGCCTCTTACTTACTAAACATATTTTGGTCTTGTTTGGGATTTGATTAAGAAGGACTTCTCGAGATTTGGAAACCCCCCAGGATCAGAGACCTCCGCCCTCCCTTAGTCTGCCTCTGCAATTAACCTTAAGTTATACGAACTATGCATATGACTCTTCAATGTTGGTTCTTGACTATAGTTTCTCGAACTATTTCTATCTGTCAGTAAGTTCGTGCTTTTGGACAGATTTCAGAGTCAGCTTATTCTATTTTTATTAACTTAAATCCAATGTAAATTTTATTTTTATTTTATTGTAAATTATAGACGCGTCGACAACTTAGGTCATTAGTGTCTTGTTTACATCCAATAACAACTCACTTAAAACTAAATGACATCACAAAACATCCATGAGCGGAGGCGGGATTCGAACCCACGACTGTGTGATCCAAAGGCCGCTACGCTAACCGTTACACCTCTCCAATGTAAATCAAATGGAGCTATTTAACATATAAAGTCAATATGTCTGATCGCAATTGCATTCCAATGTTCTTTGGAAATTAGCGCTTCCAGGGACCCGAGCTCATACCAGTCGGTTTGTGTATGCCGGTTGGCGGATTTTAATACACAAATATGTTATTTGTTGTGTTAAAGACGCTAACGACCTGAGTTGTCGACGCGTCTATAATCTACAATAAATAAATAATTCAATATGTCTGTTGGAATCAAACGCAACAACAAATAGAATTTGTACGTAATATGGAGAAAATGAAAAATAATACGTGGTTACATAAAGTGTGAAAAAATTGATTTCTTTATAAAAGAAATTAATAAAACGGTGTTGTCAAATTGATAACGTTGTACATTCATAATATAGGTTATTATATATCTATCTACACAAGTTTTCATTGGGAAAATACATAAAATCATGCAGGGATTATATTACGTTGGTATCATGTCTTAGATTATACAATAGAATTACCAACTGAGGGGTTGCGAAGAGGGTGAAAGTGGTTGATTAATCACAGGTGCCAGATGACTAATGAGTTGGAAAAAGTGAGCGAAAAAATAATATTGTTAGTGATGGAAGGGAAGGAAGTCTGTGTTGATGGAAAGCACATTGTTGTCAAGACCTGGACTAAGGCAGTGTTCCACGTAGTGATAGCAAATAAAGGGCAGTTTGGTCCAGTGGTTAGCGTCGCGGCTTCTGGATCAGACTGTCATGGGTTCGAATCCCGCCTTCGCTCATGGATGTTTTGTGATGTCATTTAGTTTTAAGTGAGTTGTTATTTGATGTAAACAAGACGCTAATGACCTAAGTTGTCGACGCGTCTATAATTTACAATAAATAAATAAAAAGTTATGAGCAAAGCAAGACCAAGAAATTTGGCAAAAAGCAAGGTCTCACAGCACAAGTAGAGGAAAAAAATCCGAAAAAAACAAAAAGTAAAAATTAAGATGTGTCCCACACAAAAAATGGAAAAACATTTTAAAGGTTGTATCTTTGGAACCATAACAGGTAGCCATGTTGAAATGTGTTAGGAGGACAGTGTGGTGTAACGGTTAGCGTATAGCGGCCTTTGGATCACACTGTCGTGGGTTCGAATCCCACCTCCGCTCATGGATGTTTTGTGATGTCATTTAGTTTTAAGAGAATTGTTATTTAATGTATTTAAGACGCTAATGACCTAAGTTGTCGAAGCGTCTATAATCTACAATAAATAAAATAAATAAAATGTGTTAATACGGCGGATATCCTAACAAATAGTAAATTAAGGGGGCTCCTCATACAAAAAAATGTGAGCCGTCGTGGGACGCATGGCAGATGTGAAAAATCAGCCCCGCGCGATAAATTTAGTGTAATGGTACAGAACCCTCGTAGCGCGAGCTCCACACGCACTTGACCGGTATTTTTTTTTATAAAATTCAATAATAGTTTAAATATAGAGCAATAACATAACCTGACATCAGAATGTTCCGCTTTTCGCTACCATGGACGCTGTATTGTCCTATTCTATAGTTACTCCCCCCAGAGGGGACATTGGGATGTAGTTGTTATGTCAATTGCATTCCAATGTTCTTTGGGAATTAGCGCTCCCAGCTGGACCTGAGCTCGTACCAGTCGATTTGTGTATGCCGGCTGGCGAATTTTAATACACAAATATATTATATTTTGTTGTGTTGAAGACGCTAATGACCTGAGTTGTCGACGCGTCTATAATCTACAATAAATAAAATAAAATTCTATAGTTACTCAAGGTCAAGCGAATAGACGCAAAAGTTGTTTATTCAAATAAAATGTAAGTTTCTGAAACGTTTAGGGCTTAGTCCGGTCCTGAAAGGCGCAGAGCAACAACTTGATTAAATTGAAACAATCGAGGAGTTTCATTCGCTGAATGATGGGTGCGAATGTAGCGTATATTACCGGGCATATTTCAGTTATGTTACATTGAACAGCGCGGTATACTCAGTTACAAAAATATTTTCACAAAATATCTACATACCTATTTAAACATAGTACATTGTGTCACAAGGGAGGAAAGTGTTACATTTCCTCCCGTGTTGCGCATACTATTTTTTCTCCTGCCAGGCCGAAAGTTCGCAAAATTGAAAAAAAAAATTATTAAAATTATTATTTTTATTTTATTTTATTATTAAAATTATTAAAAAATAATTTTATAACTTCCAAATTTTTGAAAATCTTCAATTTTCAATAGCTTAAAGTTAAAAAAAAAAAATCACAGATTTCGCAATCCTTGCAACCATCGAGGACATTGGAAATGATAACAGTATATATGAAACATAATTAACTGTTTATTATACACACAATATTTATCAATGCACTGTTTAGTTTTGTCAGGAATAACCCTATTATTCTTCTGTTATATACGCGTTCACTTTTGCTTGATTACTTAGCTTTTAAATGGATTTTTCTACAGTATTTATTAACATATGCTCAAAAATAACACCGCAAATCGTCGCAAATACCTCTCAATTAACTAGACATGATATAAAACACATTTCGAAAAAATTGCACTTGTTCAATTTTGCATGATTGCTCCTCACTTGATCGCGACACCGTTGTCTTTTGGCCTTGAACGAAAACTCGTAACTCTACCCCCATATACGAACATAAACATTTCCAATGTTAAAACACATTTCGAAAAAATTGCACTTGTTCAATTTTGCATGATTGCTCCTCACTTGATCGCGACACCGTTGTCTTTTGGCCTTGAACGAAAACTCGTAACTCTGCCCCCATATACGAACATAAACATTTCCAATGTTAAAACACATTTCGAAAAAATTGCACTTGTTCAATTTTGCATGATTGCTCCTCACTTGATCGCGACACCGTTGTCTTTTGGCGTTGAACGAAAACTCGTAACTCTGCCCCCATATACGAACATAAACATTTCTAATGTTAAAATGAATAGTTATAGAATATGTTAACAGATTCTAGTTTTTTAACATTAATTGTATATTTTTTGAACGCAGTGTAATCGTCAGAGGTTCTGTTTTTGACTCGTTGCGTGATGTTTCATCTATCCAAACAACACAATCTAACTGACTCCTCGATCCTTACATTATAACGTTTGTGAATTGTTCGACGCCCGCTAATAGAATTCTCAAAACACTTTTATATATAAATTCTCCAGCTTCAAAAATGAAATATTGAAGCTTCCACTTCATACTTCATCATTAATTTATTGTTCAACCGCAACAGCAAAAACCAGTTCAAATTGTTTTTAACTAAATATTAATTTTTAACTTCCCATTGGAAGTTATTGTAATGGGTCCGAAAATCGAAATCAAAATGTATAACAAATTTTTATGTTTCAAGGTCACCACACTATTTTTACACTATTTTTAGAAAGATGCCTGTGACGTGTGTGTGTGTACCTACGTACATTACGTATGTGTCCATTTTTTTCTAAGACGATATCCCGAGAATGAAAAATGATATCGACTGCGTTAGGGTGCCAATCGACGCGTATTAACGTAAATATGATCTGAAAGAAATTTTTTCAAAATCGGTTCAGCCGTTCTTTTTTCTTAACCAAATAGACTCCAAAAAAGTAATTTTTACACTATATCTCGCGAATAAAAAATTATATCGACTTCATAAGGGTGTCAATCGAGGAGTTTTAACGTCATTTTGATTCGACATAAATTTTATAAAAATCGGTTCAGCCGTTTTTTTTAAATTATTGTTAAAAATAAATATTACTTATGTTTTAATGATTAAAATGATTACTTCTCTGTGTAATATTTAATTTAATTATTATTAAATATTTATCAAACTGGGAAGTTCGTCGTGTGGACCTCAAGGGTCGCACTTTAGTCCGAATAAACGACCCACCTTGCGGCTTCTTTAGAAAGTTAATTGGTGGGAAAATAGCCAAAGAAAGTAAATTCCATTTACATAATATGACAACCAATTTTTGATTTGAATCATACCATCGTTTTGCCGTTTTTGGTATCTTCAGTTCAGAATATTGTTAAAATTAAGCATAGATACCTATACGGACGACAGTGTGGTCCAGTGGCT
Organism: Mongoloraphidia duomilia; assembly: GCA_039654895.1. NCBI lineage: Eukaryota > Metazoa > Arthropoda > Insecta > Raphidioptera > Raphidiidae > Mongoloraphidia > Mongoloraphidia duomilia. The sequence goes on from CM077526.1 coordinate 2,644,979, forward strand.
AGCGTCGTGGGTTAGAATTCCGCTTCCGCTCATAGATGTTTTGTGATGTCATTTAGTTTTAAGTGTGTTATGTTATTTAATGTCATCAAGACGCTAATGACCTAAGTTGTCGACGCGTCTATAATTTACAATAAATAAATAGATACTTATCTTATTTTCTGTTTTTTTACAGAATATTCTGAAGAATTAAATAAACAATTTACTATAAATCTTTTTCTATAATATTTTCGTCAGCTGTTAGTGCGCAAATCATTAATAATTTTTAGGGTTCCGTACCTCAAAAGGAAAACGGATCACCCGTTTGTCCGTCCGTCCGTATGTCTGTCACAGTCGAATCCAGCTGAAATTTGGTATTTTACAGGAAAACTATTATGATGTTAGTTTTCTAAATTCAAAAGCAAATAATTTGGTTGATGCTACAGAACCCTCGGTTCGCGAGTGTTACTTGAAGTTTTTAAAATACATGTGAAATACTTAGAAGTATTAAATTTATTAAAATACTTTTCTAAATGCGTTCCTGTTTATTATATAATTTAAATTAAGGTACATAGCTATCTACATAAAATTAATTACTTTAAATTAAAGGTTATTGCAAACTTTTGTTTTATTACATAATAATATTTCTCACTGATATAAATTATATACTATGGATATCAGATAAACATCTCGTTTTTGTACAACTCTTGAAACCTCTTTAGAAGTGGCAAATGTCGACAAATCGTACTGAGCAAAAAGGGGTCTGGAATAATTTGGCCGACATTTTTTACACTGATCTGAATATAAAAAAGAAAAAGTCCCAATCAAATATCAGAATGAAACTTAAATTAATTTCACACAACAGCCTGAATCCGCTATCAGTATTATATATTTATAATTTATATCAGTGTTTTTCATTCTATTATCGACTTGTTTAAAATTGTAACGCAAGTCCGTGCGTATTTTCTAAAATAGGTTGAATTTCAAGTGATTTTATGGCTTTACATTACATTATATTATTTATATTATATTTATATTATTTTTAACACGCTTATATTAGTTCCATCTGTATGTATGTAACGGATTCTTTGAACGCGATTTTCACCCACTTTAAAACTTCAGATTAAACTGAAACTTTGCACACTTATCAAGGACCGATGACAATACAATAATTCCATAAGTTTGTCACATTATCCTGACCAGGATTTCCAGGACTAAAAAGCAAAAACAAGCCGTGAGGTGGGTCGTTTATTAGGACTAAAGTGCGACCCTTGAGGTCCACACGACGAACTTCCCAGTTTGATAAATATTTAATAATAATAATTGAATTAGATATTACACAGAAAAGTAATCATTTGAATCATTAAAACATAATTATTATTTATTTTTAACAATAATTAAAACAAAAAAAAAAAACGGCTGAACCGATTTTTATAAAATTTATGTCAGATCAAAATGACGTTAACACGCCTCGATTGACACCCTTACGAAGTCGATATAATTTTTTATTCGCGAGATATTGTATAAAATCTACTTTTTTGGAGGTTATTTGGTTAAGAAAAAAGAACGGCTGAACCGATTTTGAAAAAATTTCTTTCAGATCATATTTACGTTAATACGCGTCGATTGGCACCTCAACGTAGTCGATATCATTTTTCATTCTCGAGATTTAGAAAGAAATGGACACATACGTACGTACGTACGTACGTACACACACACACACACATACACACACACAGACATCTTTCTAAAAGTAGTGTAAAAATAGTGTAGTGACCTTGAAATATAAAAATTTTTTTTCCTTTTTGATTTCGATTTTCGGACCCATTACAATAACTTCCAATGGGAAGTTAATAAATTATAATTTAAAAAAACTAAAAAACACGCTTTAATGGTAAACTGAACTAAAAAGTAAAAAATAATTTTTATTGTAAAAAAGCGTGGGGTGCTCTGTGCCATATTTTCATACTACCCCACACTTTTTTACAATAAAAATTATTATATCATATTTATATTATATTATTATAGCTTTATTATTATATAGTCTTTCCCACCAACAGATCTGATTGGTTGTTTTGCTCTGTTGAGTTTCAAGCAACCAATCAGCTGCTAATCATGCAGTTTTATTGCCATATCGGTTCATCGGATAGAATATAGCTGTGATTGCCCATCTATTGCACATTAAGTACATGCGTGTTATCAAATACACAATTTCGTCACCAGAATTCTGTATTGCGACCCGAATGTTTCATTATTAAATTTATTACACATTTATTTTCATTTTTAATTCATTTTATAGCTTTATTATTTCGTAACGTAACGAATAACAGTCGCAGCAAGATTTTTGTGTATAATCGGACGTTAACTGTACTCGCGTACATAATATTATAAAAATGAATTGAGGCAGATCATAAATCTCTCGTTTAATAGCGGCGCTACGTAGCTCCGTAGCTCTGTAGCAGGTCTATGTCTGTAGCCAGTGGCTGCTGCATCGGCGAACGAAATGACTTTATAACAACGCTCGCTTTGATCCGAATGACAAACTGCCGCATACATACAAACGTACATACATTCATACAATGGTATTATACGTGGCGTATAATATATTATTATTTTACAGTGAAATCTTTTTAAAAATACTCCATTTTGTTCTTTTATTTTATCGAAATCAATTTAATTTATGTTTATATATTGGTGGCGTAAAAAGCAAGGCATTCAATGAGAAATCGATATACTTACTTCGCTATACATAGTCCAAGAAAACTACAGATAAGGAGGTCGAACTTGACCGAAATTTAGTGGTGGGGGTGGAACATTCTCTCCTTTCATTTTTTTTTTAACTGACCGGTTGTCTTATATGACGGTCAACTTCTGTCTTCTTGATATCAACTCTTGGACTATTTTATTTTTACAAGCTTTTATTTAACTTGCAATGTATGTTAGTTTGTGTGTTTGTTTAGGTCAAATCTTGCAAGTCAATTTTGAACGACTTCCACATATCCGATCAATTTAAAATTTGGTACACATATTCATTCCCGATGACAATACATGAATCAATCGTTTTTAGAATTAAATTCGACACCTAAAGGCTTCAAACGGGGATGTAGGGTTTTTTTTGACTAATCAACGCCCAGGCCAAATCGCTGAAGCTACAAACTTGAAATTTGGACAGTTGGTTCCTTTTCTAACGTAAGCATCCACTAAGAAAGGATTTTTTGAAATTCAACCCCTACGGGTGTCAAAGGGGGGTAAAATTTTGAAAGACTAAAATGAACAAACTAAAATATTAGTAAAAAAACTTTTTAGAGACAAGCTTTTATTTAAATGCATTAAAAAGGAAAAAATAATTTTTAATAATTTAGGTTCATAATTAATAAAAGCGTGGATCGTGACTAATAAACTATCATAGAGTTCACTACCCACGCTTTTATTAATTATGAACCTAAATTATTAAAAGTTATTTTTTCCTTTTTAATGCATTTAAATAAAAGCTTGTCTCTAAACAGTTTTTTTTAGTAATATTTTATTTTGTTCATTTTAGTCTTTCAAAATTTATTTTTTCCTTTTTAATGCATTTAAATAAAAACTTGTCTCTAAAAAGTTTTTTTACTAATATTTTATTATCCTTTTTTTAAGTTGGTTAAATTTTTTTTGTTTGTTGTTTTTAAATTGGTTAAAATGCCTATTCAAGTTATGAGAATTATACTGGTTGAGTGAAGTTTTCCTGTACAAGACGCAGACACACAAGTGCGCGGACAGATGTATAGAAATATAGAGATGAAAGTCTGTGATTTGTTGATGTTGTGTTTTGTCATTAAAAATAAACGACTTGATCTTTTGTTAGCTCTTGGTAAGTATTGGGCAGACTTAACTGCTGCAATGATCTGTTGACGGAGTTTTATCCAACTGAACAAAAACACTTTTCATTTCAGATTGTGTTTTAGAACCGACAAAGTTTAATAAATCAATCATTAAATACATTAATTATTTTGGTTATTTATATCTATACTGGATGTTCACGCGAAAACTGTCTACGCATTAAATTGTTTTGCCTTTTGAGTTAAAAATTGGAAGGGTTGGATAATCGATATGAGGACCCAAACTGACGTAGGTTTCAAGTCTGCATAGTTTCCGGGCTTGTAGGCCGTGGTCCGGTGGTATTTCTACCTGACGTTTCGTCTACAACTGCGGTAGACATTCTCAAAGGTGATGTGGCAGCGGTCACAGTGTTCTCCTTGGCGGCTCACAGGTCAATGTGTCAGTGACTGGTGTCCTCCCTTCTTTTATGCCTAGTACCAGTGTGTTCTCTGTTCGGTCGCAGTCCGTCTCTCTGTTATTGGTCAACTGCGCAGTGTGTCTACCGCAGTTGTAGACGAAACGTCAGGTAAAAATACCACCGGACCACGGCTTACAAGCCCGGAAACCATGAAGACTTGGAACAATGGCGGCCGTGAAAGCTTGCACACCTGACATAGGTTTGGTGTAATATGTCAGCGTCCAGGCATTTGTATCCAGCTGTCATGGAATCGAATCCTACCTCGTCCATGGATGTTTTGTGATATCGTTTAGTTTTTATTGATGATGTGATTAAGACGCTACTGACCTAAGTTGTCGACGCGTCTATAAACTACAAAAAATAAACTCTATATTTTTTTCGACGATAAAGTGAATAATTTCTGAGGAGGTATCTGAGGTTGGTGTTGCGGGTTGAATATAGAGTCGACCAGATGTGCGTCCTATGTTAGGGACCAATCCGATATAATAAGAACCTAGGGGATCTGCTACACACTGTAAGAAATGAGAAGGCCGATTACATAGATTATCAATGGTTCATTTGTAGCCAATGATTAATCTGGTAATAGGCACACAAAGAGACAATGACGTCGCAAACAGGTATCGCCTGCACATCGCGTAGATTCCATAAAAACACATTGCTCATGCGTGGTTACTAATTTTACATTACTTTGTTTTGTATTGATTTGTGGATTATAGACGCTCGACAACAAAGGTCATTAGCGTCTGTTTTGTATTCATCCATTTTATATATGTAACTATACATTTTATTTTATAATTTTTACACACTTTGTTGGAACATTACACAAATTTTGTAATTTTAATTTACTTTATGTAAAAATCACAAATTTGTCTAACTTTACAGTAAAAGTCCAAGTTTTTATGAAGTTTTCTGTGTAAAAATAAATAATAATGTAAAATCACATAGAAAATCGAGCGAATTGTAACCCTTTCAAAGTATTTTTACATCCATTTTTTAGAGTGTAATTTTAAACGAAATCTCTAGCTGAACAGACTTGACTGACAATCTTTAAAATCATATTTTATAAAAAAACGTGTGACTGTCAGAAGGAGAGGCAAAGGGAAAGCGTTCTTTAAAAATTAAATTGTCATTCTGGATCCACCGCGGTTAAAAGTTATCTACATCGCGGATTATAAGCGGCAAGCTTCTCTCTAGGTTGTCCTTGAATCCAGCAGGATGCCTCTAATTCCCTGTCTTGCAGAAAGTTTCTCTCCAAAATTGTTACTGGTCACTTTATGTAAACATATAGGGTACCTACACTCATAGAATATGCAAAACGAAAATATACGTCAATTTTAACAAAACTCTAAAATCTGAGAAATTGAACAGTTCATTGCTATGGTTAGTAATTAATATTAATTTTCATAAATATTGTTATTTTTATGTATGTACTTGAAAAAGTCTAAATCTATAGACGAAACGTCGTACATTTAATTTAATAAATCAAATTATATTGTCCACTATCCTGCGATTTTGCTTAATTTTATTATTGAACAGTTCGTTTTTAAATTCTGAAATGTCAGAAAATTGATCGACTTTTATAGAAAGAATTAGATTAAAAGTCTTATCTGAAATTTTCATTCTAATTTTGTGAACATTAATGCCTGTCTTGAAGAATATGTGTTTGAACATTCTCCACATACAAAACCCATTTTTTAATCGCTATCAACTATCCATAGGGCCTAGTCGCTTGTTGTAATCTAACAGCGTTAACTATTTACTGAACAATATTAAACGGTGATTGTGTACAGCAAAGATGTTTGTATAGTGAATGTTCAGTGTTATACGCCCTAGATAACTGACACGATGTTAGAAGTCGCGTGTGAGACAACTCAATGTGGACCAAGTCAACAGTTCAGTACGTGTAGACAAACATTTCACATGTATAAAAGTCGGCCTTACAGAGATGAGAGAAGTTTGATTCTTCGTAAAGATTCGAATATCACAGCCCGAAAATAATCCGTCCCACGTTTTTAAGTTAAACTTTTTAACGTCGTTTTTTTCGTTCGGTTACGCATGCCGAGGTCGCGTCACGTTCAATCGAAGCGATCGACTAGACCAGTACTTATCGAAAAGCAACGACGGTTATGTTCTTAACTATATTGTACGACTGCACACAAGTGTGATTGTATTCGACCAGATCAGTACTCATCGAAAAGCAGCGACTGTTATGTTCATAACTATATTGTACGTCTACGTAACATAACTAATATTGTACGAATATTCAGTCGAGCAGCACATCAAATACCCATTGACCACCAACGATAGAATCTGTATTCTTATAATTGTCTCAATTAGGGTTAATAATACATTTTATTTATTAACTTCCCATTGGAAGTTATTGTAATGGGTCCGAAAATCGAAATCAAAATGTATAACAAATTTTTATGTTTCAAGGTCACTACACTATTTTTAAACTAATTTTAGAAAGATGTCTGTGTGTGTGTACGTATGTACGTACGTACGTTTGTGTTCATTTCTTTCTAAGACGAAATCTCGAGAATGAAAAATGATATCGACTACGTTAGGGTGCCAATCGACGCGAATTAACGTAAATATGATCTGAAAGAAATGTTTTCAAAATCAGTTCAGTCGTTCTTTTTTCTTAACCAAATAGACTCCGTAAAAGTACATTTTACACAATATCTCGCGAATAAAAAATTATATCGACTTCATAAGGGTGCACGTCAATCAAGGCGTGTTAACGTTATTTTGATCCGACATAAATTTTATAAAAATCGGTTCAGCCGTTTTTTTCAAATTATTGTTAAAAATAAATAATAATTATGTTTTAATGATCAAAATGATTACTTTTCTGTGTAATATCTAATTTAATTATTATTATTAAATATTTATCAAACTGGGAAGTTCGTCGTGTGGACCTTAAGGGTCGCACTTTAGTCCTAATAAACGACACACCTCACGGCTTGTTTCATCCAATTATATTGATCCAATTATAAAGATCTATTTGGTGATATTTAGTAATATCGTTGATCATTATATAAATTTAAAATAAATAAATAAATAAAACACAATAAAATTTGAGTTAATCGAGACATGTCTAAAAATGTCTGATCACAACCAGATTTTTATTAACTTGTTTGTTTCAAAAACGTAACTCACAGAAACTACCAAAAGCTGCGGTCGACAATGTTACAGTGTTGCCGTCTAGATCTAGACTTTCTAGACTCTTGTCTTGTCTTGTCTAGATTTTCAAGACAAGACTTGCAAAAGTCTCGTCTATAAATTTTCAAGACAAGATAAGACTTGCTTTATCTAGATCAAGACTCTTACCAAAACTCTAGACAATTTTCAAGAGTCTAGATAAACTAAGTAGTAGTATAATAATAATAATAATAATAGAATTTTATTTGCAGCGACCAACCGGTATACAAAACGTCAAAATACAGAATTCTTTACAATAGATCGTTGAAATGATATGGAACTTTAGAAATTAAGTATATTTTTAATTCATTTTTGAATTTTTTTGTGTTCTTTATCTTTTTCAAATTTTCATGTAACTTTAGGTACATTTTATGACCAGTGTACACAGAACTTTTTTCAAAAAATGTTGTTTTGTGTTTAATTGAAAATTCATTTTTTCTGGTGTGATAATGTTTGCTAACATTTTGATCAAAATAATCTAATGTAAAGGTTTACTTTACCTACTACTACTAATCTAGACTCTTGAAAATAATCTAGTCTTGATATTAGACAAGACAAGAGTTTGTTAATCTAGATTTAGACTAAACAATGTAGGATATTGATTTCGCCTCAAGAAGGCCCAACACCAAAACCACGTAAACTATAAAAAAAAGCCCAGTAGTCCTCATTTACTCTGCGCATAAAAGAGTTTCACTTAAAAACTTTTCGAATCCGTATGTTTCGTTCACAAATATGACCTTGAATGATTCGGTCACGAACAACCTACCTCTCTATTTGGCAGAACGCTGATGTAGAATAAGAAAGAAAAAAACACATAGCTGATTTTTGTGCAGGGATAAGAAAATTGTTTACAGTCTTAGAAAAGCAAACGATTTGACGGAAATTTTAAGAGGAAATTGTACTCGCCGACTGGAGACACCAGCCGGTTGTTTTTCCTGAACTCGTAAATTTATTCTTATTTTTAAATAAACGCTCAACGTTTTTGTTTTGCGTCTGTTCAGATTAAAACGCTACGAATGATTGTAAGATTTTCGTAATGAAATTTTTAATTAAGATTATCAGTTTAATAGCGGTTTTAACCCGTAGAATTTCACAGTTCATTTATGTTAAGCACCATTTCTAAAAAATGTTGCTGACTGCTGTTCATAATGACCGTAACGTAATAACGTTTAGCTCGTATTTTTATTGTTAAACGTTACGAAGGAGAGGGAAGGACAGTGTGGTGTAACGGTTATCGTAGCCGACTGTCGTGGGTTCGAATCCCACTTCCGCTCATGAATGTTTTGTAATGTAATTTAGTTTTAAGGAAGTTGTTATTTAATGTAATTAAGATGCTAATGACCTAAGTTGTCGACGCGTCTATAATCTACAATAAATAAATACGAAGGAGAGGGAGACTGAGAGATTAGCGTCTCTTTTAAACGTGTAGTTTATTTATTCCGGCTTTGTCTAGCCGTTTTTGTTCAAATTTTAGGGGCACATTTTAATCTTTATAAAAACGTAAAATTTCACTTTTTAAATCGAGAAAATATTCGATATTTTCGAGTCAAACATTTTTTTCAACCTCTAAATACAACCCTTAAATTTGTACCAAGTTTTCTTTATAAAAACGTAAAATTTCACTTTTTAAATCGAGAAAATATTCGATATTTTCGAGTCAAACATTTTTTTCAACCTCTAAATACAACCCTTAAATTTGTACCAAGTTTTCTTTACGTTTTGAGAGTAGTTCATTCAAAATTTGACTTTATACCCTAATAGATACCATAGTACTTTCATTTCTTTAGGCCAGTAAAAAAATGACCGAAATTAATAATAAATATTGTGCCCAAGAAAAAAAATTTTAAATCGGTATAGCTGTTTGGGCTGTACGATTGATACACACTACCTCTGTTGTCGAGAGGGCACTATAGCCTAGTGGTTAGCATGCTTGGCGCCGCAACCTCTAGACTGGACTGCCGTGGGTTCGAA